>OZ022559.1:19906641-21249682 GCA_963991005.1 Barypeithes pellucidus
GAACTGTCAATTTGTTGATTCTCCCTCGTATCTCTTAAGCGAGCGAAAATTTTCGAATTTTGATTTTACCATTTTAAGTTTGACCCAAAAAGAGCACATGACACCTACATTAGTTTTTTGATAGCACTACCAATATAGGGAACAAACCCTATAAAAGTGCCGAAAGTGGGACACCCTGTACATTTAAATAGGCCTAAGGCTTGTAGGGTCTTCTAGGTAAACCGATTTACATAAAAAAATATTTAAAAAATATGTAGTAGATGAAATGGCAAAGTTACAACATAAAAATGGTAGATTTAAAAATATTATTTTTCTACCATAGTCATAAAAACTATATTTTTCTTATGCAAGTGAATGCACAACGTGACTTTTTTCACTTCTCTCTGAATGCTCTGAATATCAAGTTCCCAACAAAAACAGCATTCGCGTCGTTCGTTGTCTGGGCGCCGTATTGTTATTGTTACCCGACAATAATATTTGCAAACATCAACAATGCGCTCCAGACGAAATAATTAATAACGCCAATGAAGCAACACACAATCTATTGCCTGAAATCGAAAGAAGCTAACAAAAAGGAATATAATACGTTTATTAAATTGCATTGGACCAAAAGCAAGTAAAGAGTTTCAGCGAACCGTTATTGTAAACGTATCAAGAAAGGTAAAACAGTTTTCTATCTTCGACTTTATGGTCGTGCTATTCCAAGCGAAAATGAACATTAATTCTGAATAATCAAGCCGATATAAGCAAATATCCCAAACCGTATTCCTAAAGGCCGTATTAGACTCGGCAATTTTTTCTCTTGCGCCGGCAATTATAATGGCACGTATTCATGCGCAGTAAACCGTTTTCCGATCAGCTGGAGCATTGTCAACGGTCAGAACAGCAGTGGGTACTGTCGAAATCCCTAAAATATCCCCAGAATTAGAGATGTGCAAACCTGTTCGTTTTGATTACCAGTTAAAGCAGCTACTGCTATTTACAAATAGGAGGTGCAAAAAGTTGCTCAATTAGCAGTCCATAAGTTTAATAAAGAATGTAAACTGCTAATTTAAGTACCAGTGGGTTTAAATGGCCATTACCTGTTCATACCTGGTTCGGCCAAATAATAAACAGTTAAAAATAACAGAATAATCCATGTCTACCCAATTGCGCCGGCAAGGGAAATTAAAATGGCGCCTGCCCCATTTCTGGTAATGAGAGACAGCTGATCGGGAACAGTGTACTGCGCATGAATCCGTGTCATTTTAATTGTCAGAAAAGTAGAATTTCTGACTGTAGTACGGAGAACGGTGTACTGCGCCTGAATCCTTGAATTATAATTGCCCTTGCTGGCGCCATAAAAATTTCCGACTGTAATACGGCCTTAAGTGAAAAATAAAACTGATCATAGAAGAAATATTGAATGAAATTTATGGATAAAGTTATTTTATTACACGAACGGGATATCTGCATTTGTTACATAAATAATTATTAATAAATCTATAAGTAAATCCAGTTCGGGGCAGGTGGAAAAAGTTTGCGGATCATGTAATAAAAGAAGAACCCAAAATGTGGACGTCAGATATAATTAGCGAAGAAATAGTTGAATGCCTTGATGCTAATAAAAGTTCATCTTCCGAATCAGGCTATGATTAAGCCAAAGTACTATTATTCGATTTTTCAAAAACTTTGTTTGTAATTTTCTATTTTATCCCAAGTAGCAATTTTAGACACATTGTGGTAAATGTATCGTAACTATCGTTTCTGTTTCCGATCAAAATTGGAAACTGTTGGCAACAAAAATGGAAATATTTTCGAAACGTATACATTTTAAATGGCACATTTGCACGTGTTTCCAAGTGGTTGGTACTAGCTGTAACTTTCGCTGTTTCGATGCACAATCGAAGCTTTTATCGAAAATGTTCGAAAATATTTCGAAACTGTTACTGCTTATCTGTTTAAATGACAGTATAGAGGGGCGGGGCTATGTTAAAGCATGCGCAACAAAATTGTTTCCAAGTGTGGCTGATATTTGTGTAAACATGTCAAAATGGACAAAATAAGGAAACAAATAATTAGGATACCTTCACTGTTGTAAAATAAAAGAAAACCAATAATTTCGCCATGATGAATTCGTTATATAAGTATATTTTATTTCATATACCTAGTTATTGCACATAAGAACCAAAAAATCATTGTCGCAGTAAATGTTAACGTGCAGTTTAGTTGGCTTTATATTTTTAATGTGCCCTCGATTTATTTGCATTTACAGAAAACAATATACTTTGCCAAAAAAAATTAAAATTAAAATATTTTCAAAATTTTATTTATTTCTTTTATCAATCGACTTAGCTAGGAAAATAGAACTTATGTAACAACTTTTGGCTTTTCAAAAGATGCAGAAATTTCATTAAAACTCATTTTAACAATATAAAAATTCATTTCACAAAATGGCCGCTAGCAAGCAATAAATTATTCTGGTCCAAAATGGACTCAACACAATTTCTAGTCTTTGGCTTCTATAATGTTTCGTACATCATATAGCTATAATTTATAGAAAATGTGTCGAAACATAAACACTGTTTTACCGTCACATTGTTCGGGTGCTAAACATTTCATCGGTGTACATACATAACCTAAAACTAAAATTCATATATTTTTTGAACCGTTTCTGTTCTGAACCGAAACTAAAAATGTACTCCGTAGTTGAAACTAAAGAAAAAAATCGGTTGGTGTTAATAGCTGTACAAAAATTATAGGTTATTATGGCAAATGCAAAAATTATAGGTTATTATGGCAAGGTGATGCACAGAAAAATAAAAGGTTTGTTAGGTGATGGTGAATGCCACAGAAAATTTTTTTTCTGGAGGTTGCAAAAAATATTTTCGTCACGAGTTTCGTAAATGAATGAATACCATTGTTTGGTAAATATTTCGAAGCAAAAATCCCAATTTGTTTGGATCAACTTAATTCGAAAATGTATCGCCAGAATGTGGAAGCGCATGTGTGTTACCAAAACTTTATAATTTTAAGTAAAAATGTTTCGAAAAATATTTATCTTCGCGTATCGTTAATGTATCGACGCTATGGTTTGTAAAATATTTCGAAACAAGCACGTCTTTAGTGTTTCTAGTAACTGGATTCGAAAATGTGTCGCAAAAGTTTCGTAACACATGTGTCTCGATACAACTTTATAATTTTAATCGAAAATGCTTCGAAACGTTTCTCAGCAAAGAATGTGTGTCCAATTTGTGTCTAAAAATGCTATTTGTGATATCTTGTTTTAGTAATATTATGTAAAATAGTATTATATTAATAGAATATATTTTTAAAAATTCCCCCGATACACTTTGATCGTTTCATCCAAACACAATATGTTATAAGTGATGCTGTTCACATTGTTGTTGAATCCCCAGTATAGGTTTTGAAAATTTAATGATCATTTCCTACTTCGCGTCTTTTAAAAACAGACTACGAAATAAAAAATATATGGATACAATTTAAAATAAATAAAGAAGCCGTTCAATAGACACTGTATTTGGTGAAACTTTTATTGGCTCTCAAAAATGCGAAATTTCTTTCCGAATAATAGACAACCGGAACCAATCTTAATAAAATTAAAATATTCCTAAGAACAATATTAAGAATGGCATACACAATGATAATCTAATACATAATGTTCGAAATTAATGGTCGACTTGTTCTTCCTGACGGCTGTTCCGTACGTCAATCAAAAGTGAGCAGGAGATCTTTTTTTTTTTCGAGTCACAATTTAATTCGAGATACATTTTGTGAAATTACATAATACACTAAACTAATTTACAGGCGACTGTGCGATATAACTTCCTCGTCCATTACCAACCAGTATAATAATAACATTTATTAAAACATTTAAAATCATTTTTAGAACATAACACCTAATCATTAAGTGAATTATGATTCGGTTCACTTTCATTTAAAGTGCAAATCTAATTAATTTAATTGAAGTGGGTTTTACGACGAACAATGAGAAGTGTAGGATTGGGATAATAATTTTGTTATTAAGTATATTCTTTTCTTCTCGATGATGAACTAAGTTGAAAGTAATTCAATTGCATACTAATAAGTTGCATACTAAATAAGTTGCGAAAAAAAGAAAATGCAATTGCAATTATAATAACGTCAAAAATATCGTAATAAACTAATTGGGTACACGACATGTGCCGTACACCACCGTACAGCTTATGGGGTGCGCAGTAAAAAGTTAAATTTTATGAGTGAAAAAATGGGTTTGTGCGCACGGTTTACCGGTCCTATTTTTAGCACAATGTTGTTGCTGTCATATAAGGTTTGTTCCAACACCCTATTTTTGTATCGTTCTAGAACCGTCACGAAACTGTTGGAATCGATTTTGTGCGCAGGCGTTAATTTTGCACTGTTTGTTGCCGATGCACAAGGGAGGCAAGGTTGGTACGTTTTTGTGACCATTCTGCGTAAAAATCTCAGCTGATCGCCTGTCTGATTCTAGGAAAGAAGTTTAGTAATTAGTTAATTATCATAACATTCATAAATCACAACCCTACTTTTGTTGTTTTGATTTCTTCGTCTAAGCTTGAGTATTATCTTTTTTCGTTCCGTTTTGTTGTATTTAATAATCATGAAAGAGAATAACGTTTAATATTAAGAATATCTTGTAGGTTTGGGAACCGGATTATACAAATTTAATAAGAATAAATTAAATAATCAAAATATTAAGCAACAACTCCTACAAAACAAGGCTAAAAGAACTGCATGAATGCCAGGAATACAAAAACAACGGTTAAAATTCTTAGGGCGCAAGTCAGTACAAGCGGTTCCTGGTCTTGGCCATGTATCGTTTTTACCGTTCAGGAACTGGTTTGCGAACGATCACAATTTGGTTGGAACATCAAAGGGATCGCCAGCTACACCGTTTTGTGTCGGTTGGAACGCCTTTCGACTACTACGCATGTGCGTGACCGTACATTGTACGATTTTTAGGGTGGTTGGAACGAACCTAATGGCAACCCCGCTGTATTGGTGTCGGTTTGGTTGCCAACCAACGACGTGAACCAAGGACAACCGTCGAGAACCGAAATCAGTCGTAGAGATGCAACGATATTAAAAATCTATCGATCGTGGACAATATATATATCATAATTAATTCTAAAAGTGGCTTTTCAGTGATGGCCACAATGCCATAAAGTAAGATTGTTTACTTCCCAGCAAAGAAGGGTTTTTTTCATTAAGGGCGAAGTACGGTCCTGTTCGCCGGTTAAGGTAAATACAATGAAACCTCTCATAAGGGACATTTTTTCATAGTCCGGAACTAGGTATAAGAAATTCCATGAAAATCAACCTCTCTTGGGCGGGCAGACTCTCCTTTGAGCGGACGCGGACAGGCTGTTTTCATACAAAGAGTGCGAACACCCTCCTTTAAACGGACAAAAAAAATTTTGTAGTTGGGAGACGAATAAGTACGGTGCAACGATAGACCGGCAATCAATCGCGTATGCGTGGCAGCGCGAAAAGACTTCGCCGAATGAGTGATTCCCCGACAGCAGTCCCTCGTTTATTTGTGAGTTGTAAGGTTGTAAGTCGTAAACAATGGCACAAAAATGTCGCGTTTTGAGTCTGAAAGAGAATATTGATGTTGTGGAAGTTTGTAATTATTGATAACAATGATTTGGGCGAGTTTATTAACATTGATATCAATGTGCTATTAGAAGATGATAGTGACCCCATTCCTACCGATTATGTAGTCCAAACTGAAACCACATCACTATCTGACGACTCTGATGAAGAAGTTGAATGCAGTAATCAAACAAATGTCACCAATTATCAACAAGCCATTAGTATCGTAAAGGAATTATAATAGTATTCAAAGAATAGAGGTGACTCTACAGCAATGGAATTGTTATCAGACTTGTCTAGATTGCAAGTATAAAACGCAAACACGTCAAACTACGTTATTAGATTTTTTTTAGTACTACATCCTAACTAAAACTAGTGTATTTTTGTTATGTTATGTTTATTTGTACATACATATACATAGTAATAATTTTGCATTTACATATTACCTAATAACAAATTTCCCATGGGCGGACACATTTAGACGGTCCCGTAGGTGTCCGCCTAAGAGAGGTTTCACTGTAGTTCAGTCGGCATTGCGCATGACATATGGCGAGCAACTTTGTTTAAATGCGCGAGGCCATAAATTTGCCACTTTTGCTTTTAGAGCTTGGCTATCCATAGATATAGGTCGGGGGAGTACACTGAAAAAAGAGCTCTGTTTGAGACAAAAGAATTGATTCTTTTGCAGTTTTTTTTTTCGGATTATGTGCCTCGATTAAAAACGCAAAAAATTGCATACCTTTAGTTACCCAGCAGCACCAGCATAGCAGCACCTATGTAGGGAGGGAGGGTAGACAATAGGAGCGGCAAATTTTTTTTACGTCGTATGACTGAAGATCATGTTTGGAGTTCACGTTAAGCTGTGGGACCCTTCGGGAATGTCTTAGGCAATACACGAAGACGAAAAAAATTGAACTTTTAACTTTTTTTACGAATTTTAGGAATTATGTAATTTGTTCAACAGAAAACCTTCATAGCCTTTGTATTGGATATAAACTAATGTTTATAAATTAAAAGCACTTGATGGCATTAATTTACTTCATCCTGTTCAATTTAAATCACCTCTCGATTCATAATTTATTTTTTAAATTAAAATAATCTTATCTGTATATAATCAGATAAAATTTCCGAACTGCTAAACAAAATGATTATTTGTCCCCGTTAAGCTAATCAAACCAAATTATTTTTTGCTTTCAGTTCGAAAACGATAATTTATTGGTGATTCAGTTTCTTTGTCTTTAATTCTTAAAAAGCGATGGTGCAGAAAAGAATACAAATTTCACTTTTATTTTTACCTACACCATTAATGAAAGTTAAAATTTTTGTAAATATATTTGACAACAAATAAAATAAAATATAAACTGTATACGTTTTTGAAATGAGCAATCTGTAAATCAAACAAGCCTAAGTGTGGGTCCACAACGGCGCACCGCCCATCGCACTTAGCCTGGCACCATAGCACCGCACAGCCTCGCTCGAGCTTCGCACAGTAGTCCCTCGACATCGAGATATAAACATGGACTGTGCGTATATGAGAATGCATATAGATATTTTTGACTATATCATTACTTGGATTTTATGTAGGACAACACTATTTAAAATAACAATTAAAATGTTCAAAATTATTCCAGTATACCTTAGTTTTTTTCTAATTAATTAATTACGACCCTGTTTAAACATATTTTTTAATGTGACATCCTGTATATTAACAGATTTTCCAATTTCACGTCAAATTCTGAACATATACCACTTTGTTATATTAGTGTCTAAAATAATATCTTCTTCATCGGAAGAAGATGACAACGCACAGTCCATGTTTATATCTCGATGTCGAGAGACAAACTGATGGACAGGCGAGGCAATAAGCTCGGTGCGCTGTGTGGTGCTATGGTATCAGGCTATTGTCGAGGGCGATGTGCGGTGCGGCCATAAACTGAGGCCACTTTTATGCACGCGTTTTTCGACGCCTGTCGCTCGGCGTAAAACATCGCGGCGTTCTCTAACGCCATCGTTGAATAAAAGCACACATTTACAGCTCGACAAGCGAGTCTATAGCTACGACGTATCGGTAAGGGGAATGCAATATCTTTTAAAACATGGCCGAGTCATGGACGTGCTATTATTATCTTAATAATGTAATAATATATATATTTTTCATGGCATGAATATATTTGTATCACCAGTGCAATATATTAGGCCTTTCGATTAACCTCAAAGTTTCACGGGAAAACGGAAAGTTTATGTCACTTCTCAGCTATTGTAGCAACTCTTTTAAGGTTGGAACCACTTTTAGTTCCAAATAAAACTTTTGTATTGTTCTTCTAACAATGCCAAAATCGAATCCCTCGATTTTTTCGACAGCAGAGAGACGGGCCCTTTTCTTGACAGGAGATGACAACAATTGATCCGGGTTATTTTCTTTCCTTTCAGTATCTTCTTTGTGAATGTTTTTTACTGCACCCACGCTTACTCCCGTATACATTGCGACCTTTTCTAGCTTCCGCTTAAGTGGCAATTTAAATTTATTAATTTGCGATTCCTCTTCACACACCATGTACACATTGGCAATCACTTCGCGGGTTTGATCCTGAAGGGTTTTACCAGGGTATATTCATTCATTATCGCAGTTTTAAAAGAAACCCTATCACTACGCAACTGGATGAAGCATATTTGACATCGCCGAACAACCACGCCGGCACAATGGGCGTGTCACCAGACGCGTAACGTCTGTCTGGGATATAACCTATCAAATTAGCTCTAGCCACCGGTTACCCATGGTTACCGTTGATATTGCACCATGTTGCCCTATTTGTAGATTAGAAGTACTTTAATAAAAAATATTTTATTTTGCATTTAAATATTAAAATAAATAGTATGAAAAGAAAGTTTTAAGAACATTGAAACTATAATAGAATATTAGTTTCTTATATACTTATGACAATTTACTTTAAATGGGTAAATTTAATTTTAGGGCTTACTTGGTAACATGTTATTAAATTAAAATTTAATATATGTGACAACATTGTTAACCCAAGAAAACATTCCTTTTGTAGCTACAGATAAAGTTGTCGACCTGTAGAACGATGTGTGCGCGCCGCGACTTTTATCGCTGAGCGACAGGCGACAAAAATCGCGTGCATAAAAGGGGGCTAAGGTAAATCTGGGAGGAAATATGTCTTGGCATAACCACACGGAAAAAAAACTATAGTAAAATTATGTTAAAATGTTATGCATGCACTTATAGCGCAAGAACATAAATTTTATAAATTGATTATATTATCGTATATAGAAATTACTATTTTACATTTAAACTACATTATTGCCAACACTTATCCATTAAATATGTGGAATAAAGAATAATCCATTATCGGCACTATATCAAACCACGATGGGTCTAACTTTCTACATTTTACTCGCCTTTTTCGTTACAATATAATAAATTATTTTAATGGTACTTCGGTACGCCTGGGTAATGATTAAACCTTTATGTGCGTTACACAAAGAAGTCAAATTGAGGAAAATACATATAGCTATTCTATTATAAATAGTTTTGGTGGCCGATTAGAAAAATTAGATTTCTCTTATGAATGTTGTAAAATTTTTAGTAATGGACAGTATAATCGGTACCACATACAAAGTTGAACTTTTATTAGGATATAGTCAGTTTTTAAAAGACGCAATAGATCATCAAAACCGTCTTCTCCATGACGTGAATGATTTTTAGACATGTGTACAGGTTTGTTAGTTGTATCCAAAAATATTTAATTAATAAATAGACAGAATCATATACAGTTTTAAACAGTAATCAATGATGCCAAGTCGGTACTGAGAGTCCTAAATCCACCACCTGCGTTTGAAACCGAAAAGTATATTATTAATTATATTGACTGCATTTCTCATGTGTACCTATTAAGTAAAAATATTGTAAATTTTCTACTCGTAAAATTATTTATATATATATCTCAAGAACATCAAATTGCAAGGTTGTTAAAGAAATCACAGTGGCAACGCTGTATGCTCATTTTTACCTGCTAGTGTAAAAATGACCCTGAAGTTTACTAATTTCATTTATTTTCGGTGGCGATGTGCTTTTTCGAGCTTTTTAGAGCTATTTATTAGCTATTCATTAGCCATCGTCGGTGTGTGGTGTGTAAGAAATTCGACTATTCTAACCCCGGATAAATATGTCGTCGGTATGTGAGGTTATGTTTTTTTAGGTAAAGCAGTGGTGTAGCTAATTCTATATTTTAAGTAAATATTGCAAAAATATGGATTATTTTCTTATATTATCTGAATGTCTGTAAAAAATACCTACAACGATTATCTATTTACGACTAATGTCAGATCGAAATTACTCATTACAGCTTTGCCATTTTCTAAAACCATCTTCTTCTAACTTATATGAAACTGTAGAACTGTGCATGATTGTAAATAAATGGTGTTTTATGAATGGAATGCTTCGTCTCCCCTTTTATATTATATGTTTATGGTTGTATCAAACTAAAATAGGTGGAACATTGTTTCGTTAAAGTTTTGTTTACTCATTACGCTTCACTCGACCTTACAGAACGACAGAAAATTGAATGTGGTTTAATAACAGGAAACTTTTTTATAGTTCACGAATGTTTTGAAAAAATTATCCCTTGTCATACGTAAAATCCCAAAAATTTTCGGTAATAATCTAAGTAGTAGGGAGAATACAATTGAAAATTTATATTATGAAAAATATATATTATATAAAAATATATTGCTACACAAGTATACAGATTAGAGCGGACTCAGGGGAGCGATTATGAATGACTCAGAGGATACAAATGACGATATACAAGAAACGTGGTAGAATATCACATACAGGGTGTCCCATTTTCGACACTTTTATAGGGTATCTCCGTAATTGTTAGTGCTATCAAAAAAGTAATGTAAGTGCCATGTGCTCTTTTTTTGTCAAACTTAAATTGGAAAAAATTTGAAAATTTTAGCTCGCTTAAGAGATACGGGGGAAAATCAAAATATTGACAATTTCAAAAGTACCCTATATTTTCTTATTAAAAGAGATACAGAAAAATGTTTTATACAGAACTTTCTTTATATTGATTGTTGAATAATCTCCCGTTTTCAGAATAAGTATACGGGGTCAGGTAAAAAAGTTATCGGACCTAACCTCATTTTTTAAACGTAACACCTTGTATATTTTAATCTAAAAAGATACTATTTTAAATTCTCCTTTCAAAATATAACACACCAGGATGATATTGGTTTCCTAGGCGATTTATTTAAACTTTATGTAAGACGAATAAAAGTGTATATATTTGGGATATTATATTAACAATTAGTTAATAACATTCATTATATTCAACGCAATGATGAACCGTACAACTTATCGAGAGCCCTTCTCGATACCCTCCACCAGACTGGTCCCTTTTTATCTTTCAAACATCCATGTGTTTATATTAACACCATTAAATTAATAGCCTCTTGTAATAGGATATTTAAAAGGAACCTGACTGTTCAGATCTTAGTAACGTAATATAGTTTGTTTTACAAATCATCTAATATAGTCTGTTCACTCTGTTCAATACAATAAATGATAATTAATTAAAATTATATTACATTCGGCCATCCTGTAAGATGTCCTGTCCTCAGGACCCTTTATCTATGCCTTGTTCGTTCCTAATACTGTTACGTTAACTACATATATTATAACATAAACCTTAGCGTCCTTAGTGAAACTGCATCATGTTGCACTAAGTATCGCCACCTGCAAAGTACTTTGTGCCAACTGCATTATCAACAACTGCGATATGCTTTTGCCAACTGCATTATCGCCACTGCGAACTGCTATATGCTAACTGCCTTATTACCATCTACTCTATGCTAACTGCATTATTGCAAACTGTGAGCTACTTTATGTCGACTGCATTATCGCCAACTGCGAACTACTTTATGCCAACTGCATTATCGCCAACTGTGAACTGCTATATGCTAACTGCATTATCGCCAACTGCGACCTGCTTTATGCCAACTGCATTATCGCCAACTGCGACCTGCTTTATGCCAACTGCATTATCGCCAACTGCGACCTGCTTTATGCCAACTGCATTATCGCCAACTGCGACCTGCTTTATGCCAACTGCATTATCGCCAACTGTGAACTGCTATATGCTAACTGCATTATCGCCAACTGCGACCTGCTTTATGCCAACTGCATTATCGCTAACTGCGAACTGCTTTATGCTAACTGCATTATTGCTAACTGCGAACTGCTTTATGCCAACTGCGTTATCGCCAACTGCGACCTGCTTTATGCCAACTGCATTATCGCTAACTGCGAACTGCTTTATGCTAACTGCATTATTGCTAACTGCGAACTGCTTTATGCCAATTGCATTATGGCTAACTGCGAATTGCTTTACATGGATGTCCTATAGGTCTTCCGGTTGACCGCCAGCTGCGGTCGCTAGACAATGTAGCACCGTTCTATTCACTCGCTCACACTGACTCTCTCGTGCATTGGTCACGTGTATGACCAAACTTCTTACACGGTGTACACTTTATTCCTGGTTTGCGACACTGATTGAGGAAATGATTCCCACCACAATTGTAACATGCTATATTTTGTGTTGGCTCTCTCTTCGATACACGTGGATGATGTTGTTCACTCCTATTAGAACATTTATCTTTCGCAACTGGTGATTGATCACGTCTCACATTTCTCAGACCACCAATATTGCTTAAATACCCCGCTAGTTCACCAATAGATTGGAAATTAGCTGCTCTAGCTGCTAACGCTACGTTCTTATCTATTATGCCCTCAATCACACTATCTATTAAATAACTGTCTGGAATTTGCAAATGAAGTTTATTCAGTTTTGCGACATTTTCAAAGCAATAATCGCCTAAATTTTGTTGTGGCTGCGGTGCGTACACGGCAGCCTCGACCAGCAATTTACCAAACTTAATAGTTCATACCATTTGCGCGCATTACCACGTAACCTACTAGTAGCTAATTTTAAAGTCAGTACCTTGTTCCAGCCATGATATAACATTAATTCGTCAACCCTTTGAACCCACTCGGTAATTGTTAAATTTTCCGTGTTTGGATTGAACACTGGTATAACACTTTCATCAATAAGGGAGTTTAATGACGTCGACTGAACATTACTACTTGCACTTACTTGTCTGGTGAGTCGACTTATCTTTTTTTTTAGCTTTTTAATTTTTCTACTTTGCCTGTCCTCATCCGTGGACGATGAACTGGACGATGAACTGGACGACGTTGCTCGGGTTCTGCGTGAACGTCCTTTCCCCATTATTTACATGGATATAACCCAATTGGTTAATCACTGCACTGATAGTATTCCTTTATAACAGCAGAGAACACAGACAAAAGAAAGTGATTGCGCAATTGCCTAAAAGCACTAAACACCTCGTTTTATGTCACTAGCACATAGGTCTATCCCACCGCTGCTATGTAAGACGAATAAAAGTGTATATATTTGGGATATTATATTAACAATTAGTTAATAACATTCATTATATTCAACGCAATGATGAACCGTACAACTTATCGAGAGCCCTTCTCGATACCCTCCACCAGACTGGTCCCTTTTTATCTTTCAAACATCCATGTGTTTATATTAACACCATTAAATTAATAGCCTCTTGTAATAGGATATTTAAAAGGAACCTGACTGTTCAGATCTTAGTAACGTAATATAGTTTGTTTTACAAATCATCTAATATAGTCTGTTCACTCTGTTCAATACAATAAATGATAATTAATTAAAATTATATTACATTTATTACTTTGAAACGAAATAAAATATACAGATTAAGGTAAAAAATAACGGGAATCATCACAAATGTTCGGGATATGTCCTTAAATGGTTACCGCCTTTCCGGATAGCGAACAAAATATACATTTTGCGCCATTTCTTCGTTTTTTTCACTTTCAATATAAACTGATATTATATCAAATTTGTCAAAATGTCGATAAGTCATTTTCACAAATGAATATGTAAAAATGAAATTGACGTTAAATGTTAATAGTAAACATAGTTGTTTCTAGGATATTAGCTTGTGTTTCATGGTCTACTGTGGTTTAAAATAATAAAAATAAATCGCCTAGGGAACAATATCATCCATGGTGTGTTATATATTTATTTAGGTTAAAATATACAGGGTGTTCCATTTTAATACAATGAGGTTATGTCCGATAACTTTTTTACCTGACCCCGTATACTTATTCGGAAAACGGCAGATTATTCAACGATCAATACAAAGAAACTTCTGTATAAAACATTTGTCTGTATCTCTTTTAACTAAGAAAATATAGGGTCATTTTGAAATTGTCAATTTTTTGATTTTTCCCCGTTTCTCTTAGGCGAGCGAAAATTTTCAAATTTTGATTTTTCCATTTTAAGTTTTACCCAAAAAGAGCACATGACACCTACATTACTTTTTTGATAGCACTAACAATTACGCAGATACCCTATAAAAGTGTCGAAAATGGGACACATTGCACTGTCATGAAAATACTGAGGGTAAATAGACAGAAACGACCGATCGTGCAAAAAAGAATTTAAGATGGATGTAGCGCGAAGTACTTCCTAAATGAATAAGACATTTTTAAACATATTTATGTCCGTTTCCTCGAAACGTGCCAGCAATTCATCATTATTAATCAATGGTTTATCAACCTGTTCCTGGGTTACGTGTCTTGCATAACTGCTTATTATCGGGAGACCGAGAACCCGGAAAATCATGTTATGTTGCGCACCACGGGTACAGTTTCGAGAAATGTACTTATATTTTGTAACAAATATAACAGGCACTTTAAGTGAAAGTACATGAAAAGAAATGGAAAACATATTAAATTACGGAAATTATGCTTTAACTAATATTTACAAACAATGGGCCAATTTTTCTGTTTTAATGGAAAGCGATATATCACGGCAATAATTGGCTGGCAGTAAAATTAAGTAAATGTAATAAATAGGAAAATCGATTTATTTTTAGTATATGACTATCATGTAATTCTTAGGTCCATTGTCACAATGTTGTACCTATTAATTTCTAATAAATGCTTGCTTTAAAAATTAGATCTTTGTGATCTAATAGGTTCCCTAATTTGTTCCAAGTTACTCACTGGCTACAAATAAGAACGAGCCATATCAAAACAAGAACTCTTTTAAAATATTTGCATACAGGGTTCCAAGGTAAGGAGGGCCTCTATGCAGGATTGAGATGATTAAAATCATGATTTTTTAGTTTATTTTTATCTTAGGTAACTTTATTCTTATAGGTTCAACTTTAATACATATATTCATTTTATTATGACTGCCGGCGGAGCCCTACTGGAGGCTTTGCGGAGCCCCGGGGTTCATTTCGAGTAACGCTGGTGTAGTTCATTATTATAAAAAAAGATTAATTTTTACTGCATTGAACTGTCCTTACAAAATTATGGAAAATACAGATTCTTATTCCGAAAATTTCATGAAGATGATTAAAAAGACTCGAAACGTAATTAAACGATAATGTGTTGGATAGTATAATTGAATTTAGAATAAAAAAAGGTATTAATATTTGACATTGATAAATCAGATAACTTTCAGTGACCTCAAAGAATACATAACAAATTTTTTTATACGACGTTTCGTGTTCAAGCAATTCATCATTAACTTCATTTTTTCTAATACGACCCTGATTTATAAATGTCAAATATCAAGACCATTTTTTATTCTAAATTCAATTATACTATACCACACATTATAATAATTTTATTGTTAATAGCAATTGCTAACAATCTTACAAAAAAAATACATATCACATAAAAAGCCACATATCACACAAAAAACCCATAGTTAGGATATCTAATAAATTTAACAAAATCAACTAAAACATATTGTAAATCTTACAATGAATTAAGTGAAAATTATTTATTTATAACTCCAGTAGGCAAATATTTTTAAGTGTATGGTACATTTCACTGATGACTATTATAGTACTTTAAGTGCTTCTTATAGTAAAAATTACCAAGTTTAAATAACAAATGCATTTTTACAAGAATGAAGACCTTAAATCAGTTGCAACGGATCAAACAGAACTCGCTCTTAGTTAGGAGAACAAGTGGGGACAACAAGAGGAAGCGTTTCATCGATCACTGGAAGTCAGTAGTACTTGGATGGGTGACTACTTGGGAATACCGTGTGTCGCGAAATATTTTAGTAAATTTTACAAAAGATTATAGTAAATTTTACAAAAATATAAATGGTTTACTAAATATGCATTTTGGTAATTTTTACTAAAAATTCTTGTTTAAATTTAGCTTTAATTTTATGGCAGTTCTTCCTAAAAGTTATTCCAGTCCCATATAGAGCCATAATTCATGGTTAGTTTTTCTTTCAGTGTAAGCTGCTTAAAATAATTTTGTCACTAATTTGTCAAAAAAAACTCTCAAAGGTAAAGCTGCAAATTATCGTAATAAATATAACATCCGCAACAATTAAAACAATAAAAATTATTTTATTCCGAACGGTAACAATAAGCGCAGAGGCGACAGAGAAAGTTAAGCAAACAATCACGGACACTATAAATACAAACAATTTTTATTGCCGGGTTTTTATTACCGGATGAACGAGAGCGTAAACCGTAAAATAATAATTTTAAATAATATGTTTTATAATAATTCTGGCCGGGTATAAACAAGGTAACTACGGTAAGTGCACTTACTATAACGCATGGGAACGCGATGGGAAATTTTCATTCGCTTGAAAAGTGGTCCGCTGCTCCGCATATTTCACGAGAAAAAATACCGGTCGAGCTTCAACGAACAGTATCAGCTGCATAATTACAAAATACGGCACACGCAGTTTCACGGAAAAAATACGATAGGTAGTAAAATTGTTATTATAAAGATTTCTTGTACGATTTCCTATAAAATATAGTATTAAATACATTTTTATTAATAATCCGTACCAAAATAATATTGTATACATAACTTATAAAAAAACTATTGTTAGTATTTCTAACTAAAATATATTTTAAAATTTTCAACGAATGTAAATTTATAACTACAGTATTCGGGTGTTATGGAAATGACGTATTATATTTAAATGGGTGACTCCTTGGGTGTCCTAGAGAAGCGCTACATATTTTATTTTTTTTAAATCGACCGATTTAAAAGTGGGGTAACAAACCCTCTTACTCACAGGTCAGTCCGCGCTACTGTAAACATATATCACCCAGGCCCAATGGCAATGTTGCCAAACTTAATATAACACTGAAATTCCATATAAAATTATAAAATAAATTATATATCTACCTACTTGTATTTATCTTTATATCCAAAGAGCTAGGAAATCCAGGCACAAACACAATCAGTTTTTCTTCATTTTCATGGGAACACTCCCGGAAACACTTTATGTACACACAGTAATAGTGGAACAGAACCGATAGTTAGCTTTTGAAAATACAATAATACAGTACAGATTATTAGATTTTATTACACGCGACGAAATTTGACATCCAAAAGAAACAACCGGTCTTAAACTGAGCAAATTAGTTTCGTCAATAAAAACAATGTTCAAAGATTATTTATGGACTGGCAAGATACACGCGTAAACCGAAATAACAGAGCGGATTGCTGCGATTGTGTTGGTTATCGACGAAATACAACGTTTCCGGCCGCTGGATGGTCTGCAACTAACAGCCCGCAAGCGTGCGGCGCTATACGAACACTTCGGCTCAGCCGTTGTAAGCCGTCAAAAGGTAATTGGCGTTTGACCTAGTGACGTACGTGCCTATTTCAAACTTATTTAATACTATTCTTTATATTTGTTCTGGTTGTTTAAAACATTTTTTGTCGTAAAGTTCTTAAATTAATTGTACAATAAGGTATTATAGAATTCGCTTTTTGTTTACATGTATCGCAGTGCCCCACAGGTGTTTTTATGGTTTTACGTCAGGTCACTTTTACCGCTGAATGAATTGAAAGCGCCATTTATGGGTATTTTTCTTCAATTTGTCTTTATCTCAAGAATTGCCGATTTAACTATAATACGTCTGATGTATGATGGCGACTGATAAACTATTTACCTTAACCGGCGAACAGGACCGTTCTTCGCCCTTAATAAAAACGATTACACGACAATATTCTGTTTACATCAAGACCTTCTTTACTGGGAAATAAACAATCTATTTTCTCGCATAAAAGAATGCTTTGTGGCCATCACTGAAAAGCCACTTTTAGAATTAATTTTGATATCCATTGTCCACGCATCGATAGATTTTTAATATCGTTACATCCCTACGACTGATTTCGGTTCTGGACAGTCATCGTCGGTGGGCGGCAACCAAACCGGCACCCATACGGCGAGGTTGCCTATACGACGGCGACAACATTGTGCGCAAGATAACCCACGAGCAACCTTTAAAAATAAGAGCGATAAACCGTGCGAACCAACTAATTTTTTCACTCATAAAATTTAACTTTTTAGTACTGCACATCCCATAAGTTGTACGTAGATATAGGTCGGTGGGCTGTACCGGTGACTTCAACGAGTCATGGAAAAATTCGTTCGAATACACCAGAACAATGCAAACTATATTGCATTAAATAATCTCCCATTAATTGTAATTATCATACCGTTTAACTTTCTGTTTTATGAATAAAATATAATCATTAAACTTGAAAACCAATCCATTAATTTTGCCGAGCCCTGTATATTAAAAATTAAGTGGATTCCGGAGTTCTCCCCAAGCGTTTATTTCTGTTTTAGGAAAAAAATGTTGAAGGGAAAAAAACGTTGTAATGCAACTAAAATTGGAGTAAAGTATAAATTTTTTTGTTTCGGAAGATTTTTAGATTTAATTTTATTTACTGTTCCATGTAGAACAAAATTATGGACTTTCCTCCATTTATTAATAAAATTTAGTTCTTTTGTTCCACATTTTTTTTTAAATGCAGCGTTTTCATAAAAAGAGAAAACTCCCGTTTTCCAGTGCTAAAAATTGAAGTCTAGACCCCGATCACGTTCGGTGTCTTTCTTCCGATTATCGTTCTTTCTGTCGGCGTACCGATTACGGGCGGACGCTCGACGTATTGTTCTAACGGCAAGGGAATGTCCAATTTGCCTCGTGTCTACAAAGCGCGAAACGAACAGGGGTCAAATTGGAGATCTCTGGCATTCTCTTAAACATAAAAGCCCCAATTACGTCCTAAAATTTGAACTACCCACTTTAAATCTACTTTATCTTTTCAAAGAAATGTTATAAAACGTTTTCAGAGAAAAAAAATGGTGTCATAAAACGGACTTGAAACACTTAATGATTTTGTTGTGCATTTCCATTAATTACAAAGGTTTTTTGCGTGTTAAACAATAGGAATAATATATCGCACTACCAATAATAACGGGTTTCCAACATTAATGTTTTTTTAGAGCATGAAGAGCGCGCTTCATAAAACCACTGACTGATTAAAGCATGTCGAAATTATAGTTGCAGATATAATACGCTCCCAAACTCATTGGCAATTAACCAAATGTTAATGGGTGATATTGTTAGTTATATATATTCGTGCACGTGTTGCAATGATGTAAATATAATATTACTAGTCATAATCAGGTATACAGGGTGTACCAGATAAGAATGCAATCTACCTGGATCTCGTTAACAATACGAGATACAGAAACGATCAAATTAGACAAAAGTTGGGCGTTAGTGAGATCTACAACGTCATGTTTTCAAATTTAAAAAATTCCGATTATTTCCGAAGATATTTGAGTAACACCGAATTTTTACGATTTCGTTCCTCCTATTTTATATTCATTTCCACTTTTTCTCCTCTATAAGATAACACCCTGTAAAGTCGGTTCGTTTTATGAAGTCCGATATCGGATTAAATCATTAAAGGATGTTATCGCATTTTTAACAGTAACACGGTTAAGTTAACAATACCTTCGCTATACTTGATCGTACCGAACATTCCACTGGTTTACTGTATTCGGCTAAATGGTACTGGGCGAAATCAGCGGTTCCAAAACAAAATTATCTTATAATTATGGACGGCGATAAATATTTCTATTGTTGTTTATTTTTCTCTCATAGTTTTTTTTATTTATCAAATGAAAAACATTTTGCGTCAATAAGTTAAAGATGCCTCTTACCATACGAGACTCGAAGAGAAATTTCCTACAAGCAGCTGGAAAAAAGAAGAATTAAGAGATTGATTGTCAAAGAAAAACATAAACCATGAAGATTTATTTTTAAAAAGTGATCTTTTAAGCAACTGTAAAGAGGTTTAAAAAAAAATATGTAGTTGACGAATTAGCCCTCAAATATGGACATCAAGTTTAGAGATTACCGCCCTACCATTGCCATTACAACGCAATTGAATTGGTATGGGGTATTAGCAAAAATTATTATGACAAACATGCCTGTAAAAATATCGGTAAGCCTAGCGTTATAGAGTTATGGGAGGAGACGTTTTGCCAAGTGGGCAAATAAGAATGGCGGAAATGCATTGAACACACGGAAAAAAATATTTTTGAATCTTATGAGACAGAACAGGTTATAGACGAAGTAAGACCGTTAATTATTAGGGATGATGATTGAGGGATGATTTAGTGGCCTATCGATGGCAAACTAAAAACCAAGCAACTTTTGTCCCAAACTTTTTTTTCGAAAACCTAACCACCCGGAAGTATCGGATCGTTTCCAAACTTTTGCAGCACTCGGTATATCTTTCTGTGAGTAATGTTCCTATACTTACCAGTTTTTGACTTATGCATTTATTTAGCACAATAAATATTACAGAATCAGATATTTTTTGCTCATTTTTTTTACGAACTCTTAATAATTTTGTATGTAAAAATAAATACTATGTAAGCCGCATTGTCTGCTACAACCAAAGATATTACAACTGCAGATGGAAAAATGTACATTTCTAGCCTACGCAATAGTCTTTCCTACCTCTTTTCGTCATTGTTACAGCATAGCCAGATTGACATATTTATCGCAAAACAGAAGCATATTTATTAAATTTTATATTATTTTGTGAAGTAATTTGTAATTTTTGTTTGCTTGAATTACCGAGCAATATTAAATTCTGATCATAAAGTATACAATGCAGTTGAAATGTTTGGCCGGATTATTGAAAAATCCGGTGTAACGAAGGTTCGGATTATAGGGGTTGCACTGAATTGGGGAAAAATCGTATTTTTTAGAAACAATCATGGTGCATTTATGTGTAGTTTGTAAAAGAGTAGATCATTTAAATAAGGATTTATCTTTTCATCGGTAAGTATGGTTATGTTGTAATATTTAAACATCTGATATAACCAGACTTCAACATTGTTGGCATTCAGCCAATAAACATGTAGTGCTACATTACTGATTTCCAATAACATTTCAAACACAGCTTCACTTTCCAAGAGTTTTATGAATGGATTATGGGGTTTGTAGTTTACAATACCTTGGGCTACAACTTAGATTTGTTTAAGGAACCTTAAGCTTTTACGAATTGATTTGTGATTGTTATACATGGGTCATTCGTTCATTCAAACCAAACGCTTTTTAACCTTGACATTTTAGAATCGCCTGTATTTTTTTACAGCACAACTTATATACAACGTGTCCAAGATAAGGAGGGCCAGTACAGGGATCTCGGAAACCGTAAAAGAGACGAAGTCGGTTAAATGGAGGTAAAGTTGCGCATTTACGTGCCTAATAATATGCCGTTTAGAAAGTTTTAAAATTCCGAGTAGTTCCGGAGATATCCGGAAAAAAACGAAATTCTGAAAAATCGTTTTATTGTTTTCCTGGGTTGTTTTGAGATCGAATTCTAAAGTAAATTGCACTTTTGCATTGCCACTTTTTCCGCTCTATCTAATCCGAAGAGTCGTCTTCGAAGGGCCATTATCAACTTTCTTTTTTAAATACGGTCCTGTTTTCCTGATATTGGAATTTGAGAGATTTTTTTCTCCCGAATGCAACGATGTATGAAACATTGTGCTTTAATGACGTTTCGAGGGTTTTTTGAACAATATCAGGGAATTTTGGGATACGGTTCTGTATATCTCCTAATTTTATAAATAATATCTCATAAGTAAGCTCTAAATTTTTTACTTTTACATTCCAAAACAGTAATAAAACGAACAACGAAAAAAGTAAGGAACTACATAATCAGGTGTTCGAAATGATTTACGTTATTCTCTAAGCACAAATAACATCTTCTAACATAACAGTTTTTTTGAGATAAAATAAAACATGTGATAGAATATCAAACTTTCCAGCCTTTGTAAATTTATGTTCCATATTTTCTGGAAAATAGAAAACCTCTTAAAACGCTCTCAAACGATCACAATGGGAATGTCAAGTGAAACAAATCACGCGTCACCATCTTAATTTTTTTGTTTCAAGCGCCTACTTTTGTTTTAAATCCCGAATCAACAGAAGTTTGAAATAATGTTGCTGTATTTTGTTCACTTATTTGTGGTTTATTATTAAATTATTTGTTATTTATTGAACTAATCCAACATAAGTAAAAATTTAGAGCTTACTTATGAGATATTATTTATAAAATTAGGAGAAATACAGGACCGTATCCCAATATTTCCTGCTGATGAAAAAACCCTGGAAACGTCATTAAACCACAATGTGTCATACATCGTTGCATTCGGAAGAAAAAAAGCTCTAAAAAATATCAGAAAAATAGGACCGTATTTAAAAAAAGAAAGTTGATAATGGCCTCGAGTGAAAAAATCTCTAGAGCTGGCACCCAACATAAATGTATAGCATAGCTAGATAAAAATCAGAATATGCAGTTAACTAGTCATATCAGCGAAAGCGAGTTATAGGTATGATACCTAACTCAGACGGTGAGTTTTAGTCAGTCGGCTCGTCTACACTCGTAGGCGAAACCTACACTCTGTAGTTTGACATTGGTCTGGTCTTTCCCCGCAATGTTGCTAACCTGACACTATCTGTCCCCCGCGAGGGTCAGGTGTCTGTATGCAGATTTCTCATCGTGTGTCCCAAAAAAAAAAAAAAAAAAAATTTAGAATTTGATCTCAAAAAAACCCAAGAAAACATTAAAACGATTTTTCAGAATTTCGGTTTTTTCCGGATATTTCCGGAATTACTCGGAATTTTAAAACTTTGTAAACGGCATATTATTAGGTACGTCAATGCGCAACTTTACCTCCATTTAACCGACTTCGTACGGTTTCCGAGATCCCTGTACTGGCCCTCCTTATCTTGGACACGTTGTACATACAATTAGTTGACACATATTTCAGGATTTTGTTGAAAAAAGTTTTTTTCGAAAAAATCCACACATAAATCTTTGATAATTTGCTGGATTTTCTCCAATCTTCTCATATTTGAAATTTAATATCGCGTCACGTAACCGTAGTCGAACGAATGAAAAATAATATCAATTTAATTTTTAAATTAATTTTAAAAAATACCATTCTCTTATTCACAAAACCGATTTTACGAAAAAGTGGTACGTCTTTTAGTTCGGAAGTTACTAAATAATTTCGTTGGCAAGTCACCAAGAGCGAAGCGCATACGGGTCGAAAAGTGGCAGATCTACGCTTTCGAACGAAATTATTATCTCGAGAACGATAACGGATAAGTATAGGAAAATATTAAGGAAAAAGTTAAGAAATCGATAGGGAATCTAAAAAAACAAATCATAGTAACAAAAGTTGTTAATACTTTCCAGTAGAAGCGGCAGCACTGCATGGCTGAAAACATTTTTTAAAGAGAGAACACTTTTCAAAATGATCCGTTGTAGTTCTTCCTAAACTTCTAATAGGTCGTCACCCTGTATACCAATAATAACTAATAATCGGTAATAATATACATGCAATACAATTATTGTAATAACATTATAAATGCCTGATGGGTGTAATGCATCTCGCTATTTGTAATTGCGATGCAATAACACTGATTTATCCGTAACTCTCTACGGTTGCTACGTTGTTTTCTGATTGCCCATTTAGTTTTTAGCTTAGTTATGCCGTTATGCGAAGGATCACAAAACTTTGCTTTTGTACTTTAATGACAATCTACAACGGTTTAAGCGACACAAAAAATTAATTATCGATTCCGAAGCCACAATGGAGCGTGAAAATGCCATAGAATCAAGTGATAATGGAGTAATCGCTGCTTTAAAAACCTTTTACTGAATTTAAAAAATTAAAAACAAGAGAAAAACTAAGATAAAATAAACTTATACCGGTAAAGTACGTTTCACGAAATTTGGATACGACTTAATGATTTCCTGGGTCGGTCCCATTGTGTCGACAAGAGCTTGGCAATAAACAAGTGAAGTATGAAGGGACGGACTAAGGAAAACAAGTAATGACATGATTATATTAATGTAATCAAATGAAATAACATTTTTTTTAAATATTACTAGTCATATTTATTTACATTTATAATGTCATTCTATAGATAGTTCTGTTTCGCTATCGCTATCCTCATCAAAATTAATTATAATTGGATTAATTATACGATCCAGACTAATATATACGGATTTTCTACATTTATTACGGGACGGACTGAATTTTTCCAACTACCTGGGGGAATATCATTAAAGCATTTTGCGTATTAATTCTACAACACTAGAACTTAAAGTCGGAGAAATATTTTCAGACCTAACCAGTGATTTTAACTGGTGCCACATATGTTCTATGGGGTTAAAAATGCAATAATAGGGTGGGAGCCGTAGCACTGTATGTACAATTTCTTCTGCCAATGTGTCTCAAACATATACTTTTTTTATACAAAATGTCTTTAAAACTTCTAAAAGATCACTTTTTTTATAACTTTCTTCAAAATATATATCATTCGCCGCCATGTAGTTCTGAATCTCCAATTTTGTATTATTTGAGCTTGGAGCTTTATGTAATTGGCGACTGTGATAGCTCGCATTATCCATTACTATTACGCTATTCTGAGGAATGTTTGGTAAAAGACAATTCTTGAACCATTCCTCAAAAAGTTCGGCCGTTGTATCTTCATGGTAGTCCACACAAGAGTCTTTAATGTTTTTTGCAGCAACCTAACCTACCTGATGTGCCTATATTTAATTATAATTGGTACAATCCGGTCCTTTCCACATTATAATAACTGCAGTCATTAAGTTATATCCATTTTTCGTGAAACAATCTTTACCATCATTACCGGTACCAAGTTGAACATAGGAACCCAAGACACTTTAGATGTATTCATGGTTTAAAAGTGATTTAATATGTTCCATAAAAAGATGCTGGTTTTAAAGTTCTCTTAAAATAAACCAAAATTCTTAAAGATATTATGCAAAGAATTTAATACGCTCTTTAAATTAAAATAAAAAAACGATTTTCTCATAATGCCCTATTGATCTTATACTGGTTTTATAATACTCGTGACATTGGCTATTTTAAAACTAATTTGATTTTTTAAAGGAATAATTAGCAAGTTGGTTTTTCTGCTATTTACATTGGATAATTATTAACGGCACGATGAAAAATAATCGGAGTTATACCGGATGGTGCGAAACGAACAGGTTTGCCCATCTCTAATTCTTATGGTATTTTAGGAATTTCGACAGTACCAACTGCTGTTCTGACTGTTGGCAATGCGCCAGCTGATCGAAAACAGTTTACTGTGGATGAATACGTACAATCATAATTGCCATTGCAGGCGCAAGAGCAGAATTGCCGACTCTAACACGGCTTTTAGGACATATGTTCTTATGAAGTTTTTTTCTGAAAATGGACCCACGAATACCCTTAAATATTAGCACGTTTTTAAGAAACACCCTGTATAATGAATCGTAAACAAGTTCGCTTTTATCAAAGCAGGAAAACGAAGGTATATGTCATATGGTTAAATTGAATAGGCACTTGTAAGAACATATATGTTGTGTAATATATCTTAATTAGAAAATAAATTGAACATGTTGTGATGCTGATTGCAGCATCATCGATCATAACTTTTTATATAATAAATATATTGTTGACAAACTTGGGACAGTGGAAATTTAAAAAGAATACAACAGAAGAAAGTGCAATTTTAAATATAAATTGCGATAGAGAGTGATAAGTTTAATAAAAACGCAATATCTGCAGCTGGAGATCTTTGGGATTCTAATTAATACGAAATCTACACATTTCGGATGGTAAAACCGAATTGATTCGAATACGAACATTAAAAATCTCTTTATAACATCTAAATGTTTATGCATAAACAGTTTTTAATTATATTTTAAGGGTATACAAGGTGTTTCAAAAAAAGTATGCTCCTTACCCAAAAATAAGACCAATAGTTCCTATCAACATGGGTTTGCTCGCAGATGCTTTGGGTGAAAGATACAGGGTGTTGAAATCTTTTCGGTGTTTTCAAGATATTTCCGCAACGGCTTTAGCAATTTTAGGTGAAATTTGGGTTATGAAAAATAGCTATGGCACATATATTAGCAATAAAAATATATGAACAGGTTTATCAGTAGCCTGCTTGCGCTCATGCGCCCTAATAATTTTTAACAAAAAATAGGTACTACATTGACTTTTTCACATTTTGATTACAATTTGTTAACGCCGTATTAGAGCCGGCAATTCTTCTCTTGCACCTGCAATTGCAATTATAATTGCACGTATTCATGCGCACTAAACCCTTCTCGATCAGCTGGCGCATTGCCAACAGTCAGAACAGCAGTTGGTACTGTCGAAATCCCTAAAATACCCCCGAACTAGAAATGGGCAAACCTGTTCATTTTTAGTCACCAGTTAAAGCAGCTACTGGTACTTACAAATAGCAGTTCAAAAAAGTTGTGACGAATTAGCAGCACATATGCTTAATAAATAATGTGAACTACTGATTTCAGTACCAGTTAGTTTAAAAAGCCATTAGCTGCTCATAGCTGCATCAACCAATTAGTAAACAGTTCAAAATAACAGAATAATCCATCTCTACCCAGACTTGCACCGGCAATGGCAATTAAAATGGCGCTTGCCCCATTTCTGGCAATTAAAGTTGATCGGGAATGGTGTACAGCCCATAAATCCGTGCAATTTTAATTGCGCCCGCAATGCGAGCAGTATTGGGCCAGCTGATCGAGGACGGTGTACAGCGCATGAATCCGTGCAATCATAATTGCCATTGATGGCGCAAGAGACAAAAATTACCGACTCTATACGGCTTTTAGAAATTTAAATGACCAAAACAAATATCTCTTTATATTTATTTGAAGTAGGATTCGTTTACAAGATAAATGCAATTTTATTATGTAGCAAATCAGGTATTTATTGCTGTGAAAAGATCTACCTAAACAAAATTACAGTAAACAGGGTTCGGCTGTAAAATTTCATGTGTTTTTCAGGTTTTCCAGGCAAATATTTGATTATACTTCAGGTCAGTTAAAAATAGTTTTGTATATTTTTAATTCTTAAATTTTCTAGTATTATGTAGATTGCCATATATTATGGTTTATCAAAAATTAAGAACTAAACAAAACGACGTATTTGAAATTGAATTTGATAATGAAAAAAAAAATACATTAAAGGATTAGGTTGCCATATGAATTTTCGATCATTTTTAAATTCCACGACCTCTCCGGGTTCTCCAGATCAAAAAACACCGACAAAATTTTAAAATTTTAACACCCTCTCTCTCTTCAAACAAAGCATCTATGGACCCATGTTGATAGGAAGTATGTGTCTTATTTTTGGGTCAGGAATCACCATACAAGCGATGGCACATGCTTTTTGAAACACCCTGTATAATAGAAATGGAGGTGTGTGAAACATGGTATATTTAGTAAAGATATATATGTATATCGTTTTACCTTCTGCCTTCTGTTTTCATTCTAACAGGTAATCGGTTTAATAGGTCTTGGTTAGGAAAAACAAAAAATCGATGGTCGTGACTCAAAAGTCCATATTCTTATCCGGTTTACGGCAGACTTGGCATTGTTTTACCATATCGAGTTTACAACACTATTTTCTCCACAAACAATACTTAGATTTAACACACAAACACTGAAAAACAACATAGAATTTTTTTTAACGATAACGATAAGGATGACAGTTGTTAATCCGGTATTGTCAAACGTGGAAGCATGTAAGCCGATCGTTCCAAAAAGGGCTTTATAAAAAGTACGTTCTGAACGCTCCAAGGAGACATAATGCCTTTGCAGTGGCGGCTCGTGACCTAAAATAGTCCACCGTCAAACTATTCATTTTAACTTAATAAATATATAATATTAAAATATTAAAATATACACGCTCGAATTTCTAACTAGATGCACGAACAGGCAACAATGCGGCGCACACTAAAATTGTGCGCCTTTTCCATGTTAAATCGCCATAGCCCCGCTATCCCCCGCCACCTGTTACTACAGAGAAACTGCATTATGCCCCGCCCACTTATTCGCATATGCGAGTATATCGCGTCATTATCCTTGCTGAGTTGCCGGATGAATCGAGAGCTCATAATATATAGTTTGGTTGGACGGTACGATAAAATATTAGAGAGGGTCGGACTTTATACGATAAATAATATTCAATGAATATAAATTAATATTTTTTTATTAGTTTTGGGGGTGCACGTGCGCATGTGCTCCTGTGGAAGAACCGCCACTGTGCCTTTGGTATTTGTCATTAACAGAAAACGACAAAGAAATATTATACTAATTTTCAGACCTCCCCGATTGTTTTTCTTGTTGCTACCTAAGAATGTGAATTGTTCATTCTTTAAAGACTGTGAACTAAAGCCGTATCCTCCTTGAATAAAATATATCCCTCTCAGGGGGTTAAACCCTGAAAGCTGCAAATATTCTTTGAAAACGTGTCCCCCTTCACAATACAATTGACGTGTCTTTCCGATATTTAATATTATTTATTGGATAAGGGTGGAAAATTTTCAAATTGACCCTGTATAGGCTAGACGTAATCTCTGGGCTACAACAAGAAATTCCCTACCGCTTGCTTTACCCCGTAAGTACCATACGCAATAGCCAATATACGAATGAAAGCTTTTATCGAGTCACGATTAAACTTCTAGAGCTAGACCAACAGACGGTCCAATAAGATGATTAATAAATCGATAAAAGAAAACGATGTCACAACGTACGGGCGACCTTGAAAGGTCGATACGTCGATACCCGGTTATTTTGAGAAAAATGCACTACACCCAACGGCACTGTATTTTAGGGCATGGCCGTGTCACGCGGCGAAAGTCACCGCCCTGCCCTACCCAAGGCTTATCGATACGGCAATAAGTTGGCCGCGTTTCGTGACATCGCCGAAATTTAGATGGTTTAGTTTCCCATGATGATACCTCCGATTATAATGATGTAGCCTTCGAACTTATTAATAAAACCTAAATTAGCCTACGGCATGCGAAAGTAGCAGAATTCGATTTGTATACATATTGTTTATCCGGAAGAAGAGAGTTATACAGGGTGGCAACGGCTTAATTGGTCACCATGGGCATCTTTGAACGGTAATTTCTACGAAGTTGGTTAAATTAGGGAAAGTGTGTTTTTTCGACGTTGCCGAATTGTTTCTGATTCATGAGATGCAGGGCGATTTGTTAAAAACCTCTCGAATTAATTTCTTTATTAACTCGAAAAGTTTTAATTTTAGAAAAACGCCCATTAAATAGAAATTTAACTCATTTCACCTTCATTTTCATGGTCAACTTCATTTTTTTAAATACGGACCTGGACTTTTTATTTTATTTTTGAAGAGTATCTTTTGTCCCAAATACAATAATTAACTCAATAATTACCTTAGTTTCGGAACAAATTAGGTATACATCATCAGGAAAATTTTGAGAATATTCTCAGTACGGCTCAATTTTGGTAGGAATTACCGTTCAAAAGATACCCATAGTGATCAATTAAATAGTTGCCACCCTGTATATAAAAAAACAATTTCAGAAGTTAAGTTTTATTTTTAATTTAAAATGCTCACTTTTTACATGAAAACTATGGAGAGTTTGAAAGATGTAACTGTATTTCTCATAAAACAAAGTAAACAAAACGGACACGGATTTTGTTTGTTTTGCAAAACAAAATGTAAACTTTCATCGCGATCAACAAACTCGAAACGTTCCTGGTCCTGCCAATTGTGGCGCCATCTCTGTAAAGTCAGGAGAGTTACAACTGCTATCTCGGGGCCTTTACGTGCAAACTAGTCGTATCCTTCTTTTCCATAAAACTACAGTCAATCTTAGGTACAATGAGATAAAAAACAAAGATTGATGTTTTTTTTAGATGTAACCCTCTTCTTAAGCATCAACGATATTCTGGATAGTATTCTCAAATGGGTCTTACATATCGGACCATCAATAAAAGGCAAATATTAATGGAATTACAACAATTACGACAGTGCGCTTGGATTACTTATACAAAACCTATAAAATAAAGTACAGATTAGAAAATTATCCCATTATCTGCCTCGATGAAGTCTGGTTTGATACAACTTACACCCCATCAAAAGTTTGGGTAGATCATTCAGAAACGAACCATACAAAACCACCCATTGAACAAGAGAAGAATTACCATTTTTCATGCTGGTTACCAGGATGGTTGGGTTCAAATTTGTTTCTGGTTGTCCTATCTTTAGACTACCCTGACGGCACCACAGCAGAACTTCTTGAAAATTTTTTTTAAATAAAATCTTAATAATATGTACCTGGCCCATGATTATTTTTCAATAAGACTAAAGAAATCAGCATCACCGTATTATTTAAATCAGAAAAGCCAATATGCTAATATCAGATGTTACAGACATATGAATTTCTATGATCTAATGAAATGTACTCTTAATGCAAAGAGCTACTTACTAAAAGATTACTCTTAGTTAAAGCGCACCCAGTTCAAAGTACTTTGCAAGGTAATTTTGGGTTTTTTGGGTTTTCTTAATTAAACGAAGCAACAGTGGAATGACTTCTCGAACTGTAAAGAAACACTCTCAAATACTCTTAAATAAGTATAATCTTATAATATAATTTTCATGATGTGATCATCTAATCCGATACCTATTATTTGACCCATACAAACACAAAATAATCCCATAGAAGCTTTAGTTAGAAAACATTATAAAGCAATATAATCGTTATGCACTCTGCTAATAACTCTCCTCCGAACTCTTCCCACTCCAAAATTTGATAACTGATTAACCTTAAAATTGTCACAAAATTTTAGAGCAAAAAGAGTTACAAGAATGACTGTCTTGATCAAGTATAATAAGAGCAATCACTGTCACTGTGAGATTGTTCGAAAATATATATTTACATATTATATTAGAAATAGTTAGTGGAACCGGATTGAAAAGGGTACAAAAATTGACCGAGCATCTGAGAGTTAGTAGATCTTCAACGACTTGGGTCCTTTATAATGTAAAATATACTATATGAATATGGCATAAACTCGTAATTGCTATAAGAAGTCCAATTAGATTAATTCCATTCAGGAATATATGGCCATATTTGCCTCCTATGTAGAGTACAGCAGATTGTATGCTATGCAGAGCACATTAGGTTATATCCTATATAAAATATGATAGCGATTTGGTATGTACCAATACTTCTATTTGTTTGTATATCATTTCATATATCATATAATTACTGCTTTCTTGTTCACCGAGTTTTAATAACAGTGCTGCTAGTAAGTAATGAGTCAACGCAAAATACAATTCTTGTTTTAAGTTAGGGCTTACCATATATAAGAATGGTGTCTCTGTGTTCTCGTAGTAGTCCCTACTCATTATAATACTTGATCTGGACCAGGAACTAAGTTGCCAGGGCTTCCATTGTTTCTGCGAAGTAGGGCATTACTGTACTAACTATGACGCCCAGTTAGGAAAGTCTCATTTTATGCACCTTACACGTTTTGTACATTAGATTTTTTTTAGACTAAAAAAAATTTGGCCTCAACAAGGTCAGCTGATTGCACCAGGTTGGTAAAGATTTCACTATCACTGATACTTTATTTAAAAGTTAAATTGTGAAGTCAAACAATCGGAAATATCATTGAACATTAAAAAATATTTAAATAAGATTAAAAAGTGGTGTAAAGCTGTTAATTACACATGAGTCACATTCACATAAACACATAAGACTACATTTTTCTAACTTGATTATATATAGGCGGTGTTGCTGAAAATGTCAATTACTTAGTCGTATCATTGTAAATACTGTAATAAAAATGTTTTCTGAACTTTTAAATATATTAATGATGAAACGACATAAATACATTATACTTGTAAATGTTATATTATTATATTTCTTTTTGAAACAACAATCTTTATAAAATTGTTAGCTGAACTGATGTCTCTTCGTCTATACAGTTTTAATATTTTCTAGGACATCTGACAACGCTTAAGTAAAATCAATCTTGGACTTCTAGAGCCACCTACCGGTTACTTGACATAGTACTCAATAAGACGATACAAGATTAGAATACTGTTTCTTGTAGAGATGAAGAGAGTTATCGATAAAGAGTTAAATGGTCGATATATATGAATTTCCATCTAATAAAAAATCGGTTATCAATTATTGTGTCGACAAAGCATTACTTTACCGAATGCTGCTTATTAGATTGATAAACACTTTACTACTATATTATATTATGGTTGCTAATGATATAAATCATAGATACAAACCCATTTCGTTGGAATATTAGGCATTTCTTTGACGCATTCTTTTTAACAGTTCCGAGTTCCGTTATAATTTATACCATGGATGAGGAAAAAAATTATGTGCAGATTATAATTATATGAATTGAAATTCTATTTATTAACGAATCTAGGGCATGTTATTTTCTTACACGTTCCTTGCATAAGGAGTTTAACCCACGAAAATGGTATAATTTGTTCAGATTTGTTCAATATCTGTTGCATAGGTAAATCGCTAATGACGTTTTACGCTTCTGTCAATTTTTCCAAACTAATGTTGGCCTTTTTCTTGGGTAAAGTTTTATTTCTGGGTTTCTTTTCCGAATTCATCATTGCTAAAAAACATTGTTTATTAATCTTCGTTCAACGGCAGCTTATTTCCCCACAAAACTAATAAGGAACATCACCGATAGGACAAAATAGTTTATATACCGGCAGAGCTGGGACAGTACTTTTTAAAATTATTTAGGTCCAATTTTATAAAGTGATCTTAAATATTGGATTTAAATTAATACTTAAACGGAACAATAATCAAGGGATTAACTTACAGGTAAATTATGACAATTTTATAACAGAGGGAATTATTACTAGGAGGATTATAACTAAATGTATTATATATTGTATATACTCATCGGTTTGTAGGACGCTCTAAAACATGATTTAGGAGCAAGGCATCTTTTACTGATTTTTTACTGCATATCCATGTCTTTAAACAGCCTTATTTTTTAATATTTTTTCTGACTGTGATCATTTAAAAGCATTTTTAGGTATCAGACATCACTGGTATCAGTTCAGTAGTTTTTAAATTACTAAGTAATTAAAAAATGTATGGATCCATTTGATGTTTAATGGGTATTGAAATAGAAGGCCTGCGTATCCAAATGGATACTCAAAAGTACGTTAAAAGATGCCTTGTTTAGGAGGCCTAACAATGTTAAGGTTTTCATGTAATTTGGGCGTATCCGAAATATTCTGTCCCGCCTACGCTGCTCAATAATATTTACAAAATCATCTTCGTCGTCCGTTAATAACTCATTCAAAATTTCAAAAAAATCCATTATTAATTAAAATAATTGGTACAGCCAGAAACATTAAAAAACAAACTCAAATATTAGGGTTATAATACTGTGTCCTGTGTCTTAAATCGTATTATTGAGTTTAAGCGGTACTCTTTCTACGGATTAACTTATTACCAGGATGGTTGCTCTTAAGTCGAGCCTCGCTGTTAATCCTAGTTTATAAAATCACCGTTTTCAATAATCTGAGGTTTAAACCGTACAGTGCGATTTAAACCCACTTTATAAAATTGGCCCTAAATACTTTATGGTGAAATAAAAAATTTAAATACTTTGTAAGTATTTATAAATACTTTTAAGAACTAGATATAAAATTTAAATAATTTGTAAATATTTAATTATTATTTTTTAGTATTTAAATCATAATTTAAATATCTACTAAAAAAAATATTTAAATACTAAATACATTGTAAGGTAATTTTGATAATACACATAAATACCTATTATATAAAGGTATTTGAATACTCAGTATTTAAAATAGCGCCCAGCTATGTGTATAGCCATTGGCGTAACTAGAATGATTTTGTAGGGGGGGCCTGGCCCCTATAGTCTAGTAGAATTTTAATGGCAAGTGTCACTATGACGTATGTATGGCTTCGAACTTCGGAAACACCGGGGTGGGCACCAGAGCAATCTGGGGTGGGCACGGCCCACCTGGCTCCCCTCTAGTTACGCCTATTTGCATACCCGGTGTTCCGATCGAATTTAGAAAAATATGAAACTAAGAAGAAAGTAGCCTTATGAAGATACGATAAAAAATAATTAGTAGAAGTTGTTGGGATTGGGAATCTACGCGTTATTACAAAATTGCAACTGATTAGGCAGCATCTTTACATATAAAGGTACATTTTTCTCAGTTTTTTTTCATATTTTTTCAATTCTGAACACACGGTATAAAAATTTGAGAAAACAATTTAATTGTAGCTTCTGGGTCGTGTTTATAAAGAATAACTTTTTCATAAACCCACAAACAAAAAAAAGTTTTCCCTCTTCGGGAGTCAATGCCTGGATTTCACCGACTTACCTATATCTATGGATAGCCAAGTTCTAAAAGCAAAAGTGGCAAATTGGTGGCCTCGCACATGTAAACAAAGCTGATCGTCAGATGTCATGCCCAATGCCGACTGGATAAACTAATGGCCTTAACCGGCGAACCTTAATGAAAATGATTACACGGCAATATTTTGACACATCAAGACCTGCTTTACTGGGAAATAATCAATCTATTTTCTCGCATAAAAGAAGGCCTTGTGGATATACTGAAAAGCCACTTTTAGAATTAATATTGATATCTGTTGTCAACGTATTGATAGATTTTTAATATCGTTACATCCCTACGACTGATTTCGGTTCTGAACGGTCGCCGTTGGTTCACGTGATTGGTTGGCAACCAAACCGGCACCAATACGGCGGGGTTGCCTATATGACAGCGACAACATTTTGCGCAAGACAACCGACGAGCAACCTTTAAAAATATGACCGGTAAACCCTTTTTTTCACTTATAAAATTTAACTTTTTACTGCGGACCTCATAAGTTGTACGTATCCAAAGTTATAGGTCGGTGATGGGTACACTGTAGACTACCCAGTGTATATTAAATGAAATATAGGTTACCTGCTCTACTTGTATTAGCAGATTCTATTGCAGGCTCTTCTAGAATTTTGGTCAAGCTAGGAATTTGCGGCATACTTCTATAGGATCTTCTCTCAGACAACAAGCGCACGGCGGATATGCAACGTTCGTTCTTAAATGTTATGCAAGATTTTGTATTGCCCGATGCTTTTCTATTAATTTTAGGTAAACTGACAACATTAAACAATTCGGAATCGGTCGATTTTAGAGTCTTTATGGAGCTCTTCCGCTTCGTCCCTTCTACTGGAATTAACTGCGAGTTATACATGCATTCCGTTGAAGGTTTGATGCTAATAATATCCGACATTTTGTTGTTGACAGCACATTCGACAATTTTTAAATCTGGTCCTAGAAATACGCAGATATGAGTTAATATTCAACAACTATAGACGTACGTATAATGTTTCTTTTGAATAGCTACTTTCATTGTTTTTTTAATTTTGCAAAAATTAATATAAACGTATGCACTATTGGTCTATATTTTGCCACTTTCATTTTAATTTTACCTCGTCCCTGGATTTTTATTTTTTAATGTCCAAAGTCACCTACATGTTTTAGGTGACTTGGCACACCCATTAAAATACCACCAAACTTTAATTATCTACCATAAAAATTTAAACCAGTCCAGTGTTTGTGTCAGTTTAGTTTTTATGTGTACATTGTGTATGGTGTTTTAGTGCACAGAAGTTAAGGCGTAGACGAATCGTCGCAGCAATGTAATATATTGGACATTTTTTTGTGGTAACCACAGTTACATACTAGTAAGCTTATGAATATTATTCACTGGTTGTGAGTAGTGCTTTACCTGTATGTACAAGTAAACCTTTGCACCTGTACGTACTTCTTCCATGTAATAGAATCATTTAGAAATGGCGACTCAATTATTCTATTTACTTATTTTTCACTCGATTGTCTTACTCATATTAGCGCATTTTAAAAACTTTACCTATTGAAAAATTATTTGCTGGCGATTTTCCTGATTGAAAGAACATTCTTCCGTTAACAAAGTCCATGTGCAAAGTAAACTCTTTGGGACATCTCCTAAGGCGACCCAGCGCTTCAGCGGAGATATCGGAGAAGGAAACTGATAAATGTGAACTTCCTTCATGCGTAATATGTTGTTGGAATTCTGGAAAAGTTATAGTTATATCAAGACAATCGTCCTCATCGTCCTCCTCGTCCATGTTGAGTGGTTCTTCCGAAGAAGGAATAAACAATCCGTCCATTGAGTCTACACTTTTAGGACCGCTTTCTCCGTTTGCTTTCTAAAATATTTTTCAAAATGGCTTCTGAGAAAGTACAACTGAAAGAATGTAAAAAGCACTAACCTCGTATCAAGAAATTTATTGTTCTTGAAGCTATTGTTGATAAATATTTTAAAATTAAATATAATGTAATATAATTTATAAGTATTAACATAAAAATGAAGATGAAACAATTAGATTATAAAAAAAATTGATTTAAAGAATGAAATATTATTAATCACGAATTATGAAAACTTTACTTTGTCTATTCATCTGTTTGTTGGCTCTACAAAAAGATTATAGTCTTAAGAAATTGGTTCAAGTACTAAACAATCAAAACTGTAGTTTATTTAAAAATACCTTACCATCGGGTCGGATTTGACTTTGGATAGAGATTCTTTAGAAGATTGGGTTTGCACTTCAGCATTGCAACTTTTTTTTTTCTTTAATCCAAACTTGGTTGGTAAGAACTTAATGTAAATTTTATTATCTTTAGTCTTAAGCTTATGCGATTCAAAGCTTGAACTCTGTCTATCATTCAATTCCTGAGATGTTTCTGTTGTACAGAGTTTCTCATAATCCGCTCTCTCAATATCATTGAGTTCGCTCGAAAGTCTTTTAAGTTCTGTTATGTACGTATATAGATTATTTACAGATGCAGTTTGAACACTCAAGTCATCAATTTCTTTCAACTTGCTTACGCCTTGGGCTACCTTAGTAAGATGTTTGGAAAATTCCTGACGTAATTTTTTTTGCCGTCTTTGTCTTTCGAAGCTCTCTTCGTCGAATCGAAGCTGAAGTTTTTCAGATTGACCTGCTTTATGTTTGTCATTTTCATTTTCAGCTTTTTCTCCACCATTACTTATTTTTTGTCTAATAAGTGATGTCGTAGCTTTCAGTCTTTCTTGCAATTCCAGCATTCTAGATGATATGTTTAACGGTACATGGGACTGATTTTCTTCATGATTTGCCAAGAATCCCAGGTGTCTCTGTTTTTCTGTACGACCCAGGGAATTTATTCGATTGGCATTCTTGGAACAGGACAACTTGGGAATTTGAGTAGGTTTTGTCTTTTGTGGAATATTTATTGTTTGATGCGTATCGAAACTAGAACCAGGAGAATCTTTATTTTCATTGTCATCTATTTCCTCATTGTCTAAAAAAATTTCACAAAGTCTCAGGGATACTGGATAATTTATTAAAATTTCTCTAATACAATGGTTTTCATAATAAAAAAATTATCGGTATACAATAATTTATGGAAACACATCACATGATGATTCCAGATTGATGAAGGAAACGTAACTAATCTTAAGCTTTTACGAATTTATTTGTGATTGTTATCTATAGAAAGATAGACAAAGAACTTATCTAAATATTAGAGGTTTTTTTTTTCTTAACATCCGATGTAACCGAACAAACATCTAATTTTAACTTTAAGGCCCACCCAATGCGACCCATACCTTGCGGATAATTATCCTGAGCCATAGTAAAAGACATCACTACAGGGACGGCACCTCCAGCCACGCTAGGTTGGTCACACTCGCATGTAATATGAGTTCTTGTGTTAGCACAATCATCGCCGATCATTTCCCTCTCACAACGTCCGGGAGTATTGGGAATCGATTCGGTAGGCAAGTAAATGGGTGCTGTCCTCTCATTTTCTGATAGTGCTTTTAAGCTCGTTTCTCTTTGTAGACTGGAGAACGTAGGTTTCAAAGGATTTTGGTTGGGACCGGAGTCATATTCAATTTCAGGTTCTGATCCACTGTTACGTTCAATCTGATTCAATATTGTATTTAATTCGTTTTCACAAACCTCTGTAGGAAACTGCAGCAATCTGGTCAGTTCTCTCATATTCAAAATGCCTCTTTCTTTTTTGGGAATATTCCTTGCTTCTGTCAAAAATGTTTATCGATTAGTTAATTGACTTAATTCGTTTTACTTCAGTTTTACCTGAATGATTTGAGAGTTAGACTCAGACTTATATGCAGAGTAGTCTGAGGCTCCTTTGGACTATACTTTTGTAAACAAGGAAGATTGTCTCTATATGTATATGGTGTATGATTAATATACACTTTATTAAGTTTGTTTTAAAAGTTTGCTTTAATGCTAGCTGATACCAATTTTATCCTATTGTTAACACAAAATCAGAATATGTATTATTTAAATAAAGGGCCGATATTTCGAAGTCACTTTAAGGTACATAAGGACATAAGTTTAACAGTATATTGATGTTCTTTTTAACTCTCATCTAAAGGAATACATGTTTAAGGGCGTGGTAATTTTCCACTTAACGCGTCAATTGACACTTAAAGTAATTTAAAACATATTATTTTAAAGGTTTACCGTAATGTTAATGCTACCTTAGCTAAGGTCTAACTTGAGATAACAATCAAATATCGTCCCTTAGTGTTCCTAATTTATTCCGGCTAATTCACTCCGAAGTTATTGAATAATAAATCTGATCTAAAAATCTCTATTGATCAAACATAATGCAATGCAAATATTATAAATTACTTTTAAGTTGCCATCATATAAGAAGTCGGAGCAATCACAATGTAAAAAAAGTCTGGCTTAGTTGTTATATATTAACCAGACAAGGAATTCGATAGTTGTAATTGGTTTCAGTGGCTTTAAATACATCATATCTGATTTGTAGCTTAACAGAGCATTATAACACTGGGCTTTCCAGTATAGCACATACTATAAGGTTTATTTTACCTGGATACCCTTTATCGTCCGACGTATGGAATGGTTGCCTTTGTTCCTGAGATGAACCCTCATAATATTTAGAGTTATATTCTTGTGGAATTTGTAAGATTTCTTCGGCTTTGTGTTTCACAGAATTTGTTGCTGTAACTATTCCAAATTTTTCCTTATAATTCTGAGTAAGAGGAGATGGATTGGGTAAAGTACCTTTGATGTCATTGGTAGATATTTTAGAACTATGTGCATCTCTCTCTGCATCCTGAAGTATTTCTTGTTCCACATTACAAATACCAGAAGGTTTCTCAGAAGCGTTGACACTGTGGCCATCCTTCAGAGGAAGATGCCGACTACCTTCATTGTTTATAGAAATATTATTTAGCATCGGAGAATATTCATTTACAAATTGTGATGGGACTATATTTAAATTCGCTATGTTGGAGCTCTCTTGAGAAATGGTTCTTTTAAACGTGGAAGCTAAAAAGGTACTAACATCACCATTTTCACAACCATCATCTAAGTTGTTTGTTTCTTCATTAAGATTTTGAGTTAGTTGTGAAGTTTCCTGAGGTTCCTTAGGTTCTTCTTCTTCATTAAATTCTAAGGATGAGTTGATCAATAAACTGCTTTCTGCATAAGATTCTGTTTTATCTTTATTTACTGCCTGTAAAAGTATATTTAGCACATTTCGAGCTTCTTCAAGAGCTGCTAAAAAGGCTATGGTTTTATCAGAACCCTTTGATTTAGATTCGTTCTTCGAATGTGATGTCTGCTCATGGAAGTTCTCATTGCGGCTAAAATTTGACATCGGTTCCCTTAAAAAAATAACTTCTTTCTTCTGACTAAAATTTTTGCAGGTGTCGCGAAATGCCAAATCAAATTAATGTCACGAAATGACAATTTAAATGTCATCATCAATCATGTATTCAAATTAGAAGTAAAAATAAATCACATATAAAATGTATTTCATTAAACATAATGTCAATTACTGCAGAAAAAACTTTTGAATCAGAAACAGCAACTGTAGATCCCAACGCACCAAATCAAGAAAAAGGCGTTCAGACTGTTGTAAAAGTTGCTCCATTCGTATTGGACTCAAATATAGGTGGAGCTAACGTAACCTCTGATAAAAAGTTCTGCACGGTTCTTTCGTTAGAGGCATCTCAACACAGTAAACAGTTTTATAGTCTTCTACAGTATTGCCCGTTTCACGATATACAGGAACACAATATACGAGTTTTAGATCTACCAAGAAAAACCAAGTTACAATTTGAAAAGCATAATCGTTTTTCGGAGGCAGGTTTAAAGAAACTTACTCTGGCCGATGATGATGGGGTAGCAGATTTTTGTACAGATATGCTTATCAGAATGCACAGTGGCAGGAGCCCGAATTATGCGGAGGCTGAAACTCAGACGAATATTATGGTAAGACCTTACTTATTGGAAGAACCACGAGTGGCAATAATTTATGTCAGTACCGGTATACAAGTTACACAAGCAGGATGTAATCATTCTCTCAGAAGCTCAATAGATACAACTTTTATATAGAATTTTTTTGTAATTCTTTTTAGTTCCGGTTGTTTAAAAATAAATTGTTGTGGAAATTACAGATAATTTGACTATAATTTATAAACTAACGGCGGTGTGCAACGATTGCTTTTAACCAGAGTTAAAGATTTGGCTGTAGTTAATTCTAAACATGTTATGCTCCGTCATGTTAAATTGACTTAACTACAGTTAAATTTAATCTTACGAATTTGTAGGTTTAGAGAGATATTAAGAAACGAATTGCTTCGGTGACGTGTGTGCATTACCTACGTAATGCTTATGTTTTTTGGTTAAATATTGTGTTTGTTTGTTAATAATACCAAAGGGAGTTCACCTTTTATAGCAATTTAATCTATTTTATTAGAGCTACTGAACTGAAGGTAGATAAGTAGCAGATGATGATTTACTCCTTGCTTTCTTACCATTTACCCCTCGAAATTACATCTGTAAATATGGTCGTATACTTAGTTATTTTTAACTTTAGTGCATAGAAACGTTTCCATTCGCAAATTACTTTGCGACCGACATACAATGTGTCCAAGATAAGAAGGGCCAGTACAGGGATCTCGAAAACCGTAAGAGATACGAAGTCGGTTAGATGGAGGTAAAGTTGCGCACTTACTTGCCTAATAATATGCCGTTTAGTTCCGGAGATATCTGGAATAAACCGAAATTCTGAAAGATCGTTTTACTTTTTCCTGGTTTTTTTTTAGATCGAATTCTAAAATAAATTGCACTTTTGCATTGCCACTTTTTCCGCTCGATCTAACAGCGTTAATTGTTTTGTAATCCGACGGGGCGTCTTCGAAGGGCCATTATCAACTTTCTTTTTTTAAATACGGTTCTGTTTTTCTGATATTGAAATTTGAGAGCTTTTTTCTCCCGAATGCAACGATGATGACACATTGTGGTTTAATGACGTTTCGAGGGTTTCTTGAACAATATCAGGAAACTTTGGGATACGGTCCTGTATTTCTCCTAATTTTATAAATAATATCTCATAAGTAAGCTCTAAATTTTTACTTATGTTGGACTAGTTCAATAAATAACAAATAATTTAATAATAAACCACCAATAAGTGAACAAAATACAGAAACATTATTTCAAACTTCTGTTGATTCGGGATTTAAAAGAAAAGTAGGCGCTTGAAACAAAAAAAATTAAGATGGTGACGCGTGATTTGTTTCACTTGACATTCTCATTGTGATCGTTTGAGAGCGTTTTAAGAGGTTTTCTATTTTCCAGAAAATATACAAATAAATTTACAAATGCTGAAAAGTTTGATATTCTATCGCATGTTTTATTTTATCTCAAAAAACCGTTATGTGGCAGTTAGAAGATGTTATTTGTGCTTAGAGAATAACATAATCATTTTGAACACCTGATTATGTAGTTCCTTACTTTTTCGTTGTTCGTTTAATTACTGTTTTGGTATGATTTTTGTTCACTTATTTGTGGTTTATTATTAAATCATTTTATTTATTGAACTAGTCGAACATAAGTAAAAAATTTGAAGCTTACTTGAGATAATATTTATAAAATTAGGAGAAATACAGGACCGTATCCCAAAATTTCCTGATGTTGTTCAAAAACCCTCGAAACGTCATTAAACCACAATGTGTCATACATCGTTGCATTCGGGAGAAAAAAGCTCTCAAGTTCCAATATCAGGAAAACAGGACCGTATTTAAAAAAAGAAAGTTGATAATGGCCCTTTGAAGACGACTCGTCGGATTACAAAACAATTAAGGCTGTTAGTGGCAATGCAAAAGTGCAATTTACTTTAGAATTCGATTCCAAAAAATCCCAGGAAAACAATAAAACGATTTTTCAGAATTTCGTTTTTTCCGGATATCTCCGGAACTACTCGGAATTTTAACACTTTCTAAACGGCATATTATTAGGCACGTAAATGCGCAACTTTACCTCCATTTAACCGACTTCGTATCTCTTACGGTTTCCGAGATCCCTGTACTGGCCCTAATTATCTTGGACACGTTGTATAGAGAAGTATGCAAGGTGTCTCATTTAAAAAAGTGCATTTTTGAAATAATGCAGAAACACAATGTTCAATTGTTTTTCCGTCATCAACGGAAAAAAGCTATGCTCATATACATAGTACATATATGTTTCTGTCGCAAGATTTCCAAATTTCTTCAAATTTTCAAATCTTTAATTGCATTAGTTACAACGTATGGTCAAATTATCTTTGACATGTTTTTATTTATAAAAATTCCTTCAATGAATATTATCTCAGAAACGGTTGGAGATGGGTATAAAAAAGTGTTAACCAAAGTTACTTGGATTCTTCATTCTATTTAAGATAGCAAGGTTAATATACAGGGTGTCCGGGAACATGTGGGAAATCTCCCGGATATGAAGAAAACACGTAAAAATAATACTATAGGTTCATATAAACTTCTTTCGTATCGGCCTCCTCTTCGGAGATATGGGCTCCCAAAGAGCACCAATGGAATCAAGTTTTTTACACATAATTATTGAACCACCTAGTATATTTCAATTATTTTTTAATATGATGTATACCAGGTAAGACCCGTCAAATTACTACCCAAGAAACTGTTGTGAATTACTCACAGCTGCAGGGACGGACTAGCTGTAACACTCATGGGCCCATTTTTTTTACGCCCTGTATGATGAGAACTTTGGACAATGTTTTTTACATACCTTTAACTATTGGCTAAAAATTAAGTAGTCTTCATTCATGTCGCTAATCCTAACCGTTTTCGAGAAAACGTCATTTTATTTACACTCAGTCCCCTAACTGCTCATGGGCTAAATATGAAAAAGCGGAATCTTGAAGGTTGAACATTGGATCGGAGCAAAGATGTATCTTTTATTGAAATGCCGTTTTTTCGAAAACGGTTAGGATTAGCGACTTGAATGAAGACTACTTAATTTTTAGCCAATAGTTAAAGGTATGTAAAAAACATTGTCCAAAGTTCTCATCATACAGGGCGTAAAAAAAATGAGCTCCTGAGTGTTACAGCTAGTCCGTCCCTGCAGCTGTGAGTAATTCACAACAGTTTCTTGGGTAGTAATTTGACGGGTCTTACCTGGTATACATCATATTAAAAAATAATTGAAATATACCAGGTGGTTCAATAATTATGTGTAAAAAACTTGATTCCATTGGTGCTCTTTGGGAGCCCATATCTCCGAAGAGGAGGCTGATACGAAAGAAGTTTATATGAACCTATAGTATTCTTTTCACGTGTTTTCTTCATATCCGGGAGATTTCCCACATGTTCCCGGACACCCTGTATATTGTGTATTTAACCTAAATTAATTTCAAACAATTATTTTTTTGTTACCGAGATCTTTAAATAGGACACTCATCGTGGACGATTCTGTTATTATGACTAGTCGGGACCAATTAAACACAGTCAAGTCGCTCTACGTTGAGTATTTTAGTATTCTGTGAAGTTCTTCATTCGTGCTTATATTTTGTTCTGTGCTTTGCGTTCACTCGATTGTGTACTTCACTGAGATGTAGTATCATTGTTTATTTTTTCAGAAGAAGTGTCCAAGATGTGTTAAAAAAGAAGAATTGCATAATCCAGGGAACTCTTCATAATTGATATGTAAAATAATTTCAATAAAATTACATTTAAAAACTCTAAATGTTTATCATATTTACTACAAGCTTGCCGATCCACTTGTCGCCCGAACCGACCATAAAATATTGCTTACCTCTGTTAGGTTTTTAATTAGATCCTTTTCCATAAGTAACATCCATATGGATTCGAAACGAAGTTCACCAAAACACTTTATAAAAAGTAAAACACTGGAGAAACGAACACATCACATTACGCACCTGTCTACTATCGTCATAATATTGTCTTTTGGTACCTAAGATTGATATCCTATCGAGGCATCCAAAAATGGTAATTTTTAGAACACCTGGTATATCTAACTATAATAGGACCGGTATACACGCTCGTATGATAAAAAATTGTGGAATGATAGAAGGCTATGAAATGTAGTCACAAATTAGAGATCCGCCATCAGCCATGCGAAGAACCAAACCGTATGGAACAACACCGTTTTTAGTAGGAGAAATCATTGTTTATAAATAATGTTTCAGAATATTTTTTAACGGTAATATGATGCAATTTTATAGAAAATGTTTCTTAAAATTATGAAATTATATACATATGCCTAGTCGACGAAGATGATGTTCCATTTAAACCAGGGTTGGAAGGATTTAAACCAATTGATTTGAATCATGTTTTAAATCGCTTGATTTTTTTCAATTTAAATCATATTTATGATAAGTTATAATTAAGACTAAGAGAAAATAGAAACTGTTTTAATTAACGGTTTACTATATCAAAAAAATAAAACCACTGTACCCAAATAATGTTTATTTTAGTTAATTGCAGTGCTTGTACAAAAAAACTAATTTTGCAGCTTTTCCGTTAATTGATTTCCGAGTTTGGAATGGACTAAACCAAATGTTGAGAAAATTCTCTCGACTGATGCGGAAGAAGCAGCAGCATAAAGTATACAGGGTGTAACTAAATAAGTGTAAAACATTTAAGGGGGTGATTTCTCATCGAAAAAAAGATAGGATCTTTCATATAAAAAAACTTCATTGGAGCATCCCTTGTTAAGATACAGCCCCTTAAATGGGGTACATAAAATGTGTTTAACAATTTTATTCACAGGCACTAAAAAAGTTACAATATTGAAATTAACCTGACATTTTCTACTACCAAAAAGACACTTAGCCAGTAATTTATTTGGTTTACCCCATGGTTGTAAGGGTGGAAAACGCAACCCCTACAATTTATTTCCAATGTAAGTTTTTGTCTTATTATTTGTTTACCATCTAAAAATTTATTTCCGATAGACTGTTTCATTCTAAACAAAAAATGTCTCTTGAATTTTTTGCCCAAAATAAACCAGTTCGCAGCAAAAAATTATTTTACGAACAAGATACATATCGCCATAAAACGCGCGAATACGTTGCTCAATGCGCCGACGTCTAGACGCATGCGTAATGTCTGAAGGTAGACATATTGAACATTTACTATGATTTCTAGATGTTGTATGTGGTTGTTATTAATAAATTAGTTTTGTTTATTTATAAATTTTATGTACCCCCTCTAAGGGGCTGTATCTTAACAAGGGATGCTCCAATGAAGTTTCTGTATATGAAAGATCCTATCTTTTTTTCGATGAGGAATCACCCCCTTAAATGTTTTACACTTATTTAGTTACACCCTGTATTGTCTGATTATGAATAACTCTCGATAAGACCTTCCATTTCATGTCTATATTTTTTGCATATAGCTCTATTCCCTAATTTTCCTTCAGTTTTATTCGATTTTTCCTATGAAATGTATCCAGATAGGGTGTTTTTTCCTTCCACTTCTATGAAGAGTTGACATTGCTACAATATTTGCAGATCTGGAGGTAACCTTTAGAAATTTATAGCAGAAATCACACGTAGCGCTGCTTATTAGACGGCCAATTATCAAATGATGCGAGTTAGGGCGGACGCATCTTTATATTTAAGGAGGGTTTCCTTGATCTGACACGCATTTGCAGCTCTGAGCGTTTTTCGACAGGAACTATCGTCATTAAAATTTGAAGAACGGTGGGAATAAATCAAAAACTTGTTGAAAATAGCACTTATTTATGGAAAAAATAAAAAAGAAATCAAAAAATCTTAATTTTTTAAAAAAAATCGCGATTTTTGATGTTTTACAAAAAAATCATGACTTTTTTCAACCCCAATTTAAACAGAATCTGTTACAGTAACATAATTCGCACGAATAGTTTCGATATACAGTGAAACCTCTCATAACGGACACCTCTAATAAGCGGGCATCTCTATTAAGCGGACATTTTTTCATAGTCCGGAACTAGGTATATGAAATTCCATCAAAATCAACCTCTCTTGGGCGGACTCTCCTTTGGGCGGACGCGGACAGGCTGTTTTCATGCAAAGAGTGTGAAAACCCTCCTTTAAACGGACAACAAAATTTTAAAAGTATTTGGGAGACGAATAAGTACGGTGCAAAAACTCTCTGAAGACAGACCGGCAAGCAATCGCGTATGCGTGACAGGGCGAAGGGACTTCGCCGAATGAAAGTATGTGTGATTACCCGACAGCAGTCCGCCGTTTTTTGTGAGTTGTAAGGTTAAAATCGTAAACAATGACACAAAAATGTCGCGTCTTGAGTCTGAAAGAGAATATTGATGTTGTGGAAGTTTGTAATTTGATAACAATGATTTGGGCGAGTTCATTAACATTGATAGCAATGTGCTATTAGAAGATGATAGTGACTCCATTCCTACCGATTATGTAGTCCAAACTGACACCACATCACTATCTGACGACTCCGATGAAAAAGTTGAATGCAGTAATCAAACAAATGTCACCAATTATCAACAAGCCATTAGTATGTTAAAGGAATTATAAGAGTATGCAAAGAATAGAGGTGACTCTATAGCAATGGAATTGTTATCAGACTTGGAATTACATTTTCTAGATTGCAAGTATAAAACGCAAACACGTGAAACTACGTTATTCGATTTTTTTAGTACTACATCCTAACTTAAACTAGTGTATTTTTGTTATGTTATGTTTATTTGTACATACATATACATAGTAATAATTTTGCATTTACATATTACCTAATAACAAATTTCCCATGGGCGGACACTTCTATTAGGCGGACACATTTAAACGGTCCCGTAGGTGTCCGCCTAAGAGAGCTTTCACTGTACTTTTCTTCCACGCCATCTGAATTACCAGATTCTACCACCACACTCCCACAGTGATGTGGGGAAACCATTATGAATTCCAAATTTATCAGGGGTATGAAGTATCAAGAACTGAAAAAACAACTCTAGATCTCTAGATCTCTAGATCAAAAGCACCGGCGTTTGACTCGTCCCCGTTAGTTAAGAAGTTTTGACTTTACAAATTTTAATGATCAATTAACAAATAAAATAGAATTGCCACTAAATATAGATGCAGTAGAATTCGATAAAAATCCTCGTGGCGAAATATATAAGAGATCGTTTTCATGTAGAATTTACCAGGCTAATTAGAAAAAATAACCACATGGAAAAATGTCAGTGGCGTACTAGTTTTTTGTAAAAAAATCACAGGTTACGTTTGCTGGGACGTTACTGGTGAATCGATAGAAAAACTTTTCTAACTAAAATGTGTATGTTATTCCACCCCCGAGTCTCGAAACATACTGAAGCAACGATAGTCGCGCGCGGCAGGTATTCAAGCAAGGGCGAAACATGCGGTGTGATCTGACAACACTGTTAGTATACTCTAGTGACCCACATTGTTGCTAACTGAATCTAGATGGAACGGCGCGACAGTATGTGGGTAAAAAGGGTTTTTACCTTAGTATTTAGATATTCAATTAAAAAAAAAAGTATGTAGACTCTCTCTAAGGCCGGTATTAGACTATAAAATATATTTGACAAAGAACTTTTATAAAATATTTTGTAGCATTTCTTTGATAATATTTCTTTTATAAAAGTTTATACTAGTATTACACTGTCAAAGAACTTTGACAATTTTTGAAGGGACTTGTCAAGTTTTTACAATTAAAAATGAACGATAGACGTGCATTAGCTTGTCTAGCGTTAAGTGCTGCCGTGATTACAATGTGTTTAGTATTAAAAATACAAAAAAAAGATCCAGGCGCCTTTGGGTAAGGCCCTGGGTGGCAAGACGTAATTTAAGGGGTGTCCACCACAATATCCTTCGGAAGTTACGAGTTGAAGGTATTAGGAGTTATAAAAACTATTTAAGAATGGACGAGGACACATTTAACTTTATTGTTATAAAGATATCACCATTGATATTCCGACAGAATACACATTTAAGGAATTGTATCAGCGTTGAGGAACGCCTTATGGTTACCATTCGGTTTATGGCAACAGGAGAGAGTTATGTTAGTTTACAGTACAGCAGTCGCATACCTCAATGTACCCTTTCAGGCATAATCCCAGAAACTTGCAAGGCAAAAATGAAAATAAATAAATAAATATATCCAGTCTTTTATTTCGGTTTTTGTAATCCGGGTGTTGATGGTTGTACAATATTTCGAACCTTTCATACTCCGAAATTAGCAATTTTGTTATTGAAATGCACCAGACAAACTTATTTTCCGCCATGGTATTATATACCAATACCAGTCGCAGTCAATGTCAAATGTATGCCTTATTGTCAGAAAATGAGGTTACTACCGTTACCAATCAACTATAAAATCTTTTATCAAAGATAATCGTCTGTTGTAATCTTTTATAAAATATATTTTATAAAATAAATATTTTATAAAAGAACTGATATTACACTTCAAATATTTTATAAAATTTCTTTTATAAAATATCTTTCAAATATATTTGATAGTCTAATACCGGCCTAAGACACCCTAGGAGTCACCCATTTAAATATAATAAGTAATTTCCACAACACCCTGTATATAAAGTACTTTCAGAGATATTAAAGAGTAACAATTTAAAAAAAAAGGCAAAAAGAATTAATTTTTAAGGACAGAGGCACACCCAGGGGTTATTAATTTTGTGTTTTATATAAATTTATAATCATCCTAAAATACATCTACCTAAAAATGACCTCTTTAATAATTTAACAAAAAAATCCAGGTCCGTATTTAAAAAAATTAAAGTGGATGATGGTGATCCAAAGACAAAACGTCGCATTACAGATCTGATGATGTCATATTGCGGAGAATAAAAAGTAGCAATGAGAAAGTGAAATTTATTTTTGGATATCTCTTCGAACAAAGTCAGGGAAGAATAAAAACCAAAACGCAAAATTTTAGATTTTTCAAATATTTTGAACGCCCTTGTATTTATTTTATTTTAGGGCCCATAATTACTTTGCCCCTATTGAAGGACGAATTAGTTACACCCTGTATATTAAGAGAGCGGGGGTACGGAAAAAAATTGTTTACTCATTTTCTGTCAAAACCATCGAGCGATATGGAAAAATTGGCTTACAGGACTGTCAAATATAACCATCGAGATGGTAATGTTTTTTTCTTGAAAATCTGTACCTAGGTTTACTATCGATTAAGTCTCATTTCTCAAAATGCTGAGCAAGTAAATTCAGGTAAGTTCAATTATTTACAATTGGTCATTATCCTTACTTGTCTGAATAACCTCTTAAGTCAAAATTTGACAGTTTTGATTTATTTTATTTTGCTTCTACTTATTCCCATCCTAAAAGAATGAATTTTCACGTATCCTCAAAAGACGACATAGGACTACTGACTGAGAGTTCTGTAAGGTCGACTCAGAATAACTCGAAACTAAATTCCGTTAGAAGTTCTGAACAAAATACAAGTGCAGTAAGCATCTATTTATTTATAAATTTTGCCATAATCATTTACATATTTAATATATGTAGAAAATCAGTCCTTAATAGTTTATAGATCAGTGTGTATCCGTGTCTAAGTATAGTACAGGTCGACAAGTGGATCTGTGTCTCCGACGTATCGGTAAGGGGGAAGCAATATCGTTTAAAACATGGTCTAATCATGGGCGTACTATTGTTATTTTAAATAATGTAATTAAAATAGGAAATTCTTCAGTAATTGCATTTTATGATTGAAGCGCATGTAACTATTTTCTATCAAGGTTTAAAAATTACTCTTGCATGATTAATTTGAAAATGATGATTTTTCAGTTTTGATCTTATTAGCAAAAACAAGGGCAGTAGCCCGCTAGGGGGGGTTGAGGTTACAGGGATGAAATTAATAGTGAAACGTGTCCCCTTGAAAACACAAGTTTACGGGCCACTCTGTATATATATATAAACAGTATATTGCTAATACCATCTGCAATTATATCCCCGCTATGGGCATCGAAGGGGCGTTGTGAGTTTGCGCAGTTCGGAAACTTCCTTGTGAAAGTAAACATTCGACAGGACCGGATTTCAACTTTTTTATTGTACATTTCACTGGTTAGTTAGGGAAAATATTACAATCAAAATTTCGATTTAAGACAGCGTTCCATGCATACGATTTCTGACGATATGATGATCCGACGGTGCCCTGGTTGGTGTAAACTTTTGGTGCCAAATTCCGTCCGAATATTTATAACAATCGACACGATGAGCTTTATTTTAACTTTCATCACTTTTTTCTAAACCAAAAATTAAGAATGAATGACTATATTGACTATTTTGGGAATTATTATCAGCTACTAATGCACCAAATTAAAAATAATACATTAATTTTAAGGTTAGGTGGAGACCACATGTATACGAGTGACACTCTCTTCTTTTTTTAAAAGCTTTTTAGTGAAATTCGGTTCCGAAGATCGGATAATGTGATAAACAAAATATTTTCGTATATATGTACTTACATACCTGGTATCGATCCGCGACTTTTGCAAAGGACCATGCACTTGTGTCCTTTCATCTTAAACAAAACAAGTCACTAACCTCCCAAACAGCAAATCGAATCACCACAAATTAAAAACTCCTTTACAAAAATTGTTGTTAGGTAATGAAAGTTTATAAGCACTAATATACCGACAACGACGTGGATGAACCATTATTTATTCTGTAATTTGAAAAAGCATCCAGAACCAAAGATGGCGACGAATAACAACAAACAAATGTCGGGCCGGCTCTGATGCGATTTCCACCCTACTGCGCAAACTCGATAGACCCGCGCCATCTCCCATAGCGGGGACACTTTTTGTATTTTGGAATTTCGTATTGGCAATATACTGTTTATATGTATATTATATGTGGTAACCATCGAAAACGCACTATGTTGCCGTATTTTTAGATTAAAACTGCTTTAATCAAAAAAATATATTATTTTGCAAGTTTCATAGTACGAAAAGAAAGTTTTAACAATATTAATGAAACTATAATAGAATATTGGTTACTTATATACCTATTATAATTTATTTTAAATGTGTAAATGTAATTTTAGGGTTTCCTCGCAAACAGATTATTAAATTGAAATTTAATATATGTGACAACATTGTTACACCCTAAAAAATTTTTTGCCCGTATTCCTTTCGTAGCTACAGATAAACTTGTCGACCTGTATCCTGTATGTTTAGTTGGGTATAAATATCTGCTCAAACGCCCACTTTCTTCATCTCTTTGTAATCGAATTTTTAGCTATCAGATGATCCTGGTACCATTCATTATCTCTCACCAGCAAGTACAGCTGCCCGAACCGAATGCGAAGGCGATCTTGATTATCAACAATTCTACATAAGCCCTTTGGTGCGTGCCGATGCAGATTATAAACCTGGCGTGAGTTCGACCAGTTCGGGGTCCAGTTCTGTTCACTGTGATGATCATGCCTTGCAAAGAACTTTGGCAATTATTAAGCCGGATGCGATCGAGTATAAGGATGTGGTCCTTCGAGCGATAGAACATGCCGGGCTTAAGATTCTTAACGTAAGTCTTTTTTAAATTTATTCATGGTGTGTGCTCACTTTCCATACATGAGGTGCCCTGGTCTGAAGTTCTCTTCAACCGCTACATTTAGAGTTTGATTAAACCAAGAAGAAGTGCACTTGGTTTATTCAAACGTGAGCGCCACTGAGATGGTGATTATATGCGTTTGATTAAGCTTCATTACTTATTTTAATTGAATCTCAATTTTTATTTATCACAATTGGGTTATGCCAGAAAAAGTTGGTCACCAAATTCCTTGCTCGAGAATGTGGTTTCGAAAGAAACCAGAAAAAACTCCCGATTCCCTCGTAGTTTAGCAATAAAACTATCCCCGAAGTCCTTCCTCCAGAATTCAGTAGAGGCCACCTAGAAAATGATTAGATTCAATCAAAGATAACCCAATTTGTCCTTCTTTTGTTCACGTAGTCGCCACATGTTGCATTCAAATTTTTCCATCTCTTCGCTCCTCAACCAGAATTACATACCTTGGATCTTTTTTGTCTAGAACCCCAAAAATGTTAGGTATTAAAACAGAATACTGAATAATTCCAATAAATGTATTTATAAAGTGGTTAAAAAATCATGAAAATCGGATTCAAAATTAAACAGTTATAAAACATGAAAGTTAGCCAAAATTTTGAAATAGTGGAATTTTGTGCCGATGAGTGTATACGGTTACCCAAGATACAATTACCGTTAATGGTGTTACTGACATTCCTAATATAGATTAGGATGTTCACCTTATAGAAATTGCAGTCATTATTACTAATCTAATTAAAATCAAAAACTGTATACCATCTTATCTAAATCACAAACTATTACCGGTAAAATTAAAAAAATGCTATATATGCATTATAAAAACGAAAGTTAATAGACTATAAGTAAATTATAGAGTCCTAACAACTATGCGAACAATACCCTTCTTTAATTGCTGTTGAAATTTAACCTGATAATAATTAAATTACTTTCACAGGTAAGCACTAATTTATTTATACTTCTTTCTAATTAAACATACCTTTAAATACACGGTGTCCCAGATCGTGCAGTTTCGATTACACCCTTGACCACTGTAAGGCTTTTCTCAGTTTAGTTATAAACGGTGGTTATATGCGACATATTATGGCCAGTCATGGTGAGTGGCTTATTAAAAGATCTCAGGAACTAAAAAAATAGTGTTGGGAAAAACCGATGATTTTAATAATCGAGTACTTGATACTCGAGCGATTTTAATAATCGAGTGAACCGCTCGAGCGATTAATCACAATTTTTAGGACTAAGAAGAATGTGTTGATAAAACACCAGGAGTTGTTTTTGCAAGTTTTGTCTAGAGTTTTTATACTTACCACGTCGAATGGTTCATTTTTTGTACAATACTTGACAATTATTCTGGGTCTTGGGTCCATTTTCAGAAAAAATTCTTCATATGAACATATGTCCCAAACGTCTTAATTTTTGAGATACAGGGTTTAAAGATTTTCAAAAAATCTCCTTTTTTATTAATATCTGTGATACCGCTCTAGATATTTTTGTGAAATTTCGTACACACTTTCTATTCATCAAGAGGCATTTTATGATGTATAACATGTTTTTTTTTCTGAAGAATAAAAATTATTTTTGAAATTCTCATTCCTTGCTGAGAAAATGTCGTCTCTTGATTTTTTGTCGTTCGATGTACAGTTTTCGAGTAAAAAAATGAAATTCATTTATTTGCACTCTGTTATGAAATTAGGTATCAACAAAGATTAAAAAGGATCTAGTAGGGAAGAAGCAGGCTTTGTTTTGTAAACATAAACAGTTTTGACAGTTGTTTACCTCTAGTTGTCACGTATTTAAGTCATTAACATTAACAAATTATTACAAAAACATAAAAATATTTAACACAATGTATCTCAAAAGTTAAGACGTTTAGGACATATGTTCATATGAAGTTTTGTTCTGAAAATGGACCCAAGAATAACATCCTTAAATATTAGGATATTATTAAGAAACACCCTGTACAGGGTGTCCATTTTTGGGTAGTTTTACGGGGTATCTCCGTTATTAGTAACGATAGAATGATGCGGTTTTCGCAGCACTGTGCTACTCTTTTGCCAAACAGAATATGCCGTAATCAGAATTTTTCTACGCCGCTTTGTTTTTGAGATACGGGATGATTTTGAGAACTGCGCATTTTGGGACACCCCCGATATCTCGGTTACTCCGTAACGTATCAAAAAGAAATAAATTGTTCTTTTTGTAGTTTTTTACGTAGAATCCAATGACGTACATATTTTTTCTACATTCAATAGTTTTCAAGGAAAATAAACAAATTTGCTTTTTTTAAATGAGTCATCCTATATATTTTTTAATAATATAATTTAGTTTGTAACAAGCTTCTCAAAAATATATAACACTTTATTTTTAGTCTTAGTATTAGGCCCGAAATATACGTTTTTCAAAAATATACCATTTTTTTTAGGTCATGACGGGTATTAAAAAAAATACTGTTGTGATTAAATATTAGACACAAAAATTGAAAATTTATTAAACTTCCTCATAAATATTGCACAAATTGTTCTCCATTATGCCTTAGACATGTTTCACGCATGGCTCTTATTCGCCTAATGAATTAAAAATAATAAACGGCCGCGTTGGTAACTCCCTAAAAGCTCTGTCAATGGCAATTCTTAAAGCTGCCATTGTTTGGCACTGAATCGTCACGTCACTGGATTCTACGTAAAAAACTACAAATAGAACGTTTTATTTCTTTTTGATACATTACGGGGTAACCGAGATATGGGGGGGGGTGTCCCAAAATGCACAATTCTCAAAAACATCCCGTATCTCAAAAACAAAGCGGCCCAGAAAAATTCTGATTACGGCATTAAATCTGCCATTGTTTGGTACTGAATGGAATACATTTTATTTTGAACGTATCCCCATAAGAAGAAATCCAAAACCGACAAGTCGGGTGACCTTGGTGGCCATCTTACAGGTCCAACAAAACCGAACAAACCAGTAAAACTATCCAAAAATGGACACCCTATATATGCCATTATAAATATTGGCCAAATATGGCCAAATACACCAGTCGTCTGATAAGGCTTAATATGCAAAACAATGCAATTTTAAACAGGCCGTATGTAGAACATTCCGTGGACAAAAACCACACGGAGAAGCATTCATATTTATATTTTAGCAAAGAACTATACACCTAACTCCAGAGCAAGTGTCGGAAATATACGAGAAATATTACGGAACACCCGCATTTCCTCATATGGTCGTTACTATGAGCATCTCACCCATTATGATATTTTGCTTGCAAGCCCGTAATGCAATTGACAAATGGAAGCATATGGTAGGACCCATGGGCACCTTAAGGGAAGAATGGTTCTTTCCTTACAGCGTACGGACGAGATTTGGTTTATTTGCCGATATGCCTCATGTCTTGCACGCCTCCGACAGTATTAACGAGGCTAAGAAGGAGACTAGATATTTCTATCCTAGAGGTCAGTAATGTTACATTAAATAATAGTTAGAGAGACGGTGACAATAGGGGGTCAGTGAAGTGGAATATCAGTAATAATTTGGTTTTTCGTGGAGTTTCGGTCCCCCTCTACAACTTTTATATCTGATGAAACGCCGTAGAGCGTTGCTGAGAGGCTCTGTACCGCTTTAGATAGGAAATTCTCAATAAATTCAAAATTATATCGAGCCATGTCTGAAAATAAATTTACAGCATCTACGTGACCCCAAAGTCACGGGAAACACATTTTCTGCAAGTCAACCCTTGCATATACTTTGCCGAGCGTGTCAAAAAACAATGAATGGAAAAATTAAAAGTCTCAAGTGACATGGGTCCAAGTGGGCTTAATCGATTTGTATTCACATGGAGATGACTCGGTAAACAATTTTCTGATAAAAAAAATATCGCGATTGCATAATATAGAATATTGAACGATACCTACCTTCCGGTATCTCTGCGTAATATTGTCAGAATCCTAGCTAGGTGCGATCCTTCGGAAATTGTTTTTTCACAATATTTAGGTGTCAAGGAATGTAGTGTGACAATTTTCTGACATTTAAAAAAAATTCCAATAATGAAATGGCGAGACCTGGAACGACAAAATTTTTTTCACATAATCTTTAACATATAATGTTCCATTCTAGAAAGTTTCAAATTCGTTTTTTTTTCTTTTTTTTATAATTTTCATTTTTTTTTGACACGCTCGGTAAAGTATATGCAATGGTTGACTTATCATTAAATGTGTTTCCCGTGACTTCGGGGTCAAGCAGATGCTGTAAATTCATTTTCAGACATGGCTCGATATAATTTTGAATTTATTGAGAGTTTTCTATCTAAAGCGGTACAGCGCCTCTCAGCTTTACGGCATTTCATCAGATATAAAAGTTGTAGAGGGGGACCTAAACTCCACGCAAAACCAAATTACTGATATTCCACTTCACGGACCCCTTGTTGTCACCGTCTCTCTAACTATAATGAATGTTGCAAAAAGAATATTACCCACGAATAGAACGGTTACACACGGTAGCGTTATCCCGTGGGTGCGTAAGTGCATTACAACTTTACTATACTTTACCTACGATCATATTTATTAAAACTAAAAGCATTAATATTTCTTTCAACAATATTTCTCAGCAAACTGTTTAATTGTAGTAGTTTTAACAAGTGACGTTTGAAAAAAATTTACTAAATTTGTCCTTTTTCACCAGCGTTTGTGATAGCAGCCGTCTACGACTCTCGTGATATTCTTTAATAAACTCAAGTGCCCATATTGAAAGGAGAGCGTTGCTACGCAACGTGTACTTTCTTTAACAATAAACAAGGTGGCCATGTTTACTGTGCGATTTACGTTACCAAACCCGTGCGATTTACTTTACAGTGCGTAAAATTTAACTTACTTAGATAGTACGTATTGTATATATTTTTTGCTATTTCCGATAGTGATCGTAGGTAAAACACTTGACACACATATACAGTATGTCAACGGATGGGGTTTCCAAGAGGACAAATGGACTAAAAAATGAAAGATACGAAAAAGAGTCACTCTTAATAAACGTTTTTACTTGAATAATGAGTAGGTGATACTTGTTGTCAATGTCTTTATTTAATGGGGTAATTATAATAATAATAATACGAACATTTTTATTAACATGAAAAGAATACGATAACGATTTTATAATTTAAAAACTCCACCCGCATACTCGACACATTTTTCTAATTGCTTTCTCAAATAACTGAAAGAATTTCTGATTTCGATTGGACAGCCTGGATAATTCTGCCCTTCAGCACTTCAATATCATTTGGTATTGCGGTTGCAAAAACAATTTGTTTTAAACGGCCCCATAAAAACATATCGGCCAAGGTTAAGTCGGGACTTCTTGGGGACCACAAAACTGGGCCATTCCTGCCAATCCACCTTGGACCAAATCTGCGGTCAAGCCATTCTCTAACCTCACGAGCGAAACGGGCTGGACAACCATCTTTAATCGAAAATTTAATGGTAGATTTTCGAGTTCATCATTGCAAAATGTATTCAGCATTTCTAAATATGATAATCTATTGCACGTGTTATCAAAAAAATATGGCCCTATAATGCCATGGATGGATATCGCACACGTTCACTTTTGTGAAATATTGTCTTCTCGTCATAATTCTGAATTCGTGATTTTCTAAAGACCAGTACCTAACGTGCTGGGTTGCAACGGTTCCATTTGTTAAAAATGTACTTTCATCAGAAAACATGATACATTTATAAAAATCAACATTTTCACTTAAAATTTCTCCTATCCACAGGCAAAAATCAAGTCGTTTCGCGTCGTCTCCCTCTTCCAATCTTTGATTAAAGTGCGGTTTATACGGATACAATTTATTTGCTTTAAGGATCTTCTGAATTTGACTTTTTTTCACAACTTCCAACTGAGTAACACGATTTCTAAGGGACGTCATAGGATTTTCTTCAACAGAATGAAGAACTAAGACTGTAGCAGCATCATCATGGTCGTATTTCTTCTTTTTTTTTTAGGTCCAAAACCGAACCAGTTCTCTTGAACTTTTTTATTAACTTGCAGATTGCCATCCTAGTTATTGGGTTTGTTCGGGTTTGTCCGTCCCCATAATATTGTATTATGAAAACTCTTTGTTCAGTAGATAGCATTTCTACTTAAATAATAACTTCATTAAATAAAGACATTGACAACACGTACCTATCACCATGTCATTATTATTTTAACTAGGTTCACCAGTCAGAGGTGTGCCAGAGAATACTTTTTGGGAAATGAACCTTTTAATGAATTGTTCTACTTCGGTTTGTTGTGTAGAAATCACATTCATTAAGACTGACTTTTTTTCGTATCTTTCAAAATAAAGTATGTTTACTCTAAAGCAAAATAACATTTTTGCAGTTTTTACCCACCCTGTATAAAAAAATTGAAGTTTCTTATGATGAATCGTATTTTCTAGACAATTTTTAGTCCATTTGTCCTCTTGTCAACCCCATCCGCGGACATGCTGTATACAAGGTGAGTCGGGAGGAAAGGACTAAAGTACTGTTATTATTTTGCAGATATTCAAGAACCTTTTCCATCTAGCTCCGAAAAAGTAAAGGATTATGTTACAATTTACCTAAGGCCCACTCTTCTGCTCGGTTTGGCCGAAATTGTGCGAACTAAACCCATCGATCCGATACTATCTTTGGCAGAGTGGTTGTTACTGCATAACCCATTCCAACCCAACTTCCCAAAAAACATTGCTTTAGCACCAACATAAATTTATACAAAAATATTATAATTCTTCGTAAATAATTTATTACCTCTACTTTACAAACAAAATATTTATTTAAATAATATAAACCTTTAAAACTTGTATAGCGTGTCTCATTACATACCAATAGACATGGGAAACGGTTTAAATAATTAATTACAACCGTGGTATACTTAATAATTGAACCTCAAGACACAAATTATATGTTGAGATGGGTTAAGATCAACTGAATGTGAAAAAAGTCATCAAAATCAAATTTAAATTGCGCAGTTCTATCTATGGTCCATCCATCTATAATTTATCTTAACAGATTAAATATAATTTAAGTGCCTCTTGTCAACTTATGCAGCATTATACCTAAAGTCTTTTATCTTGAGAAAGGTGACAGTGACAGGACCCCAAGGCACAATGGGTCTCGTTTTATGACAGTTGACAAAAGTAAGGTTATATGTAAGATATTTCAAAAAGTGACGTACTTATCGGGTTGGTTTTTAAGTGGCTCTTGTTAATTTATGTCTAGCTGGTAACTGACCAGCATTTTACGTAAACTCCTTTCTCTTGAGAAAGGTGACAGTAACAGGAACATATTTTACAATAAGTGAACTTTACCCGCCATTTTATGACATTTCGGAAGAGTAAGGTTATGTGTAAGATATTTCAAAAAGTAACGAACTTCTCGGGTTGGGTTTTAAGTGGCGTTTGTCAACTTATGTCTAGCTAGTAACTGACCAACAATATACCTAAACTTCTTTATCTTGAGAAAGGTGAATGTGATGGAAACTATGTGTAGGATATTTCAAACAATGACTTACCTGTCAGATTTGTTTATGCCCATTCACAACTGGGAGTAAAAACATAGTTGAAAATATTTGTTGCTTAACAGTGTAACTGTTTATACCCCTCAATTTATCAGTTTATCAAATTTAATTGAAAATACACAAATTATGGTTGTCTCTGTTCTTTTAATGAATGGGCAAAATACATTATTTCCTAGGATCTTTAAAATAAATGATTTTATTGAAATTTTAACGGCGAGAAAGGGGAGGCAGAGAATTAAAACTTAATTATTTAAATATACGATATATAGATTTTTTTTTCGGTTATTATCCGAATGAAGAGAACATAGATATGATATCAGTATTTCGCGCGACGATACCCTTGATAACTATTGTCCTTTGTTCAACGATATTAGGTAAAATAAAAGAAATAATGACCAAATATGCGTTAGTATAATTAGGTTTGTTTTTATGTCAACTTTCTGAAGTTAAACCAGATTATTTATTCTTATGTCAAGCAAATAAAGTTTCAGATATGTACTTATAAAATATATGCAATACTGATTCCTATTGGAACCTCTGTTATTAGCATTTAGCTAAGCAGCTATTGCGACGACTCTTAATCCTTGGTATGCTCGATCCATTTTCATATTCCTGCAGAAATTCTCAGTACTAATTGTTTCAATTATATGCATCCATTCTTGCCAATGTGATTTTACTTTAATGTTGCACTAAAATGTGAAAAGAAACATATTATAACTTATTTTAATTAACTAAATAACCCATTTAACTTAAGCGGCTGGTAGTTCTCTTTATGGGTGTTATGGAAGTGGCCTATTATATTTAAATGGGTGACTCCGTGGGTAAAAACACCCTTATCCCAAGTGTTGCCGCCTCTTACCCATTTGCTTCCAATGTAGTGTCAGTAGGCGAGCGGTGATGCCAAACCTCGGCCGTTGCTCAAACGCGACAGTATATTTTTAAATGCGGAAGGGATAGGTTGCGCCGCGCTAACCTTTCTATAGTACAACTTACAACCATCGACAGTAATGTCGATGTAAAACTAAGTAATGTAATTCCATCACCAATATCAAATTAAAATATATTTATGAAAAAGACTTACCGTGAGCTTAGCAATGGAACAAAATCATATTTTTCACATATCACATGTAAAAAGCTTCTCAAAAATATATGACACTTTATTTTAGGCCCGAAATATACGTTTTTCCAAAATATACCATTTTTTTTTTAGTAGGCCATGACGGATATTAAAAAAAATACTGGTGTGATTAAATATTATACACAAAAATTGAAAATTTCATAAATGTTGCTCAAATTGTTCTCCATTATGCCTTAGACATGTTTCACACATGATCCTTATTCGCCTTAATGAATTAAAAATAATAAACGGCCGCGTTGGTAACTCCCTAAAAGCTCCGTCAATGGCAATTCTTAAATCTGCCATTGTTTGGTACTGAATCGTCACGTAAAAAACTACAAAGAGAACATTTTATTTCTTTTTCATACGTTACGGGGTAACAGAGATATGGGGGGTGTCCCAAAATGCACAATTCTCAAAAACATCCCGTATATCAAAAACAAAGCAGCCCAGATAAATTCTGATTACGGCATCTTCTGTTTGACAAAAAAGTAGCGCTGCGAAAATCGCATCCTTCTATCTTTACGAATAACGGAGATACCCCGTAAAACTACCTAAAAATGGACACCCTTTACTATCAAATTATTATTTTATTAAGACGAGGATCCCAAACAATCCTAAATGAGCAATCAGAGCCATCTAAGTTGCAACAATGCAATTAGAAAATATGCCGCTTCTTGGCAGGTGGAAAGAGACGAGAGTCATCGGCTGATTAATATTTATTGTCGTGAAGTTTTAGTCGTTAATAATAAAGTTTTTCAGATAAATTATTGATATTTAGATTGGCTGACATGTTGATTGGGGTATCAAGTAAGTTTCGGGACTATCTGTGACAAAAATTTGAAAATTGTTCATATTTGAAATTGTTGTTATTATTATTATTCCTACTACATTATATTTTTTTAACGTTATTTTTTCATATTGTTTTCCAACCCTTCAGCTTTACGAATCCAGTTTATGTGAGTTTAGTAATTGTTTCTGCAACTAAACATACCCGATTGCATTACCAACCTTTAAGCAAGAAAAACACGCTCATAAAGATTTTACTATACTGAAAACTATATCGAAATAGCATTGGTATTAAACCAAAATAGAAAAAATGAATAGCTCCGTGGTTTTTTTCGTTACTAAATTTTACTCATGGTGGTTGTATGGTATTTTAAATTGGAATAGTAACTCTGTATAATAGGTCGATTTTATAATGGCATTTAACATTGCTACGAGCTTACAATGATGACAAATAGCTGACATATCTGTCACATTCATTCTAAGAGCTCCTGGAAAATGTACACAGTTGGAAAATTGGCCGTGAAATCACATCATTAGGATAATTCGCTTTATTATGGGGAGACTTGTTAAAATAGATCGAATGTGTCATTAATATCATCGGATGTATCTCCTTCTTCGTTATAACAAATACATTAGAAAGAGCTAAAACACGTGCGCTTAATTTGAAAAGTTGCCCACACTTACCCAATCATTATCTCTATGGCGGCTACACACGTTGGTAAGTGCGTTGCGAAGGTTGTTTGTCAAATCGATGTTTTCCGTTAGATATTTAATCATATTGTGCAGCAATGCACAGGACTGATAAATATTAATTTCTAAAAAAAGAACACGTTTTAATTATACTTGCGACACTAGAAAAATTTACACCCTAAAGCCGGGCTCAAGCTTAGTTCATATAGTACGTTATATCCTTACACATACGTAATAGGTGTAGGGATCAAGGGCAATCGTGACTTAAAACTTCCCATCTTTATTTATTACACTTTTAAAAGTGAATAAAAACATAACAGTGTGTTGGCGGAGTTCGGCAATACGTTTTGAATTTAATAACGTGTTAGACAAAGACAAAAGTTATAATCGTAGTTGAATATCGATTTGTAACCATTAATAATTTGCCCAGGTGTTAATTCACAGTTGCTATTTTGACCATTTTGATTGACACATCAAGTGTCAATGTTGATTGGTTTTTATAACTTCTTGGGCCTTCGAGTTGAATTTAATCGTAAAAACAGCTCTTTTCGGAGCTATTTCATCGTACTTTTGTGTTTCAGTAAGTATTTATGGACATTTATTACTAATATTGTTTGTATTTTTTGTAAAATCATGTTATAACATGACGAAAATTTATGGGGTGGCTAAATTCCGGTAAACGGATGTATTCATGATTTTAAAGTGGGTTATGAAAACATCGAATTTCTCGACATTTTGAAATATAAACATAAGTCTGAAGTATATTTGTGGCTGTCAACTGCATTATTATACAAGTAAAACTGCAAACACACTATTATCACGTCACGTGAGATCACATGCTATCACGCAATGTCATGGCATACCTGAAATATCTGCAAGGCGGTTTATGCGTGCTTATAAAGTACACTATAGTCACCTCATGCAGCTCACGGCCAGTCATACTTGACAGCACAATTTTATTTCTGCAAATTTACATATTTGGCACGCGTGATAATACTGTGTCAGAGTTTAACGCTAGAAGGCTACAAGATTCACTTGCCATCTTCACAAACACAAAATGTGTAATAAAAATGATCTGCAGTGTACGTAGTCTATTTCTAAGCCGTGACACCATGCGCTATTATGCCGATATGACAACACGTGAATTCACGTGACGTAAAAATAGTGTTTGCGGTTTTAACCCATCACACGACATGTGACAAGTATACGCCAGTAACAAAAATTGGTAAAAGTACACCAGTAGTGTGAGGCCGGCTTTACAATGAAGTAGCAAACCTACCGATATCGACAATATTCAGATCGCTTTCAGTAGGGCACAATACGAGCTGTCTGCAAACGCTAAGCGGATCAGAGTGTGTTAAAATTGAAATAAATTCATTCCAATGTTGGTTCACTGCGAGAGTGCACTAAAAGTAAACATTATTGTTACATATCATTATAATGCCAATGCGCTAATGTGCATTTAGTATTGTACAGGTCATTCACGGTGAGTGGTCTCGGAAACTAAACAATATATTTGTTGGAAATATTGCTACTCGCTATAAAAGATATTTCATTGAAGATATTTTGACATATGTATCACTTCCGGTTATACCGGATTCTATGTAAAAATCGAAGTCAATTTCATAAACTTATCTCCAACCGTTTTTCAGATAAAATATATTAAATAATTTTTTAATAAAACACACGATAAGATCAAATTGACCTTACTTTGTAACTAAGATTTAAAAATTACTAGTGTTGTGATCGCTCGAGCGAAAAACCGCTCGAGTACTCGATTATTGAAATATCCGACATCGCTCGATTATTAAAAAAACTGCTAGAGCGAAAATCGTCGCTTATTACTTATTACCTTTCACTCGATACCCGAGCTTCGCTTTCAAGTGATTAATCGCTCGAGCGATTCACTCGATTATTATAATCGCTCGAGTATCAAGTACTCGATTATTAAAATCATCGGTTATTCCCAACACGAGATCTTTTAATAGGCCACTCGCCGTGAATTACCCTGTATAAAGTTTGCTCGCTCAGATCACCCAAAATTGTCCGCTAACCGTTATCCTATTCGGGTATTTATTAAACAAATAGAGAATAAAGACCTAAATAAATAATAAATTAAAAATACTTACCAAAAATTTATGGTCGGGAATAAATAAGCCGCACGCATTTATAATTGCTTTTTTAAGAACCCTAACCAGGTCAGGGCGCCATATCAGAACTTTTCTGAGCAACTGAACTACGGTTTTGCACTCTTTACACGTATCTAGGACAAAAAAATGGAAATAGAGATATTGTCCACAAAACAATCATTATAAATTTCGACAAAGTAATAAAACTGTACAGTTTTATTCATGGAAAACGGGGACACTATTTGTTTTATAATGTAAATCGGTCTTAACTGATTTTGACGTTTTCAAAATTGTAAGGTTGACAACACTTGTAACTGCTAAAATTTTCAAAATTTAACGGAACTCGAAAAAGCTGAAATAATAGCGAGAATTAAAAATGGGTGGCATGAAAAGGCAAAAATAGGATTTCAAGTGTTAAACAACGTTGGGAGCGAGAGGGGTATTGGAAATCCCAACCCTGAACAAGATGGCGCATTTCTGGGATATCCAAGGCCACAACCTTTTGGAACTGCAAGAGACGCTGTCAGTGATACAGGATTTCCCGGTGAAGCGATTCAATTTTTGTTTATACCAAAACATTCCAGGCGATAAGCAGTGTAATCGTAAAGTTTGCTCAAGATGAAACATGCCATTTTTAAGATAATTAAAAAAATAACAAAAAAAAATGTTTTTGTATTAAACTAACTTACCCTTAGAAGTGATCGTTGCTAATTCCGTTCTCATAGAACACAATTCGTTACTTCTACAGAACTGTCCAGCATTAAAATGTCTAAGCATGTTTAAAAACTCGGCCCAATTTGTTTCTAATTCTGCATTACACTAAAAAAATTTTAAAATTGTTATTTATTTTTGTATAATAATATATTAAAGTATAAGTTTTTTAAAGCAGCATATTGTGGCATGCATCTATGTTCTAAGGGGCAAGTTCTATAACAGCTTTATAAAGCATGTACTTCATACTATTTTTCTATTCCAGCCGGAAAGTAGGTACTCAAATTCAAAAGAAAATATCCTGTCAATCAACTTCAAAAATGTTGTCTGCACGCCGCTGAAGACTTTTCAGTAATATTTGTGAAGATTAAGACCTACTACTAACTCACATAGGCTTGTATCCAACGGGGCAATTCGGCACATTTTCTTCCGATTGCACCTTTGATTATACGTTCAATGTCAGGATTTTCCAAAATGGATTTTACAATAATGCTTAACATTTTACAGGGAGTACAAAGAGCGTTACCTAAAAAACAAACAGAATATGGTTATAGTGGAGTCGTTCCGGTATTCGAAAATCCCTTGACGAAATCGAGTAATTTTTTTTTCCGAATCGATACAGTAGGATCCCCTGGACATTCTGAAATGATTTGTGCAGGGCGCCGCATGGGGGTGGAGGGGGGCACGCCCCGTAAATCTAACCTACAACGGGAAATTGAAAATAACTCAGCCGGTTTTGATGCTGCAAAAAAAATGTGAAGAGCAAAATTGAAGAGCTTGACAAAGCGCGTAAGCTCGAACAAACCCGATCTCGATAACTCAATGAGTTCGCGAATTAACACGATTTTCAACTGCAAAAACAATAAAATTTAATTAATTATATCTCGAGAAGGGGCCGAGTTGGGGCATCACTTTTTCGCGAATCAACGGGTGATACCGAGTACTTTGATGGGCCGGCGTCTATGGTTGGTGGGGCAATAAGGAGGGGAGTTAGGGGAGGGGGAAATTTTTTACGTAAATGCTAATAAGTAGTTTATTAATCGAGCTACGGGGATCAGGCCGGATTCAATTTGTTAATTTTTTTATCAGCTACGAGGTGGGATTGGCGAAAAATTTTTATTTTCCCAAATGCTCGCTGGGCGCGGCATACAAGAAATGATCATCTCCGAAAATACTGTATATGTGTTAATAGGATATAGAACCTCAAATTTTAGTTAGAAAAGTTATTAAATTGTTCCACCAATGGCGTCGCTGCAAACATGTCCTTTTATATTTTTACAAAAAAGATGGTACGCCACTGATATTTTTCCATGTGGATATTTTTTCTGATTGGCCTGTTCAATTCTCCATGAAAACGGTCTCGAGTTTTTCTCGTCAGACAGTTCTTGATTAAAACCACTAAATTCATATTGAAACTCATTATTTTTAACATTGATAAAATAATTAATGATAATTTTTTTTATAAAAATTGTTGGAATGGGCAATTCGATGCGAAGACGGGCGGAAACATGCCTTTTAATTTTTATTTTCGCAAATGACTCTACTTTTTCTATTTCAAATACTAATTTTCATCAAATAAAATTAAAATATTTATATATAATTAATATATTTTATATATTTTGTAGCATCAAAACTGGCCGAGTTATTTTCAATTTCCTGTTGTACGTTAGATTTACGGGGCGTGCCCCCCTCCACCCCCATGCGGCGCCCTGCACAAATCATTTCAGAATGTCGAGGGGATCCTACTGTATCGATTGGGAGAAAAAAATTACTCGATTTCGTCAAGGGATTTTCAAGCTGTTTATTTCGCCAGGACGACTCCACTATTAAGAAAAAGGAAATATTTCAACAGCTGCAATCAAAACGTTCGTTGTCTTGGGTATCCATGGAAAACTTTTATAATTTAAGGTAACAAATATAAAACCGTGGATCTGCCCGATTAGCTGTTGCTATTTGCGAAATAACCACATACCTATGGATAACCAAACTCTACAAGCAAAAGTGGAAAATATATGGCCTCGCGCATGTAAACAAAGATGATCGTCAGATGTCATGCGCAATGCCGACTGATAAACTATCGACCTTAACCGGCGAACAGGATCGTACTTCGCTCTTAATGAAAATGATTATACGGCAATATTTTGGCATATCAAGACCTTTTTTACTGGGCAATAAACAATATGTTTTCTCGCTTAGAAGAAGACCCTGTGGCCATCACTGGAAAGCCACTTTTAGTCCACGTATCGATAGATTTTTAATATCGTCACATTTCTACGACTGATTTCGGTTCTGGACGATTGTCGTTGGTTGGCAACCACACCGGCACCAATGACGGCGGGGTTGCCTAGATAACTGCGACAACATTGTCGAGAGAAACGACGAGCAACCTTTAAAAATATGACCGGTACACCGTGCGCGCACCAACCCATTTTCATATAAGATTTATTACCAGTCAAAATACATAAGGTATACTTTTGAAGTTTTACTTACCAATATTAGTAGTCTGCAATTCGTTTTTCTTTGGGCACATTTTAACTCCTACGCAAAAATTGTAGGGATTGTAGGTTTCTAACATATTTATTAATTTCTTCCAATACGCCTTAATTACATAATCACACTAAAATTAAATGTAAATTTAAAAAAAAAAATAGAAAATGAAAATTGGAATAGGTACTTCTGAATACATATTTGAACAGAATTAATTATAAAATTTGAACGAATATGACATAAGTCCTAAAGTTTGCTCAGTTTTGTTTTATCCCCACATTCTGCTGGACGTATTAACGAATAATTATAATTTATGCGTTCCATTTTTGCATGGTAAAAGGTTATTCATTTAAATTAGGTGTAATTTAATTCATAAAATTATTATTTTAATATAGCTCCATTCAAAATCATTACGCGATCTTTAAGAGGACGCCGGAGTTAGTCAAAATCTCCGATTTGACCCCTGTTAATTTCGCACTTTGTAGGAATGAGGCGAATTGGATTTTCCCTTGCCGTTAGAAAAATACGTCGAGCGTCCGCTCGTAATCGGTACGCCGACAGAAACAACGATAAATCGGAAGAAAAAGATCGAACGTGATCGCGGTCAAGACGTCAATTTTTAGCACTGAAAAGCGGAGTTTTCTCTTCTTATGAAAACGCTGCATTTAAAAAAAAAAGTCGAACAAAAGATGTCTAAGTTTTATTAATAATTGGAGGAAAGTCCATAATTTCTTTCTACAAGGAACAGTAAATAAAATTAGATCTAAAAATCATCCCAACTAAAAAATTTTAGTTGCATTACAAAGTTTTTTTTCCTTGAACATTTTTGTCCTAAAACAGAAAGAAACGCTCGGGAAGAAAAATCGTTTACAGGTACTTCGGAATCCACTTAATATCTTTACAATGGTACCGCCCCTCCTACCTATGCCTTTCCCTGTACTTCCGAAGCGATACAAGGTCGCCCGACGTCTGGAACGATCCAGGGAGACAAGCATTGACTGTTCGACACGCTTCATTCGGAGTGATTCACTTTATGGGGAAACCACAACTGCCCTAAAGTGCATCTGCCCTACTCCTCGGAGGTCACTTCGTGTTGAACCGGGAATCTTCGTTTCTGCCATTGCCCTACCCACCATTACGACGCAGAGGGAGCGGAAGTCGACTAACAAGGATGGAATATGCATACATTCTTTGTTGTTTCGTGTGTGTTTCGTTATGGAAAAATTATTTGATATAGTGTGTAGTTTCGGGTTCGAGCATGATTCGAAATTTGTTCTTTGGAATAGACATGTTGGCCAATGAGATAGTGTAGGGCAGATGAACATTAGGATAGAAATAATAAATACTTGTTATAGTTCTCTAATTTATTTATATGTAGAGTAGCTGTCCGCCGATTTGCGCTCGAATTTTGTTTTTTCAAATTAAAATACAATAGGAAATCGTCTTCAAAAGGTGTATCTGGACGGGTTTGCGCTTGTTTCCCCAGGGTATCTATAAATATTATTACACATTAATTTTCTTCTTATGTAAGAATAAAATTTGGATAATAAAATAACTACAACTAATGGCGTAGTCAGGTAGGGTGCAGGAAATCCCAAAAATATTAGAGTTCTAATATGAAAATAAATATGACATAACCATTCAATCGTTCGACGCTAAGAGGAATATTTTAAGTCTCTATCCAATAATAATTCACAGCATGGTCAGTAAAAATGCATGTAAACAGGGGGAAAAGGCGTTCCCAACGGATTAGGTTATACGAGCTTAACCGAACATCACCCGCATACACTCGACTGGTAGGGCAGATGAACATTAGGGTAGTTGAACAGTAGGACAGATGAAGCCATATCCACTTTATATTCCTTAAAGGAAGTCGAAGACAGGCGAGAAGAGTAAATACGGCCCTGTTCACGCTGGTTCGTCATCCTTTCCTTTAATTTAATATTACGCCGGACATTATCTTCTTCTTCTTCTCTAGGTGCCATCTCCGCTGCGAAGGTTGGCAATCATCAAGGTGATTCTTATTTTTGAGACCGCAGCCCTAAATAGTTCGTTGCTGCTACATCCGAACCATTCCCTCAGGTTCTTCAGCCACGAATTACGTCTCCTTCCTACCGATCTTCTTCCTTGGATTTTTCCTTGCATAATGATTTGCAATACTCTATATTTCTCTCCTTTCATAACATGTCCCATATACAACAGTTTCCTTCTTTTAATTGTTGGAATCACTTCTTTCTGTTTGTGCATACGCATCATTACTTCCACATTGTTTACTCTCTCCACCCATGAAATCCTCAATATTCTCCGGTATATCCACATCTCAAATGCCTCCAATCTTCTCTCGTCAGCCACCTTCAGTGTCCAGGACTCCATCCCATAATACAGTATAGACAACACGTAGCATCTTATCATTCGAATTTTTAATTCTAGGTTTAGATCCCTGCAATAGAAAAGTCTTTTCATTCTTGTAAATGTGTTTCTGGCCTGTTCGATTCTAATTCGTATTTCTTGGGAGCTGTCATTGTTTTCATTAATGATTGTGCCTAGGTATTTGTATTGTCTTACTCTTTCAATAGGTTGATTCTTCACATATATCCTACGATCGTCCCGAGTTGTTTTTGTTATAAGCATATATTTTGTTTTGCTTATGTTCAGTGACAGTCCATAATCTTCGCTCACTGTGATCATTCTATCAATTAGCGGCTGTAAGTCTTCATGTGTTTCAGCCAAAATAATGATGATAATCAGCGTACCTCAGATTGTTTATTGTCATGCCATTAATTTTAATGCCTATGTCCTGATCATCAAGTGCTCTATTTACTATGTCCTCCGAGTACAGGTTAAAGAGGATTGGTGATAGTATAGTATATAGTATAAAATAAGTAATTCTATAAAAAATTTTCTATAAAATTTTATCACTTACAACAGTTCTAAATTCTGAAGCCATTAGGCCACATGAGCCGAGAATTCTATTTTTAATAGTTTCAGCCATGTCAGGATTCATTAACAAAATCGTTTTCACCATATTGGCTACAATTTGACAGCTATCACACCTTTCTATAAACAAAAAGAAAATCACAGTGATTACGGCCCTACAATTTGACAATTGTTTAAGAATTAAAATAACAGGTTTAGAATTGAAGTCCAAATAAAAAAATATAAGTTCTGAGATATTACACAATAGATTGTAGATAGATCCTAAATTTTGTCAGGAAAGTAAATTCATATTGTTCTCTTTGTTCGCCTGGCAAGGTAATTCCTCCCAGGGGCTTTATAGTTTAACCTAGGCTTCGAACCGCGACCCTCGGCCATACGCTGCTCACACAAGGGCCACTAAACCATGGTTTTTCGCATTGCGGTATGACCTACCGAAGGGATGGGGGTATGATACAGTTTTCTGCATTTACCTGAATTTTACGCATTAAGTTGGCTGTACTCGGTAGTGACTGTTGACATTAAACAAACCCACCCAAGCCCAAAAATTAAACAATACCTTTTTCGTCAATTTCAGTTAATTCATTAGGAGCATCACATAAATTCATACTTTTACAGAACTGCTCTGCTTTAAAATTATTAACCATGTTGATATAATCTCTCCAATGGGTAATTAATTCGGAATTACACTAAAAATAAAATTAAATAGGAATTTATTTTCCCTTTCTAGATCAAATTTTGAGGGAATCTAATAACATAATTTAAAATAAATAAAAATATTGACATATCTGACGAGATAGCTAGGAGCTATACAAAAAAATTGATATTCCAAAAGATCTGATCAAAAATACTCACAATTTTATTGAATGTATCCGGTAATTTATCACATACCATCTTAAAGACATCTTTCACCACATTTAACATATCTTGGTTTCCCAAAATTGATTTAAGCATGCTACCAACTATTTTGCAAGTTTGACAGGTATCGCCAACTAGAACACGTTACTTATGCAATTCAAAACGTATTTTATTAAATATAGACAAGGTCTAGCAATCATCGACCTACACATCCACTGGTGTGGTTTAAACTCCTTCAGCCTGCAGTATAACGGTTGCGGTTTTGGAAGAAGAAGAACATTATAATAAACGAAAAAGAGCAGAGTGGATACTTGAGATACACGAAATATTTTCGAAGCGCCACGTTTACGGCGAATATGCTCATTGCCAGGGTATACGTCCATACTAAAACAGTTTGACGCTATTGAACCAGCGCTTCTACCGGGTGATGCGTTGATTCTTTCTATTGAAATATACCTATATCTTTGCACATTTGTTTTGTGGTCAACGTCACAATCACTTACCTGCAGGAACAATATTACTGTTTATTTCCATTACAGCAACTAAATCAACCGCGGTTTTGTTCTCGCATGCATGTAAGATACAACATATCTTTTCCTCATCGGCAATGGTAATAATCAGTTGGGCAAATAGATTGCAGTATTTATGTACGAAATCTTCACATTTATCCCTTACATACGTTGGAGTCATTTCGCAAACTGCATCGAGAATTACTTCGACCTCTTTCTGAAAATAAAACTTTTGCATGGAACAAAAAAGTAACACGTGCCGAATGGCTTAACGCTGGAATAGTAGTGTGGACTATAGTTATAGCAACAACATTCTTCGAAAATAGATAAGTTACTGGTAACTGGGTAAGAAAATACGGTAAATTAGGCATTTGCGGAAACGGTGATCGAGATAATCTGATTGCAAAGATTACCAATCCCAGCACTCGGTAACTTCGATATGATCTCCTTAGACTTGCTTTATTTGAGGGTAAACGCCGGAACCGGCGCTATTAAAGATAACCGCGCGGCACTGAAGAATTAAATTAGTGTTGGGAAAAACCGATGATTTGAACAATCGAGTGAATCGCTCGAGCAATTAATAACTTGAAATTTTTATGACTAAGAAGAATGTGTTGATAAAACACCAGGGGTTGTTTTGGTAAGTTTTAGAAGTTTATTCGAGAGTTTTTATTAAGGAAGAACAGCTGATTTTGATTTTTAAAAAAATGGTTTATGATTTATGTGGTTAGCAAAATATTCTTATTTTTGCGAACAGAAAAATGTAATCGGTCAGCCTAAATGGCTAGTTGGTCCGCAATTTATGGACAGCAAACATTTCTGAATCGTGACAGTGCCCTGGGAAAACAAGTGGAAACCCGCCCCCGCTACACCTTCTGTAGCCGATTTCCTTCTGTATTCCATAAAAGAAAACATAAGAAATTTACATAAATTGACAGTGCCCTGGAACCTCTGAAGTAAACTGCTTCTAGACATGTTTCTACTGACCAATTGTAAACTCTTGCTGACCAAGTAATCATTTCGCAGCTCGACTGTTAATAACGGCAAACCATTTAATTATTTCTCTAAAAAAATTATATCGCATAATTTAAAAAAAATTTACAATCGCCGCTGGCTAGCCAGTCAAAATAAAACCCGATGTCGCGATGAATCCACTCAGGGGTTTGGCATACTTTTTATATGCACCTTCTCGTTCATGTGCCTTTAAGAAAGACGTATGTCATGTCAGCCTTATGAGCGTCAACCTCGAACGTCGCCAATCGGCATATTTCGGATGGTGCGCGGAGATCGGGTATCAAGTGAAAGCAATGATTCGATTTTTCACCTGAATTCCGAACTACAGTATTTCTTATCGAGCGAAAAACTGCTCGAATATACGTCGGCGTCAAGCGAAGCTCGGGAATCGAGTGAAAGGTAATAAGTAACAAGCGACGATTTTCGCTTGAATTTATAACTCGAGCGGTTTTTTTAATAATCGAGCGATATCGGTTATTTTAATAATCGAGTACTCAAGCGGTTTTTCGCTCGAGCGATCATAACACTAAATTAAATATTTGTTTGTTCAGAAGAGAGCGTTGGTATTGTTGTTAGTATTCGTTGTAGAGAATTTTAATAATGAAAGTCGAAAAAGTTAGGTTATGTCACGTCTTATATTTTTTAATAATGTAATTCAGTTTTAACAGGCTTTTCAGAAATATATAATACTCTATTTTTAATATCATGTCCGAAATAGTTAAAAACTGAATTACATTATTGAAAAATATAACGGTGACCCATTTATAAAAATTTCTTTTCTTTCTTGAACTATTAAACGTGGAAAAAAACTGAGTACATCACTGGATTATACGTAGAGAGTTCCAGAGTTAACATTTTATTTCCTTTTGATAGGTTACAGGGTAATCGAAATCTGGGGGTGTCACAAAATGTAAAATTCTCAAAAACATCCCGTATATCAAAAATGAAGCGGCCTAGAAAAATTCTAATTCAGCATCTTTAGTTTCACAAAAGTGTAAATTTAAAAAAATAAAAATCATTTACCACGGTTGCATTATCTCCAATAAACGGCCTTACAGTCTTCACAATCAATTTACAAATAAAACATTCCTTTGTTTCATTTAGGGCTAGATTTCGGTCGTCAGTCATCATTATTAAACCATTTGTGTAATTCAGTCCATTACCCTTTAAAAATATTCTTCGGCACTGAAATAAAGGTTGTAAAATATTGAATTAAAAGCTTTGCTTGTGTTTTGATTTCGTGAGGGTTCCGACGCAGTAACACATGATCTTGAGCGAACCTGAGCTACTGGGCGACGCTCTTGTGATTAAACCAATAAAATTTAAATTAGTTGTCAATTAATTTATGAGTTATTTTATTATAAATATAAAATAACATAGATACGGATCTTCAGGTGATTAGGAAAATAATTTCCTAACCGCCTGAAGATCACTTGTACGATAAAGGAATAAACAAATAATGCCGGGCTATTTGACAGGCCCTGTCGAATGCTAAATCATATATTTAAATTTGCTGAATTTTCTTCAATCTTCTCATGTTTGAAATTTAATATCTCCCGTTATAATGATCGGATTAATATCGGCCTATTTTTATTTTGTTACTTTAGCTTTCGAAATGTATTTAAAAGATTGTTATTATGAACAAATGAAAAATAATAACAATTTAATTGTTTAATAGTTTTAACATGCCGTTAACCCATCTTAAACTAATTTAAAAAAATACCATTTTGTTCTTTATCCTCTTATATAAAAACCCCATTTTACCTTTACCTCTTTTAGTTCGGAAGTTATTAAATGTTTTCGAGCGCAAGTCAAGCAGCGTGCGAATTGGCCAAGCGCGCAGTGTGCGACGAAGTCGAAGTGTATCAGAATTTACAATCGACCTCCCTGTAGTGTAAATCATTAATATTTTCAACATGAGAAGATTGAAGAAAATCCAACAAATTATCAAAAATGTATGTGTGGATATTTTGTAAAAAATTTTTTTTCAGCAAAATCCTGAAATATGTGTCAACTAACTTTATGTATATAAGTTGTAAACAAATTTTCGGACGATTCAAAAAGTCAATGTTAAAAAGTGTGAGGTTTGTAAAGAAAGGTATCTCGTAGGGGTATTTTTGTGTTGCGCGACGGTAAGTACCGCGACAAGCGGTTGAAGGTATGTCCCACCTCTATATTTTCGTACCAGCAATCTTAAGATGAGGATCCCAAACAATTCCAAATTATCAATCAGAACCATCTATGTTGCATCAATTTAATTAAAAAATATACCGCTTTTTGGCAGGTTAGAAAGAGACTAGAGTTACCAGCTGATCAATATTTATTTTCGTGAAGTTTTAGCCGTTAATAATAAAGTTTTTTAGCTAATTTATTGATATTTAGATTGTCTGACATGTCGATTGGGGTATTAACAAGTTTCAGGAAGATCTGTGACAAACATTTGAAAATCGTTCATATTTGAAATTGTTATTATTATTCTTATAACATTATAGTTTTTAACGCAATTTTTTCATACCGTTTACAATCCTTTAACTTTACGAATCCAGTTTTAGATTAGAAAAAAATTAAGTATATTTGGCTAAACGTTCGCATAAAATAGTGCCTGCTTGGTAACCTGTGATTAATAAATACACAGAATACATTTACTAATAATTACGTGTAATAGACTATACATATACTTACATCTTGACTGACGGAGTAGCGCTGCTCGCTTGCATGCCATTTACATCGATGAATAATAACACGTGCAAGCAGTTTCTGAGGAAATAGGCGAAATATTTAAAAATGGATGTTTTTTAATCCTGTAGTGTTGTTTTCGATGCCTGTATAATAAATTTGATAAATGAAATTGCGAATTTTTTTCTGAAAAAGCAATGGAAATACATTTTTAATACCTTACTGTTCCGGTCCTTTAAAACCTTAACTTCCAGTTCTTCTCGCTATACTTTCATAATCCGGGAAATTGTTCTCATTGAAAACGAACTAATGCTTGAACAAGTTTGTTTATTAAATGATATTCAATATACAAAACATTTTATCACAGTTAACCTAAATGTAATATGGCCAATAATTGTCCACAACTGTGACAATCACCAATTTTTATTATTACTAAAGAAATAATAATTATAATAATATACTTAAGTATTTTATTAATCATTATTTTTGTCATTAAGAGGTAAAACTACGATAAAAACTAACCTAAAATTTAAAAATAAAGTTTATTTTAATAATATCTTAATCTACAGTGAGAGGTCTAAAAATGTGCTGCTAATTAACCAAAAAAAAAAAAATATATCTGCCCTTCAAACTATGATATTATTTTAATATATTGTTATATATTACATAAAGTATATTTTAAAGTCTAGTTGATCGTTATAAAATGATCTGCTGAGCCGCAGTACGAGAGTGAGCGGCATATTGAATCGGTCTTAGTTTCGCCGCGTGCAAATGAAGCAACCAATGCGATGCCATTTTCGTTGGTGATATTTTCACACTGAAATGAAGAAATATGATGATCTTAATGAAAATTCTTTGAATATACAATAATGGATGTTGAATCAGTTATATTTTAAAATTATAATATTTTGATTCTAAGCTTGTAGAACTTAACCTATAGAAGTTTTTTTGTAAAATTACTCAAAACTAAAAAAAAACAAATCACAGAAGAGCGGAATTACACGACTTAACAAACATGCCACGCATAGACAAGTATACGGAACATCAGACACATTTTACAGAAACACACACAAAACATAAAAAGGACAAGAGCAATAATACACAACACTAAACATAAGCCAATATGTTCGTTCGTACAGGGGTCGCATGCGCATGTGCTGCAAGCATTCGCACATGACAAATCCGGCGTTCGCAGAAGTCAAACTGTTGGTTAAGAATCGTTTTCTGTCTGACTGAATAATTCACTGATCACGAGCGAATATTTAGATGGAGAGTTGAGCAGTTTGTTTTTACAAAACTGTTCATGACGATTTCTTTATGTTTGTATGATCAATTAACCTCAAAAACCTGTATTTTGACATTTTAGGAAAGAAAGACAGAGTACTGGACAGTTTTAAACAACTTTATCATCCACTACAGAACCCAACAAGCTGGCCAGCAAACAACCGAAATAATATGAAAGGGCTGTAAATAAGAATGAATGAGAATGAACGACTGAAGAATGAAGGATGGAAGAGAAACTATGTATATTTTTTTATGTTCTTATTGTAACAGCTAGAAACCCAATATGGGCAAGCCGCTTGTGTAAATGAACAAAATATGTACAAGATGAGAATCAAAATGGAAAGAATATGTACAAATTAAACATTATACTTACCATTTAGTTAGTAGTAACCATTTGTTAACTTAGATTAAAGCCTTATAAAAACTTAACTTCAAAAATTAGCAGTAACAAGCAAAAAAGTGCAAATGCATAAAAATAATAAAATTAAAAGGTAGTTAGTGAGGAAAACTGCACGTTAGTAAATATACTGTCAAAAGATTAAGTGGTTAAAAATAAGAATATAAAAAAAAACTTGTATATGACACTTTTATAATTTGGCTGTAAGAACAGCGTAATAGGTATTTAATTCAAAAAACAAATATATAACAAGGGATACCTTTATACAACAAATTTGCAAATCGATAGCTTTTATGCTATATATAATTATAATGGTCATAAATTTTATCAAAAACTATACCTAATTATACCTATTTATTCATATATCACTGGAAATACATAATCTTATATTGGCAAAAGGATATATAATTATTACAGATAAGTAATAATATTTCCTGGAATTTTTTTGCACCTGCAGATTTCTTATTTTCGTATTTGCAATTAGGACAAAATGTACATTAGAAGGCAATAAGGGAGAATGAAATTGTATACCGTAAGCCTCATAAATTAATTCGTTAACTTGGATTGTATCCTAGGGTATTAGTACCTATACAGGGTGTTATGGAAATGACTTGTTATATTTAAAGGCGCAAATCCTGAGGTGAAAATAAATTGAAGAAAAATAACCACAAATGGCGCTTTGAATTATTAATCGAAATATACACTTTATTCGAAATCTCAACATGAGGACGTTCGCAATCAATAGTTTAATGAGGCAGTCTCGAGTCTCAAAAGAGGTCAGCGCATTAGAGGCGGTGTTGTCATATTGCAACACAGAATTGTAAACGCACGTGCTCAGTTTTTGACAAGACGTCTTTGACTTCTTGACTTCTTTTTCAAACTTCTTAGAAAAAAAAAATACATTTTTAAGGTACATACTCTCCTACCTTCGATTTTATTTTAAAATAATCCGTTTTATAATTAAATTCCATAAAAAAATAAATCACACAAATTTGAAATCATATCATAACATTTATTATTATGAATTATTTCACAACAGAAAAAAATATCGGGTAATGCTACAACTAACAGAACGTTTAAAATTCGTATACGTCAAGCACGTGGAATCCTCGACAGCATCATTCCATCCCCGAATCTCGAAACATACTGAAGTATGAAGCGGCGCGCGGCCGGTATTCAAGCAACGGCGAAACATGCGGTGTGATCTGACATCACTGTTAGTATACTCTAGTGATCCACATTGTTGCTAAGTGAATCCAGATGGAACGGAATGGCAGTATGTGGGTAAAAAGGGTTTTTACCTTAGTATTTAGATATTCGATTAAAAAAAAAAGTATGTAGACTTTCTCTAGGACACCCTAGGAGTCACCTATTTAAATATAATAAGTCATTTTCATAACACCCTATATAATCTCCATATGCGGAATATTGCTTGCATGCATTTGCAAAATTTAGTTGAAACTTGCGTTTCATTGCAAGAGTGTGCGTTTCTTCCATTCCTAAGTTGTCTTTTTGGTGGTAGCAGTAATTCATATATAATTATGAGATATAAAATACCCTTAATCGTGAAAATAGAGCTTATGGCCCTAGTTTTTGAAAACGATCTTATGGAGCAAATCTGAGGTTTAGATTTAGCAGACCCAAATAATCTAGAAACCGTAACAAAATTGCCGGCACCATGTGTTGACCAGTGTAATAGGTGTGATATATCGTTGGATGATATATCTGAATGTCCTAGGGTTAATGAGATCCCTGTAGAGTGCACTCAAATTAACTAACATGCAATGATAGGACAACCACGTTATAACGCTGAACTAATAAAATTAATTTGTGGTATGACATCACAATTTCCTTTTTATATTATTTACATCGTGAGTTTTAATTTTAAATAGACGTTTACTTACGGCTGTCTTCATTTCTGCGGGCATGCCGCGGCATGTCTTTTCAAATATATGATTTATGTTTTGATCGATCTTTGGGTTTCTCAGGATGGTTTTAATTATTTCAGCAGCAGACCTGCACACTCCACAGTTGGTTACTTCTTCTAAAAATTAAAGGAAATCATAAAAACGTTCCCGGGCGGTAAATTCACATGTGTTGTTGTTAAAAATCTTTTTGGGTAAAAATATTGTGACTTAGCCAAAACTTTACTTAGTTCAAAAGTTGATAATAACCAAGATACAGAGTGTCCTAGTGAAAATTTTCATTTCTAATTTCCTAATTAATTTACTTTTTGACCAATATTTTAGCATACAATTTTTGGTTTTAGGGGTTTTTAGGGGCGAGATATTTGAATTTGTTCATTACAATTATTGTCAAAAATAAATCTTTTCTTGATAGTTTATTTATGTAACAATAAAATTATTATTTAACTTATAAAAATTGTCATTACTGACTGGTCTTTTAATTTCTTTGTAGTCTGGACTTTTTAGAATATCTTAAATATTAATTACTAATACTTTAAAGGTTAGGTTAAAACTCCTGTTGTAATCTGAATTATTTGTAGCTAAATTCTATTGCCTAAAATATAATAATTATTAACATCTAACATAATAATGTGTTATCTATTTCAATATTTTAAAAAGCGCACTGGACACTATAAATGCAAAAATCTCGAAAGCAGTTGCTCGGAGCGACATTGACAAGTACACATACCATTTTGGGTAAAAGTGATAAAAAAAAATTGATATTTTTAATAGGAACATAAATACACTAAGGCGCAAGAAAGTTGCACTTGGTTCTATGTACCAGGGTGCCGCAGCGAGAACCCTTTACAATCTACATAAAAATAAAACGATTAACAAATTCAAATATCTCGCCCCTAAAAAACCTCCAATCACAAAAAAATAAGTTAATTAGGAAATTATAGTATAGAAAATAAAATTTACACTTGTATCTACACAACTCGGTTATTATCAACTTTTGAGCAAGCAATGTTTACCCAAAGAATCTGCAGTTTTACTATACAGGGTCCGCAAACGAAGCGTGGACGGTAGATTAAATCGTTATCAAAGAAATTATCAACAATACTAAAACAGCTTGAGATATTGGATTAAAAGCGGCATGTTTTAAAAATATTTTACATTATACAGGGTGGCCCAAAAAAGTGTGACAGCATAAAGTTATATTTTTTTAAATGGGACACCCAGTATTTTATTGCATATTTAGGTTCGTACTACTATCGTTTATAAGTGCCTCAAATTTTATTTAAATTGGTTCTGTAGTTTCGAAGAAATAAATTAAAAACCAAAAAAAAAAGTTTTGCAGTCCTGAATAAAAAAATAAAAAAAAACAATCCAGAACTATTTTTTTAACCTCGGCATTGAGTGAAATTTATGACAAGAGGTCTAGAGATACTATCAATGTAATTGCGTTTATTTATTTTATACAGGGTGTTCATCATAAGCTTTCAAAAACCCCATATTTTAAAATAATTTTTCTCAAGTTTTTCAAATGGAACACCCTGTATATTATTTGGCTATTTGACGTAGACTTCTCAAAGGTTTCTGGTCTCGGCTTTCTCTCAATATCTGGATATCTTTCAGCATACACTCGGCTCGCGAGTAGGCAATTTATTGCACATTTACCCAGTATAAAAATCATATTTACCATTTCTAAAGTTGTAAAATTCGACATTTTGTGTAAGTTAGTACTTAATTTCGATGAACGAACAAATGTAAATAATTTTATTTGACTGTCATAGTGACAATCTAAACAAAAAAAATCATGGCAACTCGATTAAGAATAAAAAATAAAATTAAATAAATAAAAGTAGCAAAAATGTAGGCTTTTAAAATTTATATCGAAAAAAAATAAAATACGATAAACTCTAAGAGTAAAAGGAAGCTATTTTGAACATTTACTTTAGTTTACAATTATTAGTCTAGTCGCCTATAACAAAATTTCCCAATAAAAACTCTATTTAAACAACATAATTTATGATATTTATAATTATATCGAAAACGGCTGGATATAACTTATATGCTTTTATTACAAAAAAAAATTGTCTATGAATTCTACGTGAAATAGCCAAATAATATACAGGGTGTTCCATTTGAAAAACTTGAGAAAAATTATTTTAAAATGTGGGGTTTTTGAAAGCTTATTATGAACACCCTGTATAAAATAAATAAACGCAATTACATTCATAGTATCTCTAGACCTCTTGTCATAAATTTCACTCAATGCCGAGGTTAAAACAATAGTTCTGGATTGTTTTTTTGATTTTTTTATTCAGGACTGCAAAACTTTTTTTTTTAATTTTTAATTTATTTCTCCGAAACTACAAAACCAAATTAAATTAAATTTGAGGCACTTATACACGATAGTAATACGAACCTAAATATGCAATAAAATACTGGGTGTCCCATTTAAAAAAATATAACTTTATGCTGTCACACTTTTTTGGGCCACCCTGTATAATGTAAAATATTTTTAAAACATGCCGCTTTTAATCCAATATCTCAAGCTGTTTTAGTATTGTTGATAAGTTCTTCGATAACGATTTAATCTTCCGTCCACGCTTCGTTTGCGGACCCTGTATACTATTAGTTTTGAGCCATCCTGTATATAGCTCAATCTGGTTCAGATGCGTGGGAGCACGGGCGCGATTTTTTTTAAGTACCACTACTAAAAACAACATGGAGGATATGCGAGGGCGGCAGTTTCAAGCTTTTGCCCCGTCTAGAAAACAATCAAGAACCGGGACTGATAGGATAGGGTTTTATTTACCTCGTACAAGTGCCAGAGGGTGCCGTGACTTCTTGCATAATCCCAAGTAAGTACAAACGGACGAGGGGTCCATTGTTTCTTGAAGAATAATTATAACGGCGTCGGCATATTGGTTGACGAAATTGTTACACTGAGATTTAATGGTTCCTGGCAATTTGTTGCAAACCCCATGCACAATAGCTTTAATTTCATCCTGAAAACAGCTCAACGTTAATTTAAACATTAAGCTTATTCGCATTAATTCATCACATAGAAATAATACTAGTAAGAATTCTACTCGGTCAGAACTGCAGTAATATTGGCAAAAAAATTATTTTAATAAATGGTGGAATATTTTACCAAAAAAGTCTAGGAATATTTTTCAGGAAAATTTAAAATATTTTAAACAAATACAGGGTGATTCACGACGAGCGTGCATTAGAACTTTATGGAGAACTACTGAATATATGTTTCTGAAACTTTGGGGATTTGGGTTTATCGATATGCTCTCTTTAACTAAAATATTGACATGTTTCTGTCATTTCCGGTTATACCGGAAGTAGCTGCCAACTTTCGTTTTTTAAATACAACATGGTAATTTTTATTACATTTTTCGATTAAGCATTAAATACTAAGCACATTTTATAGAAAATGTTTTTGTCAGACTCTATTAGTTTTTGAGATATCTGGACTTTTTGTAATTATTTGGCAAAAGCATGACGATGAAATAATCCATATAATTTTTTTACCTTAGCGCTTGGACTAAAAATTTCTCACCGAATAGCTAGAAGATCATCAAGTCTCAAAAACATTTCAAATTCGACATAAAATGTACAGGGTGGTCACAATTCAAGCCTCATTGTGAAAGAATTCAACCATTAAAAACTTTCTTATTTTAAATGAAACACCCTGTATATTTTTATTTAATTTGATGGCAAATTAGTTGTTCCTTATAAATAGTATTTACTGTCCTATACCTATATCAAAGCGTTTTCTCAAAAAATCCAATTTTATTCCGAAAATACTATTTGTTCAAGTGTGCTATGAAAACAATTGTACTTAGGGGCTGTATACTGATTCTATACGGAGGAAAAGTGACTGGTATCAAAACGATGGGGCTCCAGCACACAACGTCCAAGTTGTTAAGACTGCCCTAAACAGACTTTTTCATGACCAGTGGATCGTAAACCAAGGTCCCTTCCCCTGGCCAGCTCGTTCGCCAGACTTAACTCCACTGGCCTTTTTCATCTGGGGAACCATTAAAGATAAAGTTTACGCGCGTCCCATCACCACGAAGGAAAATCTAATTGAAAGGGTGAAGGCAGCAATTCAATCTCTCACAAGAAATTAGGAATGCTACAAGAAATAACATGATGAAAAGAATACATAAATGCTTGGAAGTAAATGGCAATCATTTCGAACATATTTTAAAAATATGATCAAAAGATATTAGGTATAATTTTCAAACACATTTTTAATTAAAGAATTTAAAGTTTATAAACTTGTTTCCTTGCTATTTTTAAAAAAATAATATTTAAACCATTAAATTTAAAACAATCAACTGCATTTTATTTATAAATTATTAAGAAACACTTTAGAATATTGTATTTTCAAGCAATCAATCACTTTTCCTCCGTATGGACATCAGTATACAACCCTTAAGTACAATTGTTTTCATAGCACACTTGAACAAATAGTATTTTCGGAATAAAATTGGATTTTTTGAGAAAACGCTTTGATATAGGTATAGGACAGTAAATACTATTTATAAAGAACAACTAATTTGCTATCAAATTAAATAAAAATATACAGGGTGTTCCATTTAAAATAAGAAATATTTTAATCGTTGAATTCTTTCACAATGAGGCTTGAATTGTGACCAGCCTCTACATTTTATGCCGAATTTGAAATGTTTTTGAGACTTGATGATCTTCTAGCTATTCGGTGAGAAAAAAATTTTAGTCCAAGCGCTAAGGTAAAAAAATTATATGGATTATTTCATCGTCATGCATTTGCCAAATAATTACAAAAAGTCCAGATATCTCAAAAACTAATAGAGTCTGACAAAAACATTTTCTATAAAATGTGCTTAGTATTTAATGCTCAATCGAAAAATGTAATAAAAATTACCATGTTATATTTAAAAAACGAAAGTTGGCAGCTACTTCCGGTATAACCGGAAATGACAGAAACATGTCAATATTTTAGTTAAAGAGAGCATATCGATAAACCCAAATCCCCAAAGTTTCAGGAACATATATTCAGTAGTTCTCCATAAAGTTCTAATGCACGCTCGTCGTGAATCACCCTGTATTATTAATGATTATTTTTGTTATAGATAGTTTGTTTTTGGGTTTCGTTTTATTATACAAAGGTGGTGATGCTATTAATGTTTATTTTTATGATGGCAAAGATTTGCATTTAGTTTGATGTAATTACATTATTGTAAATATTACTAAGGTTATCTGTATCACTTCTACAATTAATCGTATTATTGGTTTTTTTATATGAATAATTTCTTTAATGTTGCGTTTTTTGTAATTTGTTTCATAATCTAGATTACGAAACAAATTACAAAAATAAAAGATTCATATAAAAAAAACACACACACACAACTGATACAGATAACCTTAGCAAGATTTTTAATATAATTACATCAAACTAAATGCAAATCTTTGCCATCATAAAAATAAACATTAATAGCACCAAATAATTTTAATATTTCTTAAACCCTTTCTGTAACCCCCATTGTAAAAATGTAAACAAACCAAATGTTACTAAATTTAGTGTATGTAAGGTATGTTTATTTATATATTTTTCATTTCATTCAATTCATAACTAATATTAACATAAAATAAGAAATGTGTCACGAACACCGTCAAAAATATTTATTTATTTTTACGCCTTTTTTTCTTTATGACAAATGGTTCTGACGATGGTTTAGTATAATAAACCGAAACGTTAACCAAATACTGGCATATCGTTTCAAAGTGACCGAAACACAAAAACAAACTATCTATAATTTGAAAAAGCGGTTAAGAAAACAAAACTGTGATAATTTTTGTTTTATAAATATTTTATAAAATTTGACACGATATGAAACGACAGGATCGAAAAACATATAATCCTTGCTTACATCAGTTTTCTTATCCTTTAATTCGTCGTCGATTTCTTTCATGATAAATTCGCACAAAACACATTTTTCATCACCAAGTTGGTCAATAGGGTGGCCGTTAACAGTATCATCGGGAATTACATTGGTCTCTAAAAAAATAATAAAAGTATTAGATTTTCCAAAAAAAAAAAAAGAAATTAAATTTTGAAGGTGATATTATTTTATAAAATAAAAATAACCTCGTCCTTTTTTGGTCAGCTAAAAATGCCCTATTATTTTGGACAATGGCTCAAATATTTATAATATTTTTAAGCTCCCCGACAATAAAACCCGGATAAAAATCAGGTAAAAGATCCTGTAACTTTTTTAATTGTTGTCAGATCTTGGTGACTTTTTTAGCAAAGTGTAGACTTATGGCTTGAGATAATATCCTGAATTTTAGTTTTCAAAAAATACTCATGTCTTGATCATTATACAGGCGAAAACAAAAGTTACTTTCTTACCCTTAATTTCTAAACGCCTTGTGGAAAATTTGAGCGGTAGAATTTAGCTAAATTATGTTTTGTTTTGAAGTGTGATCTTTTCTTAACTCAATGTTTTCCGGTTCAAGTCATTAACTGCTTTGTAAAAGAATATACAAATTTTTAAAGAAAGTATTGCAGTTTTTCAATTTTATTCACAATTCAGAACATTACATTATTTTATGGAGAAGCAAAAATAAATATCCAAAAATTAATAGCGCGTATTGCCATCTCAACAATAAGGGCGTATTTTTGTCTGCACAGTAGCACTTTAAAATACTATTTCAGATTGAATGGTACTACCAAGAAAAGGAAGCCCTTTCCATTGGTAGGATGCAACCACCTGCAGACCGGTTTCCAACTCACGCGCGAAAATACGCCCTTATTGTATAAGAATCATCGGGTGGTCTGGGAAATAATCATTTTCCATATTGGTATTTGAAAGCAATGCGATGTTCTGAATTGTGAATAAAATTGAAAAACTGCAATATTTCCTTTTAAAAAATAGATAATGACGTAAACCAAAAACATTGTGTTAAGAAAAGGTCACACTTCAAAACAAATCATAATGAAACCAAATTCTACCGCTCAATTTTTCCACAGGGCGTCAAGAAGTTAAGGGTAAAAAAGTAACTTTAGTTTCTGCCTGTATAATGATCAATACATGATTATTTTTGAAACCTAAAATTCAGGATCTTATCCCAAGACACAAGTGTACACTTTGCTAAAAATTTCACCAAGATCGGACAACAATTAAAAAAGTTACAGAATGAATGGTGATTAAAATTGAAAAACTGCAGTACTTTCTTTAAAAATTTGTATCTTCTTTTAAAAAGCAGATAATGACGTGAACAAAAAAACATTGTGTTAAGAAAAGGTCTCTTTAAAACAAAACACAATGTAGCTAAATTCTACCGCTCAATTTTTCCACAGGGCGTCAAGAAGTTAAGGGTAAAAAAGTAACTTTTGTTTCTGCCTGTATAATGATCAATACATGATTATTTTTGAAACCTAAAATTCAGGATCTTATCCCAAGACACAAGTGTACACTTTGCTAAAAATTTCACCAAGATCGGACAACAATTAAAAAAGTTACAGAATGAATGGTGATTAAAATTGAAAAACTGCAGTACTTTCTTTAAAAATTTGTATCTTCTTTTAAAAAGCAGATAATGACGTGAACAAAAAAACATTGTGTTAAGAAAATGTCTCTTTAAAACAAAACACAATGTAGCTAAATTCTACCGTTCAATTTTTCCACAGGGTGTCAAGAAGTTAAGGGTAAAAAAGTAACTTTTGTTTATGCCTGTATAAAATTCAGGATATCATCCCAAGACATAATTCTACTTTGCTAAAAATTTAACCAAGATCGGAGAACAATTAAAAAAGTCACAGGACTATAAGAAAGAAACATTATCTTTGGCCGGGATTTATTGTCGGGAATTGTATATTAAATATGCTAACCTATATCTCCGCCGAGTATCTCACTTTCCTGATACGTAACTTCAGAGACTGGCGTAGAATCAGTACACAATTTCAGGTAAACGCATACTTCCTGCGGCTTAAAGTCGGCGATGAGCATTTCGACCAGTTCGTCCGTGTAAGTGGTGACAAAGTCTTCGCATCGTGGTTTCAGTTGACCAGGAAGACGGTCGCATAATTTGGTTAGAGCTTCTTTTATTTTTGCCTGTTTTGACATATAAAACGTATTAAAATTAGTTCAGATTAAGGCTAGTTTACACCGAGCAAAGAAAACAGCATAAATGAAGTAATATACGTGGTGACCAAAAAAAATGTTATTTTCAATAAAAAAAGTTGAAATATAAGGTTGGTATCATTGAGTGCCTTCAAATTTTATGGGTACTCCGTTCGGCTAAATTAATTAATTGTAATTAATTGACGTAAGAAAGTGTTATCCCATTGGTAACCGTGTTACAACAGAAAAATAGTTACTTCATATTTTTTTCATTGGCAACATTGACAGTTTTATTATCTTGACATTTTCAGTTTTAGGACTATGAATGAAACCGATATGATGATCCAAGCTAAATTTCTAATAAGGTTATAACTAATAAACACTACCAACAGATATAAAATTTAAAAAATATTACCAAAACTGACAATGGTGGCATTTAGCAGCGCCCATCGATTTATAAGTGATTTTTAATCGGTGATGTCACGATGCGCATCGATTTGTAGTTCTGAATTGCATTTTGTTGTCAGTATTTTGCTTGGTTAGGATCCCTCCTAAGTATTTTTATCAAATACTACATTTTTTACCGTACGAAATGGATAATTTTATATTTAATGCTCCTCTTTACTAGCGGAGTTCGTGTATAATATGTTTTTATGATTATTATTCACTTCTTTCGTCATTATTTATAAATCTCACTCATCAACGTGACAAACAAAACTGACATAAATCGCTGTCAATTCACAAATCGTTTTTTAAATTCGATTAAAAAAATGGCGTCATTTGATTTCTTACAAATCGATGGGCTCTGCTGAATGCGCCCATTGTTTTTTTTATTACTAAAAAAGGGCTGTGACAAACACCGAATTGATTCAGAAGAGTGTTCCGTTTTCCCAATTTTGATATGCGACACTAAAAAAACATTGTTTCTATTTTGGTTTCATATCAAAGCCATTTCGAAATTATTTTCAGTATCGTAATAAGCTTCCTTTTTTTAAAATTATGTTTAGTTGCAAAAACAATCACTAAACTAATCTTACACCTCTCAAGTTTACTTTCTTTTTGAAGCTTATCATGGCACTATAATATTTTACCATTATATGCAGTTTCCCTTAACTCAGGAAGAGTTAAATTCATTATAAAAATCATCTTGGTTTATATTGTTTAATTTTTAAGAAAGTTTTTTAATCTTCGCGCCAAAATTGCCGACACGGATAATTTACCATAAAATAATAATTTGATAGTATTACCAACATAATTTTTTTAGACATTTATATGGCATATACAGGGTGATTGATGGTGGATGGCCTATTGGACATTTATGGAGAACTAGTCATCGGATCACTTTGAAAATTTGGGAGCTTATAGAAGCGGACATGATCTCTCTTTTAAAAATATTTCTAGCCATGCAGTGTGGCCGCTTCTACTTGAAAGTATTAGCAACTTTGATAATTTAAACGGAACACCCTGTATATTATTTTTGTTTTATAATCCTTATTAATTTCTTAATAACTTTCCTTAATATTTTCCTATATGTATTTGTTATAGTTCTCGAGATAATAATTAATTTCACTTTTTTCTTCGGAAAACATGTCCTACAAAAAGTGATGATATTTTTAAACTCTGACAGAAAAGCATTGACATTTGGCATGGAGTCGGGTTATATCTAGAGGTTTTTCACCCTCTTTCCAAATATTAGTTATAATAGTACAGGGTGTTTCATAATACAAATATTCTGATGGTTTGGAAAAATGGTAAATAGTACGTTTTTTAAAATGAAATACCCTATATTTTATCTGTTGTCCTAAAAGCTATTGAAATTGTCCATCTTCCTATGTTAATGTTACTATACCCATCTTGAACAGACTTACGAGCATTTATTTAGCAAAATTAATTACATAGATAACAATCACACTTTGTAGACCAATTTGGCAAATTGCTTTGAATTCGTCTAAATTTCTTATTGCTCATTGATGGTAAATTTGGATACATTTCATTGAATCTTCTACATGTACGGCTGATGATCTTATTACACTGACCATGTAAAATAAATTCATAAGTACTACATTTGAATAGATGTTACTTTCTTCCATTTTTTTTTAAACTCTAAATTTAACTTTAAAAAATTAAAATATTTAAATACACCCACTGACAACAAGAATGAATAACAGCAAATTATCAACCATTACAAAACAATTTCCATAGGCTACTTCCCAAATTGATCTCGAAAGTGTGAGAGGTATAGTAAAATTATACATAGGAAGATAGACAATTTCAATAGCTTTTAGGACAATAAAATATAGGGTAATTCATTTAAAAAAACGTACTATTTACCATTTTGCCAAACCATCAAAATATCTGTATTTTGAAACACCCTGTACTATTATAACTAATATTAGGAAAGAGGGTGAAAGACCTCTGGATATAACCTGACTCCATACCAAATTTCAGTACTTTAATTCGTCAGAGTTTAAAAATATCATCACTTTTTGTAGGACATGTTTTCCGAAAAAAAAGTGAACTTAATTATCATCTCGAGAATTATAACAAATAGGCATAGGAAAATATTAAGAAAAGTTATTAAGAAATTAATAAGGATTCTAAAACAAAAATAATACATGGGGTGTTCAGTTTAAATTATTAAAGTTGCTAATACTTTCAAGTAGAAGCGGCAACACTGCATAGCTAAAAATATTTTTAAAAGAGAGATCATGTCCGCTTCTATAAGCTCCCAAATTTTCATAGTGATCCGATGACTAGTTCCCCATAAACCCTGTATGTATTTAAAAAAAAAAGACGTAAATAGACAAAATATTATTAAAGTACATGTTTATAAAGCTAAATATGTTGCATTATAAAATTTTATTTAACACACTATTATGCTATTCAGAGGCTGTTATACGCAATACGAATTACAGAATAATCATTGAAACCCACCGTAAATACGTAAAAACGCAAAATATTAAGATACAAGTACTTTATTATAATTTAATACAGGAGGTTAACAAAAATTCTTTTTTATTAAATTTTGTTTAAAATGCCTTCTTGCAAGTTTTCCTCGTCTCATTTTCTTTATTCGATCAAAAACCCTTCTCCTCGTCTTGCACTTTCGATTCTAAGAGTTATAAATTTTATAGTTTCCAAAATTAGGATGGATAACTTAGTAACAAATAAAAAATGCTTCCCCAATCAACCTTATACACGGTGTTATGGAAATTACTTATTATATTTAAACCGGCAAAACCTAACCATAAATGGCGCTTTGAATTATTAAGCCAAATATACACTTTATATGAAATCTCAAAATTTACGTGGCCGCTCCCGAGACCTTCGCAATCAATAGTTTATTGAGGCAGTCTCGAGGTTTAAAAGAGGTTAGCGCATTATAGGCGGTGTTGTCATATTGCAACACAGAACACGTGTTCAGTTTTTGACAATAAAACGCATTTGACACGCGTTATCACTTCTTTTTCAAACTTCTTAGAACAAAAAAACTACAATTTTAAGGTACATACTCTCTTACCTTTGATCTTATTTTAAAATAATCCGTTTTATAATTAAATTCCATAAAAAAATAAAAGACAAAAAGTATGTTTTTCAACAGCTCAACAGTAGATAATATCACACACATTTGAAATCACATCACAACGTTTATTATTATGAATTATTTCACAACAGAAAAAAATCGATTACTGCTACAACTAACAAAACGTTTAAAATTCGTATACGTCAAGCACGTGGAACCCTCAACAGCGTCAGTTCAACCCCGAGTCTCGAAACATACTGAAGCAACGATAGTGGCGCGAGGCCGGTATACAAGCAAGGGCGAGATACGCGGTGTGATCTGACAACACGGTTAGTATACTCTAGTGACCCACATTAATGCTAAGTGAATCCAGATGAAACGGCGCGACAGTACGTGGGTAAAAAGGGTTTTTACCTTAGTATTTAGATATTCGATTTAAAAAAAAAGTATATAGACTTTCTCTAGGACACCCAAGGAGTCACCCATTTAAATATAATACGTAATTTCCATAACACCCTGTATATACTATATACCTAGAGATTTAACGGTTTGGAAAAAGAAAACAGAAAAAATTGGAAAACATTTTTTTTTGTTTTCCTTCGAGTATTTGAAAAATTCGAAAACCAAATAGTTGAAAAATTGAAATAAGGCCAGAAATCTGAAAAGATATACAAGATAATACGTTTAGTTTAAAAATAATTGTGCCCCGGGATGTATGTTGTGGTTGTAAAATTATTTATAAACACTATTTAATAGTACAAAGAAAGTCGTCAAAGGAGCAATTAAAATACCTTCTTTCTAGCTTATAAGAAGAATTAATTTTGCCCAAAAATTTCCGATTTTTCCAATTTTTCTAAAAAAAAAACAAAAGCGATTTTTATCAATCACAAAAATTTTTTATCGAATCCCTCATACATACCTCAGTTTTATCGCCTTTCACCATATCTTCGAGCTCGGTGACGGCGTATAGACAAAGCGGACAACTACCGGACGACTTCCTATTCGAGAAAATTTCGACATCTTTAATCTCATCCCCAGGGCAGATGTGGAGCATGGGACATACTTGGGACGGGTCAATGTCTTGGGCTAGAATCGCTACTAAGGCGGGCTCGAAAGTGTTTACGAATTCAACGCATGTTTCGTTGACGGAATTTGGTAGTTTGGAGCAGGCCTCGTCAATCACTTTCTTGATTTGATTCTGAATCAGAGCAAATACTTTTATTGTTAAATTTGTTGTGATTGAGACTCGTTTTGTCTTCGGGCGACGCTTCAAGTTAATTTATATCATGATAATTAGTGATGCCACCCAAGAATCTTAAATCAAGAAGGATATGGGCCTTGGTTCATAGTCATTGAAGAATAAACAATTCACATTCTTAGGTAGGCTGTAAACAACTTTCCAGAAAAATAATCGGGAAGCTCCGAAAAAGAGTATAATTTTTCTTTGTCGTTTTCTGTTAATTTGATAACAGTATATTAAGATACAAGTTTCATAAGATATTATCTTAGAGCACACGTTGAAGTTAGATAACGACCCGCGAAGCGGGGAGTTTTCTTAAGTACAAGGGCTCTTATTGTCTTATGAACCGTGTATTTTATAATACTATTTCTATTTGGGTCTTTAAAGTCTGAAAAGCTTTCAAAAATATAGTAGATTTTTTCCACTTGAATTAATATTTTCTTTTTGGGTTGGCAATACTTTTACAATTTAATAAAATGTTACAAGTATCAAATATGCCATGATAGAAACAATTGAACACAACAATGCTTCTTCCCATCCGTCATAATTAAAAATAAATATATTAATATGTTAATAAAAATGAATCAGGAAGAAAGTTGTACTCCGTCAGAAATACGAGAAATTGCAGAAAAACTTTTAAAAAGAATATGCAAAACTTTGAGTTATGGTGATAGCAGAACAAAGTTCAAAATATTGAACAAAATAATAAATAATACTATTGAACAAAATATTGCGTCGACACAGAATCCGACAGGAATAACAATTAATGTCCAGGAAATGTCTACAGTAACTATAAATATGTAAGTAATATGTATAATAACACTATTGAATTAAAAATAAAAATAGTACTTTATTGAATAAAACTTTAGAAATAGAGCATAAACTGGAAGATATTTCTATTATTTTTAGGTTATGTTGTTTTATAGCTGTGACTAGAAATTAGTTGACAGACACCGTCAGCATGTTATATATTTTCGAGTAGGTATAGGTATTTCAGATAAATATCTAGTAAAAATGATCTATTTGCAAGGTTAATGGTTAGTATTTTAAAGGTTTCTATAAAAAAATTTTGTCGAATCCATAATGCCTAAAAAGCTAACTTTAACGAAATCGAAGTAAGCCTGAAATTCAAACCCTACTTGCGCCAACATAAAAAAATAAAATTTCAGTTTCATAAAGTGGCAGGTTATTCAATTTTTTTGCATTTCATAATGTAGTCATTATGAAACCCAAATAGAAAAAGATAATTGCGTCGCCTTCGAGCATTCGGAACTTACTATTTAAGCTCTTATTGGAACGACTTCCAATTCTGCTTTCACGTTTGACACTACCGGATTAACAACTGCCATATTTGTAATTATTGTTAAATAAAATTCTTTATTGTTTTTCAGTGTTTGTGTGTTAAATTTATGTATTGTTCGTGGCGAAAATAGTAATTCTGAACTCAATATGATGAGACTGTGCCAAGTCTGCCGTAAACTGGATAAAAATATAGACTTTTGAATCACGTCCGTCGATTGTGTGGTTTTCCTAACCAAGACATACCAAACCGATGAGCGGTCACAATTAAAACAGATAGACAGAAGATAAAAAGAGATGGAGAAGAGATTTGTTGTCTTTTGATGTGTGTTTGATGCCACCGGGTCCATTTTTAAAAAATGCCGGATATCGAAACCATCGCCAACATTTTTGGCCGGAGCCCGGACCGGATCTTGTATTTACAACAACAACGTTTTAAAAAGAGATTCCATTTTTATCAAAAAAGACAAAAAAATACTTATCTGCAAATTGGATTGGAAAATTCCAGGTCCGTATTAAACATTCGTCAAGCGTCATTTTAAGAATTCGGTAGAGAATGAAAAATCATAACTTTTTGTATTAAATAATTGCTTAATCAAATCAGTGGATTAGGAAGTATGTGAAGAAAAATTTTTGAAGAATTTTGACATTTCCTAATTAATATCGCTAAAACTAAAAACTATTACGATATATACACTTACGTCAACTCTAGGATCGGTAATAGCCTGCTGCAAATAATGAAGAAAGTATTCGCAGAAGACGCAATATTCTTTATTGAACAGCTGTTGATGGGGTGGCACGATTAAACCAATCGGTAACTGCATGTCATTAGCCGATAGGATAGCAGTGTCTTGTTTGGGTTGCATCACCTAGGATATTTCAATAATTAGTAGACCTTTAAAATGTGCAACCAATTTTCTAGCAGCCCAGTTACTTCCGGCCATATCGGAAGTAAATGTCAATGTTGATTTTTCAAAATGATATATTTTTCTAGGATATACAGGGTGTTACAAATTAGGCCTTCGCAATGGGAATTTCGGAAACGGTAAGAGATACAAAGTGGGCTAAATCGGGGCAAAGTAATTATGGGCTCAATAATATGCCGCAAAAAAAATACAGGGGCGTGCAAAATATTTAGAATAATCTAAAATTTTGCGTGTCTGTTTTTATTTTGTTCCTGACTTTGTTCGAAGAGATCTCCGAAAATAACATTCACTTTCTCACCTTTTTGTTCAAATTATGAAAGAGGGCCGAAATCTACGTTCAGTGGTATACCCCCACTTACTGATTTTCCGACGTTTCGTGCCTTAAATTGACCATCTTCATTAAAATACCCCTAGTACGTTCCTGTAATTTACTTTTGTTTCGAAGCAACTGATGATTTTAAAATTCTTATTGCTATTTCTTTTTTATTTCAAACTAATAGTTGTATCAAATTTCTACTTAGCCGTAAGTACAAGAGCTGCGTTTATCACAGGTTGCCAAGCAGGCACTATTTTATGTGAAGATTTAGCCAAGTTAAAGGATTGGAAAAGGGTATGAGATGATTTTGTTAAAAAAATATAATTTTATAAGAATAATAATGACCAATTTTCAAATTTTTATCACAGATATTCCCAAAACTTGCTTTATACCCCAATCAACATGTCAGATAATCTAAATATCAATAAATTAACTAAACAACTTTATCACTAACGGTTGAAACTTCACGAACATAAATATAGATCAGCTAATGATTCTCATCTCGTTCTAACCTGTCAAGAAGCGGCCTATTTTTTAATTGAATTGTTGCAACTTAGATGGCTCTGATTGCTAATTTGGGATTGTTTGGGATCCTCATCTTAATACAAAATTTGACTTAAAGCCAGCACTTTCTTAAGTGAGTTTTACATTTTCGAATTATACAAAATGGAAAAAGTAAATTACAAGAACGAACTAGGGGAATTTTAATGAAGATTTAAATTTTTACGGAACGAAACGTTCGAAAACCAGTAAGTGTAGATTTCGGTCTTCTTTCATAATTGAAATTAAATTAAAAAAATCCAGGCTTGTATTTAAAAAAATTAAGTTGATGATGGTGACCCAAAGACGAAACGTTGCATTAAAGATCTGATACTGCCATTTTATGGAGAATAAAAAGTAGCAATGAGAGAGTGAAATTTATTTTTGGACATTTCTTCGAACAAAGGCAGGAAAAAAGAAAAACCGAAACGCAAAAATTTTGATTTTTCCAAATATTTTGAAAACCCCTGTATTTATTTTAGGCTCGTATTTAAAAAAATTAAGTTGATGATGGTGACCCAAAGACGATACGTCGCATGAAAGATCTGATACTGCCATTTTATGGAGAATAAAAAGTAGCAATGAGAAAGTGAAATTTATATTTGGATATTTCTTCGAAATATTTTGAAAACCTCTGTATTTATTTTTGGTTTTTTTGTGGCATATTGTTGGGCCCATAATAATTACGCAACTTTACTTTGTGTCTTAAATTATACTGTCAATGCTATTGCGTCCTGCATTAAGAAGAGTAAGCCACCCTGTATAAGTGGAGTAAGTATAGTTTCTGTAGATAAAATTTTATTATCACCATAAATAATAATAATAGTAAAATGAAAATTCTTACCTTTACCACAATATCATCTTGAGGAATGTATACATGTTCTGGTTGTTGTAATTTAATTGCGACTTCAGCACTGCCAACGGGAAGAAGAGGGGCAATTATAGGGCGACCCTAAGTAAAAAGTTTAGAAATTAAAAAATAATTCATAATGCCTCCAAGTGTAATAATAGTTAAAATCAAAAGATATAATATATTTATTTTTATAGTAGTCGCCCTGTATCGACCCTGTATATATCGAACCGAATATATATCCGGTTTTGAACAGAGTTAATAAATCCACATACAAAATTTTGTTCTTCTACGTTAAGTAGTTTTGTCAGCTTTTGAGCCAATACACAGTGACCAGCAAAAAGTTCGCCCCATTGGGAAACTTTTTATTATTTAAATATGAAACCTTTTACGTCAATTGCCTTTGCATTGGTAACCTCAAAAACTTAGTTTGACATTTGTCACGTGACTACTCGTTTGGCTGGAAAATTGGAAAAATATATTTTGTCACGCAAAACCGGTATTAGATGACGAGATATCCAAAACAAGTTATTTGAAAAAAATGTTTAGATTTTAATCGGATGCCCTTTTACAAAGTTTCGAGCCAAAAAAATATACCCAGTATGATAATAATTGAAAACCAAGGTAATAATCTATTATTTAAACATCTGTTGTTTTAAAAAAATGTTATTTGTTAAAATTTAGCTTGGTGCGGCCAGACCCTGTATCTGGCAACCATATTTACCATTTATAATTATTTCTGGAACAATATGCTTACGAAAGGCAGTCTTTTCTAATTTTAATTAAGTTCTAACACGTCTCTCAAAGCTGATCTTACGAAATAAAAACTTAAAAACTAGATTATCTGGAATGTATAGTAACTATAATTGGGAAGTCGATATAATCAAGCTTAGTTCTATGAAATGCTGTTGCTATTGATATAATAGATTATTATCTTGGTCTTCGACTATTTAACATATTTTCATTGTAGTCCTGGGAACATGAAACTAATACTGGACATTTTTCTGATAAACATAATTTTTGGATATTTGGCTAAAAATTTTGCAAAATCTCTCAAGTAACTTTTTTCGATATCTCGTCAGTTTACCATGATCATATATATTATTTAAATTTTCCAGCCCAACGAGTCACGTAAAAAATGTCAAAATTTAAATATTTTAATAATAAAGAAGTTTCCCAAATCACCATCATATTGCCAACTTCATGCCAATCACTGTATAGACCGACTGACAAGGGGAAACATTTTATAATCTTTACTCTATTACAAATTGCAATACATTCCTTTATGGGAGGAATGTAGAACAATTTGAATTTAAAGGAATGAGGTATTGGATCTCTCTCATCAACCTATATCTATCGATAGCCAAACTCTAAAAGCAAAAGTGGCAAATTTATGGCCTCGCGCATGTAAACAAAGCTGATCGTCAGATGTCATGCGCAACGCCGACTGATAAACTATTGACCTTAACCGGCGAACAGGACCGTACTTCGCCCTTAATGAAAATAATTACACGGCAATATTTTGGCACATCAAGACCTTCTTTACTGGGATATAAAGAATCTATTTTCTCGCATAAAAGAAGGCCTTGTGGCCATCACTGAAAAGCCACTTTTAGAATTAATTTTGATATATATTATCCACGTATCGATAGATTTTTAATATCTTTACATCCCAACGACTGATTTCGGTTCTGGACGGTCGTCGTTGGTTGGCAACCAAACCGGCACCAATACGGCGGGGTTGCCTATATGACGGCGACAACATTGTGCGCAAGACAACCGATGAGCAACCTTTAAAAATATGACCGGTAAACCGTGCGCACCAACCCATTTTTTTTACTCATAAAATTTAACTTTTTACTGCGCATCCCAAATAGGTCGGTCTTCTATTAAAGTCCTAACATTTTTAGTATCCAATATGTACTTAAATACAAGGTGGCTCAAAATAATTATATGTCCTAAAAGAACACATATCTGGATTACCCTGTAGGTACATGTAGGAAAATATGCACAATTAATAAAAAAAAAAAACCAACTTACCTTTACATTTGTGGGACAAATTTTGATTAATTCACAAGTTGCATTGGGATTTAGATCATTCACAAGAGTGCTATAAATCAATTCATAATACTGATCCACAATACTGAGGCATTCGCTTTTGAAAGATTTCGTTTGTTTACATATGCCTTCGAGGACCAGTTTGAATTCAGCTTCGGTGGTATTTGCAACTAATACGTCTCTTAAGTGGGACACAAGTTGCTCGCATAGTTCACAAGGCAGATCTTCTTTAACGCTATAAAAATAAAAAATTCAAGTTCAAATACTATTTTTAAATAATGGCGCTATGATCGTGGCGGATTCATATTACAAAATATTTTTCTTTCCTACGACTCTCTACGAAACTGAGAAAAAAGCACAGGTAACTTGGATAGAAAGTGTTTATATCACACGCGTATTGAAAAAATATTTTTATACACATATTGTTAAAATATTGTTGAAAAAATATTTTTCAACACGAGGGTCCAAATATACTTTTCAAACAACTGTATTTGAACAGATGACTGATATGACCATTATATTGCCAATACGAACCTTCCAAAATACAAAAAGTGTCCCCGCTATGGGAGATGGCGTGGTACTATTGAGTTTACGCAGTAGGGTGGTAACTTTATCGATCGCGTCAGAGCCGGCCCTACATTATTTGTTTGTTGTTATTCGTCGCCATCTTTGGTTCTGGATGCTTTTCCAAATTACAGAATAAAAATTGGTTCATCCACATTGTTGTCGGTATATTAGTGCTTATAAACTTTCATTACCTAACAACAATTTTTGTAAATAAGTTTTTAATTTGTGGTGATTCGATCCGCTGTTTGGTAGGTTAGTGACTTGTTTTGTTTAAGATGAAAGGACACAAGTGCATGGTGCTTTTTTGCAAAAGTCGTGGATCAATACCAAGTATAAAGTATTTCAGGTATGTACATATATACGAGAATATTTTGCTTATCACATTATCTGATCTTCCGAACCGAATTTCACTAAAAAGATTGTAAGAAAAGAAGAGAGTGTCACTTGTATACAATATAATATATATATGTGGCCACTACCTAACCTTAAAATTAATGTATTTTCAATTTGGTGCATTAGTAGCTGATAATACAAAATAGTCAATATAGTCATTTATTCTTAATTTTTGGTTTAGAAAAAAGTGAAGTTAAGAAACATATGACGTCGGATAAAAGTTAAAATAAAGCTCATCGTGTCGAACAAATATTCGGACGGAATTTGGCACCAAAAGTTTACATCAATCAGGGCACCGTCGGATCATCATATCGTCAGAAATCGTATGCATTGAACGCCGTCTTAATTCGAACTAATCGAAATTTTGAATGAAATATTTTTCGTAACTAACCAGTGAAATTTACATTAAAAAAGTTGAAATCCGGTCCTGTCGAATGTTTACTTTCACAAGGAAATTTCCGAACTGCGCAAACTCACTATTACCCCTTCGATGCCCATAGCGGGGACATAATTGCTGATAGCATTAGCAATATAATGGTTATATATATGTGGGAGTAACAGAGAATTGTTAGGCAACCCATTAAACATAATAACTGCTTCGTTAAAGTAGAAATGGGATTAGCGCCGATTTACTTTCGATTTTTACAATTATCAAGGATATAATATCCATATCTCCTCGTTTGTGATTCACCACTTTCAACACTGGTTATGTAATATACCAGGATGTATTCTATTAACACTTACGGTACATCAACATAGCCAATCTTAGACATCGGGGTGATTTCGACGTTGTGTTTATGGAAGGTGGTGTAACATTCACCAGTCATTAGACAGAAATCACCGGCATTGAAGTTATCTTGAAGGAAAGGGTAGATATCTGAGAAATATTTGACGATTATATTGCTACAGGAATCCGAAAAGCTACCAAAATGTCCACAAATCTAAAACAAATAGATCAATCGTACAGTATTATTCATTAAAAAAATTCAAACAATAGGATTCAATACCTATTGACCAGACGTTTAATATTTCGTTGTTAGAATAGTAAGTACACTAATCCTTGATTATCGAAAAAATATATCTTACCTCCAACGTATATTCCAAGAAATCGTCTCGACTCATGCTTTTAAATTTGGCCACTACAACGTCAAGAAGATTATTACAGTCATCACATCGTTTCCTTGAAGCAACGGTAGTGGGCTCGACGGGAGCTTGTTGCTCCTCTTCTAACAAGAGTTGTTGGATCCTTGGGCTATTACAGAGACCTGTAAAAATAAAATATGATTTAGACCAACGTAATTCAAAACATACTAGAACGCATGTAAAATTTTAAAAGCAATCAAACATAAAACGCTTACCCGCAACTGCACACACTGTCTGTGGATTCATCTCTGACGCTAGCGTGTCAATCAGGTCCGGAATATAATCATCAGCGATTTTGTCGCATTCCTTGACAATTAGCTTCAAGCGAAGCAAAGCACATGATCCTTCAAAGACTTCCTTAATTAATTCCTAGAAAGATAAATATCCGAGTTTTAATTCTGATTTCAATTTATGTTCATATATGTTAAGAGTTGTTAAAATCTTATGCCTCTTGTAAGGAATGGAATATCCATGAACCGAAACGGAGAGAGCGATTAATGAAATGTTAACATTGGAGGCTGGTGATTGAAAGAAGGATCCATAACGATCAGAAGACAGGGGTCCCGAAAGCAGACTGGATCTGATTGGTGGTGTGAATCTTCCAACAAATGTATTGTTACCAACCAGATAAAAATTGATAGAATTAATTTGATTTTGGTACCTTCTCTCACATCATTATATAACTGGAACTGGTAACTTAACAATCATTTGAGATTACCTCTTCTTAGGACATTGTATAGACATACTATGAATAAAGTAGGATTCAATTAGACTGAATAAAATATGGCGAAGACGCGTTTCATTATTACCAAGGTCTGTTTTCACATTTAATTTTTGGTTAATTACATAATGATTTAGAGTAATATTTACCTGAGTTTCGTTAGTTTCTAACTGATCACGGGCTTCTTTCACCATTTCCTTACAGGTATCACAGATGCTCGTTTTGTCTTCTGGATATTGCTGATGGATCCATACTGTCTGGATGCAATGTTTGGTGGCATGACAGTCAGCAGCATTACTAAAAGTAAAAATAACACTATGTATTAAACCATTATTATAAAAAAAATAATATTATTTAGAAATAAGATTTAGCGACAATAAATCTTTTAAAAAATTAAGAAATAAGATGGTTCATTGTGGATCATGTCATGTACGTTATCGACGTGACTTTACTATTGGAGGCACATCAAATATTATAAAAATTAGACAAAGAAAATAAATGATCTAAAATGCTAATATTTCAGATACAAAAACAGCTAAAAGAAAAAGTCAAGTCAATGACAATTACTGTAAAACGGAGGCGAAAATTGTCCCTTTAATTTTAGTGTGGTTAGTTCTGCTCAAAATTGAGAATTCCTAGAGACATTACCTCTAGATTCAGCCTCACACGAGGCTGATTTCTTACTTACAAAATTGATAATCTAAGGAGATATTCCCTCACGATTTTACCTCTTACGAAGCTTGTCTATTACATACAAGTTTGAGAATTCCGGGAGACATTTCCTCTCGATTCGACCTCAAACGAAGCTGGTCTATTACATACAAAATTGAGAATTCCGGTCGATTGTCATTCTCGATTCGACATCACACGAAGCTGGTTAATTACATAATAAATTGATAATATAAGGAGATATTCTTACTCGATTCGACATCACATGAAGCTGGTCTATTACAAACAATATTGAGAATTCCGGTCAATTGTCATTCTCGATTCGACATCACACGAAGCTCGTTTATTACATACAAATTGATAATACAAGGAGATATTATTACTCGATTCGACATCACATGAAGCTGGTCTATTACAAACAAATTTGAGAATTCCGGGAGATGTTCCCTCTCGATTCGACCTCTGACGAAGCTCTCCTATTACATACAAAATTGATAATTTAAGGATATATTCCCTCTCAGTTCAATCTCATACGATCCTGGTCATAAAATTGAGAATTCAATGAGATATTCCCTCTCGATTCGACCTCAAACGAAGTTGGCCTATTCCATACAAATTTGAGAATTCTGGGTGATATTCCCTTTCGATTAGATCTCACACGAAGCTGGCCTATTCCATACAAATTTGAGAATTCCGGGAGATATTCCCTCTCGATTCGACCTCTGACGAAGCTGTCCTATTACATACAAAATTGATAATTTAAGGATATATTACCTCTCAGTTCAATCTCATACGACCCTGGTCATAAAATTGAGAATTCAAGGAGATATTCCCTCTCGATTCGACCTCATACAAAGCTGGTCTATTAGATATAAAATTGATAATTCGAGGAGATATTCTTTCTCGATTCTATCTGATATAAAGCTGGTCTATGCCATACAAATTTAAGAATTCAGGGATATATTCCCTCTCGATTCGACCTCACACGAACCGGGTATATTACATAAAAAATTGATAAAACAAGGAGATATTCCGTCTCGATTTGACCTCACACGAAGCTGGCCAATTACATACAAATTAAGTGATAGCGTTGCCAGATTGTGACACAATATTTGTGTTGTAGCAGGTTTTAGTTGTTTAAAGACAATTTGGGACAGGAATAATATAATGTAAAATAAACGATAGCAGTTTTAATTTATTTTCGCAGCATTGACAGGCCTACATTATTACATTTTTATAAATATGATTCGTCATGTGATGAAAGCCCCGCTATTATTTGTTTATACTATATTCTAACACATGTATATATATATAGACATGCGAATATAACATTTATTTGTTAGGAGGTAAAGAAACTCACAGCCTGCTCCACTAGTTTAATAGAAATATATAAAAAAAAAAAAAACTATAATCCAAACATGTTTCGAAGACTTAAGTCTTTATATATTTCTATTAAACTAGTGGAGCAGACTGTGAGTTTCTTTACCTCCTTATAACTTCACTCCACTTTGAGATGGACTACTTCAAGAAAATTTATTTGTTATTTAAACTAGAACTTACGTCAAATTTTTACACCAGTAAGAGGGCCCATAGGTACATGCCTTTTCCCCAAGCATGTGTTGCTTATTATGACCGGGTCTTGGTGGGACGAATACGCCACATGTTAACGCTAGAAAACAGAAACAAATATTTTATTAACATAATACTCTTGGTTCATTGTTAAGGAGAAGACATACTACACATTTTTTGGAATTGGGAGATATTTTCTTCTTAAATTGGCACTACAGGAGACACTATGATCAATGTTTTGCCAAGGACGCCACATTTTTTAAATAAAAAAGAAAATAAGAACTAAACTTATGTTGGCCCAATTCAGGCAAAATATGTTTTATTAAATTATAACAATTTCTAAAAACTTTTATTAGCATGTACGGCATAATTTTAAAGGCAACTTTTGCAGGAATATAAATGCAAAATCAATACGGCCGCAATAAGAAAAAGTGACGTTTTCTAGCTACAAAATAAACGACAATTTGAAATTAAATTAAATTTTAGTACTATGAAGTAATATGGTGCGTAAAATGATAAAATGATATGTTACCCTGATTAGGTAATCTATGACAAAAGACAAACTACAATTTTAAATAAAATGTTACAAATACATAGCTATTTATTTAAATCACCAGAAGATTCAGATATAAGTTATCATCATTATGGGTTAACATTATTATTTATGTGCGTTTGAATAATGCTGAAACTATTTATTTAATTTCTGGAATTAAAAATGATTACACTGGTCAACCCATAATTTGGTGGCCGCAATTTTTTTACTGTTTCTAGGTAATTTGAGTCTGCTAAACACAAAAAAATATCCTCAGATTTTTCAAAAAACCCACTTTTGCAATGGAACTCAAGTTTCAACTAAATTTTGCAAATGCATGCCGGCAATATTCCTCATATGGAGATTATATAGGTACTAATTAATACCTTAGAACACAAGTCAAGTTAACTAATTAATTTATGAGGCTTACGGTATACAATACCATTCTCTTTTATTGCCTTCTAATATATATTTTGTGCTAATTTCAAATACGAAAATAAGAAATCTGCAGGTGAAAAAAAAATTCAAGTAGAAATTATCTCTTATGTGTAATAATTATATGGCCTTTTGCCAATATAAGATTAGGGTTTGTTCGGATTTGTTTGTAAATAGGTATCTATAATTAAAAAGGCATTAGTCTTGGAATTAGTTAAATTTTTGATAAAATTTATTATGAATAGGCTATATCTCAAAAACTAGAGCTGATACGAAGAAAAGTTAAGCGTTTTTGGAAGCACCGCATTCAAAATAACTAAAATAAGTTGTTTTTTCTTCGGCACAACGACAAAAAAAATTTCTTGTTGGGCTGTGTTATACTTAAGAACCCGCTGTGTAAAAATGAGGGTAGCATAAAATCTTGGTGACACAAATACATGTGATCCATAAAGTATTTTTATATTTGCCTTATCTTAATGTCAAAGGTTACAATAAATTAGCAAATGACGAATTTCTCAATTGAACTTGCAATACTTAATATATTCTTTGTTTGTTTGTCATAATCTTTACATTTATCTACTTCCACACGCTTACAAAATGGCTTCCGTGCACAGCATCGCTTAACAAATTGTTTCCACATAGATACTCTATAGCTTAATCTAGAAGGCATTTAAATTGATTTTTCCAAAAAAACTCGAGGGTGTGACAGTGGTCGTGACTCGAAAAAAAGCACACACTGTAGATAGTTTTCAATGGCAATAGGTTAACTCTGTAGATGCTTCAATTTGTAACAAAAGTACAGATTGAATCTTTCAGTAGGCATAAAATTAAAAAAAAAACGAAAGAAAACTCAAACTTTAATACCCTGTATCTTAGAAACGAAACGTTTCCCGACCTCTATTAATGGTTAATGGGAACTTTTTCCCTTATTTTTGGTCAAGAAATCAACTTCAATCTGTCGGTGATATTGAAGCACCCTGTAAAACAAAGGGATCTGCATCCTATGAATTTACCACTGTGTAGGGTTGCCAGATGGGCAATGTGTAAAAGTAGGACAATTATAAAAAAGCCTGATATTTTATATAAATGCATTTAAACTAAATACAAATTAAATTTTTGTGCCGTCCAATCAGTTGTAAGACGAATAAAAGTGTATGTATTTGGGATATATTATATTAATAATTAATTATTACACTTAAATAACACCAAGACTGGTTTAGTTTAATTTTCAAAGAATCCATGTGTTTAAATTAACACCATTAACCGCCTCTTGAAATAGGACACTTTTCTTTTTACTGAGGTTGTTGTTTTCAAAAGGAACCTGACTATCTAGATCGTAGTAACGTAATATAGTTTGTTTTACCAATCAGTGAATATAGTCTGTTCACTCTGTTCAACATAATAAATGATAATTAAAATTATATTACACGGTATTAACCAAATAAAACGCAAAAATCATTTTATAAATAAAACGACAAAAACCAACGAAAATAGCGCATTTATTTCGCATGGTAATTGTTAATTTTTATGGTTGACCGATTGGGCAGGTTGGTAGAAAAAGCCGGACGGAGTTAGCAAATTCTCCAAAGGGACACTGACGAGTTTCCGACGGTTTTGGAAAATCGGCCGCGATTATGGAGCGTGGGAAATGGAGCTTGTTATTAGAAAAGCAGTATACCTTGTACCGTATGGCTATAAAACCATTAAAAGTTGGTAAATAGGTATATATTATTTGTACTTAAAATACCATTAAATAAATAGTCAACCATGGTTAATCAATTATTAAGCAATATGAATAAAATTTCAATTTTTTTTATCCCGCATGATCCTTCAGTAGGAAATATCGTATTTTTGTAATTGATAGCATTCTTCCGAGTCCAATCTTATTATTATCAAATATTCGTGTGAGGAACTCGATCGTAAATTTTATTATTGATTGTAATAGGGGATTCACATGAAGTTCGGCTGGTATTCACTTGAGAGGTTAATACCTTCTCGTAAATCTTTTTAATAACTGTATTCGAGGCATCGAAAATTCGAAAAATAGGTATTTTTTACATAAACAGTATGGGCTCACTAAACTAAGATAAATTTAAACTTTTATGTAGCCAATAACCGATCTAGGTCTTTAGTTTGGTTGAAACAACTTCTGAGGCTAAAGGCCGTATTAGACGAGGCAATTTTTTCTCTTGCGCCGGCAATTATAATGGCACGTATTCATGCGCAGTAAACCGCTTTCGATCAGCTGGAGCATTGTCAACGGTCAGAACAGCAGTGGGTACTGTCGAAATCCCTAAAATATCCCCAGAATTAGAGATGTGCAAACCTGTTCGTTTTGATCACCAGTTAAAGCAGCTACTGCTATTTACAAATAGGAGGTGCAAAAAGTTGCTGAATTAGCAGTCCATAAGTTAATAATAAAGAATGTAAACTGCTAATTTAAGTACCAGTGGGTTTAAATGGCCATTACCTGTCCATACCTGGTTCGGCCAAATAATAAACAGTTAAAAATAACAGAATAATCCATGTCTACCCAATTGCGCCGGCAAGGGCAATTAAAATGGCGCCTGCCCCATTTCTGGTAATGAGAGACAGCTGATCGGGAACAGTGTACTGCGCATGAATCCGTGTCATTTTAATTGTCAGAAGAGTAGAATTTCTGACTGTAGTACGGAGAACGGTGTACTGCGCCTGAATCCTTGAATTATAATTGCCATTGCTGGCGCCATAAAAATTCCCAAGTGTAATACGGCCTTAAGGAATTTTTACGGAATTAATAGGCCATAATTTTAAATATTATTACTTCTTCGGGAAATATTTTATCGAAGATAATTGTGAAGAAACTGTATGAGTTAGCTTTCATTGTTTGTTTTGAAAGAAGAGCATTCTTCTTCAGACTTGGGCTCTTTTAAGTTTAACAACGACAAAGAAAACAAACTCGTGTAACACATATAAATATAATAATAATAATTCGTAATTTTAAAAAATCATAGAACTTTTTGCAAGTGAAGTAAATAAACGCAGTAAAAAATTTTATGAGGAAAAAAATGGGTCGGTGCGCACGGTTTACCGGTCATAGTTTTAAAAGTAGGTTGGATTTTAGATACTTTTCCTGAACATTTTTTGCATTAAAACTAAACTATGAAATTAATTGAGACTATTGATAGTGAATGCAATACTTTAAAAAATGACTGTATAACCATACTTTTTCAATTTAAACGTTATTTACCGTTTTGAAAAAATATAATTTTTTTCGAAAAATTCAAGGTAATATAGTCATGTAGTACCATATTTCGAAGCTAAAGTTAACATTTTAACCAATTCTATCCAATAGTTTTCTTGTAGTTTGTTACGCCTTTTTACCATAATGGAGGTCAATGATAAGTGCTCTTAAGGCGTATTAATTCGAGAACAAGACAATATTTGTGCCAATTACAAGAATGCTGTGAATAATTTTTTTCATTATTTTCATGTATACAGGGTGTTATGGAAATGACTTATTATATTTAAATGGCTGACTCCTAGGGTGTCCTAGAGAAAGTCTTCATACTTTTTTTTTAATCGAATATCTAAATACTAAGGTAAAAACCCTTTTTACCCACATACTGTCGCGCCGTTCCATCTGGATTAAGTTAGCAACAATGTGGGTCACTAGAGTATACTAACAGTGTTGTCCGATCCGATCCCACCGCATGTTTCGCCCTTGCTTGGATACCTGCCGAGCGCGACTATCGTTGCTTCAGTATGTTTCGAGGCTCGGGAGTGGAATGACGCTGTCAAGGGTTCCACGTGCTTGATGTATACGAATTTTAAACGTTTTGTCAGTTGTAGCATTACCCGATTTTTTTTCTGTTGTGAAATAATTCATAATAAGAAATATTGTGATGTGATTTCAAATTTGTGTGATATTACCTATTGTTGGTTCTGTTGCAAAACATACTTTTTGTGTTTTATTTTTTTTACGGATTGTAAGCTCGAAGGTAAGAGAGCATGTACCTTAAAATTGTAGTATTTTTTTTTTAAAAACTTTGAATAAGAAGCGGGCCAAAGAGGTCTTGTTGTCAAAAACTGAACACGTGCGTTTACAATTCTGTGTCGCAATATATGACAACACCGCCTCAATAAACTATTGATTGCGAACGTTCTCGGTAGCGGCCACGTAAATTTTTCAGATTTCATATAAAGTGTACATTTCGTACAATAATTCAAAGCGCCATTTAAGGTTATTTTTCTTCAATTTATTTTCATCTCAGGCGTTGCCGGTTTAAGTATAATAAGTAATTTCCATAACACCCTGTATAATACGCTCCTAAAGTTTGGTGCGTTCCTCCCGACCGACCCTGTATGTTATGCCTGTAAGTATTAAAGCAAATAATATTAAAATTATTAAATCACATCCAGAACATGGTATTTATTGCCTGTAGTTATATTGGTTATCTACGTTTCAATGTCACATGTATTTGTGATAATAATGTAATTGGCTGTTTAATAACCATATGACTAATATGCCTAGGTAGATTGTACGAAACACCTTAACCAAAATTTTAATATTTATATTGAATTCTTATATTAAATATAAGTTAATTATTTACGAGTAAATATAAATGAATTATATGTAAATATGATATATTATTATATTCAACGGCGGTTTAATAATACATTTATAGGTACTGCTATTTTGGCCTCAAATTTGAATTAGTAATAACCAATTATTATTTTATTATGGTTTACAAAAATAGACATTTTCACCTCAATTATTTATATGTATTAATTAATTCTCAAAAATGTCTAGTGATCGGCCGATATGGTTTTCGTCTGCCGATACCGATATTTTAGCGGCAGATACCGATATTATATCAGTATCCCCACAACATTCTTAAAAGATATGTAACTATTCAATATACAAGCGTCCCACCGGGAACTTCCTCCATCTTTATACGAAAATCTATACATCGAAAAATTTGGAAAATTGTACAAAATGTGGCTAAAATATTTTCAATATGTCAACTTGCTCATTTTAAACGGAACCTTGTACTATATTATTACATTTGTGGATTCTACGCAAGATTTTAGGCAGATCTCATATAGTATTATGTCTTATAGCTAAGTCTAAGCGTGTTTGACATATTTAAGGATTCTAGTCTAAACGTGTGCAGAACTTGAAATGAATTATTAATCTTTAATATTAGGAATCCTTAATTGTTTAATTTGAGTTGAATTTTTTGTTGAAAAGTATCTGCAATATTTTTAAACATTAATGCAGGGTGTTCAAACAATAAGGTTAAAAATGACACTGAGAAAACTGCAAAAATCTATATTTTCTAAAGGAAATCCCCGAATTCTATAATTATTTTCTATTTAGTATTTAAAATAAGGGTAGGTTTGTATAAGGTTGTCTGTTCCGCAAATTTGTAGTTTTCGAAATATTGACAATTTAATATGGCGATTTTGCAGTGAAATTTAAGTCCAGTTACTCCTAGATGGGTATGTAAGACGGCGTTGAGGTACAGTGAAATGCCAAAGAAATAAATGAATGAAATTAAATATACAGGGTGTTATGGAAATGACGTATTATAATTAAATGGATGAGTCCTTGGGTGTCCTAGAGAAACGATACATATTTTATTTCGTTTTAAATCGACCGTTTAAAAAGTGGGGTAATAAACACCCTTACTTACAGGTCAGTCCGCGCTACTGTACAACATTTCACCCAGAGCCAATGGCAATGTTGCCAAACTTAATGTAAAACTGAAATTCCATATATAATTATAAAAATAAATTATTTTCGACCAACTTGTATTTATCCTTATGCCTGAAGAGCGAGGAAATCCAGGCACAAACACAATCAGTTTTTTTTCTTTTTCATGGGAACACTCCTGGAAACACTTTATGTACACAGAGTAATTTTGAAACAGACCGATAGTTCGCTTTTGAAAATACAATAATACAGATTATACTACAGATTATTAGATTTTATTACACGCGAGAAATTTGACGTCCAGAAGAAACGCGTCAATAAAAACAATATTCAAAGATTATTTATGGACGGGCAAGATACACGCGTAAACCGAAAAAACAGAGCGGATTGCTGAGAGTGTGTTGGTAATCGACGAGACACAACGTAAATGGCCGCTGGTTGGTCTTCAACTAACAGACGCAAGCGCGCTATATGAAAACTACTTCGCTCAGCCGATGTAAGGCGTCAAGAGGTCATTGGCATTTGACCTATAATAATAATAATAATAATGTGTGTTTATTTAGCACTTGGCTAGTAATACAAACATAACAGATATACAATAATAATAATATAAACAAAAATAGTTACTTAGTATGTATTACGCATGAATTCAAATAAGTCCCTATTAAAAACCACCAAGCTACAGGCATTTTTCAATGCCTCAGGCAGAGCATTAAAAAGGCGAACACCATCATAGAACAAAGATTTTTGTAAACTTACTGTCCTAACAAACTGAATATTATAATTTTGTCCAGAGCGAATATTATAATCGACCGAGTCTGATCTCCTTTCAAGGAAAAAATTTAAGTATGAAGGCAGGTGCCCATGTTCAATTTTGTAAATTAAAACTAGGTTGGCCCTCCGAATGCTCTGTTCCACAGACAACCAATTTAGGGCACGTAACATTGTTCTTATCGGCGTGTATTTATCACAATTTAGAATTATGCGCATTACTTTATTTTGTTGGATTTGCAATCTATATATATTTTCTTGAGTACATGATATTAACAAAGAAGAACAATAATTAAAATGCGGTAAAATAATAGTATTATAAACTAATGTTTTGGCCCATTGGGATAAACAAGCAGAAATGCGACAAAAAAAGCCAATTTTTTTACCCAACTTTTTACAAAGGTAATCAACGTGATATGCAAAAGTTAACTGAGAATCCAAAAAAACACCCAGGTATTTTATTTCCGAGACGAAGTCTATCGTGCTGCCATTAATTTTAAGTGTAAAGGCCGCCTCAGACATGCATGCTTTTCGCTCGTTTTGCTTGCACAGTCTTAAGTTGCTATGCAAGACGGTGTGTGTGAGGCATCAAGTTTTCCGTTTTGTTTATTGTGTACCGTCAATTGACTGGCTTGAACGCAATCAGCCGCCGGTTGATTTTTCGTTCGCGTTCCAACTTGCTTGCGAAGAAGACGTTGAGTCTGATTGGTCTTCAGTGTTGCATAGCGTCTTTTACTTAATTTAAAATGGGTGATCTGAGACTGATGTCACGAGAGTTTCTCTCAGATTTCATTGAATTGTATAGAAATCATGAATGTTTGTGGAAAATTAAGAGCAAGGAATATTCCGACAAAAATAAAAAAAATGCTGCTTACAATATCTTAATTGAAAAATTGAAGGAAGTCGATCTGGCGGCCAACAAGGATATGGTGATAAAAAAAATCAATTCCTTGAGAACCTGCTTCCGTAAAGAATTAAAAAAGTACAATAATTCCTTAAAATCGGGATCAGGAACAGAAGAAATTCAGAAACCAAATTTATGGTATTTTGATCTGCTTCTATTTCTTTCTGATCAAGAAACTCCAAGACAAGATGGCATGGACACTCTCGAAGAAATCATTGGGAGTCCACGTAACCAGGTACGTATTTAGGGTGAATCTTAAAAAAAACTCTAATTAAAGGAAATTTTATTTTTATTTCATAAACCCAAGTGTTGAATGTCAAAAAATATAGGTACTACTAGTTGTAATACATAAACCTCATTCCTCATTGCTGATAGGTGCACTCTAAATATCACGTAGGATTTTAAGACTGTCAACGCTTGGCCTGTTCAATATCGAAAACAATAATACGATTTAACTTATCATCTTATCCTGCCAGTTGACCTTTCCTTCATTATTAAAATAGTCAAGAAAAGTGTTTCTTGACTCATTTGCCTCTCGTCCAAAATGTCTATTGTGACCTTGCTGTAATCCGGTCACAATATTGGGTTCCATTCGTAACCCATTAGTTATTGTAGACTGTAGCCAATTTTCACTATCCATACTCTCTGGTGGAATATATGATGAACCACACTTTCTGCGCAAAAAATTATGCAAAACCGCACAGGTCAAAACGACGAGATCTATACGGTCTAGGCGCAAATTGATAGCGGTGTGCAAAATACGGAATCGTGCAGCCATTATTCCGAATACATTTTCAATAATTCTGCGTGCCCTAGATAGCCGGTAATTGAAAATTTTTTTTTCTTTACACAAATCCCCATGAGGAAAAGGCTTCAAAAAATCTGGGCGCAAACCGAAAGCCTCATCTCCTAGGAAGACATATGGCAGCTCCTTAGTACTATTTCCAACAGTTTCAGATTTAGGTATATTTAGTTGTCCATTTATAAGTTTTTGGAAAAACGTTGTGTTTTCAATCACGCCTCCATCGGAAACACGTCCATTCGTTCCCATATGACAGTATATGAATTCGTAATTTGCGTTTGCTATTGCCATAAGAACAGAACTGTTATAACCTTTATAATTCCAAAAATAAGATCCGCTTCCTGGTGGAGGTGTTATTCTGATGTGTTTTCCATCTACACATCCTAGACAATTCGGAAACTGCCATCTGATTTCAAATCCTTTTGCAATTTTTTTCCATTCTTCTTCTGTTGTAGGAAACTGTAATAAAAAATAAGATATATCTTCTGCTCACTTAACAATCTTTTAGAAATAAAATTGTATATTATTATTATTTGTATTGCAGACTCTACAAGATACGGAAAATGTTGAAGACAACATAGATGGAATCGAAAATACGACAAGAAACACTTCTCCTCCTTCGACCCCATCTGTGTCGCGATCCTCATCCAGAGCAACATCCACAACGTCTTTAAAGAGAAAGACAAATGATCGTTCTGATGAGGTACTGGATATTATAGCAAAGTCGTTACAATCAAATACTTCAGCAGGGACACAACCAGTTGGAAGGTATACTTCGTATGGGCAACATGTAGCACAGGAACTGAGTGATCTTCCACAAGAAATGGCCATGTACTGCAAGAAAATCATAAATGAAGCTCTATTTCAAGCACAACTTGGAAATCTATCAGCATGTTCCAGAATTGTGAATGATCCACAGCCCATTCCAACCACCATGCAGCGCGAAATCCAACCGGTCAATACATTGCAAGGTTATACTTATCCTGAATCACTCAGCCCACCCACCTTCCAACCCGAAAATCAACCGGTCAATACACTGCAAGGTTATACTTATCCTGAATCACTCAACCCACCCACCACCCAACCCGAGAATCAACCGGTCAACGCAATACAACATTTTAATTATCCTGAATCCCCTCAAACTGTAAGGAAATTTTATTCGCGTTTTCTTCAAAACGAACAATTTAATAAGTAGTTATTAATAATGGAAAATATGATTTCAATTGTTAACTTTTGTAAATAATACCTATTAAAAATGCTTACCTTCATATATTCTCGTTTTAATCCTTCATAAATAGCTTTACAAGTGTCTGGTATGATTTCGGTCAAAGCTGGTGCAGATATGGCGCAAGTAAATTTTAAATCTTCATAGCTTCTGCCCGTTGCTAAAAATCTTAACGTGGCAGTAAGCCGTTCATGCGCAGTAATTGCTTTTCTCATTCTAGTGTCACTTCTTTCGATGTATGGAATTACAATTTTTAGTAGTTCGGAGTAGGTTGCTTCATCCATACGTAAATAATTAAACCAGTCTTCCGGTTCTAACTTCAACTCATTCAATAAATTAATGTGTGTAAATTTTTCTCTCAAAAGCAACCATTTTTTGGACCATATTTTCCGGGGTCTCACCTTTTTTTTCTTTTTTATGATCAGGACTGCTGCTGCACAAACAGCTAATTTTTGACGGTCCATGTTTGTTTTGGAAAACGGAAGACTGATGACTGAAGAGAAAACTGTACTTAAGACGGAGTGTATGAAGGATCGTCAGCGTTCAGTGTTGCATAGCAACTTAAGACTGTGCAAGCAAAACGAGCGAAAAGCATGCATGTCTGAGGCGGCCTTTTAGCCTAAATCAGAGTATTTTTTGCAATTCACTTTCGAGCCTACTATCATACACTTTGTTTTTGCACCATTTAATTTTAATTTATTTTGGCACAGCCAATTATACAATATTTTAAGTTCGTTGTTTAGAATGTCAGTAATTTCCCCGAAATTGTTTCCTGCAACACAGATAAGAGTGTCATCGGCGAACAAATTTATAAAAGAATTTTAGTGACGTCGTGGCTATTACTAGTCCATATGTTTTTTCGGGTTGTTTCAAACATAGTCCGTCGTAAATGTTCTTCAATTAATTGTACAAAAAGGTATTACAGAATGAAAAAGTGTTTTAAATTATTTTATTTTGTCTAAAGAGTTTAAGGTGTACATATGACAACACCGGCCAGAATTTCTTGATTGCTTACATGTATCGCAGTGCCATACAGGTGTTTTTCTGGTTTCACGTCAGGTCACTTTACCGCGGAATGAATTGAAAGCGCCATTTATGGCTATTTTTGTTCAATTTGTCTTTATCTCAGGAATTGTCGGTTTAAATATAATACGTCATTTCCATAACACCCTGTAGTATGAGTACTGTGTATCCTCGTAAGAACTACTTTACAACCAAGTTCCGCGACCGAATGATGCTACAACTTTGTTGTACTGTGAGGTTCAGGCTTAACACTGTTAGGGTCGACATTTGAATGTTACCTTAAGTTAAACCTTAGCTAAGGTAGCCTTAATGTTATTTTAAACCTTTAAAAAAATCTACGTTTCAAATTAATTTGAGGGTCAATTGACCCGTTAAGAGGAAGATTACCACGTCATCGTCCTTAAAAAGATATATTCCTTTAGGCCCTAATGGCCTACCAATAGGAAAAGCTCCCTTTTCCCCTAGTACCATTCAATTTGATGTTAGACAAAATATGGCAAATTTTCCTATAATTCAGCATGGATGGTGGTTATATTGCAAGTTTTGGGGTCCCAAATTCTCAGACATATTCTCTATACCAGACCTGAGATTTCAGGGCGAATTGTAATAGATTTTGAAGAATCCATTGATCGATTGAGGCCAGAAATTTTTTAAGAAAAGAAGATGGTGCAATGTAGGCTAGCTAAAATAGAGCTCTGCAATATCAAAATGTTCCAGTCCTCACATATCCCGAAGTACTTGCATGCATTGATATTTATTCCAGAATGATCAGGATCAAACCAGATATTTGTTGATGTCTAAAGACATTCAAATTTAGGGAAGTGTAAATTTATAATACTTAGTTGAAAATCGAACTAGGCTGCATTGACACTGGTAGTGAATCACGAAAGTAAATCACGTTTTCGTGAACCACGCGCCATATCAACTACTAGAATCGTGAAATACGAATCGTGAATTTTCCGTTCGTGAGAAAATCAAACCTGTTTTGTTTGACATGATACAATGACTAAAGGTAAGATATCTAACCGTCTCAATTTCGTCTGCCGCGCGCAGTGACGTCAAAGGGAGAGCGATTTTTAAGTTTCTTATGGGGAGTTATACTGCTGTCAGCGTATTTAATTCTATTTTAAAGGAATTAAAAGGTTTTATGCGATGATATATGAAATGAAAGAATAACATATGACATGTATTTACGTATATTAATTTCATAGAAATATAACACACATTACAGCTAAAATACGAAGCTGCTTGGCGACCCCTGCTGGTTGCCACCAGCGTTGTAAGTCTTTTACAATTATATCCATTACTATTGTAACAATTTTTTAGATGTTTATTCTCGTTGGGCGGCTCCCCATATGAAATTTATGTTCAATCTGGAGGCGGCCCCCATATCATAAGAAAGTAATGACCTTTTTCTCGTACTCTAATTACTCTGACACACATAGTGTGTATTTTTCCATGGTAATTTTGAAAGTTCATCAGAGGTTTTTCTTATTTAGTCGTGTGTACCATACCATTAAATGCGTAAAACCTTTTAATACCTTTAAAACAGAGTTAAAAACGCTTGACAGCATTATAAATCTTCACGAGAGGAGGCGTGGAATCATACCTCTTAGATCTTTATATCATGCCTGTTTGATATTTGTTTCGTGAAGTCGTTCAGGAGCAGAGCAAAAAGACAGTTGTGTGTTAAATGGCTGCCAAAATTTTGAAAATTTGCGACGCAAACACAATTGAATTTATCAAATTATACCAAAACGAGCCGATTTTGTGGGACCTTACGAAGGAGACTACAGAGTCTCGTGCAGCTGAAGCGAGAAGAATTGCGTCTGCAATGCAACTTGATGGCTTTACAGATATCCATGAATTTTAAAATTCAAAAATTTGCGTAGCTCCTGCAGCCAAGAAATTTAAAAAAAGTTCTCAAATAGTCTGGATGTACGTCTGACGATGTTCTTGTTCTTTTATTAAATTAATATTACTTCTTTGTAGAATCAATTCTTTGCAGAAATTGTTTTTGAAATGTTGCCCCCTATCACTCCTCACATAACTTGATATGCATCTGCTGGATTTTTGCACTAATAATCAAATATTGAGTTTGCCGTGTATACCAGGGGACAATGTGATCGGTATCAAAGTGCCTACATGATGAATTAGTTTTGGGTGACTCGAGAACTTTTTTCTGAAAACTATTTTCTTTATGGTTAAAAACGTAATGATAAATAATCAAATGAGTCATAGACAAAGATGACTATTAGTCGCCTGTATAATTTTAAAGAACAAACAAATTTTTAAAATAGTTACCAACTGGCCAGGATAAATATTATTTAAACATTAAATCTTATTGCGCCGTTGGATCCGAATGCTATATGCATCATTCCTTTGTGATAAAAATAAACGAAATATTCAAAAGCGATAATAAACAAAATATTGGTCAATGGACCGATAAATCCGATAAAATTAATGATCACAATAGCACAAAATTCCAAAAACTTACCTAGGAAGGAGCACAAGACGATGAAGATTAAAACCTTCATATTCTATATAGTTTTTGCCACTTTTAACGAACACTATTAATTTCGTAGGTATCGCTTGCTGAGAAAGCAGTTTTTCTTATAAAACCACTGATATACGAACGCAAAACCAAATGACGGCAAGTAACCGCAAGGACGAATACCAAACAACAAACGAATAACAGCTGACTCCACGCTCGCCCGTCAAATTTTGACATCCTCCCATTACTAGTGACGGTCATATATCGATACGCAGAACACAAACTTCGATACGTTGCACAGCAAAAGAAAGTACCACTAAACTCCGCTAAACTAAAAACAAATAAGAATAAACACGAATATGGACTGACTGTAATGCGACCTTAACATATAGACTTTAATGAAATTAAAAAAAAACGATACAGATGATAATATTTATCAAAATTCCGCGAAGGAAAAATAGATCTCAATATTGGTGGATGTTTACAAAAATATAACACATATTATAACAAAGAAAGTAAACTGTAAAGACAAAGAATTTATCCTAATAACCACAGTGCTCTTTTAATTATGTATTTTGCAAAATTGTTACTTTCATAAAAAATATATCGATTATATTAATTTAAATAAATATCGATACATCGTTTCTATTACTAAAATATATGCTGCTTGTTGGACGCCATCTGCGAGGTCTCTAAAGAACAACTGGCGATGTCTTTCCCGTGCGGCATAGCAGTCTCCATAAATAGATGACAATGGCAGTGATTCTAGTCTTCTACCGCCTGGAGATGGCGACACCTTCATTATTAACCAATTTTCAATATGTGATTTCCCGGCCAGGTGGCGATGGCGGCCCTATATTTCAGTCGCATGGATACGACATGAGGGGCTATATTAAGCCAACGAGTTTCAGACAAATAGAAACCTTTTTAAATTATTGGTGTCTACCTGTTTGTCACCGTTTGATTAATTATTTGATCTAGGTGTAGGTACTGATGACCTAAATACGAGTACGGGCTTGGATAATTGGGGTTTAAACTCCCTCCAGAATTCAATTAACATTAAGAAAGGAACACACCTTTTTTAAATTTTACAGTAAGAAAACAATACAAAAATTGATTTTTGCAAAATGTAACATTCTGAAATTTTACTTTACAGAAGATTCAGAGAAACAAGAAAAAGTATTTTAAGGTTTTTAATCTGAAGCATCAGCTTTTGAGAAAAATATACTTCATGGTAAATTTATTTTATAAAGTTACACTGCGGAGTGTGGGTTTTAGTCCATAGCCGCCTACTTAATTTTGTTAACATATCGTCGGTAACTGCTGTTAGTATACAGGGTGTTATGGAAATAATGTTTGACACATTGCGTGTCCTAGAGAAAGCCTACATGTTTAGAAAAACCTTCTTATTGTAACTTTTCTTAAATATAATTTTCGCAAACAATATGGGTTGAAAGAAAGGGAGGTCCTAATTAACTAGGGCCCAAAGTACTCGTAATCCTCCTCTGTTCTAGCTAATAAGTACAGTAGCTCGAACTCTAGTACCCATAACCGCCCTCTGGCTGTTCCAATGACAACGACACTGCACACAAACAACGAGCCGCCCCTGGAAGGGTGTCTCCCGCCCCTGGATGATTAATTACGACACGATGAATATGCATGAACGGGCCTTCGGGATGCTGGGGCGGGCTGTATGCGTTATCTGAATACTAAATACTTACAAAACTCCGTGTATAATACGTATGAATAACGTTTCCCGTTTATATTATGAAATGGAAATGTAAAAATAAAGTTAAAAGTTACAATATAAAGATATTTACATTTCCGTGAATGGGATCATTGTTCGTATTAAGGAACTTTGCATTATTTAAGGGTGCTCGTGCTGGATATTTCGCATGGTATATCCGCCTAATATTAACTTTAATTATAATCAATCATTATATTTAAATGGGGGACACAACATTTATCGACCCTACACAGTAGTGCTTAAACGTAAAGTCCATTCTTCGGTTCTTAATTGTCGAAAATTGATCAATAACAGCCTCATTAAGTTTGGAATACCCTCTATACATTTTCTTTCGCATATTTCATTTTTAAAGTTTCTAATAAAGTCCCTAGATTTAGCCCTTGTGGTCTTCACGTCAATATATTGCTACAAACTCAAAGAGTTAAAGTTATTTCTTAAATAATCCACCGTCAACTATTCATTTTAACTTAATAAATATACAGGGTGTCCGGGAACATGTGGGAAATCTCCCGGATATGAAGAAAACACGTGAAAAGAATACTATAGGTTCATATAAACTTCTTTCGTATCGGCCTCCTCTTCGGAGATATGGGCTCCCAAAGAGCACCAATGGAATCAAGTTTTTTACACATAATTATTGAACCACCTGGTATATTTCAATTATTTTTTAATATGATGTATACCAAGTAAGACCCGTCAAACTACTATCCAAGAAACTGTTGTGAATTACTCACAGCTGCAGGGACGGACTAGCTGTAACACTCATGTGCCCATTTTTTTTACGCCCTGTATGATGAGAACTTTGGACAATGTTTTTTACATACCTTTAACTATTGGCTAAAAATTAAGTACTCTTCATTCATGTCGCTAAACCTAACCGTTTTCGAGAAAACGTAATTTTAATTACATCATGTATTTGGCGTATCTCGGTAAGAGATACATCTTTGTTCCTATCAAATGTTGCACCTCAAAATTCCGCTTTTTCATAGTTAACCCGTGACATGAATGAAGAGTACTTAATTTTTAGCCAATAGTTAAAGGTATGTAAAAAACATTGTCCAAAGTTCTCATCATACAGGGCGTAAAAAAAATGGGCCCATGAGTGTTACAGCTAGTCCGTCCCTGCAGCTGTGAGTAATTCACAACAGTTTCTTGGGTAGTAATTTGACGGGTCTTACCTGATATACATCATATTAAAAAAATAATTGAAATATACCAGGTGGTTCAATAATTATGTGTAAAAAACTTGATTCCATTGGTGCTCTTTGGGAGCCCATATCTCCGAAGAGGAGGTCGATACGAAAGAAGTTTATATGAACCTATAGTATTCTTTTCACGTGTTTTCTTCATATCCGGGAGATTTCCCACATGTTCGCGGGCACCCTGTATAATATTAAAATATTAAAACATACACGCTTGAATTTCTAACTAGATGCACGTGCACACAAAAACGGTGCGCCTTTTCCATGTTAAATCGCCATAGCCCCGCTATCCTCCGCTGCCACCCGCCACCTGTTACTACAGAGAAACTGCACTACTTAATCGCACGTGCGAGCAAGTCTCGTCATAATCGTCATTTACCTCGACCGAGGCACGGTTGCCGGATCTATACAGTTTGGTTCGACGGGATGATAAAATATTAGGGAAGGTCTGACTTTTTTAGTTTGACGGTACGATAAAATATTAGGGAGGGTCGGACTTTATACGATAAATAATATTCAATGAAGGTATTTATTTAAACAGACTTTATTGTGTTGACACCTCTTTTAGTAGAACGATTAAATGTATGTAGTCAGTAAAATTGGACAATTTCTAATTTTTTAACAAAAGCAAAGTCACTGCCTAAAAATTTACATGAATAAGTCCATATTTGGAGCGTGATTTCTTGGTAACTACTACTCAAAAAATAATAAATTAACTTAGATAAGCTATCCATCTCCTTCATACAAGGCTGACCAAAAAACAGACCTCATGGCTACTTCCTGCGAATAAACAAAAGCCCGGGAGCCCGTCACTGATTTCAACACCAACTGAAAATATGCCTAATCTAATACAGTCTCTATCAATCTATAAGAAGTAAACATACGTATTACCATGTAAAGCGTATTGTAATGTCAAATGCAATTTTCAGCTAATATATCTGAGCAAAAGGGGCGATAACACACCCCTACAAACTGAATAAGCTTCTGCTTGTATCTTTCATCTCGACGCGACTATGTCTTTGTAAGCCAATTACCTATATGATTGCTTCAAAATCGTGTGTAACCAAATTGGATGGATATAAATGAAATTTAATCACAAAATTACTACGAAGAGAAAAAAATACTTATTATTTGTTCTGCAATGTGTCCCTTCCACCTTATGTTAATTAAGTATATGGTCAGCTCTTTATTTCATTTATGACCACCTCATCACCAAGGACGTCTATTCTTGACTTAGGAAAACAATCATATAGACAAAGATCTATTTCTTTCTCAATCTTAAGAGGAGTGAATAATTCTCCTCAGTGAAGAATACGACTGCATTGTATACGAGCAACGTGTGGAATGTGAATAGCGTATAGTTAGACAATGACAGACACCATTTTATTTCATTGCGTTTCTTACTTGAATATATAGTTTTTGGCAATAAACGCATTGTCCAAACTTCTACTTCTTGTGGGTACGTGTCCTGGTGTGCATTAAGTTATAAAAATGATATTTTTCTTTATGACAATGCTCAAGTTCAGAAAGTAGCCATTAACCCATCTTGCGCCAGTGTAATTTTAGTGAGCTGGGCCGCTCTCCGTATAGTCCCTTTTGTCCCATTTTCTTACAAGGTCATACAAGGAAAAGTTACGAAAAGTAATATCCTGCCGCGTTAGTCCACCCGGTATATATGGTATTTTTCGTGTTAAATTGTTATGACCCCCTCCTGGATCCGCGCTTGCTTAGAATGCAATAAGTTTGGGATATTTGCTTAAATAGGCTTGATTATTCATAATTAATGTTGATTTTAGCTAGGAATAGCATAAGCATAAACTCGAAGATTTAAAAATGTTTTACCTTCCTTGAAAATACGTTAACAATACAACCGTTCGCTGAAACTCTTCACTTGCTTTTGGTCCAATGCCATGTAATAAACGTATTATATTCCTTCTTGTAAGCTTCATTCGAATTTTCAGGCAATAAATTTTGTGTTGCTTCATTGGCTTTATTAATTATTTCGTCTGGGTCGCATCTGCATCGAAATGAGTTTTCTTCTTCGGAAGTATTTCTTTCCATTTTTGTGCAAATCCCGAGATGAAAACAAATTAAAATAAAACAACCCTACATGGCGTTTTGAAATAATAAGGGAGAAAAATCACCGTCTGTCATCTGCATGAAAACTCGTGGGAGACACTGGCGATTTAAATAATGAATGTGGCAGGTCAGTTACGCCCATCAACAGACGTCATTGACCTTTTGAGTGAATCGGCGTTGTCAGTTAGTTTTAAAATTTTTTAGAAAATAAACCTAAAACACATATGATTATCATTTGTTTTATTTCATCCATAAAGAATTACAGGAAATAACGTCGTGGTCCGCTCACGAATACAAACGGGAATTTTAAATAATATTAGGCTTGTTCCAAACCCGAAGAAACCCCATTCTTAATGACACAACACACGGGAAATCGTGGTCGATAAATTCCGTTCAAGAACAAACCTAACCTTTATATTTGCTTATCAGAAATAACGTGCTTGTCGCAGAGTACTAGAGCTCTTCGTATACCATTACTTGCATGGCCACATTAATATATGTACACAACCGTTGTATTGCCAATACGAACGTTCCAAAATACAAAACGTGTCCCCGCTATGGGAGATGGCGCGGGCCTATTGAGTTGGCGCAGTAGGATGGACATTTTATCGATCGCGAAAGAGCCGGCCCGACATTATTTGTTTGTTGTTATTCGTCGCCATCTTTGGTTCTGGATGCTTTTGCAAATTACAGAAGTGGTTCATCTACATTGTTGTCGGTATATTAGTGCTAATAAACTTTCATTACCTAACAACAATTTTTGTAAAGGAGTTTTTAATTTGTGGTGATTCGATTCGCTGCTTGGGTTTGTTAGTGACTTGTTTTGTTTAAGATGAATGGACACAAGTGCATGGTGCTTTTTTGCTAAAGTCGTGGATCGATATCAGGTATAAAGTATTTCAGGTATGTACATATATACGAAAATATTTTGCTTATCACATTATCCGATCTTCGGAACCGAATTTCACTAAAAAGCTTGTAAAAAAAGAAGTGTCACACTTGTATACAATATAATATAATATGTATATGTGGTCAGTACCTAACCTTAAAATTAATGTATTTTTAATTTGGTGCATTAGTAGCTGACAATAATTTCCAAAATAGTCAATATAGTCATTCATTCTTAAGACGGCCGTTTAATCAAAGATCGCCAAGCAGGCACTACTTTTATCAGAGTTTTAGCCAAATATACTTAATTTTCTTCTAATCTGAAACATTATTTGTACAGTTAAAGGATTGGAGAAGGAAATGAGAAAATAGCGTTAAAATACATAATGTAATAAGAATAATAATAACAATTAGAAATATGAATAATTTGCAACTTTTTGTCACAGATATTCCCGAAACTTGCTTAATGCCTAACTAAAATGTCAGACAATCTAAATATCAACAAATTAAATAAATACATTTATTAATAACGGCTAAAACTCCGATAAATAATAATAAAATAAATATTGATCAGCTGTTTACATAAACTGTCAATGATAACTTCGTTAGAGACGTAATTGTGTCGTCACCCAAGCACGTCTAAAGTTTGGACATTCTCTTCCAGGGTGCCTCACTAGTTTTCATAAAAGATACCTGTAACATGCCGCAGCAGAATAAAAGATACCTGTAATATAGGTACCGGCCAGCAGAATAAAATATCAGGAAGGGAGTTTTTGTTACAACGGTGTTCATACTCCCCTACATTCCTCAATGTAGGGGTATTTGTCTCCATTTTATAAACCTAATGTATTTTTGACAAAAGTCTTTAACAGGGTTGCCGATATATCAGAAATTACAGGATTATCGGTCTGGTCAGTTATATCGGTCCGGTCAGTTATTTAGCCAGGAATGACAAATTACATAATGCTTCATATATTAATTGTCTCTTTTGTGTTAAAAACTATTAACACTACAATTTCTCCATTGTGGGCTTTCTATTTAATTAGGTTGTGTCATAACCATGGTCATTGGGAAGTAGAAAAAAAATCTACCTGTCAGTGCACACATTAAATTGCCATAATGAGTACAGTATATTTTTCAGACTTAAAAATATCTATTGCTAATAATTTTGGTTATTTTAGCAAAAATATTTTTTCTGATTTTCGAACAAATCCCGTTTAATATATTTTGTAAGAATTGACAGAAGACACAATTTGTTAATAATTTCTTGAGACGAGGTACATTTTATACCTAAACAATGACATCGGGTATGACGTGCGAACTTTTACGAGTAGGGATTATGACGTACTTATTGGTAATAAGCCATAGGTAATAACTAAGGAAATTTAGCATTTTACCGCTCCAAACCGATCGAATAATCTTCATGTAAAATTTTGTTATTTTGTTATCATGTTCCCGCGGCAACACTGTTTCAAACATCAAGAAATAGAACGCCACGCCGCGCCGGCGCCGGCCACATACAAATTAGCACAGAATTAGTAGTTATATGATCAAATTTATTTTATCACCACTGCTGAATACATGTAATTCCTAACTCGAAAACTGTTCACCTTATAATTTTGTTTTAAATTAGTTGGTTCTAGTCCGATAAAATATTAAAATTATTGACCATACAGCCTAACAGTTTTTTAAAGTTTTTGTTGCCACCGCATTTTGTCGTAGGCAGTGAGTGAGAAGTGATTTGTGATACTTGATTTTACATTTTAATAACATCTTACCTAAAAAATGCCATCGGCGTGTCGATCGGTAATAGCTATGTAATCGGTAATAGCTATGTGATAATTAAAGGAAGACAGCATTTTACCTGTCCAATCAGATTGGATTTATTGAGGCAAGAATAAGATATTATTTAGTTATCACGTTCTCAGCAAAACGGCAACACTGTTCCAAACATCAAGGAACATAACGTTGCGTCGGCAGAGATCACGTGCAACGGTGAAAAGTCGCCAATCGTATACGAGGGTATTCCAAGAATATTAAATACGACTCAACACTTTTAACAAAAATTTGTTGTCGTTCGATTTCATCGACTACCGTCTAATTAATTGTTAACCGTATTTTTTAAAGTCTATTATGTTTATAAGTTCCAAGTCATGATATCGTCATAGCCAATAAAAGTTTATATTTTTTATATTTATTTATTTCTTTTATTTCGACTTTACTGTATAACATTTATTTGACCACCATACCACCAACGTTTTCACATACACTCGTAAGCAAATAGTCCTTGTAAAAATTTAAACACAAATCCAAGCTTTCGTCGTTCAAAATAAAACTTTGAAATAAAATAATTATGTTGCGCCATCTATTGCTAGACTCACTACATGAACTTGGAGGGATAACATTATGCGGAATAGTGATACCACAAACTAACTTGTTCAAAATTATATATGTGTTTGGTATAAGGACGATATAAAATATATTCATTATAATGCGCCGTTAACGCCATCGGTGGTTGCTATGGATTTAGGCTCTGGTTTAGAAATAAGTGAGGTTAAGAAACATACGAGGTCGGATGAGAGTTAAAATAAAGCTCATCGTGTCGATTGTTACAAATATTCGGACGGAATCTGGGACCAAAAGTTTACACCAATCAGGGCACCGTCGGATCATCATATCGTCAGAAATCTTATGCATGGAACGCTGTCTTAAATCGAACTAATCGAAATTTTGATTGCAATATTTTTCCTAACTAACCAGTGAAATTTACATTAAAAAAGTTGAAATCTGGTCCTGTCGAATGTTTACTTTCAGAAGGAAATTTCCGAACTGCGCAAACTCACAATGCCGCCTTCGATGCCCATAGCGGGGACATAATTGCAGATGGTATGGTATTAGCAATATAATGGTTATACATCTGTGGGCACAACTGACTGGTCAATAACAACCAACGAATACATACTTATAAACAGGAAGAAGACAAACAGCCGTGTTAACACATCGAAGCAAGTATGAACAAACGAACAAACCAGGCATCCATTCCGTCTGGAATCAGCTGACAAACGCACGTGCTTTTCAAATGTCACTTTTGTCAAAATTTTTATTACTGTCAATATTTTAAAGTGACATTTAACCAACAAAAAACATTCAAACCCTTTTATTTGATTTACTTAAGTAGTGAAAATCAAATATTAGGATTCTGACATGTTTTAAGCTGTAAATATCACTTTAAAATAATCCTTACACACTCTTATATCATTTTTTTAAACTAATAACGTAACTACAAATGAAAAATTAAACTTCAGAAATAAGCTTGTAAGTAGTTTTATTAAAAAATAGGAAGTAAATCATAATTTACATAAAATATTTTACCATCTTCAAGTGGGCTCTAGGTCCTAGCAAATATTTCAAGCTTCAAGTCCAAGCATATTTTTGGGCCCCATATGATTTAGGAAAATAAATTATTATTGAAGCTTACTCTCAGTAAAGATGACTAAATTAATGTTTCAATTACAAATTACTCACTTGCACCAAAAAGGAAACGACGTTTTTCGTGAAAGATTAGAATATTAAAAATTATTTTAAAATTTAAAGATGCGTCTTCTCCACTTCTCCACCATTTTAAATCATATCAGATGTTGCTTGATTTCCATGCCCGCCAGACGAAGGAAGTTAGCTTGTTAAACTATTTAACAATTCGTGCTGTTCGCATTCTATGCCTGTCTCTGTCTGCAGCAACCTTCCCTAATTCAGTAAAGTGAGACAAATATGACCAGGATCAAGTCGCCTGCATAAACACTCACTTTTGGGCTTTCCATATTAACTCTACGTAAGTCTGATATTGACGCATAAATGATAGAGTAAAACAGATAGATAAAAGTAGGTTACATGTGAGCGTATGGAGCAGAGTAGGCTTAGCATTACTTCCAAGGCCTTCTTACGTGTTTCGACCCCCCCCCCCCCCCCCCCATAAGCAGTCTCACCGGGCTGATAACAACTTAAGGTAAGCCAAGACACGCCATCTAGCGAGAATTACTCCGATGTAAAAGGCAATACATTCGACAAATGAACTCAAGTTAACCATGAATCATGTTTCGAATAGAACACACTAAAAAAAAACAACGTTCTAAAAGTTATCGAACCAGGCGGTAAAACAAACACTGTGTCACGCTACACATGCTGACACAGGGCGTTAAATAAATCACTGCAGCGATGCACCCTCAAACAAAAACCAACAGATAATATAATAAATAGCCAAACAAGACAGCCGATTTACCGCCACATTACGTGGTACAATGCGATGGTTTTATTGTGAATATTTGTAATGAGCAACATCTGGTGGTAAAAAAGATGGTTTATGTGTTTAACAACGTTCGCCCGGGGATGGTCTTTTACCGATCCCCGAAGAATAGTCCCTCCGAAATAATATGTCCTTATGTTGACATATTTTTCGTCAAATTTATTTGCGGTGTTTTAATAATTTTTGTGAGGACAGGGCCGGCCATAGAGTTTTTGGTGCCCGGGAACTCCTATATGGTTTCTCATTTAAATTTATTTAAACGAATTTATTAAAATTATTTGCCTGCGACATCCACATAATATATAAACAGTATATTGCTAATACCATCTGCAATTATGTCCCCGCTATGGGCATCGAAGGGGGCGTTGTGAGTTTGCGCAGTTCGGAAATATCCTTGTGAAAGTAAACATTCGACAGGACCGGATTTCAACTTTTTAAATGTAAATTTCACTGGTTAGTTAGGAAAAATATTGCAATCAAAATTTCGATTAGTTCGATTTAAGACAGCGTTCCATGCATACGATTTCTGACGATATGATGATCCGACGCACGGTGCCCTGATTGGTGTAAACTTTTGGTGCCGAATTCCGTCCGAATATTTGTAACAATCACTTTATGTTAACTTTCATCCGACGTCGTATGTTTCTTAACCTCACTTTTTTCTAAACCAAAATTTAAGAATGAATGACTATATTGACTATTTTGGGAATTATTATCAGCTACAGAGATACAGAAAAATGTTTTATACAGAAGTTTCTTTATATTGATTCATGAATAATCTGCCGTTTTCAGAATAAGTGTACGGGGTCAGGTAAAAAAGTTATCGGACCTAACCTCATTTTTTTAAATGGAACACCCTGTATATTTTAATCTAAAAAGATACTATTTTAAATTTTCCTTTTAAATATATAACACACCATGGATGATATTAGTTTCCTAGGCGAATGAACATTACTTTAGTTTACAATTATTAGTCTAGTCGCCTATAACAAAATTTCCCAATAAAAACTCTATTTAAACAACATAATTTATGATATTTATAATTATTTCGAAAACGGCTGGATATAACTTATATGCTTGTATTGCAAAAAAAAATTGTCTATGAATTCTACGTCAAATAGCCAAATAATATACGGGAGTTCCAACTTGAGAAAAATTATTTTAAAATTTGGGGTTTTTGAAAGCTTATTATGAACACACACGCAATTACTTTCATAGTATCTCTTGACCTCTTGTCATAAATTTCACTCAATGCCGAGGTTAAAAAAATTGTTCTGGAATGTTTATTTTGATTTTTTTATTCAGGACTGCAAAACTTTTTTTTTAGTTTTTAAATTATTTCTCCGAAACTACAAAACCAAATAAAATAAAATTTGAGGCACTTATAAACGATAGTAATACGAACCTAAATATGCAATAAAGTATTGGGTGTCCCATTTAAAAAAATATAACTTTATGCTGTCACACTTTTTTGGGCCACCCTGTATAATGTAAAATATTTTTAAAACATGCCGCTTTCAATCGAATATCTCAAGCTGTTTTAGTATTGTTGATAAGTTCTTCGATAACGATTTAATCTTCCGTCCACGCTTCGTTTGCGGACCCTGTATATTTGGCGACACCTGATTCGATATCTTTTTTTCGGTATGTTGTGACACAGAATCAACATTTTTTTTGTCGTGGCTTTAGGGGAAATAATATTAAAACGTAATATTTTTGATAATTTTTAAATTAACGTCATATCTAAAGTCACTTGAGGATATAAGTTCCAAAAACATTTTCTGCTTGTGTAGATTCACCCCGCTATCGATATTTCAGCCCCCACGGCGCGTTTAGGGTCCGAGAGGTGTCATAATATCATCCCCATATTGTGACAACCCATTGTTATGACCTTAAGATAAATGATTGTAGAATAAAAAGAGTAACCCCCACTGTCTATGTTCAGTGCAAATATGATGGTTGATATTAAATAACTTGAAATGTATATCCCGTTTTTTTTTGCAGTTTATGATTTTTTAAAGATGATTTCATGGACTCAGCGAATTACAAACGAAGAAGTACTTAGACGAATGAAAAAGTCGAAGGAATTATTGACCACCATTAAAGAAAGAAAAACTGGATATACAGCCTGTTCAAAATGAAGTCGGCACTATTGCTAACTTTCTTATTATAGAAGCTACGAATTCGATTAAATGAGCAAAGTAGTGTAGTTTTTCACGCTGATTATTATGTTCATGTCAAAAAAACAATTGAACATCAGATGCACGTGATATTTACAAAAATGTATTTCTTTTAAATGGAATGCCCTATATCTGCTATAACCGTTTGCTAGAGAGTGAAATTCTAAACAAAATTCATCCTATACTACATATCACTAAAATTAATAATAACGTAAATATCTTGATTTATTGTAATTATCAATTTCCTATCACAGACGGCTGTGAACCGATAACAACAATTAAAAGACCTATTACTTACTTATTAACTTATATCAACTGTACAAACACATCTCCTCCTACTTCTATACACTTCTGAGCACATTTAGAAACTTTGCGTGGAGCCTTCAGAGCGGTTCGCCCATGGATGTTACCGATAATATTAATAATAGATTCTTGTAGTTCATCAACATTATTGTTTTGTTTTAGCATGATAATCAGCGTGAAAAACTACACTACTTTGCTGATTTAATCGAATTCGTAGCTTCTATAATAAGAAAGTTAGCAATAGTGCCGATTTCATTATAGGCCATATAATGAGAGGCGATAGGCAGTGGCGTAGCGCTACTACCGCGAACCCCCGCAGTCGAGGGGGGGCCCGAAAGCTTGGGGAGCCCGAAAGCTTCGAGTGCCGATAGAGCCTATTGCTAATTAGCAAATCTTTCAAATAAATACCAATATTACCAATGTCCACCTGATCTAGATTTTGTCACACTGTGTCCGTAATTATATAAATTTGAAGAATGAAGCAATTGGTATATCAAGATCATGGAATATAAACCCGGAATTTGAAGATAAAAGACAATTAAAACCAAAAAAACACTTTGATGAAGCCAATACAAATTATCTATTTTCTAGTTGAGAAAACTATTTTAGGATAAATATATATTACAAAGTATTTGATATTGTAATTAACCAAATAGGTAATCGTTTTGAGGGAATGGAGTTATTTGTTAATAAATTTAGATTTCTATCTCCCCAAGTTCTAGTAACTTTGCTAGAAAAAGAATTATTTATGTCTGCAGAAACACTACAGCAAACATATTCCAGCGATCTGTCTGCGACTTTTCCTTTAGAGATAGTCGCGTTGTGTATGCCGTTAAAGGAAAAAATTGCTTCTCTTCAAAGTATTAAAGACTTTGCTGTATTTTTAATTGTGGAAAATAACACTTTATCATCAAATTTTCCAGAGGTAACAACAGCCTTATTATTATTTTTAACTCTTCCAGTAAGTGTTGCTATAGCTGAGAGATCCTTTTCCAAATTAAAAATCATTAGAAATTATTTACGAAATAGTTCCTCTCAGACAAGGTTATCCAACTTGGCTATCCTGTCTATAGAGGCACAAGAGGCGGCCAAAATGGATAATAACCATTTAATAAAAAATTTTGCGGAGGCAAAAGCTAGAAAAAAACAATTTACCTCCTGAAAGCAACAATATAAGAATAATTTTACAATATAATAATTAAAATAGGGAATTGGCCAATTGCCTCGCAATAACTATTGAGATACCTATAATATTATATTCAAGATTTTGTTGCTTAATTTTAAATACTTTTGGTTTTATCTCACTGTAACTTTCAAGTATCGCTACCTTAGCACGGTACCTAAAGAATTTTTTCGTGTTTGTTCCTTTTAGTTTTAAAGAATGTTTTTTGTTTTCTTCTTGTTGTTCAATAATTTTATTTTTTGTAACGTTCTCTACATATAGGTTTGTAGTTTATATAATAAACAGTATTATCTAATTTTGTTTGTTTATATGTTTATATATGTATATTCTTAATATAGGGTAGGGGGCCCTAACTCAATTTTCGCGGGGGGGCCTATAATTTGTCGCTACGCCACTGGCAACCCCGATAGGTACGAACTCCTAAGACTGATAATTGAGGGAAAGATTAAAGGAAAAAGATCTGTAGGAAGGAGGCAAAACTCATGGTTGAAGGACCTTCGTAGATGGTTTGGGTGCTCTTCAACTGAAATCTTTAGAGCTGCGGTGTCTAGAACAATGTTAGCTATGTGGATCGCCAACCTTCATAAGGAGAGGGCGTCGGTAAGAAGAAGAAAGATGATTTAAAATTTATTTGTTAATGTTCTTAATAATTACCTACCTATTACTTCCAGTTATACCGAAAGTTAAGCTTGGCATTGTTATTTTAAATTAAATACCCTGTATATTTTGGGATTTTTCGATTCTATGTGAACATTCAAGTAACTTTTGTTAACAATTTCTTATAGGTACCCATCTCCAACCGTTTCCGAGATAAAATTCATCAAAATCACCAACTTGAAACAAACACAACAAAAAAGAGACAGGGATCTGCAGAATCCCCATCTCTTCTTAACTTCTGTTTCTGTTTTCATTCTAACAGGTAAACGGTTTGAGATGTCTTTGTTAGGAAAAACAAACAATCGACGGATGTGCCTCAAAAGTATATATTTTTATCCAGGTCAACACAGTTGAGTTAAGAACTATTTTTCCATAAACAATACTTCAATTTAAGACACAAACACTGAAAAAAACAAAGAATTTTATTTAAAAATAACGACAAATATGACAAGTTGTTAATTTGGTAGTGTCGAACGTGAAAGCAGGTATGAACGTTGTCCGTTCCGAACTTTATAACAAGTATGTTTCGAACGTTCGAAGGTGACGTAATGTCTTTGTCTATTTAAGAGGATGCCGGAGTCAGTCGAAATCTCCGATTTGACCCATGTTCGTTTCACGCTTTGAAGGCACGAGGCGAATTGGATCTTCCCTTGCAGTTAGAAGAATACATCGAGCGTGAGACTGCACGTGATCGGGGTCTATACTTCAATTTTCTACGCTGAAAAACGGAGTTTTCGCTTCCTATGAAAACGATAGTACATTTAAAAAAATTTTTTTAACGAAAGATGTCAAAATTTTGTTAACAACTCGAGGAAAGTAAAGATTGTTTCACGAAAAATGGATATAACTTAATGACTGCAGTAAAAGTACCTGTGGCCATCCCATTATTTATGACCGTTTGTTATTATTATGTGGAAAGGACCGGATTGTAATAATTATAATTAAATATAGGCACATCAGGTAGCTTAGGTTGCTTAATTTATAGTTAAATATCTTTTTGTGGTAAAATTTGTTAGTTTTTGAGGAAAGGATCAAGAATTGTCTTTTACCAAACATTCCTCAGAATAGCGTGATAGTAATGGGCAATGCGAGCTATCACAGTCGTCAATTACATAAAGCTCCAAGCTCAAATAATACAAAATTGGAGATTCGGAACTACATGGCGGCGAATGATATATATTTTGAAGAAAGTTATAAAAAAAGTGATCTTTTAGAAGTTTTAAAGATATTTTGTATAAAAAAATTATATGTTTGTGACACATTGGCAGAAGAAATTGGACATACAGTGCTACGGCTCCCACCCTATTATTGCATTTTTAACCCCATAGAGCATATGTGGCACCAGTTAAAATCCCTGGTTAGGTCTGAAAATATTTCTCCGACTAAGTTCTAGTGTTGTAGAATTAATACGAAAATGCTTTAATGATATTCCCCCAGGTAGTTGGAAAAATGCAGTCCGTCACGTAATAACTGTAGAAAATTCGTATATTAGTCTGGATCGTATAATTAATCCAATTATAATTAATTTTGATGAGGATAGCGATAGCGAAACAGAACTATCTATAGAATGACATTATAAATGTAAATAAATATGACTAGTAATATTTAAAAAAAATGTTATTTCATTTGATTACATTAATATAATCATATCGTTACTTGTTTTCCTTAGTCCGTCCCTTCCTACTTCACTTGTTTATTGCCCAGCTCTTGTCGACACAATGGGACCGACCCAGGAAATTATTAAGTCGTATCCATTTTTCGTGAAACAATCATTTTTTTCAATATGGAGCAGTAAAAAAAAATTAAATCTAAAAATCTTCCGAAACGAAAAAATATAGACTTTCCGCGAGTTCTAGTTCTATTACAAAGTTTTTTTTTCTTTGACATTTTTCTCCTAAAACAGGAATAAACGTTTGGAAAGAAAACTCGTTTAGAGGTATTCCGAAATCCTGTACAGAAAACGACAAAGAAAAATTATACTGATTTTCAGAGCGCTCCAATTATTTTCCTGGCAAGCTATTTACAATCCACCTAAGAATGTGAATTGTTTATTCTTCAAAGAATGTGAACCAAACCCAAAGATTTCGTATCCACCTTGATGTAAGATCGTCGATCAAGTAAATTTTTTATAAAAAACATCTCAAAGGTAATTTAACCCTACTTTGTAACTGCTGAGGTTAAAAATTTCAGAAAATTTACGAAAGGTAAGGTCTTTTTATTTCATAAAAATACTAGATATTTTTTATACAGGATGTTTTAAGAATTGTACCTTTCTGGTATAACATAATAAATACTCATAACTCAATGAATTTTAATTTACCAATATGAGTAGAATTACATTCTTTTACTGCTTAGTACATACTACATACATACATATCTCTATTTTCGTAATTTTTAAGTTACGAAACTTATAATTATAGTATATAGCTGGGTGTTATGGAAATTGCTTTATATTTAAATACGAGTTGTACCATTATCGTTTTTTTGTTCTATTGTGAAATAATCTATAGTAACAAATGTTGTGATTTTAAGTTTGTATGATACCTATTACTATTGGTTGTGTTGCAAAACATACATTTTGTTCGGGTTTGTTTGCCTCAAAGATATTACAAACTACAGATAGAAAAATGTACATTTCTAGCCTACGCAACGAATGCAGTCTTTCCCACCTCTTTCGGTCATTGTTGCAGCATGGCCAGATTGACATATTTATCGCAAAGGTATCTTGCAAAATCCCAATGAAAAATTTGTTAATTTGGCAAATACAACTGGTTTAAGGTTAATCCGCAATTGCTCTTAAAATAAATTTATTTCCCAATAATTTTACTATAAACTGGGAAGAGGCGATGAGAGATTCTTTAAAAAAATATTATTATACTTAAAAGTATCAAACGAATCTTGAACTAATCCAACTGCACTCTGGCAACATCTATTTCTACTTTACTACTGCGCTACGATCCAGGAGCCAAAATATGAATGAATACTAATCTCATATACATTACAACGTTGTCGCTGTAATCTAACGTATTGATTATATCTTTTGGTTGATTTGTGTTTTTTTTTGTGATTATTGGTGAAAAATCGTCTTTATTATAAACAATCATGTGTAGTTTGTAAAAGAGTGGATCATTTAATTAAGGATTTATATTTGCATCGGTAAGTATAGTTATGATTTAATAGTTAACCATCTGATATAACCAGACTTCAACATTGTTGCCATTCAGTCAAGAAACATGTAGTTCTCTCTTCCCCATTACTTATTTTCAATAACATTTCACACAATCACAGCTTCGCTGTCCAAGAGTTTTATGAATGGGTTATGTGATCTGTAGTTTACAATACCTTTGGTTTGCCCTATATTTACTGGACACCCTGTATAGAAGAGTTACAATATTAATACAAAGAATGAAGTATCTTAAAATAACTTCCAAGAACATAATAATATAATAAATGAACCATAAAGTTTATTCAAATAAGTACCATTAAAATTTCCGAAGCCATGTTAAAAAACAGTCAATCTATCCGAATACCCGGGATAAGCGTTAAGCAGGGGATAGAACGGAAGGAACGTCGAAGTTCACTTTATCCGAACGGCTCCAGGAATAGAGATTCTAATCCACAACAAGACGATAGAATTTAGAAACCAGGTGCATTACAGCATCACCTGGTTCAGCTTACCGTAAGCTCCCACCTGCTGCTGGCGCAGCCACGTCGAAGAAGCTCTTTCTAATTTCTTGTATGTAGGTTAACATGAGGCGGTCCTGTAAATTTGAGCGACGCTGTTGGGGTGTTGCTGTATAACAACGTATATGTAAACGGACATTAGGTCTATGGCCTGGAAAGAAAAAATTATTGTCTATTTCGTAGCATACAGTGATCGGCAAAACGTTGGCCACGTATGGGAAACTTTTTCATTATTGAAATATTAAAAAACTTTTTACAACAATTGTCTCTGCATGATTGGTAAAAAACTGACATTTGTCACTGGGGGGGGGGGGGGGGGGGGTTTGTTCGGGTCATATTTGTCTCACTTTACTGAATTAGAGAAGGTTGCTGCAGACAGAGACAGGCATATACTGCGAACAGCACTAATTGTTAAACAAGCTAACTTCCTTCGTCTGGCGGGAATGGAAATCAAGCAACATCTGATGTGATTTAAAATGGTGGAGAAGACGCAGCAACTTTAAATTAATTTTAAAATAATTTTTAATTTTCTAATCTTTTCACGAGAAACGTCGTTTCCTTTTTGGTGCAAGTGAGTAATTTGTAATTGAAATATTCATTTAGTCATCTTTACTGAGAGTAAGCATCAATAATAATTTCTTTTCCTAAATCATATGGGGCCCAAAAATATGATTGGACTTGAAATATTTGTAAATTATGATTTACTTCCTATTTTTAATAAAACTACCTACAAGCTTATTTCTGAAGTTTAATTTTTCATTTGTAGTTAGGTTACTGGTTCAAAAAATGATATAAGAGTGTGTAAGGATTATTTTAAAGTGATATTTACAGCTTAAAACATGTCAGAATCCTAATATTTGATTTTCACTACTTAGTAAATCAAATAAAAGGGTTTTGAATGTTTTTTGTTGGTCAAATGTCACTTTAAAATATTGACAGTAATAACATTTTTGACAAACGGACATTTGAAAAGCACTTGCGTTTGTCAGCTGATGCCAGAGGTAATGGATGCCGGGTTTGTTCGTTTGTTCATGCCTGCTTTGATTATAACATGCTGACGGTGTCCGTCAGTCAAGTTATTTTAAGATACTTCATTATTTGTATTAATATTGTAACTCTTCTATACAGGATGTCCGGTAAATATAGGGCAAACCAAAGGTATTGTAAACTACAGATCCCATAATCCATTCAAAAAACTCTTGGAAAGTGAAGCTGTGATTGTGTGAAATGTTATTGAAAATCAGTAATGGGGAAGCGAGAACTACATGTTTCTTGACTGAATGGCAACAATGTTGAAGTCTGGTTATATCAGATGGTTAAATATTAAAACATACTTACCGATGCAAATATAAATCCTTAATTAAATGATCCACTCTTTTACAAACTACACATGATTGTTTATAATAAAGACGATTTTTCACCAATAATCACAAAAAAAAACACAAATCAACCAAAAGATATAATCAATAATGGATGCCGGGTTTGTTCGTTTGTTCATGCCTGCTTTGATTATAACATGCTGACGGTGTCCGTCAACTAAGTTCTAGTCACAACTATAAAACAACATAACCTAAAAATAATAGAAATAACTTCCAGTTTATGCTCTATTTCTATAGTTTTATTCAATTACTATTTTCATTTTTAATTGAATATAGTATTATACATATTACTTTATATATACATATTTATAGTTACTGTAGACATTTCCTGGGCATTAATTGTTATTCCTGTCAGATTCTTTGTCGACACAATATTTTATTCAATAGTACCTAATATTTATAATTTTGTTCAATATTTTGAACTTTGTTCTGCTCGCATCATAACTCGTTTTGCATATTCTTTTTAAAAGTTTTTCTAGATTATTGTCTGCAATTTCACGTATTTCTGACGGATTACAACTTTCTTCCTGACTCATTTTCATTAACTTTAATAATATACATAATTTTGTAATATACTTCTAATAAACCATATTCAAACCAGTGCAGCAATTTATACAGTCCACAACAGTACCAGAAGGAACATTATTATGTATTTATTTTTAATTATGACGGATGGGAAGAAGCTTTGTTGCGTTCGATTGTTTCTATCATGGCATATTTGATACTTGTAACATTTTATGAAATTATAAAAGTATTGCCAACCCAAAATGAAAATATTAATTCAAATGGAAAAAATGTACTATATTTTCAGACTTTAAAGACTCAAATAGAAAAGTATTATAAAATACACGGTTCATAAGACAATTAGAGCACTTTAGAAAACTCCCCGCTTCGTTTTCTAAATTAGACGCGTGCTCTAAGATAATGTCTTATGAAACTTGTATCTTAATATACTATTAAAATATACCTTATCTATAATTGTTAACTGTAAAGTCACCAAGACAGCCAGAAACATTAAGGGCCGATATTTCAAAGTCACCTTAAGGTACACAATGTATGTCATCCTTAACGCAAGTATGACAGTATATTAAAGTTATCTTTCACCCTCATCTAAAGGACGGAGGAGGAAATCTTTAAGGACGTGGTAATCTTCCACTTAACGAGTCAATTGACTCTCAAATTAATTTAAAACATAGTTTTTTAAGGTTTACCATAACGTTGAGGCTACCTTGGCAAAAATCTAACTTACGGTAACATTTAAATATCGGCCCTTAAACTTATAAAATGCAGAACGAATATTTTAGAAAATTTGTTAAATTATCTGAAATTGAACAAAGTTTATTTAAAACATTTACAATTTAATGTGGGTATAAGTTTCATAATTTTATTAATTGTAGGGGCAGTATCACCCTGTATACCCCCCACCTCGTTAAAAATTTATACCTTCATGAAAATCCTTCTAGCCAACGATCGCTAGTGCCTTTCCTTCCAGCCAGTTATTTCTCCAGTAAACTCCGTAATAAAGTTAGTGGACAGCTTTAGCGGTCCGTCGAGTCCAGCTGGCCGCTCGGTGCCCACGGAGATAATAAAACTCAGCGTCCGAGTTGGACCGGACAAAGCCTGGGCTAAAGTAAATTGCGGTCCCGGATTACTTGGATTTGTCCCGAAGCCGTGTGGCTACCTGAGGGGTTAGGAGGAAATGGCCAACTTCTAGTTTATGTTTAATCAGGGTGGCCTAACAATAAGAGGTCCGCTGGTTAAGTTTCCTCCCTATTCTTTAACGATTAATTTAATTAAATGTTTCATTTAAAACTAGGCAAGGCACACTGCAGCAAGAAATTTTATTAGAAGAGATTTTAACCCATTAATGCCTGGATTTCTTTTCCTCAAAAAAACTTAAGCCTTTAACATGAATGTATTAAGGAGTATGATATACAGGGTGTTATGGAAATGACGTATTATATTTAAACCGGCAAATCCCGAGATGAAAATAAATTGAAGAAAAATAACCATAAATGGCGCTTTGAATTATTAAGCGAAATATACACTTTATATGAAATCTCAAAATTTACGTGGCCGCTCCTGAGGCCCTTCGCAATCAATATTTTATTGAGGCAGTCTCCAGGTTCAAAAGAGGTTAGCGTGTGTCATTTTCCGATGTTGTCATATTGCAACACATAATTCTACACGCACGTGTTCAGTTTTTGACAACAAGACGTCTTTGACGCGCGCTATCACTTCTTTTGCAAACTTTTTAGACAAAGAAAACTACAATATTAAGGTACATACTCTCTTACCTTCGATCTTATTTTAAAATTATCCGTTTTATAATTAAATTCCATTAAAAAATAAAACACAAAAAGTATGTTTTTCAACTGAATCAACAGTAGATAATATCACACAAATTTGAAATCACATCACATCATTTATTATTATGAATTATTTCACAACAAAAAAAAAATCGGGCAATACAACTAACAAAACTTTTAAAATTCGTATACGTCAAGCACGTGGCACACTCGACGTCGTGGAACCAACGTCGTTCCACTTCCTAGTCTTGAAACATACAGAAGTATAGTAAGTATGCGGCGCGCGGCCGGTATTCAAGCTACGGCGGCGATACACGCGGTGTGATCTGACAACACTCTAGTGACCCACATTGTTGCTAAGTGAATCCAGATGGAACGGGGCGACAGTATGTGGGTAAAAAGGGTTTTTACCTTAGTATTTAGATATTCGATTTTAAAAAGAAGGATGTAGACTTTCTCTAGGACACCTAAGGAGTCACCAATTTAAATATAATAAGTCATTTCCATAACACCCTGTAGATGTAATAAAACGAGTTTTTGACTTAGTGGTATGTGTATAGCCGTACCATATATGGCACGCTAGGTATTAAGCTGTGTAATTGTAATATTCTTAAAATTTATTAATTCTTATCTAAAAAAATATTAAAAAAATAATATAAAAAAATTGGTTGATTTTAAAAACTAAATTTTTTTGTGAAATGGCGCAAAACAAGTAATGCAAAGTCCTACATCACACTTTTTGCACTGCGTGCGAACAGCACTTGCTTTATTTGTATGCATTGGTCCTGCACAACGTCTTCTATTTGAATCTGGTACATATTCAACAAAATAATCCATCCGGTCAAACTGAATAAATTCGTGAACTCTGCTGCCTGTAGCCGAGGATCTTCCAGCAGATTTTGGTAAAGTTTAATATTTAGTTAGGTAGCACTGCACAATTTCTCGTCCAATCTGAATTTGTGTCATTGTCCGTCCAGTTTTTCTGCACAAATTCCAAGTATTTTGGATGCAAACGTCAATGTGAAGATAGACCACCACCACACTCTCTAAAAATAATTCTAATAACTCAACAGCATTTAGATCACGATAAATCGAATAGTTTTTTCAGGAAATAAGCTGTTATTTCAACTAAATCTTTATTTTTGATCCAAGATAAATTTGGTTTCATCTGTTTCTTTGCGAAATAACTCAGGGGTAGGTTATTTTCTTTATCTGAATAATCTTTATCCAAACTCTGCGCCTCCACCCTTCCGGTTGTTTCCTCTGCTGGTTCTATTGTTTCCTTCTCAGATTGAATTCTTCTTCCGCTAAAAGTTACAGCCTCAGCTTCCCCTTGCAGTCGTTTACCAGATAAATTATGAAATAAGCCACGTCCGTCCTCTTCACCAGAGTCCTCATCGGAAAAACTATTTACTTCCGGAGGTGTGATAAAGATCTTATCCACTGGATCATCGTCCCAAAACTCATCCGTTTCCAAAATATCAGCTAATTGCTGAACAGAAAATTAAAACAGACCCTATATGCCTAGTGTCCCATATATGGCACGGCCAACAAAAACACTTTCGAACTAATTGAAAAAGTCATCAAATGAATACTTACTTATAAAAAATATATTTTTTAAAGTTCTCTGCATTATTTATAAATTATTAAGGGCATTTATTTTAGTAAATATTAGGAAAAAATACTTACTTTTATGATCACCCATTGTTACAAGCTGTTTAACACTGAGGACAGTCTGCCTGCGTATATTAGTATTTTATGCCAATTTTAGCAATAAAGGGTAGGCAAGGAACAATATTAACAAGTATTATTGGTTGATCTTGATCTTTATATTAAAAGGAAAAAAATAAATACGTAGCTATCAAATTTGCGTTCCATATGTGGCACGCTAGGTAATAATAGATTAATCAGAATTGGAACAATATTTAAGGGATCAGTTATAATAGTCAAAGAAACTCGTAGATACATATGATGAGCCGGTGATGTACAAGTTGACAAGTGGATCTGTGTTCTCCGACATATCGGTAAGGGGAAAGCAATATCTATGGTCTAGTCATGTGCGTGCAATAATATAATAAAAATAAGAAATTCTTCTGTAATTGCATTTTATTTTTAATGTATAATTATTCTTTTCTGGAGATCGGATAAAACAAGAAATATAACGTTTTCTTGAAATCATTTTTTAGAAAGTACATTTTTATTATTCGTTTGGGTGGTCTGGGGTTGGGGTAACAGGATGTCTCCCCTGGAACCAACTCGATTTATACAAGAAACCCCAATCAATTATTGTCATTGTTGTAAATATAATTCTTAGACTAATTATTTTAACTTGTTTTTCAATGCTTTTGGAACTTTGGTGTTAAGTTTGAATAAATGATAATAAAAATAAACTAAAATACATTTTGCAAGACACCTCTTTCGCTTGTTATTATTTAATTTTTCTAATTGCCCAGGATTAAAACACTACCTATAAATATCCGTATTTTATGCTCGCGCAATATTAAAAATCATAGAAATTATTTCAAAATTGATTTTAAATGGTGGGATTACTGTCGGTAATCGAATTCTACCAACGAGCTTTGCGGCCGGTGGCTTTTTAATCTCCAATGTAATTAGTTAATCAGAATTCAATTCGAATTCGGCAGCATAGATTTGAAAATTTCGCACTAGGTACATTTTCATTATCCCGATGCGTATATAATCTTTTGCGAACGTGAAATAAATTAGTGTCATATGAGGCATCTATATTCGACCTGAAAAACTATTTAGTACTTATACAGAGTGTTATGGAAATGACGTATTATGTTTAAATGGGTGACTCCTTGGGTGTCCAAGAGAAACGTTACATATTTTTCTTTTAAATCGACCGTTTTAAAAGTGGGGTCCCCCACACCTCATCCGGCGTTTGTTCGGGTTTGTTCGCCCTGTGGTGGCATATCAGGGAACAGGTGTTACGTGCAATGTTGCCAAACTTAATGCAAAACTGAAATTCCATATAAAATTATAAAAGTAAATTATTTATCTACCTACTTGTATTTATCTTTATACCTCCAGGCACAAGATTTTTAAAAATACACTCCGATCAGATCATTCGATTTTATTACACGCGACGCGACGAAATTTGACTTATTCGTCAGCGACATTCCATTTTTCGGTCAAGTCAAACGTCCAAAACATACTACTCGTTTTAACTGACTTAAGTTCGTCTATAAAAATAATGTCAAATAATATACAAAGTTTGGACGCGTAGCCCGAAAATCATTACAACTATTTTATACGTGTATCTTCTGAAAACAAAGCGGATAGCCGAGAGTGTAAAGGGTTATCAACAGAAACGATCGCACCCTAACGCTGTTCTTCTATTACTGACACTTGCAAGTCGCACGCTTGTACCCATAGACCTACGTCGGCCCGGCGCCGAGTGGATTGTGTGAAAGAGATGAGAGATGGATTTATTGTTTGAGAGCCACCGACTACCCGCCTCGAGAGGTTTTATTCCTTAGCGGACTTCATACACCGTACTGACTTTAGGTAACATTTTAGTAATCATTGATTCTTCATCAAAATCTGACTGAGTTTTTTTAGACAAATGAGAGAAATTCTTGAAAAAGCGCGACGCATATTAGAAACTTTGGAAAACATTGGAAAGCATCTTAAATCGTAGACAATGTTTGGTTATTTTCAAGATGTTCTTAAAATTGTTAGGAAGTAAATTATTTACGGAACTTAATTCACAATTGGCACAAATTACCTAAATAATCTCGAACAAACCGGCCTATTTGGGTATTAAGGAATTACCTTTGTGTCACTTTAATTACAGAAGATCAAACGGGGTTTAAGCGATAAAAACTGTTGTTTACCAAAATATAATTAGTATTTATTACTTTTCCGTTTGTTAACCAGACCCATTCTCAGAGACGTCTTAGCCCAAAAACACTTGGCATACACTCTATTTTTGGAAATAAAGGTAAAAAAACCATCAATGATTTATAATTTCCGCTTATATTTTAAAAAACTTTTAGCAGTCGCCATTTTGAATTAGCTTGACAGACTTGCGCTAAAATTTATGAGCATACTGTACAAGATATTAGCTTTCAAATGATGTATCACAAGCTGTATGTTTCTATTTAAAAAAAGATCGATGTCGTCATATCTTTGACAAATGTCTATAAAAAAACAAACGAGTAACGTCAAAATGTGAGCATATATAAAACTAAATTGACGTGTCCGAGCGTTTTCCCCAAAAGTTAAGGCTATATTAATTTTATTCCGGACTTCTGGGCAACCCAGTATATAAAGTAATATGTATAATACTATACTGAATTAAAAATAAAATACTACTTTATTGAATTAAACTATAGAAATAGAGCATAAACTGGAAGATGTTTCTATTATTTTTAGGTTATGTTGTTTTATAGTTGTGACTAGAAATTAGTTGACGAACATCGTCAGCATGTTATATATTTCCGAGTATAGGTATTTCAGATAAATATCTAGTATCTATCTAGTATGATCTATTTGTAAGGTTAAAGGTTAGTATTTTAAAGTTTTCTATAAAAATTTTTGTCGAATCCATAATGTCAAGAAAACTAATGTCAACGAAAACAAAGTAAGCATAAAATTCGAACTCTACTTGCTGCCAACATAAAAAAAAAATCAGTTTCATAAAGTGGCAGGTTATTAATTTTTTTGCATTTGATAATGTAGCCCTTATGAAACCCAAATAAAAAAAGAGTATGTTCCGAGCGCTTAAAGGCGAGGTAATATCTTTGACAAATTAACAGAAAACGTCAAAGAAAAATTACTAGACTTCGTAGACGAACTGAGAATGTTAATGCATGAACGTTATAACTTGAAAACAAATGAAAATCAGATACTTATATACTTATACTTCTCCTGCTCACGGTCCTGCTTATCGTATCGCATAAGTAGCATCTGCTATAAGATCAAATAAAAAGCTTTTTAAAACTTTCACATTTATTGCTATTGCTATATCATTTTGTTTAGCATTATGCATATGAAAATGGAACTGATAAATATAGGGAATTTATTGCTAATCTAGTGCAAGCAAATCGTAAATCTTTGAAATATCAAAGGTGCTTTTTTATAAATATTTAACAGGTGGATCAATTTCTTCTGATTTGGTGGCCCACATTGTAATCTTTTAGGCGCCAGGATCAATCCTTGATAATACAAAATGTGTTAACTTTAATATATTGTGATGCCGTGTTTATGCATATAAAATGTTGCGCAAATATATTTCAAATCTATTAATGAAGGAAACCTTCTTTACATCTTAGGCAAATAAATTAGTTGATCCAGAGTCGAACGTAAATTTATGTAAAATATCTAATGATTATCAAAAAGTTAGGAACTATTGAGGATTTAGGACTTAAATGCAAATCCGCACATATAGATAAATGTTGAGCGATTTTGGACTTCCATAGTCTTTATTTATTTATAACACCAAAAATGCTATTTTTGTACAGGGTTATACCTACTGGGTATAGTTATTAAAATACAGGGTGCTGATAAAGTCTGGAATAATCGATTTTTCTTGAAAACGCAAAACTTTTTCGAAAAACGCTCGTACCCGTCGATTTTATTTTATTCTTTGAAATTTTTTGGCGTTCTTCAATATTATACCGGATGCGCCAAAAACGCTAGGCAAGTGTCAACTTCACTTTTTCAAATAGAACACCCCTTTTTTTCTCCAATATTCAGATTCCTCTCTAAACTCTAGACAAGTTTCATATAACATATTGTATGGCTAAAGTCAACAGTAATTGAAATACAGGGCCCACAATAAAAATCAAGGTATAATTTTAAGGTCTAGGTATTTACCTTCTTACCGGTTTCTACATAATAACTTAGTTACGTAAATGTCAAAACATTTAATATTTACTCCAAAGTTGTCACTTTTACCCATAAAAATGTTTCTAACGGAAGCTGAGAGAATCGAAATATTAATAATAGTAGGATGTGGAGATCGAAAGAGAACACAAATAGAAGTTTGTGAGTATTTTAATGATAAATATCCAAATAGAGAACACATAAATCAGGCAACTGTTTCCAAAATTGTTAAGAAGTATAATGAAGTTGGTCACGTTAAGGATAAACCTAGAAGTGGACGACCTAAAATTTCCGACGATGTCAAACTTGATATTCTAGTTTCGTTGGAAGAAGCATTTCTCAAAATGTTCAAAATATCCACGATTCAACGGTGGCAAAGTTCCTGAAAAAGGAAAAATGGCATGCATATAAATGTCAAGGAGTACAGGAACTTTTGGAAGGCGACCCTGACAGAAGGAATGAGTTCTGCGAAATTCTCATGGATAATTACTTGATTAACGATGCATTATTTCCGAGTAACATAATTTTTTCCGATGAGGCTACTTTTTTCTTGGATGGCATGGTAAATCGTCAAAATTGCCGGTATTGGTCCAGCGAAAATCCCCATTGGTTCCGAGAAATTCATACCCAGCGGCCGAGAAAAATTAATGTTTGGGCAGGAATAATTCGGGATACTGTTATAGGACCCTATTTTTTTGAGGAAAATTTGACTGGCCAAAGATATTTGCAGTTTCTTGAAGAAGACCTCGCTCCAGCGTTGATTGCCCTATTTCCCGATCGGAACATTCCTGACTCACATGATACAACTATGTGGTTTCAGCAGGATGGTGCACCAGCCCACTATTCGGTCGAAGTCCGTAGATACCTGAATGAGTTATTTCATCATCATTGGATAGGTCGACGGGGTGAAATAGAGTGGCCTGCGAGGTCCCCCGACTAAACGCCATTGGACTTCTTTCTGTGGGGCTATATTAAGGAAAGGGTTTACAAAAATAAACCAGAAGATATTGATGTTCTCAAAACGCGTATAACAACAACCATAAGACAAATTACCCCAGAAATTGTACATAATGTACAGTTAGAATTTTTGTTGAGAGATTGGGACATTGTAGAGCCGTAAATGGACACCATTTTCAACACTTACTCAAATAATTTTTTAGATTGTTCACTGTATTACCAATTTCCTGTTAGAATTTTTTTTCTAGCCTAAGTATTTGTCATGGAAAACAAGCTTTAAAATTATACCTTGATTTTTATTGTGGGCCCTGTATTTCAATTACTGTTGACTTTAGCCATACAATATGTTATATGAAACTTGTCTAGAGTTTAGAGAGGAATCTGAATATTGGAGAAAAAAAGGGGTGTTCTATTTGAAAAAGTGAAGTTGACACTTGCCTAGCGTTTTTGGCGCATCCGGTATAATATTGAAGAACGCCAAAAAATTTCAAAGAATAAAATAAAATCGACGGGTACGAGCGTTTTTCGAAAAAGTTTTGCGTATTCAAGAAAAATCGATTATTCCAGACTTTATCAGCACCCTGTATATTGTAAATTTTACAACGAGTGTATAGTGAAAATAATTTATTTATAACCCCAGTAGTACCGCACCTGTATATATACCGCACACCAGTATATATACCGCATATATATAAACAGTATATTGCTTATACTCCATCTGCACTTATGTCCCCGCTATGGGCATCGAAGGGGGCGTTTTGAGTTTGCGCAGTTCGGAAATTTTCTTGTGAAAGTAAACATTCGACAGGACCGGATTTCAACTTTTTTAATGTAAATTTTACTGGTTTGTTAAAAAAAATTTCGATCAGTTCGATTTAAGACAGCGTTCCATTCATACGATTTCTGACGATATGATGATCCGACGGTGCCCTGATCGGTGTAAACTTTTGGTGCCAAATTCCGTCGGGATATTTGTAACAATCGACACGAGGAGCTTTATTTTAACTTTCATCCGACTTCGTATATTTCTTAACCTCACTTTTTTCTAAACCAAAAATTAAGAATGAATGAGTATATTGACTATTTTGGGAATTATTATCAGCTATTAATGCACCAATTTAAAAATACATTAATTTTAAGGTTAGGTAGTGACCACATATATATTATACTGTATACGAGTGATATTCTCTTCTTTTTTTATAAGCTGTTTAGTGAAATTCGGTTCCGAAGATCGGATAATGTGATACGCAAAATATTTTCGCATACAGGGTGTTATGGAAATGACGTATTATATTTAAACCGGCAAATCCCGAGATGAAAATAAATTGAAGAAAAATAACCATAAATGGCGCTTTGAATTATTAAGCGAAATATACACTTTATATGAAATCTCAAAATTTACGTGGCCGCTCCTGACGCCCTCCGTAATCAATATTTTATTGAGACAGTCTCGAGGTTCAAAAGACGTTAGCGCATTATAGGCGATGTTGTCATATTGCTATTTTTTTTCAGAATTTATGATCCGATTTGAATGATTTTTTTTTTCATTGTAGGTTGGTTCCTTGACAATGTCATAGTTTTCGCTGTTTATGATAAAAATTCAATTTTCGATGTATACTGGGTGTACTAAAAATGCTACGTTTTTTCCGAAAATTCGCATCACCCTGTGGAGTATCTTAGCAACCGAAACATATTGCAGTTGACATTAAACGGTAGGTCCATCTTTCCCCAACATTTTCTTTTTTGGTTTACTTCATTATCTCTGTTATTAAAGGAGATACACCGTTTTATAGCGTAACATGTTTTTATAGACTTTAATATTCAACACATTCATTGTTAAATGTTTTCAAGTAGGTTTCAAGATTAAAATACTCGTCGGGCAACTGGGCATACGAAACGATCGTTTAATAAGCAGTTTCCGAACAGTTTTTATCAGTATGGCGAATTTTATTTGACTTTTGTAACTTTAAAACACAACATCTGCTGACACATCGCTTGCAATGTCAGAAAAAGTCCCTAGTCTACCTGGAAACATTTAACAATGAATGTGTTGAATATTAAAGTCTATAAAAACATGTTACGCTATAAAACGGTGTATCTCCTTTAATAACAGAGATAATGAAGTAAATCAAAAAAGAAAATGTTGGGGAAAGATGGACCTATCGTTTAATGTCAACTGCAATATGTTTCGGTTGTGAATATACTCCACAGGGTGATGCGAATTTTCGGAAAAAAACATAGCATTTTTAGTACACCCAGTATAAATCGAAAATTGAATTTTTTTCATAAACAGCGAAAACTATGACATTGTCAAGGAACCAACCTACCATGCAAAAAAAAAATCATTCAAATCGGATAATAAATTCAGAAAAAAAATAGCATAAAAAATATGGCAAATTTATGATGTTGCGTTCAGTTTATATGTGATATGTACATATATACCACCTACTCCTAATCTTTGATTTACGAAAGTAAACCGTAACTTCCGTTGTGCCCCCCCCCCCCCCCCCAAAAAAAAAACCAAGATCTGGTTACGCTACTGTCATTTTTATGCAAATAATTATTAAAAACAGTATAACAGAAAGAAAAAATGTTAAAATTATAGTATTTTTGTCTAAAGCACACGGCCAACATTCACTGACGTATTTTGAGAGCTTACTGACCTATCCCGTTGATTCTTTACATCTCTCGCCAGGATTTACCGGATTAAATTTAATACGTAATATCCGTAACACCTTGTATATTCGTCGATCGATACAATTTGTTGCCAAAGTGGTATTCCACATTTACATTCTTACCCTGCCGAACGTTTGTGTCTACCAATTAATCAGCACTTTAAATCTTTTAGAGTAATTATTGGACAACGGAATAACAAGCAATAGCATGACGGATTACGACAATATAGGACCAGACACCTCCGATTGCCCTTCCGGATATCATCCGGTTAATTCAATGAGCGGCACGACGCCTAAAGCAAATAGAAGGGCGTCGGACCAGAGGGCGTCCAGCACACGTCCTTTGAACCGAACACGTGACCGGCACAAAAGGAGCAGTCGGCGTTGGATTACTCTGGTTTGCTCCGGTCTTGTTTTCGTAGGCGTAAGAGGCTTTCGGTAACGATGAGTAAGTTTAATTTATTTCTCATTGAGAATAATGCAGTAATTTATTTGTATTATATTTCCATTCATAATAGTATATTAAGATACAAGTTTCATAAGACATTATCTTAGATCACGCGTTTAATAGTATTATAGTACGAGTGCTCTAATTGTCTATGAACCGTACTAATACTTTTTCTTTTTGGGTTAGCAATACTTTTACAATTTAATAAAATGTTACAAGTATCAAATATGCCATGATAGAAACAATTGAACACAACAATGCTTCTTCCCATCCGTCATAATAAAAAATAAATATATTATTAAAGTTAATAAAAATGAGTCAGGAAGAAAGTTGTACTCCGTCAGAAATACGAGAAATTGAAGAAATAATCTAGAAAAACTTTTAAAAAGAATATGCAATTGAGTTATGGTGCCAGCAGAACAAAGTTCAAAATATTGAACAAAATAATTAATAATACTATTGAACAAAATATTGTGTCGACACAGAATCTGACAGGAATAACAATTAATGCCCAGGAAATGTCTACAGTAACTATAAATATGTATATATAAAGTAATATATACCGGGTGTCCCGCTAAGGTCGACGAGCGGCTGTATACCGCTAGATGGCGTATTTTGAATTCAAAATCAAGAAATGATAATATCTCTTAAAATCGATAGTGAAGGTATGTCATGTGGAACTGTTTTGGACTCTCCAATTAACACTGTACAAATAATTTATTTGATATTTTGGTCTATCTCCTAAAATAAGGGGTGGGAGGAGGTTTGAATCGTGTTGCAGAAAAAGTTCGATAACTCCCGAATACGTTAACCGATTTCATCGAACTTGGTCTTGTTTTAAAGCCCCTTGACAGTCGAATTATAGTCTATTATAATACTTAAGTTTTAGTTTAAGCAAGAATCACCAGATGGCGTTTTTTGACCGCCTTAGTAATTTACTCAATTTTCAATGAAAAGTTAAATGGAAGGCTAACATTTTAATTCATTAGTTGTATTACTCGTAAAATTATTTAAAAAGTGGCATAATTAATACATTTTTTCAGTAAACAATTTGAAAGTTATGTTATGTTATTCTATTACTGAAGCATATGACATGCTGGCATTATATTTTCAATGTTTTGAAAATACAGTTATTGCCTCGCTGTAAGATATCCCGAGCGACAAAATTTTTCGCGGATGGTTTTCAAGCGCTTAGCAAGACGCTTGCTAGAGTCTGGACAAGTGTTATCAATGCAAGCTCAATTCAGGATTCGCAGAACTCGAAATGAAAACAATATTATAAATGTTCTTGCATATATTGAAGCTTATCCTAAACGCAGTATTAGGGATATAGAAAGAGATCTTGTAGTTCCTCGATCGGTTATTCATAGAATTCTAAAAGATGAAAAATTACACGCATATCATGTTGAACTTCATCAGGCACTTACTGCATTTGATTTTGACCGAAGGTTAGATTTCAGCAACTGAATGCTTGAAATGACCAGAGAAAATCCAAATTTTGTTCATCAAATTTTATGGACAGATGAGGCTACCTTTACTAGTTGAGGTAAAGTAAATTTACATAATAGCCATTACGGGTCTTCACATAATCCTCATTGGATGATAGAAATTGATCATCAAAATCAATTCAGCGTGAATATTTGGTACGGCATTATTGGAGGTAAAATTATTGTTTTTATATTTGAAAAGACTCTTAATGGAGCAAGATATTTAGAATTTTTAAGGAACCATTTGCCACCTCTTTTGGATGAAATGCCTTTAGAAACCCGTTTAAACATGTGGTTTCAACAGGACGGTTGCCCTGCGCATTATGCTCTCAGAGAGAATATTTAGATACCGAGTTCCTCAAAAAATGGATAGGAAGGGGTAGTTTATTTCCCTGGCCACCCAGATCCCCTGATTTAACAGTTTTGGACTTTTATTTATGGGGAAGACTTAAAGATATTGTCTATCAGACCCGGCCAACCACACGAGAAAACATGATTCTTAGAATCCGAAATGCGATATCGTCTATTTCTGTGGCAGAGATCGAAACTGCTGTTGATATCACACGTCAAAGAGTTCAAAGTTGCATCGACAATAACGGCGGCCATTTTGAGCATTTACTGAAAAAAATTTAAAAAGTAGGTATTGATCTTTGCAAGGTGATAAGTAATTAGTAATTAGTATTAAGTGGGAATTTTATTGTTTCGATTGTCATGGCTTACTTGTTATTAATGAACATTTCATGTTTTAATTTAAATATTTAATAAAATATATTTTTGCTCATAACTTAAGTTAGAAAAATGGTATCGACTTCCGGTTTATGCCAGTTTTTAAATAATTTTACGAGTAATACAACTAATGAATTAAAATGTTAGCCTTCCATTTAACTTTTCATGGAAAATTGAGTAAATTACTAAGGCGGTCAAAAAACGCCATCTGGTGATTCTTGCTTAAACTAAAACTTAAGTATTATAATAGACTATAATTCGACTGTCAAGGGGCTTTAAAACAAGACCAAGTTCGATGAAATCGGTTAACGTATTCGGGAGTTATCGAACGTTGTCTGCAACACGATTCAAACCTCCCCCCACCCCTTATTTTAGGAGATAGACCAAAATGTCAAATAAATTATTTGTACAGTGTTAATTGGAGAGTCCAAAACAGTTCCACATGACATACCTTCACTATCGATTTTAAGAGATATTATCATTTCTTGATTTTGAATTTAAAATACGCCATCTAGCGGTAAAATTTCAAAGCTAAAAATAATTTTAGTATACTTCTAGGAGTCACTTTTGTAATAAATTTTTTTTCCCGGAAGCCGTAGGGCAAACAGTTATCGAGATACAGCCGCTCGTCGACCTTAGCGGGACACCCGGTATAATACCATATTGAATTAAAAATAACAATAGTACCTACTTTATTGAATAAAACTTTGGAACTAGAGCATAAACTGGAAGATATTTCTATTATTTTTAGGTTATGTTGTTTTATAGTTGTGACTAGAAATTAGTTGACGGACACCATCAGTATGTTATATATTTCCGAGTATAGGTATTTCAGATAAATATCTAGTAAAAATGATCTATTTACTAGGTTAAAGGTTAGTATTTTAAAGTAAAAAATTTCTGTCGAATCCATAATGCCTAGAATTCCTAGAAAACTAAGTTCAACGAAATCGAAGTAGGCCTAAAATTCGAACCCTACTTGCTGTGGCAAGTTATTAATTTTTTTTGCATTTCATAATGTAGGCATTATGAAACCCAACTAGAAAAAATGTTTTATTTAACGCATTCTAAATAACTTAATTTACAATAGAATTTAAGTAAAACAATTAGTTTGCCTAATTTGGCTATAACGCTTATGTATAGTTAAATTATAATAAATTTCTTGGAAACTAAGGACCGATATTTGATATTTAGTTACCTTGAGTTATACCTTAGCTGAGGTTTATGTTTTAAACTAATTTGACGACCTTAAAGATTTATTCCTTTAGATAAGAGTTAAAAAGGACTTTTTAGGCCCGTATTTAAAAAAAATTAAGTTGATGATGGCGACTTAAAGACGAAACGTCGCTTAAAAGATCTGATAATGCCATCTTGTGGAGAATAAAAGGTGCCAATGAGAAAGTGAAATTTATTTTTGGACATCTCTTCGAACAAAATAAAAACCGTAACGCAAAATTTTAGATTATTCCAAATATCTTGAACGGCACTGTATTTATTTTTGATTTGTTTGCGGCAAATTATTGGGCCCATAATTACTCAACTTTGCCTCCGTTACCGAAATCCCAATGGTGAAGGCCGAATTTGTAACACCCTGTATAGGCAATTTCAATATTCGGGACTACTGAAGCCAAATCATTGTGTACGGAGAAATCTTAATAATTTATAGGGACTATTTTTGAATTTGTTTGTCATAACAGAATGTATAAAAGTGAACAGATTCATCGTCCTTGCTAATTTTGATTTCTCACGAATTTGTTCGTTAAACTTGAAATAGCCATGTCTCCGATTTTTTCTGGATAGCTAGTGGTATTAAGGGTGAGTAGTTTTCAATTTGACACCCTGTATATATATTTTTTTATTTATAAAACACCTCTATTGGCATTTACTGAAATTACAATCTCATCATCATAATTTAGATCAATGAGCAATATTTTTCCAACCTAATTTACTACAGCTACGAAACTTATACCTAAGGACTTACTCACTAGAGTTCCTTATTTTTTCTAATATCCTAATTACACTAATGCTGATCTGTACCCAAGCAATGATCTCTGCTTTTGTACCAACGCAATTAGACCAGCTAGAAGGGTTTGATCCTCTTGAGTCTTCTGGTCTGGTTCGTATTGTCAAGGAGCTGGATAGCCTCGACATTGACGTGATGAAGAAGTCGCTGTTCATGACTCTTGGCGAATTCGCTAACGGCCTGGCTAACGGTATCCATTTCCATGTCTCTATGAAGCTAACTATTTCTGCAGAGTACCAAGGGGCATTGCCTATGGCTCCTTAGTACTTTGTTTTGGAATCGCTGGATTATTGCCAAATTGCTCTTACTGGCACAACCCCACAGCTGGATGCCATATGTCCATACTGGCTTGAGAATTTGTTTGTACAGAAGTACTTTGTTATATATGGACAGAGTAGAATTTCGTCCAAGCAGCCAATACATTTTCTTAAATTTGAAGTCTAATTATTCTTTTTTCTTTTTGAATGAGCTCTCCAGCGTAGCTTAGCGTCCAGTGTTATGCCCAAATATTTTGCTGTATAAGCATATGGTACTTGGATATTTTTTATGCTAACAGGAATATATTGATCTCTTTTGTATGTGAAATTCAAATGGGCAGATTTAGTCTCATTTAATTTGATTCTCCATTGCTTAGTCCAGTTGTTAATTTTGTTAACTGATGTTTGCAGTTTTATTGCCGCTTCTTCGTGATCTTTGTCTACAGTCATTATAGCATTGTCATCAGCAAAGGTGGCTATCGTATCATGCTCGAGTTCAGGAATATCGCTGGTGTCTAGTAGATAAAGGACTGGCCCTAATACACTGCCTTGTGGTACCCCTGCTTTAATTTCTTTAAGTTCAGAGTAAGCCTCTTCCTGTTGCATTGTAAAGGGTCGATCAGAAATATATGACTTCAATAATTGTGCGAACTGGTTAGGCAAGAGCTTGCATAATTTATAATGTAGTCCCTCGTGCCACACCTTATCAACAGCCTGAGCTACATCAAGGAAGACGGTAGAGCATACTTTTCTTTCTTCCAGCGACTTTTCATGTCTGTAATCCTGTGGACCTGATCTATCGTTGAGTGCCTCTCTCTGAAGCCAAACTGATGGTTAGGAATTATGTTTTTGTCTTCAATAATTGGTTCTAACCTTTTAAGAAGTATTTTTCAAACAATTTTGAAATTGCAGGGAGCAATACCAACAAACAAACCCTGTATATTTGACACTGATAATTTGTTAGTGAACTCTTTAACACATACAAAATTAATAAACTGTTGCAGATTAGACTTAAATATTCTAATATTCGATACTTCACCGGCTCGCATATAAATCATAAGACATTCATAATGTAGTTAGGTGTTTACAGGCATTCGGGATTATCCATAACGCACAAACAATGTCATCAGCCCAGCCCACAAACAGTTACACGCATTTTAGTCCGGGTAATTTATTAAATAGTGGCACAAAGACGGACCGATAATATAGTAAAAGGCACACAATAGTATAGAGAAGTTATAACAACGGTAATCCTGGGCGTAGAGCAGGACAATGCGAAGATCCCGGTGCGCTATCCCCGAGTCCATATTTCTATTTCCATTACAATGGGCCCTTTGTTGCGGCCGCAACACTCCACACTTCATACAATTCACATCGGATGCTAATACAATGTTTCTGTCATTGGCGTGCTTTGTTGATTCTGGGGGAAAATAGGATTGATTTACGCGGTCGGTCTATAGAGCATTAGAGTTTTAATCCATAATAAAATTTAAATAATATTTATTTATTTATAAGAACTTTATTGACTACTCAATAGGCCATTGATCGAGGTCCTTCGGCCCGTATTAATTTGAACTTAATACACAGGGTGTCCGGGAAAATGTCGGAAATCTGACCGATATGAAGAAAACAAGTGAAAAGGGTAGTACAAGTTCATATAAACTTTTTTCTATTTGGGTTTCATAATGGCTACATTATGGAATGCCACTTTATAAAACTGAAATTTTATTTTTTTATGTTGGCAACAAGTAGGGTTCAAATTTTAGGCTTACTACGATTTCATTGAAATTAGTTTTCTAGGAATTATGGATATGACAAAAAATTTTTATAGAAAACTTTAAAATACTAACCTTTAACCTTGCAAATAGATCATTTTTACTAGATATTTATCTGAAATACCTATACTCGCAAATATATAACATGCTGACGGTGCCCATGAACTAATTTCTAGTTACAACTATAACACAACATAACCTAAAAATATCTTCTAAGAAATATCTTCCAGTTTATGCTCTATTTCTAAAGCTTTATTCAATAAAGTACCATTTTTATTTTTAATTCAATATAGTATTATACATATTACTTTATATACACATATTTATAGTTACTGTAGACATTTCCTGGGCATTAATTGTTATTCCTGTCAGATTCTGTGTTGACACAATACTTTGTTCAATAGTATTATTTATTATTTTGTTCAATATTTTGAACTTTGTTCTGCTCGTACCATAACTCGAAGTTTTGCATATTCTTTTTAAAAGTTTTTCTAGATTATTTTCTGCTATTTCTCGTATTTCTGACGGAGTTCAACTTTCTTCCTGACTCATTTTTATTAACTTTAATAATATATTTATTTTTAATTATGACGGATGGGAAGAAGCTTTGTTGTGTTCAATTGTTTCTATCATGGCATATTTGATACTTGTAGCATTTTATTAAATTGTAAAAGTATTGCCAACCCAAAAAGAAAATATTAATTCAAATGGAAAAAATCTACTATATTTTTTTAAGTTTTTCAGACTTTAAAGACCCAAATAGAAAAATTATTATAAAATACATGGTTCATAAGACAATTAGAGCACTTGTACTCTAGAAAACTCCCCGCTTGTCGTTTTCTAAATTAAACGCGTACTCTTAGAAAATGTCTTATGAAACTTGTATCTTAATATACTATTTTCGTATAGGCCTCCTCTACTCATAATTATTGAACCACAAGGATATTTAAATTTTTTTTTAATATGATGTATACCAGGTAAGACCCTTCACATTAGTATCCAAGAAAGTGTTGTGAATTACTCACAGCTGCAGGGACGGACTAGCTGCGACACCCACGGCCCCTTTTTTTTAACGCCCTGTATGATAAGAACTTTGGACAACGGTTTTTCTATTACCTAAAAATTAAATACTCTTCATTCATGTCGCTAATCCTAACCGTCTTCGGAAAAAACGTCATTTTATTTACCCAGTCCCCTAAATTCTCACGGGTTAAATATGAAAAAGCCGAATTTTGAAGGTTGCACATTAGATCGGAACAAATCTTTTATTTAAAAGCATTATATCGATCAGAGAAGTCAATACTTGGATGGGTGTGCGCTTGGGAATAAGTGTCAAAATTTTTACAAACGATTTTAGAAAGTTTTACAAGAGATTTTTTAAAATTTACAAAAGATTTTAGTAAATTTTACAAAAGGTTTTAGTAAATTTTTGTAATTTTTGCTAAAAAAGGTTAAGATTTTGCTATAATTTAATGGCAGTTCTCGATAAAAGTCCAGTCACATATGGAACTATAATGATGGTTAGTTTTAGTACTTGTATAATAAATTTAACTTTAATTTAAGTTTATAAGTTCATTCTTTCTGTAAAGTTTGTTTCACGATAAATGGATATAACTTAATGATTTCTTGGGTGGGTCCCATTGTGTCGACAAGAGCTTGGCAATAAACAAGTGAAGTGTGAAGGGACGGACTAAGGAAAACAAGTAATGATATGATTATATTAATGTAATCAAATGAAATAACATTTTTTTAAAATATTACTAGTCATATTTATTTACATTTATAATGTCATTCTATAGATAGTTCTGTTTCGCTATCGCTATCGCTATGGTACACACAAGAGTCTTTAATGTTTTTTGCAGAAAGCCACAAGGCATTTGGAACGCAACCGTTTTCTGACCCAGCATGTAAAATGCTTATTCTTTTTCCTTTATTTGACGGAGCTTTTGTTTTACACTTATCGGAAGAATCAGACCAGCCTTTGGATGGTGTTTCATGCGTGTCAAACCAAGTCTCGTCGAGATTATAGGACGGTTTTCAGAACGGGATTTCCTTACAGAAGTTATATACTCATGACGCCATTTTTGTAAACGGTGGGATTCCATGAGTACTTGCCTTTTGTCAATTTTGCGGTATCTGAATCCCATTTCCGACAAAACTCTCCAAAGGCTAGTGCGGCTACAACTTATCAAGTCCTCGTCGCTTTCATCGAAACATTTGGTGAAACCGGCATCTTTACGCTTCTTTCTAGATTTAATGGGATTTGACGCGATTCTTTTCACTGTAGTCAGAGGTATCTTAGTCAAATCAGACGTTTCAGTCGCAGCAGCACTAGCATAAAGTCCTCTGTTGAGTAAAGAAGTATAAACTCTTTTTACAATTTCCCTAGCATTGAGAGATAAATGCATTTTCTCCACTGCAACACTAGAAGAAGCACCATCAATGTTTTTCCATGGACGCCACATACTGTTTTTTTATACGTTTGGTAAAATAATATCGGTAATACAACTAAACTCTTCCAGCAAGAAATAAAAACTAACAAATTTTACCACAAAAAGATATTTAAATATAAATTAAGCAACCTAACCTACCTGATGTGCCTATATTTAATTATAATTATTACAATCCGGTCCTTTCCACATAATAATAACAAACGGTCATAAATAATGGGTTCGTCCTAGGTACTTTTATTGCAGTCATTACGTTATATCCATTTATCGTGAAACAAACTGTACCTTTATTTTTGACAATATCGACAATTTTTATGAAAATAAGTTGATCAGAATTGAAAACTACGATATAGTTTGTATTGAATATGCGGCTCCTCTATTGTTAGAATGCCATTGTCCACCTATTTGGGCTACCAGTGAATGTTCATTATATGTGGGATACCAAACTAGTACATATTATAAATAAAATTTTATATCTGAAGATGATTAATTTGTTCAAATTAGTCAATACGATAACATTTTACTTTTAATATTTGACAACAGAAAAACTAACTGCTGCAATGTTGTAAAATAGCAGAATTGTTACCCAATGTTCATAAAGGAAGAAAAATATAAGAAATACATATATTTTATTATTGATAAATCAACTTATAAACGAAGAATATCAGTCTGCCTGGAGCGGCGTCGCTCAGTCGGGCGACCTATAGGATTAGAATTTTTTTAACAGCATTAAAGTAGGGCTCGACAACTAAATATATATAATATGTTAACCTTATCTAATGTTGTTTGTTTATTGTGTTTTAGTTTATATATTTGAGACAGATGAAAAATGTAGATGGACCGTTTTTTTTTATAAACTATTTATGGTATTGTAATTATTCAATCAATAACTCTAACTTTTTCTAAACCAATTTTTTTTTAATCCCCCCCCCCCTCCAATGTTCATGTCTGGATACGCCACTGCCGGACTTGACAGAAGAAATGCGAAGATACTTTTCAGATACCTACTAATTTTGACGCAACCTATATATTATCTTAGTGATTTATTCAAAGAAGTAGTCATTGATGAGACGTCGACTTTGTGTGTTCTGATTTTTTGTTACTAAAATCAGGTCTCTTCGAGAAATGGACTACTTTGAATTTAAAAATGACAGTCAGGCTAAACTAGTCCAGTTATATAAACGGAAAAAGACTAGTAAATATTTCATTGTAAAATTTCCTATAAAATATAATATTAATTACATTTTTTATTCTAAATCCGTACCAAAATAGTATTATAAACATAATTTCGAAAAAGTATAGTTAGAATTCCTAATAAATTTAGTAAAATCACGTAAATACTAAAATATATAGTAAATTTTAACTAACCCTTATAGTAAATATATTATTGTACGATTACCTATAAAATATTGTATTAATTACATTTTACAACGGATGTAAGTGAAAATAATTTATTTATAACTCCAGTAGTTAAATAAAGTGTTGTAAATGTTTTTTTTATAAGAATAAACAGCTTAAATCAGAGGTAACGGGTGTCGTCCAACCTGGCGCGAGGACCCAGGTATGCTGCATAAAATTTTCCCATCTGGGCGCGAACTGAAAATTTACCTCAAATACCAATATGGAAAATTATTATTTCCCAGACCACCCGATGATCCTTATACAATAAGGGCGTATTTTTGTCTACACAGTAGCACTTTAAAATACTATTTCAGATTGAATGGTGCTATCAAGAAAAGGAAGCCCTCTCCATTGATAGGATGCAACCACCTGCAGATCGGTTTCGAACTGTATTATACAACGTTAAGTTAAAGTCCTCTCTGATGATAGGTATGTACACCTACCCTGTACTGACGAGAACAAATGAGTTCGAAACCGGTCTGCATGTGGTTGCATCCTATTAATGAAGAGGGCATCCTTTTCTTGGTAGTACCATTCAATCTGAAATAGTATTTTAAAATGCTACTGTGCAGACTTTTTATTTCTTAAATAGAAAATTTACCTGTTTTGTAATAACCCATCTCGGCTAATTTATTCATTTATTGCCACGTAATTTATGGAGGATTATATTTTTCAATCACCATAACACCACACACAACCATTTTGCCATATTATGAAAGTTTTGAAATCTCTTTATGTTTATTTTTTTATTTTATCCTCAATAAAGTTCTGTGTTTTCTAGATTTACGAAGTAAACTAATACTATTACACTTGAATTAAATTTAAATTAAAGAATTTACTAAGTGTGATTATTGTTCGAATGAAATAAAATAGGTCGTTTATAATATGAAGCGTCTAGAAAAAATCTAAGATTGAATTTCAGTTTAACTTTATCTACAAAAATTTTTTTTTTGAAAAATTTTGAGGTGAATTATTTTTTGTTTAATTAAAAAAATGTTTATTTTCTTTATCCAAATGTTATATAAATTGTAATTTCTGTTCCCTTAATATTAACATCTTTATTTACTTATTCCAAAAACGTGTCAATTATTACAATTGGACGTTGCTGTGTTTAATTGTTTTTCAAACACAATAAAAAAATAACTTCTGCACGTGTCCTAGCATTTAAATAAACGTTTTACGATGTTATTTTTCTGTTTGTTATCAGCTTTTTTCAGCAATATTATAAAAATGATTAAAACCATTTCCTCTTTATTTATTAGAATATCTTTCAGCGTTTTTTTTTAAATTTAGTGGTTATCATTGGCGTAACTAGAATGATTTTGTAGGGAGGGCCTGGCACCTAGTCTAGTAGGATTTTAATGGCAAGTGTCACTATGACGTATGTATGGCTTCGAACTTCGGAAACTCTGGGGTGGCATAGCCCGGTTTTCTCGGTAGAAGATTATAAAAAAAAATATCCCCGCATTCCTTTCGTAGCTACAGATAAACTTGTCGACCTGGTTCTGCAACGTTAACCAACGAATACTTAGAGAAAAACACTGTCTTTAAAAAAATAATGGTCGCGTGTCTTATCAATTATTATTTCAAATCAAAGCTTTTCAAACACTCAAATGTTTTCACTACCAGTTGGAAACTTATGCGCATTGTCGCATGGCATGTAAAAAAGATTAAATTTAAACCCTTTGTTATTTTAAACTTGAAGTTTAGGGTTGGGACGTAAGGGTGTCAAAAATTCAACGTTTAAAATTGAAGTTTGTTTTTTAATTGGAATAAATTTTAAAATTCGAGCGTTTTTCCGGTCTCACACTCTATTACTAAGGTACGCAGTGAAAGCATTCTTCAACTGCCTCATTCTACTCCGTCCAATTGCAAATTGAAAGTATTATTATTTAAAATGTATAATGAATATTTTTATTTCTTAAATCAATACTTAGTTTTAAAATATAATACTCAAATAGAATAAATCTTACGAAAAGAAATATATTTTCAATACATAAATACACTCGCCGGCACAAAATTCCGCTTCCCTGAAATTTTGATCAAGTTTGATATTTTATAACTTTTCTATTTTTTATGCGATTTTCATGATTTTGTCATGAGTTTGTAGATCCGTTTATTGTATTTTTCCTTAATTATTTTATAAAGTAACATTTTTCGATTAGGCTATATTATACAGGAGTAAATCAAACGGTTGTTTTTTCTCGTAATTTCAAAATACCCTGTAGGAAAATTGAGGTGGATAATTTTATTAACATTTTCTAAACATTTCGGTTTTTGATTCATTCCATTATCTCATTTCTGCTGCGAGCTGCAAAATTTGAAATGAAATGATTATTTGAAGCCTATTTTTATTAAGAAAAACAAACACTACACTGAAAAAAAGGATACTTTAAACCAAAAGACTATAACATTCACTTAAAAGCCGCGCGCTTTTCAATAGGTCCAAATGCGCCGTCTTTTGCCAGAAAACTTTAATTCTTTTGTTGTAAGTTCTTTCTTTTCTTTCTATCCAAAGGCAGTATTTTTTTAGCCAACAGCGATGGCATTTAGGACAATGTCTTAAGGAGTTAAGTAATGACGCCATGCAGGCAACATACGAGATTCTATTAGCACAATATCGATAATCTGTTGTCTCAAGTTCTTTGGAATTTAGGTCAAACATAAAGCACTTGCTCCAAGAGAAAAAGTTCCTGAATCAAAATCAATCAAAAAAATGTTCTCGAATAATGAATTTTCGGTTTTGGTTCCAAACCCCGAATATTCTGTTTCTGTTACTTTTTATATTGAGTCAATTAAAAGTGCTCTTGAACCAAAAGCTCGACGTTTTTCGTTTAAGAGCAGGTTTCTTGAGAACCGATTTGTAGTTGCGTATTCAACATTTTATTATCTTGGCTCAATTCCTAAGCTGTTGAACTAAAGCCTTAAGTATTTTCTGTCTCCTTTTTTACATTGATTCAATTGAAAATGCGCTTGGCACAAGCTTCAGCGGTCTTCCATCAAGAACATAATTATTGGAAGCCCGCTACCTAGCAGTGCCCTCGCGCCCCTCGATAATTTTAGTTTCATAGGAGTCGTTATATATGAACTTTTAAAATAATCTTGCTACTGTTATTACTATTTTTAACACAATAAGTACAAAACGACGAGAAGCAAAAATGAATTGGGAAACAGTGAAATTTGGAAATTGATTAACTATTTAGGAACATACATTTATTTCTTATTTCTATTACTAAAAAAATTCATTTTTGCTTCTCGTCGATTTGTATGTTGTGTTAAAAATAGTAATAACTAGTAGCAAGATTATTTTAAAAGTTCATATATAACGACTCATATAAAACTAAAATTATTGAGGGGCGCGAGGGCGCTGCTAGGTAGTGGGTTTCCAATAATATTTTAATTGTGGAGTTACGATATATTGAGATGAGTGATGATAGGCAAAAAAAATCCGAATTTTTTTTTGTTGTTTATTTATATTCTAATAAACACCAAATATAACTGTTTCTTTTATTATATCACTAACATTTGGGCTAAGGAATAGTTGGGAACTGTTAAAAATTGCGGAGGGTGACTCTCGTCATCTCTGGGTCTTTTCGCTAGGGGTTGCTCATCTTCTTCTTGCTAAAACCAAATATGAGTATTATTATTAGATATGTACCTAAAAAGCTAATGCGCTATGCATAAATTCTTTGTTGCTCGTTTGTCCCTTAAAAATTGGTGTTTTTAGTTATGGCCCAAGAACTCACTTTCCCAAAAGTTACAGTTCCAGGTTAGGTTAGGTTAAATAAATTAAAAACTAATCAGTGCCTATATTATTTTTATATTTTGTAAAACAAATTTGTTTTGCTCTAAAATCTTAGGGTTTTATAGTAAAAGCTATCGATCTCCAGCACTTTATTATGCTATTACTACAAATCATTAATATCTTATGAGAAGATCTACGGGGCTTGCCATAACAGAATACTCTTTTAATTTGAACTAGTGTACAATGGCTAGTCTGTTTGCAGGTTTAGAACGCGCTGGGATTCCAAGTCAGCCATTTTGCAAAATTAAAGAAAACGTCTTAAAAACCTTTAATTTTATAACCTGTACGATACATCCATTCCTAAATATACACCGACTATGTTTGGTAATTTTAAAATCGTCATTCAAGAAGGACGTCATTGTTGAGTTTTGTTTTATGTTTATAAATGAATTACATTATTTATTCTTACCTTCAAAGACAGGCTCTAATCTTTCCACTTTCAATTTTCTTAATAGAGAGTTGACCTCGTATTCTTGAATGCTCATTATATAAAAAAATCTCAAATTTGCACTACCACAAACACAGCCACTTAATGGTCGTTGCCAACGACAGGCAGAGCGAAAGACAAGTGAAGACGCAACACGGAAAGTGGTATGATTTACCCCTTCCTTGACACACGCATCGCCGAACGGTAGTGATTGTGTCAAGAGAAAATTCTCTTCCCATGAAACCGAAATATTTTATTGCGGCTTACTACCAAGAGTTTTTAATTCACTGTTTTCTTCCTATAAGACCCAGCGGGTTTTCATGTTACGTCCCTTAATTTGTAGGTTTATCATGAAGAGATTCCGCTCTTGGTTCAAGGTATTGCTTTATTTTATTTATAACATGTCTTTCCCCAAGATATTTCGACTTGCCCCAAGAGAACTCTAAACCAAGAGAATTTAAAAAATATTTCAAGAGCGACTGTTCACTTATAGCAAGACACTTTACCTTGCATTAAGAGAGTTGCTCTTGTAACCAGAAGAAATTGGTCAAGAGCGTCAAAGACATTGGGCCAAGAAACCCATTTTTATCAGTGTAGGTATATCATAAAGTTAATTAACAAAAACAATTCTAATATCGTGGATTTCCTCCTCTCGCAGCAATACAGCTTGCAATCTTTGTGGCATCGAATGAATAAGGTTATTTATCTTTTCTTGATTGATAGCCTGATATTATTCGGTCAGCGCCAGTCGTAAATCTTGCAAGGTTTGTGGTTGTACAGGACGACGCGGTCCTTTTAAGTTTATCCCAAAGATGTTCGATTGGGTTGAGATTCTTGGCTATATGCGGGCCATTCCAATCTTGGAAGTCCAACTTCATCCACATATTCGCTCACTACGTGTGCAACGTGAGGTCTAGCATTATCTTGCATTAATGTAAATTGGTTCCCAATGAAAGGAGCAAATAGAACAACAACTTCTTGGAAGATTTCCTCAATATAACGGTGGGCGGTTAGATCTCAACAAATAGAAGATTGGTGCGTGCTTCGGTAGAAATACCCATGACATACATTTTCTAAAAATAACATCGTTTCATTTAAAATTTTGCAGCTCGCAGCAGAAATGAGATAATGGAATGAATCAAAAAATGAAATGTTTAGAATACATCAAAGATGACAAAAAACAGTATGTAAATAAAATTATGCTCCTCAATTTTCCTACAGGGTGTTTTGAAATTACGATAAAAACAACAGTTTGATTTACTCCTGAATAATAGAGCCTAAGCGAAAAATGTTACTTTATAAAATAATTAAGGAAAACACAATAAATTGATCTACAGATAATAAAATCATGAAAATCGCATAAAAAAGTTATAAGATATCAAACTTGACAAAAATTTCAGGCTGGCGGAATTTTGTGCCGGCGAGTGTAGATATTATAATTATTATTTTGAAAAATTAATTCCTTGCTGTGATCAAGTGCTCAGTTCATACTTGGATCTTTGAGCATAATATTTTTAAACTAAGTATTTATTTTTTGTGTGTAGCCCTTGGTGGAGCAGCCCGAGCAGCGTATGACCCCTCGGCAGTGGCCCTATCTATGATCGTGAACGAGAAAATACTCTATCATTAGACTACCTGTCAATTATTAATTATGTCTATTAGGAAAATACTATACCTAGTAATAATCTATAAATCATTATAATCTATGTATTCTAATCCATATTAAGATGAGGATCCCAAACAATCCCAAATTAGCAATCAGAGCCATCTATGTTGCATCAATTTAATTTAAAAATATGTCGTTTTTTGGCAGGTTAGAAAGAGACGAGAGTCATCTGCTGATCAAGATTTCTTCTCGGGAAGTTTTAGCCGTTAATAATAAAGTTTTTTTCGTTAATTTATCGATATTTAGATTGTCTGACATGTCGATTGGAGTATCAACAAGTTTCAGGAAGATCTGTGACAAAAATTTGAAATTGTTATTATTATTCTTATAACATTATATTTTTTAAAACAATTCTTACATACCGTTTTTCAATCCTTTAACTTGACGAATCCAGTTTTAGATTAGAAAAAACTAAGTATATTTGGCTAAATGTTCGCATAACATAGTGTCTGCTTGGTCACCTGTGATTAAACGCAGCTCTTAATAAATATAATGATGATTCAGAATAATAAATCTATGTCCAACAAACTCTGGAAATTCGAGGTGAACTAACACACCCCAAAAACGTAATAGATCATGCAAAAATATGCGGGAAGATCAAATTTCCTTAACAAATTTCACAAATATGTTTATAATAAAAACTACATCGTTCGTAAAATTTTACATGATTTTTAACATCCGGAAACAGAACGTGAAACTTAAAACTAAGGGGGCCGATCCCAATTTCTTATATGTTATAAAGGTGTTTGTCAAGCAATAAATATAAAATATGCATCCAATAAATCTAGGTTGAAACTGCTGTTTGTGGTGACCCGATATTTGTTCAGGGATTAAAATATCACTTTTCAGTTTATCGAAATACCGAAGATCAAAGATACACTTTCTGGTAGATAAATGTTGACATGGTTTTTGTACATTTTCCTTAATTATCTTAGCAGATGGCAGATGATGTTTCCTAATATTGCAATTTTTTCATTGTCAGACCCGAATAAACGCGAAGAAAGCACCAACCTATAAGTACAGATACATACAACGCAGTAAAAAGTTAAATTTTAGGAGTGAAAAAAATGGTTGGTGCGCATGGTTTACTGGTCATATTTTTAAAGGTTGCTCGTCGGTTGTCTTGTGCACAATTTTGTCGCCGTCATATAGGCAACCTCGCCGTATTGATGCCGATTGGGTTGCCAACCAACGGCGATCTTCCAGAATCGATATCAGTTGTAGCGATATAACGATATTAAAAATATATCGATACGTGGACAATAGATATCAAAATTAATTCTAAAAGTGGCTTTTCAGTGATACCCATAAGGTATTCTTTTATGCGAGAAAATAGATTTTTTATTTTCCAGTACAGAAGGTGCCAAAATATTGCCGTGTAAACATTTTCATTAAGGGCGAAGTACGCTCCTGTTCGTTGGTTAAGGTAAATAGTTTATCAGTCGGCATTGCGCATGACATCTGACGAGCAGCTTTGTTTATATGCGCGATGCCATAAATTTGCCACTTTTGCTTCTAGAGTTTGGCTATCCATAGATATAGGTCGGTGGACTAAAGCCGCAAATTATACTTTAACACTTCCGAACAGTGCCGTAGGCAGCTGTTTTTGCTAGGGGTTTCTGGTTTGTTCAGTTGTATTCATGAAAAAGTCGTACAATATGACAGAATCATATGACCAAATATTAGATTTTATTTTAAACGTTTTCGTTAATGCTGTTTTTGTTTAAATTTTTTAACAACTCTGTTATTATTTCTAAAAAGTAAGTATAGTGATTTTTGCTGCGAAAATCGGATTTAAAGCAACTCAGAATGATTTAAATCTTTATGAAATGATTTAAACATTTTTCAAACGATTTAAATAGATTTAAATCTCAAAAAAGGTTCAAATACTTACATCTTTATGAAAGCATTTGACTTTTTAAATAGAGGTACCTATTTTATCTTGCCAATCACAACGAGAAAATCGTCATCATGCCAAAATCCTACATGATTATTTAAATACTTTTTAACTATACAACTTTTGCCACTATACAAAGCCCAGATTCGACCATCACTAGAGTACTGCTCTCATGTCTGGAGCTCTGCACACAAACATACGCTTCGGCTACTGGATTCCATCGAAAGGAGGGCCATTCGTCTGATCGGAGACAACGAGTTGACGAAGAACCTCGACAGCCTAGAACATCGAAGACAGGTTGGGGATTTGACTCTCTTTCACAGATATTTTCATGGAAAGTGCTCGGCTGACCTTGCCCTCTTAATTCCGCCCAGAGCGGCGAATAGCAGAAATACACGAGGACTTCATCCTTATGGAACGACCTTCCTGAGGTCGTTTTCCCAACGAATATAACCTTCAACGATTCAAAACCAACGTGAATCGCTTGTTGGGCACACGCACCACTCCCAGAGTGCTCTAAAGAATTTTTCCTATAGTGCTTGTGTTTGATCATAAAAAAAAATGATTTAAAGTTTTAATAGGATTTAAATCATAAAAAATTCCTAAATTGTGATGTAAAAATGATTTAAATCTTTTGTAGAATGATAAATCTCTTTGATCTTTGATTTAATTCTTTTTTAATATGATTTGAAGGTAGCCATACTTTGACATGAGAATTTGCATGAAAGTAATTTACTCCTAAAAATAGAAAACTTGCATAAGCATAATACAAAAGTCCATCTTGGATTATACCTAGAATACCTATTAGGTACGTAAGTGACATTTTTCTACATGCCAGTCTTGGTAGCATTCTTGTTAACAAAAGATCCTTTTTGAATTGTAACAATATATTTACTTCTTTAAATATTCTCCCCTTTTCTAACTTTAATACGCGGAAGTACTATTCAAAGAGTCAATTCTTTACCTTAGCTACAATAATCTTCGGACAAACTACCAACATCAATGGTATCTCTTATAAAGGAAGGATAATTCTCTTTCTTAGATACACAGAAGCCGTTAAATAAACATTTCTTTACGTATGTAATAACACCCTTTAAAAAGGGGTATGGTTGTATTTAATATTAAATTATACACGATGACATTTATCTCGATTCCTTTTCAATCGGCTTCCGACTTGTACAAGATAAAGAGAGAATAGAGAGCCTTTATTTTCGGTCGGTACCCCTTGAAACCTCTTGTAGTTTACTTATGGATAGCGGTAACTTTATATGAATTAACAGATAGTTATAAAATGCACAGGGTGTTATACCGATCCTTTGATTACTTTATTCTCAATTCTACTAAATGTAACATTTATACACGGTGAATTGGAAAGTAACTAATGAAATTCCAGGATAAGCGATAAAACTGTCTGATTGGTCCACAAGATTTTGAAAAAGCGTTTCTAAGTAGGCCGAGTACTAAAGAATGAGTTTTAATAAATGTTAAGTTTGAATGACTTTATCTTTTAATATAGGTAAGCAGATTTTTTTAATTTTCATTATTATATTAGACAATCGGAAAACTAAAGGTAGGAAGTAATAAAATATGTAGTTACGATTTATTTGCAGTGTATTTTAATATTTATACAACGTGTCCAAGATAAGGAGGGCCAGTACAGGGATCTCGGAAACCGTACGAAATACGAAGTCGGTTAAATGAAGGTAAAGTTGCGCATTTACGTGCCTAATGCCGTTTAGAAAGTTTTAAAATTCCTAGTAGTTCCGGAGATATCCGGAAAAACCGAAATTCTGAAAAATCGTTTTATTTTTTTCCTGCGTTTGTTTGAGATCGAATTCGAAAGTAAATTGCACTTTTACATTGCCACTTTTTCCGCTCTATCTAACAGCGTTAATTGTTTTGTAATCCGATGAGTCGTCTTCGAAGGGCCATTATCAACTTTATTTTTTTAAATACGGTCCTGTTTTTCTGATATTGGAATTTGAGAGCTTTTCTTCTTCCGAACGCAACGATCTATGACACATTGTTGTTTAATGACGTTTCGAGGGTTTTTGAACAACATCAGAAAATTTTGGGATACGGTCCTGTATTTCTCCTAATTTTATAAATAATATCTCATAAGTAAGCTCTAAATTTTTACTTATGTTGCACTAGTTCAATAAATAACAAATAATTTAATAATAAACCACAAATAAATGAACAAAATACAGAAACATTATTTCAAACTTCTGTGTTGATTCGGGATTTAAAAGAAAAGTAGGCGTTCGAAACAAAAAAAATTAAGATGGTAACGAGTGATTTGTTTCACTTGACACTTGACATTCCCATTGTGATAGTTTGAAAGCGTTTCAAGAGGTTTTCTATTTTCCAGAAAATATGGAACATAATTTTACAAATGCTGAAAAGTTTGATATTCTATCGCATGTTTTATTTTATCTCAAAAAAATTGTGGCAGTTAGAAGATGTTAGTTGGGCTTAGAGAATAACGGAAATCATCATCAAAACACCTGATTATGTAGTTCCTTACTTTTTCCTTGTTCGTTTTATTACTGTTTTTGTGTGTATGATTTTTGTTCGGATTTGTGGTTTATTATTAAATTATTTGTTATTTATTGAATTAAGGATCGTTTATATGGAATTTTGTCGGTGGATATATGTATATTTATTTAAAAAAATTAAAAAACAAATAGAAATAGTTATAGCCAATTGATAGAGTCGCCAAATACAACCTATATATATATATACGATATATTGCGTTTATTTTTCTTCATATCTGAAAGCGTGTCATTGCTTACATGAAATATCTAATCCAGTCTTAAACGGTAAGGGCACGATTCCTGCTCGAAGCGTACTGTTGTGAATATTGACACATGCATCGCGTAAACTAAGTAAATAATATAGAGCTCCAGTATATTCAGGAAATTCAACAAGGTTGCAAATCTTTAATGCATCTATAAGGAACGTGAAAGGGTGGATTGAAGGATGATTGCCTACAGGAGCGATTAGAGTATGCAGCAGGTATCTACGTCTGAAAATTTCTTCCGACAAGTTTAAGACGAGGATTTTGATATGTATGGTGTAAAGGAGTGTGGTAAGTGGAGGGTAAGTGTGGGAGGGATGCCGCGTGGGGATAGATGCCGCACCTCACGTGCTAAACACATATAATAGAACGTGACGTTGACAACAGCGATCTGAAGTCAGTATTAGTTATAGATCGACAAGTGAATCTGTGTCTCCGACGTATCGGTAAGGGGAAAGCAATATCGTTTAAACCATTGTATATAGTTAGCGAGACGGTGACAATAGGGGGTCCGTGCAGTGGAATATCAGTAATTTGGGTTTTCGTGGATTTTAGGTCCCTTTTTACAACTTTTATATCTGATGAAGTGCCGTACAGCGTTGCTGAGAGGCGCTGTACCGCGATAGGAAATTCTCAATAAATTCATATCGAGCCATGTCTGAAAATGAATTTACAGCATCTGCGTGACCCAAAGTCACGGGAAACACATTTTCTGACAAGTCAACCCTAGCATATACTTTTCCGAGCGTGTCAAAAAAAATTAATGGAAAAATTATAAACTCCCAAGTGACATGGGTCCCAGTGGTCTTAATCGATTTGTATTCCCATGGAAATGAGTCGTAAACAATTTTCTGATAAAAAGAATATTGCGAAAGTTCGGTATTTTTTCTCAAAATTTTTTTTATTAAATGTCTGGTTTATTCGGCTATATTTTCTAAAATATTTCCCTTGAACATTATTTCTAGGTTTATCTGATTCCCTCATCTTTTCCGAACATTTTGATATATATATAAAGTTACCAGAAACATGTTCTATCTTAGAGAAAATTAAGAGAATTCGCAAAATTTCTAAACTTCGCTCGAAATGCATGAAAGGCTTGGCTTTTACTGTAATTAGTGAAAGGAGACAAGGGCAAATGTTTAAATTCATCAGATTTGAATATATCATACACGCCTTATGGAAAAATAGGCTTAATTTGGTAATATTGCTAATATAATATCCCATTATACAACTGAACGATACCTGCCTTCCGGTATCTCTGCGTAATATTGTCAGAATTCCGCCTATCTAGGTACGATTCTTCTTAAAAATTTTTTCCACAATATTTGGGTGTCAAGGAATGTAATGTGACAATTTTTTGACATGTCACGGTCGTTTTCCGAATTTTCTCCGAGGAGATTTAAAAAAAATTTCAATAATGAAATGGCGAGACCTGGAACGACAAATTTTTTTTTACATAATCTTCACCATATAATGTTCCATTCTAGAAAGTTTCAACTTCAAATTCGCTTTTTTTATTTTTTTTTATTTTTATTTTTTTTGACACGTTCGGAAAAGTATATGCAAGGGTTGACTTGTCAGAAAATGTGTTTCCCGTGACTTTGGGGTAACGCGCTGTAAATTCATTTTCAGACATATGGCTCGATATAATTTTGAATTTATTGAGAATTTCCTATCTAAAGCGGTACAGCGCCTCTCAGCAATCAGATATAAAAGTTGTAGAGGGGGACCTAAACTCCACGAAAAACCAAATTACTGATATTCCACTTCACAGACCCCCTATTGTCACCGTCTCTCTAACTAATAGATGGGCGTGCTATTATTATTTTAAATAATGTAATTTTTTTTGGCTTTGGGAGGTCTGGAAATCGGCCAGTTGCGAGGTTTTTTACCAGGAATATACTCATTCATTATAACAAAGTTCAAGATGGTAATATAAATCACGACACAATGAACATTTATTCATAAAACACAATTTAACACAACAACAAACACTTTCTATCACTATGCAACTGGGTGGGTATATCCATCAAATATCAGACACCGCCGACCAAGTTCGATGGACCATCGGGTGTCTCACGAGACGCATGCGCTGTCAACTGCCTGGGACATAACCTATCAAATCAGCTCTAGCTACCTTTGTTAGATTAAAAGTACTTTAATCAAAAAAATATATTATTTTGCACTTAAATATCAAAATAAACAATATGAGAAGAAAGTTTTAATAATATTGAAACTATAATAGAATATTGGTTCTTACGATTTATTTTAGGGTTTGTTTGTTAATATATTTTATTGCCTGCGTTCTTTTCATAGTTTAATTTGTTGAACTGTAAAATTTTGGGAGGAGGAGTCATACAAGGAAAAGTTGCGAAAAGTAATACGCTGCCGGGTTAGTCAAGCAGGTATATACGTCATTTTTCGTGTTCCATTGTTGGTTATGGGTTACCTATATCGAAAAATTCAATGCCGTTTGGAAATAATAAAAAATTGCAACGATCTATTATTTTTTAGATTTTTTAATCGATTAATTATTAATTCAAATATTTCTATTTGATTAAAATTTAAATCGCTATTTAATGACGACATCGACAATTCATCAAATCTGATGACAGCAACAAAAAATATTTTTTTAATTACCCTGCAGGCGTCAATATGTTGAATAAATTTAAATAATTTAAAAAAAGGGTTTTACATATTATATGGAACACATAAGGGAATAATGACAATTAAAACTATATAGTTAGCTACGACATGTTGCTATATTGAGAACCAAAAACTATATACCAGATGGTCAATTTAAAAATAATGCATTTTAAAGTTGACTAAGTATAAGAGATGAACATAGGGACGATTTCAGAGGGGGGTTCACGGGGGTTATGACCCCAAGTATCCAATTTTTATTTGAAAATTTTTTGACCTTTCACTGGTTTTTTATTGAAGTTTAATTTGGGGTCACGGCTATAAAATATCTAATATCTGGGGTTTCTACACATAGATCCTTCTTAATGGAAATGTGGGTTGAGCAGTTGAGGTTCTTCCATAGGAGCACATGCGCATGTGTACCCCCAAAACGAATAAAAAAATATTAATTTATATTTATTGAATATTATTTATCGTCCGACCTTCCCTAATATTTTATCGTACCGTCAATTATCGTATAAAGTCCGACCCTAACTAATATTTTATCGTACCGTCAACCAAACTGTATATTATAGGCTCTCGATACGGCAACCGTGCCTCGGTCGAGGTTAATGACGATTATGACGACTTGCTCGCATGTGTGATTAAGTAGGCGGGGCATAAAGCAGTTTCTCTGTATTAACAGGTGGCGGGAGACAGCGGGGGATAGCGGGGCTATGGCGATTTAACATGGGACATACAATTTTAGTGTGCGCCGCGCCGTTGTCTGTTCGTGCATCTAGTTATATGTTCGAGCGTGTATGTTTTAATATTATAATATTATATATTTATTAAGTTAAAATGAATAGTTTGACGATGGACTATTTAAAAAATAACTTTAGCTCTTTTAGTTTGGAGCAAAAAATTGAAGTGAAGAATGCGGGAAGACCTAAACCCGAAATTAATTTAACGCAGATCACAAATGGTAAATCTAGGGACTTTCTTAGAAAGTTTAAAAATTAAATATATAAAATAAAATTTATAGAGAGTAATCCAAACTTTAATGAGGCTGTTATTGATCAATTGTCTACAATTAAGAACCGAAGAAGGGACTTTACGTTTAAGCACTATACACACTAAGAAAACCTTTCTTATTTTCCAAAAGTTGTATTTCCTTGTGTAAAATAAAAAAATAAATAAAAATATGTTTTATCTAACGCATTTTCTTATTACTTCTTTTCTTTCTTTAAAACGCCTAGAAAGTAAATTGTTTGGTCGTTACACACAAATAAAATTTTTAAAATAATTTCACCATACTTGTGAACCCCCTCTATCACAGGTCACGAGCCGCCACTGGTGTTGAGACCGTATTGAAGATAAATGAATATTATGGAAATGGCTTTATTATATTTAAATGGTGTTCTACAGAAAGCCTACATACTTTATTTTAACTCGAATGTTTAAATACTTAGGTAAAACCCCATTTATCCTCAGTGTTGCATCGAAATAAAGTCTGTTTTCAGTTAACAAGTGTATGTAGGTCAGTAGATTAGCAGGGATGCCATATTACAACGCAGGCCGCGGCGCGGCTTTGTTTGTTAACGTATGGTAGTATTAAATTTGCCAGTTGTACAATTAACCGTTTATTGTTGTGTTGTGAAATAATTTATAATAGTATTAATAAAATAATTAAAGTTACATTTTGTGGAAAAAAATTTTCAAAAAAGGTATGACAAAATGAAAAAGTGTTAAAAACTATTTTTTAAAGTGTTTGACTTGTAAATATGACAACGCCGGCCAACATTCACTGATGTCTTCTGAGACTTGACCAATCCTATTAGATTGTTGACATCTCTCGCCAGTGCCTATCACGTGATTTTCCGGGTTTACCATAAGGTTGTTTATCTCGCTTATTTATTCACAGCGCAATTTATGGTTATTTTTTTCAATTTGTTGTTATTTCAGGATTTGCGAGTTTAAATATAAATAATTTCTATCACACCCTGTATAATAAATGCATTAGAAAAGTAGCGAATGTCTGGTCGGCATGCGACTATAATTTCGGAGTTTCTCCTTACATTACGGCTGATATTATGAGACCTTGTAGACGATTGCAGAAATGTCGCACGAATCAACATAACATGTAACTTTCTAAACTAGAAACGTATCTAAAAAGGCATGGTGCAATAATTAAGCGATTGTGCTTTATATCTACTGCCTCCTACTGAGATTAGTCAACACAGTCAGCACCATGAAACGATCAATTAGGGTGGCAGAATAGACACCCCGCAGACTAAAAGATGGATTATCCCTTAAATGCTTTCCGATTATGCACCTGATGATGATATTAATTTTTTACAGTTGCAGAGTGATTGTGTGAGTATGCGGATATAAAAAAGTTTGTGTAAAGTGTAATCGATCATTTCGAGCTACACGGAAAAAAGACTAGGTATAGTAAAGATTTTATTGTAAAATTTCCTATAAAATATTTTTTTATTAGTAATCCATACCAAAATAATATTGTAATCATAATTTACAAAGAAATATAGTTAGGATTTCTAAGAAATTTAGTAAAATCAATTACTAAAATATATTGTAAATTTTACAACAATATACAGGGTGTTATGGAAATGACGTATTATATTTAAACCGGCAATTCCTGAGATGAATACAAATTGAAGAAAAATATCCTTAAATGGCGCTTTCAATTCGTTCAGCGGTAAAAATGACCTGACGTCAAACCAGGAAAACATCTGTGCGGCACTGCGACACATACGAATTCTCACCGGTGTTGTTAGAATTACACCTTACACTCTTTAAATTTGAAATACGCAACTACGTAACTAGGTCAAATGTCAATGACCTTTTGACTTTTGAATGATTGGCTGACTGATTTTTTAATGTAATTTTATTTAGGCCACACAAATACACTTACCTTGTCGGTCAAATTAGTGTCAATTTCTATAAAAACTTATACAGCGTTTTAGTAAAGAAACCGGCACATCACGTAACCCATAACCATAATCGCAAAACTTCACATGAACAATGGCCGCCATAATGCACAAAATTCACTTGGAGACATCGTTTTTATTAACATTGGCTTGTCTCGCCTAGATTTGTATGAACTATTGTTTTTAATTAAATAACACATTGTAAAACGTAAATAACATTTCTTTGAATTAAAAATGACATCTGAACTGAAACATTTAAAACACGAGCTGTCAAAAAGTAGAGATGTACTATTGCAATGCGTGATATTCCGGTAGATTCCAGCGCATTCACCAAAAAAGGTTGAAATAAATAATTGTAATAATCTACAGCACTTATTTATTGTTTTCCTTCACTGCTGTAGATACCAATAAAGATTAAAAAAACTTGTTAATAGTTGCTTTTGTGCGCTTTTTCATTAGAAAATTTATAAGTGTGGGGTATAAGCTTTACCCACTAAAACCAAAAAAACTGAAGATGTATGTGCCCTGGTTACTTGCTAGTGTAATGGCACCTGGATTCACTTCTATTTGGATACTAGGTAGCTAAATATTTATTTTTATAAGAATCTAAAGTTTTACACTAACAGTTTGGCAACATTGCTCCAGAACATCTGTTTATTACACAGCTGCTCAGTGTAATATGACTGTGCCGAGTAGTGACCTATGGGTTTATGGGTAAATTATCCCACTTTTTAAACGTTCGATTTAAAAAAAATATATGTAGCGCTTCTTTAGGACATCCCAGGAGTCACCTATTTAAACATAATACGTCATTTCCATAACACCCTGTATGTGCACGGAACAAACTACAGTATAATTATTATAGTAAATATTTTATTGTACGTTTTGCTATAAAATATAGTAATAATAACAAAATAATATTGTAGATTGGTATAGTTAGTACTTCACAATTAGCGACTGGCCGATGGTAGACCTGCCAAAGCAAAAAAAAAATTCTAATAAATTTAGTAAAATCAAGTAAAATATTTGTAAATTTTACAACCAATGTAAGTGAAAATAATTTATTTTTAACTCCAGTAGTTAAATACTTTTTACTGACGAGTATTATTGTATTTTTTATTTTAAAAATTAGGTGTTGTAAAAATCTATCGATGCGTGGACAATAGATATCAAAATTAATTCTAAAAGTGATGGCCACAAGGCCTTCTTTTATGCGAGAAAATAGATTGTCTATTTCCCAGTAAAGAAGGTCTTGCTGTACCAAAATATTGCCGTGTAATCATTTTCATTAAGGGCGAAGTACGGCCCTGTTCGCCGGTTAACGTAAATAGGTCGGTAGTCGGCATTGCGCATGACATCTCACGATCAGCTTTGTTTACATGCGCGAGGCCATAAATTTGCCACTTTTGCTTTTAGAGTTCGGCTATCCATAGATATAGGTCGGTGGGAACATAGCATAGAGTGAGAACTCGAATCTCAACTTTTTTTAATAATACATATACTTAGTTGTTCATAACAATGTTAATGAATCATGTTAATTAAATACGTATGCCATCTTAATGAACTTCAGTTCTTTTCATTTTTATCATATCATGAATTCATCAAATTCTAAAAAGTGTATAGGATTGTCATAGTATGTTGTATGTGAACTTCCCATAATTTAATAATAAATGCTTATTTTTAAGTTTTTAGTTGAATAATGGTTTTTGTAGGTTACACAGGTTCAGCCTAGGGGCCCACAGAACTTCGATATTATGTCATTTTTTTTTTTAACTTTTAGGGTTTGTCTCAGAAGCAGTGGCGGCTTGTGACCTATGATAGAGGGGGTTCCCAAGTATGGTGAAATTATTTTTAAAATTTTATTTTTGTGTAACGACCAAACAATTACTTCCTATAGACGTTTTAAATGTAGAAAGAAAAGAAGTAATAAGAAAATGCGTTAGATAAAACATATTTTTATTTATTTTTTAATTTCACACAAGGAAATACAACTTTTGGAAAATAAGAAAGGTTTTCTTAGTGTGTATAGTGCTTAAACGTAAAGTCCGTTCTTCGGTTCTCAGGTGTAGAAATTTGATCAATAACAGCCTCATTAAAGTTTGAAATACCCTCTATAAATATTTTTTCATATATTTAATTTTTAAACGTTCTAATAAAGTCCCTAGATTTACCCTTTGTGGTCTGCGTTAAATTAATTTCGGGTTTAGGTCTTCCCGCATTCTTCACTTCAATTTTTTGCTCCAAACTCAAAGAGCTAAAGTTATTTTTTTAATACTCCACCGTCAAACTATTCATTTTAACTTAATAAATATATGTATAATATTAAAATATACACGCTCGAATTTCTAACTAGATGCACGAACAGACAACGGCGCGGCGCCTTTCCATGTTAAATCGCCATAGCCCCGCTATCCCCCACTATCTCCCGCTACCTGTTACTACAAAGAAACTGCATTATGCCCTGCCTACTTAATCGCACATGCGAGCAAGTCTCGTCATAATCGTCATTAACCTCGACCGAGGCACGGTTACCGGATCGAGAGCCTATAATATACAGTTTGGTTGACGGTACGATAAAATATTAGGGAGGGTCGGACTTTATACGATAAATAATATTCAATGAATATAAATTAATATTTTTTTATTCGTTTTGGGGGTGCACGTGCGCATGTGCTCCTATGGAAGAACCGCCACTGCTCAGAAGAGAACATATTTACTATGAAAATTGATAAAATTATCTTTTCAGATCTTTTTGCCTCCAATCTAGGTAGTTTTTCTTATTAATGCCAAGAAAATGTTCTAACCCAATACAAAATTGAATTAAACTTTTGTGATTTGTTCTAAGCAGTTTACTTACTAAAGTTTTTACTTTGATATTATAAATAAGACGGTTGGTATTTATTTAAAATTTTATTTAAATTATATTTAAAAAAAGACAATCATAACACTATATATTATGAACATATTTATTAATGGGAAGTTTTTTTGAACAAATTAGAACTCTAATGATGGTGGACTATTCTTATTATTTTAAATTAATCAAACTTCAAAACTTTTTTGCCAAGTCATTAATATACTATAGTTTCCTGTTATATTATAGGTAAAGTTCCATTTTTAATTTTTAGAAAAATGATAGGTACCTATTTATTAAGATAATTACGATAAAAAGAATAAGAAAGGGAAGCAATAAATAAGTAAGTATTAGGTTGGATGCATTATGAAACCAAAAATACAATTTTTGATGTCCAGAATCTTTTAAATTATAATAAAATACATAAGTAAGTAGATATGTATAAAAATCATATAATTAGATTATAAAAACTTTTCAAATCGAATATCAAAAATAAAGTAAAAATATTTACACATTCTTTACATTTAAATAAATCCTATTTTATATCTCAATTAATAACATTCCATGATACTATTATAGTTCATATTTTATTCTGTGAATTCCAATAGAAATAAAAATTCTCTTTTCAATTATTTATTTTAAATATTATTTTTTTGCAGGCGACGGCTTCTTTACAGTTCGATCACCGCCACGGCGGCATCGGTCCAATTATTTTACGAGGTGGCGTCGGCTTCTTTATATCTGTTCGCAAAAAATAAAATACAGTGAAACCTCTCATAACGGACATCTCTAATAAGCGGACATCTCTATTAAACGGACATTTTTTCATAGTCCGGAAGGAGGTATATGAACTTCCATGAAAATCAATCTCTCCAGGGCGGACTCTCCTTTGGGCGGACGCGGACAGGCTGTTTTCATATAAACAGTCCGAAAACCCTCCTTTAAACGGACAAAATTTTTTTTAAAGTTTGGGAGACGAATAAGTATGGTGCAAAAACTCTCTGAAGACAGACCGGCAACCAATCGCGTATGCGTGGCAGCGCGAAAGGATTTCACCGAATGAAAGTATGTGTGATTCCCCGGCAGCAGTCCGCCGTTTATTTGTGAGTTGTAAAAAGTGAAAAGTTGTTAAAATCGTAAACAATGGCACAAAAATGTCGCGTTTTGAGCGTGAAAGAGAATATTGATGTTAACATTGATAGTGACCCCATTCCTACCGATTATACAGTCCAAACTGACACCACATCACTATCTGACGACTCCGATGAAGAAGTTGAATGCAGTAATCAAACAAATGTTACCAATTATCAACAAGCCATTAGTATTGTAAAGGAATTATAAGAGTATGCAAAGAATAGAGGTGACTCTACAGCAATGGAATTGTTATCAGACTTGGAATTACATTTTTTAGATTGCAAGCATGGGCGTAACTAGAATGATTTTGTAGGGGGGGCCTGGCCCCTAGTCTAGTAGGATTTTAATGGCAAGTGTCATTATGACGTATGTATGGCTTCGAACTTCGGAAACACTGGGGTGGGCACCAGAGCAATCTGGGGTGGGCACGGCCCACCTGGCCCCCCCTCTAGTTACGCCTATGATTGCAAGTATAAAATGGAAACAAGTCAAACTACGTTATTAGATTTTTTTAGTACTACATCCTAACTAAAACTAGTGTATTTTTGTTATGTTATGTTTATTTGTACATACATATACACATAGGCGTAACTAGAGGGGGGGCCAGGTGGGCCGTGCCCACCCCAGATTGGTCTGGTGCCCACCCCAGTGTTTCCGAAGTTCAAAGCCATACATACGTCATAGTGACACTTGCCATTAAAATCCTACTATAGACTAGGGGCCAGGCCCCCCCTACAAAATCATTCTAGTTACGCCAATGCATATACATAGTAATAATTTTGCATTTACATATTACCTAATAACAAATTTCCCATGGGCGGACACCTCTATTAGGCGGACACATTTAGACGGTCCCGTAGGTGTCCGCCTAAAGGAGGTTTCACTGTAGTAATATTAAGAGAGGATTTTTATTTGTATTGGAATTTGAAAACTTTTTTCTCTAAGGATGTGTAACTTTTAGGCGAAAAATGCAATATACCTTTTTTGTTGTTGATTCTTTGGAACGTCCAAAAATAATAAAAAATTTGAAAAAAACAAAGGCGTTCTACTTTTTACAGTGAAGACGGCGACTGATTCACGCATAAATACGCCAGTGGTGGCAGATACCTAATTCTATTTTGGCTCATTGAATTATTGAAAATTTTCACTAAGAGGAAAACTTAATTGAAAATTAAGCAAGTCGTTAAAGCAGCTGCGATTATTTACTTGACTAACTTACGACTTCAAACAAAGAAACTCTTCAATTGTCACTGATTCACCCATTCACTCATCACATTACGTACACATAAATTCATCCAAATAATTTAATTTTACAAGGAAAACCCACGAAAATCAAAAAAACAAAGCCGCATTGTTCTCCATGGCCAAGCTTCCAGTCGCGGTCGATGAATGTGCAGCGCTCGAGTAGCGTCGGTGAGCGTCGTTCGGCGCCATATTGGACGCCTATCCCTCCCATTATTTTATTGGGTAGCCAAAGTTACTGGGCGGAGACAAACCAGTTTAGGTTCGCTTTGATTGACAGGCTTGACGATAACACTGTGCTGCACTTGTTCACTATTTTATTTTGATGCTCTGCTGTTTCTTATTCCACGGCGATTTTGATGTTGAAGAGAACGTTTTGTGCCTTTTTTGTTCTTTGCGAAATTGATTTCTGTCATTTTGTCAGAGATGCTTCCCCGCCCGCTATTCCGTTCGTTTTATTTTCTTTTTTGTTTTGTTAGGATATACTTTTATTTTGTTTTGCAATGGCACATGTTGATAATAACGTATAACAAAACTAGACTCCATTTAATAAAATATTTAATATAAAAAAAATCAATCAATAAAGATCATTAGGACCTGACGTAAGTACTGCTGATTTTTTAAATATTAAATAAAATATCGCCCAAACCGGATAACGTTTAATTTTTTGCAATTTAAAATTAAATAAAAATTTTTCTTCTAATTATTTTTTTTTTGTTTTTTTTCTTATGATCAAACACAAGCACTATAGGAAAGATCCTTTAGGGCACCCTGGGAGTGGTGCGTGTGCGCAAAAAGCGATTCACGTTGGCTTTGAATCGTTGGAGGTTATATTCGTTGGGAGAAACGACCTCGGGAAGGTCGTTCCACAAGGATGAAGTGCTCCAGATGAAAGAATTCTTAAATAATGAAGTATTATTATTATTATAAATACCGACTAAGTATTAGATATTATTTTTTGTGAGAAGATATAATATATCTAGGTAGATATAGTTGATATTTTATTCACGATCGAATTCTATTACAAATAACCCTATTAAGGCCGGCCCTGGCCGTAAAAAATAATATTTAAAATAAATAATTTAAGAGGATTTTTTTTTCTATTGGTCAGAGAATAAAATATGAACTATACAGGGCGTTATGGAAGTGACGTATTATATTTAAACGGGCAATTCCTGAGATGAAAACAAATTCAAGAAAAATATCCAAAAATGGCGCTTTAATTTAATATTCCCTGTACATGACCTTATGTCAAACTAAAAATGACCACGTGGTGCCCCTGCCAGGAAGGTAAACAAAGCAACATATGGCGAAAAACGGCAGTGAATCTTGAACAGTGTTGTCATATCTTCATGGTAAACTCTAACTAATTAGAAAGTCAATAACCGTTTGACAGATTCCAAGTTGTTTATTTTTCAGGGTACATTATTATAAACTTTTACGTTCAGTTCAGTTCACTGGGAAACAATGTTTGATTTATAAACTTGAACCGACTCGAACAAACCGCCGCGGAGTTTATAATGGTCAGGTATGTTCTCACTTGTTCAATTCGAACGACACGCGTCAGATCTGGACAACTTAAAAGTTTATAAATGCCATTTACCCTTTAGAAAAAAAAATGCAATTTTATTTACCTTTTCTGCCTAATTTAAAACCAACTTAATTTATAAAAAAACACCAGGTAACCCGAACAAAAACCGTCACAAAACACCAAAACAAAGTCACATAAATTCACATTAGTTATCGCGCATTTATGAACACATCTAAGTACCATTCAATCTGAATTAGTATTTTATAGTGCTACTGTGTAGACAAAAATACGCCCTTATAGTATAAGATCAGCTGGTGGTCTGGGAAATAATATAATTTTTCCATACATTAGTATGTGACATCTAAAAATGTTGAAACTAAATAACACATTTGAGCCTGTTCGTCTCTTGACGTTGTCTGTTCGGGTTTACTCGGTCGGTCGATCGATATTAAGCTGATCGGTAAAAATACAGCGTTGCCACTTTCGATGTTTTATAAGATTATATTCAAAAATTGCGGAATTTCCTTCTGTAATATTACTTTCCTTTATAATTATAGTCTCGGAAATGGCAACCGCGCTAGCTCCAGTTAGTTTTCTTAATATGCAGGAAGAAAGCACCTTGGACTCGACCATTTATTTCATATGTCAACATAATTGTTTCATTTTATCTTTACCAAAGGGTTAATGGTCCATAGAAATTAGCGTTTTTATTATTTCTGAATTTCTATTGCCAAATAATTAAGTGCTCTTGTTCTATGTGTGCGGTAGTGTAAAGTTTAATTATGCGTTAGTGTTTAGTGCTTTCGTGTAATCTGATAATAGGTGCATATCTTCAAAAAAACTAATTTGAAACTCGCGGGTGTCTGTGTATTTCTTTAAGTGATTTAGTGCAATTTGCAAGTAATGAGCATAAAGCTTTTCCCATCGAAAAAGAACTGAAAATGTCTGGATTTCTTACTCCTGACAGCGTGGTTTTACTTTCTAAGTAAGCTAAATATTTATAAGAAACTAAAGTTTTACATTTTTACACAGTTTGGCAATATTGCACGTAACACCTGTTTTCTGATATGCCACCACAGGGTGACATGACGAACAAACCCGAACAAACGTTGGATGAGGTGTGGGTTTAAGGGGCTGGACCCCACTTTTAAAACGGTCGATTTAAAAAAAAAATATGTAGCGTTTCTCTAGGACACCCAAGGAGTCACCCATTTAAATATAATACGTCATTTCCATAACACCCTGTACATGTATAGTGTTCCCAAAGGTAACAGAAGCTGCAAAAACGATGTTCCACCATAGAAATAATATTATTCATGGGCGTACCGTCGATCAATAATGTTTGGAATACATTTTATATCTATTCATTCATAGTTCGGTTTCGCCAACGGCCATATTTTAAAGTAAAAGTAACCTTTAACTAAGTATATTATTATATTTATAAAACCGCAAAATTTAATAAACCTTCTCAAAAAAAAATTCTGGGTGAGCCACTGTTGTATGCTATTCCCGAGGGTCAAAAGTAGCATATTCTGTCCTATTTCGGAAAATGAATGAAATGAAAAGGAAATCAAAATGAATTATTAATAATATAATTTATACTAGGTATATGATAAATAGGTAAATAGGAATATCACAAATAAAAATAATAACCCCACTGCACTGGTAAAAACATAACTGTTTTAAATAAACCCTGTTTTATATTTTTATGTCTCCCATTAGTAGGTACATGCGATAAAATAGTATCTAAATGTAATAGGTAGGTATATAAGAAACCAATATTCTATTGTAGTTCCAATATTATTAAAACTTTATTTTCATACTATTTATTTTGATATTTAAATGCAAAATATTATATTTTTTTAATTAAAGTACTTTTAATCTAAAAATATGGCAACATAGTGCATTGTCAATGGTTACACGTAGCTAGAGCTAATTTGATAGGTTATATCCCAGACAGCTGATAGCGCATGCGTCTCGTGAGACATCCGTTGGCCGGGCTTGTTCGGCGATGTCCGATATTTGTTGGATGTACCCACCCAGTTGCGTAGTGAATGAAAGGGTAATGTTATTATATTGTGTTTTATAAATAACTGTTCATTGTGTCGTGTTGTAGGGTGTTATTTTAAAATTTTAAACTTTGTGATAATGAATGAGTAGGTAAAAATCTTCTGTCAGACCTATGAAGTGATTACAAATGTTTATAGGGTATGTGAAGAGGAATCACAAATCAATATATTTATATTGCCACTTAAGCGAAAGCTAGAAAGGAACATTAATACAACCAAAATTGAAAAATCATCCTTGATTAATTAATCATGTAGCTGTATTTTCCATGTTGAAAAATTTACATCTTGTAAAATGTAATTTTTTAAACTTTGATAAAAAAAATAGTTGCCAACCTTCAAACATAAAATGCAATTACTGAAGAATTTCCTATTTGTATTAAGTACATTATTATTTAAAATACTACACGCCCATGACTAGACCATGTTTCAAACGATATTGCTTCCCTCTTACCGATACGTCGGAGATACAGATCCACTTGTCGACCTGTAGATAGATAGAAACGTTATTATTTCTAACCCGGCGAAGGACAGCATTACTGTTTGATTAACCAAGCATATACCTACAATACAATTTACAAATTTTATAATCATAATATATATGTCGGCGTCAATTAGTGAAATCCGTCATTCCCTGAAATGCCTAGTCATTTCACGTATTGCCGGAAAATGGTGTAACTCTACGTTTGGTATACCGTTTGCCTAAGAGTATCAGGCATTCCCTGTAATGACGGAATTCTTTCAGTCAAACGCTGTACTTGATTAAATGATTTAAGTTACCTTGTTTGCCAGTTTTAGTCGAACGCTGTAATTGTTAACATCTGTGTAGTGATTTTTGTTTGAAAATGAAATGTCGAAGCATTCAGAATTGTTTTATAAGAAGTTAGAAGACTATTACTCCAATCAAAGTAAGAAATAACCTTGGAGTAATAAGGAATTAACGGAGGTAAGAAAATTCTTTTGAATTTTAAGAAAATTCCTGCAGTTATTTACAAACCTTTTAATGTAAAATACCTTATTTTCATGCACTACTGGCAACACTGTCCTAATTACAAGGATTGGCTAAAACCGACAAACAGGGTAACTTAAATCATTTAGTTAAGTACAGCGTTTGACTGAAAGAATTCCGTCATTACAGGAAATGCCTGATACTCTTAGGCAAACGGTGTACCAAACGTAGAGTTACACTATTTGCCGGCAATACGTGAAATGACTAGGCATTTCAGGGAATGACGGATTTCAGTAATTGACGCCGACATATACATACATAATACTTTAAGAAAATAGGTAGGTACTAAGAACTGTAACATAATATTAATTTATGAATTAACTAACGAGTCTTAAAATATATTAAACGGTTATGATTTTAAAACCCTTATTGAACTTCAAGCTTTGATATTTACTAGACGAATAGTTTTTGGGGAACGTTAAATTCTAATATCTATTAAACAAATAATTTTTAACTCTTTTTTTGAACGATTCACAACAACTGATATCCGGGAACTTATTTAGAATTTCAGAATTATATAATTTTGGATGTCTCGAGGTTGTGAGTGGCAGAGCGAAATGTTAACTTTTCCCACATGCATCGACGAATACCGCTCTCAAGAAACAAGCCAAATGTAACTTTAGTCAGTCTGTCCTACATTTTCAGCCATCTTAAATCACGAATACATGAATTTTGAATTCACTGCAATCTGCCCTTAGACTGAAGATCAAGGCATGGTCTATAAACGACACACGCATAATTGCAATGCAAGAGAACAAGAGATTAACACAGTTGCCTTATCAAAGACTAACTCAATATCTGCTTATTCTTATATAAATTTCGAAGAGATATACCTAATCGACTTTTGAACTACCTTGCACACACGACTTTAAATCTAAGATTGCTATCTAATAGAACTCCCAGATTTTTATATTCTTTTACTGCAGGGATGATTATATCTGACATAGTAAACCTTAAATTTTCATTTGACCATTGCCTATTAGGCACAAAGAACATAACAGCTGATTTTGACGGATTTATTTTTAGTAGAATATTTGCCAACACTATTGAGACATCGGTTCATTCTTTCAGCAGCCGTTGCTGCATCGGTGGGAACAAAGCTGATATGCAACTGCGTGTCATAAGCGTATCTCTGCATGTCGCAGGCTACAACAAAATTATCCATATATCAAAGGTATCTATAGGTTTGTTTTGGTTGTGAAATAAGGATTGATTCTAGACAGTTCGAGAACTGCGCAGAACTGTATGTGCAATAAAATAAATCCTCGAACTGTTTTAGGATCGGTTCGCAGTAGAAGAAACCAAAACAGCTTATTGAAAAAGAAGAAGAGGAGAATTACCCATAACCTCAAAATTTCAAAAATTGACGAAGTTGTTATTTTTCCTTATTTATGTACAGAAAATACAGATATTTAAGTGTATATTATATGATACCAATAATTCTAAGCCTGCACTATTTAAAAGCTGATCCTACAAAAAATACTCAAATAATTTTCCAATACTCTTGAAAAATGAAATTATATGTTGCATTTAACTTCTTTACAGAAACTTCTACCTACCATAAATATGGGATTATTATCCTTCATTCTATAGTATTTTACTTTTAACAAAAAAAATAGCTGAACTAAGATTCAAAACGCAAGACACGAGAATACGAGCATAGAATAATACGAGCACAAACGGGACACAAGCCACGCAAAAACAATTTAAAATAGTGATCAGCTGGGGAAATGTCTTCTTTTTATTACACTCCGCATGCGGCAAAGAAAAATCCCGAATCGGTTCCATCAAAAAGCTAGAACTGCATTGACAGTTCGAGAACGGTTACGAACCGGTTCGAAATATAACCAAAACGCTTAAATTTTAAGTTCGGAATCGGTTCTAACTAAACCAAAACAGAAATATGTCACTGCGCATGTGCGGACTGTTCTAGAACGGTTCTAAGTTTGAACCAAAACAAAGCTTATAACTTAAAAATAATAGTGTGGGCCTTTTATTTTAAATAGGATAAGTGTATTGATAGCTATTATAAATTGGTAGATAAGTAGGTACACTTTATTATCCAAATCAAATAGAATTGATTTTCTTCGCATTTAAAATGGCCATAAAAAAATTCAAAGGAAAGCCGTAATACCACTAATAGCAGGATTGGTCGCTACTACACGCCAAGCGCTGAGATTTTAGGAACACTTCGCAGTTATATAGTCCTGGTATAATTCTAGGTAGTTCGCCAGACGCATCGCGACGTTTCCAAGCGCTATGTCTCTTTCCCACTTGAGGTAAATATAATGTCGTCGCACTAATTGAGTAAATTGAGAAAATATAAAATAGGATTTATTTAAAACAGTTAGGTTTTTACCAGTGCAGTGTGTGGTTTTTACACTGTATAACATTCGGATACATGATGGGATTGGAAATGGTGTAGCACTTTTTTTTCGATTAATTAGCAATGTCGCGTCGGTCCATCTGGATTCACTCTCAGTCAGCAACAATATGGGTCACTAGAGTATACTAACAGTGATGTCAGATCACACCGCGTGTCTTGCCCTTGCTTGAATATCCGCCGCGCGCCTCTATTGTTACTTCAGTATGTTTCGAGACTCGGGAATGGAGTGACGCTGCCGAGGGTTCCACGTGCTTGACGTATACGAATTTTAAACTGTTAGCATTACCCGATTTTTTTTCTGTTGTGAAATAGGTACTTCATAATAATAAATGTTGCGATGTGATTAAAATTTGTGTGATATTATCTACTGTTGGTTCTGTTACAAAACATACTTTTTGTGTTTTATTTTTTTATGGAATTTAATTATAAAACGGATTATAAGATCGAAGGTATTAGGAATATATATATATATAGGAAATTATAGTTATTTTTTTCTAAAAAGTTTGAAAAAGAAGTGAAAACGCACGTCAAAGACGTCTTGTTGTCAAAAACTGCACACGTGCGTTTACAATTCTGTGTTGAAATATGACAACACCGCTAACCTCTTTTGAACCTCGAGACTACCTCAATAAATTATTGCGAAGGTCCTCAGTAGCGGCTACGTAAATTTTGAGATTTCATATAAAATGTATATTATTTCGCTTAATAATTCGAAGCGCCATTTATGGTTATTTTTCTTCAATTTATTTTCAGCTCAGGATTTGCCGGTTTAAATATAGGTAAGTTATTTCCATAACACCCTGTATACTTAGTATAATTATATTATTAATAATTAACTTTGATAATATAAGTATGTTACTTTTGACCCTCGGTAACAACAGTGGCTCGTCCAGAATTTTTTGGGAGAGGTTTCATTAAATTTGTGGTTTAAGGTAGTTTCAGGGGACATGCCCCATCGGGCGAGACGTCCCGCTATGCCTCGTTCATGAACTGTATGTTCAGTAAGTTGATTCAGTCTAGATGTTCATAAATGTCCGAAGCAATTGTTTTATTAGCGCGTCGTTAAGTGTTTACAAACAATTTAAGGTAAACTTCTCTATACAAACACTCAAATTATAAGAATGAATATATTTTACATCGTGTCTGGTAACCTTTTTAATATACAATTGCATATTTTACTAATTAGGATAAAAGACAGCTCCTTGTAGCTACGTTAAATCGATGTGCTATCAAAATGGCGGATGGGGCATCTATACCGTAAAATAGGAGAGTTGCCCTGAGGCGTCTATACCGGATAAAAGTATAGATGCCCTCGGAGGGCATCTGTACCAAAAATGCCTTTAAAATTAAACGTTTTTTTGCTAACTGGCTCCATTTATCCTGAGTGGGCGTAGGGTTTATTAAAAGAGATCAATATGGCGGATTTAAAATGGCTGACAAATTTTACCATTTATAGAGGATTTTTAATGTACAATTTGTTTGATGTACTCAGGATGCAATGTTTTGTGGAACATGGAAAAACGGCCCTGGTGGGCTTGATCGGACTGAAAAGAAGCCGTCTCCGGCTCATCAAATAAACGAACAAAACTTCTTTATATTTTTATTTCCATTGGAATTCCATCAGAAAATAATATATCAACTATAATGAGGCAATGATTTTAATTAATTACGAAATAATTGACTCATCATAGCCACTAAATCACTTTTTCCAAATCCAAAACCTCCAAAAATTAAGAAACTATCCAGAGCAAATAAACAAAACTAGACGTTAATCCTGTATCAATACAATACAGGGACTCCGGTTTCCCGATTCCCTTGACTTAACGCCTTGCCAGCTCCTCCCTATCAATAAGCCCACAGAGATGCAACATAACCCTTTTTAAATGCGCGACAAAGATGGAACGATAAAAACATGACATATGCACGCATGCCCATTGGAAATCACGCGGGGGCGTTGCCATGCAACTGAAGCTTTCTGATTATACAGATAGAGAGACGTACATGTAACCGGTAATGCGATAAAGCGAGAGAGCAATAGTTCAGCGTTTCTGACTGAGGAGGCAAAGGTTCCACAGTTAGCTATGATATATAGAGTGAAGCGACTTATGTTTAAATCGCGTTGGGAAGTGGCCTAGATTAGAAGGACTTTGCAGTATCAAATCCTAACCCGATACCTAAGCGTTTAAGACTTTTTAATACTTTTATAGGATTTCGTGTTAGACCGCCTGATGCCCGGTTAGTGATTTGTAAGGTTTTAAGAAAAGCGAACGGGTTGACGTTTAAAAAGTGTTTTTCCACGACGCGGAAAATTGGATTCCACATACCTAACTATCATTTTTATTAACTGGTGAATTTAAATTTCCAGGTGAACTAGAAGTGACTAAAAAAAGTGTTGGTGTAACAAGTGATTTCCCATAAATATAAAAGGTAAGCGATTATTTTTAAATTAATCTCATCTCCATCATCTTGGATGGTTGGATCTTAAATGAGGTCCTAAGTAATAAATAGGTATCTATATTTTCATTTAATTGAACCAATATTAGCAGATTTGTTGTTATATTAAGTGAATTATAAGCAATTTATCGAATACCTAATACCTAGGTATGTTAAAAAACTCGATTCATCACCAATAATTATTAATTGGGGGCGAAAAACATCTTAGGTATGGTTAAATCAATAAATAGGTACCTATTACAAGTTCTTGTTGTGCATTATACCTACTTATACTAGATACAATTTTTATCTAGTTAGTACTTACCTATAAATGTTGATATTTTTTTCTTCTTTGATTGATTTCCAATGGAAATAAAAATATAAAGAATATTTTTTGACCGATCAAGTCCGACACCGCTACGGCAGTATCGGTCCAATTAGGCAGTCTATGAGCCGGCGTCGGCTTCTTCATATCTGGTCGCAAAAAATAATATGCCTTATACCTACCTATAATATTTAAGATAGGATTTTTATATATAATGGAATTCGATCAGAGAATAAAATATCAACTAGGTATACCTAGGTACCTAAAATTACATTTTTATTCATCAAATTTAAGAAGCAATAAGACTTACTTAAACTAATTCCGTCGCAATGAATTATATTTATTTGACGAGCTGGCACCGTCGGCTTCTTTATGGTCGAAAAAAATAATATTTATAAAAATAATAATTTTAAGAGAGAATTTTTATTGCTTCTTAAATTCCATGAAACGAATATCAATTGAACTCTGTATAGGTTTTTCATATTCTGATGGAATTCCAATAGAAATAAAAATATAAGTTCCCGCCAGAGCGGCATCGGACAATTTATTTGAATAGTGGGCGACCGACGGCTTTTTTACAATTCTATCAAGTCAGACACCGCCAGGGCGGCATCGGTCCAATTATTTTACGAGGTGGTACTAATTCTTTATATGTGCAGCTCACAAAAAATAATATATACTATACCTAATCAAATAGAAGAAGCCGCCAATGCCTATAAAAGGGGTGCAGGGTAAGGCGGACTGGTCTACAGTAAAAATCAGGCCAACAGCAAAATAAAGATTTGAAATAATTTTGTCATTAAAAATATTTTTTTAGTTATGCTGAAGAAAAAATAGAAAAAATTTCGGTTTTAGAGTTAGTTTTAATTTTGTAAAAACAATTACCCAATTAATGTGTTGCATTTAGAATAATACACTTCACACTCGAAAATTTTGTTCGGGTTTACTTAATATTTATCTACCTACTGAAATTTAAATATCATCAGAAATAAAATAATTGTACATATTTAATAACTGTTATAATTTAATTTATTTTTCTTCGCGTTCTTTAAATATGTATCATTAACTTATGTTAAAAAAATTATTTGATATTTTAAATTATTTGATATTGGACCACTATACAATGGACGCCGACGTACTTATATATCGTCGCTGTCAGTACGAAGGGGCCTATCTCAATATTTGGCGAAAATGAGTTATTCCCATAAAAATACTTAAAATAACCATATCTATGTTGTGACGAACTGGCATATCTCCATAAGACACCGTGCGGCCATTATTCAGTTTTAACGGTGTGGCATATCTCATTTTAGACATAAAAATATTTTTGCGTACAGGCCAATGTTGAGATTGGCCTCTTTGTCACATCTAGTTATGCGGTTTTCCGGGCCAATCTCAACATATGCCTTTACGTTGTAATACTCTTGCAATCATATTCAAGTTAGGCCCACATACCTAATAATATTTATACTTAATCAATCATTGTAAAATAGTTTAAAATATTGCAACACCGCATTTTTTAACCCCACGCGGCACCACCAGAGCCACTAAGCTTGTCCAGACTTGTCTTAGAGTTATGTGCTGTGTTTTCCTATGCTAGGTTAAATTATAAGTTTTGTTGTGGTAGATAGACAGCTTAATTTAATTGTGAATCAGCAGAAACTTTTTTATTTTTGCAACTAGGAAAGTAGCAATTTGGCTAATTTAATACGCGTATGAAACTTAGGACGTATGTTTTTTTAGATTTTGCATTTCATGATGGATGTTCTTGTGGAGTGGGACGATAAAACAATTAACTGTGTGGATACTAGCAGCCTGAAAACTATTAAAAACAATGGTAAATTTAAAGTAGGGGAACGAGTAAAAATGTATTTTGAAAATAAATGGTACTATGGAAAAATTATAACTATTGAAGAGTCACTAACTACAGAAGATTCTTATGATTCGTCGGATAACGAACCTCTATCAAAAAAAATTGCTTTACGAAATTTTTTGGATGACAATAATTCTAATAAATTGTGTCAATTAGCTACTTTACATAGGTATGTACCTGCTGCTCAGAATGAAGCTGATAATAAGCCATTGCAATTAAGCATTGCAGAAGCTAGTAGGAATATGACAATGCAATCAAATTTAGAAGAGGCCGAGGCAGACAACTGTGAGTTTGAGGATCTTTATGATGTCAGTGACATCGAGGATCCGACATACAAACAAACTTGTGAGGTACCTCGATGCCGGGGAGAGGTATTTAGCGCATGCATTCGATGTCAAATACTTATGTGTTGGGACCACTTTGAAAAAGATGAACCAAACTGTGATTGGCATCAGTTAAATAGCGAAAGTAGTGACGATGATAAAATCACAAGTTTAAAAGTACTAAAAAAGAAACCGCAAAGTAAGAAGGAAAAACCGGAACATTTTTTAGTTGAAGGAGCGCCAAAAGAACATTTTGCAGTGAAGGTACCCAGAGTAAACAAGAAAAAAACTGCGAAAGCCTTGCGGAATAGCGGCCAAGAGTATATTTCTGTTGACACTAAAAAGTTAGTAGCGGAGCGTACTTTAGGACCAATTTGTAATAAAGCCTGGTGTGGAAAGGGTGGTCGAAAATGTGCTTCATTCAGTGAAGAACAGAGGTATAAAATATTTAAAGACTTTCATAATCTCGGCGAATTAAAGTTGCAGCGAGAATTTATTTCGCGGTTTGTAGAACGACAATTTAAAAAAAGTGCAAAGAACGTGAGTCGGCGTGTCTACACTAACTTCTTTTACCTATCTTTACTTGGTGAAAAACTTCAAGTATGCCGTCAAATGTTTGTTAATACACTTGGAATTAGTGATAAGATGATGCGTACCTCACTTGAAAAAATTGAAGAGTCTGGAGTATTAGCGGGAGAAAAACGCGGTGGTCGTACTCAAGCTACCTCCGAGAAAGATAAAATTTTCAGAGAGAGTATTGTTAAACACATTAACAGATTTCCACGTATAGAATCTCATTACTGTCGTGCAAATACTACAAGAGAATACTTAAACTCTGATTTGTCAATATCTAGAATGTACCAAATGTATATTGGTGATTTAGAACCCAATGCAAGTAAGCCATGTTTTTCACTATACAGATTGGTTTTTAGAAGCATGAATCTATCATTCCATAGGCCAAAAAAGGATATGTGTGGCTTATGTCGAATTCAGAATGATGGTACTGAAGAAGAAAAATTAAAAATTAAAGATACTTACCAAAAACACATTTTAGAAAAAACCGCAGTACGAAATATAAAAGAAAAATGTAAGGCTGAGGCTCAGAACAACTCAACGATTTTTAGTGGATGCTTTGATCTACAACAAGTTATTAATCTGCCTATTTGCAGTGATGGTGCAGTGTTCTACAAAAGAAGATTAAGCGTTTTCAATTTGACGGTTTATAATCTAGCCAGTAGAGATTGTTTTTGTTTTACCTGGCATGAAGGAGCAAGTGGTCGCGGTGCTTCTGAAATTGCAACTGCTGTATTTGAAGTTCTAAAAAATTACGACCAAGAAAATAAAGTTAAATCTGCCAACCTGTTCGCTGATGGCTGCGGAGGGCAAAATAAAAACTCTATAATGGCCGCTGCTCTTTTTTACGTAGTATTAAATAGTAAAAATTTAAAAGAGGTATCTCTTCGCTTCTTCTCTCCTAATCATGGCCAAAATGAAGGAGACTCGGCGCATAGTGCCATAGGTCATGCAGTTAAGAAAGCTGGCGACTTGTTTACACCAAGCCAACTAGTGCCTGTATTTCGCCTAGCCAGGCAAAAAAAGCCTTACTTAGTTAAAACTCTAAATTTTTACGATTTTTATGATTTTAAAAATTTTAGCGAGGATTACAGATTTAAAACAATCAAAACCGACGATGATGGCATTAATTTTAAATGGACCGACATCTTTGAGTTTTTAGTAAAAAAAGATAGTCCAAATAATTTATTTTTTAAAACGAGTCATTTAGACAATCAGTATCGATCCATAACCTTAAAACGAAAAACCGGAGGTACTATAACTCTTTTAAAGCTAAACAAAGAACCCAAGCCAATATCTTTGCTAAAATACAACGACCTGATGGCACTATGCACTGGTATCAAACCTGTCATTAGATGTCCCGAAGATGTTTTGTTTTATAGTTCTTTGCCACACACATCTGAGTAACGCATAATTAATTTAGCAATTAAGTTGTGTTTTATTTTTTTGTTGAACCTGGGTTATAGTAATTCCTTGGTGTAGAATTTTGTTTCATTTTTTCCTTATGTCGTTCTAAGTTTGAAATAATGTATAATAATGTTGTTTCTAAATAAAAATACGTGTTCAAGAAAATCTGATTTTTTTTTCCACAGAAGTATGTTGATTTAGTTTTTTTTAACAAAGAGGCATATCTGCTTTGTCAAATAGCCAAACATTTGTTTTTGTTATTACGAACGGGCCTATCTTCTTAATAATTTATTTACAGAAAAAGTCCAATCTTTTCTTTCAAAAACGATATGTCTCAATGTTCTAAGTATACTTTTGTGTTATACTTATATGAAAAAACAAGTTCTGATAATGAATTATATCCAGTGCTACAGACAAAATGATCAGTAGAGTTTTCTTCAAAACGCTCTCCTGAAAACTTGTTAAATCAGAGATTGGCCACTTCGTAATGACAGCGACGATATCTCTGGCAAAAAATTGTTTATTTTGACGGAGGACTTTTATTTGTACCTACATAGCTATACAAAATCCAATGACATACATTTATACAAATTTAATGTTTTAATACTAAACCAACATTTCATTTTTATTAACAATTGTTTATTTTTCTATAAAAAGTGCAAAAAATACAATACAAATACAAATACAAAGGTTGAATCTTTTATACGAATATAACTAGGAATAATTATGGAAATATCAAAAACTATGCACAAATTGTTAATCGTGAAATTTTAATTTTAGACCAGAAATATTGTCAAAACGTCTTGAATATAGGTAGGTATGTAGACAAAGTTGATATTTTTATTTAGTCCGACTGAATTCCAATCCAAATAAAAATTATCTCTTAATATTATATATAATTTTTGCATGCGAGCAGATAAAACGCAGCCGACGCCATCTCGTAAAATACATGCTCCGATGCCGCCGTGGCGGTGTCGGGTTTGATCGTACATCAATGCCGCCGTGGTTGTGTCGGGTTTCATCGGACATCAAATAACCTAAAATGAATAAAACCTTTTTAGAACATTTATTTCTGTTGAAATTTGATCAGAGACCTACCTGTTATTTAATATTCCATGTAAAAGGCTTTAAACGCTAGTTACAAATAAAATAATACCTAGAAAATAGGTATTTAATACCTACCTATACGAGTATAAAATAATTTAATTAAAACTCTTTTTTCTTCACGGTTTCTTCAGTATTATAGTAATTCATATTAAAATATTATTTATGTTAAAATGATTTAAATTCTGTTACTGACAGTTGTTGCAAAGTTGTAGTTTTGATGAACTTTGTCCTGATGGACTCATCACTCCGATCAAGGGTTCGTTTATTGCAAAAAAGTAATGTTTTGTTTACCTTAAAAACTCCCAATCCCCGAAAAATATCACAAATATAGCATACAGGGTGGTCAAAACATTGATTTATACCATACAAAAAACAAATATTAAAGTTGTTAAGAATCAAAGTTAATGTAAAAATAGAAAAATAGAAAAATATTTTCTCTTCAATCTATTTTTTCTTGCCGAAAATATGGAAAACATCATTATTTCTAAAAGCAAAGTGATGTATTTTTAAAACTACAAGGCATCAAATGAAATGAAATAATCAAATGTTTTTTCTATATTATATATATATATATTTTTCGTGAAATTTGATTCTTATGAAATGTTTTCCAATAATTTTTTTTGTATTATGTAAATTAATTTGACTTTACTCTTAGCATCACATTTTTTGACCACCTTATAAGTTAAATTTGTGATTCCTTCGGGGATTAGGAGTTTTTAAGATAAGTGTAGAATATTGTAGAAGCAGCAGCAAAAAATAGCCATTAAATCATTTGAACAGCATAAAAAGATTTTGCTTCCAATAAATAATAATCGGGCTGCAACACTTGTTCTGCAAAAAATGCTACAAACTGTCAACAATTTAACCAATATCAGTCAGCTTGTAATATCATGTGTTCGCTTAATTAACAGTCGAGCTGCGAAATGATTATTTGGTCCGCAAGATTTTACAATTTCAGTAGAAAAAAACATGCCTAGAAGCAGTTTACTTCAGAGGTCCAGGGCACTGTCAATTTATATAACTTTCTTGTGTTTTCTTTTGACGAATACAGAAGGAAATCGGCTACAAAAGGGTTTTTACTTGTTTTCCCAGGGCACTGTCACTATTTCACGTTTTATTGCTTTTTTTTGATGACCAAGATTAAATATTTTGCTTAACCGCTGATTGCTTACCAATATCTGATTAAAAGTGGATCGCTCATAGCATCTTATACATTTAATTTGCGTACCAAAATAATTTAGAGCACTCTAGTATGACATTAATTACTGACCGATTCAGAAATGTTTGCTGTGCATAAGTTGGTCAGCAACTGTTATGCACAGCAAACATTTTGGCTGACCGATAACATTTTTCTGTTCGCAAAAATAACAATATTTTGCTAACCAGTTATATGATACGAACAAACCCATTAAAAAGCAAAGAGCGAAGGGGAATGGCAAAGACGATCTAGCGTAACTTGAATATGGTTCGGAATAAAAGGGTGTTTTTGATACTAAGACAATTTGACTTTATAAGCAAAACTTTTTATGACTAAAATCACATCAGACAAAAAAATTTTCCATAATGTGCCGATATTTTCACACACGCTGTATAAAATAATTTTTGGAGAGAATTTTAATTTTAATGTTAAATTCGATCAAAAAATAAATTTTATGAACTCGCCAAGCACGTTTTTCCAAATGACGAAATTAAATAAAGAGTAGTTTTGTTGTCGATAAATAAACTGTGGTGTGAAATTTGTCCATAGACAAGTTACCTTTATTTGTAGGCCAAATTTTATTGCATTCGTGGCACCAGATAAGGTGATTTACGAGTGCACAAACTAACAAACACTGATAAAAGGTGACTTAAGAAATCAAGAATTTTACCAGTTTTAGATACTTATTTGAACTAGGCGAGGCACTAAACCCCATAAAAATTACGATTTGGGTTAGTTAAAAAGATTTGTAAATTGATATCAAATAATATCTACTGATATTGCTTTAAAAAATTGTACATGTAATACCTAAATTAAAGTTCAATTTAAAATTTCTCTCTTAAAATAATTCATTTATATAAATTTCTTGCCAACAATTAGGATAAAGAAGCCGCCGCCGCATGAATATATATTTTTTTTAATATTATTAAAACCTTTTCAAATTATATATTTTGATATTTAAATGCAACATAATATATTTATTACATACATCGTGGGTTTGTCAATGGTCAAAGATAGCTATAGCTTTTTGATAGGCTATATCCCAGATAGTTGATAGCGCATGCATCTCGTGAGACACCCGATGAGCCATCGGGATTGTTCGGCGATGTCCGATATTTGATGGATGTACCCACCCAGTTGCGTGGTGATAGAAAGGACAATAGTTATTGTATTGTGTTTTATAAATAAGGGTTCATTGTGTTGTCTTTTTTTTTATTTTTTTTTTTTATGATCGAACACAAGCACTATAGGAAAAATCCTTTAGGGCACTCTGGGAGTGGTGCGTGTGTGTTTTTCAAAATTTTGAACTTTGTCATAATGAATGAGTATATTCGTAGTAAAAACCTTCTCAGTCAGACCCGTGAAGTGATTGCAAATGTTTATAGGGTATGTGAAAAGGAATCACAAATCAACATATTTAAATTAAAATCGATTAATCATGTAGCTGTTTTGGGATGCGGTCGCATCGGTTTCTTTACAGGCCGCTTGCAAAAAATAATGTATGAAAAATTGGAATTCGATCCACTGATCACTAATAAAAATCGAATTATGACAAATTTGGGGTTTTTACACTTATACAGGGTGTTATGGAAATGACGTATTATATTTAAACCGGCAATTCCTGAGATGAAAACAAATTGAAGAAAAATATCCAAAAATGGCGCTTTAATTTAATATGCCCTGTACATGACCTTATGTCAAACCAAAAATTTCCACGTGGTGCCCCTGACAGGAAGGTAGATGAAATAACATATGGCAAAAAACGTGAGTGAATCTTGAACAGTGTTGTCATATCTTCAGGGTAAACTCTTTAGAAAATCAACAAACGTTTGACAGATTTCAAGTTGTTTATTTTTCAGGGTACATTATTATACAGTTTTACGTTCAGTTCAGTTCACTGGGAAACAATCTCTGATTTATAAACTTGAACTGACTCGCACAAACCACCGTAGAGTTTATAATGGTCAGGTATGTTCTCACTTCTTCAATTCGAACGACACTCGTCGGATCTGAACAACTAAAATGCCACTTTACCCTTTAGAAGAAAAAATGCAGTTTTATTTACCGTTTCGGCCTTATTTAAAACCGACTTAATTTATAAAAAACACCAGGTAACCGAACAAAAACCGTCACAAAACACCAAAACCATAAATTCACATCGGGCATCTCGTGAACACATCTAAGTACCATTCAATCTGAATTAGTATTTTAAAGTGCTATCGTGTAGACAAAAATACGCCCTTATTGTATAAGATTTTATCAGCTGGTAGTCTGGGAAAGAATATAATTCTTTCATACAATGGTATTCGCCATCTAAAAATGTTGAAACTAACCTTTGAACCTGTTCCTATCTTCACGTGTCTGTTGTCTATCTAAAAATACAGCGTTACCACTTTCGATGTTTGATTAGATTATATTCATAAACTGCCTAATTTCCTTCTATAATATTACTTTCCTGTATAATTATAGTATCGGAAATGGCAACCGCGATGGCTCTAGTAGCGGAGAGTTCTCGGAAAGAAAGTCCAAGGTGGACTAGATCATTTATAATTTTTACAGAGTTGAACTCAGGAAATTAGTCGGTCTGTTGGTCATTGAGGCTAAGTTTCGTGTTGGTTGTGATTATTACATTTTTATTTTTGTCCTTTAATTTTTTGTTTGTTGTTGTGAGTGATACTTAACATACCTACCTTAGTATATTTGTTAAAGGAATGTCTAGCACCGATATTGCAGACGAAGCCTAAGTGTATATTAATTTGAGTCCATCTAAGAAACGTCACAAGAAAAATCATTTTAGTTTTGAATTGAAAGAAGTAATTTTAAAGACTTTTGTTGCCAAACATAATTCAACCTACAAGTTTGTCGATATGAAAGACCTTTTTGACCGTGCATTAGCAACTATTACACCTGAGAAGAGTAAAAAATGTATTAGTGCAACAAAAAGTAGAAACCAGAATGTGGGAACTCGATAATATTATCGAGATACAAATTGAACGACTAATTAAGTATTACTGTAGACTAAAGCGACGATGATAACTCCTCAAACTTATCCGAATAATTTAATCACAATAGGATCAATAAGATATACCTACAGGTTGGTCAATACAGGTTGGTGAATTCAGATTTTTTTAATGACAATTTGGATCACGGATTCTTTCGTTTCGAATAAATTGACAATTCTGACAAAATGTACATCGACACGTATTTTCCGGAAACCCTGTTTATTAATTTATTTATTAAATTATTTTACCATGAATACTTATTTACATTCCGATATTTCAAAATTGTATTCAACAATATTGCGATCATAATTTTTTTATAATTATAATATTATAAGCACTGCCCTGTTCACTGTTAGTTTCACCGATCACGTGCGTTTGTTATGGTCGGTCTATCTTGGAAATGACTATAGTCGATCGCTTGGCGTTTTCTGAAAATGGACCCAAGAATAACCTCCTTAAATATTACCCTGTATAGACTCATTAGACAAAAACAATAATAATTATTTTGAACAATGACAACGCATAAAGTATGTTTGTGAATGTAATCTACCTATTGTTAAACTGATTGTAAAATCCTTTATTTTCTTAAAACATGGCTCTGCCAGGGAGGCAGCGGACCAATTGGCGATGAGCCGTCGGTTTCTTTATATCTGGATCACAAATAATAATACAATACGGAGGATTTTTATTTGTATTGGAATTCAATCAGAGAATAAAATACCTATCAATGCTAAGATAATTACAAAATTTGTAATCAACTGTGTATTGCAGTTAAAATTACACACAGCCCATCACAATACACTCAGAAAGATTATTCTGTTATTTGTTATTTAATAAGTATTCCCGGCAAAAAATGGAAGAAAATAAATGGGAGAAAAATAACAGGAAATATTTAATAAAACTGATAATTTTATTTTTCTTCGAGTCTTTTAATTAGCATTAACTACATACCTATTAAGATTAGGATCACAAACAATCTCATACTAGCAATCAGAGCCATCTATGTTGCATCAATTTAATTAAAAAATATGCCGCTTCTTGGCAGATTAGAAAGAGACGAGCGTCATCAGCTGATCCAAGTTTCAGGAAGATCTGTGACAGAAGTTTGAAAATTATTCATATTTGAAATTGTTATTATTATTCTTATTACATTATATTTTTTAACGCAATATTTTCATAGCCTTTTCCAATCCTTTAACTTTACGAATCCAGTTTTAGATTAGAAAAAAACTAAGTATATTTGGCTAAACGTTCGCATAAAATAGTGCCTGCTTGGCAACCTGTGATTAAACGCAGCTCTTAAAACATTTACTTTGAAATTTTCTTAAATTTATAGAATACCGTTTGGTCGAAATTTACCTGATATCGGACCATGAAGGAGGAGAATCCTCACCTTATTTTAAGACGAAAATGTAGTATAAAAGTTTTTCGCATGTCGCTTCGTTTTCGAAATACAGGATGTTAAAAAATATATTAGATTAGATTAGAGCACTTTAATGTGGTTCATGCATGACGGCGCTCCCCCTCACTTTGCAGTACCTACGTTAGAAACTATTTAGATCAACAATATCCTGCTCGGTGGATAGGTAGAGGAGGACCTCACCCAAGGCCATCCCTCTCACCGGATCTGAATCCATTTGATTTTAATTTCTGGGGTCACCTTACAGTGGCGTAACTATACAAACCGGGGCCCCAGACAATTTCTCAGACGGGGGCCCTTACCAGGGAATTATGTTAAATACCATATATACCGGCTTGACTAACGCGGCAGGGTATTACGTTTCGTAACTTTTCCATGCATGACCCCCCCAAAACGAAATTTGACCCCCCCCAAACCGCAGTTCTGGATCCGCCCTTGCGGGGACCCGGACAATCTAGTAATCGGTAGTTACGCCACTGTCACCTTAAACAACTCGTTTATACTACTCCTATTGAAACTGAACAAGACAAGACCTTCGACTGCGTCTTAATTGATGGTTTTAATACGATTCGCGCCAGTCCCCAAATTTTCCAACACGTAAGAGACAATTTAGCACGTCGTGTACATGGTTGTTCACTGGCTCACGGAGGACATTTGCAGCAATTAATGTGACCTTTGTTCATATGAGTTTATTATTCAAAGTTTTTGAATCATATGAATTATCAAATCATTGGCATTAATTAAGAAAATGAAAAATACAATATTATTTTTAAACCCCTGTATTTCGAAAACGAAGCGACATGTGAAAAACTTTTATACCACATTTTCGTCTTAAAATAAGGTGATTCACCTCCTCCATTTTTTCAGAGAGGTTAGGATACACCCTGTATATAAAAATATGTTTAAATTTGTTAAAAAATAATGGTTACACCATTTCATCCCATATTATACAGCGAACAACTTCAATAGAAGTTAATCTACCTATTTATTGTAATTACATAAATTACATTTAATGCTCCATATTCTGTTTTAACCGTTTATTGTATTTAATAAAAAATCTTTTAACAATATTGGAAAGTTGGACGATTATAACTTTTCTAATTTCCTTTATTTTCCTAAAACATGGCCAAAGAAGCAACCAGCAGGGGTCAGGATAGCAAAAGCAAGTTTATCTCAAATCCCTCGAAATCCGGGTCGCTGCCGTCGCAAAGCCGCCCGGAATTCAGTCGACAACTCCAAAGGCTAAGCTTTCGATTAAAACGGGCGGTTAAGGGTTTTAAAACGATTCAGAATTAAGTCAAGCCTTTAAATATTAGATATTCAGAATTAAAATGAATTAATTTCATTTACCATTGTTTATACAGGGCGAATTCAATAGAAAAAGGAATGTTTTATTCGGGTTCATATCCTTGAAAGTTTAATCAAGAGGCTTCTAAAATCTATTTTCACTATCTTCATCACAAATGTCCATGCAGGCGAGAATTAGTTAGCCGTATTAATATATCGAGACGAGCCCGAGCCGCGCTTTAGTCGACCTTTTTTCAACGAACCTGCCGCGAGCCTCTTTCGATTTCCATTCCACACGAGCCCACCAAGAGTTTCCCACGAACCTATTTTATTTCTAGTTGTACATGGTGAGCCAAAGGAGGTAAGATGATGTCTGGCGACGAAGAGCAGGCCTTGTTCGTTATAACAATAATAATAATAAAAATACCCTTTTTTTAAAAAAATACCTTTCAAAACCTACAAAGATATGAATTAAATACCCCAAAATTCTCATAAATATCCTAAAAAACAAAATTTTTAAGATATATTCCCAAAAATACCCTTCACTGGTAGGTACCATAAAATAATAAAACCCCAGTGGTTCACCCCTCGGATCCCACACAATATTCTAGTAGTCCCTCTCGCTGCAAAAAGAACTTCTTCACGAGCCAGCCACAAACCAGTTCCACTAGACGCGCCAAATCCCTTTGAACTGGAGGTAAAAACCGACCGAAAATGGATCACTGCGAGCCTCGGAGGAGCCTTCCTCGAGAGGCTCGTGGTAGGCGCGTCCAAGGCTCGCAGCTCGTGCCAATATGACGAACCAGGCTCGGTATTGGCGCGACTCGGCCTCGTCTCGTCATATTTATACGCACCTTTTGACCTTTTGGAAGCATAGCATAGACTTGAATCTCAACTTTGTATTTTTTTTAATAATGTAGTTCATAAATCCTTTTAAATCCATTAAGGAAAAGGTGTGATAAGCTACAAGAAAACTATTGGATAGAATTTGTTAAATTTTTTAATTTAGCTTCGAAATATGGACTATACATGACAATGTATTTTGAATTTTTCGAAAAAGAATTTTATTTTTTTCAAAACGGTAAATAACGTTTAAATTGGAAAAATATGATTATACAGTCATTTTTGAAAGTATTTCTTGCACTATCAATAATCTCAATTAATTTCATAGCTTAGTTTTAATGTAAATAATGTCACCCCAAGGTTTTCAGAAAAAATATCTAAAATCGCAACTATCTAAAGTGATTTGGCAACGCTTCGAGTGATCAAAGGCAGAAGAATAAGAGAAACGTCTCCTACTCCAGCGCGCTGGCTCGTCGTGTCTCGGAATGGCGATGTTGTCTCATTGTTCAATAACAATGACTTACGCTGTTCCGCAGAGAAATCCCTAATCGGACCACGCGTTCCACTGATAAATACTCTTAAGGTATTTTACCTTAATGATATAAAGTTTTCTTCGGTTAATTGTTAAAAAAATATTTCTCCGGCAGAGCCTACAGATCTTAAATCCGGCCCTGTATTTTCAAATTAATTTTTCGATCGAATATTTTACCGACTACCCATTTTTCTCATGCAAATAATTTTCAAAAAATGCTAATAATATTTAAAGAGAAATTATATAATTCTTATTTATCTTGGGGAGTGGATCCAATTTTTATCATTAGCATGAAAGTGATAAATTATCGAGACGATTTATTGCTAGTGAGTCATTTCGCGAAAATTTAACTGCAAATCACCATTCAATTATTAAGTATATTAACTTGAATTATTTCGTTACCGGAAAAGATAGTATGTTTTATCTATTTTTTCTCAAATTTGGTACGTATTTTTAAAGTCTAAAGTAAAGTCGACATTCGCGATGGTGCATGGTAGGATAGTGTCTTCGAAAATATTTCTCTTAATCGAAGCGAAGCCAAACGAAGAAAAATTCTAATAGGTATATGGTTGCAACGTTGCTATATAATAGTATATTAAGATACAAGTTTCATAAGACCTTATCTTAGAGCACGCGTTTAAATTAGAAAACGACCCGCGAAGCGGGGAGTTTTCTAAAGTACCAGTGCTCTAATTGTCTTATGAACCGTGTATTTTATAATACTTTTTCTATTTAGGTCTTTAAAGTCTGAAAAACTTAAAAAAATATAGTAGATTTTTCCATTTGAATTAATATTTTCTTTTTGGGTTGGCAATACTTTTACAATTTAATAAAATGTTATAAGTATCAAATATGCCATGATAGAAACAATTGAACACAACATCCCATAATTAAAAATAAATATATTATTAAACTTAATAAAAATGAGTCAGGAAGAAAGTTGTACTCTGTCAGAAATACGAGAAATTGCAGAAAATAATCTAGAAAAACTTTTAAAAATAATATGCAAAACCTTTAGTTATGGTGCAAGCTGAACAAAGTTGAAAATATTGAACAAAATAATAAATAATACTATTGAACAAAATATTGTGTCGACACAGAATCTGATAGGAATAACAATTAATGCCCAGGAAATGTCTTATATAGTAACTATAAATATTATATAATAGTACATTACGTATCAAAGGCCGAAAAGCCTCCGACGACCCGAGATATGTACCGCATTTTTTTTTACAAGTGCTCCGAAGCTTTGATGCCAAATAAATAAAGAAATTCTTCAGACAGTTTTCCAGTCTACATGACATGAAAACACTCGCGCATGCAGAATGTAAATATCTATTTATTATTTTTGACAAATAGGCTCGGTGGCCTAGTGGTATAGCGTACGCCTTGTGATCTGAGAGTCGCGGGTTCAAATCCCGCACTGGCATTTTTCTAAAACATCTTTGAAAAAAACGGTGGGTAGAGTGTTCGCCTGGCGATCTTAGGGTCGCGGATTCAAATCCCGCACCGACAATTCTGGTTTTATTTATTTATGAGCACATGGTGATTCGAAGAAGTAATATGTATAATACTATATTGAATTTTAGAAATAGAGCATAAAACGGAAGATATTTCTATTATTTTTAAGTTATGTTGTTTTATAGTTGTGACTAGAAATTAGTTGACGTACACCGTCAGCATGTTATATATTTCCGACTATAGGTACTTCAGATAAATATCTAGTAAAAATTAACTATTTGTCATGTTAGTTAGGATTTTAAAGTTTCCTATAAAAAAATTTTTGTCGAATGCATAATGTCAAGAAAACTAATTTCAACGAAATCGAAGTAAGCCTAAAATTCGAACCCTACTTGCTGCCGCCAACATCAAAAAAAATAAATTTCAGTTTCATAAAGTGGCAGGTTATTCAATTTTTAATAATAATGTAGCCATTATGAAACCCAAATAGAAAAACAAATTTATAAAGACATTTTGGGCACCTCGAAAAAAAAAATTACTTTTGTTCGTCTTTTGTGTGTGTATAATGAGAATTCATCAAAATTTCTGTCAAGTTATCTGAATTCACATCTTACATCATCGGATTTTCTAGTATTTACTATAAATTATTGACCAAATTTAGGTGCGTATTTTGGGTTTGTTCGTGGGGCGTGGTCGATAAAAAATTTCGCCTGTGGCTCTTTCGCCTGCTACGAGCTCTTTCCCCTTTCTAACGACGCTCATGCTATAAGCGGTGCTTTTAGATAATGATTTACTCCTGGCTTTTTTTACAATTTACCTACGAAAATATTTTTTGTTCACGAATTTATTTGCGACCCCTCCATGTTGTTTTTTAGTATTACATAGGCGGAATTTCGGGGTTCGGGGACCTATTATCGAAGGGCCCGGGGCTATAGCCCCCTTAGCCCCATCCTTAATCCAGGACCGAATGAATCGGCCGTGGAATTAAATGATTTGTCTTGTGTAGGTACTATAACAACTAACAATTTGTAATTTTATGTTCCACTCTTTCTTGTTGTATATTTTGAGGGTTGAACAAATCTGAAACGGAAAGAAGCTGCCAATAGATATTTTACCATTAATTAAGCTCATCGATCGCAACATAAATGCAAGTGCACTCAAGATAAATATCTTCGTAAAGGCAACCAAAGCGGCCCGAAAGCCCCGCGAAGCTCCTCGAAAGCTTCCTCATTCTGTACGCGCGCCGCTAACGGCAAAACGAACGACTATCAAACCAATTGGCGGCGGCCAAATAACCCAAAGGGGGGAATAGGGGAAATGGCGGACCGCCAAGAAGAAGGGAGGGGGCAAAGCACGGACTTAGTAGACGTAAAGCTCTCGAGGCGTCGCGATGCTGATCCAACCTAAACCTGGCCAAAGCCGTTTTTAAGCCAGGCGTCTTTTTTCATGGACTTAACCGACTTTTGGTCTTTGTTGCACGTCGCACCTGGATTTGCAAAGGATTCCTGAGTGATTTCAGGCTTTTTTCATCATTGACCCAGTGATTTGGTGCGATAAATAAGACAAGGGGTAATTTGAAGAATCGCCGGCAAAAATTCCTCGCCTATTAAACATTAATTATACGTCTGGTTTTTTTTTTAATAGATTGCACTTGCAGGTAAATTTTGTTTTTTTTACTTATTTTCAATTTTTTGTTTTGGGAATATCGCATGTATTGATGTATTCCGTTAAATAGAAGTATGTTACTTAGTAATTTTAAAATAAATACAGATTCTTCCTTTTTAAACAAATTTGGCGCATGGCCAGCAAAGTCATTATGGTGTTTCATTCAAAAGTTATGCTTGAAGTGCACCTCCTTTGTCAACATTACATAACATAACTAGGTATATGCTTATATACAAGAGCAAGGCCGCGCCAAGCCTTTCTGCCCCCCCCCCCCCCCCCCCCCACTCATCCAATTTACAATTCAAAAGTATAGTTGTATTGTTTTTTTTTTCAAAAGTTTGCGATAAAGCAATCGCTGCATTTTATGTCGAACAAGATTTTAAGCTTTTTTTTATATAGGGTGTTTCTTAATAACATGCTAATATTTAAGGTTATTCTTGGGTTCATTTTTAGAAAAATACTTCATATTGAACAATATGTCCTAACCGTCTTAACTTTTGAGTTATCAACTACCTATTAATGCATCAAATTAAAAATACATTAATTTTAAGGTTAGGTAGTGACCACATATAGTAATATTATATTGTATACGAGTGACACTCTCTTATTTTTTTACAAGCCTTTTAGTGAAATTCGGTTCCGAAGATCGATAATGTGATAAGCAAAATATTTTCGTATACAGGGTGTAACATAAAGGTTGGGAATAAATTAAACGGTGGATTTCTTAGTCAAAAATAATAAAAATGGATAGGCTCTACGGGATTTCGTTTCCAAGTTACAGGGTGTTGAATTTTTCTTAAAAATTTAGTTTTTGTTTAATATCTTTTGAACGCTGGCAGATAACAAAACGAAATGTTAGCAGTAACTTCACTTGATAATGCCCTAGGAGAAGTAAAGAAATTGTCTTCCTGGGATACTCGGTGGCGTGCATACGGATATTGCCGTAGGGTTTTTTTAATGAAAAATGTGATACGCCACTGGTAGAATTATTTTTTGTTAAAATTTATGAATTTTCCTTTTATTCTAAACAAAATTCCCTTCTTGCGTTTTCTTTGTATCTCTTGCCATTTTCTCGTAATTAAACATTTTGCAAATATCAGTTTTCAGCAATTTCAGTAAATAACAGTAATAAAATAACACTTAGAAATTGAAAACAATTATTTTAATAAAGCATGTAAACCAACACAACAAACAAAATTACAAAAGGTGCTGAAAATGTTGCCCCTCAACTTCAATACATTTTTCAATGCCCCCATAAATAATAATCCAATGGATTAAGGTCGGGTGAACGAGGAGGCCACGCTCTTGGCCCTCCACGACCTATCCATTTATTGTGGTACGTTTCGTTGAGGTACCTATTCTCTATAACTTCTCGCCTAAAGTGAACTGGAGCGCCATCATGCATAAACCACATTTGCTGTCGCGTTTCAATTGGAACTTCTTCTAATAAAGGTGTTAATCCATTTTGAAGGAAATCCAGATATGATAATCCGTCTAATCTATTTGGTAGTACTACAGGACCAATCAAATAATCGCCAATTATTCCTGCCCAAACATTAATAGAAAATCGTTGCTGGTGCCGGGATTGTATGATTCCATGAGGGTTTTCATCAGCCCATAGATGGTTATTATGAAAATTAATTATGCCATCCCTAGTAAATCCAGCTTCGTCGGTAAATAAAACGGATGAGTGAAATGAATGGTTTAAATTGCATTTATTTAAGAACCATGTACAAAATCTAAGACGTAGTGCATAATCCTCGACAGAAAAAGCCTGCACTCGTTGTAGATGATATGGGTACAATAAATTATCATGTATGATTCGTTGGACTGTCATATGGTGCAAGGCTTTAATGATGCGGTTTCACGTAAGCGAGCGTGAATCCGTGAAAAAGTCTTCCTATTCGGAATACGTCGATTTGGAAAACGTTCAACATACAGACGTACAGCTAACACAGTATTCCCGTTGGCACGGCCATAAATAAAATGCATATCTGCTAATTCTTCAACTGAGTAATCCATTTTTAATAGGTTTATTACTAAAATTAAAAAGCCTAAGCAAAATTAAATAACTTAACTGACAATGACATTATCAGAAAATATGGTGGTCCAAGGCATGCTCGATTTTGTTCCTATTACCCTCAATTTCCTCTGTAACCTGTGGAAAAACTGATATTTGCAAAATGTTTAATTACGGGAAAATGGCAAGAGATACAAAGAAAACGCAAGAGGGGAATTTTGTTTAGAATAAAAGGAAAATTCATAAATTTTAACAAAAAATAATTCTACCAGTGGCGTACCACATTTTTCATTAAAAAACCCTACGGCAATATCCGTATGCACGCCACCGAGTATCCCAGGAAGACAATTTTTTTACTTCTCCTAGGGCATTATCAAGTGAAGTTACTGCTAACATTTCGTTTTGTTATCTGCCAGCGTTCAAAAGATATTAAACAAAAACTAAATTTTTTAAGAAAAATTCAACACCCTGTAACTTGGAAACGAAATACCGTAGAGCATATCCTTATATGAAAATTTTTTATTATTTTTGACTAAGAAATCCACCGTTTAATTTATACCCAACCTGTATGTCCATAATACCCTGTATATGTACATACCTGAAATACTTTATACCTGGTATTGATCCACGACTTTTGCAAAAAAGCACCATGCACTTGTGTTCTTTCATCTTAAACAAAACAAGCCAGTAACCTACTAAACAGCGAATCGAATTACCACAAATTAAAAACACCTTTACAAAAACTGTTGTTAGGTAATGAAAGTTTATAAGCACTTATAAACCGACAACAATGTGGATGAACCACTTTTTATTCTGTAATATGAAAAAGCATCCGGAACCAAAGATGGCGACGAATAACAACAAACAAATAATGTCGGGCCGGCTCTGACGCGATCGATAAAATTTCCAGCCTACTGCGCAAACTCAATAGGCCCGCGCCATCTCCCATAGCGGGGACACTTTTTGTATTTTGGAACGTTTGTATTGGCAATATACTGTTTATATGTGGTACTAATTCATTGCCATGAGCATAACTCAAAAACCACGTTAGTAATAACGGAGATACCCCGTAAAACCATCGAAAAATGGACACCCTGTAATTTGGTAATTTACTCAGCTTATCTCGGGACCCAGTTGACATGTACCTACCCGTATATAGAAAGGGAGGCTTCGGTTTTGCTAAACGAGAGCTACATGCTCGACGTCGGAACGGGTTTAAAGCCAAGAATAAAGCTACATGCAATGGATTGGGCTTGGAAATATGACATTGCTCAATGAGTTTTTATTTTTATGGAACTATTTACAATACCAATTTCGTTCAATGTCACTTGCACTATAAAACTGATTGAGCAAAGGTTAAATTTAACTTGGAACTGATTGTAAATGTAGCCTAAGACTATGCAGTCAAGACAAACTCTGGGCATATTATAATTATCCAGCTTTTTCGTTAACATTATGAAATAAGAAGTGCTACAAAGTTAAACAACGATCTATTGTTAACACTCTATTTTTAGGTATTTGTTTATTCTTATCATACATATTCACACACGTCGTACATCATATCAAATGATAAGGTTATTGGGTAAATTTAATAGACAGGTTAATAAAATAATTAAATTAAAATGTGCAATTTCGACAGGAATTATTTTGATCGACAAATTAAGAGATCAATCACGGTGTCACTACAGGGTGAAAATACTGAAAATACCTTGGTTTTATGGTTAATTAATGTAAGTATGCATTGGCAGCGATAAGGGGACCGACAGGCGGGGAGACCTCTTCAAGATATCTGTGGGCCCCTAGGCTGAAGCTATGGAGTGGGCCCAACCGGAGGAAATATCTTGTCGGCGCCACTGCAGGTTGTCCAAAATTAAAAACCCCCTCTAAAAATAACAAAAGCAGCATTGCTAGTGTTCCTTCTACTAAAAATGACTCATATTATATTACACACCCGAAACCAAATTATTTCACCAGAAAAACGATTGTGTTACACAGTAGCGGCTCGTGACCTATGATAGAGGGGGTTCACAAGTATGGTGAAATTTTTCTAGGCGTTTTAAATGTAGAAAGAAAAAAAGTAATAAGAAAATGCGTTAGGTAAACCATATTTTTATTTATTTTTTAATTTTGCACAAGGAAATACAACTTTTGGAAAATAAGAAAGGTTTTCTTAGTGTGTATAGCTGTCGGATCTTAACGTCGTTCCATTCAACCCTTGTAACAATATTTATACAGTCCACTACTAATACTACTAAAGCCATCTACGAGCTATCAAGAAAACCGAATGATGTCCAATACCACTAGCGCCACCTACGAGCTATCAAGAAAACCGAATGATGTCCAATACCACTACGCCATCTACGGCTAAGTCATTAGACGCAACCAAGACGAGAACAATAGTTAACTGTTTTATGACGATAACGAATCGAGCCACGAGACTGACAAGTTGGCATTCTTCATATTTTCAGTGTTTTTTAGTTTAAATCCTTAAATAAAATGGTTTAAAATCATTTATCGAAATACACAACATTTATCAACCCTACCAAATAGTGCTTAAACGTAAAGTCCATTCTTCGGTTCTTAAGTGTAGAAAATTGATCAATAACAGCCTCATTAAGTTTGGAATACCCTCTATAAATTTTTTTTTTATCTATTTCATTTTTAAACTTTCTAATAAAGTCCCTAGATTTACCCTTTGGGTCTGCGTTAAATTAATTTCGGGTTTAGGTGTTCCCGCATTCTTCACTTCAATTTTTTGCTCCAAACTCAAAGAGCTAAAGTTATTTCTCAAATAGTCCACCGTCAACTATTCATTTTAACTTAATAAATATATAATATTAAAATATTAAAACATACAAGCTCGAATTTCTAACTAGATGCACGAACAGACGACAGTGCGGTGCACACAAAAACTGTGCGCCTTTTCCCTGTTAAATCGCCATAGCCCCGCTACCACCCGCCACGTGTTACTACAGAGAAACTGCAAGTCTCGTCATAATCGTCATTTACCTCGACCGAGGCACGGTTGCCGGATCTATACAGTTTGGTTTGACGGGATGATACAATATTAGGGAGGGCCGGACTTTTAATTTGACGGCACGATAAAATATTAGGAAGGGTCGAACTTTATACGATAAATAATATTAAATGAATATAAATGAATATTTTTTTTTCGTTTTGTTTTGAGGGTGCACGTGCGCATGTGCTCCCCAGAACAACCGCCACTGGCGTTACAACTGGTAAGTTTTACTCCATATTTATATAACACAAACACTTGCAGATTTAACTACGCGCCAACGTGTAGATGTCGGTACTCACTTACGCGTTTCAAACGATGCTAGCTGGTGCCCAGTGTTGCCAGGTCGAAAATGACAAAGGCGGTATAGTCGGGTTTGTGGGATGTAGGAAACGGTAGATTACGGTAGACGGTGTACACGGCCTGCCTGGTACCATTTAAAATAGATTTTTTTGTAAGAAAATTTAAAAAAAAAGGTAACTTAAATAATAAGTAGAAAACGGTAGATTTACAATATAAGACGATATACATAGTTCTGTTTTTCAATTTTTAAGAAGTATGGATGATTGGAAGCAGATTGACGTTGTGTATACGGACTTCAGTAAGGCATTTGACAAAATTAGTCATTCCACACTGATGGAGCGTCTTGCTGATGTCGGTGTGCATGGCAGCTTGTTGAGATGGATTTGGTCCTATCGTAGTGATAGACGACAGATGGTCTCCGTTGGTGGTTTTTATTCTAAACCTTTTAACGTGCCGTCTGGTGTGCCTCATGGCAGTCACCTTGGTCCCCTGATTTTTATCATATATATTAATAACATACAACAATGCTTTAAATTTTCAACATTTTTGATGTACGCAGATGACTTAAAATTTTTTCGAATAATCAGAGTTTATCCCACTAGCCAATACCACAACGTGGATGCTATATTGGGCTCAGTGCCTGTTGTACTAAAAAAAAGAGCATAACGATAAATCTACCGTAAAAGCGGTAGACCTGGCAAGACTGTTGGTGCCGTCCGTCGCTCACTGTTCTATCGGGAAAATATTATAAGGGGCGGGGTCAGCCAAAGTGAATTTTCAATGTAACAAGCTCAACCTTAAAACATTTTCTTTTTTAATTTTAGAACACCTTAAAAATTATTAGAAATTTACACCCTGTAAAATCTAATCAACTTGAGAAACGTGTATTTACAAGCCTAATTACGTGTTACCACTGATATTACTTTAAAGTACCTACAACTGATAAATTATTTATCTCAAATATCCGTTGTAAACAGCTCCTTAATCTTTAATCCAAGATAATCCCTAATCTTTTTAGCAAAGTAGAATTTACCTTAATTTGTTTCAGCATTAATTCTTTAAATGAAGAATACAAAACGTTAATTATTTATAAATAATTAGTCATATCTTTAATGTAAATATACACAGTGTTAGATTATAATGTGCCCAGCATAGTATTAGCCTTAAGGTATGTAACAACCACCTGTTTTCGTTATCTATATGAGATATTTTAAAGTATTTTTGTTGGAAATTCCATTGATATGTACCAATGTTTTTATGACGTTGGCAACTTACAGCATTATTTTGGAATTAGGTTTAATGCTTTAATTTCGGATGATGAAGCTGTAACATTGATCTAGATTGTATGGTATTAATGTAATTTGTATTTCTATGACTAGCGAAAACAATATTTATTACGCAATTGTTGGACTATACAGGGTGTTCGTGTTCACTGAACATTGTTTCATTTGTTACTCCTAAATTATTACTCAGTGATATGTAAAACAATGCTAATGTAAAAGTTACTCTAAATCAATAATTCAAGAATTACTTTTCACATTTCTGATGTTGCGTTAAAAAATTCCCGACCGAACTGCTTCGCTAAAATTTTAAGTCAATTAATTTTCCTCTGTTTCAGATTAAAAACTATGTCTTCTAGAAGTAACTAAAAGCCTTCACCACGACGACCCTTTTAGAAAATATCACTTCCTACAAACTCATGGATAGGATAGAGCAGCTGTCTGATCCAGCTCTTTGTCTACAAGAACTGGTGACTGGTGTGACGACATCTTCAGCTAATTCCGATATCCATGGCGTCCATCACTTGCACGATTCGGTTAGTTCGGCGGTTTCCGTGAGTTCGGCGATTTCCGGCATTATGAGCGCGGGTTCGAGCGTACTCGGCCATCACGTGACATCGCACGATTCGCATCATCATGGAGTAGTGCCTCATACGCCCTCCTTGCACCACGAGCCGCTGGAGAAACTAAAACGTGGTGAGTACGTTACAAGTTGTTTGCTTGCTGGTATATTGAGAAGTTCAAAGATATAATATGTATCATGAAAATATTAAACAAAATCAACCCAGGAAGCCTAATTGACATAATCAGCAGTCAAGTATAAAATAACTACTATACAGGGTGTCCGGGAACATGTGGGAAATCTCCCGGATATGAAGAAAACACGTGAAAAGAATACTATAGGTTCATATAAACTTCTTTCGTATCGGCCTCCTCTTCGGAGATATGGGCTCCCAAAGAGCACCAATGGAATCAAGTTTTTTACACATAATTATTGAACCACCTGGTATATTTCAATTATTTTTTAATATGATGTATACCAGGTAAGACCCGTCAAATTACTACCCAAGAAACTGTTGTGAATTACTCACAGCTGCAGGGACGGACTAGCTGTAACACTCATGGGCCCATTTTTTTTACGCCCTGTATGATGAGAACTTTGGACAATGTTTTTTACATACCTTTAACTATTGGCTAAAAATTAAGTACTCTTCATTCATGTCCCTAATCCTAACCGTTTTCGAGAAAACGTCATTTTATTCACACTGAGTCCTATAACTTCTCACGGGTTAAATATGAGAAAGCTTAATTTTAAAGGTTGAATATTTGATCGGAACAAAGATGTATCTTTTACTGAAATACGCTAAATACATGATGTATATGAAATGCCGTTTTTTCGAAAACGGTTAGGATTAGCGACATGAATGAAGAGTACTTAATTTTTAGCAAATAGTTAAAGGTATGTAAAAAACATTGTCCAAAGTTCTCATCATACAGGGCGTAAAAAAGATGGGCCCATGAGTGTTACAGCTAGTCCGTCCCTGCAGCTGTGAGTAATTCACAACAGTTTCTTGGGTAGTAGTTTGACGAGTCTTACCTGGTATACATCATATTAAAAAATAATTTAAATATACCAGGTGGTTCAATAATTATGTGTAAAAAACTTGATTCCATTGGTGCTCTTTGGGAGCCCATATCTCCGAAGAGGAGGCCGATACGAAAGAAGTTTATATGAACCTATAGTATTCTTTTCACGTGTTTTCTTCATATCCGGGAGATTTCCTACATGTTCCCGGACACCCTGTATAATACATATTTTATTCACTGAACGAATTCCATAAAATATTTTTTTACGAGGAATATAAGAGTCGGCGCAAATATCATATAATCTCAAATAAATCCAAATTAAATTTTTTAACATACGTTAAAAATATAATTATCACAGTCAGTTATTAAAAATATTTTCCATTATTTTATTTCTAAGAATAATAAATAACTTGATATATTATAACAGAATAATAGATATGCCAATATTTTCGAGTGTGAAGTGATGGGATGTGGGTTATTCAAACTGCAACACACTAATTTTGTAATTAATTTTGCATTTACCGAACTATGAAAAATGAAAAACAGGCCTACACGCTCGTTACGAATTAAATAACAGTTAATAACTCTAGAAACAAGATTTTTTTCCCTTTACGTTCCCTTCAATATAACTTAAAATATGTTTAATGATATTGTATAAAGTTATTTCAAATTTGTACTTTGCCGTTGACCTGATTTTTACTGTAGATCAGTCCACCGTTCACTGCACCTGGTCATTTAAACTTTTTTTTGAAGGCATCGGCGCATCCTGCTCTCTCATGTTGGTCGCAAAAATAATATTTATTAAATAAATAATAAATTTTATTTCAATTGGAATTCGATCAGAGATTTAAAATATGAACTACGGCTCGATAAGTTTATCTATAGCTACGAAAGGAATGCGGACAAGAAAATTTCGTGGGGTAACAATGTTGTCACATATATTAAATTTTAATTTAACAATATATTACCAAGTAAACCCTAAAATTAAATTTACCCATTTAAAATAAATTGTCATAAGTCTATAAGAAACTAATATTCTATTATTGTTTCAATGTTCTTAAAACTTTCTTTTCATACTATGTATTTTAATATTTAAATGCAAAATAAAATATTTTTTTGTTAAAGTACTTCTAATCTAAAAAAAAGGCAACATAGTGGTAACTATGGGTAACAGGTGGATAGGGCTAATTTGATAGGTCATATCCCAGACAGAGGATGATGACACGCGTCTGGTGAGACGCCCATTGTACCGGCGTGGTTGTTCGGCGATGTTCGATATGCTTCATCCAGTTGCGTAGTGATAGAAAGGGCAAGAGTTATTATATTGTATTAAATTGAGTTTTTTAAAAAGTGTTCGTTATTTTAAAACTGTGATAATGATTTAATATACTCGTGGTAAAACCCATCATTATAGTCAAACTCATGAAGTGATTGTCAATGTGTACAGGGTGTGTGAAGAGGAATCACAAATTAAAGTATTTAAATTGCCATTTAAGCGAAAGCTAGAAAGGGTTGCAATTTATGCGGGAGTAAGCGTGGGCGCAGTAAAAAAACATTCATAAAGAATATACTGAAAGGAAAGAAAACACTCCGGATCAATTGTTGTCATCTCCTGGCAAAAGAAGGGTCCGTCCTCGACTTTGGCATTGTTAGGAGAACAATACAAAAGTTTTATTTGGAAAAAAAAGTGGTTCCAACCTTAAGAAAATTGCTATAACAGCTAAGAAGTGACATAAACTTTCTGTTTTCGTGTGAAACTTTGAGGTTCATGTTGAAATTAAATGGATGAAAATGATGACGTCATTAATCGATTAACTATGTAGCTGTTTTTCCATGCTGAAAGAATGGCATCTTTTAAAACGTAATTATTTAAACCTTGATAAAAATAATTACCTACCTTCAAACTTAAAATGCAATTATTGAAGAATTTACTATTTTTATTACACTATTAAAATAATAATAGCACGCCCATGAATCGGCCATGTTTTAACAGATATTGCATTCGCCTTACCGATACGTCGTAGCTATAAACACGCTTGTCGAGCTGTATACCAGCTCTATAAAAACTTCTATGTGATATAAAAATTGGGTGGAACTGAAACTTGTTGATTTGGTAACGAAAAAGTTGTAAAAAGCGCATTTATTAATAACTTTTACAAAAGTTATACTGTTTAGGGAAGTACATACTTGATTCTTAAAATAAGATAAGATACCGTGCATGCCTTATTTATTATGTACTATGTATTTTTTTCAAGTGCATTAGTAATTTTTTATATTATTAGACCAATCGTATGTTTTTTGAGTTAAAACATTCCTTTATTAAGTGTTCTCTGAAAATCTAAAGAAGTGCTGATGTAATTTCGCGCTATTTATAAATCAATCATTGTTAGTTTCTCACGAAATGTTAGTCATGAGGCGCGTCATACTGCTACTTCCTTAGAAGAAACTTTTGTTATTAACAAAAATTTAAATAATAAAAATAAGCCGTTTTAGTAACAATTAAAAAAATCTTAACCTGATGGAGGCACCGACCTATATCTATGGATAGCCAAACACTAGAATCTTTTCGACGTAACGCGTAGAGCGCATTTCATTATCTTTTAACTAGAATGCCGTCGGTCAGATTGAACGTATTGTAAAATATAGCGATTTTTATTTAAAAATGTTTCTAAATAAGTCGACCTCAAGTAAAATTATGGCTAATAACCATAATTACGGGCCATAAAAGCGCACCTCATCTTAGTTGGCGAACACGGGGCAATAAATTTTATCGTCTGATAAAATATAATCCCATAATTGATAAAATTTTATCGTCAATTAGAATCCATAAATTTTTCCTTTATATATAAAATATTACTGAACACAATGCTATAAAAATTATTTATTATCAATTTCAAAATGATGTTGGGTTTTGTTTTATAGTAGAGGGGACAATTTCTATTTAAAAAAAAATAACTGTGTCGTCAATATATTTTGAAATTTGTAATTTCACAAGTTGACTACTTATTTGTTTCATGAATTTATATGATTTTGATATTGATGTACTTCAATACGATTGGCTGTATACAGGGTGTCCGCTAATTAATGGGACATGGAAAAACCACAGACTCCTTACGTAAAAATATTAGGATTTAATTATACTGAACTATATCCGAAAGTTGATATTAACTGAGATACAGGGTGTTAAAGTTAAAACTTCATTTTTGTTTTTTAGGATGAGAAACTGATTTTTTGGTGAAATTTTAATGTACAATGTAGAGGGCGCTGTCTGCAGCATTTTTGCACATTTATTAGGTCGTAACTTTTTTGTGCCTCAGTGTATTTAAGTTCTCAATAAAAATAATACTTTTCTCATGTTTATTACGTAAAAAAGGCATACTAAGTTCAGCTCGCCCAGAGTTATCGTTGTTCTTTAACTTACTTTAATTAAAATAACTTTCGTGTCGAAAGAAACCAACAGCAAAAAACACAAACTTATGATAAACTCAAAAATGAAACATTTTCTGTTCCATAGCAACTGCATCTCTAAATTTTATTTATTTTCTCATAGGTTACTTTAAGAAAAAAATTTTGTTTGCAAATTAATAATCATTGGGCAGGGTACACTAAACAATTTAAATGCAAATATCTTCGAAACGGCCACTCTGGGCGACCTCAACTTATTATTATCTTTAAAAACTTAAATACACTGAAGCACAAAAAAGTTATGACCTAATAAATGTGCAAAAAATGCCACAGACAGCGCCCTCTACATTAAAATTTCACCAACAAATCAGTTTCTCATCTTAAAAAAAACATAATTGCCAAATTTTGTAAATAAACGTTGGTTTCCTGCAAAGTTATTAGAGAAAAAAAATGAAGTTTTAACTATAACACCCTGTATCTCAGTTAATATCAACTTTCGGATATAGGTAAGTATAATTAAATCCTAATATTTTTACGTAAGGAGTCTGTGGTTGTTCCATGTCCCATTAATTAGCGGACACCCTGTATATAAATAATTTTGTCAAGCGGCTGCATTATTTCGTAGTCTCGGGAGAGGGGACCGTTGGGTTTGTTTCTAGCTTTTAATATTTATTTTTATATGAAAAACATTTTTTTTTGCTAGACTCAGCCACACTGATGAATTTATCCCCTTATTTCCTTCTCGCGGTTATATACAGGGTGCCACCAACACTGAAAAAGCATCATTAATCAATTTATTCATGTAGCTGTTTTCTTCCATGTTGAAAAATTTACATATCGTAAAAAGTAATTTTTTACATAAAATAACATAAAATCTAATTATTGAAGAATTTTCTATTTTTGTTACATTATTTAAGATAATAATAGCCCGTCCATGACTAATTGCCTCCCCCTTAACGGTACGTCTAAGGTTGTCGTTAAATTTGCTTAAAAAGAGATTCCATTCAATACGCTATACAAAAGAAATGCGAGTCATACTTTCATTGATTGTAACCGCTATTCGACGAAACACGTGTAGGTCATACTTTCCTCAATTGTAACTTAAATTGAAAATAAATCCTTTTAAAAATAAAATCTTTTTGTACGGTTTGTATCGGTCAACCTTTAGGCAAAATTGTTGATTTTTTTAAGGTACTTATGTTGAATTATCAGCTGATTAATTTCAGTTTAATTTTGAAATAAATTAAAAACTTATGCTAATCAGCGCTTCGGTCAGTAAGTTTGTGGTCACATTAGGTTTGTTCCAACACCCTATGTTTGTATCGTTCTAGAACCGTCACGAAACTGTTGGGATCGATTTTGTGCGCAGGCGTTAATCTTGCACTGTTTGCTGCCGATGCACAAGAGGGGCAAGGTTGGTACGTTTTTATGACCATTCTCTGTAAAAATCCCAGCTGATCGCCTGTCTGATAGTTCCTAGACTAGGAAAGAAGATTAGTTAATTATCATAACCCTACTTTTGTTGCTTAATATCTTCGTCTAAGCTTGAGTATTATCTTTTGTCGTTACGTTCTGTTGAATTTAATAATTATGGAAGAGAATAACGTGTTTAATGGTAAGGATATCTTGTAGGTTTGGGAACCGGATTATACAAATTTAATAAGAATAAATTAAATAATCAGAATATTAACGAGGGGTTAAGCAACTACTCTTACAAAACAAGGCCGAAAGAACTGCACGAATACCAGGAATGCAAAAACAACTGTTAAAATTCTTACGGCGCAAGTCAGTACAAACGGTTCCTGCTCTTGACCATGTATCGTTCTCACCGTTCAGGAACTGGTTTGCGAACGACCACAAACTTGGTTGGAACACAAACGGGATCGCCCGATACACCGTTTTGTGTCGGTTGGAACGACTTTCGACTACTACGCATGTGCGTGACCGTACATTGTACGCTTTTTAGGGTGGTTGGAACGGACCTATTATTACATCGCGTTAATCTTAAGAGGCAACCATTTCTTATAGATAATAAATAAATGCGACACTATTTAAAACTGAACTAAGTTTTATCATATTTGCAGAAGCGTCGTTACTCAGCCTGATCCTTTAAAAACATTAAAATCAGAAACTAGAGATCAAAACACAAGCCTTTATAATCCGTTATGATCCTCAGAAAATCCAACACAAACAAGGAAAGTTTCGGTAGAAATAAAAAATACGGTGCACTTCCTTATAACACGAGCTGATCCCGACTAATCTTCGATGCGCTATCAAGTTTTATACCATAATTCCCAGGCATAAATTTAATGATCCGTATAATCCAAAGTATTACACTTGTAAGCTCAATCTAAGAGAAATTAATGCCATGGCTAATTTCTTGTCGTGCCGTTCTCAAAATATTTTGTTGAGGCGTTTGTCGGTATTTTTTGATCGTTTGTTGTTTTTACAAGACGGTAATGATAATTTAATAATAATAAAATAGTTAATTATTTATTAATTAATTTGATGTACTAAATTTTTATTGGTCGTTATTAATTAATGTTTTTTTTTCTAATAAGCCTTTGTCTTTTGTCCGATTTTTATATTAGTCATATACAGGGTGTCTCAATCTGTCTCATTGGTCCAAAGCAGCTTTAATAGGCGTTTCTAAGTAAGCCGAGGACTAGACAATGACTTTTAATAAATGTAAAGTTTGAATGACTTTTTCTTTTAATATTTTTTTAGATTTTCATTATTATTTACCAATGACAAACGGAAAACTAATTTAAAGGTAGGATTTAAGTAAAAAAATATGTACTTACTGTTTAGTTGCAATGTCTTTTCTTATTTACCGACATTGTTGACATGTTTCCCTTTGAAATTTTAGTCACATAACCTTAAACTTACGAAACGTCAAAAGGTTTGAAGTCTAGAGTAAAGAGCATAAGTTGGTATCGATATCGCCGACTATCGATGTTGTATATTTAAAAGTATTTCATGGAATTATTAAAATATTTTATTTAGGTTCTGGATCAAAGATAACCCGAGCATCGTTTTAATTATCGATACAATTTTTCAATGTAACACTTAATATTTTGTTTTTTGGAAATTTAGGTTCTGGAAATAATCTTATAAAATATAACTCGAGCATCGTTTTAAATATCGACAGAATTTTTCAATGTAACACTCAATATTTTGTTTTTTGGAAATTTTACTCACTTATTTGTGGTTTATTAAATTATTTGTTATTTATTGAACTAGTCCAACATAAGTAAAAATTTAGAGCTCACTTATGAGATATTATTCATAAAATTAGGAGAAATACAGGATCGTATCCCAAAATTTGCTGATGTTGTTCAAAAAACCCTCGAAACGTCATTAAGCCACAATGTGCCATACATCGTTGCATTCGGAAGAAAAAAAGCTCTCACATTCAAATATCAGGAAAACAGGACCGTATTTAAAAAAAAAGTTGACAATGGCCCTTCGAAGACGACTCGTCGGATTACAAAACAATTAACGCTATTAGATAGAGCGGAAAAAGTGGCAATGCAAAAGTGCAATTTACTTTAGAATCCGATCTAAAAAAAAAACGATTTTTCAGAATTTCGGTTTTTTCCTGATATCTCCGGAACTACTCGGAATTTTAACACTTTCTAAACGGCACATTATTAGGCACGTAAATGCGCAACTTTACCTCCATTTAACCGACTTCGCATCTCTTACGGTTTCCGAGATCCCTGTACTGGCCCTCCTTATCTTGGACACGTTGTATTACCGTTGGATATAATTGTAATTATTTATTAATTAATTTTATCAATTAAAATTTATTGGTAGTTATTAATAAGTAATTGTTATTTTTTTTCTAAATAACTTCGGGATTTGTTTTATGTCTAATTTTTATAGTTATACAGGGTGTTATTGGAAACTTCCCACCCGTAATTGTGTTTGTCGGTATTTTTTGATCATTTGTTTTTTTTACAAGACGATAATGATAATTTAATAATAAAATTGTAATTATTTATTAATTGATTTGATCAATTAAATTTTTATGGGTAGCTATTAAGTAATTGGTATTTTTTTCTAAGTAACTTCGGGATTTGTTTTATGTCCAATTTTTATGTACCTAAGTCATAAAGGGTGTTGGTGTTGGGACATTAAAGAACTGCACTGTATAGAGTATAGAGCATAACATTAGGGCTCTAACATTTAAAAAACAGTTGCTGGACGAAACGGCTCTCTCATTTTAGCACGCCTATGCTTGGAAGAAAATTTCATGTTCCGTCCCTGTTTCAGACTCCTGTGTCGTACAATACACGCACCGCGTTATAGCACCGATACATGGGAACCACATATAGGTATATATATATATAACCATTATATGGCTAATACCATCTGCAATTATGTTCCCGCTATGGGCATCGAAGGGGTAATAGTGAGTTTGCGCAGTTCGGAAATTTTTGTGAAAGTAAACATTCGAACAGGACCGAATTTCAACTTTTTTAATGTAAATTTCACTGGTTAGTTAGGAAAAATATTGCAATCAAAATTTCGATTAGTTCGAATTAAGTCGGCGTTCCATGCATACGATTTCTGACGATATGATGATCCAACGGTGCCATGATTGGTGTAAACTTTTGGTGCCAAATTCCGTCCGAATATTTGTAACAATCGATGTGATGAGCTTTATTTTAACTTTCATCCGACGTCGTATGTTTCTTAACCTCACTCTTTTCTAAACCAAAAATTAAGAATGAATGACTATTTTGGGAATTATTATCAGCTACTAATGCACCAAATTAAAAAATACATTAATTTTAAGGTTAGTCTTTTTTTACAAGCTTTTTAGTGAAATTCGGTTCCGAAGATCGGATAATGTGATAAGCAAAATATTTTCGTATATATGTACATACCTGAAATACTTTATACCAGGTATTGATCCACGACTTTTGCAAAAAAGCACCATCTTAAACAAAACAAGCCACTAGCCTACCAAACAGCGAGTCGAATCACCACAAATTAAAAACTCCTTTACAACAATTGTTGTTAGGTAATGAAAATGTATGAGCACTAATATACCGACAACAATGTGGATGAACCACTTTTTATTCTGTAATTTACAAAAGCATCCAGAACCAAAGATGGCGACGAAGAACAACAAACAAATAATGTCGGGCCGGCTCTGACGCGATCGATAAAATTTCCACCCTACTGCGCAAACTCAATAGTGCCACGCGATCTCCCATAGCGGGGACACTTTTTGTATTTTGCAACGTTCGTATTGGCAATATACTGTATATATATATACAGGGTGTTCATTTGAAATCTTCCCACCACGGATTTATCGAAAACCACTGATTAAAAGAAAAAACGCCGAGACACGTCAAAAGACAACTATAACCTATACTTGATGATGCTGAAATATATTTCCAGCAAGACGGCGCTCCTCCTCACTATGTTCTTGCGGTTTTCCGAGTTTCCAGATAAATGGATAGGGCGAAGAGGGCCGATAGAATGGCCTGCTAGATCTCCTGACTTGACGCCATTAGACTTTTTTCTATGGGGCCATTTGAAAACTATTGTGTTCACTCCCCAACCTAACAGTTTGGATGAACTTCGTCAACGCATCACCGAAAGCTGCCATGATCACCCACAACATGTTTTTGAAAATGTCCGCCAGGAATTTGAAAATCGCCTATATCATTGTTTGGCCAATAACGGGCAACATTTTGAACACTTATTGAAATAAAAAGTGATATTTTCGTGTGCTTTTTTTCTATCTGAACAAATTAAGATAAATAAAGATTTTTCTAATTTTCTCGAAAACGAATCGACCGATTTAAAAAAATCAAACGTCAAAATAAAGCACTTTGAAAGACCTTTCAAACAAGCTATTACTTGCTACCCCTTGTCATTTAAAAATTTTAAGGGAATGACCCCGGGGGCCAGAGTTTTGGTTAAAAAGTTGTCCCCTTTGGCAAATCTTTTGACGTATCTCGGCGTTTTTTCTTTTAATCAGTGGTTTTCGATAAATCCATGGTGGGAACTTTTCAAATGAACACCCTGCATGTGTGTTCGTGTTACGGACGTGTGTCGGTACGGAGACGGCACGGACAGGACACGGGTATGTGAACCCTGACCTTAAATAACATTAATAAAAACAATTATTTTAAGAGGGATCGCTTATTAAACTCGACCGAAGAATCAAAACTGAACTGTACAGTATAGTATTTTTTACAAATTACACATTTGGTATTTTTACAAGAAATATCCATTGCAGACAAATAATTGTCGGACTTTACCATCGAAATATTTCAGAATCATTACCAAATAGATCCCGACAAAGCTAACATCATTAATCTTGACTTCCAAAACGCAAACAAAATAAACTAATAGCGGTCAACCCCTTTTCCATTTTACTCTTGACGCTGCACCGATTGTGTTTAAGTCGGAATAACGTACACATCTGTCGATGTGCCAGAGGTCTAATCCCTCTATTCGAAAATTTGTCTTCTGTACCCTCGGCAAACCATCGTTTAATAGTGTCGATGTAATTTGTGCGTGTGCAAAGGGGTAAATTATTGTGAATATTGTGATTGCTATTTTTCGGCGCTAGAAATTACTTCTGTCTGTTTTGTGGAGGGCGGAAAGTGAATATTATCCGACGGGTTCCGAGGGCTGTTAAAATGTACGTAGCAGAAACAAACGGAGCAGCCCATAAATGTCGTTAATCATCCGTGTCACTGGCGCACCCGTCAAGTGGGGGGGGAGGTTGTTCATATTTTTAAAGGAGAATATACTTTATACAGTGTCACCATTAAAGTTGGGTTTGTTCGAAACCTTAAGGTACAGAATGATATAAGTCATCCTTAACACAAGTTTGATTTGGTATATTAAAGTTCTTTTTAAATCTTTAAGGACGTGGTAATCAATTCACCCTGAAATTAATTTAAAACATAGTTTTTTAAGGTTAACGTTAAGGCTACCTTAGTTGAGGTCTAACTTAGGTAACATTGAATTATCGACCCTAAATCTTCAAAGTTATGACGAGTTTACTGCACAGATGGCAACAACAATAACTGTAATTTAATTTTGTGAGGAAAATGAATATTTTGGTAACATTTTTGGTATAAAGAATGGATTTAGAGGATGAGTGTAAAGTCTATAAATAAATAGATTTACGGTGGTAAATTCAATGAAAATAGATAGAAAACAAACATTATCATAAGTGATTCAAATTTGGTATGCGGGAATAAAATGACAATATCAGCAACTTTAAAAATTTTCAGAAAAATAAGAAAAACTCAAAAACGTGTTGAACGCCATTCACATTTAAAAAAAAATAGCTACCAAATACTTATCACGCGAACGTGACTCGCACTTGATCGCCGCAATTATTAAAGGCGTATTAGAGTCGGCAATTTTTGTTGCGCCAGCAATGGCAATTATAATTGCAAGGATTCATGCGCAGTACACCGTCCCGATCAGCTGGTCCAATACTTCTCGTATTGCGGGCGCAATGCGAGAATGGAATCTGCATTACAGTCGGAAATTCTACTCTTCTGACAATTAAAATTGAACGGACTCATGCGCAGTACACCGTTCACGAACAGCTGTCTCTCATTGCCAGAAATGGGACACGCCCATTTTAATTGCCATTGCCGGTGCAATTGGGTAGAGATGGATTATTCTGTTATTTTTAACCGTTTATTATTTGGTCGAAGCAGGTATGAACAGCTAATGACCATTTAAGGCCAATTTATAAACTCGACGGTGACGATTGACGGTGCAGTTTAACGGTGCTGTTTGACGGTGCCGTAAAAGGCTGGATTTATAAACTTGACGGTGGCGACGATAACATAACCTGTTTTTCTCGGCTTTTCTGTATTTTTATGTGATTATATTAATTTTGGTGTTTATGTGATCTGAATGATACTATCAACACTTATCAACAGTACACTTTAAAATGGTTAATAAGATGGTATAAAATAAAATATTTACTAAATATCACGTGACAGGCAAACACGATTTTGATTGGCTGTGTAAACTTGCTACGTCCGTCCACCGTCAAAAGATAAAATTGGTTCATGTCGGCCGTCACCCACCGTCAAACTGCATCGTCATCGTCAAATATAAATGGTCTAATGCATTTCAATATGTTTAAGCTGTACCGTCACCGTCAAACAGCACCGTCAATCGTCAACGTCGAGTTTATAAATTCAGCTTTAAACCCACTGGTACTTAAATTAGCAGTTCACATTCTTTATTAAACTTATCGACTGTTAATTCGCAGCAACATTTTGCACCTAATATTTGTAAATAGTAGTAGCTGCTTTAACTGGTAATCAAAACGAACAGGTTTGTTTGCCCATCTCTAATTCTGGGGGTATTTTAGGGATTTCGACAGTACCAACTGCTGTTCTGACTGTTGACGATGCTCCAGCTGATCAAGAACGGTTTACTGCGCATGAATACGTGCAATTATAATTGCCGGCGGAAGAGAAAAAATTGCTGACTCTAATACGGCTTTTAGTTAAAGGTCTAGTCTAGTAGAATCAATGTAAATTTTAAAATTAAAACGATGCGCTATCTATTACCCAACAAGCAGACCCCTGAGAAGATTCGGTCAAGAGAGGCTTATAACAGTATTATAAGAGCTCTTGATGTTGTTGTGAGCTCGTGATTTTGTTGTATCAAGGTATCCCGTGATATAATTTTCTTTTTATGCTAAATAGCGGTAGTATTGCGCTTAAAATCAAATTATAGAATTTTTATAAATACCTTCAATAACATCAATAGATAGTATATTAAAATTTTATAAGACATTAATTTAGAGCACGCGTTTAACTTAGAAAATGACCCGCGAAGCGGGGAGTTTTCTAAAGTACAAGTGCTCTAATTGTCTGAATTAACTGAAAAACTTTAAAAAATATAGTAGATTTTTTCCATTTGAATTAATATTTTCTTTTTATTTTTACAATTTAATAAAATGTTACAAGTATGAAATTGAACACAACAAAGCTTCTTCCATCCGTCATAATTAAAAATAAATATATTATTGAAGTTAATAAAAATGAGTCAGGAAGAAAGTTGTACTCCGCCAGAAATACGAGAAATCGCAGAAAATAATCTAGAAAAACTTTTACCCCAAAAATCACGTAAAGTTTATCAAAAAGAACATGAAAACGTTGAGTTATGGTGCGAGCAGACTTGAAATTAGTTGACGGACACCATCAGCATGTTATATATTTCCGAGCACAGGCAATTCAGATAAATATCTAGTAAAAATGACCTATTTGCAAGGTTAAATGTTGGTATTTTAAAGTAAAAAATTTCTGTCGAATCCATAATGCCTAGAAAACTAATTTCAACGAAATCGAAGTAGGCCTATTCGAATCCTACTTGTTTCCAACATGAAAAAAATAAAATTTCAGTTTCATGAAGTGGCAAGTTATTCAATTTTTTTTGCATTTCATAATGTAGCCATTATGAAATCTAAATAGAAAAACTATTTTATACAACAAATTGGTTCTGTAAGCTTTTTTGCTGTATAACTTGGTCGTTGCCGTTACCCGACTTTTATATAGTGAATTTTTACATTTATAGTTATCTTTTAATGGTTGAAAGAACGTTCTCAAGAAGAATTTATATAGCTTAAAGCTCAAAATATTTGTGATAGTTCACAAAAGAAATTGGTTAAGCTTTATAATGGGCGTTTTACCTATACACATAATTAAAAATATTAAGGCCGTGTGCACATAAACAATTTAAACAGCGTACGCGATTTCGCTGACGACATCGTTCCTCAATCCGAAATTCTCATTTAGGTGGCCATTAGCAAAAGCCCGGATCAAGCGGATTTTCCCGTAAGCTCTCGGTTAATGAGTCAGAGTCTTGTTTTTCGTTTGCCTTTTACTTAGGTATATTATAATAAGGTTTTGAAGGTTTAATTTATATTGATCCGTAAAATTAAATTGGTGTATGCTCGGAATCCCATTTACTCTTGTGCTTATATTTTAATGACAGCATAAAATTTTCTTTGAAGATCAAATCAACAAATTATATACAGGGTGTCAATTTGAAAACTTCCCACCCTTAATAACTCGCTTCCAGTTAATTTGGAAAGACACGTAAATTTAATTGTGAAAGGGGACGCTTTTAAATAATATTTACAGCCCTGGGAGGGGTATATGCAGTGGCGGTTCTTCCACAGGAGCACATGCGCACGTGCACCCCTAAAACGAATAAAAAAATATTAATTTATATTCATTGAATATTATTTATCGTATGAAGTCCGACCCTCCCTAATATTTTATCGTACCGTCAACCAAACTGTATATTATAGGCTCTCGATCCGGCAACCGTGCCTAGGTCGAGGTTAATGACGATTATGACGAGACTTGCTCGCATATGCGATTAAGTAGGCGGGGCATAATGCAATTTTTCTGTAGTAACAGGTGGCGGGAGACAGCGGGGGATAGCGGGGCTATGGCGATTTAACATGGGAAAGGCGCACAATTTTAGTGTGCGCCGCGCCGTTTTCTGTTCGTGCATCTAGTTAGAAATTCGAGCGTGTATGTTTTAATATTTTAATATTATATATTCATTAAGTTAAAATGAATAGTTTGACGGTGGACTATTTAAAAAATAACTTTAGCTCTTTGAGTTTGGAGCAAAAAATTGAAGTGAAGAATGCGGGAAGACCTAAACCCGAAATTAATTTAACGCAGACCACAAAGGGTAAATCTAGAAAGTTTAAAAATTAAATTTATGAAAAAAAATTTATAGAGGGTATTCCAAACTTTAATGAGGCTGTTATTGATCAATTTTCTCCAATTAAGAACGGACTTTACGTTTAAGCACTATACATACTAAGAAAACCTTTCTTATTTTCCAAAAGTTGTATTTCCTTGTGTAAAATAAAAAAATAAATAAAAATATGTTTTACCTAACGCATTTTCTTATTACTTCTTTTCAACGCCTAGAAAGTAATTGTTTGGTCGTTACACAAAAATGTTCATAGACAGACCCGTGAAGAGATTGCAAATGTTTATAGGGTATGTGAAGACGAATCACAAATCGTTATATTTAAATTGCCACTTAAACAAACGTTAGGAAGGGACATTAAATACGACCAAAATTGTTAATCAATTAATCATTTAGCTGCTTTTGTTGAAAAAATTAAATCTTGTAAAAAGTAATTTTTTAAATCTTAATAAAAATAGTTACCTACGTTCAAATATAAAATGCAATTACTGAAAAATTTCCTATTTTAATTACATTATTTAAAATAATAATAGCACGCCCATTTATATAGACCATTTGATTCTTAAAAGTCTTGTACTAAAACCGTTCGTTTTTGAGATATGGACATCTAATAGACCAGCGGTGCGACCCCTTATTTTGTGTAAAATTTTGTCACGACCCCTGGATAGACAGTAGGAGTGAATTTCTTTGAATTTGGCAACCCCCAAAAATTTTCCTTCGAATTTGGCGAACCCCAAAAATTTTCTCGCGACCCACGGTTTGCGCACCGCTGTAATAAACTATAGTTGTCAAACGATGTATTTTCTGTCAATGGTAATTTTGAATTCTTGTATTATACAAGTACCTACTCACTTTCCTTCACAAAGGCTCATCAGTCTTAAATTACACCTTAGCTAAGGTAGTCTTAACGTTATGGTAACCTTTAAAACATAGTTTTCTTTAAGGTTTACCATAATCTTAAGGCTACCTTAGCTAAGGTCTAACTTAAGGTAACATTCAAATATCGACCCTAAAACCCCAAAGAGGCTGTCAGGCAACTTATTCGTTAATCTATGGCGACGCGGGGGTTCGTTCTGATAGCTGTCATAACGAAATGAAGGGTGCGCTACCGCAAACGCCTCGTATGTACCTCACACTTGCCGAAATTCTCATACACGTTTTTTCGCCCTTCTAAACTCGAAAAATAGGCTCGTTTGTTGCGATTTCACGTTTCAGGGAGTTTAAAATGACGAACGTAATGGGAAAGAACATGCGAAAATATGTTAAAGTATTAAGGAGGAAGAGAAGTGTTTACCTGATGAGGAAATTTACCATCTTAACGCATGCCGTATTATTTCTACCGATCGTCGAGTTGAACATAAGAAATGCCATGTAATTTTTGAGGTGAATATTGCCTCTCCTGTACATTTTATAGAAAAACTGCTGTACAACTTCTTGAAGAGGCCGACATGGTAAACCCACGTATCGAGTTTGTTTACATTTTGCTGAGCCAATTCTAAGCTCTTCAATTAAACGTGATGCCAAAACCACGAAACTCTCATAGTTCAGGTAATACAGCAAACGCCAGCAAATAATTTGTATGACGCTGTTGCCAAAAATTGATGCAAAGCTGAACATAACGAATAATGAAAATATTTGCACTGACACTAATTTTCTTTTTGTCAATGTTAACATTTAATGTGCTGGCGTTATATACAGGGTGTTCCTTAATGACGTGCTAGGTGTGATTCCTTAGGTCATTTTATAAAGAAAAGTTCATATGAACATATGACTTAAATTTCCTGCTACCGGGTGTTGAATTTTTATTAATTTAAATGGTCATTAATATCTCCCAAAGTACTTTAGATATTATTTTCAATTTTGGTATGTGTTAATAGGATATAGAACCACAAATTTTTGTTAGAAAAGTTATTCAATTGTTCCATCAGTGGCGTCCTTGCAAACATGTCCTATGATATTTTTTGCAAGAAAGATGGTACGCAACTGACATTTTTCCATGTGGATATTTTTTCTGATTATCCTGGTCAATTCTACATAAAAACGGCCTCTTGAGTTTTTCTCGTCAGACGCACCGTTCTTGATTAAAACCACTAAATTCATATTGAAACTCATTATTATTAACATTGATAAAATAATTAATGATAAATTTTGTTTTATAAAAATTGTTGGAAATGGCGACCTTCACTTAAAAGGCATCGAATTGCCCACTCCAACAATTTTTATAAAACAAAATTTATCATTAATTATTTTATCAATGTTAATAATAGTTTCAATATGAATTTAGTGGTTTTACTCAACATAGTGCGTCTGACGAGAAAAACTCAAGAGACCGTTTTTATGTGGAATTAACCAGGCTAATCAGAAAACATATCCACATGGAAAAATGTCAGTGGAGTACCATCCTTTTTGTAAAATCAGAGGACATGTTTGCAGGGCCGCCACTGGTCTAACAATTGAATAACTTTTCTCACCAAAATTTGTGGTTATATATCCTATTAACACATACCAAAATTGAAAGTAATATCTAAAGTACTTTCGGAGATATTAAAAAATAACCATTTAAAAAATAAAAATTCAACACCCTGTAGAAAAAATTTAAGCCGTTGCGGACATATTATTATGTTCATATGAACTTTTCTTTATAAAATGACCTAAGGAATCACGCCCTGAAATATTAGCACGTCAAAGGAACACCCTGTATATGGTTATATAGTCTTTCAGAAACACATTTTAACATTACGTATATATTACAAAAACCTTTTGAAAAAAACAATCCTAAGCTTCTCTATTGAATTGTTCCTCCCACTGTCTGCGTGCATGACTGATCGTCAACACTCTGCCCATAAAAGAGTCATCACTGGCGTATTGAATGTTTTATGACATTTCTTTACGCATGGGTTACGATGATTACCATCATCAGCTGTATGGCTGTTGATAGGACCCGAATTAGAAATTAACACCCATTGTGTTGGTGCTGTGAGTGGTGTTATTCGATGTCAAGTGTTTGGGGGTGCAAAAAGATGATAAAATGAATGCTTAAAAGGGTGTAATGAGTTGGAAAATATAGCCTCCAGAGTAAATTTATTTGAATTTGTGTTGTGTTAAGTTATGACTTATTCCGTCTTGAGTCTTTCGCTTTTTCTCCCCATCCTCCGAGGAATATCGAAACTTTCGATATCGTTTGACATGATTATTAAAAATGAACAAACCTCTCAACATGTTTGTATACACAGCGAAATTTCGAGTTGATATAACTCAAATATGAGTTGTTCTAGACCGAAGCGTGTTGCTAATAGGGGACAGCCCAGACCTCTGAATTACGGCAACCAAATCGAAGAAATTGCATCAACTCACTATTCATAATTTATGATAGTACAGAAGATGGGTTATTTTATGCGTTGGAATAGCTCACGCCCCACCGTCTTAAATTATTGATGGGTTACCGTAGCTACCAGTATGTGAATTGTGATGCGTTACTAGTCGGGCTAGATTAATTCACGATTCGAGCTATCAAAACTTGACATTTAAGTTGTTCTAGCTTACGATGGTGGCTGGAATAACTCACTCTTTGGGCTACCGGACTCCAAATTTTGGACTACCAGTACCTAAATTGTGGACTATCGGAACTCAAAATATTTCTTTGATTTAACGGCTGCATATTGTGGACTTCAATTGCCTTTTGGTTTTTCAAGATATGACATTTTTGTTGTATGTTTAAAAAAAATAATCAAATGAATTATTAGGAGAGCCTACTACGGCTAAGAAACCATGCGGACGAAGTGATTATGATTGCTTACCTATAAATAATAAGGCTCCATTCCAGTAATACCAATTTGTATGCATCGCCGTCCTGTCCCTCCATTATACGCCAACTGACCAAAATTAGGCAAAACACGAATTTTCACGCACAGAGAACAAAGATGAAAAATCCCGCAAACGGCGCAACGGCCAACAGGTGCCTAAACGCGCGATCGAAGGAGAATTGACGAATAACAATGGAATGAACCGCGCCAAACCTGCACGAGCACGAATTCGGAACTTTCCCGTAACCTTACGATCTTTCCTTTTACCCTCGATATGGGGTTTTGGAGCACATTTCCTGAATTATTCCAACTCAAAATAATTTACACATGCTAATGAGTTAAAATAATGCACGTCCGTGTTAAAATGACACTTCATAATCAGTTAGTAAGTTTTCCCAACCCAGAAACTGAGCCCAGGTAACTCATAAAATAGTTACAAGATGAGGAATTGTGGTGATGCCAAATATGTTTAAAATGTTGATAAAAAATCTCTGGGTTGCGAACCAAAAGAACCTGAATTACTGTAGCGTTTTTAAATAATTTGTGATAATTCGTAGGCTCATTTAGAACGACATAGAGAGGTGGGTTGAGGTAGCTCCAATTTTGTAACCCACGACATTGGTAAATGCATTTTTGTCAGTGTACGGTGTAAAAACGATGTTCTTAAACTATCGGCATACGTTTCACAAGGGTAAACATTTATTTAATCTAAGAATAGGCAAAAAGGAACATACTTACAATATTTCGATGTGTTGTACCCATTGAACTGCCATTCACAATCACATTTACTAGCGTCCGGTAGATGAATCACAAAATGGCGCGTTTCGTATGCTACCTATCTCGATATTTTACTGACAGTAGGTAATCCATAGGTTATATTACCATGCGGCCCAAAGACCATGACAAGTGGTCGATATTGCGATTTTTGTTTCATGAAAACGATTTAATGCTGTAAAAGTACGGCGTTTATTAGTGCAACAAAACTCATAAAAACAATCATTTGGTTTGATAAACATGCGACATGTCGTTCGTTCAACATTCAGCATTCTTATTCGTTTCTTGTACTTACTTGTCGTGGCACGTGGCGCTGTCTGCCGGGCGGCACAGGCGTCGAGCACGGTTTGACAGTTCCTAAGTGAGTTCGTTTACTTCCGTAGAACAGGTTTACATGGTAAGCTTTTAAAGTGCCTGAACAGTACTAACAAAAGCACTTAAGATCTTTAGTTTTGTAATAATAATATACTACAGGGTGTCGTCGAAATGACTTGTTATATTTAAATGGATGGGTGACTCGTTAGATGTCCTATAGAGAAAAACTATATAGTTTTATTTTGAATTGGCACAGTTTTAAGAATGAAGCAACCAATTATACTCTATGCGGCGAGTCTTGTTAACAATGTTTTCAAGCTTAATGTCAAATTTCAGATTCGATTGAAGTAGCCGTTACTTGGCTTAGTAATTTTTTACACCTTTAATCCCACTTGCAAACTAGCAGACAAAATTCCAAGGAATGGAACTGTTTGCAGAACTGTTGAGATGCCGCCACTAAGCTCCTTATTGGCTTGAATTTAACCTCGTGCACGTCCCTTTTTACCCAGATAAGTTGTTGACAAGTCGGCAGTTACTTAGCCGTGTCTGGAAATTAAGGGGGTACGAAGAGCTCTATGAATCTGCGAGAAAAACATGATTTCGAACAAGCAAATATTAAAAGTTAGGTTTGTTTGGGTTTGAACGGAATTTAATTTACGACGACCATGACTTCTCGTGCGGTGGGTTAGTATAAATCGGGTTTGTTCGGGTGAGGGGACAAGTTGATATTATTAAAAATTCTTGTTTGTGTTTCTGTCCGGACCAAGACAATTTTTTTTCTGTAATTTTATGGATTAAATAAGACAAAAGGTTATGTTGGATTAACTCTTTTTTTCTAAAGCGTTTAAAAACTGACAAGACCGATTCACTAAAAAGATCAATGACGAATTTAAAACTACAAAACGCAAGATCGCATCCAAACATCAAATAAACATAACAACTTACTTAGTCATAAAAAGAAAATGAGTTTCCTAAACATCTAACTCGCCTCAACAAAATAATCCACCTATAAAATTCCGTGTATTTTCTTAAGAATTGTAACAAAGTATACAGCAAACAGAGTTTAATCTGCGAGTTAATCCCCACGGTACCCAAATCGGGAATACGTTCCCCTGTTTTATAGTAGTGACACCTGGCGGTCTATAATAATATCTGTCTGATAAATGACTTCCTAAAATTTAAAAGGAAGGCGGGATTATGGTGGCTTTATTGGGACGTGTCATGTGGAAACGAGTGAAAACATTCCCGTCTCCCATCCGAACCCGAAAAAATGTAAAACCTCATAATTTTCTAAAAAATATTAGTGGGGATAATTGGTAGGTGGAAGTGTGATATGGATAAGCATTAAAGCTTTGGAACGTGATGTTTTAACTGTTTCTGCTTAGGCCTCAGCATATGGTTTAATATTTTAGGAACTTGCATAACAACAAAGATAAAAAGCTTAGGTCTTGACAAGAATTATTTGTAAATGATTTTAAACGGTGTGACGAAGCGAGAAAATACAAATAACTATACAGCGTTTTTTTATTATGTGTTTTTCCAAAAAAAATTCTCTCTTCCTAAGAAGCTCTGCTTGGCAACTAATACAGGGTGTTCCTTAATGACGTGTTAATATTTCAGGGTGTGATTCCTTAGGTGATTTTATAAAGAAAAGTTCATATGTACATATGTCCGCAACGGTTTAAAGTTCTTGCTACAGGGTGTTGAACTTTTATTTTTTAAATGGTTATTTTTTTAATATCTCCGAAAATATATTAGATATTATGTTCAATTTTGGTAGGTGTTAATAGGATATAGAACCACAAATTTTAGTTGCAAAAGTTATTCAAATGCTCCACTAGTGGCGTCCCTCCAAACATGTCCTCTGATATTTTTTAGAAGAATAATGGTACTCCACTGATATTTTTCCATGTGGATATTTTTTCTGATTAACCTGGTCAATTCTATACGAAAACGGTCTCTTGAGTTTTTCTCGTCAGTCGCACCGTTCTTGATTAAAACCACAGAATTCATATTGAACCTCACTATTATTAACATTGATAAAATAATTAATGATAAATTTTTTTTTATAAAAATTGTTGGAGCGGGCAATTTGATGCGAAGATGGGCGGAAGCATGCCTTTTAAGTGAAAATGGCCATTTCCAACAATTTTATAAAACAAAATTTCATTAATTATTTTATCAATGATAATAATAGTGAGTTTCAATATGAATTTAGTAGTTTTAATCAAGAACGGTGCGTCTGACGAGATAAACTGAAGAGAACGTTTTCATATAGAATTGACCAGGCTAATTAGAAAAAATATCCACATGGAAAAATGTCAGTGGCGACCATCTTTCTTGTAAAAAATATCAGAGGCCATGTTTGCAGGGACGCCACTGGTGGAACAATTGAATAACTTTCTAACTAAAATTTGTGGTTCTATATCCTATTAATATCTAATATCTAAAGTACTTTCGGAGATATTAAAAAATAAACCATTTTAAGAATAAAGATTCAACACCGTGTAGCAAGAAATTTAAGCCGTTGCCGACATAGTAATATGTTCATATGAACTTTTCTTTATAAAATCACCTAAGGAAATATTAGCACGTCATTAAGGAACACCCTGTATTTACGAAGAAAAAATGTATTATATTATACAGGGTTCTCAAAAAGTACAAGAATGTAAAAATGATCCAAGAGAGAACTGTACCCATTTATAAGTTTTAAGCAAAATGGCAACCCAAAAAGTTGTTTCAAATCATGTTTGGAGTACAAATACAAAATTTGAATTAAATATTATTATTTTTAAAAAACAACTTCACGACTTGATTAATCACAATTTTCACCTCCACCCCCCCTTGTAACAAAAAAATATCTCTCTTTATTAACAAGGTTACTCTGGCAACTCCAAATTTGATAAATTGTCCATTTGGCAGTTTTAAATTTTTAGAAGTTGTTGTTTTAAAAACAGTAAAAATGGTTAAGTTGGCAACGACACAAAAGCCTTTTTTTATTTTACATTAAAATGGGGTAAAATGTATATCATATATAATTTACGTCAGTCTAATACCTCAAAACCAACACCAAAAGGTGTATCGATCTCAGCCTATTTGATACAATGGAGAGTAATAATAATAATATTTAATTCAAATATTGTATTTGTACTCCCAACAAGATTTGAAACAACTTTTTTATTTGTCGTTTTGCTCAAGAATTGCTAATATGTGTTCAGGTCAAAATTTTTTTGCAGGCAAAACTTTCAGTCCTTAGCATATAAATTACTAAAATAAACTATGTGCCTGTAGAAACGATTATAATTTGCGAAATATATGCTACTTCCTGCATTAGAAACCAATTTCAAAAGTTTGTTTTTAGATTACAGCTGCAGTATTCAAATTTGAATTTAAAAATATATCGCCGGTCACGTGTCCCAGTCAATAATTTCTTACTTTACCCTTTCATATTTCACGTCATTTTACTAAAGTTACTTTTATATATAAATAATTTACACTCCTACTACAATTTGTATTGAAAAAATAATGTTCAACGATCAACAGTTTAGTTACTATAACACAATTATTAACCAGAAGTTCCGTCCCCGCAGCTATATGTATCGCCGGTCACGGAAGAAATTGCTTATAAATAACGCCACTACAGGTCGGCCTAATAGTTTTACAAATATGACGGTATGTCAATGTGTTTGAATTTGTGTAAAGCGTGCTCCTGTTGAGGTAAGTTCCTTATTATGTTTATTTAGGTATAAACTAGAAAATTGCCTACTTTTTACCAGGCGTATGTTTTTATGTTGTATCGCCGGTCACAGGGTTAACTCAGACCTAGTAGTCTTAATTAAGGGAAAAATACTACACGAAGTCGTTCTCTTGAATACAGATACTCATTTCAGTCTAAAAAAGTTTAAGAAATAGCTTGTATTAGCTGTTATCCACGAATTTGTGCATTTTTGTATCGCGGGTCACGCATGAAAATGTTGCCGGAGATACATTGATGTGACGGTTTGTTATCCGAAGCTATATACAATATTTTTTTATTAACCATTTATAAACCATTAAGGAAAAATATATTTTGATGTGCATGTTTCGTTTACACCTTAGGTAGTTTAAAAATATGACTAATTTCCTTAGTATTTTAACATTCTATAAGGAACATTCCAAAACTTTAAGCCAATATAAGACAGGGCTGTTATAAATAACAGGGAAATGGTTATAGTGACTGATTAAAATAACTCAGTTCCAAATATTGGCGTTATATGACTCAGAAGAGTAAAATTAGCCATGTGACGGGCGTTAAATTATTAAAAAATCGATAAAAAGATTTATGACGATGATCTTTTACGCGGACATATATAATTCCTTTGATTGGATACTATAAGAAACCTATTAAAAAATTAACAGGTGTTTTTGAGATTATTTATTTTTAAAATCCGATTTATTGAAAGTTGCCTGTAAAAAATTTTTGACCCTACACTCGGACCTTTCTTATGTTCTTGTATTTTTTTGAGAACTTTGTATAATATAATACATTTTCTGCTTCATAAGCCAAGCAGAGACATTTTCTTTCATAAAACGCATAATAAAGAAGTTTCCCATTTGTGTAGAACTTCCTTGGACACGTTGCATAATAATCCATTGCCATTACACCCTGTATAATCAACGAATGATTTATTAGACTTTATATACCTTTGCGTGGAAATTAGTTAGTAGGTAATATTTAGTTAATGATAATTATTATACAGTTGCAATTGTGAAACGAATACTTCCATAAAATGGTAACGTGTGAATTTTAATGGTTTTTTTCAAAACGTTCCAAATTTTTCTGTTTTATAAATAAAACTGTAAATTTGAATTGAGGCGAAATAAAAATGAGTCGCTTTATCTTGAGAAAATAAGACATTTATCTCGTATATTGTTCGTCTGTGCAAACATAATTCGTAATTTTAAACAAGTTGTAAAACTTATCTTTGCCGAGTCGTATAAACGAGTTACAGTATTCTTTTACAATGTTTAATAAAAAAGAACAAATACTTGTTATTTAAAAGAAAAAACGACCATTCTCAAAATTTTTGTTTGCTTTAACGGTTATAATTTAGACAAATACTTGGCAGTACAATACAAACTCGTGCGTTGAGTATAAACAACATGGTCTGTTTAAGCAAACATACTCCGTTACGTTTATGTATTTATTTCTATCTTTAAATATGTAATTATATGACTTACATAATGTGCTTGCTTATTTACTCTTCAACGTTTGCAAAATGACAGGTAAATATTTTATATATTTTTTATTTTTTCAATGTCTATTGACGTAACGGAATATTTTACTGAAATATTGCCGTTGGTTACAATTACTTAACCTCACTACCGACTACTGAAATTTTTTTCTTTATAAAATTTCCCTGATAACGTTCTTCCAACCATTAAAAGATCAGTGTATAAACCTCAAGCACCACATATATATAAACAGTATATTGCTAATACCATCTGCAATTATGTCCCCGCTATCGTCATCGAAGGGGGCGTTGTGAGTTTGCGCAGTTCGGAAAATTCCTTGTGAAAGTAAACATTCGACAGCACCGGATTTCAACTTTTTTAATATAAATTTCACTGGTTAGTGAGGAAAAATATTGCAATCAAAATTTCGATTAGTTCGATTTAAGAAAGCGTTCCATGCATACGATTTCTGACGATATGATGATCCGACAGTGCCCTGATTGGTGTAAACTTTTGGTGCCAAATTCCGTCCGAATATTTGTAACAATCGACACGATGAGCTTTATTTTAACTTTCATCCGATGTCGTATGTTTCTTAACCTCACTTTTTGTAAACCAAAAATTAAGAATGAATAACTATATTGACTATTTTGGGAATTATTATCAGCTGCTAATGCACCAAATTAAAAATACATTAATTTTAAGGTTAGGTAGTGACCACATAATATATATTACATTGTATACGAGCTTTTTAGTGAAATTCGGTTCCGAAGATCGGATAATGTGATAAGCAAAATATTTTCGTATATATGTACCTACATACCTGAAATACTTTATACCTGATATTGATCCACGACTTTGGTAAAAAAGCACCACGCACTTGTGTCCTTTCATCTTAAACAAAACAAGCCACCTAACCTACCAAACAGCGAATCGAATCACCACAAATTAAAAACTCCTTTACAAAATTTGTTTTGTTAGGTAACGAAAGTTTATAAGCCATAATATACCGACAACAAGGTGGATGAACCACTTTTTATTCTGTAATTTGAAAAAGCATCCAGAACCAAAGACGGCGACACAACAATAAACAAATAATGTCGGGCCGGCTCTGACGCGATCGATAAAATCTCCACCTTACTGCGCAAACTCAATAGGCCCGCGCCATCTTCCATAGCGAGCAAGTTTTATTAAATTTGTGTTTTATATAAATATACAGGGTGATGCCTAATAACATGCTAATATTTAAGGAGGTTATTCTTGGGTCCATTTTCAGAAAAGAACTTCTTTTGAACATATGTCCTAAACGTCTTAACTTTATCTGTGATACTGCTCTCGATATCTTTGTTAAATATGGGTAAACATTTTCTATTCATCAAGAGCCATTTTATGATGCAGAATATGTTTTTTTTTTATCCCAACCAGTGGCGTTTGTGCGGAAATTGCCATCGGTATTTTTGCAGAAAATAATGGTACGCCACTTCTTTTTTTTTTAAATAAAAAAAATGTCGTCTCTCGATTTTTTTGTCGCTTGACCTACAGTTTTCATTTAAACAAATTTAATTCATTCATTTGCACTCTGTTATGAAATTAGGAATTAACAAAGATTAAAAAGGATCTAGTAGGAACGAAGCAGACTTTGTTTGGTAAACATAAACAGTTTTGACAGTTGTCTACCTAGTCTAGGTGTCACGTATTTAAGTCATTAACCTTAACAAATTATTAGGAAACAAGAAAATCTTTAACACCCTGTATCTCAAAAGTTAACACGTTTAAATTATTATTAAATATATTTTAGTGATTAAGAAATACCCTGTATAGTTAAATGCTACATTTACTTAAATTTGACATATAAAAATGTAACTTTATTTATTATTTAAGCTAAACCAATTAGAGATATATCGTCGGTACAATGCCAAAACCACAAATGTGCAAATTTGATGTTTTGAGAAAAACGCGTTTTAAACATTGAAGACATTGCTAAAAATAGAGATTTCATTTGTTGGTACTTAACCACTATTAAAAGTTTTTTTTTGTAAAACATTAAATAATGTCGGTTAAAAAGTTTAAAATTCTGTAATATTTTTCAAAAATTCACATTCGTGTTTTAGGTTTTGTAAAATAAGTAAAAAAAAGTTATTCGTGCAAATAAAAAAAGTTCACATTTTGAAGGGAAAATGTTTAATGCATTTTTTAATACCCTGAATATTATCAAAATACAAAAATAAAACTTCATTCTAGCAAGAAAATTCTTTTGAATGAAACGGTAAAAAAATATTTGGACGTGAAAGTTTGTCGCAAATTTTCAATATTTGGTGTTGTGCGTTTTTTTAAATTTTGTTCTATGTGACTTCTTACGAATTCTCGCTGGTCATCAATGCATTTTAAACTACGAAAATACATATAAAGTGTTTTGGTTTGCCAAGGCACGGAGTTGGTAAAAGAGGACGATCAGGCTTCTCAACTCCTCTATGTCCAGTGTAGGATTCACCCTTCACTCTTTTCATCTTCCTTATATTTTTTTTCCACGACATCTTGTTCGTTTTTCTTTTCTTCGCATTCTTCTCTTTCGGTTTTTCTGTCCTTTGGATACTCTGGGGTCCTTGATTAAGACTATGATCAGAAGAATTAGATGAGTCGCTGTCCGATCCACTTGTTGATGGTTCATCATTATCCGAGGAGGAATCGGAAAGTTCTAAATCATCTAAAAGTTCTTCTCTGGATATCGCCGGAAAAGTTTTAGGGTGCATAGAAGAGGTAGGCTGTGGTTCGTTCTCAACAAATTTTTGTTGCAACTCTGCAATAGTAGAATGCCCATTACTTGTGTCATCTAAAAAAAAAATTGATGAGAAACTGTGAGGTACTTAAAACCAATACACGGATAAAGTTAGTTATTTTTTTAATATACAATAAAATTTAGTAACAAAAACACATCTGCACTGTAAAGTACAATAATTTACACTCTTTTGATAGCACATTTGTGCATATTATTATTATGCTCTCAAACGAACCCATTGTTATTATTATTATTGTTCTTGTTATTATTATTATTACTATACTTGTTAATATGTTTAATTTCGCTTACCTTTTGAATCCAATTTCCTACTCAGCTCCAATATTTTTTGCGTATACGAGAACTCATCTTATACACATAGACAATTTCACCAATCTGATAAATTTTAAATGCCGAAAACACGAATGTGGCACATTCACTATTTTGGATTTTACAAGTTCACTCAACCTGCAATGAGTGCAATGCCAAAAACACCAATGTGGTACATTACATTCGTGCCTTAGGTATTGAAACAACTGCTAAATTCCCACTTTCGCAAATTAGACATCGGGCATAGAGGGAGGTTAGACTTACATATTACCAAATAACAAATTTCCCATGGGCGGACACCTCTATTAGGCGGACACATTTAGACGGTCCCGTAGGTGTCCGCCTAAGAGAGGTTCCACTGTATATACATATAAGAAAAAGTAACGCTGTTGATAGATTATTTTTAACTATAAAAGATTATACAAATATGAAAAGACAATTTAAAAAAAAATGGCTTTAAGTACCTCAGTTTTATGTAATATTTATTTATTTAAAAAAAATATATTTAAAAGATGTTCAAATAATTGTTCCCGTAACCGTCGGGAAGATCAAATAACGTGTCTAATCAATCAAGATAGGAATTGTCATCGGCTTTCTTCAATATCTGGTAAATTGAAATATATAATACAACTGTTTGAAACGCATCTTATCTTTCAGATAAATTGAGATGATAGTAGGAAAATAATTTTATTTTTATTACCGTCGGGCGAAGTAATATGGGTTTGTCCGTTTTATTGTCTCGTATAACTTTCCTTCTTATATTTGCTACAATTAAGTATCAAAAAGCTCAATTAAAAACAAAAAATAAATTCTCTCTTAAATCATTTATGGAATAAATATTATTTTTTGCGAGCAGATATAACGAAGCCGACGGCGCCTCCTGAACTAATTATATCGTGCCGGCCTAGCCGGTAAGCCGTCGCCAGCAAAAACTAATATTTAACAGGATTCCGGAGTACCTGGAAAAAACGCGTATTCTTCCCAGGAAACAAATGTCAAAGGAAAAAAAATTTTGTAATAGAACTACAACTAGCGGAAAGTCTATATTTTTTGTTTCGGAAGATTTTTAGATTCAATTTTTTTACTGCTCCATATAGAAATAAATGATGGACTTTCCTCGAGGTGGTAACAAAATTTAGACATCTTTCGTTAAACATTTTTTTTTTAAATGTACCGTTTTCATAGGAAGCGAAAACTCCATTTTTCAGCGTAGAAAATTGAAGTATGTACCCATTTATTGCAGTTTAAATATTTAGGGGTATACAGGTAGTCGATTTATTCTAGTAAAGATCAACGGTATATTTTGAACACAACTATACTCTGCTATTATTTAGCACGATTTTCTTATTCTAACTCTGATTTCAGTATTTGTATTGGAATCAGCATGTCTAATGCATAAGAAACATAGTACTGATTTCGACAACTCTTACATAACATGCATAGTTTCCATAATCCATAATATTTCATTGCCCTGTCCTACGTCAACACAAACCAAATAAAAAATGGAAGGAATGTCCCCCGATGAAAAATTAAATAACTCGAAGCATTTCTTAAAATATAAAATGAAAACCGTTTATTTTTGAAATTATGTTGTAAATACACCCAAGTTAAAAAACGACGTTGTTTCGGAATCCTGAAGATGTCATTTACCATATAAACGTGACTTAAATATAAACATTGTAAAGTTGGGTGTTTTAAATAGCTTGGATATATTTTCATAGGAAAACTTTTTTATATAAATATAGAATTCATCTGCCGGGTTAAGATTGTATAAATTTGAGAAAAAATATTATTGCCTTATTCATTATTACTGAAATAATATTCGTAAGTTATGTAGTATATGCAGTGTGTTCACGAGTTAAAAACAAAAACAATAGAGTTAATTGATTTTATGGCAAAGTCAATATTTTTTAAAAAATTTTCCAAACTCAAATTCTAAAAAAAAATTTATTTACAAATTCTTACCTCAACAATTACTTACGCAATTTCAATAAAGATAACAGAATTACTCAAATGTCAATCTAAAACAAATTATTACACAACAGGAAAGAAGAACGATAGTGATCGGGACGACGGGGCTAGACTTTATATGTTGTATGTCTATGTTGGAACAACTATAACAACCTGGTACTGGTGCGGGTGGTTTTATTGCACTCACCTCATTTATTAAATACTACCTATTGGATGAACTGGGAACTAGGGAATTAGGATGAGAGTAAATCCTTTCAAATTGATGTCAAAGTGCCATAAAGGTCATTGAGCATAAAAAATTACAAAAACAGATACATATAACTGAAATACACTATGCTTAGATGCTTATGCTACGAAAAGCTTCTAAGAACTAACATAAAATAATAGTATATTACGTACCGAGATGGAAAGTGTTTCATTCCTGTCGAGACAGTAATGAAACTATTCGCCGAGGTTTGTATATATTTTATTTACAACCATATCTAACATCCACTTCTTATTATTGAAGATAAATGTCATTTTGACTTTTCCATTGAAAAATTAAACAGAAATTTCAAATAACCGCAGGTGGTAAAATAACGGTAATAAGGTAATAATGCACATCAAGATGGCAAATATCATTTTTTGAATATGGTTTCCATGTCACTAAACAATATATTATTTTAACAACAGAAAAATGCTATCAGATGAGGAATTTGATTTTGCTGCTACTCCACCAGAAATTCGAGAAGCAGCAACAATAGTAGAAGAAAATCTTCTGCCAACTAAACGCCGCCCGAGATATGACAAGGCATATAACTGTTTCAAAGAATGGTGTACGGGAAACAAAGTTCAAAATCCTGGTTCTGAGTCGGCGCTACTAGCTTATTTCAGTGAAAATGCCAAGACAAAGAGGATATTAACGATTTGGTCACAATATTTAATGCTGAGGACCACTCTATCAATTAGGGAAAAAGTAGACATATCTAAACACGCAAAGCTATGAGCATTTTTAAAAAAGTTTGTTCGTATATTATTTTAAAATATCGATTTTTTAAAAAATTACAAGAAAATAATTTACTTTCCACCCGGGTGGAAAGTAAAAGTAAAAGTAAAAAAACGTCAACTTTCCACCTTTTAAAGAGAGATGGAATGTCATTATTACATGCATGGTTGTAAATAAAAATAGTTTTTTAGTTCCTCAAAAAAAGCTTTAGCAAGCTTTCCTTTTCAGAAGAAAACCGACCTTTAATTGCAGTAGGTTGTTTTATCTTTTTGATATATTCCGTGTAATGGGCTTTAAACCCTCGTTTCGAATGAATAAACAGTAGCAAATATTTAAAAACACTATTTTTTCTTTTTAAGTTCTTTTCAGCATTGACTCGCGAAAATATATTATTGACGTTACAATTGTTTCAAATCTGTACATTGCAGTTGGCGTGATTTGGACTATATCAGACCGCCGTACATCGCCCAGTGGCGGTTCTTCCACAGGAGCACATGCGCACGTGCACCCCTAATATTTTATCATCTCGTCAAACCAAACTGTATAGATCCGACAACCGTGCCTCGGTCGAGGTAAATGACGAGTATGACGGGACTTGCTCGCACGTGCGATTAAGTAGTGCAGTTTCTCTGTAGTAACAGGTGGCGGGTGGCAGCGGGGGATAGCGGGGCTATGGCGATTTAACATGGAAAAGGCGCACAGTTTTTGTGTGTACCGCGCTGTTGTCTATTCGTGCATCTAGTTAGAAATTCGAGCGTGTATGTTTTAATATTTTAATATTATATATTTATTAAGTTAAAATGAATAGACAGTGGACTATTTAAGAAATAACTTTAGCTCTTTGAGTTTGGAGCAAAAAATTGAAGTGAAGAATGCTGGAACACCTAAACCCGAAATAAATTTAACGCAGACCACAAATGGTAAATCTAGGGACTTTATTAGAAAGTTTAAAAACGAAATATATAAAAAAAAATTTATACAGAGTATTCCAAACTTAATGAGGCTGTTATTCATCAATTTTCTACAATTAAGAACCGAACAAAGGACTTTACGTTTAAGCACTATTGTGTAGGGTCGATAAATGATACTCGATATGATTTTAAACCATTTTATTTAAGGATTTAAACTAAAAAATACTGAAAATATGAAGAATACTAACGTGTCAGTCTCGTGGCTCGATTTGTTCTCGTCATAAAACAGTTAACTATTGTTTTCGTCTTGGTTGCGCCTAATGACGTAGCCGTAGATGGCGTAGTGGTATTAGACATGATTCGGTTTTCTTGATAACTCGTAGTAGTATTGGACATTATTCGGTTTTAGTAGTATTAGCAGTCGACTGTATAAATATTGTTACGAGGGTTGCATGCGACGACGTTAAGATCCGACAGCTATACACACTAATAAAACCTTTCTTATTTTCCAAAAGTTGTATTTCCTTGTGTAAAATTAAAAAATAAATAAAAATATCTTTTACCTAACGCATTTTCTTATTACTTCTTTTCTTTCTACATTTAAAACGCCTAGAAAGTAATTGTTTGGTCGTTACACAAAAATGAAATTTTAAAAATAATTTCACCATACTTGTGAACCCCCTCTATCATAGGTCACGAGCCGCCACTGCGCCGCTGTTTCATTTATCGGTGCTCCAACATAAACACAACCTACGACGTGATGTGTAATTGCTGGAACGACCCTCTGCGTCGTGGGTCCCCTGGAGGCCTGTCCCCCCTCGCGTTTCGTCCCCTTGCTGTATATTATATAGAACCGAACAAAAATCAAAACATGCCTTGACATTTATTTAAAAAATTAAACAATTACCTATCTAATCTTACTGTAAAAAAAAACTACACAAATCGACGCTTAACTGCCAAATAACTGTCGCCGCGCTATAGATAAAGCTATTAGGAAAAGATGACAAGGTAACGCTAAATCAGCGGTAACGATGCAGCAAATGAGAAACATGTCGAAAAGTGCGGTCTTGGGCAGCTTCTGTTTGCCCGCCATAAATCAACCTCGTAAAAATGTCACCTAACATAAGGTAGCCGATACGTCTTCCAACACATGTTAGCTTTTGAAAAAACTACGAGTTGACACCCACTTAACGACAATTATCGTGGGCGGTACAAAGTGACGATTTATTACAAACAATTTGGTTAGATAAACAGCACTAGAATACCGTTTCTTGTCTTAGCATTAATCAATCTTAGATTTAAAAATGCAGGTCAATTTTCGGAAATGAAAATAAAATTATAAATTTGTCAGTAGGAACACTCTCTACATCGGGGGAAAATAACTGTAAGAATCTCTTGTATACAAGCGCGGATCCAGGGGGTGTCGCGCCCCCCCCACCCCCCCCCCCCCCCCCCCCCCCCCCACCACCACCAACAGTGGAACATGATAAATTATATATAGACCTGCTTGACATTTATTTTGAGGAGTGAGGGTATTTGGGGGGGTTGATTTTAAATACCCCCACCCCTCAAAAAAACTACATGCCAAATCGTCCCGACATAAAACTTACTAAGTTATCAAAAAACCGCATAAAAATACCTTCAAAAATAACATAATTATCGAATTTACGCGATTTTTTGCCAAATAAAGTCTTATTGAAATTGGCCATTGTCATGTTTGGACACTGTGATGATAATTTATCTGCATGTTTTTTTTTGACTGATTGTCTTATGAACCGTGTATTTTATAATACTTCAGTTTGGGTCTTTAAAGTCTGAAAAACTTTAAAAAATATAGTAGATTTTTTCCATTTGAATTAATATTTTCTTTTTGGGTTAGCAATACTTTTAAAATTTAATAAAATGTTACAAGTATCAAATATGCCATGATAGAAACAATTGAACACAACAAAGCTTCTTCCCATCCGTCATAATTAAAAATAAATATATTATTAAAGGTAATAAAAATGAGTCAGAAAGAAAGATGTACTCCATCAGAAATATGAGAAATTGCAGAAAATAATCTAGAAAAACTTTTAAAAAGAATATGCAAAACTTTGAGTTATAGTGCGAGCAGAACAAAGTTCAAAATATTAAATAATAAATAATACTATTGAACAAAATATTGTGTCGACACAGAATCTCACAGGAATAACAATTATAATGCCCAGGAAATGTCTACAGTAACTATAAATATGTATATATAAAGTAATATGTATAATACTATATTGAATTAAAAATAAAAATGTTACTTTATTGAATAAAACTTTAGAAATAGAGCATAAACTGGAAGATATTTCTATTATTTTTAGGTTATGTTGTTTTATAATTGTGACTAGAAATTAGTTGATTGACACCGTCAGCATGTTATATATTTAGATAAATATCTAGTAAAAATGATCTATTTGCAAGGTTAAAGGTTAGTATTTTAAAGTTTTCTATAAACAATTTTTGTCGAATCCATAAGGCCTAGAAAACTAATTTTAACGAAATCGAAGTAAGCCTAAAATTTGAACCCTACTTGCTGCCAACAAAATAAAATTTCAGTTTCATAAAGTGGCAGGGTATTCAATTTTTTTGCATTTCATAATGTATCTATTATGAAATCCAAATAGAAAATAGAAGTTTTTGGTTATTGTTCTTCTGTTGGTTTTTGCTTTATGGTTTGATCTAAATTAAAATATTCTAAAAATGAAAGGTGAAAGTAGTAAATGTATCAAATATAGTAAATGTAACAAAATACATAGTAAGAGCATGTAGCACATTACATTTACTACGGTAGTAAATTACGGTAAATGTTACATTAACTACTTTTACAACCCTGGCTTTCGGTTCGTACCGAATAAAAATTAAGAAATAAAAAAAATCCATCTTTTTATGTGTACGGCCCCTAAAGTATAGACGTGGAGCAACTTTTTTCTTTGTTCGCAGTATGGGCCGAGACGGGAGACTTCCGCGATGCCCACTCGACAGGATCCATGAGTACATCAGGCTCCACTCCATCTATGGACCATCCCCAATTACCTTTTCCTGCTGCTGCCAGAAGTCGGACACGAGATAGGAAAGGTAACTTTACACCAAATTATAATCGTCTTAATAGTATTATAGATCCAAACATAAAGGCTACGAATATTATTATCCAGAACATGAATGCATCAAAATGTGAATTTCAGGTATTTTTATGTAGATTAATGTACATTGAGTTGACCGGATATCTATAGGATATAGGACTGTGTTGCAGATATAAAGACATTTTAATTCGGCTCATTGATTTTAAGATAATAAATTCGTTTGTAAAGCAGTCTGCCCCAGGCATGCGCAGTTGATTACACCGAATTAATTAATCCATTTTCAGCTTCACGTTTTAGGTAATTTCATAATGATTATGCTTATATAACAATAATCGGTATGGTGAATATAATTGTGAAAGCTCTGATGAAAGCTAATCATCATGTATTACTGCGACACCGATATTTTTCAGCACAGGGCCCTATAAATGCAAATATTTTTGGGTAAAAGTGATGAGAAAATTGATTTTTTAATAGAAACATAAATATTCTAAATTGCAAGTAAGTTGCACTTGGTTCTATGTACCCGGAGTGTACCTCCTATTAGTTTTGTGAGACCCTGTATATAGACAAATCGGGTCCAAATGCGCGGGAGCACGGGCGCGAGTTTTTTTTAATATAACTTGATAGATATATTTAAAGGGATCATATGCGAGGGCGGCAGTTTTAAGCTTCTATCCCGCCTAGAAAAAAATCAAGATCCCAGGCACATTATACTTGATCACCTTGTACATGACAAGGTGATAGGGATGTTTTTTAATTTCACGTTAATTGAAGTAGACTTTTAGGTAGTGAAAATCGATAATTAATGAAATTAAGCAAATATATTTAGCTGCTTTCATTAAAATCAATAGCTATATTTGCATTTGCATTCATGCATAATATGTACTTATAATTTCCTTTGTTAAGCAAAATTTGCATCCTATATTTGCATAGTGCAAATGGCTGAGGCTGTGAAGTAACAAATAAAAATTCAAATAACTAGTAACTGTTATGTTATCAATAAACAAAATTGATGACTGTTATCGCTTTATCAGTTTGTTGGGATACATTAGTACTTATCAAAACAATTATATGAAAAATTCAAAGATAATCGCTCAGCCGAGTTTTATGGCCATTATCTCCTAATTTATATTAAGATTAATGCAATGTTCCACTGTATAACAGGTGAAAATGTCGGCAAAAAGCCAATTGATTTGCTGTCAGAGAATAAATGATTGATTTGGGCGGGATTCAGTCAAAAAGGTCCCCTTATCGCATTTTTGGTTATCTAGTTTGTCGAATCGGCAAACTTGTTCAATGAGATAGAGAAATTGAAAATATTATGCCATAAATTATCTTTAAATATTATATTTTAATTTTCGTTAATATGATTCTGGTTGATAAAGACATTTATTATTGAATATATCTTGATCGCCATCTTGAATTGGAGTTAATACCACCGACCTATAACTGTGGATACGTACAATTTATGGGGTGCGCAGTAAAAAATTAAATTTTATGAGTGAAAAAATGGGTTGGCGCGTACGGTTTACCGGTCATATTTTTAAAGGTTGCTCGTCGGTTGTCTTGCACACAATGTTGTCGCCGTCATATAGGCAACCCCGGCGTATTGGTGCCGGTTTGGTTGTCAACCAACCACGTGAACCAGCGATGACCGTCCAGAACCGAAATCAGTCGTCGGGATGTGACGATATTAACAATCCATCGATACGTGGACAATAGATATCAAAATTAATTCTAAATGTGGCCTTTTAGTGCCACAAAGCCTTCTTTTATGCGAGGAAATGGATTGTTTATTTCCGATTAAAGAAGGTCTTGATGTGCCAAAATATTGACGTGTAATCATTTCCATTAAGGGCGAAGTACGGTCCTGTTCGCCGGTCAAGATAAATAGTTTATCAGTCGGTATTGCGCATGACATCTGACGATCAGCTTTGCTTACATGCGCGAGATCATAAATTTACCAATTTTGCTTATAGAGTTTGGCTATCCAGGTATAGGTCGGTTAATCAGAACGTAAGTTAATTGGAAACATAATTCGCTTTTCGACTGAATTTCCTTGCATTGCATTAGAGTAGATTTCTGGTAGATGACTCGTCGTTCCACCAGAATCACGTCCTCTAGATGAAGGAATTCTTAAATAATGAATTTCGGGAGAGGGCGGTGGTGGTCCGTCGTATATTTCTGATATTTGTCGCTCACGTGGAATTAAGCTGGCATGTCAGTAGAGCAATTGCTATGTAAATATCTGTAAAAGAGAGTCAAATCATCAACCTGCCTTCGATGTTATAGCTAGGCTGTCGAGGGTTTCGGTCAGCTCGTGGTCGTCAATCAGGCGAATGGCTCTCCTTTCGATGGAGTCCACCAGCCGAAGAGGATGCTTGGGTATAGAACTCCAGATGTGAGAGCAGTATTCTAGGCTTTATAGAGTGTCAAAATAAGTTGTTGAGGTGTATTTATACAACTTTTTGGTCCAGAGAAGTACACCAACTTTTTGAGAATGCCTTGACGATTGCCATAACGTGCACTTTTATTGCCAAGACATATTTCGGCTGAGATTGACGCCCAGCAAATTAATAGACGAAGCTATTGGAATTGCGCGTCTAGCAATGACTACATATATCCGGTTATGCAGCTGAATATTGACTCCCCTATTCATTTTATACAAAAACTGTACTTGAAGAGGCCGACATGGTAAACCCATGTGCCGCGCTTGAATATATTTTGCTAAGTCAATCCAAAGTTATTCAATTAAACGTGATGGTATACTCGCGAAATTCTCATAGTTTAGGTAATACAGCAAACACTAGCAAATAATTTTTATGACGCTATTGCCAAAAATTGACTTAAAGCTGAACGCTGGTGTTTGTTGTATTACCTGAACTCAGAGTTGAACATTGAATAGCTTAGGATTGCCTCACCAAAATGCATTCAAACTCGGCACATGGCTTTACCATATCGGCCTCTTCAAGAAGCCATAAAGCAGTTTCTCTATAAAATGTACAGATTAGCCAATATTCAGCAACCTCAAAAATTACATGGGATCTCCTATGTTCAACTTAACGATACATCACCGTGTATATTTTTTACATCTATTCTCGAAAACGTATTAAACAACAAACCAGATATTCTATCAACATTAACACAGTTCATAAACATGTCTCGTTATAACCAGTGACTTCTTGACAATGAACACTGGGCTTTATAAACAATTAAAAATAAACATAACATTATGTGCTACTCAAAACGGTTTTGACTACATCGTTCTATAACAACACTTTCAGTAACCAATTAATTTTAGTCACTTTATATCGTTTTAATCCGATACGTCAGACTAATTATTTAGGGCGGCACCAAAATAGCATTCCTCTTTGCTGCCTGGATTAAGCTGGTGTCATTAGAAATCTTTTTTCGGTGTGCCGTTGGTACTTGATTTTTTAACATTCGCTTACATGTGACGTGTTTTGAATTCCATGGAAAGATGATTCGAAAGTTTAGTTCTGCACTAAAAATGTATATTCCTTTGTAAAATATTGGAATGGCAATGGCTGTGAATACGAGGACGAGGTATTTGCACATTCCTTTATATTCATAAGAGCGATCACTTTGTGAATTTCAATGCAGTTTAGTGTGTTACTCAGGGCTCAATTTTAGGCCCTTTGTTGTTTTTAGTATAAATGAATGATGATGGAAGTTTATTGGAATCGAGTGGTCTACCAGTACCAGAGTACGCTAGACAGGTCGGTTGCCGTAATGGATACGTTTGTACCTGAGATGTCTAATAATGTGTGTGTGATCGGTCCCCACTATTACCCTGGTGTAGATGAGAATTTACTCAAACCTAATACTGACACAAAAACCTTATGGCCATTTGAATATGGAGAAAACGAGTTCGTATATGCAATGACTAACAGTAAATCTATTCCTGTCAATACGGGACTTGATGTAGGCATCCACATGGGTCATTATTTTATAAACCGCACACTTTTTAACCTTGATCGTCCGAAAATTTTTGTTACAACTAACATATGTTGTACTCAATTGCCGAAAATCGCCGGTGCCCGAAATTTATACCCACAACGCGATGTGGATTTCACTAATTTTCAACATCGCTTTGCGGGTATATTCTATATGCCCCAAACGCGTTATGGGTAAATTATAAAAATCCATGACGCGAAATCACGATTTTAATTGAATGCACGCGTCGGTTTTCGTGTTATTGATAATAATAAATACCCATAAAGCGAAAAATACATAAGGTGAAGAAATCAATCAAAAAATATGTAGCTAAAAATTCTGACACGTTTTAAAGATCTATTTATGAATTTTCTATAATAACTAATGTTTATTCTTGCATGTTAGTGATCCATGACATTTTAAGTTACACTTTTTGTTCCGTTGTTTACAGGAACATTTATTATCACCACAAAATCTTTTACAGTTTACAGAGAAAACCTTAACCTTTAGATGCCATATTTGCTGTAGTTCACAAGGGTATTTTATTGATATTATTATCAATTGATTGCGACATGAACTGCGAATCTGCTTGAAGAATTTATTCCTTGAAAATAATCCGTGTAGAGGCCCATTCTCAGTACTCAGTTTATACAAACCATCATGATTAATCTCTGAAACAATAGCTAATACATTTCTTGGAGTTAGTCGTCCTCTATCAACATCTGGCACTCGAATCAAAACATTTGCTCCAATTTCTAAAGGAGCATATCTTTTATTTGACTCATAGCATTTTCGTTGCTTGAATTTTTATCATTTTATGTGATTCCTCTCTTTGATTCAAAATTCTTTTATCCCTTTGTGATATCTGAATTAAAGCCATTGTTAATGAAATTTCACTTAAAAATTGGAACCCGAACAAACTAAACAAAACAATTAAGTAAGGTTATATATTTTCGCGTTGTGGGTATTTATTATTATCCATAACACAAAAAATGTCGTGTGTCTTCAATTATGATCGTGATTTTGCGTCGTGGATCTTTCTAATTTACCCACAACGCGTTTTCAGTATATGGAGTATGGAGTGGTTATAAATTTCGGGCAGTCACCGTTTTCGCCGATTGAGAACAACATATACATAAACTGAGTTTGAAAAAATTTTTTTTTTGACAATATCGACACATAAATGTTTGTTAATTTGCTGGATTTTCTCCAATCCTCAATGTCGTTTTTTTTATTTTACACTTTGTTACATTAGCTATAAATCATACTATTAAAAAAATGTCATTGTGAACAAAGGAAAAATAATAACAATTTAATTGTTTAAATAGTTGTAACATGCTGTTAACCCATTTTAAATTAATTAAACAAAATATCATTTTGTTCTTTATCCTCTGATCTACAAAACCCATTTTACGAGAAACTGGCACCTCTTTTAGTTCTGAAGTTATTACCTATGGTTAAGAGCAGCGCGCAGCGAGCCTCGGCAAACAAATCGAGAGCTTCAATAAAGCTGTTATAAATGTCTTGACCAAATCTTATAAGGGAACTCTGCTAGCTGCAGTTGAGTTATATTTTAATAAATGTCTCTGTAGCGCGGTGAAAGTGATTAATAAAAAATTGATGCATTATTACCCACGGGTACGAACGTCCGGTGAATAATTATGTAATCATAACTTCCCAGATACTGCATTGTAATGGTTATTTTATCATATTCCCTGAGAATTTTTTTGTGTATTCGCCGACAAAGATATCAAATATTAAAACAAGTGTATCGATTCCGTCCGTTAAAAACACCGAATACGTGCAATTTCGCGCTAGAAAGACGGAAAAATAATTGCAAAATCTTCCGATCGGCTTTAACGGCACTTTCCGAGGCTTAGCGGCTGAATTTTTAATCAGTTTCTCAAACAAGTAAAGCTTTAGACGGCGGCTATAATACTACGCGGATATTTTTCTCCCTCTGTTTTAAAAAGCTCAGCGCTCAATTTTTAAGTTTATTTAGGTGAGCGGTTCCGGATTATATCTTGCGAAATGCAATTTTGAATTGATTTCTGCATATGTATTTACCCATACGAAAATGGTATGGATGCGTTTAAGAGTTGTTTGTGTGATCAGGTAATTCTTAAGGTGTACCATAATATTTGAGTTTAGTTAAATATACTTCTAAACTAACTCTAAAAGCAAAAGTGGCAAATTTATGGCCTCGCGCATGTAAACAAAACGGATCGTCAGATGTTATACGCCATCCAGACTGATAAGCTATTAACCTTAACCGGCGAACAGTACCGTACTTAGCGCTTAATGAAAATGATTACACGGCAATATTTTGGCACATCAAAACCTTTGTTGTAAAACTACCTTTTTCCAATTAAAGAAAATTATTAAGGATTTCCCGGTCAAATTATTTTTTAATAATTTACCAAATAAATGGATCGATAATTCAAGCATGCAACGTCAAACGACGGGTTTCTTCGAATTTGCAGCGTCGACAACCTTCAGTCCCCGCTCTCGGCGTAACGGCCACCGCCGGCCTGGTTGTCAAGCAGTTAGGAGACGAGTCGGTCGGTTTCTGGCATCCACAGAACCGGGCTCACCAGCGATTCGATCTTTTCAAAACGGGTGCCGCAATGGTTGGTGGCTACAGGTTTCAGAGTGTTTTTACGCCAAGTAATTCCGAGAATAGCCACCCGCGGATGTTCCCTGAGAAAATTTTCATCGTCGCATACTCGTGGTTCCGACGAGTTTAAATAATACTGGAATTTCCCTAAACACTCGTATATTTCAGTGCGAGTATAAATAGTTCTGGAATATCTTCGATCCCTCTTGCATTTTGGTGCGAGGTTAAATTATAACCGAAATTGACCTTCGAACATTCGTTTCCGACGCGAGTATAAATAAGTTCAACAACCGATTGTGACATAAAAAACATTCCGAGCCCGGAATAAGAAGTAAGTGCTAAAATATCTTAAGTTAGTATTAGTAGTCACTACCGCGAGTTATAATTATTCTTTTGGAAATTATTAGGGTAGTTGGGATCCCTTTAGTTGGGAATATAATATTTCGACCTACGTAAGACTACCCCCTTCAATTCACCCTCATTGACAAAAGATATTAAAATTAAATAAGTAAAAAGCCCTCCGTGTTCTACTACAGCATTTGCATTGTGTTGTATTAACATTGGACTTGTCCGAGCCAATATTGAAAATGACAGTATAGTTTGAACATCAGTTAGGCCTCGCCCTACGTTCTAATAACTATACTTAATAAATTAAATTCATCCCTCTTACTCTTAGACAAATTTTTACCATCATCTTCTTTAATTGCGCTGGTGGACTGCTGACAGCTTCCAGTTAGCGGGGAAAGGATGGTGGGCCCATCCAAGACCGACTGACACGTGCGTGCCAAGTCGGCAATTTTATTATGCCTGGCATCCCTGACAAATAAACAACGAAAAATCGTAATCGGAAAACTTAGCGTCCGAGAGAAATTAAATAGGCACGTCTTCGGTTTACGATGGATTTTTCATTACCTACGATTGGCGACATTACTGATAGTGTCGACCAGTCTTCATATCTACAAAATTTAAGATGATACTAAACGTTAGATTGGCCTTAATAACTAATTCCTGGGTGGGGAGTTCACCTTTGGATGGGAACCAAAAAAATGGAGACAAAATTAAAATTAATAAAAAAGCCATCTACTTAACAATCTGATTAAATTAAATTCAAATCAATCTTAAGGGGTAAATTGGATATATAGGGGTTATCGAAAAAGTCTTACATAAAACGCGCAGTAGGAGAACGTTAGAGTTGCCAACCATTCCTTAAGCGCAAAACGGACGGTCGTTAAGGGTTACGTACGCCACTCATAATAACAACCCTTAAAATCTTAAATGGTAAAATCCATACATCAATTTTACAAATACGGCGACAAAAAATACTACATAACAAAATTATTAAATTAACTAATTTTTTTGAAACCAACAATAACCATCCAGAAACATTGACCATTTAAAAAAATATATATTTAATAGCGGAGAAATCAATATTTGGACGGAATAAATAATTATAATTAGTCACCTAAAATATTGAAAAGCATTTTAAATTTAAAATTATTTGAAAGGTCAAGAATTTTTTTTATAGAAAATATATAAATTACATAATTATTAAAAATAACCATTTTAATATTTTTTTTTTATATTATTTTGTATTATTATAATTATTATTATGTTACATATTATTTAATATTTCCTGCAATGTGCTTTAGAAGTTCGCTGGTTATTAAATGAACATTATTATCTAATAACACGCATTTTACGGCATTCCTATAATTCCAAGGCTTTATTTTAAACTAATAGACACTCCAAAGGTATTTCAGATCCTAAACATTGCTCAATAATTTATGAGTTGCCCATTTGACCGCCAAATAAATTTCAAAATTAAACCACTGGCAAAGCTCGTAGTATCAGAAATAATCTTTGTTTATAAGACGGATTTGTGATTCAAATGATTTGCTTTTCGGACGACATTCTAGGGATTTATTTAAATTTTGTTTTATACAAGATAATTTTCTGGTTTTACGATTGACATCTCAGTTTACGGCCGTCGTAACTGTCATACAATTTAACTGTATTTAATTAGGTAGTTATTGAGCAAAAATTACCAGTTAGTATTTTCTTTGGCAATGGTTGATTTATAAATAGGTTGTAAATTAAGTTAGATTATTTTTGGGTTTCCCAAACAAAACTCTCATATAAAATTACCATTATCCTTGGTAATACAATATCTATATCAATTACCTAAGCACAAGTGAAATTAAATGATTCCTGCCATCGGCCTATATCTATGGATAGCCAAACCCTAGAAGCAAACGCAAACAGGACCGTATTGCCCTGAATGCAAATGATTACACTAAACAATCTGTTTTCTCGCATAAAAGAGGGCCTTGTGGCCATTACTGAAAAGCCACTTTTAAATTAATTTTGATATCTACTGTTCATGTATCGATAGATTTTTAATATCGTTACATCCCTACGACTGATTTCGGTTCTGGACGGTCGTCGTTGGTTGGCAACCAAACCGGCACCAATACGGCGGAGTTGCCTATATGACGGCGACAACATTGTGCGCAAGACAACCGACGAGCAACCTTTAAAAATATGACTGGTAAACAGTGTGCACTAACCCATTTTTTCACTCATAAAATTTAACTTTTACTGCGCACCCCAGAAGTTGTACGTATCCATAGTAATAGGTCGGTGATTCTTGATGGTAAAATCATGAATCAATGTACGAATATCATAAGTAATTCCATGTATAATAGCAGCAAGGCAAGGCTATAATTAATACTACGCTTACATGCAATACAAAGAAAAAAGGTTTTAGGATTAATATCTTTTTTTCCGATTTTAGTGATTCTTTTTAGAGAACTGTAGGTACGACCATCAGTTTTAATTGTCTTTTACAAATTTTAAGTAACATTAGTTAGTTAGCTTGTTTCTAATAGGTACTTAAATCTCGATTACAACAAAACTTAATGCCGCATCCTTTGTTTATCCATCAAAAATTGTATTCTCATTCATTGGCGTAACTAGAATGATCTTGTAGGGGGGGGGGGGGGGGGGGGGCTGGCCCCTAGCCTAGTAGGGTTTGTTCGATTTTAATGGCAAGTGTCACTATGACGTATGTATGGCTTCGAACTTCGGAAATACTGGGGTGGGCATGGCCCACTTAAAATGGTAAAATCAAAATGAGAAAATTTTCGTTCGCTTAAAAGATAGGGGGGACAATCAAAAAATTGACAATTTCAAAATTACCCTATATTTTCTTAGTTAAAAGAGATGTTTTATGCAGAAGTTTCTTTAATTGATTGTTGAATAAATTGCAGTTTTGAGAATACGTATACGGGGTCACGTAAAAAAGTTATCGGACCTAACCTCATTTTTTTAAATGGAACACCCTGTATATTTTAATCTACAAAGATACTATTTTAAATTCTCCTTTCAAATATATAACACACCATGGATGATATTGGTTTCCTAGTCGATTTATTAAACTTTATTACTTTAAACCACAGTAGACCATGAAATAAAAGCTAATATCCTAGAAACAACTATGTTGACTATTAACATTCAACGTCAATTTCATTTTTACATATTCATTTGCGAAAATGATCTATCAACATTTTGAAAAATTTGATATGAAATCAGTTTAATTTTTAATTAAAAGTGAAAAAAACGAAGAAATGGCACAACATGTATATTTTGTTCGCTATCCGGAAAGACGGTAACCATTTAAGGACATATTCCGACTTTTTCGATGATTCCCGTTATTTTTTACCTTAATCTGAATCATTCATGTCGTTTCAAAGTAATAAAGTTTAAATAAATCGCTTAGGAAACCGATATCATACATGGTGTGATATATATTTGAAAGGACAATTTAAAATAGTATATTTTAAGATTAAAATAGACAAGGTTAGGTCCGATAACTTTTTTACCTGACCCCGTATACTTATTCTGAAAACGGCAGATTATTCAACAATCAATATAAAGAAACTTCTGTATAAAACTTTTTTCTGTATCTCTTTTAACTAAGAAAATATAGGGTAATTTTGAAATTGTCAATTTTTTTGATTTTCCCCCGTATCTCTTAAGCGAGCGAAAATTTTCGAATTTTGATTTTACCATTTTAAGTTTGACCCGAAAAGAGCACATGGCACCTACATTATTTGTTTGATAGCACTAACAATTACGGAGATACCCTATGAAAGTGTCGAAAATGAGACACCTGGTACCTACTAAAAAAATCGGACTAAAAATAAAAATGTTATTAAGCCTAAAACTTTTGTAAGGGCCGTTTTCTTTGACCGTAAGTGTATAAAAAATTGTTATAAATGTATTATCACACTACACTAAATTTGATTTTGTTTGTGCCATAAACTATACCAAAACATTGTTACGCCATTTTGCAATATTTATCCAACTATGCAAATACAATATTATATTTATTCTGTGACACTATAAAGCAGAAACTGTGTGTATGTATACGTCTAGTCCGCTTGACTGCAAAATAAATTTTAAAACTAAGCCTCTGGCAAAGCTCATGGTATCAAAAATAATCTTTGTTTATAAGACGGATTTAAGATTTTGGATTAGGTTAAAGATTTGTTTTAAATTTATTTTAACGAAGATAATTTTTCGATTTGACATTTAATGACCAGTTTTGCGGCTGTAAATGTCATAAAATAAAAATAAAAGTTTATTGGTATCACGTTCAATTTAGACATCGAAACTGAGCAACGGAATCATGATCCTTAAGCTAAATTTGCGTGTTAGAATAGTTAGTTATGTATCAAGTATATGATTATGCCCTGAGGGCGACCGTCTTACAAAGCCGAGGGTCTCTGGCCCGTAGGTTCGTAAGTCGCCCGAGGGTATATATCTATTAGTACAGTATGTTTCACGAAAATTGAATACGACTTAATGATTTCCTGGGTAGGTCCCATTGTGTCGACAAGAGCTTGGCAATAAACAAGTGAAGTATTAAGGGACGGACTAAGGAAAACAAGTAATGATATGATTATATTAATGTAATCAAATGAAATAATTTTTTTTTAAATATTACTAGTCATATTTATTTACATTTATAATGTCATTCTATAGATAGTTCTGTTTCGCTATCGCTATCCTCATCAAAATTAATTATAATTGGATTAATTATACGATCCAGACTAATATACGAATTTTCTACAGTTATTACGTGACGGACTGAATTTTTCCAACTACCTGGGGGAATTTCATTAAAATTCTACAACACTAGAACTTAAAGTCGGAGAAATATTTTCAGACCTAACAAGTGATTTTAACTGGTGCCACATATGCTCTATGGGGTTAAAATGCAAAAATAGGGTGGGATCCGTAGCACTGTATGTCCAATTTCTTCTGCAAATGTGTCACAAACATATACTTTTTTGATACAAAATGTCTTTAAAACTTCTAAAAGATCACTTTTTTTATAACTTTCTTCAAAATATATATCATTCGCCGCCACGTAGTTCTGAATCTCCAATTTTGTATTATTTGAGCTTGGAGCTTTATGTAATTGGCGACTGTGATAGCTCGCATTGTCCATTACTATCACGCTATTCTGAGGAATTTTTGGTAAAAGACAATTCTTGAACCATTCCTCAAAAATTGACCACAAAAAGATATTTAAATATAAATTAAGCAACCTAACCTACCTGATGTGCCTATATTTAATCATAATTATTACAATCCGGTCCTTTCCACATAATAATAACAAACGGTCATAAATAATGGGATGGCCCAGGTACTTTTACGGCAGTCATTAAGTTATATCCATTTTTCGTGAAACAATCTTTACCCGTGGTGCATACAAACTTTTATGTCATACCAGTTCGTTTTAAATAATTAATATTTTTTTAAAATTTAATTTGATTTACCAATTTTTTATTTTTACCTGCGACATTACCTTAACATTATTATAGCCTGCGCTTTTGTTGCTAGGGAGATAAGTATTCAAATGTTTAATGTGTCAAAGTCAAAAATCAAAAATGGAGCAAGGTTTTGAAATTTCCGACGAAATTGAAAAAAAGGATGAAAAGGCAACGCAAAACCAAAACCGAGAAAATCCAGACACTCATACGACAAAGAATACTATGACCAATTTTTGTAGAAAATGTCAGAAAATACTGTAGAAAGCATTAACGAAACCGTGCTGTCGGGGTACTTTAATGATCAATCTGAAAAATTTTCCCCGGGCTCTCTGTGGGCTAAATAAGAATATTAATACATGTAATTTTCACAAATTATGCGAGTATTTAAAGTAAAGGTCAAAGAACAAACCCGAACAAACCCGAACAAACCAAAAAACTTCCAGTGTGTTATCTAGAGAAAATGTCCTAAAATTTATTCATGAGGCACAAAATGAACCGTTTTTAATGAACAAGGTCGCATTATTATTTGGTGTATTTGGTGGATGTCGGCGACAAGAACTTGTAAATATGTTAGTCACACATGTAGAAGATAGAAAATCAGTCTTTGTTGTGACGGTGCCAGAAACCAAAACTGACAAAAAACGAGTTTTCTCCATTATTGATGAAGACGAAATGAATAGGTTGAAACTTATAAGAGATTATATATATGTCTTTCCGGCCACATGGCTGCTCATAATTTAAGCTACAGACAAGGCCGCAACCTGTTGGAAAAACACATTTGGGGAAATGCCCTGTATTATTGCATAATATTTGGGTTTGAACAACCCCGAAAAGTACACTGGTCATTGTTTACGTCGACAACTCTTTTAAAAGAAGCTGGAGCAAGTATGACTACGCTGAAGCGCGGTGGATGGAGGAGTACCGCAGTTGCTGAAGGATATTTAGAGGATAGCATATCCTCAAAAATGAGGTTTCAAGGATGTTGGCAGGCGTACCATCTGGATCTCGCATTTCCTTACAGAAACTAGAGACCGAGACAATGAATCATGAGTCAACCTTTGCTGCAGGAAATTCTGCGGAACCTTCCAGAATTGCCAGTCCTATATAAATACCACCAAATAATATATAAACGTAAATTTATATTTTGTTAATAAAGAATAAGTTAATCGAAAACTCTTTTTTGCGTCTTAATGCCAGCGCGGGCCTTAATGTGTACTTTATGCCCGCATGGGCATAAAGTAATCCATTACGTAGATGGTATCAAAGGTATAAAAACACAATAATGTACTGGTATGACATAAACGTTTTTTATGAGTAATTTTTGGAGCTACTAATTAATCAGATCGCACAAACCCTGAACAAAAATTTATTTATACATATGAACAAAAGTTTATCATCGTTTCACTAAATATGTACTACAGTGCGTTTATTTTTGTTTTAGGAAGTAGGTCTCTATCGGATTCAATAAAAACCGAAGCGGGAGTAGAATCAACTGAACCCGAGGATGGTAAAAATGATAAAAAATCAAAACGCCAAAGACGTCAAAGGACGCATTTTACTAGTCAACAACTTCAAGAATTAGAGGCTACTTTTGCTAGGAACCGGTATCCGGACATGAGTACGCGAGAGGAAATAGCTATGTGGACGAATTTGACGGAAGCACGAGTACGAGTAAGTATTTTTTTTTGTTAAAATAAGCTTTTTATCGAATAAAAGAAAACTAAAATATACAATATACAGGGTGTTCCTTAATGACATGCTAATATTTCAGGGTGTGATTCCTTAGGTCATTTTATGAAACAACGCAACATATGTCCGCAACGGCTTAAATTTCTTGCTACAGGGTGTTGAATTTTTATTTTTTAAATGGTTATTTTTTAATATCTCCGAAAGTACTTTAGATATTATTTTCAATTTTGGTATGTGTTAATAGGATATAGAACCACAAATTTTAGTTAAAAAAGTTATTCAATTGTTCCACCAGTGGAGTCCCTGCAAACATGCCCTCTGATATTTTTTACAAAAAAGATGGTACGTCACTGACATTTTTCCATGTGGATATTTTTCCTGATTAGCCTGGTCAATTTTACATGAAAACGGTTTCTTGAGATTTGCTCGTCAGAGGCACCGTTCTTGATTAAAACCACTAAATTCATATAGAAACTCATTATTATTAATGTTGATAACATAATTAATGATACGTTTTATAAAAATGGCTGGAAATGGCCACTTTCACTTAAAAGGCATTCTTCCGCCCGTCCTCGCCTCGAATTGCCCACTCATCAAGAACGGGTGCGTCTGACGAGAAAAACTCAAGAAAATATTTTTATGTAGAATTGACCAGGCTAACGAAACAAAATATCCACATGGAAAAATGACAGTGGCGTACCATCTTTCTTGTAAAAAATATCAGAGGACATGTTTGCAGGGACGCCACTGGTGGAACAATTGAATAACTTTTCTAACTAAAATTTGTGGTTCTATAGCCTATTAACACATACCAAATATGAAAACAATATCTAAATTACTTTTTGAGATACTAAAAAATAACCATTTAAAAAATAAAAATTCAACACCCTGTAGCAAGAAATTTAAGCCGTTGCGGACATATGTTCATATGAACTTTTCTTCATAAGATGACCTAAGGAATCACACCGTGAAATATTAGCACGTCATTAAGGAACACCCTGTACAAAATTACGTAATATTCGTATTCAAAATTAATCACAAAATCTTGCACTAATCTACTAGCATACAGTGGAAATTGTTTATTAATTTCAAATGGGTGACTCCTTGGGTGTTCTAAATTAAGCCTACATCCTTTTTTTTCTAATTACTTAGATAAGAAACCCTAATATTACCCCACATGCTGTGAAGTCACACATCTTCTTTCACTTAATGAGTGAATGTATGTTGAGCGGTTCAGTCTCGTTTGATACGTGAAAGAGATATGTCTCCGGGTTTGTTCGGGTTTGTATAAGAAATTGGCTTAATTGTGAGGAAGATTTGTGTGATACTACTATTCGTTATGCTGCAAATCTTACATTTTTCACCGTCATATTTATGCAAATTATGGAAATAATTGAGCAAAAGTGGTAAAATTATAATATTTTTTTTGTGTTTGAAGTATAAAACTGACAACACCGACCAACATTCAAGCTGATACTAACGTCTGTTGAGAGCTAAGTGACCTACTACATTGACTTATTTATTAATATCGCAGTATCCCACGTGCTTGTTCGTTTTTGACATAAGGTGACTTATCTCGCTTGTTTATTCAAAGCGCCATTTATGGTTATTTATGGTAATTTCTTCTCATCTCAGAGCTTGGAGGGTTTAAGTATAATAAGTCATCTCCATAATACCCTGTATTGTTAACAATAGCAGTAGTTTTATTAGTCCAATCGGAATCGGAATCTGTCAATATTGATCGCAATGGAGAGCTTTATTGAAATGTAATTTATTTCTTTTAGCGATGGATTATACCCTTAGATATTTTCTTACATTATTACATTATTGTCGGCTTATAGCGCATCATTATAATTAGTGTTGGTGAAAAAACCGATGATTTTAATAATACAGTACTTGATACTCGTGCGATTTTAATAATCGAGTGAATCGCTCGAGCGATTAATCACTTGACATTTTTATGACTAAGAAGAATGTGCTGATAAGACACCAGGGGTTATTTTTGTAAGTTTTAGAAGTTTAGTCTAGAGTTTCTATTAAGGAAGAACAGACATGATTTAAAAAAAATTATATTCTTTAATTTTTTTAAAATTTACAATCGCCAGTCCCTGTTAAAACAAAACCCATGTCGCGATGAATCCAATAAGGAATTTGGCATACCTTTTTATATGCACCTTCTCGTTTATGGGCCTTTAAAAAAGACGTATGTCGTATCAGCCTTCTGAGCGTAAACTCGAACGTCGCCAATCGGCAAATTTCGGGTGATGCGCGAAGATCGGGTATCAAGTGAAAAGCAACGATTCGATTTTTCGCCTGAATTTATAACTAGAGTATTTCCTATCAAGCGAAAAACTGCTCGAATATACGTCGGCGTCAAGCGAGGTTCGGGTATGGAGTGAAAGGTAATAAGTAACAAGCGACGATTTTCGCTTCAATTTATAACTCGAGCGGTTTTTTTAATAATCGAGCGATGTCGGTTATTTCAATAATCGAGTACTCAAGCGGTTTTTCGCTCCAGCGATCAGAACACTAATTATAATATAACTATTTTGTTCAAATAAGTATTCTGAACTTTTGGCAGTTAAATCCTACTACCTACATAAAATGTATAGAATTTTGTACGGGCTTGTTCGCGAGTTCTGAACCCAGCTCAATCCTCAAATCAATAAGGTTGTTTCTTAATTTGAGTTTTATGTCCTATACGAAAGTCACCATTGCTCTCGTATAGTGGCCAGTGCAATTAAGACCTTGTACTGGAAATAAAACAAAAAACATCTAAAAATGCGTTGAGAAATTTCGACCTGGGCTACAAGATAATTATATAAAATAAAAACGTATATAAATGAATAAATCATTTTTGGATTTTTCACACAAAGATTGTTCAAGATCAAAAATGTATTCGTGATTTAATTTCATTAAACAGGTTGGGCGCGTTTATGAAGAGTGCCTAAATAGCACATATTTTAGCAATTAAAATGTGTGAATAGCATAAACTAGATTATTTTATTTATTTTAAGCTCGATAAAATTGCATTCATCTAGTAAATGTGTCGCACCTGTTTTTGGTTAAAAATTCTTAAAGCGCTTGATCGCACGTACTCCCCTGGGAAACTTGTTCACACCCGTTTGTTGCTAAAATATATGCTATTTTAGGTACTTACGTTTTATAATCCAAGTTTCATCAAATTGCTAAACCCGTTTCGGAAATATCTCAGACAAAATTAAAAAATTTTTTAACGCGTTTGAGGTTGCATTTAATATTATTTCTCTTATTTTTGGATAAGGAATCACCACACGAAAGATGGTAACACCGTGTATAACAATCATCCTTAAATTTCAAATGAATTAAAAAAAAATAACTAATAAAGTCGGTAAGTACAGTATATGAAGTCCGCTAAGCAATAAAACCTTTTGAGCAGGGTAGTCGGTGGCTCTCAAACAGTAAATAATATTTTAGGTATTTTCTAAATAAAATAATGTAAAGTAAATAAAAAATTAGTTAGGTAAAGAAAAATAATTATTTTTTAGCTTTTATAGTATTTAGGCAAATTAGTTTTACGAATTCTTTTTTTATAAAGTTTTGGTTCTAAAAAGATCCGATGTTGTAGTCTTGCGACAGGACGTACCTACTTGTAGATACGTACTTTACTAAAAACAGTCTTCCTCTGCATTTGAAATTTCATCCATGCTTTCAGATCCATCAGAATCGTTCATCGTCCCGGATAATAAACGGTCTTACTTCGTCTATAACCTGTTCTGGTCTCATAAGATTCAAAAATAATTTTTTCCGTATGTTCAATGCATTTCCGCCATTCTTCTTTGTCCACTTGGCTAAGCGCCTCCTCCCATAACTTTCTAACGGCTTACCGATATTTTTACAGGCATGTTTGTCATCATAATTTTTGCTAATACCCCATACCAATTCAATTGAGTTGTAGGGCGGTAATCTCTAAACTTGATGTCCATATTTGAGGACAAATTCGTCAACAATATATTTTTTTCCAATGACTGCTCTCTGCACTTGCTTAAAAGATCACTTTTTAAAAATAAATTTCATGGTTTATGTTTTTCTTTGACACCCACCCTCGTAATTCTTCCTTTTTCCAGCTGCTTGTAGGAAATTTCTCTTCGAATTTCGTATGGTAAGAGTATTTATCGGGGTACATAATTCTAAGACAATTTTGTTTTGGAACCGCTGATATCGTCCAGTAACATTAAGCCGAATACAGTGAACCAGTGGAATGTTCGGTACGATCAAGTATAGCGAAGGTATTGTAACTTAACCGTCTTACTATTGAAAATGCGATAACATCCTTTAATGATTTAATCCGATATCGAATTGCATAAAACGAACCGACTTTAGTTGAACATTTTATGAACTACGCCAAATATCCTGGACACAAACTGGCGAAATTTTTGAACGTAAATAGAAAAAAAGGATACGAAAAAAGAAAACTACAAGTTTTTATTATTCTCGGCTAAAAAAAGGGGTAAACTGCTACTGGCAAACACTTCATTAAAAATAAATGTCTCGCCCGGCATCCAAAAGGATCTTGTTGGATTTTCTTGGATCCTATCGGATCCCGTTCACTACTACGGGCTCAACTGCAAGCTCCGTTATAACTTGCCACGACCTGTGTCCTACAAATCAGGCGGCGCGCACGTGTTCCAATTTATTTACGGAAACATTAGATTCTCAATATTTTTTATTTAAAAAAAAAATTGCCATTTTTCTTGTTTAATATTTCTTCAAATTAAGACATTTTCCAGAAGTGTTAAATGTCTGGAAATACCTTACTTTTCACTGGCTAAGAAAAGTATAAGTTCTCGAAACTGGCTACGTAATCTGCTTGAAATCGCTCATTTAAATTTTCTTCGTTGCTTATATACAGTCCGTCCATAAAGTTTTGCATGATAGTATATTGTACAACAAGTAAGAAAGCTGACATATTTCTCCCGAGCGCAGAAGTTTGTTGATGGGGAAACGTACTGAGCTTCCACAGCATTGTTGTATTCAGGTTCTAATGGCGCTGGAGGCTGAATCGATTCTACTATAAGTTTTGATATTTTCATTTTGTTAGCCATGGAGTTATCGATATAGGATTCAGCAACATTGCTGGATTACCAACCCCCATGGCGTTTTAGAGTTAAAAGATCTGCTCCTGCATTAACTAAAATAGTCGCAGATGACCTTCGGAAACAGTGCCCAGTATATAATTCCGGATTCGGTAATTGCAAGAAGCCATGGTGCCAAATTTATTTATTTCTGCGGGCTGTTTTGTACATTTGCCATTTTGGTAATTTTAAAAAAGCGTGTCTCGTCCGTGCATGGTCGAAGCTTTGAATATTTTTTGTAAATTGGTAGAATTCTCCTGTGACTGTGAAATTTTTAGGAACTTTGGTCTTAGTATCGGATAATTTTATTAAAAGAGCCAAATTGAATTCTTCCATGTCATAAATTTTTTATTTTCGAAGTTCATTACAGCGGCAATAGCTAGAGCAGCCTGAAATTAAAATCAAAAATGCAATCTTCCATAAGATTTTTTTTTAAACATATCTTTAGCAGCAAATACTTTTCATCAGGTGCATCTTTTAGAAATTGTTGAATTTCTTCGGGAGTTAAGGTTTTTGACTGTTTTGGAACATATCTTTCCGATTTTCGTTTCAAGAATGCGCGTAGTTTTACTTATTTTGATATATAGTTTTTAATAATTATGGTACTCTTCAGCATCGAGTACTGGGACCATAATGTGGATGGTTTTAATTTTCTTGATAATTCTTCAAAATTCACCTTGGCTTGCATTCTCCAGTCCATAAAGTTACTGTAAGCGATTTCATATTTTTGTCTTGATGTGCTTGGTAGCAAATTACTACAACAACAGATGCTTTTCGAACAATATATGGAGGTGTACTTTCAAACTCTAAATCTTCGTAATCCATTATAATCAATATTTAACAAATCTAACCTGTTTTAGTATAAAAATCAAGAATATAGTCTATCTATTGTCCAACAGGTACAACAACCGTTTGGCAAGTTGACAGCAATACTAATTGTGCAGTGTTTCGGTTGTGTTGTTATATAAACGCCGGCAAATGTTTTCATGGACTAAGGAGATATTGCGCGCTAATCGTCGATGTTGCGTCGTCCACATGGAAAACGTGCCCTATAAATTTGCCATGTATCAATTCATTTGGGCTATCATAATAACAATGAGAAATTATTTCTCACTATAATGGCGGAAATTTCTCACTGCGTGAAAAATTCTCCGTTTTGAACGTATGGAAGCGATGAGAGAAGTCAAACATTCCATAGCATCCGTAGAAAAATTAATTTTTCTACTCCCATATGTATATTTTCTGTTTCCTTCACAATCTACAGAATTTGTATGAAGGCTATTTCAGTTAACTGAATGAATATCGTTTATATCCATCCTAGTTAGGATATGAAACTGACCAATCACAGTTGGAGTTACGTACCCAGGTAACTATTCGTTTTTAAATGTCTATTAGCAGTGCATAATCCTGTCAAAGTAATTATTGTCAGTTCATAAGATATTAAGTAAAAGTTAAATACGCCATTGGCTCGTTGGTATAGCATGCGGTTTACATGAATATCCCAGAGCTGGTTTGTTCTAGATTTTTTCAGCAGTGAACGAATGAAAGTATAATCCTCAATTATTAAAAAAAAAATAAACATACGATATGTTATATATTAAAGCACGGCAAGCTATTATGGCAACGGCTATTACAAAGTACGCTTTTTTTACAGATACACTTATTCCTAGTGCACGGTTGTTTGCTAGATTTACACGAACATTTCAGTATGCCTTGACCACCGGCTTTCCAAGGCGATTTCCTCTTTATTAAGAATTGCTGAACCCGCAACAGTAAGACTTTCAGCATCAAATCATCCCTTTAGAGTACCGTGCTTACCAGCAATCTGATTTACGCCATTTTTCTGATCTATTATCAAACAAACCATATTCCTGAAATCACCTGGACCTCTGTCGACTTTGGGAATATTCAATAATACACAATCGCTTACATTAAAATTCGGCATATTTTGCCGAATTACTTAACATCTTTTTGGCTGCTTCTTCAGTTTTATTTCTAGCTTCATCGCCTTCTTCTGAAATGTTTTTACTGGCAGAACATAAATTGCACAGTACTGAATATCCTTAATAGAAAAGTTTTGGACTTGCATTGTCTTTATTTGTTATATATCACAACGTTTCAACTGGTAAGTATCTCCAGTCGTCTTCAGGTGAATACTGAAAACTTTTCTATTATTCAAGAAACACCATTGTCTACAACCTTCAAACAGACACTGAATATCCTTGTTGACAAACTTCTGCAATGTTAACAACACGTAAACAATTTTCGCACATTGATTCTTGAGATCTGTTTATATTTTTTTCCTGCGGTACTCCATTGGTAATATCTTCATCTTCATCAGCGAGACCTTCATGTGCATCAGATATTTCGACAACTGGATCTTTTTCATTCATAATTTTCATAAGCTTTTCTTCCGTAGTCAGTTTTTTTGCACGCGCTGAGGGAATGTCACTAGAAATCGCCATTTTCAGGTTATACAATACTCATTTTATTACATCAAGTGCAAAGTAGATTCGGAGCGTTACATGAAAAGTCCAGTAAAGTCAGTCACTTAACGTAATTTTGCTCGTTTTCATCAAGAGGCCGAAACAGGCAGACGTTTCAAGTAACGTCTACAATTTATAGCCTTTTGGCGTAATAGTTATTTGTTTCAGTGTTTGGCAGCGTTTCATGAAAGGAGCAGACCTTTCATGAAGCGGCTGATTACACTAAAAGGCTGCGAGATATTATGTCATGTAAATATAAGTAGTATCGCGAAAATTACATTTTAATAGTTCGATTATAATGACAAGGTAAATCAGTTCATAATTTAATATTAGAAATATCTCAATAAAAGAGTTAACTGCAATGATTTACAAAAAGTTCCCAGCTATTCTGACAGCCCAATTAAACTTCGACAAAAAACGCTATCTATTCGATTTTCCCACGTCACGATGCATCAATTCGTGAAACAGAGCTAATACTCTTTGAGTTTAATTTATGGTTGCTTTGTTGTCAAAGTAAACTATAAAATCAAATTTAATACTGATCGGGAATCGACATATATATGTCGTCCCACTGATCGAAACGAAAGAAATTATTTAATGGTAACAAAATTACTAATAGACGCTTTCCCATACGCTAATCTGTCAATAAATACCAATTTAGTTACTCAAAGGTGATTATATTTATCTTTAGATTTACCCATTCCCATTCAACTGCGGCAACTTTATTTCTATGTTTAAAGGAGACTTAGAGGTAAATTTAAACGGATTACCGAGCGTATCTGTTTAGATTCCATAACATTTTACTAAAATGTATTATTAAACAATCATATCAGTTTTCATAGCTATGCTATAAATAGGCAAATCATCAAAAGTCAATTGGAACAATTAACTATGTAGCCAGTGGTTAATGAAAAATATTATTATTTCATTGGTTCGAGAGAACGATGATGAAGCTGTTGCTGTAACGCAATAAGATTTTTGCTTGCATTATAAATACATATTATAATCTATCTACTCTTATCTTGCCTTTAAAATGTTTAGTAAAGGTAAAAATAATTCAATAGCTCTAGGAAGAGACGAGGAAAGAAACAGACGACATAAAAATACTGCAACACAAGATAACACGGATATTGCACTGGGCTTCGGATACGAGCCAGTAAAGCTCCAAAATGGCAATCATATGCCGTCCTAAATCCAGTGGTCACTTGATTTATAACGTCCGACAAAAAGAAGCCGAAACTTTTCTTGTTATTTGAAAAGTTATTATAGAATATTCGGTTTATATAATTCGTCAAACAATCTTATTCGGCGGCTGCAAAGATTACTAGACTGTTCGCTAATGGATCATATATCGTCAGTATGATTGGTGGTAGTTTAATAAATCAACTTTATCCTCTACGAAGTCAACGCAAGATTTTATTAGCTGGGTTTACCATTAGTCGGGTAACTTAATGATTGGATAACACATCGAGGTAGCTCCCCTGACAATTTTTTTCCGGGATGCCATCAAGATCATCACACTTTTCGCCAATGGATCATATCTTTGACTATGATTGGTAGTGGCAATTGGTATTGAGTTTTCCACAAGACATCAGTGGCCTCAATGAATGAATAGAACGCCACGGTAGCTCAGCATTACTTCTAACAAGGGTCATTTTACTGGCAATAGGGCTTTGGTCAACTGAAGTGTATAGCTTAGTGTATTAATATGGATATGCCAAAACATCGTTGAATCTATCCCTAGAGCTATTTAAAATATTTATATCAGACCTGCCAGAGGACCCGGACATAGAATTATCATTATATGCAGACGACACAGCGTTAACAGCCACAAGCAAAAACCCCAGTATAATCGTACGTAGGCTTCATAAGCCGGCTAAATAAACTCATGAAATGGACAGAAAAATGGAGGATCAAGCTGAACCCCGCAAAAAAACAGGCAATTCTCTTTAATTCCAAACCAAGCCCACCGGAAGCAGAACAACTCAGCATACACAATACTCCAATACGATGGCTCCAAACGCTGAAATACCTAGGACTAATCTTCGAACTGGGACAACCAGATTCAATCCGCCATCCATAAAACCAACAACTACTTCAGCAAATTATATCCCCTCCTAAAAAACAGACGGATGACCCTAAAAAAAACAAAGTAACTAAGTATCTTCAAAACCATAAAAAGACAAACACTCACATATGCCAGCCCAACATGGACCCACATAACAAAAACAAGAAGAACCAAACTACAAACAATCTAAAACAGAAGCCTAAGGTTAATCACTGGAGCCACATGGTTCATACGAAACAGCCAATTACACAGAGAGCTTTAGCTAACCTGAATATCCATCCAAACCACAAAATACGGTGGGCCTTCAGACCAATCCCAAGGAGAGCTTGAAGAACATACCCAAGACCCAGCGACCTTCCTCCCCCAGCAATTAACTAAAAAGTGATCACTCCAACCACCACGACAACAATGTGGAAAAACGCCCAAATAAAATGAATATGTAAACCAATCCAGGTCAATAATAGAGGCATCTGATAAAACCAATTATTAAATTTTTGACAGCAGGCAACTGGATTACAGCAAATTATAATAATAACAAAAACAATAATCTGTGAAACTCACAGATAACTTGACTGGTGATTATTAGAGCAGATAATGCAGTGAGTAAAATTAACAAATTAACAACTACAGCAAGATTTTAGCAATGGCTTAGTAATGGAAAAAATATTATATTAACTACGGTTTAGAACTATTACTGCCCTCGCGTGTTAAATCCTTCGGTGCTTAGCGTCTCGTATTTAAAATCGACGATCGGGCAATAATAGCGTTTTTCTATACCTTGGCTAATAATATGCTATTATTTGATTATGATATATAGCTAGCTATGCAATGTGCATTTTAGACAACAGATACAATTTTTCGTTACTCGATTCCATGTAAATATCTAAAATCCTCTCTGCATACGAACCACCCGACCCAACAACGATAAATGCATAAATCAAAAAGGCACGTAATGAACATGTCCCGATTGCCGTGTGCACAAACACGGCCGCCTATTACAATTCGCTTGAATATGCACACATGGCCGCCTAGATACGACAGCAGAGACACGGCCATCCGCGATGGTGATCGCGTTAATCCGCGGCAGATTTATGGTGTTAATATGGCGGGATTAGAGTGACACTGGCCGCTGTACCTGCCGTTATGTCGGTGAAATACAGGCGCTGTATCAGGACATCCGTTTATGTAATTAACGTATCCTATGATTAACTGACGTTGTGTGTAACCAACGATGCATCCTAATTAACTTTACGTTAATTGGAAATAATTGGAAAATTCCATATTCATTCATCCATCAACAAATTCTAATGATTATTGAAGATCACATTTGAAATATCATTATTTTACACGACAGTACAAGAAGAACCATATTCTTCTTCCTCGTAGGTACGAGCCTGAAAGAAAGAAAAGTGATAATAGGAGATGAGGAAAAGAGAGGAGATTGCGAAGAGAAAGAAACCGAAATGATGAGAAGAGGGCTAGAGAGGATGAAAGTAGTGAATGGGAAAATATACTGAGTTTAGAGATTTCAATGGGGCTAGGGAGATTAGAGGAATGTATGTATGATGAGGAAGGAAAGAGAAAAGGAAGAAGAAAAGAAAATGATTGAGTTTGACCTATTTCCCAGTTAAAAAATGACGCCATCCTGAAATGAAGATGTGTTGGCATAAAAATGTATATTGCATATTGATATAGAAATATTATACAATTGCATACCATTCACTTTTTAAAATTGCCGTATCATCGATATTTTTATGTCTGTTACTGCCATTGCATTCATATGAAAGATGGCCTGTCTAGCAAGATTTTTATTGTTTTACATAAATGCCTACAAGCATATTAAGAATTGTTGGTGATTCATAATCACTTATTAATTTGACTGATCTTTACTTCGGCATTTCCCTATCTCACGGCCTACAATTATAGATATATACAAATTCAAACAATGTAACAGGGTACCATATTAAATAAAGCACATATTAAATAAGCAATAAATAAAACAATATTAAAGGGCTACCATCGATCAGAAGCTGATTAACAAGTCATACGTGGGAGCATCGCCGCAGGAGGCCTACATATTACTGAAGCCCAGCGGGATTGTCCAGCATATATTAGGCGCCGGTTTATATTACTATGTTTCAGCTATAGCAGTGGCGCAAATAGAAATACGTAGTAACTCTGTTATACAACAGAGTTTTGATCAACAAGGATATTACCAATATAGAGAAAAAATGTATTGATGATAAATAACTTTTGGAATGGAAATTTGGTTCGACTTCGACGACTCCATCTCAAAAATCGCCTCGTTTCACTACCTATCTCAAGATTGAATTGTAAAGAAAATTAAGTGGCGGACTATGGATCGCTCTGTAAAATAAGTCGAACGGTCGATGCTTGTCTTGTACCTCCCTCTGGATTCTTGTAGACCGGGTAGGCCGACATCGTGCCTCTCCGATAGTAAAGATTGTTTCACGAAAAAAGGATATAACTTAATGACTGCAGTAAAAGTACCTGTGGCCATCCCATTATTTATGACCGTTTGTTATTATTATGTGGAAATTACCGGATTGTAATAATTATAATTAAATATAGGCACATCAGGTAGGTTAGGTTGCTTAATTTATATTTAAATATCTTTTTGTGGTAAAATTTGTTAGTTTTTGAGGAATGGTTCAAGAATTGTCTTTTACCAAACATTCCTCAGAATAGCGTGATAGTAATGGACAATGCGAGCTATCACAGTCGCCAATTACATAAAGCTCCAAGCTCAAATAATACAAAATTGGAGATTCAGAACTACATGGCGGTGAATGATATATTTTGAAGAAAGTTATAAAAAAAGTGATCTTTTAGAAGTTTTAAAGACATTTTGTATAAAAAAAGTATATGTTTGTGACACATTTGCAGAAGAAATTGGACATACAGTGCTACGGCTCCCACCCTATTATTGCATTTTTAACCCCATAGAGCATATTATGTGGCACCAGTTAAAATCACTGGTTAGGTCTGAAAATATTTCTCCGACTTTAAGTTCTAGTGTTGTAGAATTAATACGAAAATGCTTTAATGATATTCCCCCAGGTAGTTGAAAAAATTCAGTCCGTCACGTAATAACTGTAGAAAAATCGTATATTAGTCTGGATCGTATAATTAATCCAATTATAATTAATTTTGATGAGGACAGCGATAGCGAAACAGGACTATCTATAGAATGACATTATAAATGTAAATAAATATGACTAGTAATATTTAAAAAAAATGTTATTTCGTTTGATTACATTAATATAATCATATCATTACTTGTTTTCCTTAGTCCGTCCCTTCATACTTCACTTTTTTATTGCCAAGCTCTTGTCGACACATCGTCGACCGATCCAGGAAATCATTAAGTCGTATCCATTTTTCGTGAAACAATCTTTACCTACTTCGGGTTTAGGTTATTACATTAATAACCTTTTAGATTAAGAAACGGGGAGCATAAATCATAATTATTCATTATTATGTATACACAGCATAATGTGAGGACGAAACAATCTTTATTGAGGTAACTACCATTTACTATTATATCAGGATCAATAACGGTGTTCCTCAAGGGTCCATAATGTTTCCCACTCTCTACTTACTGTATATTAACGACCTTCTTTGAATTTTCATACATCGGCCGCCGAATTACAAGTTCCCATGCAGCATGAAGTCGCAAACCACAACAAGGACCTGAAAGAAATGTTGTCTTGGGATGACATGAACCAAGTCGAATTTTAATGCTAAGAAAATTCAGACAGCACTTATCTCTAAAATGGTTAACATTGCAAATATACGCATGGAAGGCGAAGCAATTGCACTAGCTAGCCTATTAATTTGCTGGGCGTCAATCTTGGCATAACCACGTTGTATTAATCGCCAAAACAGTTTCGCAGAAACTTGGTGTAGTTTTCCGGACCAAAAAGTTGTATACACCACAAGAACTTTTAACACTCCAAACCCCAGATTCGACCATCACTGTCTTTAGCCAGGGCATACTCTTCATCTGATTCATTCGTCTGATCGGAGATCACAAGCTGATCAATAACCTCGACAGTCTAGAACATCATGAAATGTTGGTCGTTACATATACATATTTCCATACTCTTCTAGTATTCTTTCATCTGGAGGAGGTCATCCTTGTGGAATGACCTTCTAGCGGATAAAAATGTTGTCCCAAAGAAAGAGCGTGAATCGTAATTTAATAATTGGCGCTATATCCATGCTCAGTTATAGCGGAAGCCCACTCAAACGCCAAAGGAGACTGACCACATCGAGGAGAATCATTCTAGACTGATATTTAGTTTGGACAATAAAAAGCAACTGACAAATTTTTGTATTCGAACGGTTGTATACGCCACTGAACTATTGCCCATAAGGGCTGAACCCATAGGATCGGCTTATCCGTTTGGCCTCCTCTAAATCACTTTACATGTTGATTTAGTCTAAGTGTAAAGGGAAACATTGTTGGCGTGATTTAATTTGGATCGGCACGTGCAAATACCCGAATGATTGAAAAGTTTGCCGCACGCAGGTCGAAACCGTTAATTTTGCGGTCCCGTGATTGATGATGGCCATTTTTATGACGTTAATGAAAAAAGTTTTACATAATAAAAAGAAGGGACGAGGTGGCTAGTAGAGGTACTATAGTAAAATTTAAATATTTATTGGCTAAATATTGTTTATTTACAACCATGCATGTAATAATGACATTTCATCTATCTTTGAAAGGTGGAAACTTGACGTTTTTTTACTTTCCATCCGGGTGGAAAGTAAATTATTTTTTGTAATTTTTGTAAAAATCAATATTTCAAAATAATATACGAACACATCAACATACAGTGTGTTCGATTTTTTCGGCTTGTATCCTTTTATGCCTTTTAAAAAAATGCTTTTCGTGTTTAGATATGTCTACTTTTCCCAAATTGATAGATCCTCGGCATTGAATATTGTGACCAAATCGCTGATATCTTCTTTGTCTTGGCATTTTCACTGAAATAAGCTAGTAGCGCCGACTCAGAACCAGGATTTTGAACTTTGTTTCCCGTACACCATTCTTTGAAACAGTTATATGTCTTGTCATATCTTGGGCGGCTTTTAGTTGGCCGAACATCTTCTTCTACTATTTTTGCTGCTTCACGAATTTCTGGTGGAGTAGCAGCAAAATCAAATTCCTCAGCAGATAGCATTTTTCTGTTGTTAAAATAATATATTGTTTAGTGACATGGAAACCATATTCAAAAAATGATATTTGCCATCTTGATGTGTATTATTACCTACTTTATTTTACCACCCGCGGTTATTTGAAATTTCTGTCTAATTTTTCAATGGAAAAGTCAATATGACATTTATCTTATATTAATAATTTTAATTCAAAATAATAAGAAGTGGATGTTAGATGTGGTTGTTAATAAAATAGTATACAATCCCCGGTGAAAAGTTTCATTCCTGTCTCGAGATTTAGTAACTACCGACTCTCTCGACAGGAATGAAACACCTTCCACCTCGGTACGTAATATACTAAAGTGTGTGATAGTGTGATAAACCCTATAACCCGACCGATATTTAGTTCTCTATACAGATTGTAAGAAAATTGTTACAACTTACCCTATCGATTCTCAGTACTGGTTGTTATAGGTTAGCGTTTCTCAAACTGGGGTCTATGAACCCCTTGGGAGTCCGCGAGGAATTACGCGAACCACTAAGTGAAAATAAAATGTCACAAAAACAAAATATCGAAATCGACTTAATGCCGAACAAGTTATATAAGGCTGCAGCTTTCTTCAAATCAAGCTCAACAGTAAATAGCCGTGTGGAAGAAGAAAGCAGCACTCTCAATCTTATCTTATTAAGAACATTTGCTGCAGCCCGTGATATATTATTCAAATTATTACTTATTAATACTTTTTGATTTGTCAAAAAAGATAAAAGTCGAATAAAAATTATTTTTTAACTAAAGGTGTTAGGCATTATTTCACGCCTAGAATTAATTCTGCAGTAATGTAGCGAGCGGCTGGGGGGAGGTCTACAACAAGATTATATAATCAAAAGAGGTTCGCGGTCAAAATTGTTTGAGAAACGCTGTATACCTATATAGGTTATTAAACATATTACTCGCGCCCGGTTTTCTAATAATGTCCCCTTTGATTAACTGGGATTCGATTAAGTGAGTCTTCGAAGAATTGTCCGCTTCGATGAATTGAGATTCGATGAATTATGTTTCGGTGAATTGAGCTCGATTGATTTACCTAATTTCGATAAGGATATCAGGATATATAGGGTGTTGAAAAAAGGTCGGTACCCCGGCATAACTCTGGTGCATCGCATTGCAGCGGAAAATGTCTAGGGAAAAAGTTGTTTGGTCTTGAAGGAGGAATAGTTTGCAACTTAAACCATCCCCACCCGCTCAACCCCCGGGCGCGGGTGGGGGTAAGTTGAGATTTTCAAATAGAACCCCTTATTTTTTATTGGCGTATGATCGTGTTCTCCGACCAAAAATTACTGGAAAAAGTTGTTTGTATTCCACGTGCATTTTTTAGTACAAGACAGAGAACAAGAGTATTTCCAGGATAAAACTTGATTTTCACACGGTTCTGATTTTGTCTTTCTCATGGTGATTATTGGTGAAAGATGGGCCCAAATTAAAAAATTTTGCGGACAAAAGATGTTTATTATTTTTAGTCGGAGAACATGATACGCCTATAAAAAATATTCGGTTCCATTTGAAAATCTTAACTTACCCCCACCCGCGCCCAGGGTTAAGGGGGTGGGGGTGGTTTAAATTGCAAACTATTCCTCCTTCAAAACCAAACAACTTTTTCCCCAGACATTTTCCGCTGCCATGCGATGCACCGGAGTTATTCCGGAGTAACCACCTTTTTTCAACACCATGTATAGTATCTTTACTTTAGTTTCACGTATACAATACGCTGCTGGCGTTTGGTCCGGTCTGGGACAACAAAAGTCTCATTGTAGACTAGCTCTTAGGCTATAAAGAGTATGCAAAATACTATTTTTTATAAATAAATATACAATATTTATAGAAAAGAAAACTAATTAACAAATTTATAACTAATAGTTCCTTGAAACCGATTTTGATATTTAAATTCTAAAAGTATCGCAAAGTACCTACTCTCGTTTAAAAATTTGAAAAAATTGTGAACCACACGAGACGCAAAATATAAGTATCAATAATGACATGTCAATCTTTTAATTATACCATTTCCGTCGAATATACTGGAATTGTATTTCATTTCCAAAGAATTTTATCCTTTTTCATAGACTGGCAACAAAATACATTAAAAATAACATGGTAAATTTAAATTGTATCTTGACTTAACATGTTTTTCGACGTTTCGCGACTTTATGTTCTTTTTGACGCACCAAAGTTTATTATCTTTATTTTTAGAATACCCATTATTTTATATTTGTCAAAAAATTTATGTTTTAAAAATCCCATGAGTTCGAAAATATACTTATTTATCTCATTATCGATATTTCTGTAGCGTGGAAAACCTCTTGAAATAAGAGAAAAGCGTCCGACAGTTTCCCATCGCTTCGCGCGTCGGATGAAAATAAAAGAAACTCCTCATAGCATCAGTTTCCCCTCGATTTTCCGTCTCTGTACAACGGCCAATGGGGAGGCTCGTCGATCTTCATATCGCGGCCGCAATTAGACGGGTCGTTGGCCATCACGCAGGGTACAATCATCCCCCCTGAATTGGGGAGCATCAGATGAAATGCCGGGGTAATGGAAGATGACGACTAAAACGGTTTCCACTGAAATATTATATCGATTTGATATTCGCATTCGGGGGGGATATTTAACAAATAGCAATTGATTTAAATTTAAGAGGGAATTTCTGAAGGAATATAAATATTGTAATAAAGAAGAAAATTCAATTTAGGTCCAATTTTCTCACAACAGTGTTGCCGATTTTACCTACCGGAAGGTATAGGTGTCGCAGAGTTTGTAAAATAATATGAATTGTACCATTTAAGATTTTAAGGGTACGTCATAAGAGTGGCGTACGTAACCCTTGACGTCCGTCCGTCTTGCGTTCGCTCAAAGGTAGGCAACTCTAACGTTCTCCTGCGGCGCGTTTTACGTAAGACGTTTTTCGATAACCCCTGTATAACCAATTTACCCCTTGAATTTGATTTAAATTTAATTTAATCTGATGATTAGCTAGATGGCAATTTAAGAATTTTAACTTTGTCCCCATTTTTTGGTTCCCATCCAAAGGTGAATTCCGCACCCAGGAATTAGTTATTAAGGCCAATCTAACTATTTGAATCATTTTAAATTTTGAAAAAAGTATGATTGCTGGTCGACACTATCAGTTATGTCGCCAGTCTTAGTAATTAATGAGACAGTCATCGCAACCGAAGACGTTCCTACTTAATTAGTAATTTTCGATTTTTCGTTGTTTATTGCTCAGGGATGCCAGGCATCACGTGTCAGTCGGTCTTGGGTGGGCCCACCATCCTTTCCCCGCTAACTGGAAGCTGTCAGCAGCCCACCAGAACAATTGAAGTGATGAGGGCAAAGGACCCCGCAGTTTTTAAATGGAAATTGGGTTTCACTCAAATTTACTAAAAAGTATTGCATCATACGAATTGTATTATCCTGATAAAATAATGACAGGATTTCGAGATACGAGCCATGCAAGGTGGTGATGTTTCAAGTCCAAAAGTCGTATCTGACCGGTACGTATTACGAATAATGATCAATATATTCACGTATATTCTCATTCTCGGGTGGCGTTGAATCCGAAAATCTCGTGTATGTGTGCATATACACGAAGAGGGTAGATATCTATCTATATTTATATGTACGATGTTTATGAGAATATACGTGAATATATTGATCATTATTCGTAATACGTACCGGTCAGATACGACTTTTGGACTTGTCAATAAGGGATCGAAAATATTCCAGAATTATTTATATTCGCACTGAAATATACGAGTGTTTGGGGAAATTCCAGTATTATTTAAACTCGTCCGAACCACGAGTATGCGGCGATGACAATTTTCTCAGAGAAAATCCGCGGCTGGCTGTTCTCGGAATTACTTGGTATGTAAAGACACTCTGAAACCTGTAGCCACCATTGCGGCACCCGTTTTGAAAAGATCGAATCGCTGGTGAGCGCGGTTCTGGGGATACCAGAAAACCGACTCACTCGTCTCCCAACTGACAAGCCGGCCGGCGGTGGCCGTTACGCCGAGAGCGGGGACTCAAGGTTGTCGACGCTGCCAATTCTAAGAAACCCGTCGTTTGACGTTGCATGCTTGAATTATCGATCCATTTATTTGGTAAATTATTAAAAAATAATTTGACCGGGAAATCCTTAATAATTTTCTTTAATTGGAAAAAGGTAGTTTTACAACATAGGGTATAGTCAGTTATCTTCAGACACTAAATTTTATTTTTAACAAAATGAAGTGAAAATGAAGATTGAGTCAAATATTTTGTTTTGTTTTAACATGTCTTACTTTATTGAAAGACCATTTTTGGCCAAAAGCGTTCGCAGCAACTGAACTCACATAAACCGTGTTTAAAAATCCGAAAATTGTATTCAAATCGCTTCTTTCGAACGAGTTTTAAGAATGAGGGTAAAAACCCCTTTGCCGATCTTTCTTTGGCGAGTTTAGTTGTAAACAAATAGCAAGAATAAATTAAATTTAATATCACAAATGGTTAATCATATTTATGGGAATTGAATATCTAAGAGCAAGTTTACTCAAATTTAAAAAATACGGTATTGTTACTAGTATTTTGTGTACAACTTAAAAAAACATAACGGTTCCCGAAATGAACTCTCTGATTAGCTCAACCGAACTTAATCCATTCTTTTATACATCCTATTTCTACAACTACATCTCTGTTGTTTGTTCAGACTTGAGAGTATGTCGGGCCACCTCTTACAGGAAAGAAGAAAACAGATGAACATCGTGTAAACATGTGTTTTTAGATAAGGCCTGGTGGTTGTTCACCCTCTTGTTGATTTCTCTGTGTTTTCTTTTGATAACTATATGTAGACACTGTGTCTGGCTTGTACTACAGGGAAAAAACATGAATGCATACAATTGATTATTATTGATGGGTACCGCTTATTAATAAATGATATTAGAAGAGGGTTTTATTATATAAAAGATAAGTTCTTAACGGAAGCAAATATTATATTCCCTTTGAACAAATAACGGCAGATAATACAGGAATCTACTAGACGTGAGCCATTCATAAGCAAGCAATGATCACATTTATAATATAAAATGTGGTAATAAGGACTTGTTACCATAATAGATGTGCAGCTCAAGCCTTATTAGCGGAAACAACAACAGTGACGACAAAATGTCACTGTATCGCCGTAGATAAAGGCACTAAATCACATTATCTCCGTCCCTAGCAATTTCTCGGTCTCACAATCACATTAACTTTAACTAGCATCGCAAATGTCTTAATTTATATTCCGTTAATAACGATTCATCGGTCCGCAGCACACTTGACCATTCAATCAATATTAACATAGAACACGGCCAAATGCTTTGTGTATAAATGCATCCATTTTCCCTTATATTTGAAGGGAAATGATTTAGTCGGTGGGCATCAGTATTTCTTTTTAGCAACGATAAACCCAACCACATATATATAAACAGTATATTGCTAATACCATCTGTAATTATGTCCTCGCTATGGACATCGAAGGGGGCGTTGTGAGTTTGCGCAGATCGGAAACTTCCTTGTGAAAGTAAACATTCGACAGGACCGGATTTCAACTTTTTTAATATAAATTTCACTGGTTAGTGATTGCAATCAAAATTTCGATTTGTTCGATTTAAGACATCGTTCCATGCATACGATTTCTTACGATATGATGATCCGACGGTGCCCTGATTGGTGTAAATTTTGGTGCCAAATTCCGTCCGAATATTTGTATCAATCGACACGATGAGCTTTATTTTAACTTTCATCCGACGTCCAATGTTTCTTAACCTCACTTTTTTCTAAACCAAAAATTAAGAATGAATGACTATATTGACCATTTTGGGAATTATTATCAGCTACTAATGCACCAAATTAAAAATACGTTAATTTTAAGGTTAGGTAGTGACCACATATATATTATATTGTATACGAGTGACACTCTCTTCTTTTTTTATAAGCTTTTTAGTGAAATTCGGTTTCGAAGATCGGATAATGTGATAAGCAAAATATTTTCGTATATATGTACCTACATACCTAAAATACTTTATATCTGGTATTGATCCACGACTTTTACAAAAAAGCACCATGCACTTGTGTCCTGTCATCTTAAACAAAACAAGTCACTAACCTACCAAACAGCGAATCCAATCAACACAAATTAAAAACTTCTTTACAAAAATTGTTGTTAGGTAATGAAAGTTTTAAGCACTAATATACCGACAACAATGTGGATGAACCACTTTTTATTCTGTAATTTGAGAAAGCATCCAGAACCAAAGATGGCGACGAATAACCCGGGCATCGGGGAACCACCGTCCGAATTTGTCAATTGATTAAAGTATAACCGGAGTTAAAATTGTTTATGGTGCGCAACATCCGGTAAAACTCAAGGAGTATTTTGGCCGGGACAAATGAAATGCGTACGTAATAACCGGAACTACGTTACATGCCATGTACGTTATAGTTGGGGGTTTACTGTAAACAGATCAAGTGAAATTGTACAGTGAAAAAAAATTTGGTTACAATCACTACAGTTAATAGCAAAAAATATACTACTTACTATCTAAGTATGTTAAATTTTACGCACTGTAAAGTAAATCCCACAGTTTTTGTAAATAAATCGCACAGTGAACAAGGCTCACCTTGAGGGGCGCTGGGAAGAAAGGACAAATGTATTAACTTTTTTCAAACGTTACCTCAGTAAAACTACGACAACAATTAAACAGTAGAATAGCTTTTCTTCTCAATAAGGGTTCTAAATGATAATAGTACAGTACGTTTCACGAAAATTGGATACGAGTTAATGATTTCCTGGGTGGGTCCCATTGTGTCGACAAGAGCTTGGCAATAAACAAGTGAAGTATGAAGGGACGGACTAAGGAACACAAGTAATGATATGATTATATTAATGTAATCAAATGAAATAACAATTTTTTTAAATATTACTAGTCATATTTATTTACACTTATACTGTCATTCTATAGATAGTTCTGTTTCGCTATCGCTATCCTCATCAAAATTAATTATAATTGGATTAATTATACGATCCAGACTAATATACGATTTTTCTACAGTTATTACGTGAAGGACTCAATTTTTCCAACTACCTGGGGGAATATCATTAAAGCATTTTCGTATTAATTCTACAACACTAGAACTTAAAGTCGGAGAAATATTTTCAGACCTAACCAGTGATTTAAACTGGTGCCACATATGCTCTATGGGGTTAAAAATGCAACAATAGGGTGGGAGTCGTAGCACTGTATGTCCAATTTCTTCTGCCAATGTGTCACAAACATATACTTTTTTATGCAAAATGTCTTTAAAACTTCTAAAAGATCACTTTTTTTATAACTTTCTTCAAAATATATATCATTCGCCGCCATGTAGTTCTGAATCTCCAATTTTGTATTATTTGAGCTTGGAGCTTTATCTAATTGGCGACTGTGACAGCTCGCATTGTCCATTACTATCACGCTATTCTGAGGAATGATTGGTAAAAGACAATTCTTGAACCATTCCTCAAAAACTAACAAATTTTACCACAAAAAGATATTTAAATATAAATTAAGCAACCTAACCTACCTGATGTGCCTATATTTAATTATAATTATTACAATCCGGTCCTTTTCACATAATAATAACAAAGGGTCATAAATAATGGGATGGCCCAGGTACTTTTACGGCAGTCATTAAGTTATATCCATTTTTCTTGAAACAATCTTTACCTACATAATGCCTGATGTTCCGCTATATAATTGAAGAACATGGAACCATGGACTATATAAACAAAAGTCGAGAATGCGAAACAAAAACACTAATAATGTGTTAAAAAGAGACCGATGCGAAGTAGAAAATAAAGATGGAAACAGTGGTTGATGAGGCCTGAGAATGTGTGGCATGGGTAATGTGATTAACACGGTATGAATTGCGACGAGGGCATGGAACGTGTGTCGATGCGCTTATTAAAAGGCAATTTGAAAGTTTTCCCGTGTTTGGGGTCGATTGTGATTGAGATGTTGCTGGCGAGCTACAAAAAAATTAACTGCGTTTCCCATGAAAATTTGAATTTATTCTGTTCTAGAAATTTTCCATAACAATGGATATTTTTATGTTTCGACATAATCTCGCTTAACTTCAATGCATTGACCTGTATTCCTGTTAGAATAAATAGTTATCATTGTCAATATCCTCTTTCAATTGATTGTCATTTGCAAAATGACCCTCGAAGGCTATACCGCGGGTGGTTCACTTCAAGGAAGTTAGCTCGCTCGATGATGGGTTGGACTATGGCTGCTTGGTAAAACTTAATATGTGAAATCCATCTATTTAACGGAGTTATAGCAGTGAATGAAATGTATTTACGTGTGTGATTTGGTTCAATCTTTACAACTTTCAATAAAAAGTAAATGAAAAATGGGTACCGATCAATAATTTCAATTTAGCTTCTTAATCCATAAGAAATTTAAAAATCAACAGCTTAAATGAGAGTATTTATCAGTGGATCGCGTGGTCTGATTTGAGACTTCGCCGCGGAACAGCACAAGTCATTGTTATTGAACAAGGAGACAACATGGCCATTCCAAGACACGACGAGCCAGCGCTGTGGCCGACTGCTTCGAGGGAGTAGGAGACGTTTTCCTTATTCTTCTGCCTTTGATCGCCCGAAGCGTTGCCAAATCATTTTAGATGGTTGCGATTTTAGATATTTTTCCTGAAATCCTCGGTGCGACATTTTCTTTCATTAAAACTAAACTATGAAATTAATTGAGATTATTGATAGTGCATGTAATGCTTTCAAAAATGACTGTACAACCATATTTTTCCAATTTAAACTTTATTTACCGTTTTGAAAAAAATAAAATTATTTTTCGACTAAATTCAAGATGGTGTAGTTCCATATTTCGAAACTTAATTTAAAATTTTACCAAAATCTATCTAATAGTTTTCTTGTAGTTTGTCACAGCTTTTTAACTTAAGGAGGTCACTGATAAGTTCTCTTAAACAATAAAATAAATAAAGCACGATCCACGAAATAGTACAGGGTATTGTGATAGATCGAAAATCTGTTAGTTGTTGCAGAATTATACCGTTGACTCTTACTGCCATAAATAAACTGCCTGATTAAACCCTATTGTATACGCCTCAACCTCTTCAAAGCTCAATAAATGGGATCAGGGCCGGCTTGAAAATGTATACCACACCACATGATTTATTTTTATAATTTAAAATAAATAGATAAATAGTTGTAGGTACCTATAATAAATGTAAAATAATGATAACAATTAAAGATAATTGAAAATAATATAATTTAAAAGTATAACTATTAGGATAACAAGTACAATAAAAATTAATTAAATTCTAAGAAACTATTGATAATTTATTCAAAATTTAACTCTGTATCACTATCACTATCTTCATCTAAGCCTAAACTTATAATTAAGGGTTGAACATTTGTAATCATACAATTGTAAGAATTTTCCACCTTAAGTACATGCTGTACACAGTTTTTCCCTATTTCTCCTAATATTGGATTTTAATTGGTGCCATATTAGCTCAATAGGATTGAATATACAATAGTACGGAGGAAAACGCAACACTGTATGTCCATTTTCTGCTGCAAGTTTATCACACTCGTATTCCTTATTTATTTTAAAAGCTTTTAATACTTCTAACAGTTCTCGTTTTTTTCTAAGTTTCTTTAAAATATAAATAATTTTCAATCATAAAATTTTGAATTTCTGCTTTTGTATTATTAGATTTGGGAATGATTTTTGCTTGCCGACTATGATAACTAGCATTGCCCATTACAAATGACGCTATTTTTAGGTATATTTTTAAGGAGTTTATGTTTAAACCAATCTTCAAAAAGTTGTGCGTCGGTATCTTGATGGTAATCTAAAGAAGAATCTACTATGTTTTTAGCTGAAAGCAACAGACAATTTGGAACAAACCCGTTCTCTGAACCAGCATGTAATATTGTGATTCTTTTGCCTTTATTTGATGGTTCCTTTGTTTTACATTTTTTGGAAGAATCATCCCAACCTTTCCTTGGAGTATCATGGGTATCGAACCATGTTTCGTCAAGGTAAATAATTGGACGATTTTCTTCTCTAAATTGTTTAACAGTCTCCATTCCCGTAAACGTTGAGATTCCATTAATGTTTGTCTTTTATCAATGCTTCGGTATTTAAAACCCATTTTACGCAATATTTTCCTAAGGCTTGAAAGGCTACAAGAGATATTTGTTTCATCTTTAATCAGCCGCTCTTTGAGGGAAATCAAAGTGGGTACAGTTTGTGCCTCATACATTTGGTAAATCTTTCTTCTTAATAAATCCATGTAATTTTCGTCAATGCTTCTAAATATGCCAGAATCACTACGATTTTTTCTAGGATTAACGGGTTTAAGTACTATGTCTCTTACCGAAGATAAAGGAGTTTTTGTCAAAGTAGACGTCTCTGCTAAAGCATCCATCGAATTAAAATTTCTACTCAACAACGATTGATACACATTTTTAATTATTAGTTTGGCATCGGTAGATAAATGCTTTCTTTTAAAAATGACACTTGAAGATGCCCCCCTATTAGCACAATTCCAAGGACGCCACATTCTACCACTAATAAGCCTACCTAAAAAAAAAAATTACTCGCCGGAAAACCACCAAAGATTAAAATTATTAAAATTCACTTTGTATTTATATATGCATCAGGCATAGGTATAAATTAAATTTGTATACCTGGTCCGGCTCTGCTCGACAAGGTTTTAAAATTTGGGATTTCCTTATTTATTTTATGGTCCAAGGGATAATGAGGTTTTATTGCAGTCAAAAGATCAACGGTATAATTCTGCAAATACTATACTACAACTTGAAATTGTTTAATGGGATAAATGATATTATACTTAATAAAAAATGCGATGTTTTGTTATTGAATTTTAATATATTTATTGTGCGAACGGGGGCTTCGCCCCACTAAGATGCAATGATGCAAGGTCAGTAAGTGTTCCATCAGTAAACGTTCGTCTATACTCTATACCGATAGAGATTTACCGCATTGCTTAAATCCTCCCTATCGATAATTCAGTAGGTTTTATAACAAATACAAATAATTAAAACTCCAATTACCGGTCGTCTCGTGATCACTTATACGATTCAGTTACTTGCACATGCAACTTAATTAAATCAATATACATTAATGGAAATTAATGTGAACTTAATCTAGAAAAGATCTATTTGGACTAGGAACTATTATTTACCACAACAACCGCTTAGATGGCTTAGAACTTGAAAATTCATGGATATTGCTGTTATAGATGTATTACTTTCCATTAGATATTTTTTGCTGATTTAAAGGCATTGGTACTTTTGGCTGGTCTTCTTACAGCAGTCCAGCATGAAAAATGCAACCATTTTCTTCTAATGCTGAATTTAAAAAGCCAAAAATGTCAAATATTACCTATCGTTTTTGTCATTGAAATATACTTAGAGATATTTCTCTTGTTTCAGGTGTGGTTCAAAAACAGAAGAGCGAAATGGCGAAAACGTGAACGAAATGCCATGAATGCCATGAACGCAGCAGCTGAATTCAAAACTGGTTTTGGATCTCAATTTAACGGTTTGATGCCCACGATTAGTGACGATAGCTTTTATTCCTATTCCACTTATAATAACTGGGCAACTAAAGTTCCTAGTCCTTTGAGTACTAAGCCCTTCTGGCCGGTCGTTCCCACCAATCATCATCAAAGTCCAGTAAATTGTTTTAATGCGGCGACATCTGTCGCTTCAATGAGCGGTGCGGCAGGTTCTATGCTTCCAGGCGCGATGGGAACTGGGCTAACAAGCACTCCTGGATCTGTAGCAGCTCAACCTTGCCCTTACACCACCCCTGCTAACCCGTATTCTATGTATCATCATCGGTCCGCTGCAGAACCGTGTACAGCAATGTCTTCCAGTATAGCTTCGTTAAGGCTCAAAGCAAAGCAGCATACAGGGTTCGTGAGTTATCCTAGCGTGAGTCCGGTTCGATCATCCTCAGCCGGTCTACAGGCTTGCCAATACGCTACTAGTGGAATAGGAGTGGGTGAACGGATTGGCTGAGACGAGGACGAGGCCCTTGGGGGCCATCATATGAAACACGAGGACCAGGACGATTGATAAAGGCTGTTTTATTTGTTTAACTTTGATGTGAAGTAAGAAACACATCTATAGGTTGGAAGATTCATATTCATACCATATCGTATACTACCTTGTGCTGTTGCTAAAATAAACTTGGTATTGATCTGTCGCGGTGATTTCGTTTAATTTGAGAAATGTTTTTCTTTGGCAGAATACGTTCTAGTAATATTATATACCCAATTGCAAGTTGAAGTTTGCCTCTATGATTATTAATTTAACAATATCAGCGACGATCACTTGACAGACCATATTGTCGTAGGAAAACTATTTTTGACGCAGGCCTTCCTATACCAAAGCTGTTTTACCTGGATAAATTGCATGTATCTGTTTTTATTGTCCTGACGCCATTTACATGAGTTCCATAAGTTTTAAAAAAGTTGCTGGTTTTATTTTACAAAATAAGAAGGATTTTTCAATACTCTTCGTAAATATATTTGGCAAAAGAATTACCAAGATATCTTCTCCTAACAAATATTATATGAAATCCTTATCCTCTTTAGATATTGGACATTAGCATACCTGTGGATGATGTATAATTAAATGTTACCGTAGTAATGACTCATTTGCAGTTAACGACAATTCTTCTGGTCACAAAATTATTATTAGACTTCTATGTACATTTTGTATAAATCGATGTTCGATGTAAACTTGTAAAGTAGAATATTGTACCTATATTTTGTAAGTAGGCATATTGTGTAAAAGACATAAGCAACTGCCTGTAAGGCTGTAAAAATAATTTCTCCAATTTTAAATACATTATCGATAGAAGATTAATTAGTAGGGCCCGAAAATAAATCAACGGGAAGTCAAAAGTCAATAGAATTTTTTTATTCAAACTAGATACACACCCCAATTTATACCCTCCAACTTAGAAACTAGAAGGGATCGACATAATACATTGTTATACACAGGGTGTTCGGTTAATGCATCAAGATACTTGGAGAGGTGATTCCACATGTTAAATTAAAGGTAAGTCATATAACAAGAAGTCGAAAACTGAGGAAGTACTTTTTTCCACCATTAGAAAAACTGGTTTAACTGTAACTGACTGTAACACGAAAAGAATTGCGTTTACGACTTTTTTTAAGGTGCGTATAAATAAATACGAGTCTGAGACGATAGTTGCGCCTGTTTCGTCATATTAGTATGGACTGCGAGCCATGGACGAGCCTACGACGAGCCTCTCGAGGAAGGTTAGGCTTGCAGCGATCCATTTTCTGTCCGTTTTTAACTCGAGCTTAAAGGGATTTGGCGCGACTAGTGGAACGGGTTTGAGGCAGGCTCGTAAAGAAGTTCGGTTTGCAGCGGGACCAACTACTTTTTATACAGGGTGTTATGGAAATGACGTATTATATTTAAACCGGCAATTCCTGGAAGAAAAATATCCAAAAATGGTGTTTTAATTTAATATGCCCTGTACATGACCTTATGTCAAACCAAAAATTACCACGTGGTGCCCCTGTCCGGAAGGTAAACACAGTAGCATATGGCAGTGAATTTTGAACAGTGTTGTCATATCTTCAGGGTAAACTCTTTAGAAAGTCAATAACCGTTTGACAGATTTCAAGTTCTTTATTTTTCAGGGTACATTATTATAAACTTTTACGTTCAGTTCGCTGGGAAACAATCTCTGATTTATAAACTCGACTCGAACGAACCGCCGCGGAGTTTATAAATGGTCAGGTATGTTCTCATTTGTTCAATTCGAACGACACCCGTCAGATCTGGACAACTTTAAAGTTTATAAATGCCACTTACCCTTTAGAAAAAAAATTCAATTTTATTTACCTTTTCGGACTTATTTAAAACCAACTTAATCTATAAAAAACAGCAAGAACTCACATCACAAAATCACATTCGTTTTCGCGTCACAACACATCAATCTGAATTAGTATTTTAAAGTGCTACTGTGTAGACAAAATACGTTATTGTCTGGGAAATAATGTATTTAACATCTAAAAATTTAAAAAATAAATAATACGTTGGTTCTCTCGATCGATATCGGGCGGCTTCTTTAAACAGCTGATTTTGGACAATCGTGCTAATATTTAAAAATACAGCGTTGCCACTTTCGATGTTCGATGTTCGAGCTAAATATTTATTTTTACAAGAAACTAAAGTTTTACACTTTTAAACATTTTGGTAACATTGTTCCTGAACATCTATTTTTTACCCAGCTGTTCAATGTAATATGTTCATATATGAATGTGCCGAGGAGTTGTGTGTGGGTTTAGGGGTGAATTACCCCACTTCTTAAACGTTCGATTTAAAAAATATGTAGCTCATCTCTAGGACACCCCAGGAGAACAAACCCGAACAAACCCATTTAAATATAATACGTAATTTCCATAACACCCTGTAGAATATAGAGTGGTCGAAAGAAGGCATAAATATCGCCATGTTTATTTGAAACCAATTGTAAAGATGTTCTTTATTATTATTATTTAGTGGAGACCTATAAATTATTTTCCAATGTGTGGGATCCCAAAGTGAAAGATTATTTAAAAAAAGAAAATAAAGATACGTGAAAGTAGGTTGCGTCAGTTGTCGAGAAATTCATCGCCAAATTTTGGTTTTTTATTCAGTGAACTTGATAGTAATAAAACACATAACAAATAAAGCTGCCGTTTATTCTTCGTCGTCAGACTTTGTCTACCTCCTTTGGCTCACCGTGTACAATTAAAATAAAATATGTTCGTGGGAAACTCGTGGCGGGCTCGACATGCCATGCGCAAAGGAAAAAAATCGGAATAGGCTCGCGGCAGGCTCGTGACAGGTTTGTAAACAAAGCTCGACAAAAGCGCGGCTCAGGCGCATGCGCATATGACCTACTACCTTTATTTTAACATATAGAATCACCTCTCCAAGCATTATCTGAACAACCATTATTAAATAATTTTATACACACCCTACTAATTAATTAGGTACTTCCAAATATTGATTAAAGGAATATAATATTATACTTGTTTATACTATGTTGTTAAAAAATATAATTTGCTCAATGTACGAGTTATAGAAAACTCGTTGAGGTATTTGCATTAGAATGTGCACTGTTTTTGACACTATTTAATTAACAAGATTGTTTTCCTATTTCTATGCCATAGTTTTTCAACCTTTTCAGTGTCGCGATCATCTAAAGATAATTTGGAAAATATAAAATTAATAATTCATTTTGTTAAAAGTCGACCATTGCTTTCCGCATTGCATTATACGACGAAATGGGCACGTTTCCAAAGTTAGCAGGGGCTGATTCAAAGGGGAGGCATATAGGTCATGTCCCCCAAACTATCTTAATTATTTTTTCTTAAATGATATGAAAATAATTTATTTCTACGTTGCAATAGGTAATTTATAAGCCAATCTACTATTTTTGATGGTCACTGCTTACATAACATTCCACCCACTCGTTTTTGAAAAATGTTCGGCTCTTCATTCGTTTTTTTAAAGTAAAATTTCATTTTTTGGGTACTAGTTTCCAAGAAACTAAATAATCTATATAAAATAATTGTAAAAATATGCCAATTTATAATACAACTGTGCCAAAACTTTTACACCCAAAGAAAATAGCATTTAAAATATTTTACTTTTACGTTATGTTCTTCTTAAGTATTTTTATGTTAATTAAAATATATTTTTTTGTTGGCTTTAGTTTAGAGTTAAATTTAGTGCAATTCGTTTTTAGTATCTACTTAATTTTATATTTTTACAAGTAAGTCCATGGTAGAGCTGGAAGTGTACATATTTTAAGTCAAACGAACAAACATGCTGGTTTGCTATTTATACTCGATATATTTTTCTCTAATTTATATTATTAGTACGGGCATAATCTTATACAGGGTGATTGATGGTAGTTGGCCTATTAGACTTTTATGAAGAACCAGTTAAAGGATCCATTTGAAAATTTGGTAACTTATACAGGGTGTCCGCTAATTAATGGTACATGGATAAACAACATACTCCTTCCGTAAGAAATATTAGGATTTAATTATACTTACCTATATCCGAAAGTTGATATTAACTGAGATACAGGTTGTTTTTCTCTAATAACTTTCCGAGAAACCATCGTATTTTTTTTTAATTTCGCAGTTATGGATTTTTTTGGGCGAGAAATTGATTTTTTTTTTATGAAATTTTAATGTACAATGTAGGGGGCACTGTCTGAGGCATTATTTGCACTTTTATTTGGTTATTACTTTTTTGTGCCTCAGTGTATTTAAGTTTTTAATAAAAATAATACGTTGCTCATATTTATTACGTAAAAAAGGTATATTAAATTCAGGTCGTCCAGAGTTAAGGTTTCGGAGATATTTGCATTTAAACTGTGTGTGCGTTAGCTCAGGTAAGCAAATAATATTTTGTTACTTCTTACTAATTAACTTTCACATGATAATTAATGTTCTAGTAATGGTAATTGGGAATAATAAATACAACAATTGGATTGTTCTTTAATTTACTTTAATTAAAATAACTTTGACCCTAGACAATATCGTGTCGAAAGAAAACAACAGCAATGAAAACACAAACTTACGATAAACTCAAAAATGAAACATTTTCTGACAAAGCTATCTCACAATAATCAACAAACAAATAACAACATGGAGGTTTCATAACAACTGCATCTCTAAATTTCATTTGTTTTATCATAGAATACTTTAAGAAAAAAAAATTTGTTTGCAAATTAATAATAATTGGGCAGGTGAGTTTATTGTAAGTTTGTGTTTTCATTGCTGTTGGTTTCTTTCGACACGATATTTTCTAGGGTCAAAGTTATTTTCATTAAAGTAACTTAAAAAACAATCCAATTGCTGTATTTATTACTCCCAATTACAATTACTAGAACATTAATTATCATGTAAAAGTTAATTGGTAAGAAGTAACAAATTATTATTTACTTGCCTGAGCTAACGCACTAAACAATTTAAATAAAAATATCTCCGAAACGGTAACTCTGGGCGACCTGAACTTAGTATTTAAGAAAAAAAAATTTGTTTGCAAATTAATAATAATTGGGCAGGTGAGTTTATTGTAAGTTTGTGTTTTCATTGCTGTTGGTTTCTTTCGACACGATATTTTCTAGGGTCAAAGTTATTTTCATTAAAGTAACTTAAAAAACAATCCAATTGCTGTATTTATTACTCCCAATTACAATTACTAGAACATTAATTATCATGTAAAAGTTAATTGGTAAGAAGTAACAAAATATTATTTACTTGCCTGAGCTAACGCACTAAACAATTTAAATAAAAATATCTCCGAAACGGTAACTCTGGGCGACCTGAACTTAGTATACCTTTTTTACGTAATAAATATAAGAAAAGTATTATTTTTATTAAAAGTTATAACCAAATAAAAGTGCAAATAATGCCTAAGACATTGTACATTAAAATTTCATAAAAAAATCAATTTCTTGCCTTAAAAAAACCATTAGTTGCCAAATTTTGTAAAAAAACGTTGGTTTCTCGCAAGAGAAAAACAAAACTGAAGTTTTAACTTTAACACCCTGCATCTCAGTTAATATCAACTTTCGGATATAGGTACTTATAATTAAATTCTAATATTTTTACGTAAGGAGTCTGTGCTTTTTCCATGTACCATTAATTAGCGGTCACCCTATATACATAAGTGTATACGCTCTCCCTACTAAAAATATTTTCATCCGTCCAATGCTGCCGCTTCTACTAGAAAGTATTAGCAACTTTTATAATTTAACACCCTGTTTATTAGAATCCCTATTCATACATTAATAGCTTTCCTAAAAATTTCCTATACCTATCTGTTATCATTCTCGAGGTAGTAATTAATTTAATTTTTTTTTTGGATAGCATGTACTTCAAAAAGGGCTGATATTTTTGAACTCTGACAACCTAGCCTACTGAAATTTGGTTGGGGGTGCCTTTCATATCCATTCCAAAATATATTGTTTCAAATTATAAATATTTTGATTGTTTGTAAAAATGATAAAAAGTATGTTTTTTTAAATGAAATGTATGCTACAACTAAGATTTGATTAATTAATGCCGAATTGCTTTGAGATTGTTATCTCTAATAATTAATTTTTCTAAATAAATGCTCATAGGCCAAAAAGTGTTTGAGATAGGTATAGCAACATTACACATAGAAAGATAGACTATTTCAAGAGCTTTGAGGTCAACATAAGATACATAAAAAGTTTCATTTAAAAAAACATACCTTTTCTCATTTTTCCAAAAAATCAAAATACTTGTATGAAACTATTATAATTAATATTTGGAAACAGCCTCTGGATATTACCTGACTCCCAACCCCCAACCAAATTTCAGTGCTCTAATTTGTTAGAGCTCAAAAATATCAGCCTTCTTGAAGGATATGTTTTCCAAAGAAAGAAGTTAAATAAATTAATCATTATCTGGAGAACGGCAACATATAGGAATAGAAACATATTAAGGAGTTATTTAAAAATTAATAGGTATTCTAAAAAAAATTATACACGGGGTGTTTAATTATAAAAGTTTTTAATACTTTCTAGTACAAGCGCCAGCACTGCATGGCTGAAAATATTTTTAAAACAGTCCACTTATATAAGCTACTAAATTTTCAATCTGATCTCTAACTAGTTCTTTATAAACATCTAATATCCACAATCACGTGAGTGATTTTAAGAACGAGACTTGTATTATGTTTTAAAATATTTCTACATAAGAAACAACTTACTTTACTTACTTTCCTACGCTAGTGAAAAATGCATTTCCATACTTACATCGAAACTAAAAATTGTATTTTCTTATTTTACCTATATGATAAATATTTCTCTCATATTTATGTAGGTTAAATATTTCTTACATTTTAGGAAATTTAATAATTTTGAATTAAATAAAATAGCAAAACATAGGTTTATCAGTTTATAGTTTGTTTGACTCCACGCTGTTCTAGTTACACCATGGTACTGTCGGCCAAACAGAAAGAAAGTCAAAAGTTATAAATATATAGAAATTCTAAAATAATTTCAATGACGTAACATTCAAAGTCAAAGTGAAAGTGTTTGAAAATCTGTTAATTCACATATAATATTAAACATCAATTTCCTATTTAACTATTTTGTTTATTGAAAACTGCAAATCAATTTAAAATTGTATGAATTATAAATAAATAGCACTATTTAATTAACAGAGAAAATAAAAATCGGGGAACAACATTTTTTTTGGATCTCGCTACGCTTGAAATTATCCTAGTGCAAAATTTCATGCTTCATTATGAAATATGGGCGCGGATTTATGCAGCTCGTGCTGGTGTCATCGCTACGTCATTCAAAATATTTTTTAATTTACTGTGAAGTTTTGAAATGATATTTGATTTTTTTTATAGTAGTTGCTGTGAATATACGAGGTGCCCAATAGTGAGACAAAAAAAATCCTTTGCTATTAGAAATACAATAAAATTTTATAAGGGAAAGTAGCACAAATCCCCAAGGCGAATGTTTCAAAATCATATTAAGATAAATGGCATTTAAAGTCCAAAACAAACTTCTGGTTAAATAGAATATATATTTTCGGGCCATTTTCAACTTTACGAACCAAAACCAAGTTAAGTTGCTATAGTGGTTGCCACAACTAGAACTTGCAGTTTCTCTCCATTCAATTACCTTTTTAGGATTTGTAAGGTTACAAAGTTTCTATGGTACAACCTAGAATAAAATTACTTATACTAGTAGGAATAAAAAAGATGTTATACATCATAAAATGCCTCTTGCTGAATAGAAAGTGTGTACCAAATTTCACAAAAATATCTACAATAGTATCACAGATATTAATAAAAAAAAGGAGATTTTTAAAATATCAAGACGTTTAGGACATATGTACATATGAAGTTTTTCTCTAAAATTGGAAAAATATCTTGGTTTAGTTTCTAGAACTAAAAAAAAAATTCCATTCCACAAAGATATTCATCTTTGTGCTTAAAATATACACAATATGTACAATTTTACTGTTATTTGACTTTGTGGCACAATTGGGACACCTTTTTATGTTCTCGCTAAAAACTACAAAATACTTCAGCCCATGTATCAAAGTTATTGAAAACGTTATAGACCACTTTTGTAGGTCTCGAGTACAAAAGGCTGCCCCGTGCAATGTATAATCTACAAAAGATTAACTAATTGACAATATTAGTATTTCCTTGTCAAAGTTTTTCCTTTAAATAAATTAGAACTTTTCGTATCAATCGAATTGGATAAAAAGTATTTGTTAATTTCTGTATAATATAGACATAGAATGTATAGTTGTAAACAAATTGGAAACTGAACTATTGTAGGTCCCTATTCAGATTGAAATAATATACTTTGTGCATATCATCTGTATAACAGTGGTTCAACCTTTTCAACCATCTAGTCACAATAAAAATAATCATAATTCTACAACTGTGTTTTATTTTACAAAGCAAATTATAGTATATTACGTACCGAGGTGGAAAGTGTTTCATTCCTGTCGAGAGAGTCGGTAGTACTAAATCTCGAGACAGTAATGAAACTTTTCACCGAGGTTTGTATACTATTTTATTTACAACCACATCTAACATCCACTTCTTATTATTTTGAATTAAAATTATTAATAAAAGATAAATGTCATTTTGACTGTTCCTTTGAAAAATTAGACAGAAATTTCAAATAACCGCAGGCGGTAAAATAACGTAGGTAATAATATACATCAAGATGGCAAATATCATTTTTTGAATATGGTTTCCATGTCACTAAACAATATATTATTTTAACAACAGAAAAATGATATCAGATGAGGAATTTGATTTTGCTGCTACTCCACCAGAAATTCGAGAAGCAGCAAAAATAGTATAAGATCTTCTGCCAACTAAAAGCCGCCCGAGATATGACAAGGCATATAACTGTTTCAAAGAATGGTGTACAGGAAACAAAGTTCCAGATCCTGGTTCTTAGTCGGCGCTACTAGCTTATTTCATTGAAAATGCCAAGACAAAGAAGATATCAACGATTTGGTCACAATATTCAATGCTGAGGACCACTCTATCAATTAGCAAAAAAGTGGACATATCTAAACACGCAAAGCTATTAGCATTTAAAAAAAGTGTGTTCCTATATTATTTTGAGATATCGATTATTTAAAAAATGACAAAAAAATTATTTACTTTTTATCCGGGTGTAAAGTAAAAGTAAAAGTAAAAAACGTCAACTTTCCACCTTTCAAAGATATGTCATTATTTCATGCATGGTTGTAAATAAATACCAAGACTAAGCATATTCACTCACTGACCTCACTCTGGATAATTACTACAATAAAATATTAAAGGTTATGTTTGGACAGTTGCATAATCCTGTCGCGATTATACAGGGTGTTATGGAAATGACGTATTATATTTAAACCGGCAATTCCTGAGATAAAGACAAATTGAAGAAAAATACTCATAAATGGCGCTTTCAATTCATTCAGCGGTAAAAGTGACCTGACGTCAAACTAGAAAAACACCCCGTGTGGCACTACGATACATGTAAGCAATCAAGGAATTCTGGCCGGTGTTGTCATATGTACACCTTTAACTCTTTAGACAAAATAAAATAATTTAAACACTTTTCCATTCTATAATACCTTTTTGTACAATTAATTGAAGAACATTTACGACGTATGTTTTAAACAACCCGAAAAACATATGGAATAGTATTAAATAAGTTTTAAATAGGCACGTACGTCACTAGGTCAAATGCTAATGACCTCTTGACGCCTTACATCGGCTGAGCGAAGTAGTTTCATATTGCGCCGAACCCGTGCGTTCAAGACCAATCAGCGGCCGGATACGTTGTGTCTATTCGATCACCAACACACTCTCAGCGATCCACTCTGTTTTTTAGGTTTACGCGTGTATCTTGCCCGTCTATAAATAATCTTTGAATATTGTTTTTATTGACGCGTTTCTTCTGGACGGATTTGTTCGCGATCTGTCGTGGTCGTGGAGGTCAAGTTGGGAATGATTCTGCCGCCCTCCCATCATATGATCTTTTTCCTTCCTGTATAGCGTTTCCTTAACAATGGATACTCCTTAACAATGGATATATATACAAATTAATCATTCAGAGGATAGAAAGCATCAACTAGTATCCATTGATATATAGCAATAAAAATTATCTTCGAGTTATACAAGGTAACTTTATATTTAAACTCGCAAATCCATCCAGATGAAAATAAATTGCAGAAAAATAACCATAAATGGCGATTTGAGTTGATCTGCGAGAAAAATCTCATTATGTCATTGTCATAAAAACACGCGTGAGTTCAACACTAGAGAAAAAATATGCTACAATTTAAAAAAGTTCTTACCTCAAAAAGCCCTTATAAAATTTCTAGAAAGATGACAACAAAAAATTCCTCTCTTGTAAAAGAGATAAACAAACAAATTTCTATTCTCACGCACTGGAATCAAATTATTTCACAACAGAACTTTACGGTAGTGATCGAAACGATGCGGTTAGATTTGTATTGTTGTTGAAATAATAACAACTTCCAATTTTTACACCATTATTATTGAGCAAGACTACCTTAAACGTTTAAAACTAACAGGTCTGTGATTTCAAGGTGACCAGCCTGCCACGTCGACGTGTAGTTGCTCTCACACAGCTTATAATGTCGCTGGCTTCTCTCGTATTATCGAGCGGGAGGAGACATGGAGAGAAGTTCCTTCGCGCCTCGTTGTGGTAGCGAATGACAGAAGCACGCGCAATTATTTGGCAACATCGCTGTAATTATGCGAAATTTCGAATTTTTATATTTTTATATAGACTCTGTGTCATCCGATACAAGAAGATTGTTCGTATTCGTAAGGGGATATTTTATAATTATATTTTTATATAGACTATGTGTCATCCGATACAAGAAGATTGTTCGTATTCGTAAGGGGATATTTTATGTACTATAAAGTGTATGAAAAAACTTTCACTGGTTTCCTTTGTTACAGATATGGTTTAAGAATCGCCGAGTAAGATGGAGAAAACGCGAGAGATTTGGAATTACTGGATCAGTTGATTTTAAAACTGGTTTACCCACTCAGTTTAATGGTTTACCCACATTATCTAACGACAGCTTCTACACTTACCCCACTTACAATAACTGGACAACTAGAGCTTCCACTCCTATAGCTGCCCAATCTTTCTGGCATGGCGTACCTACACGTCCCCATCAAGCCACGTCAAATTGCTTGAACCCAGCCTCGTCAGTAACAGATGTTTCCATATCCAGACCAGCTTGTTCTATGCTTTCTCCTGCCATAGTAACTACATTAACGAATAGTTCCCCGTCTGTCTCGCAGCATTATCCTTACACCACTTATACCACTGCGTCCAATCCGTATTCTATGTACTATAATCGATCGGCCGATCCTTGTACTGTTGTGCCTTCCAGCATTGCCGATGCGCTGAGATTCAGAACAAAGCAGTATACGGAATTCGTAGGTTATCCCAATACGAGCAGCCCCATAATGTCATCATCGGCTAATCTTCAAGCTTGCCAGTATGGAACCGCCGATGCAAAAACTTGGCTAAAAAGAGAATTAGGTCATTGGGGGCCTTCCGATGAAACATGAAAATATGTGCATTAATTTTAGATACCAAACCAAAGATGGGTTGTGAATGTATAAAACTGTAGATTATTCGTGTATATTTATCGCATATAAAGGAGACTTTCATCTTGATTGACGAAAATTATTTTAAGTTTTATTGGGTTCGTTTGCAGAGCAAATAAAAGTGTTCACAGAAACAAAATCTGTGACCGCTAACCAAAAATTCGGTGTTTTTAGAGCAAAATGTATCAATTGTCAAATGATTTGAAACCGTTAGAGTAATCCGCGTACAGGTACGGAATTGTAGGTTTGCATTCTGCGCATTTGCTTGATCGGCTTGTTTATTCGTTTACTTTTTACTTCTTGTTTCTACAGATTCCTTTTAGTTTCTTTACTTTTTGGTTAAACTTGTTTTCCATTATTCTTTAACCCAATAACCCAAGTAACATTTTTAGACACATTATGGTAAATGTATCGTTACTATCGTTTCTGTTTCCGATCAAAATTGGAAACTGTTGGCAACAAAACGAAACGTATACATTTTAAATGGGACATTTACACGTGTTTCCAAGTGGTTGGTACTAGCTGTGACTTTCGCTGTTTCGATGCACAATCGAAACTTTTATCGAAAATGTTTCGAAAATATTTCTAAACTGTTACTTTATCTGACAGTAATGACAGTATAAAGGGGCGGGGCTATAACCAAGCGCAAAACAATTAGGATACCTTCACTGTTGTAAAATAAAAGAAAAACAACATGAAACAATAATGTCGCCATGATGAATTCGTTATAAGTATATTTCCTATAAGTTATTTTATTTCATATACCTAGTTATTGCACATAAGAACCAAAAAATCATTGTCGCAGTAAATTTTATCATGCAGTTTAGTAATTTGGCTTTATATTTTTAATGCGCCCTCGATTTATTTACGTTTACAGAAAAAAATAGTTATTTCTTTTATAAATCGACTTAGCTAGGAAGATGGAACTTATCTAACAACTCTTGACTTTTCAAGAGATGCAGGAATTTCATTAAAACTCATTTTAACAAAATAAAAATTCATTTCACACATGGCCGCTAGAAAGAAATAAATGGTCCAAAATGCACTCAACACACAATTTCTAGTCTTTGGCTTCTATGTTTCCATGATGCACAGAAAAATATAAGATTTATTAAGGTGATGGATAAAGCCACAGAAAAAAAAAGGTATTATTGTATGCAACGAAAACAAAGGATGGGTATGGACAGCCTAAGTCTGACGTCATGAGAGGCGTGGTTTCAAAAACCTTTCCAAACAAATTAGAATTACATTGAAAATCCCATAAGAGATTTTTTAAAGCATCGGTAGAATAAGCAATTTCCTGATATTATTTGCATATTAGATGTTATTATTGATTCATTTCCAGCAACAGGTTGACATAATTGTTTTTTTAATATTTTTAATCACCAGCTTGTTTGAGGTTATGTTATTATTGTTTGCATAGGGAGATTTAAATTGTTATTTTTCTGTTAAAAACAGCTTATTGCACTGTATTTATCAACATAGAGTATACCCACCCTATAGTTTGGAATATTTTTTTAAATACGCTTTTTTTAACAGAAAAATAACAATTTAAATCTTGCTAAACAATAACATAACCTCAAACTTGTTCAGATGGTGATTAAAAATCTACTTAAAATACTTACCTCAAACTGTGGTTGAAAATGGATCAATAACACCTAAAATATAAATAATATCAAGAAGTTGCTTATTTATCGCTAATAAACATACACCGGTGCTATAAAAAATCTCTTACGGGAAATTCAATGCAATCTTGTGCCTTACCAAAACTTTATAATTTTAACTAAAAATATTTTATCTTCACGTGTAGTTAATGTATCGACACTATAGTTAGTAAACTATTTCGAAACAAGCACGTCTTTAAGGGTTTCTAGTAATTGGATTCGAGAATGTGTCGCAAATATTTCGAGACGTTTCTCAGCAAAGAATGTGTGTCCAATTTGTGTCTAAAAATGCTATTTGGGAAATATCCATTCTAAAATTAAGAAGTTTAGTTCTAATCAAAGCAGAAATCAACAAGAATAAGAATATTTGTATGTAAAGTCAATTCTCAGATTTGACAGGTTTCGCATCTGTACCCGTTCACAGAGAGAAAAGGCAAGCAACTAGAAATTTCGCTCTATGAACGAACCTATTGTTAATTAATTGTGGCTATAGGAATAAAGTTAAATAGCATAACAATCAATTTTGTTCATTTTTTGGTTTGAACAGCAAAACACTAGATAGTTCCTGTTAATGTAAAATGTATTGTACAAGTAACAAAATAACCTGGTTATGATAACTGAGAACAGCTTTGTACTTTAAAGAAACTGTACGATGGTTATTAAGTCATATCAAATATACCGGGTAACGCGAAAATAAGGTACAGGACGATGTTGATTGATTTTATTCGCGTCTAATGAATGACCTCAAAACCGGTTTAATTATATATCTCCTAGTTCCTATTTTATTCATGTGTATTCAATCGCAAAAACCAATACCATTTTAGTATCTATTTTCTCTTTTAGGTACCTTACATAGATATAATGGATAAATAAATGATATTTAAGATGGCATTTTGTTTTATTATAGTCTTTAGGTGTTCACGTATTTCACCACTCGGAAATACGAGAACAAATTTCATAAAACAAGAGTTTACTTAAGATGAGAATCCCAAACAATCCCAAATTAGCAATCAGAGCCATCTATGTTGTATCAATTTAATTAAAAAATATGACGCTTTTTGGCAGGTTAGAAAGAGACGAGAGTCTCATCAATATTGAGACATTTTTCTGTATCTCTTTTAACTAAGAAAATATAGAGTAATTTTGAAATTGTAAATTTTTTGATTTTTCCCTCTTAAGCGCTCAAAAATTTTCAAATTTTGATTTTACCATTTTAAGTTTGACCCAAAAAGAGCACATGACATCTACATTATTTTTTTGATAGCACTAACAATTACTGAGATACCCTATAAAAGTGGCAAATATGGGACACCCTGTACATTACTTGTGTGAAAGTGATTCTCCCAAACTCTGCGGATATTCGCACTCGGCTGGAGCCTTATTTATGTTCATGGTTGTGCAAATAGTACGATAATGAGAAATGATTCTGTTGATTATACATATTGGAGCTTAATAGCTAAAGTCCAAATACAGAAGCGATGCATTATGGTTGGGTCGTTTTATAGGTCACCAAACTCTGCAGCTGGTGCTTCTTTTACGTATTTGGAAGAGATACTCAATGACGAACTTTTCCAACGACAGACAACAATGCTAATGGGAGATATGAACATAGACTGGTTAAGAAATGAGAGTGAGACTAAAAAAATCAAAGCGATTATAAGCGAGTCCGGATACAAACAAATTACGACAAAGGAAACACGTGTGACAAATATCTCGTCGTCATTGATAGATTACATGATTACAAACGACTTCAGTATGAAGGAATTGCCCCGAGATTTTCCTATTTTGAGTGATCATGAAATCATTGGTGTTAAAGTGTCACTCCCTTATGAAATGCGTGAAACACCAACGATGTACTGGAGAAATCTAAATGAGCAGAGTGTTTCTGATATAATTGAAGAATTGATTGGGAAGGAGTGGAATTATAACTCTGTTAACGTAGACGTTCTGTACCTGGATTTTATTAAAAATGTGCAAGAAGCTGTCGACAAGATTGCTCCTTTAAAAGCCAGAACTGCACGTAAGTGTCCTTGGATAACGGCGGATATTAGAGAAGTACAGCGTAAACGCGATAAAGCTTACCAAAAGTTTCGCCTAACAAAGGAAGAAATTGATTGGGTGGACTACAAAGCTCAAAGAAATAATGTTGTATCGATCATCCGAAACAAGAGAAAAGAATACTATGATCGAAATATAGATAAATGTAAGAATGACAGTAAGAAAATGTGGAGTACATTGAAGGAACTTATTGGGACAAAGAATCCGAAAGTCGACTTTAGTGATATTAACTTTGAGCAGGATACAGGCAACAATGCAGAAAATTTCAACAATTTTTTTCTGGACAGCATTAATGAAGTCTCTCATAGTATTGAATTTAAAGAATGGAAAGCCACTGGTTCTTATACTGAGACAAGTTTTCTCAGTTTCAGAACCATCTCTATATCGGATTTGCGAAAAACAGTGTATGGGCTCAAAAACAAAAGCACAAGTGACGAGACTCTCAATGTTAAATTGTTAAAACAGTTGTTCTGTGTGATAGGGTACCCACTTTTGTATCTGATAAATACCTCATTAAAAACAGGAAAATTTCCAAGTTTACTGAAAATTAGCCTCATTGTACCGATTCCAAAAGTGAATAAGCCGGAGACCGCCGCGCAATTTAGACCAATAAATCTCCTGCCAGTAGTGGACAAAATTATCGAGACTATTGTGTGCAATCAGCTTAAACAGTACTTTGAAGAGAATCAGTTGCTATTCGTGGGACAGTCCGGATTTCGAAGTAATCATTCATGTGAATCGGCCATCCAATATATTTGTGCAGAATGGAGGAAAAAAATCAATGAAGGAGACATAGTGATTGGTGTTTTTGTGGACTTAAAGCGAGCCTTTGAAACAATAGATCGCAACATATTGTTAAAAAAATTGATAGCATATGGGATAGGAGAGAGCGCATTAAGCTGGATTGGTGACTATTTAAATTATAGGTTCCAAAGGACAAAAATAGATAATACAGTGTCTGGAAATAGTATTACTAGACTAGGTGTCCCGCAGGGTAGCGTACTGGGTCCACTTTTATTTATAATATATATAAATGACATTTATAAGTCTTTAAAAAAATGTTTTGTCAGTTTATTTGCGGATGACACCCTAATTTCTGTTTCTGGTAAGAATTGGCGAGAAATAGTTACTGTTCTTAATAGTGAGCTCAGCATTTTATATGACTGGTTATGCCAGAATAAATTAAAGTTAAATGCAACAAAAACGAATTGTATGATAATTGGTTCAAAGACACAATGTAATGCTTTTAATGAGTTAAATTTATCGCTGTACATAAATAATACTCCAATCACATATGTAAGTGAAATTAAATATCTCGGAATAATTTTGGATCCGCAGCTCAATTTTTCTGCTCATGTTGACTATCTCTGTAAAAAGTTGGCAAAAAAGATTGGGTTTTTTTATCGAGTATCTTCCTGTGTGTCTCAATGGACAAAAAGATTAATTTATAAAACAATTATTTTGCCGCATTTTAATTACTGTACGTCTTTGTTAATTTCATGTACGGGGGAGGAGATTGGTAGATTGCAGGTACAGCAAAATAAGGTCATGAGGATTTTGCTCGGATGTAATAAATATACACCAATAGATTGTATGTTAACAGAGTTGGGCTGGTTGAACGTCGGGCAGTGGATTGGAAGGGCGAACCTCATTTTAATATACAAAATGGAAAACAATTTATTGCCTCATTATCTCAACTCATATCTTGAGAGAAGATATGACTGTCACAATTATGGTATCAGATCAGCAAGAAACTACAACATTCACTTTGTATTTGTAAACAATGTATGTAAATATGTATTTATTTTGTTCTTTTTACTAGCCAAGTGCTAAATAAAGTATATATAAATAAATAAATAAAATAAAATATAAATAAATACCTACTCGTTTAAAATCTGCCACTTTCAATACTCGTCACTATTTAAAAATTCGAATCCTAATTTTCTATTTATTATTATACCAATAGTGAGAACCCCCGCATTACCAAGGTACGAGCCGCCACTGCGGAACAGTATCGACAAAGCAGCGAAACTTTTTAACCAGATAAGATTCAAAAGTATTTTGGGACCACAAAGTATTGTAAGAAAGCTTATTTTCTCGTCGCCACTGCCTTTTTATTTGACACGAGATGCCGGCCTAAGCTCACTTGATTCTTTTGGATTTATCTTATGTCGCTGTTCAATTCGGTTCAGTCAATTGATTTTCAATATAGAAGTAAAAAATTTAATAAAGATTCAAATTATCATTTACAAGGCTGATATTGAAAACGGAACAAGAAGGATTAAATTATGTAAATGATAGGGATAATTAAGCACTCTTCTAAACTCTACTCAACATCTATCGATTAACAGCACCTTAAACCGGAACCAGCCTACCGCGTTGACGTCGCATTCACGTTCTTAACGTACTAGTGGCGTCTGTGAGTCGGAGGAACATCGAAATATTTTCAGCCAGAACAAGAGTACCCCCCCCCCCCCCCCCCCTGTTTTCGAGGATGCTGAATAGCTGCGTCAGAATTTCTCATTTGGGTTGCGGAACCCCTCAAAACGGCCAAAAACCACCCCCAGAAGGGTTAAATGCTCTACAAGAGGTTTCCCTGCAGAGAAACACACTTTCCCCCCGTTTTCGAGGATGCTGAGCACAGTGGTGGTGTTGGATATCGCGTCCGACCCCTTACAACCCCATCCACCGGCCAATACTCTCCCCTGAAAGGGTTAAATTTTCTTTTTCAAGTATCAGCGGCAAATATTCCCCCCCGTTTTTTTTTAATGCTGAGCACGTTGGTGGTGTTGGAAATCGCGTTCCGGCCGAAAATATTTCGATTTTTCGGGCTTTTTTCCGACTCACAGACACCACTATATACGGTTATTCTTCTCTCGCTGTTCGGGATTCCACATCGAGCGTATAGTATATTGCAATACGAACGTTCCAAAATACAAAAAGTGTCCCCGCTATGGGAGATGGGGAGGGCCTATTGAGTTTGCGTAGTAGGGTGGAAATTTTATTGATCGCGTCATAGCCGGCCCGATATTATTTGTTTGTTGTTATTCGTCGCCATCTTTGGTTCTGGATGCTTTTTCAAATTACAGAATAAAAAGTGGTTCATCCACATTGTTGTCGGTATATTAGTGCTTATAAACTTTCATTACCTAACAACAATTTTTGTAAAGGAGTTCTTAATTTGTGGTGAGTCGATTCGCTGTTTGGTAGGTTAGTGACTTGTTTTGTTTAAGATGAAAGGACACAAGTGCATGGCGCTTTTTTGCAAAAGTCGTGGATCAATACCAGGTATAAAGTATTTCAGGTATGTACATATATACGAAACCAATATTTTGCTTATCACATTATCCGATCTTCGGAGCCGAATTTCACTAAAAAGCTTGTAAAAAAAGAAGAGAGTGTTACTCGTATACAATATAATATATATGTGGTCACTACCTAACCTTAAAATTAATATATTTGGTGCATTAGAAGCTGATAATAATTCCCAAAATAGTCAATATAGTTATCCATTCTTAATTTTTGGTTTAGAAAAAAGCGAGGCATTTTGCGAATTCTGACAGTGACAGCGTTGTCAACCATAAACTTTTGAGGAAGTCAAAATCAATGAAGACCGATTGACATTATATCAAGTTTAGTGTCCCCATTTTCAATGAATACAACCTTTCCGTCTTGATACACTGTCCTCATAATCTGTATAGATGTATTTTGTTTGAAATTATAATTATGTCTGTATAATCTGATATTACTCACTTTAAAAATCCTCGTTCATATAAAGTTTTTATTAAGACTTATCAAAAAATTCGCTAATCCTAATATTCCGTTGTTCCATAAATTTGTTTCTACATTAGGTAGTTGATTTGATTGTGCTACGGTAATTATTCATATATTTCATTTTTTAGAGACATTTATATGGTGATGTATTAGTAATTAATTGTCGCTCCCCGCATTTTCGTCTAACAGAATGATAAAACTCAAACTAATATTACCTTCCGATAATTATAAGATAGCAATTGGAGAAATATTTACGACTGACAGAATGGATCAAAATAGACTGATTTATAGTAGAATTGTCGTAAAAAAAATAGGTAGTCTATTTAATAAACAATCATGTTCGGAATTCGTATCCAAATGCGTGAGAAAAGATTAGTAAAATAACGACGCAGACCTCCAACTATGAGACATAGGCCAAGGGGATCCGGAGAGCTAGGAAAAAGATGAATTATTTCGTTCTTTTAAAAAATGTTCATACTGCAAATTTTGATTCAATTCAAAACCACCGACATATATCTATGAATAGCCAAACTCTAAAAGCAGAAGTGGCAAATTTATGGACTCGCGCATCTAAACAAAGCTAATGGTCAGATGTCATGCGCAATGCCGACTGTTAAACTATGTACCTTAACCGGCGAACAGGTCCGTACTTCGCCCTTAATGAAAATTATTACACGGCAATATTTTGACACATCAAGACCTTTTTTACTGGGCAGTTAACAATCTATTTTCTCGCATAAAAGAAGGCTCTGTGGCCATCACGGAAAAGCTACTTTTAGAATTAATTTTGATATCTATTGTCCACGTATCGATAGATTTTTAATATCGTTACATCTTTACGACTGGTACTGGACGGGCATCGTTGGTTCACGTTTGGTAGGCAACCAGACCGGCGGGGTTGTCTATATGACAATCGACGAGCAACCTTTAAAAATATGACCGGATACAGTTTTAATATTATCGCATCCTGTTTTATACCAGATTTCTTACTTGAAAATAAAAGACATAGACAACAAAACTTTTTTAAACTGACCACCCCATTAACCACCGATATTTTTCGTACCAGGCATTGACATAACTACGATTCGGTTTACCTTGATGAATTATTGCTTTACAAATCTGGGTGAGCAGTCTCTAAGCTGGATTCATAGTTTCCGTAACGTGAGACGTACGCCATAGTCGATAAGACGTAAAGTAAGCACAGTAAGGTCACAAATATCTTGTCGCTTGAAGTTTGCTAAACTTAAATTTAATATGAACTAAGAAACAATACGATATCGTTGGAGTTTCTTACAATTACTACGGACACTTTTCAATTTTAACAATCAGGTTATTAGATTAAATTAAAATAAATAAACTGAGAAGTAAGCCGCACTACACACAGATTTTAAATTTACAATTTACAAGAAGCATTTTTTAAACTGCTGTTTTAAAACATAATGCTTATTTGGAAATTTATTCCAAAAACATCGGTTAGGTTCGGAGGCAAGACTCTGAGGCGGGAGAGAGACAATGTGCGATAAACTAATGAAACAGATAAGGATTCGGATTTCGGTGCGCTGTGCGTTGTTCCCAGACGTTGAACAATTGCATAATATTAGAGATGCTTTGCAAAATTTATAAAGGAGAACTATCGCTCGAGCGAAAAACCGCTTGATTACTCGATTATTGAAATAACCGACATAGCTCGATTATTAAAAAAACCGCTCGAGTTACCCATTCAGGCGAAAACCATCGCTCGTCACTTATTATCTTTCACTCGATACCCGAGCTTCGCTTGTCGCCGACGGAATTGTACCGCTGTAGTGTGATCGAGTTAAAAAACTGCTCGTTTATTCAGTTTTTCGCTCGATAGGAAATACTCTAGTTATAAATTCAGGCGAAATATCGAAAAATATCACTTGATACCCGACCTTCGTTCTAGGAGCCGCGCGATCCGAAATATACCGATTGGCGACGTTCGAGTTTGACGCTGAGCAGGTAACTCAACATACGTCTTTGTTAAAGGCACATAAACGAGAAGGTGCATATAAGAAAGTATGCCAAATCCCTTAGCGGAGTCATCGCGACATGGGTTTTGTGAAGTTTTGTTTTTGGTCTCCAATTCAGGAACTTTTTATTATTAAACTCAAGACTTCTTAAAAATAACATACATTATAGAAAATGTTAATGGAAAATAAGAAAACGAGCAAAATAGTTAACAAAACATAGGTATCGACAAATTGGTAACTAAAAGTAAACATTCTTAAATTTAAACAAGAACTTTTAGGTAACTATAAACATGAATTTAAAAAAATAATCACCTATTTTCTTATTTTGCCAGTCGCGTAAGTAAGCCTAAATTTTTAAAGAGCACAAAGTGGACACCTGATAATTTAAAGTGGAAGAATTTGACAAGCCATTTGAAATATCTACTTATTTTATGCTCGTAGATTGAAAAAAATGTGAAGAAAAATAACTCTTGGTAATACTTTTTGTTTTAAAAAAGCACAAGAATAAACCCGAACAATAAATACATATTTGGGTGATTGTTTGCAGTTTTTTGTTTGGTATCGAGACACGTGGTAAAAATTCATTATTCACAAATAAATAAATTTCTGGAATTTTTTTAGTGGCTATTACAATTTTTTAGCTAAACCTGTGCCCACTCGTAGTTACGTGCCTGCTAAATACCCTACCTGATCACATGTAAACGGCTAGGCTGCCGGTCGAGCAGTTGGTGACGTCATCGCTGGGTGAATTGGAATTTCAAGCGATTCACTCGATTATTAAAATCGCTCGATTATCAAGTACTCGATTATTTAAATCATCGGTTTTTCCCAACACTAGCTGTAATTATATAACTATTTATAGAAATAATTTTTTTATATTTCATTTATTCATTTGTAGCAGGGGAGGCACTGGCGAAAGAACCTTAATAAATTATACATCTCAACAGTTTATTTAAAATAATTTATCTAACAAATACTCAATAAGTCTCCAAAGCTTCAAATACCTTTTCCATCAACACTTATCGCTAAATAATTGCCGCCAGTTTTCAAAGCGCATTAGTGGCTTTAATTCTTCCCACCAAAATTCGCAAAGTATTATCCGGGGGGCTAAATTACGCTTGTTACTTTAAATCCGGTAGATTTTTATTTTCAATTGAGCCCGTTTTTAAGGCTTATGCTCTTAAATTAGTGCTCTGTTTAACCGAAATGGGTTTTCGATACATTCATTATATCTATACCAAAAACATACGGCGGCGCCGGAATAGAAAAATCGAACAGGTAGCTCGTTTTCGAGTTTTGTATTATTACGTGTTGTGTCGATCGTTGTATTTTGCAGATTAGGTTTCGGTTTAGCTGTGAACATTGAATTTTATATTATCTAAGGAAATTTTAGCAAACGGCGGATTGGGTTGGGATCAGGGTTGCCAGATCTTGCGAATGAAGAAGCGAGATAAGTGGTTGTTAATTTAGAACGGACTGGTGCGAAAATGGAAAAACCTGGCCATAATTACAAATATTAATGGATTTGTACCAAAATTTACATAAGAGGTTTTTTTGGGTTGCCGGAAGTGATTAAGCCTAACTTTCGGTATAACCGGAAGTGAGAGATACGTCAAGTATCTACGTTAAAAACATCGGCATCTTTTATAGCCAGTACATACCAATATTTTCAACAAATATATTTTTTAGTTAAACAAACCCGAGATCTTATAATAGGCCACTCATCGTGAATGACCCTGTATTTTTGCTCTATTATTATCGAATAGGCAGTTATTGGCAGCTACATTTTACAGTATTTAAAACATAATAAGCTTATCTTCGCGGCATATAGTGGGATGTGTTACTATTCGACTCGATGATTTCCTAAGTATTAAAAAAATAATAAAATATTGAAATATATATTTCTTTATATTCCGACGTGTCATAATGACATTATTATGGATTTCATTTTCAGTGTCAAAATGACATACTTTATAGGACTGAGTACTATAATGATTTCATTATAGGACTGAGTACTATAATGAAAAATAGACGCAAAAATGAAATACATTTTCGTGTACGATATTGACAACCTTTTTCTGGGAACACCAAGTTTTGTAATTGGCATAAGTTTTTTCATATATGTCTTTAGACTTTTCGGGAAACAACCCAACAACTGCTTTATTGGCCAATTCTTCGATTTCTGATGGCAAATTATCCATATTATATTATATAAACGTTAAAATTAAAAATTCAATTCTGACAATGACAATACAAACAAATATTTCTATAGTTAGCTGGTTTTATTAAAATCAAGCTATTAGTTTACTGACGAAAACTTAAAATTCATCAAAAAAAAAACACAAGAATCGTCGGAATATAAAATATTGTATAAAATTCGGATCATAAACAATCAATATGGTACACGCCGTGTATAATGATCGTTATTATGATCCTTATAACATAAATATCTATTATCTACTTTTTTTTTTCGGTCAAATTAAAGATAAAACTTTGAAAAACTTATAAAACATTCTACATACCTGAAGGAGTGGGTTCCATAATGCTAAAATACTATAACACACCTCTAGTGCAAATTACTGTGCCTTAAACGATCACAAAATCACTTTATTTAAATCTCTTATAAACTAGCACTTCAACCAAACGATAATGTAAAACTAAAATTTAGGTGGTAAAAATGTACTATATTACTTATTGTTGGCAGATAGCTAGAGGATTCTACTACCCGATCCTATAATAAAAATTTTTAGAATCGATAATTGTCAATTATGATATTTTTTAAACCACTCTTGTACATCTAAGGCGTGATTATAAACGAAGCGATATATCGAAAACTCTTTTGCGAAGTATTTTACCGCCATTCTTCAATGCGTAGTTAAACCATATTATTTACCGATTTTTTTTTAGAAAAACGCAATTCGGAAATAATAACGAAAAAACTTTACGAACGAATTTCGTCAGAAAAAACAAAATATGTATAAGGGGGCCCTGTAAGTTTATTTTATATTCCTATCCCGACGTGCAGAGGGAGTTCGCGAACCATCAGACCTTCCAAATGGCAAATCCCGAAACCTTATTTTTCTCCCTTTTTCATTTTGAAGAATCAGAAGGGTAACTGGAAACACACCGAGAGAAATAACCCGGGATTACTTCAGTGCGTTCCCCATGATTAGATTGTAAAATACTGGAAGTGACGTGTGCAAGGGTGGATAAATAAGGCACATAAAACGGAAATGAAACAGATATAAAAATAGGAAAAGTGCCGCCGTAAAGATGTCTTTATTTCCAAAAGCGTATCTTATATTATTTGCCTGGATTTTACTGCGCACATAATTTTACATAACATAGATGTGAATGTAATAGAAATAATGGGTATTTCTGGGATACTAACAATACATGGCAAGTTCCCATAAATCAATATTCTCTATTAGTTCGGTTCGTTCGCAAAGCAATCAGAAATGCATAGTTACGAACTGCCCGAGGCATGTGCCACGGAGACAAGACATAATTTTTAATTAATTACATTTTTTGTTAGTACGTACCAAAATAATATTGTCAAATACCAATATGGAAATAATAATTTTCCATATTAGTATTTGATATTAATACCACCTGACAAGCATGAACTTTTTATTTCTTAGATAAATAATATTGTTTCTCTATTTGGGTTTCATAATGGCTACATTATTGAATAACCTGCCACTTTATGAAACTGAAAATTTATTTTTTTTATGTTGGTAGCAACTAGGGTTCGAATTCTAGGCTTATTTCGATTTCGTAGAAATTAGTTTGCTAGGCATTATGGATTCGACAGACATTTTTTATAGAAAACTTTAAAATACTAACCTTTAACCTTGCAAATAGATCATTTTTACTAGATATTTATCTGAAATACCTATACTCCGGAAATATATAACATGATGACTGCGTTCGTCAACTAATTCCTAGTCACAACTATAAAACAACATAACCTAAAAATAATAGAAATATCGTCCAGTTTATGCTCTATTTCTAATGTTTTATTCAATAAAGTACTATTTTTATTTTTAATGCAATATAGTATTATACATATTACTTTATACAGGGTGTTCATTTGAAAACTTCCCACCACGGATTTATCGAAAACTACTGATTACCGAGACACGTCAAAAGATTTGCCAAAGGGGACAACTTTTTAACCAAAAACTACTTCACCCCCTTTTACTCTCTGGCCCCCGGGGTCATCCCCTTAAAAATTTTAAATGACAAGGGGTAGCAAGTAATAGCTTGTTTGAAAGGTCTTTCAAAGTGCTTTATTTTGACGTTTGATTTTTTTAAATCGGTCGATTCGTTTTCGAGAAAATTAGAAAATCTTTATTTATTTTAATTTGTTCAGATAGAAAAAAAAGCACACGAAAATATCACTTTTTATTTCAATAAGTGTTCAAAATGTTGATATAGGAGATTTTCAAATTCCTGACGGACATTTTCAAACACATGTTGTGGGAGATCATGGCAGCTTTCGGTGATGCTTTGACGAAGTTCATTCAAACTGTTAGGTTGGGGAGTGAACACAATAGTTTTCAAATGGCCCCATAGAAAAAAATCTAGTCAAGTCAGGAGATCTAGCAGGCCATTCTATAGGTCCTCTTCGCCCTATCCATTTATCTGGAAACTCGTCGTCTAGCCATTGCCGAACCAGAAGAACATAGTGAGGAGGAGCGCCGTCTTGCTGGAAATATATTTCAGCCTCATCAAGTATAGGGTTTCCATCGTCTTCGATTTGGTTTTCAATGGTTTCAGTGATAAGCGGATTGATGGTATTTTCCAACATATCTAAATAAATGCCTCCATTTAAATTCCCATTAATAAACAATGGCCCAATCACTTTGTTTCCTAAAATGCCTGCCCATACATTAATGCTCGTAGATTGAGAAAGATGTGAAGAAAAATAACTCTTGGTAATACTTTTTGTTCGGGTTAAAAACGCGCAATAATAATAATAATAATAATAATACGTTTATTGCCATAAAAACCATTCACAAGTGAACATTGACAACGTCATTACAAATTTCAAAATGCATACAAAAAATCATAATAATTTCAAAAGAAAAAACCTACATTAAAAAAAGAAAAACTAACAGTATCGACAAAAATAAAAATGTTTACAATATTCAACTCTTTAAACTTACCCCTACAAGAACTTAAGTAATGCATCCCCAACATAATCCTTACTACTCTTTTTTGCGCCACAAAAACCTTATGTGCATTCGCTACTGAAGCACGATACCAAAACATTATACTATATGCAATTACAGACTGAACACTGGCCATATAAAAAGTTTTTACAACATTTAAACTGACCTGGTAACGCAAGAAACGAATGGCATATGCTGCCCTACTCATTTTACTCACAACTGCAGACAGTCCTCCAATGTTACGCCTAGAAATTTGACAGATTGAGTCTGCTCTACACTCTTTCCATCAATAGAAACATACAAAGATTCATTTCTATTATCTCGAAAAACAGTTAAACAGGTCTTATTGGTATTTAAAACAAGTTTATTGGACGTACACCACTCCAACACGCTCGCAGCAATCTCAATCGATTTACTTGACAATAAAATTTTGTCAGCACAGGACACTATGCATGACGTATCATCTGCGAACTGATACAGAGATGAAATGTCAATTTTACCACTGAGATCATTATCGAATATTAGAAACAATATTGGACCCAATATAGAACCCTGCGGTACACCCTTATTAACTGTAATTACCTGTGAGAAAAAGGTCTGATGATTAGAACCGACACAAACAGTCATCTTTCGATTTGATAGGTATGATCTTATGAAATCATTAGTTGAACCGCGAACACCATAGCACTCTAACTTACGAAGCAATATTTCATGATCAATCAAATCGAACGCTTTACTCAAATCAAAGTACAGACCCGACACCATCATTCCCCTATCCACCTGTTCAATAATATAATTAAGCGACTGAAAAATGGCAGTTATCGTGGATCGCTTAGGCAAGAAGTCATGTTGACCAACGTAGAATAAATTATTTTTTAAAAAATAGTCCAACAATCTAACATAAAATACTCTTTCAAAAATCTTTGAGAAAACTGATAGGATGGAAACGGGTCGATAATTAGAAATATCACCATGGTCCCCCTTCTTAAATACTGGTACAACTTTAGCAAACTTTAACTTGTTAGGAAAAACGCCAGACTCAAAACATTCATTTATGATATCTGCCATCGGTCCACAAATAGTATCAGAAACAGCCTTAACAACACTGATAGGCACCTCATCCACACCAACGGAGTACTTTACTGGCAACAGGCCAATAATCTGATTAACCTCAGCGGCAGTTGTAGGCACAAGAAAAAAAGAATACGGCACAGGCTGTATGACTATATCACATCTATGATCATCCAACCCACTATAGACATTACTAACATCAAAATGATTCAAAAAAAGACCCGCCAATACACTAGAATTCTTGATTTGAGCTCGTTCATGCAAGAGCTCCATATGATCAGTCTTTTTATTACCATTCTTAATGCTATCAATTAAACGCCATGTCGATCTGGTAACATTTCCAGAAATGGATATTATGCTGCTGTTGAAACTCTGCTTATAATGCCTAATATATTTTCTAAACATTTTCCGTTCATTTTTGTACCGGTTCAAAATTAGTTCGTTGTTCGATCTGTTATACAGCGCATACATGTCACGAAGATTCGAGGACCATTCTCTCACCTCATTCGTCACCCACTTTTTATCAGTACTGGACTTAACACCAATTTTATTTAAAGGCAAGAAAGTGTCAAAAAAATACCTAAAAATGTTGTAGAACGCGTCATATCTTTCATCACAATCGTGCGCCATCGCTAATTCAGTCCAATCTTCATTTTTTAGAGCATTTGCAAATCTTTCAATATTTTTCTGGTTAAAATGTCTACGCCAACATGTAGCTCTTTTTGTTTTAATCCTTAAATTTGCAACATTCAACAGTAAGGCATAATGATCAGAGATATCAGTTTTTATAATATTACCTGTAAATTCATTATCATTCAAAGTAGAGAATATGTTATCCAGTTGGCTGCTACTTGTATTTGTTACCCTGGTCAGACCCGAGACATTAGATTTCAAATTATAGGTCAAAAACAGCTCACAAATATCCATGGCATCATTATCAGGCAAGTCACACCTTACATTAAAATCACCACACACTTACAAAGTTTTACTCTTACCAAAAATTTCGTCCAACAGACATCCCATTACCTCCAAGAAAACTGACATATTACCGATTGGAGAGCGATACACCGACACCACAGTACATATGTCATCCATCAATGTGACCTGGGCACAGCAAAATTCACAATCAGTATTTACAGGCTTAACACTTATAATAAGGGGTGTCATAGTAAAGTTAGATTCAATATAAATAGAAGTACCCCCACCCCTATTCAAAGATCTACAATAACTGTTTACTAAAGTATAATTATTTAATTTACACATTTCAATTTCATCATTATTGAGCCAGTGTTCATTCAGACATACAATTTTTGGCCTAATATCCTCCAATAAGATTTCCAGCTCATTAGTCTTATTTCTAATACTTCTAATATTCAAAACTAATATAGCAGCTACTGCTAGCCTATCGCCAGAGGAGACTGAACTAGTTCTAAAAAATTATGAACAGCATTATTGCTATTAGGTACATGTGACAAGAACCGATCAGTTACCTCCTCAAGGGACACGCCATCTGTATCAACATTAGCCTGTAAATCATCACAATCAAGTGGAACAGAATTAATAGCATCCGGAACACCCCGGTCATCATTTACGAAACCTTCATTAGCACCCTCGTCCACCGAACATACCTTCGTCAAACTTTTTAAAACAATCTTACATCCAGTGTGACACAGCACATAGTCAGTTAAAAGATTACAAATGGAAAAATTACTATGTCTAAAATTCACACCCTGCAATAAACCCGAACAGTAAATACATATTTGTGCGATTTCTTGCAGTTTTTTGTTTGGTATCGAGACACGTGGTAAAAATTCATTATTCACAAATAAATAAATTTCTGCAATTTTTTTGGTGACACTATAATTTTTTAGCTAAACCTGTGCCCACCCGTAGTTACGTGGCTGCTAAATACCCGACCTGATCACATGTAAAGGGCTAGGCAGCCCGTTAAGCAGTCGGTGATGTCATCGCTTGGTAAATTGGAATTTCAGGCGATTCACTCGAGCGATTAACTCGATTATTAAAATCGTTCGAGTATCAAGTACTCGATTATTAAAATCATCGATTATTCCCAACACTAGTAATTATCCATATACTATCGTCCCTCTATCTAAACTGTAAATTATAAATGTAGATTTTCTGTATTATTATCACTTTTTAAATTTATTCATTTTTTTTCCTCAAAAAACGTTATAAAATATGTGACACTTCATTTATACTAAAATTTTTAACAATACCATCCCATATTGAATATAAAAGTATTAATCATTTTTATTCAAACAAAGCCCATGCCGTTTTTATACTCCGAAATTCATCCCCTGACACATATTTTGCGGCGTCCCGTCCCATAACGTTTCATTAACCCCCTAAGTTAAAATAATAGCGCAGAATATGTACCTACTCTCTCTATTTTGGCTTCTAGTATTACATTTGTCGCCAAATCCAATAAAGATGAATATTAGCATAATGATGGAAGGGCGTTTTGATGCAATGTTGCCGTGTATACAGGGTGGCAACTATTTAATTCCCTGTGTTGATTCCGCAGTTGGTTCTTGATGAAACATTTCTTAAATATTTATAATTAATACCCTTACCTATTGCTGTTTAATACTTCAAGTTTATTAGATTTACCTCTACATATGTAGTATCTACTCTTATTTGGATACTAAAGCTTGTAATTAAGTTACAATACTTATATTACCTGTTTTTGTTAACTAATCCAGCGTTTCCCAAACTGGGGTCTACGAACCCCTTGGGGGTTCACGAGCAATTACTTAGAGTCCGTGAACCACTAATTGTAAAATATCGTAATCGACAATGCCGAACTAGAAATGTATATGTCGCAGCCTTTTAGTTTAATCATCCTTTTCATGAAAAGTTTGCTCTTTTCATGAAACGCTGCCAAACACTGAAACAAATAACTATTACGCCAAAAGGTTACAAATTGTAGACGTTACATGAACCATCTGCCTGTTTCGGCGTCTCGATAAAGATGAGCAAAATTACGTTAAGTGATTGACTTTACTGGACTTTTCATGTAACGCTCCGAATCTACTTTGCACTTGATGTAATACGGAAGTACGGAAGAAGAGCTTATGAAAATTATGAATGAAGAAGTTGTCGAAATATCTGATGCACATGAAGGTCTCGCTGATGAAGATGCTGATATTACCAATGTTGTAACGCAGGAAAAAAATATAAACAGATCTTAAGAATCAATGTGCGAAAATTGATTACGTGATGTTAACATTGCATAAGTTTGTCAACATGGATCTTCAGTACTGTGCAATTTATGTTCTGCCAGTAAAAACACTTCTGAAGAACGCGACGAAGCTAAAAATAAAACTGAAGAAGCAGCCAAAAATATGTTAAGTAAGTCGGCAAAAAAAATACTTTTAATGTAGGCGATTGTGTATTATTGAATATTCCCAAAGTCGACAGAGGTCCAGGAGATTCCAGGAATAGGGTTTGTTTGATAATAGATCAGCAAGATAGCATAAATCAGATTGCTGGTAAGCACGGTACTATAAAGGCATGGTTTGGTGCTGAAAATCTTACTGTTGTGGGTTCAGCATGAAATTCCCTTGGAAAAATCACTCAGCTTCAGAGAAGCTGTGTCATTGGAATCAGGTGGTCAAGGCATACTGAAATGTTCGTGTAAACCTAGCAAACAACAGTGTACTAGGAATAAGTGTATCTGTAAAAAAAATAGCATACTTTGTAATAGCCGTTGCCATAATAGCTTGCGTGCTTTAATAAGTAATATATCGTTTGTTTATTTTTTTTTTAATAATTGAGGATTCTACTTTCATTCGGATTTTTGTTGCTCCTGTACTGTAGCTAGCCGCTATCATACCTTATTTGTAATAAAAGTTATTTTCTTTTGTAGTAAAAGTTATTTCGTTGTTAATTCAGTAAGTGTAAAGTAGATTCGAAGAGTTACATGAAAAGTCCAGTAAAGTCAGTCACTTAACGTAATTTTGCTCGATTTCATCAAGAGGCCGAAACAGGCAGACGTTTCATGCAACGTCTACAATTTATAGCCTTTTGGCGTAATAATTTATTTGTTTCAGTGTTTGGCAGCGTTTCATGAAAAGAGCAGACTTTTCATGAAACGGCTGATTACACTAAAAGGCTGCAACATATGTCAGGTTGCAGCTTTCTTCAAATCTTCAAGTACCATCCATCCCACTAAGGCCCCTTTTATGTATGCGTTTTGTGTAGCGCGATAAAAATCGCGGCGTTTTCTAAAAACCTTGTTCTTAATGTGCGCTTTTATGCAATGATGTCGTGCAGCCGTCCACCATGAAAGCACACATTTAGAACAATGTCTTTCGAAAACCCCGCGATTTTCATCGCGCGACAAAAAGAATTGGGTCATGGTATAAATAACTAAGAGGTACCATTCCACGCCGATGGAGGCGTGGCTTGTGACGTCAACGGGCGAGTGATTTCTAAATCTTTTATGGAGATTTATATTTCTGTTAGCGTTTTTAACTCCCTTGCAAAGGTATTAAAAGGTTTTACGCATTTAATGGTATGTGAAATGAAAGAATAATATCACGATATTTCCTTCATATACTTAAGTACCTCACACCTTCTTTCATTAAAAAATATTAATTGTATTAATACAGAAAGCATTTTAACAATCAAATTCTAAATGACCATGACAGCATCTTTCCTCCCTCGCATCCTCAATCGTCTTTAAAACGCCATAACAATGTCACATCGTACATACTTTAACGTTTCCTAAAATTTAAAGGGAAAATCGTTTTTTAACCTAAAAACAATCCAATACATCTCGAATTGTTGAGTTTCTCCTTTATGAAATCAGTTAAAACAAATGGCGACGATCCCAAACAATAATATTTAGCAATTACAATTTCATAAAATGCATGTCATATTTAATTAAATTGCATTGTTATTAGGAAATGTAGGTCATACTGGCCACGGATTAAGCTATATCAATTTATTCTTCGTATTTTTTTTCTTATTTTTTCAAATAGTTATAAAAACAATTGCTTAGTAATAGAATTTATACCTATAGTTATATATATGTAAGATAACTTCGTACTCGGTTACCGCACTCGATTCTCGAGACAAGTATTCGAGTACATTAAAGAATCGAGTTCTTCTTCGATCCTTGTACTCGAATACCACATCACTAATATTTATGTAATTTTAGTTTGTTGTTCTTATCTATTAATAACGGCTACTGGATTCAATCGAAAGGAATGCCATTCGTCTGATCGGAGATCACGAGCTGACCAAGAACCTCCGACAGCCTAGAACATGGTTGGTGATTGAATCTCTCGAATGTTCGACTGACATTGCCGCCGAACGAATAGGAAAAATACACGACGAACCACTGCTGCCCGTCCACATGTGGTTCAGCTTACTAGTCCTCAAACGTCATTGTTTAAGAATTCCTTTATCTGGAGGAATTCTTCCTTGTGGAATGGCGTTCCTGAGGTAGTATTTTCCAACGAATATAACCTCCAGAGATTCAAAACCAACGTGAATACTTTTATTCGTACACGCACCACCCAGATTTTTCCTACTGTGCTAGTGTTTTATCGCACAAAAAATATAGAACTTTTGTTAGGTTTTTGGTCAATTAGTTAACTGTTGTTAGCTTTTAACGAAACCTTTTGCAAGGTACGATTATATTTACCTGAACTCTCGATTTATGTTTTTTAATTTATTAAACTCAGGTAAATTTATAGTAACAAAAAGCATGGAACTGCCTAGTTTCCATCGTCCTATTAGGAAAGAAGAATTACGATGGACTCATGACCCATGTCGCTGTCAGATCATAAATATAGCGCAACAGTCAAGGCATATTTATATTTGATAAAATTCATATCATATCCAATGCCATTGTGATCACCAATAAGGAAACGTAAATCATATACTGTTATATAGTGCTACCGATTAAAATCAATATAAAACCGATAAAATAATTTATATTTTCGTTGATTTATTTTAGATTATTAATTAAGCCATCTAATAGTTGTAGGTAAAGCCTTTATTTACAACCTAAAAAAAATGGAATGGTTTAAATGGAACTGCCTATTTGGCATCGCCGTTTTTAGGGGCGGTCCTGCTGTCACCATGCCGCTTTCAGGTCATAAATACAGCGCAGCAGTGGAGGCATATTGAGGTTGCATTGATATGTATCAGTGCCGGTTTTATTGCGGGTGTAATCCCTCTATCATAGCCCGATCAGCATAATAATAGTTTAAATGTCGGACGGAAACATCTGGGTTTCCCGACGGCGAATAATAATGGGGTGGAAATTCGATCAGGAAAAGACTGTAGCAGGAGGTGGCGAGAGATTAGCTTACATTAGCTTTTTAATTGGACTTGTTTTAATGTAATGAATATGTTTACGTATAATGTAATGTGATATTCTGTTCGCTATATAATAATAAGAATAGTGAATTCTTATTTTTATGAATGAAAATTACACTTTTGTGCAGGTTTATAAAATAGGGCAAAAAATGTTTTGTAAATTGTTATGTGTTTAAAGTTCTCGGGATTAACACGAAAATAAATCATGTTTACCTATACTTTTATTTACAACCATGCATGTAATAATGACATTTCATCTATCTTTGAAAGGTGGAAAGTTGACGTTTGTTTTTTACTTTTACTTTCCACCCGGGTGGAAGTCTCAATTTCAAAATAATATACGAACACACTTTTTTAAACATGCTAATAGCTTTGCGTGTTTAGATATGTCTACTTTCCCCCTAATTGATAGAGTGGTCATCAGCATTGAATATTGTGACCAAATCGTTGATATCTTCTTTGTCTTGGATTTTTACTGAAATAAGCTAGTAGCGCCGACTTAGAACCATGATCTTGAACTTTGTTTCTCGTACACCATTCTTTGAAACAGTTATATGCCTTGTCATATCTCGGGCGGCTTTTAGTTGGCAGAAGATCTTCTTCTACTATTTTTGCTGCTTCTCGAATTTCTGGTGGAGTAGCAGCAAAATCAAATTCCTCATCTGATTTTGTTCTGTTGTCAAAATAATATATTATTTGGTGACATGGAAGCCATATTCAAAAAATGATATTTGCAATCTTGATGTGTATTATTACCTACGTTATTTTACCACCTGCGGTTATTTGAAATTTCTGCCTAATTTTTCAATATAAATGACATTTATCTTTTATTAACAACACACTTGTTAATTTTACTGTATATCTTACACTTTTTCTTAGTTTCAGTATTAAAATGTCTTTATCGAAAACCAAACAAAACCGAAAGAAGTGAGATAGCAAATCCATGCTTGCAGCTGTTACTGCAGTCAGAATTAACGAAATGGGATATCTGCTAGCTTCGAAAACTTTTAGAGTTCCTAAAACCACGTTGGAAGAGTACGTGAAAAATAAAATTAAGTCACCTCAAGAACTTATACGAACAAATTTGCCAGCCTGCCAGTATTGCCTAAAGAAGTTGAAGCGGATTTGGTTGGTCATTGTGTAGAAATGGATAAGAGTATCCTCCAAGAAGAATTGGCACGACTAAATGTGTAAAATATGCACTTTGTAACAGAATTTGTAATTCCAAAGATCCAAAAGTGCGGCCCATGACATTAGCTTTCGTCTGCCTGACGATAAAGAATTCAGAAAAGGATTTGCTGCCTTGATTACAGGTACCCCATATAAAGATGCCTTAGAAAGTAGTTCGTCAGAACAAAAGAGGAAGATAAGTGTCTCAAAGGGTATTCCGAAATTGAAAGTAGATAAATGTCTGCCTTCTAAAAGAACAAATAAAAAGGAAGGAAAATTTGTTGCTAAGAAGAAAATACCAATCAAGGTTAGGAAGAAGAGTGTTAAGAACCAGGGATCTAGTACTCCATCTGAAGAAGATGAAAAACTCTGTTTAGATGATAATTCAGACATGGATTGTGACATTGGGGAAGAGGAAGCAGAATGTTTTGTTCTGGACTCTCCTCTGAAGATAGGGCGGGTGAAGAATGGATTCAGTGCTCAAAACAGACGCATATATTTGTGATTTCTGTCTCAATGGCTAATTTCATATTGTTTACCTAATATCGGATACCCTATCCGGTATTAGGAACATTTTTTTTGTCAACGAAAGTTTACAATTTTTTGTAGAATTTGGATTTTACTTTCTAAAAGCTGGCAATGATTTATTTTGGGTTAATATATGATTGTGCGTAGCCTATACTTTGTTTTGCTCTAAAGTGTCCGATATTAGGGCACTTTACTCTAACATATATACTTAGGCAATAGAGGCATCAAGAAAATTTAACTGGTAAGTATTGTTCCGAGTTTGCAAAACCAGATATAAGCTGGACAGTTATTTCTATAAATTATATTAGAGAATGATATACAGCCCTTTTATTTCCGATATATTAAAATCAAAAAATTCACCCTCTAATGGAAAACATATTTTCCGTTTAGGTCATAACTCATCTTCGAAGGGGAGAGAATTACGGCGACTAAAAACAACAGACAACAGACGCTACTTGGACCGAGAAATATTGATCAAAACAACGTTTGTTCGTTGGTTCGCATTCCGATAATAATTGGCAGTAAATTATTTAGGATTCCGGCGGAGTTTGTGGCGCGTAAGGCACTCCGGCGGGCCGAAGCGGCCGTTGTTGAGCTAAAGTGGGATTAGTGGCCGGGGGGCAATCAAGGCGGCTCTGACAGCTTTCGGGGACCAACTTTCCATTGTTTTGTTTATTTTCCGTTATTGTTGCCAATAAATACTTTTAGGAGAAATTAAATTAGAATTTAAATTGAATTAGGTTATGTTTTTAGGCAACATTATAATGTTATTTCACCCCGCCCGGGTCTATTGGAAACGGTGCCCTTCATAGTTACGTGTCTCGAAGCTTTGGCCTCATTCTCTTAGAATAAAAGGTGATTGGGCTTGTAATAGTAGTAGTAGTAGTAGTAGAGGCTGGGACACTCTGGCGTGTTTTTTCCTGGAACTGGCCGGAGTTATGGCTATTCGGTACGTGCCCAATAGTTCGTTTGGTATGTTACCTGGACGTTTGAAGACTAGACTAAAAATTTTTGGAAGCAGGTCTGAAAACAGCTAAACAGGTCTAGAAACAGCTAAACAGCTCTAGAATGAAGCAAACATGTATGGAAACAGATAAACAGGTCTAGAAATAGACTGAACAACTAGAACAACTACCGAACAAGTACCGGACCTCTGACTAGTTCCTGGAAAAGTGCGCCAGAGGGTCCCAAGACTCCTGCGCATAAGAGTTTCCTAACCTCTATTCTGATTGATGAATAATTCATGATAACACATCTACTTTAATATAATAGAATAAGGACTTTATTGTACTAGCTTCGAAAAAATCTGCTAGAATTTCTAAAAAAACGATAAAAAACAAACCCGAACAAACTCCTAATCATGGACTCGATCATTTGGAACGATAAAGATAACGAAAAAGCAGATAAGCTAGCCATAGTTGGAGTTCTACAGACTAGAATCCATCTTTTCAATATTCAAACTGACGGTGAAACTGACAATGCAATCAATATCAATACATAGCATAACATTAACATCTAAATAGTATACAGCAACATCTATATGGAGCACAACACCTGCTAAGAGACATACCACTCAATTCCTTAAAGATGCTAAGACCAAGATACTGCTCATGCACCTAAAAAAAATAACGGAATTGGTAAATTGGATCAGGATTAGGTAGCCCGGTATCCCTTGCAGTGCAGAGTCATATGATTTATTATGTCCCGTTGTTTCGTTAGAGAATATCGATCGATCCCATCGATCAGAGCCAATAGATTCTAAGTCGCTCTACTGGATTCCCCAAAATAATTTTGTACAATCTTTTCAGTTCTATATATTATGTGACGATTTTCTTCTGTGAGTTCTTTGGGTCCAATATTGATTCCTATTTGTATAGATGCTGTTTACACCCTATCATTTGGGGTTGTTCGGGTTTGTTCTTTGGGTCCAATGTTGGGCCCTATTTGTGTAGATGTATCTTATACCCATTATTTGGTTAAGATTTTGGCTATTAATTAAGCATATCATCATAGATCTTGTTATGATATTTATTGATTCTATCGTTCATAAATAGTTTCGATATTCCAATAGCAGGTTCTATAAGCCATTGAACTTTTGAATGGCTTCAGTTCTGGCTAGTTTATCTGCTTTCTTGCCACCTCCGAATGACTAGAAGCTGGCAGGCGTTTAACCTTATTGCTTCTCACTGATAAGTCGTTCAGGTCGTGTAGACTTAAACTACATAAATCGATGTGAGCTTACAGCCTTAGGGACAGCTTCACAATGTAATAGAATGTGTATGTTTTGGTTGTGATAGGCCCTTCTAACATAATTTTAAATATATGTTTGTATTAAATTCTTCTTCTTCTTCTTCAATTTCACATTTATCACCGAGATAATAAGTTACGCAGAGTTGAACATAGGAAATGCCATGTAATTTTCGAGTTGGTTCAATATTGGCTTCTCTGTATATTTTACAGAAATTAAACGTGATGGCAAAACCACGATACTCCCATAGTTCCGATAATACAGCAAACACCAGCAAATAATTTCTATTAGCTTATGTTTGCTGTATTGTATTATCTGAAATATGAGAGTTTCGTGGTTTTGCCATTACGTTTACTTGAATATTTCAGATTGTAATTAACTAACCAGACAACTTTGATTATAACATTTATGACATAACATTCAAGTTCGCTAGTTTTGATTGGAAGAAAATAATAATTTCTGTTGTACAGTTATCTGGTTAGTTAACTATTAGCTAAAAATCTAAAATGTTTGTAACGATAAGCTTTATAAATTTTGATTATTCGCATTATAAACCCTTTATGTCCTATAACAGTCTGCTTTTTTAATCACACTAAACTTACTAAATTAAAAAAAATGTCCGGCAATTTGGGAAAAAAGAAGATTAATCAGATACTAACTTACGAGTATCTCCGAGCGACTTTATAAGTGAAAAAGGAAATAACCGAAGGCTTTTCCCGAGGATCCTTATGTTGATTGCCTGCAGGAGCGGGCCGAAACTCGTTAAGGGCGGATTAGGAAGCCGTACGTTTAAAATGGCACCGCATTTTCCAGTCAGTCACTCACACGCTTCTGCTTTTAACTAATTAAATAGTTTTATTACGCGAGTCCCGAACGACACTTACAAGAAAAATAAAATCAAGACCTGAGGCTTTCATGCCTAATTTACTTAAGGAGATTTGATTTTATGACAGAGTTTCTTTTACTGTCTATTGGATTGGATTGGCTTACCCTTGGAAAATTTTATGGAATTTTATAATTTAATTTAGAGGGTATATAAAATAGATAAATCTGTTTATACAGGGTGTTTCGGGGGAAAAGGGAAATAGTTTAATGAGATATTCTAGAGGTCGATAACTCACGGGGTGTTGGATGGGGTAAAGCGCACTAGAGCAGTGTGATCCATATTTTACAGTCTCCGGGGGGTATTCGAGTTTGTTGTAAAAATGCTTTTTTCAATTAAAAATGAATATAATATTTTTATGAATGTTGGTTTTGATATAAAATCAGACTGGCCTTTTAAGATTTTGCGGTGTCGGCGGTATTTGGTTCCTTCTCTCTCTCTTGCCGCAACGGGCATGGCGTCACCGGTAGATTAAATCGGTCAGGATGACGCAATGTAACGTTAAAACAGACGGATAAAGAAATTCTGCAGGAGGCAGTAATTTTAGTCGATTTTGGATTCTTCAAGTACGCGGTATACCGTCGATTGGGGATTCCCAGAGTCGTACTCAAATGCGATTTAGTTTTTTTATTAATTTTTACGTAAGAAGGGGGTCCGTATTTTCGGCTACAGGTTTTAGAGCGTTTATCACCGAAAATTCCGAGAAAAGTCAAACCGCGGATCTTTCCCTCAGTAAATTTTATTTTCACACACTCGTATGTTTCAGTGCGAGAATAAATAACGCTGACTCGTCTTCAAACACTCTTGTATTTGGTGCGAGTATAAATAAAAACCTACATATCTTCGAACACTCGTGTATTTTGGGGCGAGTATAAATAAAAACCTGAAATTGATCCTCTAAAACTCGTAGCCTTCCGTACGTGTATCTACTTGAAAGTATTAGCTTTTTGATAGTTTCAACGGAATACCCTGTGTATTATTTTTTTTAGAATCCTTATTAATTTCTTAATAACTTTCCTTAATATTTTCCTATACATATTCTTTATAGTTCTCGAGATAATAATTAATTTACCTTTTTTTTTTCGGAAAACATGTCCTACAAAAAGTGATAATATTTTTAAACTCTGACAAATTAAAGCACTGAAATTTGGTATGGAGTCAGGTTATATCCAGAGGTCTTTCACTCTCTTTTCAAATATTAGTTATAATAGTACAGGGTGTTTGAAAATACAGATATTTTGATGGTTTGGCAAAATGGTAAATAGTACGTTTTTTTAAATGAATTACCCTATATTTTATTGTCCTAAAAGCTATTGAAATTGTCTATCTTCCTATGTATAATAATAATACTTATCTTGAACAGTTTTTGACTTATGAGCATTTATTTAGCAAAATTAATTATTACAGATAAGAATCACACTTTTTAGACCAATTTGGCAAATAGCTTATGGAAGTTGTTTTGTAATGGTTGACATTTTGCTGTTATTCATTCAGTCTTGTTGTCAATTAGTGTATTTAAATATTTTAATTCTAAAATGCTTAGAAGTGAATGGCCAACATATTGAACATTTATTGAAAAGTAATTAGACATTTTTTGCATTATAAAAATTACAAATTATTTGTATTCTATTTTAACAAACCCAGCACCCCAGTTACTGTCAAATGGCAAAGTTTTTGGATTTTTGCGACAAAATGGCAGACGCGGATATTATCAAAATCAATTTTGATAAAATAATAATTTGATAGTACGTTATATAAAATTTTCGACATAAAAATTTAGATGGCATTATATTTTTTTAAATATGTATTTTTTTATTGAAAAAGACGAAAAATAGAAAAAAATAGTATAAAGTACATGTTTCATAAAGCTAGCACGCGTCCATGTCAAAGGGACAAGTGATGCTTCGTTAAACTTGTACTAATACTATATTTCAACATGTGTGTGGTATAAGACACATTTAGACTAAGTTAGCCGTATTTTCGTAGGTGGTCGTAAGAAAAAATACCAAAATGTGAGTTCCATTACACACAATGAAACATTATTCAAATCGATAGACTGCAAAAGAAATGTTCAACATGACCACATGCTATGCTATTTAGAATTACATAGTAACGTTTTATTACTATTTATTATACCTTATTTCTTTTTCTAAAAAGTCTATAGACTAGTTCATTTTGTCCTTGTGTAAGTCATGTGTCTGTAATAAATCTTTCCCGTTCGTGATATCAGTATCGATTACCTGGACCATTTGTATCCTGCGAAGCGCAAGAAATAAATCTTTTGTTTCGATTGACTTCCGGGAAATACAATGCAATCTTACAAACCGTTAATGTATTGCTTAAATGCTTAGACTAAGACCAGTGAACGAACCAGAATATACAGGGTGTTTTTTAATAACATGCTAATATTCAAGGAGGTTATTCTCGGGTCCATTTTCAGAAAAAAACTTCATATCAACATATGTCCTAAACGTCTTAACGTTTGAGATACGGGGTGGGGTGTTTAAGATTCTCAAAAAATCTTTTTTTTATTAATATCTGTGATACTGCTCTAGGTATTTTTGTGAAATTTGGTACACACTTTCTATTCTTGCAAGTTTATAAGGGGCAAGAGGGGGCAGTTGCCCCCCCCCCCCCCCCCCCTGGGATTTAATAACTTCAACAATTTTTGCCTGGGGGCTTTTCATGAATATAAATCCTGGATCTGTCACTCTTGCCCCCTCCTTAAATATACCTGGTGGTTCAATAATTATGTGTAAAAAACTTGATTCCATTGGAGCTCTTTGGGAGCTCATATCTCCGGAGAGGAGGCCTATACGTAAAAAGTTTATATGAACTTGTAGTACCATTTGTTTTTTTTTCATATCCGGAAGATATCCCACATTTTTCCGGACACCCTGTATACAGGGTGTTATGTAAATGACTTTATTTAAACGGGTGTTCTATAAAAAGTCTACATACTTTTTTTAATCCAATATCTAAATACTAAGGCAAAAACCCTTGTTGCTTTAATGCTGTCGCGCCGCTCAATCCGAACAAACCCGTTAGCAACAATGTAGGTTACTAGAGTAAACTACAGTGATGCCAGATCACACCGCGTGTCTCACCCTTACTTGGATAACCGCCGTGCGCGTATTGATATGTTTAACCTTCAGTATCGTTGCTTCAGTATGTTTCGATACTCGGTGTTGGAACGACGTTGCGAGGGTTCCGTGTGCTTGATGTATACGAATTTTAAACGTTTTGTGAGTTGTAGCATTAACCGATTTTTTTTCTATTGTGAAATAATTCATAATAATAAATGTTGTGATGTGATTTCAAATTTGTGTGATATTATCTACTGTTGGTTCTGTCGCATAACATACTTTTGTGTTTTATTTTTTTATGGAGTTTAATTATAAAACTAATTAGTTTAAAATAAGATGCACCTTAAAATTTTTTTTTTCTAAAAAGTTTGAAAAAGAATACTCAGGTACGCTTGTCGTCAAAAATTGAACACGTGCGTTTACAATTACGTGTTGTAATATGACAACACCGCCTACTATGCTCTTCTGAGACTTGAGACTGCCTCAATAAATTATTGATTGCGAACGTCGTCAGTAGCGGCCACGTAAATATTCAGATTTCATATAAAGTGTACTGCAGGGTGTTATGGAAATGACGTATTATATTTAAATGGGTGACTCCTGGGGTGTCCTAGAGAAGCGCTACATATTTTTTTCAAATCGAACGTTTTAAAAGTGGGGTAACACACCCATAAACCCACAGGTCACTACGCAGCACTGTATCATATTACCCTTCGGACCTATTTCACAAACACATGTTCCGCGCAATGTTTTTTTAGTTTTAGTATTTAAAGCTTATACCCCATTAAAACCCCTTTGGCGTTTTTCTTCCAATCTCAGAACATTACCCTGTATATCGTCACAGACACAGAACACTTAATGAAACACTGAACCAATAACTATAAATCACTTAAAGAAACACATACATGTGTCAAATTAGTTTTTTGAAGATAGGCACTTGTCACACTAATTCATTACACTTTATAACAAACACACCTGCGTGCGTGTATTTGCCATAAAATAAGATCAACCGTATCCCGACGCAGTCCGTCTGAAACTGACAAGATATCTGACAAGCCCGCTACTGCGACCGAACCGACTCGATGAAGCCGAGTCATTTCATCGTTTTGAACGCAAGGTTGTTCCAGGCGTAATTTGGACCGAATTCGGTACATTTTACAAAGGCTGTGTTCAGCAGAACCCATCGATTTATAAGCGATTTTTAATGGGTGACGTCACGATGCGCATTGATTTGTAGTTCTGCTGAATGTATTTTGTTGTCAGTTTTTTGTTTGGATAGGTTACCTTCTAAATATTTTCATCAAATTTTACATTTTATTCTGTGCGAAGTGGATAATTTTATTTTTAATGCTCCTCTTCACTAACGGCGATCGTGTATAATATGTTTTTATAATATTAATTCACTTATTTCGTAATTTTTTATAAATTCCGTCCGACTTCCCATCGATTTGTGAAATGAAATTTGTTTAGTGCATTCAGCAGATGAATACTAATCGCTTACAAATCGGTTTTTTTTTAAGTTCACTTTCTTGGTGTAGGTAACGACCTTTTTTTTAGAACCCTAAGTTTTTTTAAGTGTCCAGTGAAGTATTGTCATTTTTTTAGGCGCCGTGTTCGTACACTTCTATAATATTCGATACAATTTTGACGATCTAGCCGGTACAATAATTTAAAGCTCGGAACAACGCTGTTTGAAGTAGTTTGAAGGTTTCCTTCAGTTCGTTTGTCGTGTGTGTCATTTTTAAATTGAAGGAATCGTATTTATTTTTAGTTACTTAAACAAATAAATCTAAGCGAGAAAAAAAGGACCAAACTTAATTAATACAACGTTCCCGTGTAATATATCCATGTAAATAGCTGCTATTTGTGAGGTTATGTGAGAGGTTTATTCCTAAAACTTATTTTTTTATAGAAATTATGAAACTAATAATTGTTTTTAAATAAGTAAAGGTAAGAGAGCATGTGTCTTAAATAAAATTGCATTTTGAAAGATAACCATTTAAAATTAATTATGGTAGAATTAAAATAAAATTTACGCTGAATACAAGTGAGACGTTTTCTTCCTATTTTTATTTAACATTAAATCTTTTTTCACCAATACCTACAGTTAAAATAAGCTAGAAAAAGTTTTCGTCGAGGCTCAAACATTCTATATCTTTCCGATTATAACACCATCCGCAGTGTTATTCTTGATATTTCAATTATTACGCTAGATTTACTAATCAAATCATTTGGTCGCATGGACACCCGCGACTGACACTGTCAGCCCTAAGTGATCCTTCCCCATTTTCTTCGCAGTGTTCCTGGGTCCCTCGGGATTACTGTTGTGTACAGATTATAAAGCAATCAAATTGTACTAATAGAAATGGGGGTCCGATGTGTAAAGTTTCTTTAATGTTTCGGAAAACGGTATTACCTTACCAAATTTTACACAAATATTAACAGTATAATTACACCAGTTAGTATAAGCAAACGTTAAAAGTTTAGTACTTTTTATACTCTGTGAACAGTGCAGGAATAGGCATAGGAAACAATATTGGCCATTCTGTTACAAACCGCATATTTTTTTAACCTTTCAACATTTTAGAATCATCCGAAAATTTTTTCTTTACAACCATGCATGTAATAATGACATTTCATCTATCTTTGAAAGGTGGAAAGTTGACGTTTTTAACTTCCACCCGGGTGGAAAGTGAATTATTTTTTTGTAATTTTTAAAAATCAATATCTCAAAATAACATACGAACACACTTTTTTAAAAATGCTAATAGCTTTGCTTGTTTAGATATGTCTACTTTTTCCCTAATTGATAGAGTGGTCCTCAGCATTGAATATTGTGACCAAATCGTTGATATCTTCTTTGTCTTGGCATTTTCACTGAAATAAGCTAGTAGCGCCGACTCAGAACTAGGATTTTGAATTTTTTCCCGTACCGTACACCATTCCGTGTAGTTAAAGAGACGGTGATAATAAGGTGTCCGTGAAGTAGAATATCAGTAATTTGTTTTTTCGTAGAGTTTAGGTTCCCCTCTACAACTTTTATATCTGATGAAATGCCGTAGAGCGTTGCTGAGGGGCGCTGTACCGCTTTAGATAGGAAATTCTCAATAAATTCAAAATTATATCGAGCCATGTCTGAAAATTAATTTACAGCATCTGCGTGACCCCAAAGTCATGGGAAACACATTTTCTGACGAGTAAACCCTTGCATATACAATTACCGCTGTTAGATAGAGCGGAAAAAGTGGCAATGTAAAAGTGCAATTTACTTTAGAATTCGATCTCAAAAAAAAAAACCAGGAAAACAATAAAACGATTTTTCAGAATTTCGATTTTTTCCGGATATCTCCGGAACTACTCGGAATTTTACAACTTTCTTAACGGCATATTATTAGGCAACGTAAATGCGCTACTTTACCTCCATTTAACAAACTTCGTATCTCTTACGGTTTCCGAGATCCCTGTACTGGCCCTCCTTATCTTGGACACGTTGTATACTGTTTATATATAGTATATGTGGAAGAAAAGAAACACATGGTCAGTTTTGTCAATAAGACTTCTTTGACCCGCATTATATGCTTATCGACACAAAATGTAAACAGTTCTCTCTCCCTCTTATATTATATGTCTATGATTTTAATCCTAAGGTTATAAAAGATTATCTTTCTTTTTTCACTGTTTTGTTACACGACTAGTCTCGAATTAAACACCATCAGCCAACCTACTAGTAAAAGCGGCAGGGTGATATCGAATTAAATTGCAGTAAATCCATCACTGCCATAAAATCAAACATGCAAACACCGTAACGCCAACATAAACTAAGCAAAACAAACCACTTTGAAATCCAAAATCTCTTGGTAAGTCCCGGAAAAACGGTCGCAATTAATATGGATAAAGTTTGCGGACCCATTTAGTTTTGCTTTTATACAAAACAGAAATAAATCTGGCATATTATACCAAGTCAAAAGTCGGAGTTTCACATCTGTCTTGTCTCCGGCCATAAATACTAATCAGAATAGGATGTGGAAGATAGTTGGTATGCATAGCCGCCTCCGTTATATAGTAGGGAGAGGGTTATTGCAGAAAGAAAAGGATACAGTCTGCCTACAGTAGCATCTTAAGTACCCTGGATTATCATATAAACTGTTTTATGGAAATTACCCGTTCAGAGAACATTTTCTTTTACGGCTTAATCTGTAACGTGTTGTAGAGGTACGCTATAAATTTTGTACGTAAATGTCCCCTAAAACCAGTAAAATAAAAAAAAAACATTAACTTTCCAAATTAGTTTAATTTAGCTGATAGGTTACAAGATCAGAAGAAAGATCAATCGAGAAAAGAGAACAAACGTTGTAATTCGAAATATTGGATTGATATGTGGCAGTGCCCGTAACAGAGCTGCTAAGCGAGAGAATGATTTCATCGTTTTGTATGTAGACCAATAGACAGTAGAGGGACTTCTAAGTAAACTGCTATCCTCTGGTATGCCCAGTCGATTCTGTGCATGGTTGTCTAGCTTTCTTAAGGACCGCTCTCTGCAAGTGACATTGACGGATTTTTCTCAGACACATTCGACACACAGACGACCTTCTCGTGAAAAGGAAAAATCCGATACTTAGTTTTGCTGATGATAGTACACTTATCTCATCTTTCTCTTTGAATGCACAAGCATCGGCTGCCGACGCACATCTTCGCAGGCAGTACGAGGTATCACGCCTCAACAAAGACCTGGAAGAAATTTTGGCTTGGGGTGATAGTAACCAAGTCGAATTTAATCCAGGCAGCAGTTTTCTCTAAAAAGGTTAACATTACAGAACCGGATATAGTCATGGATGGACACGCAATCCCACTGGCTTCATCTATTAATTTGCTGGGCGTCAATCTGGGAGGAAGTTGTGGCAATCCCCAAGATAGCTGCTCAGCAACTTGGTGTATGCTTCCGAACCAGAAAGTTGTACGCACCTCAACAACTATTGACACTATTCAAAGGCCAGATTCGACCATCACTAGAGTATTGCTCTCATGTCTGGAGCTCTGCACCTAAACATACTCTTCGGCTACTGGATTCCGTCGAAAGGAGGGCCATTCGTCTGATTAGAGACGACGACCTGACGAAGAACCTCGACAGCCTAGAACATCGGATACAGGTTGGGGATTTGACTCTCTTTTACAAATATTATCATGGAAAGTGCTCGGCTTAATTCCGCCCAGAGCGGCGAATATCAGAAATACACGACGAACCACTGCCGCCCATCCATATGTGGTTAAACTTAGTAGTCGTAGAAGTTCGAGAACTTCACTATTTAAGAATACTTTCATCTGGAGGACTTCATCCTTATGGAACGACCTTCCCGAGGTCGTTTTTCCCAACGCATATAACCTCCAACGATTCAAAACCAACGTGAATCGCTTTTTGCGTACACGCACCACTCCCAGAGTGCCCTAAAAGATTTTTCCTATAGTGCTTGTGTTTGATCATAAAAAAAAAGACCCAGAATTTTAAATCAAGGAGAATATGGCTTTGGGTTCACAGTCTTTGAGAATAAACAATTCACCTCCAAAAGGTAGGTTGCAAACAACTTTCCAGAAAAGCAGTCGGGAAGCTCTGAAAATTAGAATAATGTTTCTTTGTCGTTTTTTGTTAATGAGACAAAGACATTACGTCGTCTTCGAGGGTTCGAAACGTATTTTTTATGAAACCCTTATTTGAACCGCCGGCTTTCATACCAGCTCTCTGAGCTCTCACGTTTGACACTACCATGGCACTGTCATATTTGTCGTTATTGCAATAAAATTGTTGTTTATCACTGTTTGTGTGTTAAATTTCAGTATTTCTTATGGAAAAATAGTGATTCTTATGGTAAGACTGTGCCAAGTCAACCGTTTTTTTTTTTTTTTTTTTATGAACAAACACAAGCACTATAGGAAAAATCCTTTAGGGCACTCTGGGAGTGGTGCGTGTGCGCAAAAAGCGATTCACGTTGGTTTTGAATCGTTGGAGGTTATATTCGTTTTGGGAAAAACGACCTCGGGAAGGGCGTTCCAGAAGGATGAAGTCCTCCAGATGAAAGAGTTCTTAAATAGTGAAGTTCGAGGAGTACTAAGCTTAACCACATATGGATGGGCGGCAGTGGTTCGTCGTGTATTTCTGCTATTCGTCGCTCTGGGCGGAATTAAGAGGGCAAGGTCAGTCGAGCACCTTCCATGAAAATATCTGTAAAAGAGAGTCAAATCCCCAACCTGTCTTCGATGCTCTAGGCTGTCGAGGTTCTTCGTCAGCTCGTGGTCTCCGATCAGACGAATAGCCCTCCTTTCGATGGAATCCAGTAGCCGAAGAGTATGTTTGGGTGCAGAGCTCCAGACATGAGAGCAGTATTCTAGTGATGGTCGAATCTGGGCTTTGTATAGTGTCAAAAGTTGTTGAGGTGTGTACAACTTTCTGGTTCGGAAGAGTACGCCAAGCTTCTGAGAAGCTATCTTGGCGATTACCACAACGTGGTTATGCCAAGACATATTTCCTCCCAGATTGACACCCAGCAAATTAATAGATGAAGCCAGTGGGATTGCGTGTCCGGCCATGACTATTTCCGGTTCTGTAATGTTAACCTTTTTAGAGAAAACTGCTGCCTGGGTTTTCTTAGCGTTAAATTCGACTTGGTTACTGTCACCCCAAGCCAAAATTTCTCCGTAAACCGTAAACTAGATAAGAAAATATAGACTTTTGAGTCACGTCCGTCGATTGATTATTTTTGTTAATTAACTTTATTATATACCTAGTGTTTGTTTTTCTTAATACAAATAGGCTTCAAATCAGCGTTCCATTTAAAATTTTGCATCTCGCAGCAGAAACGAGATAATGGAATGAATCAGAAACATAATGTTTAGAATACATCAAAGATTACAAGAAATAGTATGTAAATAGAATTATCCACCTCAATTTTCCTACAGGGTGTTTTGAAATTACGATAAAAACAACAGTTTGATTTAGTCCTGCATAATACAACGTGTCCTAGATGGCCAGTACAGGGATGTGGGAAACCGTAAGAGATACGAAATCGGTTAAATGGAGATAAAGTTGCGCATTTACGTGCCTAATAATATGCTATTCAGAAAGTTTTAAAATTCCTTGTAGTTCCCGAGATATCCGAAACAACCGAAATTCTTAAAAATCCTTTAATTGTTTTCCTCGGTTTTTTTGAGATCGAATTCTAAAGTAAAATGCACTTTTGCATTGCCACTTTTTCCGCTCTATCTAAGAGCGTTAATTGTTTTGTAATCTGACGAGTCGTCTTCGAAGGGTCATTATCAACTTTCTTTTTTTAAATACGGTCCTGTTTTTCTGATATTGGAATTTGATAGCTTTTTTTCTGTCGAATGCAACGATGTATGACACATTGTGGTTTAATGGCGTTTCGAGGGTTTTCTGAACAACATCAGGAAATTTTGGGATACGGTACTGTATTTCTCCTAATTTTATAAATAATATCTCATAAGTAAGCTCTAAATGTTTACTTATGTTGGACTAGTTCAATAAATAACAAATAACAAATTAATAATAAACCACAAATAAGTTAACAAAATACAGAAAGATTATTTCAAACTTCTGTTGATTCGGTATTTAAAAGAAAAGTAGGCGCTTGAAACAAAAAAATTATGATGGTGACACGTGATTTGTTTCACTTGACATTCCCATTGTGATCGTTTGAGAGCGTTCTAAGAGGTTTTCTATTTTCTATTTTCCAGAAAATATTCAACATAAATTTACAAATGCTGAAAAGTTTGATATTCTATCGCATGTTTAATTTTATCTCAAAAAAACTGTAATGTGGAGTTAGAAGATGTTATTTGTGCTTAGAGAATAACGGAAATCATTTTGAACACCTGATTATGTGGTCCCTTACTTTTTTCGTTGTTCGTTTTATTACTGTTTTGGAATGATTTTTGTTCACTTATTTGTGGTTTATTATTAAATTATTTGTTATTTATTGAACTAGTCCAACATAAGTAAAAAATTTAGAGCTTACTTATGAGATATTATTTATGAAATGAGGAGAAATACAGAACCGTATCCCAAAATTTCCTGATGTTGTTCAAAAACCCTCGAAACGTCATTAAGCCACAATGTGTCATACATCGTTGCATTCGGGAGAAAAAAGCTCTCAAATTCCAATATCACAAAAACAGGACCGTATTTAAAAAAATAAAGTTGATAATGGCCCTTCGAAGACGACTCGTCGGATTACAAAACAATTAACGCTGTTATATAGAGCGGAAAAAGTGGCAATGCAAAAGTACAATTTACTTTAGAATTCGATCTCAAAAAAACCCAGGAACACAATAAAACGATTTTTCAGAATTTTGGTTTTTCCGGATATCTCCGGAACTACTCGGAATTATAAAACTTTCTAAACGGCATATTATTAGGCACGTAAATGCGCAACTTTACCTCCATTTAACCGCCTTCGTATCTCTTACGGTTTCCGAGATCCCTGTACTGGCCCTCCTTATCTTGGACACGTTGTATAGCCTAATCGAAAAATGTTACTTTATAAAATAATTAAGGAAAAACACAATAAATGGATCTACAAACTGATAAGAAAATGATGAAAATCGCATAAAGAATAAAAAAGTTATGAAATATCAACCTTTCAGGGTGGCGGAATTTTGTGGCGGCGAGTGTATTTTACTCTTCGAGCACCGAATCTTTGGTCAGCACTCACTGATTGTCTTTATGTTGCCTGTGAACATTTTCGAACAACCGCGTATCCTCGGACGAGGACGACACAAAATTCGTGCTAACATAATAATATATATTATTTCTACTATTGCATTAAATTAGTAGAAATAAATCACTGTCACTTGATAAAGATACTTTATCAGGCATTTGGCCGACAATAGCGGCCTTAAAATAAATAACAAATTATTTACACACATCTATCTACATATGCTTGGCAAATAAAAATTCTAAAAAAGAACTAAACATATGTATTTCATCAGGAGTGACATCGAAAACGGATCGCTACATCTGTCGAACTAATTCAAAATAATATATTATTTAATTAAATTGTATTAATTTGTTTTATTGCCAGATGAGATTTGATTTTCGCACCCAAATGGCCACTTTCTGATTAACTTTATTGTATCGAGGTTTATGTTATATTGCAGTTAGTAATTTAATTCTTCGCCGATTTTTTAATTAAATATTATAAATATTTCAGATATTTGTACTATTAATATGGCCGTAACAACCAGAGGCGTAGCCAGGGTCCGACGTCCTTTATTTTAAAATACTCATTTTGACATATTAGCATTTAAAAAGATCTTTTGTTTATTTCAAAACCGACACTTACAGGCTTTGTGACTTTTAACTTTTTTGGTAGTATGTCGTTCCCAATCCCCCACACACCGGCAGAATAACCTCACAAACACAAAAACAAAAGCACAAATTCACATTACTTTTCGCGTAAATTTGTATGCATCTCATGAACACATCTAAGCACCATTCAATCTGAATTAGTATTTTAAAGTGCTACTGTGTAGACAGAAATACGCCCTTATTGTATAAAATGGCATCCGGTGGTCCGGGAAATAATATAATTTTTTCATACATTGGTATTTAACATCTAAAAATTTCAAGTACACGTTTCAGTCTATTTCGGGTTTATTCGGTCGATCGATATTGCGCTATTTGGAAATATCTAAAAATACAGCTTTGCCACTTTCGATATTTTATAAAATTATATTCATAAATTGCGGAATTTCCTTCTGTAATACTATACTTTCCTGTATAATTATTGTCTCGGAAACGGCAACCGCGCTATTTTTCCGAATATGTACGAAGCACTCGACCCTCGGTTGGACTCGTCTATGTTAAGACTGTAGTGGAGATCCTGTTGTTGTCAACATAATTAATTCATCATTCTTCATTAAAGGATTAAAAATTGTATTAGGCCCATTAGAAATTAGCGTCTTTATTATTTCTTACTTTCTATTGTGAAATAATTTGTATCCTATCTTCTGTGTGTGCTGTTGTTCTATGTGTTCGATAGTGTAATTATGCGTTAGTGTTTAGTGCTTTGTGTAATCTGATAATAGGTGCATATCTTCAAAAAACTAATTTGAAACTCGTGGGTGTCTGTGTGTTTCTTTAAGTGATTTAGTGTAATTTGTTCTGTTTTACTATGTATTTTTTTCTCTCGACGATATGCCGGTTATGTTCCGAGATTGGAAATAAGAGGCCGAATGGGGTTTAGTGGGTATAAGCTTATTCTGCAGTCACACACTATCATCAGGGCACGTGATGAGCATAAACCTTTTCCCATAGAAACAAGAACTGAAGGTTTCTGTGTCCTGGATTCCTTACTCGTGTCGGCGGCCTGGATTTAATTTTTAAGTAAGCTAAATATTTATTTTTATAAGAATCCAAAGTTTTACTTTTTTCCACAGTTTGGCAACATTGCGCCAGAACATGTGTTTATTACACAGCTGGGCACTGTAATATGATTGTGCCGCGGAGTGACCTGTGGGTTTATGGGTGAATTACCCCACTTTTTAAACGCTTCTCTAGGACACCCCAGAAGTCACCCATTTAAATATAATACGTCATTTCCATAACACCCTGTATACGCAGCAATTCCACTGGCTTCGTCTATTAATTTGCTGGACGTCGTATATCTTGGCATAACCACCTTGTGCCAATCACGAAGATAGCTTCGCAGTAACGTGGTGTACTTTTCCGGACCAAAAAGTCGTATACACCTCAACAACTTTTAACTCTACAATGCCCAGATTCCAGATTCACCAATCACTAGAATTCTCCTCTTATGCCTGGAGCTCTGCACAATTTTCGGCTAGGGATTCTATCAAAAGGAGAGCCATTCGTCAGATCGGAGACCACGAACCAAGAACCTCGACAACCTAGAAGATCAAAGACTTAATTGTTTAGGAATTCTTTCATCTGGAGGACGTAGTTCAACGGATATAAGCTACAACGATTCAAAACCTTCGAGACAGAGGGTGGAGCTCGTGCATGTGGGTTCCTGGTCACTAAGGGATAAAAGGAAACGAAAAAGCGGACGAATTAGTAGAGTCTGATCGACTTAAAAGTCCAGGGGCCTTGAGCCCGCCCTTAGAATATCAAAACAGGCAACCAGAACAACAACAGATGGGCACAATATCTATCTCGATGGCCCGGCATTCCTGGCCAAACACACGCATGGGTCGTAATTGATAAACCCTCGACTAAACTATCAACTGATAGGTTCCTCCTAACGCGAGCCCAGTTGAAACAGGTGACTACTGCTACCGGGTCATTGTCATTTGAGAAACCGCCTTCAACGAATGAGAGTCTACAATGGAATCATTGAATGTAGACTTTGCGGCGTAGAGGATGAAACTGCCACAATTAGTGCACACGCTGCCTTTGTGACTAATATAGCAACATCTTCTGGAATGGTCATTGTCATATAATAGTACGGAAAATTCTGAATTTGTTCAATAGAATTTCATTCCATCCATTCTTCTGGAAACAGCGCGATTGTAACGCTAATAATACCAGAATACCTCTTACGTTTTCAAAATTTGGAATCTGAATAAGGAAAACGAATGTATGCGGACGGCCTTAAAATACATAGTATACGTATATGTTTAGGATATTTCAAGACGAAGTTGTGTACAGTCGCTAGGTGGGTGGATAATTAATCTTGGCAAGACACGCTCCTCCGCCATGGTGGTTCACGTCACTCCTCTTGCGAGCTTTCATAAATCAACCGCCAAAAGGAACGATCGGCGCCAAGGCGAAGGGCACGGAAGCTGCCGCCTCCGACATCCCTTAAGCCCTGCACGGCTCGTTGCTTCTAATTATGCACGCAAAAGATTTCGCGCTTAATTTAGTCCTACCGGTTTTGCATCTCGAATTTCCCCTTAGTTTTGTGTAATTCAGGGGCGGCGAATATGAATAAAATATTAGTAATGATATATTCATCGACTTGAAGCAAACATCTATCTGTAGAATCCCCATCTGTTTTTTATCTTCTGTATGTTTTTGTTTCCATTTCAACAGCTGATCAGTTTGATATGTCTTTGTTAGGAAAATCAAACACTCGACGGACGTGACTCAAAAGTCTATATTTTTAAACAGTTTACGGCTTAGCACAGTCTTATCACATTAAGTTAAGAATTACATTTTTTCCACAAACAATACTTAAATCTAACATACAATTACTGAAAGACAACAAAATTTTATTTAACAATAACGACGAAAGTTGTTATTCCAGTAGTGTCAAACGTGAAAGCAGGTATAAAAGACGGCCGTTATACTAATTTTCAGAGCTCCCGATTGTTTTTCTGGAACGTTGTTTACAACCTACCTAAGAATGTGACTTATGGTTTATTCTTCAAAGGCTATGAACCAAAGCCGCATATCCTCCTTGATTTAAGAAACAAAATCCGATATTTAGTTTCGCTGATGATAGCACACTTATCTCATCTTTCTCTTTGAATGCACAAACATCGGCTGCCGACGCACATCTTCGCAGACAGTATGAAGTATCACGCCTCAACAAAGATATTTTGGCTTGGCCAGGCAGCAGTTTTCTCTAAAAACGTTAACATTACAGAACCGGATATAGTCATGGACGGACACGCAATACCACTGGCTTCATCCATTAATTTGCTGGGCATCAATCTGGGAGGAAATATGTCTTGGCATAACCACGTTGTGGCAATCGCCAAGATAGCTTATCAGAAATTTGGTGTACTCTTCCGAACCAGAAAGTTGTACACACCTCAACAACTTTTGACACTATACAAAGCCCAGATTCGACCATCACCAGAGTACTGCTCTCATGTCTGGAGCTCTGCACCCAAACATACTCTTCGGCTACTGGACTCCATCGAAAGGAGGGCCACTCGTCTGATTGGAGACCACGAGCTGACGAAGAACCTCGACAGCCTAGAACATCGAAGACAGGTTGGGGATTTGACACTCTTTTACAGATATTTTCATGGAAAGTGCTCGGCTGACCTTGCCCTCTTAATTCCGCCCAGAGCGGCGAATATCAGAAAGACACGACGAACCACTGCCGCTCATCCATATGTGGTTATGCTTAGTACTCCTCGAACTTCATTATTTAAAAATTCTTTCATCTGGAGGACTTCATCCTTATGGAACGACCTTCCCGAGGTCGTTTTTCCCAACGAATATAACCTCCAACGATTCAAAAACAACGTGAATCTTTTTGCGCACACGCACCACTTCCGGAGTGCTCTAAAAGGATTTTTCCTATAGTGCTTGTGTTTGGTGTTTGAAAAAAAAAGAGCTCACAACTGAGAGGGGACCAAGCGCGAACAAACCTAAACTGAAGTTGTGGATCTGCCCTCGGAGGGGTCAGCCTGTTTTTTTGGGGGGAAGGGGGATGGTACCACGCAATAGTACGCAATAAAACAAAAGGAAGAATACAATTTATTTCCAGAGGTATTTCGATCATTTCCGGTACTGCGGCCTGCTCGGCGAGAAAGTAAGATTTACGAAGAGAAAATGTATTATATTATACAGGGTTTTCAAAAATTACAAGAATGTAAACAAGCTCCAGGGGATCCCTATTTTTATTATTCGAGCAAAACGACAAATAAAAGAACTTTTCGAATTTTTCGAGTACAAATACAAAATTTGAATTAAATTATTATTTTCATCATCTTCATGAAAATGTTCGGTTGCCCTTGCCGGTTTAATTCCGCGCGACGAATAATACACAACGAACCACTACCGCCCATCCATATGTTGTTGAACATAGTACCCCCCCCCCCCCCCCCCCCCGAACTTCATTATTTCAGAATTCTTTCATCTGGACGAAGTCATCTTTATGGAACGACCTTCCTTAGGTCGGGTCTCCCAACGAATATCACCTCCAACGATTCAAAACCAACGTGAATCGCTTTTTGCGCACACGCACCACTCCCAGAGTGCCTTAAAGGATTTTTCTTTATAGTGTTTTTGTTTGGTCAATGAAGAAATGATCTAATCAATTATTGAGATGTTTAAGTGCAGCTTCTTCGCTCAATATGGCATATAGGTACCTCTCTAAATGTTTTGGCACATTATTTTTACTCTGTTAGGACAACGTCCCTCTTAAATTCAATTATTGAGAGTTTTTACAATAAAAATATATCTACATAAGCTAAATTTGTATTGTCCTCTTTATTTGAACAAACACGCCAATGCTACAGCTCCAAGTATATTTTGACGATTCCCATCCGAATCTAAGACTGTTTAGGAATGCAAGCACTCCGCTCGGCCGACATCACATTCTGCCTCCCCGAGAAACATGTTTCCATGACGACGGCCCCTCGACCGGGCGCCATTTTGGCCCCCAAAACGGGGGAGTTAGCGGGAGCGCCACAAATTTATATCTGCCTCATCCGGCGGCTCAAAGGAGATCATTACCAAAGCTTTCTACTCAATTGCGGATCGCGTCGGGTTTGATCTATTTGTCGACGCTCTTTACCTGGCTCAGTCTTATTATTTTATATCATTTCTTTATTGCCCCTTTTTCTCTATAGATTTGCCTTTTGGACTTTTTCTTTTATCGAGATAAAAAGAAATGCTTTTAATAAAGAAAAGGTTATTTTCGAACACATTCCGTTGCTGGCGTTTTTTCGTATCTGAATTAATTTTAAATGTGCCATGTATTATGTACATAATACAACTTACTATACAATCAGTGGTGGTTCCAGGACTTGTCGGGCCCCGGGCGCTATATTCCATTTTAATAATGTTACGCATATTGTATATTAGGCACAAGTAGTCTGTTGGAACGTCTAGGCGCTACAGAATCCGGGCGCGCGCCCAGTGCGTCCGACACTGCTGTACATTATAGATTATACCAGCGTTTCTCAAACTTTTTTAACCACGGACCCCTTTTGATACTAGAATTTTGTTGTGGACCCCCAGCCGATCACTACATTAGTACAGAATTAATTCTGGGATAGGAAGTCATGCCTAACTAATTACCTTTAGTTAAAAATAATTTTCATTCGAATCTTATTATTTTTCACAAATCAAGAAGAATTAATAAGCAAGAATCTGAATAATATATCACTGGCTGCAGCAAATGTACTTAGTGAGATGGATAGTTCTGCTTTCTTCTTCTTCCACGCAGCTATGTTTTGTTGGGCTTAATTTGAAGAAAGCTGCAGCCTTATACAGGGTGGCCCATCGAAAACGAAACAGAGACATTTACTGGCAGCTCAGTTCTTTTTTGGAAAAACGCTCAGACCCGTCGATCCGCGATCATTTAGTTGGTCCTTTTTTCTTGCCTGGAAATTTAACCGGTGAAATGTATTTGGAATTACTGCAAGACGCCATAGATCCTGCATTAACAACCATAATTGAAAATTGGAATGATCGGCGGTACATTGCGAATAGGTTGATGTTCCAACAGGATGGTGCCCCACCACATTACGCATTACGTGTTCGACAATATTTAGATCAGACGTTTCCAGGTCGATGGATTGGTAGAAGAGGTGCCATTGAATGGCCCTCAAGATCGCCAGACTTATCACCTTTGGATTTCTTTCTGTGGGGTCACTTAAAAAACAAAATCTATGCTACTCAACCAACATCGTTAGAAGATTTGCGACAAAGAATTGTGAATGAGTGCCTTCAAATTACTCCTCAAATATTGCAAAATGTGCGGCAACGTTTTGAGCAAAATCTTTATTACTGCATGGAGAGTCATGGTGGTCATTTCCAACATTTACTTGGCTGACGGGTCAGTTCATTCTTAATTTTTAAAGTACTTTGCTACCAAATGTATTGATTTCCACTAATGATGTATTAAAGTTTTATTTAAGTTTAAAATCAATAAATCTCCAAAACTACTGAACTGAAGTATTGTGAATTTTACATCATTATAAAGGGAATTGAAAGACCTTTAAAATAAGGTATCACTCGACCCCCCTTTCCATTTAAGATTTTAGGGGTGGTGCCACCCCCGTCCAGGGGGCTGCACTTGTTGACGTGATTTTTTTCCAATTTTGTGTCCCCCTCGAAAACAAAATCAGGTTCATCGCAGGTTCCGCTGATACTGCTGACGATTTCGATTTTTTCAATCTCGAAAATCAGTATCGAAAAAACTAAACCAATTAGATTTATATCTGGGTTAGACACTGGCCTAAAAGTATCGCCATGACACGCGAGGTAACTAAAAAATTACTATTCCTTCTAAGCACATTATTTCATCGAAAAAACGTTTCATAAACAATCGATGCGACATATTATCCCTTTTGGGAATTAAAAATAAAGATCAATTCCCCCAAATCTATAATACAGAGTGATAACATTATAAATACAAAATCATGCAATATGTAAGCCATACCTGGTTTTTAGCGAGCACTCTGTATTATAGACTTTATTTGTTGAAATTATTTTTATTTTTAATTTAGTCGAAGTGATGCAATATCGCATTGATTGCTTACAAAACCTTTATTTGAACAATATGGCGTGTATAGAAGAAATTTTTAGAAATTAGGTACGTACATCCCTACGACTGATTTCGGTTCTGACGGTCGTCGTTGGTTCACGTCGTTGGTTGGCAACCAAACCGGCACCAATACCGTCGAGGGTTGCCTATATGATGGCGACAACATTGTGCGCAAGACAACAGAAGGCGCACCCTTTAAAAATATGGCCGGTAAACAATGCGCACCAACACATTTTTTCAATCATAAAATTTAACTTTTTACTGCGCACCCCACGTATCCATAGTTATAGGTCGATAGGTTATCCACGGTGGGTGGCATATTAAGAGATCTCGGAAACTAAATTTGCACTCGTTATAAAAATGCCGATCTTTTTAAAGATGGTATTTTGATGTATCTACACTCGCCGGTACAAAATTCCGCCACCCTGAAATTTTGGTCAAGTTTGATTATTAACTTTTTTATATTTTATGCGATTTTCATGATTTTGTTATCAGTTTGTAGACCCGTTTATTGTGTTTTTCTTGAATTATTTTTCGATTAGGCTATATTATACAGGAGTAAATCAAACTGTTGTTTTTGTCGTAACTTCAAAACACCCTGTAGGAAAATTGAGGTGGATAATTTGAATTACATACTGTTTCTTGTCATCTTTGATGTATTCTAAACATTTCGTTCCTTGATTCATTCCATTATCTCGTTTCTGCTGCAAGCTGCAAAATTTTAAATGAAACGATGTTATTTTTATGGAAAATGTATATCATGGGTATTTCTACCGAAGCACGCACCAATCTTGTACTTGTTGAGCTCTAATCGCTCACCGTTTCATTGAGGAAATCCTCCAAGAAGTTGTTGCTCTATTTGCACCTTTCATTGGGAACCAATTTACACTAATGCATGATAATGCTAGACCTCACGTTGCACATGTAGTAATCGAATATCTGGATGAAGTTGGACTTTCAAGATTGGAATGGCCCGCATGTAGCCCGGATCTTAATCCAATGGAACATTTTTGGTGTCAACTTAAAAAGGCCGTTCGTCTTCGTCCTGCACAACCATAAAACTTGTAAGACTGGCGCTTCCCGAGGAATATCAGATTATCCCTCAAGAAACGATAAGTAACCTTATTCGTTCGATATCACGAAGACTACAAGCTGTCATTGGAAATACACGATATTCAAATTGTTTTTGTTAATTAGCTTCAAATCAGCGTTTCATTTAAAATTTTGCAGCTCGCAGCAGAAATGAGATAATGGAATGAATCAAAAATCGAAATGTTTAGAATACATCAAAGATTACAAGAAACAGTATGAAATTACGATAAAAAATAACAGTTGATCTACTCCTGTATAATATAGCCTAATTGAAAAATCTATTCAAGAAATAAAAAGTCTATGCTTGTCAGGTGGTATTAATATCAAATACCAATATGGAAAATTATTATTTCCAGACCACCCGATGATCCTTATACAATAAGGGCGTATTTTTGTCTACACAGTAGCACTTTAAAATACTATTTCAGATTGAATGGTACTACCAAGCAAAGGAAGCAATCTCCATTGATAGGATGCAGCCACCTGTAGACCGGTTTCGAACTTATTTGTTCTCGTTTCCATATTGGTATTTGATATATACCACCTGACAAGCATAGACTTTTTATTTCTTGAATAGATTTTTTAAAATTTGACTTAATCAAATAACGTCTGTTCAGATTGTGTGGGACTATTAAAAGATGGCGCTGCGCGCTGTATTTTGTCGACTACCGTCGATAGTACGGCGTTAAGTTAAAGTCCTCTCTGATGATGGGTATGCACACCTACCCTGTACTGACGAGAACAAATAAGTTCGAAACCGGTCTACAGGTGGTTGCATCCTATCAATGGGGAGGGCTTCCTTTTCTTGGTAGTACCATTCAATCTGAAATAGTATTTTAAAGTGCTACTGTGTAGACAAAAATACGCCCTTATTGTATAAGGATCATCGGGTGGTCTGGAAATAATAATTATCCATATTGGTATTTATAATCGAAAAATGTTACTTTATAAAATAATTAAGGAAACACAGAATAAACGGGTTTTTTACAAACTGATAACAAAATCATGGAAATCGCATAAAAACTAAAAGGTTATAAAATATCAAACTTGACCAAAATATCAGGGTGGCGGAATTTTGTGCCGGGGAGTGTATGATTTCCCTTTATACCGGATGTTAGACTTATTAATTTAAATAGAATGTATATCTTGTCATATTTAGATGAAATTAGCAAATTATTCGCCGTTTAGTGATAAGGAAAGGTCGTTTCAAGCAATTAATTAAAATTATTTTAATCATGACAAAATTGGTGTATATTGTTGGTGATAATAATAAGGAATTATCCACTATGCACGAGGAGTAAGCATTTACTCGCTGTACCTATACAGCAGTCATAATTTCCACCGTGAATTTTCTATATTTTGTTTTATACGAGTAAGAAAGCAAAGAGAACCTACCGCGCAGCACAACGGTAAGAAGTATGGCGTCGGTCTTGAGCCATTGATCCCCAACTTGTGCCGCCAACTCCAACTGGATTTGCCGGATCTCGGCCTTCCTTCATAATTCTTTTTTATGGTCTCGTGTGCCACCGGCCAATGTTCTCGACGTATCCTTACAGCCACCTTCTGTTGTTTTGACTTTATTGAGATTAGTTTCATGGTTTTTATTCATCATCGTTTCCAAGCTCTCTTTATCCGCAGCCAAAATTTATGGAGATACATAAAAAAGATAAATTAATTTGTCCTTTCGTTGTGGCAGAAATTTTATACTCGTCGTCTTCTATACGTACGTATTTCGTTTGAGAGAAAGTTAATCATCTCAAGTACCAAATTTTAGGATAAATTTTCAATTTCCTTTTAATTTGATATGCGCGTGGGGAAAGTTAAATGAAATATATTACTTTGAGATTAGTTTTATGGCTTTATTCATCATCGATTTCAATCTTCCTTCAAATGCCGCCAAAATGTATGCATATAACTAGAGATACTGAAAAAACAGATCAGTTGTATTAATTGAATCTGACATTTCCCCAAAAGAATGATTCTTTTAATATAAACTGCTGGCCATTTGCTTTCGAGCAAGAAAAATTTCGCCTAAATTTAAAAGTTAATATTTTCTGAACCAGATATGACATCGATCTCCGGTTTTTAATGGTTGATAGATTTGTCCCTTAGGAAACAATTGCCAAAGCTGAATTGTCTTAAACTGTCAGAAAATTTTATATACAGGGTGTTAAAGAGGATGATGATTTTTGCTCCAAATTCAATAGCATGTAACTTTCACAATAATATTTTTAAATTGTATCACTGTACGTCAATTGAATCACTGGTTCATAGCAAAGAAAGTAATCTGTCACATTTTTGATATCTGCTATATTTTAAGAGATTACTACGGGTTACTTGTGAGGTTCACCTATAATTGCCCAGGCTAGCTCTCAGGATCGTTGATTCTCCTACAGCCTCTAGTACTCTGTGTCTACCAATATTAACTTTGGGCGCCACTGGTTTTTTTGGAGAAACCAGAACCTTCTGAAAAAATTTATTGAAACGAGAATAATCATTTAATTACTGTGATTTTATTCCACACTTTAGTTAAGCGAGTTAAATGACATCAACTGGTTATTCGAAATCAAAATTAAAATCTTACTTATTTCATTTTCCTAAAATTATGTAGGTACATTTATTGATACAATTTACGGAACCTGAAAGAGAGTGAATTTAAGACGATGGTATGTTTAACCGGGGTAAGTCGAAATTGCAGTACGCTGTATACTTTAATTACCCAGGGAAAATTCATGAATTTTGTTTTCTGGTGCGTGTAGTTATATAGATAGTTTAAAACGAAGGCATACCTTATTGTCTTTTACAATATTGTTACTTGAAAGTGAAAATATCTTAGTTTCGATAAAAAAATGTCTATGGTCTATAAATAAATAAAAAATGTCTCGATACCCGATAGTAAGAAGACTCATCCAATAATTGAGGGAAACCCATTCGTAGAAAACTCCATTGTGGAAAACTCCATAGTAGAACCATTGCCGTGGACTTAACCTTGGACTTCCCAGATAACACAAAAATATTCAATGAATATTTATAGAATTACATTTGCGGAGAACGGAATAATCATTGAACCTTCGCTACGGAAGATATATATCTACGGAATAAGTATAAATATCCAGGAAAGTGAAAATGGTAGCAATAGGCATATTCTCAGAATATTCAGAAAAATATTCTATTAATCTTCTTTGAATATTGATGAACACACGTACGGAATATTCAGATAGAATATTTCAGGAATAATTCAAATCTTCTTGAGGGATCTCCTATGAATATTCTGTGACGGAGAAAGTAAGGTATACAAATATTCTATTCACGTGAAGATAGTTCTATAAATATTATCTGAATGAGACAGAATGTTATAATAATTACATAATACAACTGGAATATTTACTGAATTAAATGTTTGATATTGGATATCCTAATAGAAAAATTGCCACATTTTTATCTCGGTTTTTATTTTGTACCAAAACGAACGTTTAACTTTTTTTTTAATCAGTTTTGGAAGGAGAAATTAATAAAAACTAGCATGGAAACGTATACATGCAGTTTTATCCCCACCAGCATAATTTGTAGCCCACTCTGTAATCATTTGAAAATAGTGTGAAATAAAATACTAAAGGTAGGTTTAGTTTCAGTTTAATAACATTATTTGAAATTAACAATCATGTATGTATATCAACCGCTGTGTCCACGGTTTGTTCAGTCTGGATTATATTGTTTTTCAATCGCTCTCCCGCTTTCGTAAGCCAAATAGCTATAGACGATTCAATGTCTTTATCAGATAGAGTCATTTTGTTGCCTTTCATAACAGCATCTAAAAACATACACGATACTGTCAGAATAGTAGATGTAAAATATTAGTGTTTGATTACAGGTCAAAATGCAAACATTTTAAAGCGAAGAAAAAAAGAAAATATGACTTGCTTTTAATTGACCAACAATAACTCTGCTGATTAAATTACATATTTTTTAAAATTATATTATAGTCGTTAATTTGAATATCTTATAAAACCAAAATAATTAAAATTTTATTGCCACTTACCAACTGATTATAAATATTTTCAGAATATTTTCGTAACGTCTTCAATGGTTGACAGCGGAAAATTGTAGGGTTTCTCAAGGGCTGCTCAATCAGCAATTCCTGCTGTTTGTTACTCAAATCTAAAAAATATTTTTCCTTTAATGAAACAAAAAATAAGGACACTTTAAAGATTAACAAGTATGTATTAGATGTTAGTCGTGGAGGCAATAGAATTTTATTTGCTATTATATTCTATTAATATAAGTCCTGAAAACCTGAATGAAAATCCTAGGAAGAAAAGTTAAAGAATTTTTTGTATTAATAAAAATATCTTCAATTTCATATGAAGCTTCCTCATTTTCTGAACAGAAATTTCTAGAGTAGTTATTTTTTCAGTACCTATAAGAATAACTTGAAAAAGTTAAAACCAAAATAGTATACTGGTGTATTTGATGAATTCAAAAAGGAAGACATTTAAATGGAAATTTGTGAATAAAGCAGAGGGCACTTGTTAGATAGAAAAATATCTATATAAACCGAAATTTGTGGAATCAGGCGGAACCATTTTGGTTTAAACTTCTAATGGTAGGTCACACAAATATTTTTAACCATAATTTAACTGCGAATTGCCATAAATCTAGGAAGCTATTAATGAACAAACTGGACATATACATAATATACTACTTACATGAGTTACATTCTGAAAAAATTAACGATTGCGATGCACTGTCTGGTATATTCGCTGAAAAAAAAATTAACCATTGAAATATTATTTTTATTAATATATTCTTTACAGAAAATATTTTTATGAAGTATCTCGCTACCCACCTTTACCCACAATATTCTTCTTTCTTCTTCCACATTTTGTTTCATTCTTTTGTTGAACACCTTCTAAAACACATTATTTAGTTACTGAGGTAGGTACATTAAGTAGAAAGAAAATTATTTTTCATAATTAAAAAGAAACGTTAAAATTACAACATACGTGTACCTTTTTCCCTTAATCTTTCAACGGAGGGGTAGAAAGTGGTGGCAGCAAGAGGTCATCGTCATCTGTATCTGATGATTGATTGATGATGAAATCATAATTTTTTTGGTTTTGTCCTTTTTCTGGGTAATGTCGGTTGATTATCCTTTGCCATTTTTGAGGCAACGTGAAAATCATCATAGATTTTTTATCGTATTTTAATTTTATGTCGTTTCCAAGTGACTTGCATTGTTTTATTGCTTTGGGTACATGTATTGAGCTCAACTCTTCAGGCCAGTAGCAGAATGTGTTGCATATTGAGAGCCAGTTTTTTGGAATAACCCCTATCTTGCAGAAACTCTACAACTAACCAACGTGTAATCATCAATTTTACGGGAATTGGGGTTTTTAAGAACATTTATTAATTTTTGGCATATTGCTTACCTCTTTATCTTATAACAAGAAATACCAATACCACATAAAAATTAAGCACTAACCAAAGCAGATGCACAATAAATAATTTTACTTTTTTTATAAATGCACACGGACACGTGCACGAGTCTGAAATGGAAATGTCAAAAGTACAAAATTATATTCTGTCATCCCACAGTATTTTTATACCACATAGTGGTGACCCAATTAACTTCTGGAGGATTTTCAAATTCTTTTAAGAATCGGAAACGTAAATTCTTATGCGAGTCGCACAAGCCGGCATATATTGTTGTCGTTTGGAAAAATTTTAATACGGAATGTGCGCATACGTGTATTTTGGTCCAACCTAAATAATATATATTTTTAAGAGGATTGGTGATGTTGAATGTATAACAGCACCCCACCCCGTAACTTTCCACAAAATCGCGTTTTTCGCACCAAATTTTAAATTCAAAACACCCAGGGATTATGGAAGATTTAAAGTGGTCTATTTTACCTTGCTTTATTATCGAATCAACTTGTTTGCAAAAAATGCTTGCGTCAAAAATATGATAATATCTACTGATCATTCAGAGAACATTATAAAATGAATATTCTTTGTAGAACATTCGCGGGTATTTATTTTAGACTTGCCTTGAATATTCCTTCTCAGGATTCAGGGAATATTCCACAAAACTGTTAATATTCCAGGAATATTCATGTCATGAATCTGATTAACCTACCCTGGATATTCCCTTCCAGTGTTTTCAGAGAATATTCCAAAAAATATTGATATTCAAGGAATATTTATAGCATGGTCTGAATATATACATTCGCTACCGAAGATTGTGTGAATATTCCCAGAAGATTTGTGTTATCTGGGTTACGCTTGCCTCCAAGTGGAAGTGGAACGTTGCCTTGGACCTAACCTTAGACTTACACGTGCCTCCCATTGAAAGTGGAACTTCTAAGTGGATAGCTGAGAGAACCATTGCCTTGGACCTAACCTTAGACTTACACGTGCCTCCAAATGAAAGTGGAACTCCTGGATAGAGGTGGGACATTGCCTTGGACCTAACCTCGGACTTATACTTGTCTCCATCTCATAATTGAACGTGGCCCCTTAGTAGAAAAATACCATCCCATAGTGGAACGGACCCAGTAGTGGAAAAATACCATCCCATGGTAGGACTGACCCAGTAGTAGAACGGACCATCCTGAAGTAGAAAAATACCATCCCATAGTAGAACGGACCATCCTGAAGTAGAACCCTCTACCATGAGGGAATCATATGGGATTCTGCCGTCACACGACACCCATAAACTAAATCTTCAAAAATCATAGACATCCTTCGTGTTTCTGCACCCATATAAACCGAAAGAACTTTAAGATGTTATTTACTTCACTGCACCGACCATCTCGCCGCAAAATTACACTTTTAACGAAGACTTCAAGAAATTAGCACCTCATCTTCGGACTCCTTGACAGAAAGTGTCTTTGCCTGTCTTTTCCCTTTATCAGCTAAACTTGGTCCCAAAAAAAGTCACTTCCTCTCGTCTGACTAACCTACCAAGAAAAAAACAAGTTTCCGGTCTTTCGCTGGCTCCATCAACGAAAACCTAACTAATAGCCAAAAATGTCCTGAGCCACTCCCTATTAGTGACAAAGGCCTGAAATATAAAGGAGGATTTGCACCTAATCCTTTTCTGTGCTCGCTGTTCCTCTCGACCGCTGCCGATCATCTGTTATCGATTTTTACAAATCCTAAAGTCATCGACTCCTGGCTGTCAGTTGAAAAATAAACAAAACCATAACAATCCTCGTTTTACAAGGCAAAATCTATAATACAAGGTAATTAAATACTCATGAAATTTAGAAATACTATACACTGGAGGTCAAGTATTATTTTATATCGTTTATTTCGTTCTTTTATTTATTAAAGTTTAAAATTAAGGTGAACAAGTGAACTAACCGTGTTTTGTATCCTTTTTAAATCATAAAGCAGTAGCATTTACCTCAAGATAGGTATCTTGGGATTTTTAAATGCTACAAGATACCAATTTTTTTGAAAAACTTTGCTTTTTTTCAACTTTTTGTTAGCTAGATCCAACTGTGCGTTGTATCGTGCAAACTTTGCAAGTGATTATTATACCTTATGAAAAGCTTGTTTATATTCAGTAACAACAATTGTACCTAAATGTTGTGATGTGCAATGGCGTACTTATAATCACTTATATGTCTATGCTTTATGAGTATCTGACAATTTTTTTGTATTGGAAAGTACTCGCCCCTAGATTAGGCAAGTTTTTCCTTATTTTTTTGTTTTTCATATCGCGCTACAGGTATATTATACAGTGTCTACAAAATTTTAAAAAAGATAATTTTTTTATTTAATTGTTTGAAAGAATTTATTTATTAATTTCTAACTTTCTAACACGATACTATTCCTAAAATTAAACTTACATTGAAAGGCACGATACAACGCATAGTGGGATCTAGCTAACAAAAAGTTGAAAAAAGAAAAGTTTTTAAAAAAAATCGGTATCTCTTAAAATATAGCAGATATCAAAAATTTGACAGATTACTTTCTTTGCTATGAACCAGTGATTCAATTGACGTACAGTGATAAAATGTAAAAATATTATTGTGAAAGTTACATGCTATTGAAATTGGAGCAAAAATCATGGTCCTCTTTAACACCCTGTATATAAAATTTTCTGACAGTTTAAGACAATCTAACTTTGGCAATTGTTTCCTAAGGGACAAATCTATCAACCATTAAAAACCGGAGATCGATGTTATATCTGGTTCAGAAAATATTAACTTTTAAATTTAGGCGAAATTTTTCTTGCTCGAAAGCAAATGGCCAGCAGTTTAGAAACAGTCAGTCCAAAAACTCTCCATCACTATAAGCTTTATGCAGGGTATCCGGGAAAATGTGGGAAATCGTCCGGCTATGACAAAAACAAGTGAAAAGGGTACTTTTCTTCAAGTTCATATAAACTGTTTTCGGACGGGCTCCCAAAAAGCTCCTCCAATGGAATCAAGTTTTGTATACAGGCTGTTATGGAAATGACGTATTATATTTAAATGGGTGACTCCTGGGGTGTCCTGGAGAGCTCTACATATTTTTTTTTAAATCGAACGTTTAAAAAGTGGGGTAATTCACCCTTAAACCCACACACAAATCCTCGGCATATTCATATATGAACATATTACATTGCCCAGCTGGGTAATCAACAATGTTCAGGCACAGTGTTGCCAAAATCTTTTAAGTGTAAAACTTTAGTTTCTTATAAACATAAATATTTAGCTTACTTAGAAAGTAAATCCAGGACGCGATTAAGGAATCCAAGGCACAGACAATTTCAGTTCTTTTTTCTACGGGAAAAACATTATGCTCATCACTTGTCCTAGTGTGGGAGTGTATAATAAGCTTATCACTAAACCCCAACACTATCCCATAATTACACTTTACAATAACACACATAGAACAAGAGCACTTAATCATTTCGCAAAGAAATAATAAAAACGCTAATTTCTATGGGCCATTAACCCTTTACTAAAGATAAAATGAAACAATTATGTTAACAATTGACAGAAACTACCCTTTGAAATGAATGGTCTCATCCACCTTCGGACCAGTCGCACTTTCTTTCCGAGAACTCTCCGCTACTAGAGCCAGCGGGGTTGCCATTTCCGAGACAACAATTATACAGGAAAGTAATATTATTGAAGGAAATTCGACAACTTATGATAGTCGCTTATAAAACATCGAAATTGGCAACGCTGTATTTTTAAATATTAGCCCGATTGTCCAAAATCAGCTGTTTAAAGAAGCCGGTCGATATCGATCGAGAGAACCAACGTGTTATTTATTTTTAAAATTTTTAGATGTTAAATACATTATTTCCCAGACAATAAGGGCGTATTTTTGTCTACACAGTAGCAATTTAAAATACTAGTTCAGATTGAACGGTACTTAGATGTGTTGTGACGCGAAAACTAATGTGATTTTGTGATGTGAGTACTTGGTGTTTTTATAAATTAAGTTGGTTTTAAATAAGTCCGAAAAGGTAAATAAAATTGTATTTTTTTTTCTAAAGGGTAAGTGGCATTTATAAACTTTTAAGTTGTCCAGATCTGACGGGTGTGTATTTTTTAAACACTTGTCAAAATTGAGGTAAACTTGCATTGAAAAAGAAAAAAAAATCCCTTATTGAAGTGACCAACTAACCGACTTGAACAGGGATAGATAGCCACATACAACTTATTTTAATAAATAATAAAACAAAAATTCTTAAAGTATTTTAGTTCTATTTATTTACCTATCTGTTGGGATGATTATTAAGCTATTACAAAAAAAATATGCCATAATCCTAACCATTACAAAAAATTTTCTAGGGCATTCTGTGAAAACCGGTGACCATCTCACCCCACTTTACCCTATACGATAAAAGTTTATATTCACTTGTCTTCTTCCTATCCGGGATATTTCCCACATTTTCCCGTACACCCTGTATACAGGGTGTTATGGAAATGACGTATTATATTTAAATGGGTGACTCCTTGGGTGTCCTAGAGAAGCGCTACATATTTTATTTTTTTTAAATCGACCGTTTTAAAAGTGGGGTAACTAACACTCTAACTCAACAACTGAACTCATGAACTGAACAAACACCTGCACCCGACCGAATTGCTGTTGTATTGGTTGATTTTCAAAAACAGCGTATGCAGACGCGGTCAGTCTAATACTAACTAAACGCAGCCGCAAGCCTAAAATTGTACAATTCTATAAAGTTGTACAATTCTATAAAATTGTACCGAATTGGACACCAACATAAAATAGAGTATATCTTAATGTATGGAGACTTTTTTGATTTAGTATTTGCTAATATATGTATTTAAATGATAAGGTAATATTTCAATAAAATATTTCACAGTTAATTTTAATTAATTTTTATATTGGTTAGTATTGAAATAATAATATATAATTTATTTCATAGTTTCTATTAGCTGGTTAAAATTAATAAAAAAAATATATGAAAAGCTTATAGTGTATGCCAAAAATGGTACATTTCATTCAAGGGCAATATTTCTTTAATTCAAATTTAAAATAACTAATTGGTTCAAAGAAATCTCAGTTTACGCGCTTTGAGGGGATGAATACTATTGGTCATTCAATTTTTGCAAACACCGTTTTCCATTTCAAGTTCGAGATCTTCACCGAAAAGATTTGGTCGGTTGTTACTTTACTTATTAATAAATTTGAGCCAAGCTATTGATTCCTTTATAACAACTTTCGTTTCTTATTCTATAATATTCGAACTTCCGGCAATCAAACGTTGGCGGCACAACTCGCGCGGCTTAGAGTTGCGTTCGGCCAAATATCGGTAAAGATGAAAGGGTTTCGGGAAACCTGCGCGCTGCCTTATTGCGAAAATTGATTTATGTTTTTTATGGCGGGACTGAGCCAAACTCTAAAAGTAAAAGTGGCAGATTTATGGCCTCCCGCATGTAAACAAAGCTAATCGTCAGATGTCATGAGCAATATGCCGACAGATAACCTTAACCGGCGAACAGGACCGTACTTCGCCCTATATATGAAAGAAGGCCTTCTGGTCATCACTGAAAAACCACTTTCAGAATTAATCTTGATATCTGTTGTCCACATATCGATAGACATAAACATAAACATAAATATTTTATATTAGATAGATTTTTAATATCGTTACATTGATTTCGGTTAATTACGGTCGTCGTTGGTTGGCAACCAAACCGACACCAATATCGGTGGGGTTGCCTACATGGTGGCGACAACATTGTGCGCAAGACAACCGACGAGCAATCTATAAAAATATGACCGGTAAACCGTACGCACCAAACCCATTTTTTCACTCATAAAATTTAACTGTGCCTCCATAAGTTCCGTAACTCAGCCCGGCAAGACAGGCCGCCGGGCTAGCACAGTTTGGTGAAGTCCCGCCATAATGGCGGAGTTTTTATTAAACTCTAATCAATCATAAATCTTCCCTTACCAAATGTGATAAGGAACTTGTAAGGTTTTCTTGGAAACTCTATTGCATAAAAGAAATAAAAGAACCAGACCTAGTGGTTTATTTATGACAAGAATTTTCATCACAGTCACACAGCGAGCCATCTGTTGATAATGCATAACATTTCAGTGTTTGGCAGCCATTATTGATTGTTCGATGCTTCACGGCATAAGGTATCTATATAGAGTAGCATACTAACATAGAAAATAATTATATTATTTATCTTGATAAGTTTTCGTTCGATAGATTCTTCCAATTCTAATTAGTATTGTTAATTTATTTTTCATTGCTCATGACTGAAATGTTAAACTTTCACACTAATTAGGGTGCGAAAAACTTGACTCTAAAGCACTAGTAAGTGCGAAAAGTAATTGATTTTTAGCATAGTGTGAAAATATGGAAAGGTTATAAGCAGAATGGAAAATAATTAAAATAAAGAGCAGGTCATTTATATTACATTGTTCAACATTGATAGTTCCTTTATTAAACAATACAAAACTCTTTAAATTAATAAAAACTTTGAAAATAAAATGTTGCTGGACATATCCTTGTAGGTAATATATTTTCAGGAAGATGCCTTACCATTTATTCATTGCCGTCCCGATCGGATTGTCATGTGATTCTATGTATGAAAATATATTTAATAATGTAAAAATACAGTGAAACAGAGACCTACGGAACCGTCTAAATGTGTCCGCCTAATAGAGGTGTCCGCCCATGGGAAATTTGTTATTAGGTAATATGTAAATGCAAAATTATTACTATGTATATGTATGTACAGGGTGGCCAACTAAGCGAGGTAAGCGGCTATATCTCAGAAACCGTTCACCGTACAGCTTTCGGAAAAAAATATTTATAGGAAAAGTTGCCAAGAGAAATTGCTGTAAATTATTTGCAAGTTTGTAGGCCGGCCGCTAGAGGGCGTAACACGAATTGTAATTTGTTGCCAGTCGATTTCTCTACAATTGGCATAGGTAAGGTATATTGATAATACTTATAAATAAATCTCACTTGTATCGTGAACAACTTTGCTTAAACAATTTTTTCTCTAGCTCTGCAAATAAAGTGGTGGGGGTAACGCAAACATCGATTTGCAAAAAATGCAATATCTCAGGAACGCCTTATCTGAAAATATTCAAATTGGTGTTATTTAAAAGAGCTCTTCTTGCTTTATTAGCTACACTGCAAGCGATGTCTATGTCATTTTTACTGTAGTCGCTAGATGGCGCTTTCCACAGATTTAACATATTTATCGTTTTTCTCGAAAAACTTAAATGCAATGGTAAATATGTTATTACAACAGTACAGAGAGGAATAAAGGCCAGAGCAAACGGTGAAAACCGCAAGTTCCTATCTTTTTTCTAACAGGAGATATCAATGAAAAATTAATTTATATCCTACTAAATCTCCCGCCCCGGTACTTACATATGTTGCAAAAAATAAGAAGGCTTTGGAAACAAAATATATATTATATATAATAGGAGTATTGGGAAGAAACGTTCATTTTATAAACCAAAAGAAACGTATTCTAGTGCTTCCTTAAATGCTCAAACTGTCTGCCATCCTGGCCTATACATTGTCTGAGCTTTCCTATAGTAGAAAGAACAGCAGCTTCCACTTCCTCTCTTGACAGGTGAAGAATTGCATTTTGAATTTTGTTCTTCATATCTTCCCTAGTCGTAGGCCTAGCTTGGAATACAATATCTTTTAATCGTCCCCACAAATGAAAGTCCAAACAGGTCAAGTCAGGTGACCTGGCTGGCCACGGGAAAAGGCTTCCTCTTCCTATCGATCGGTCTGGATCTCATTCAGGTATTCTCGCACATTAATTGAAAAATGTGCTGAACAGCCATCGAGCTGCAGGAACATATTTTGCCTGGTTTCAAGAGGCACAATAAAACAAACATTCCTAAGGAACTCCAAAAGCAGGTTCCCATTTAGTGATTGGTCAAAGAAATGGGGTCCAATAATTGTACCCCCTATTATGCCACACCATACATTGACACTCCAACGTCCTTGGTGCTGAACTTCTCGCATCCAGTGAGGGTTTTCTGTAGCCCAATAATGCGTGTTATGTAAATTTACCCTTCCGTCGCTATTAAAAGTGGACTCGTCTGTCCAAAGAATATGGGATAAAAATTGAGGGTTGTCATTAATCATGCCTAAAAGCCAGTTGCAATGATCCAGCCTCCGATCAAAATCTTGTTCATTTAACGCTTGGCGCATAACGATATGGTAAAAAAATTAGGTATATATACATATCAGGTAAATAATCAAAATAACTCCCAAAAGAACACTTTAAAAATATGTTTTCCATTTTCACAGATAAAATGCCACCTTTCATAACTGACGCAAATAAGTATCATAACTTTCTACATTTCCTAACCAGTTAGTAATTAGGAAACTTATTGTATGAAACATGTTTTGTGTAACAATATATTATATTTTAAAATATAATAAACTTACCTATACTCATTTAAAATATTTTGAATGGTAGTTCCTGATATTCCCAAATCGGAAGACAATGTCCTAGTACTAACATGGGGATTAAACTCTATATATGCTAAAACATTGATAATATTTTCTTCAGTTCTGCCAGTACGACGTCTCCGAAATATCAGTGAGCGAAAGCTTCCAGTGGTACGTAAGCGTTGTCCCAGCGCGGAAAAACTCTTCTGCCACAATGACGGCGATTTGGATATCGCAATGCATAACTCCTTTCAGCGATTGCTGCATTTTGAAAGCACTCGAAGTAAACAGCAATCATATCAACTGCTTCTTCATTAGTAAACGGCATTTTTAAAATTCAAAAATTAAATGGAAACGGATCTCAAAATGAATAATTCGACGATTCTTCCCAATACTCCTATTATATATAATATGTATTTTGTTTCCAAAGCCTTCTTATTTTCTGCAACATATGTAAGTACCGGGGCGGGAGATTTAGTAGGATTTAAAGTAATTTTTCATTGATATCTCCGGTTAGAAAAAAGATAGGAACTTGCGGTTTTCACCGTTTGCTCTGGCCTTTATTCCTCTCTGTACTGGTGTAATAACATATTTACCATCTAGCGACTACAGTAAAAATGACATAGACATCGCTTGCAGTGTAGCTAATAAAGCAAGAAGAGCTCTTTTAAATAACACCAATTTGAATATTTTCAGATAAGGCGTTCCTGAGATATTGCATTTTTTGCAAATCGATGTTTGCGTTACCCCCACCACTTTATTTGCAGAGTTAGAGAAAAAATGGTTTAAGCAAAGTTGTTCACGATACAAGTGAGATTTATTTATAAGTATTATCAATATACCTTACCTATGCCAATTGTATAGAAATCGACTGGCAACAAATTACTATTCGTGTTACGCCCCCTAGCGGCCGGCCTACAAACTTGCAAATAATTTCCAGCAATTTCTCTTGGCAACTTTTCCTATAAATATTTTTTTCCGAAAGCTGTACGGTGAACGGTGTCCGAGATGTAGCCGCTTACCTCGCTTAGTTGGCCACCCTGTACAAATAAACATAACATAACAAAAATACACTAGTTTTAGTTAGGATGTAGTACTAACAAAATCTTATAACGTAGTTTGACGCGTTTGCGTTTTAAGCTTGCAAGCTAGAAAATGTAATTCCAAGTCTGATAACAATTCCATTGCTGTAGAGTCACCTCTATTCTTTGCATACTCTTATAATTCCTTTACCATACTAATGGCTTGTTGATAATTGGTGACATTTGTTTCATTACTGCATTCAACTTCTTCATCAGAGTCGTCAGAGAGAGATGTGGTTTCAGTTTGGACTACATAATCGGTAGGAATGGGGTCACTATCATCTTCAAATAGCACATTGCTATCAATATTAATGAACTCGCCCAAATCATTGTTCTTAAATGACAAACTTCCACAACATCAATATTCTCTTTCAAACTCAAAACGCGACATTTTTGTGCCATTGTTTACGATTTTAACCTTACAACTTACAAATAAACGGCGGACTGCTGTCGGGGAATCACACATACTTTCATTCGGCGAAGTCCTTTCGCGCTGCCACGCATACGCGATTGGTTGCCGGTCTGTCTTCAGAGAGTTTTTGCACGGTACTTATTCGTCTTCCAAATTAAAAAAAAATTTGTCCATTTAAAGGAGGGTTTTCGCACTTTTTGTATGAAAACAGCCTGTCCGTGTCCGTCCAAAGGAGAGTCCGCCCAAGAGAGGTTGATTTTCATGTACCTAGTTCCGGATTATGAAAAAATGTTCGCTTAGTAGAGATGTCCGCTTATTAGAGGTGTCCGTTAGGAGAGGTTTCACTGTACAAGAAACACTGATTCGGTAAAGTGTAATTCAGATAACTTGACAGAATATAAACTGAGGTTGTTGTCGTTCATTTATGAAAAATCGAAATATATAGACCGGGACCAGGACAAAGCTATCCTTAAAACTGGTCACATGTCCTGGTGTATCGGCGACGTATGGCAACCCTATAAACTGTTCTCACTAAATAGTTTTTTTTTTCTTTCTATGGTGCTATGCTGGTGTATATTTAACCTTCACATAAAACATAAATACCTGATGGTGCGTCCGATCAGGACATTTAGAATTTCCCATGTAAATTGCGAATAGGTCAAATATTCGCACCCGTATTATTTTAGCTCAAAATTGTACTTAAACTTTTTAAAGACTACAATAAGAATAATGTTTCTTGTTCAATTTAAAATGCATTTTTCCAAAAAGGTTAACTTATCGGATACAGGTCAGTAAAACAAACTTAGAAGATCAAATTTTGTATTCTGGCCTACGTTTCGACCACTATGAGGTCATCCTCAGAGCTCTGTATTGTTTTATTTAAGATATTTACTTTATTTTAAAAAAAATATTTTTAATAGATTTTTTAATATTTTTTTTTTGGGTATTATAAGAGGCGGCAAATTTGTATTTGCACTCGGGCGGCAAAAACACTTTGCCTCAAACTCCCCTACGAATTAAGCTAATGGTCTCCAACCTCTTATTCCGACTGACCGGTATAATTAATACTATTTTGCGGATCGCTTACACTAAAAAAGAAAATTAAAACTTATTTTGCACTGAATGGCATACGAAGCGACTTACTATAATTTTAAGTACTATTTGTGATATGGATTTTGATAAACTTTTGACTGGCGCATAACCCCACTATTTAGCTACCCATTGGCTTAGCAAAGCTTTATTTTTCCGTTCATTTAATTTAATATAAGGGATAAAAAAGATATTTTTCTGCTAAAATAACTGCGACAGGTAGTACACGAGAGTCTTTACATTTTTTCTTAACTCTCTTTTTACAGTTTTAAAGTTATATCGCTTATTCCAGAACATCACATTTTATATACATGGTGTTGAAAAAAGGTCGGTACCTCTGAATAATTCCGGGGCATCGCATTGCAGCGGAAAATGTCTGGGGACAAAGTTGTTTGGTTTTGAAGGAGGAATAGTTTTCAATTTAAACCACCCCCCACCCCTCAACCCGCGGGCGGGGGTAGGGGTAAGTTCAGATTTTCAAATGGAACTTCATGTTTTTTATTGGCGTATCGTGTTCTCCGACCAAAAATAAACATCTTTTGTCCAAAAAAAAATTTTTATTCGGGCCCATCCTTCACCAATAATCACCATGAGAAAGACAAAATCAGAACCGTGCGAAAATCAAGTTTTATCCCGGACATACTCTTTTTCTCTGTCTTGCCCGTGGAATACAAACAACTTTTTCTCCATTTTCCGCTGCAATGCGATGCACCGGAGTTATTCCTGGGTACCGACCTTTTTCAACACCCTATATACCTATATACTCATACGTAGGTATACATAATGCGACAACTTACATTTTTGTCGCGTCAAAGACCATAGAAGGTTTATTAATAAAGATACGATTTAGCAATATTCCAAACAATATAAACTAACAACAAAAATACATATTAAATTAAACAATACAAAAGCTAATAAAAAACCAAAATGGAATAAATAATCATGAACCATTCAATAGTGTGTTGGTCCTCCTCTTAATTTTAAAACGGCCGCACATCGCTTGCCCATGGTGAGATGAAGTTATTTCTTTTCTCTTTGACGCGATGAGTAGTACGAATACATAAAATGTAATATTCCGGAAAATTCGGTATAACTTTAAAACTGTTAAATATAAAAAGAAAAATAAAGAAGGAATATGTAGAAAACAGAATAACCATTACTCTCGTGAATACGTACTAAGTAGGTACTTCGATGTAGGTACCTAAAACCCCCATGTCCCAATTTAAATTTTAGTAAAAATATTCCAGTTTTTATGTTATTCCCCATATTGAATTAAATGAACGGAAAATTAACCTTTACTACAATGTGTGTTTAAATAGTGGGACTACCCACCAGTGAAAAGTTTATCAAAATCCATTAAGCGGATCAAAAGATATGATGTCGCAAGAAGTACTTAAAATTATAGTGAATCGTTGGGTATATCAATCAGTGTATTTTTATGGGTATGCTAAAAAAATATATTTTCGCAGACCGGTGGTTGGAGAACACTGCTCTAAGCTATCGGGCCTGCTGCTTAACAATAAAAAAAAGTTGCCCATATGTCGTGTAAATTCTGCCTGTCATACAGTTATGTACCATCGTGCCGATAAAAAACTAGAACAACAAAATTTCTTATTTTCTCCTTGACTATTAGGAATTATTGCTGTCGAGTCTGGTACCAGTAAAATGTCATATACAAATTTGACATGTCAACATAGATTGTCACTTTATCATTAACTTGTCAAGCACATTTTTTTTAAAATATGCCACAATTAACCCCCCAGCAAAAGGCTATCATCTACAGTCGGTTGCGAGATGGTGCTTTTATTATTAATATTGCAGGCGAACTGGGAGTGAACAGAAATATCGTGTTGTTGGCGAAACAAAAATAGCAAGGCATCGAACTATTATTAGGAGCAGTTTCAGGTTCCCCTAGAATGTTTGCGAAAGATAAAAATAGAAGAATACTAATTATCAAGAAGTAATAAACAGGAATGTTCTATGACTACATATTAAAAAAAATTGTTGCTACGACAAATTTTGTGTTTGTATATTTTTACTTTCTGTCAAATTTCTTTTATTATTCAGATTTATTTTCATTCTTTGGCGACATATGAAATATTGAATTTTTCTTAATAAAAAATGCGTAATACATTTAGTTCCTCAATATAAAGTTCAGCTCAACTTTATAAAACAAGTAACATATTTTGATGCCACCTCGTATTCTCAAAATACAAACCTTAAACTATGTAACATAGGTTACTTTCTAAAAGTTAGGTGTTTTTACCTTTACAGCTGTCGAGGATCTTTTATAGTCTATGAGATATGTATTTCCGTTCCCAGTTTTTGAGATTTTGCTGTCCTAGTTTTTTATCGGCACGATGGTACCTACTTAGCAAATCCAAAACAATTACGGAAAATCATTAAACCCTTCCCATTTATTCGTACAATCTATATGGTGTGTCCATCTTATTTAGGCAGCCATAACTTAGCCTAAAATCCATATACATAAGACCGGTATTATGCCAGTAATACAATGCGGCAAGTACGAACAAATGCCACCACTGATGCGAATGTCCAACGTAATCGAATTTTCCAGCTGCCCAGCGTTCAGGAATTTTCGCTATATAAATCAGGAAGGCTGTTCCGCTGATGAGGTACATTCCGACCACTCTTGGCACAAGAAGCTAGAACAAAAAATAATAAAAGTTCTGAAGTTAAATGTTACATACGGGGTAATCATGTATAAAGTTCCGCCCTCTGTTTTATTTTTCATACTTGAGAAAAATTATAAAGATTTCTATACAGAGGTTTTCAAGTAGTATCTGCAAGGGGTCAAATATCTTAGGTCTGCTGATTTAGAGGGGGATTATCGAAACTTTTTATTTTGTCATTTAATTGTCACGTGACATCTGTTCTCAACACTTTAATTTTTGGTGCATTTCAATACTATTTACTAAACTTTAGTAAGAGATACGATTTTTTTAAAGAAACAAACTTGTTTAAGAAAATTGTATTAAATTCAAAATAGTGTAAATACAGTGCAACCTTGATAATCCCGACTAATTAAAATCGCGGTCATCCGGATTATTGAAGTGAGACAGTTTTTTTAATGAAAAACGAAACATTTAATACAAAACAACTAGAAAATAGTACATAAACAAAGATTGAAAAAAAAAGCATACCTATTAAATTTTATATTATTTTGTGAAGTAATTTGTAATTTTTGTTTGCTTGAATTACCGAGTACTATCAAATCCTGATCATAGAGTACACAAAGCAGTTGAAATGTTTTGCCGAAGAATCGGGTGTAACGAAGGTTCGGATTATCGAGGTTGCACTATATGTTAAAAATGTTTTAAAATTTGGCAACTCTATTCACATCCTAAGATTTTAATAAAATATTTCCAGCCGTTATGCGGATTTTGCATTGCTCGGGTCTTAAAATTCCCACCCTAGGTTAGGTAGGTTATTTAATCTATGGTCTTGGTTAACATTTTATATGGAGAAAATTTTAAAATTATTTTACCTCAAATCCGAACAAACAAATTTTGGGGAAGTTAACCCTAAATGTCAACTTCATTATAATTACTTGTGTTTTTATTTGATTTTTTCACTATTTTTTCTTCTCTTGTTAAGTAAAATAGTTCTTACGTTACCTTGTGGGATGGAAGCAAATGATACTAAAACAATGAAACTTGGAAATTACTCAAGGCCCAATACTTGTAGCAATATTGCACCGGGGAAGAAATAACATTTTCAATAATATTTTATTTAATACTTAAAATATAAAACCAACAAAATATGATAACAAAATAGGCTTAATCTAAAACCTATAATTAAATAAAATAGATCTACATCGACTACTTAAGTAAAATTAAGTAAACGTTTTTCGGTAAGTGCGACTTCTCTCATAATTTCACCAGTTAAAATGAGCAAGACTGGCGTTGGTAATATCATTATCACAAAGAACAACACAAGGCAGTGCAGGTCGATTTCTACCAATGTAGAATATCACTATACAGGGTGTCCCATTTTCGACACTTTTATAGTGTATCTCCGTTACTGTTAGTGCGAATCAAAAAAGTAATGTAGGTGTCATGTACTGTTTTTGGGTCAAACTTAAAATAAGAAAATCAAAATTTGTAAAATTTTCGCTCGCTTAAGAGATACGGGGGAAAATGCTAATATCCTAGAGACAACTATGTTGACATTCTAGTTGTTAGTAACATTTAATGTCAATTTCATTTTTATATATTCATTTGTGAAAATGACTTTTCAGCATTTTGAAAAATTTGGTATGATATCTATTATTCATGGTGTGTTATAAATTTGAAAAGAAAGTTTAAAACGACCTTTTTAGCTTAAAATATACAAGGTGTTCTATTTTAAAAAAATGAGGTTAGGTCCGATAACTTTCTTACCTGACCAAGTATACTTATTCTGAAAACGGCAGATTATTCAACAATCATTATAAAGAAACTTCTGTATAGAAGATTTTTCTGTATCTCTTTTAACTAAGAAAATAGAGGGTAATTTTGAAATTGTCCATTTGTTGATTTTCCCCCGTATCTCTTAAGCGAGCGAAAATTTTCGAATTTTGATTTTACCATTTTAAGTTTGACCCAAAAAGAGCACATGACACCTACATTACCTTTTTGATAGCACTAACAATACGGAGATACCCTATAAAAGTGGAAATGGGACACCCTGTACAAGTCCTTGAATTTATTCTGATTTTTTATGTCTTTTTAGGAGATACATAATACATTTTTTTTTTCAAAAATCGATAAAAAAAATATTGACATATGGATTGAAAACAATTTTTATTTTAAAAAATTTCAAGAGGTATCAAATACATTATGTTTGTGAAAAAAATTAAAAATGCTTATTTTAAAGTTTTAACAAGTCGATTGTAATAATAATTTTCGATTTTTGAACAATCATTATGTACGGTCGTCCGGAAATGATCAGCATTTCCTACTAGGTACACAATGTACTATTATTGAGAAGATTGGGGTCAGTAATTACAGAATTGGAAAAGTGACAGCGGTTAGCGACCAGAGCATATTCTTAAAAAATATATTTCGAGCTTCCAGATGTATACATTTCCCCTGAGAATGCTCTTGCAACAATTAAAAAAAATGTATTGGCGTAAAAACCCGAGGTTTCATACATAAAAGTTACGTAACAGCATTTACTCATTTAGGATACATCAAAAACCAAGTTATATTCGATTCTCTCCGATTTCTGCCCATCACACATCAAAATAGCTCACGGGACCATTTTTTTGAATAATTTCCATTGATGTTCTTGTAGCTATTCTATAAACAATTATAATCTGACCCTAAAAATAAAAATATATAAAAGAACATGATACAGGGTTGCCCAGAAGTCCGGAATAAAATTAATATAGCCTTAACCTGTAACTTTTGGGGAAAACGCTCGGACACTTCAACTTAGTTTTATATATGCTCACATTTTGACGTTATTCGTTTGCTTTTTTATAGACATTTGTCAAAGATATGACGACATTGATCTTTTTTTTAAATAGACATACAGCTTGTGATACATCATTTGAAAGCTAATATCTCGTACAGTATGCTCATTAGCGCGATTCTGTCAAGCCGTTTTAAAATGGCGCCTGTTAAAAGTTTTTAAAAAATCCCTATTTAAATAAGTGGAATGATAAATTTTTGAAGTTTTTTTTACCTTTCAAGGTAAGAAATCTTCATTGTTTCACGTTCTGACATTTATGAGCATACTGTACTAGATATTAGCTTTCAAATGATGTATCACAAGCTGTATATTTCTATTTAAAAAAAAGATCGATGTCGGCATATCATTGACAAATGTCTATATAAAAAACAAGCATATATAAAACTAAGTTGAAGTGTCCGAGCGTTTTCCCCAAAAGTTACAGGTTAAGGCTATATTAATTTTATTTCGGACTTCTGGGCAACCCTGTACTATAATGTTCTTTTATATATTTTTATTTTTAGGGTCAAATTATAATTGTTTAATAGAATAGCTACAAGAATATCAATAGAACAGTAAAATTACTCTGTAAGCTTTTTTGAAGTTATGCTATCTTTATGGACAAAATCTGGGTTCTTTACACTGAAAGATTATATAATGGTTTTAAGAGCTTTTTGCTCAAAATATTTGCGATTGGGGTATAAGGAAAGGAATGTTAGTTGGGGTAATGTACGGCTTACCTTAGTGGATGCATAAAATTTGGGGAAAGCTGGAAATAGATAAGTATTTAACAATCTTTATTGCTCTGGATAATTCTCAATGGGAAAATAAGTAATCAACAAAGAAAAAAAAATATTTATCATTGTGCGCCAAATTGGAGCAACTTATTAATTTATATTTGCCTTATGTATTTTAACGCACAGTTGAATTGAGGAAATAATGTACGTGCGTCATTACAGTAACAGTATGATTCAAATCCATATTATACAGAGTGTTTCTTAATAACATGATAATATTTAAGGAGTTTATTCTTGGGCCCATTTTCAGAAAGAACTGAACATCTTTTGAAATACTGATTGTGTTAAAGATTTTCAAAAAAATCTCCTTTTTTATGCTCTAGATATTTTTGAGAAATTTGGCACATAATTTCTATCCATCAAGAGGCATTTTATAATGTATAACCTCTTTTATTTTATCCCGACTAGTGGCGTTCGTGCGGGAATTGCCCTCGGTATTTAAAAGAAAGGTACGCCACTTCCTCTTTTTAAATAAAAATAATTTTTGAAATTATCATTCCTTTCCGAGCAAATGTCGTCTCTTAATTTTTTGTCGTTTGACGTACAGCTTTCGTATAAAAAAATTAAAGTCATTCCTTTGCACTCTGATATTAAATTAAGTAGGTATTAACAAAGATTAAGGATCTAGTAAGTATTTAAGTCATTAATCTTAACAAATTATTAAAAAAACTTGAAAACCTAACACCCTGCATCTTAAATGTTAAGACGTTTAGGACATATGTTCATATGAAGTTTCTTTCTGAAAATGGACCCAAGAATAACCTCCTTAAATATTAGCATGTTATTAATAAACACCCTGTATAGATCAAATAAGACAAAACCACCTCCAACGTAGATATAATATTATTGTATTGAAGTCAAAAATTAAATTTTAAAATGGCAGTTGACGCATTATCATATTTTAAATTTTATTTAATTATATCGATTCAAATATGAATTATTGTTTAAAATATAACAATATTTCTTGACAAAGGTAAAAAATTGCTTACAAAACACGACAAGAAATAAATGTTTCGTTATTATTGGCACATTTCGAAATTTTTTTTCGTATAGAAACCAAGCTCTTAGAGATGAAATGGTATCCTTACCGATGGGATATAAGATACTCCCGGTTCCAAACACTGATTGTTATAGGTTCCTCACAAAAAATGTAATTTTTTATAATGTAATTTTTTATAACTAAATATACAATACTTACAAGCGCTGCTAAAGGGGAGGGTCCAGGGGGTAATGACTCCCCCCCCCCCCTTCTTCTTAGAGATGAAATGGTATCCTTACCGATGGGATATAAGATACTCCCGGTTCCAAACACTGATTGTTATAGGTTCCTCACAAAAAATGTAATTTTTTATAATGTAATTTTTTATAACTAAATTACAATACTTACAAGCGCTGCTAAAGGGGAGGGTCCAGGGGGTAATGACTCCCCCCCCCCCCTCCAAACCAACAGTGGAACACGAAAAATTACATTATATACCGGTTTGACAGTTTTTTTGAGGAGTGGGGGATTTTCTGGTAAGGATTTAATTTGAAATCCCCCCACCCCTCAAAAAAACTCTGCGCCAAACTGTCCTGATATGAAACTTACTAAGTTACCAAAAAAGCGCATAAAAATAGCTTCAAAAATAACATAATTATTGAATTTACGCGATTTTTTGTAAAATCAACTCTTATCCAAATCCTAAATTTTAGGTATGTTTAAAAATTTATAAAAAAAAATAATTTTAAATTTAGTTCCGTCCACAGAATAGAGTAGCTAAATTTATTTAATTCACAAAAAATATGCACATAAATTATAATCACAGTGTCCAAATATGACCGTTAAAAATAGGTTATTTGCTGTCGATAAGAATTGATTTTATAGAAAGTCGCGTAAATTCAATAATTTTGTTATTTTTGAAGCTATTTTTATGCGGTTTTTTGATAACTTAGTAAGTTTCATGTCAGGACGGTTTGGCATAGAATTTTTCTGAGGGGTGGGGGAATTTTTTTGGGGGGATTTAGTTTATATTATATACAGGGTCCGCAAACGAAGCGTGGACGGAAGATTAAATCGTTATCGAAGAACTTATCAACAATACTAAAACAGTTTAAGATATTGTATTAAAAGCGGCATGTTTTAAAAATATTTTACATTATACAGGGTGGCCCAAAAAAGTGTGACAGAATAAAATTATATTTTTTTAAATGGGACACCTAGTATTTTATTGCATATTTAGGTTCGTATAACTATCGTTTATAAGTGTCTCAAGTTTTATTTAATTTGGTTTTGTAGTTTCGAAGAAATAAATTAAAAACTAAAAAAAAAATTTTTGCAGTCCTGAATAAAAAAATCAAAAAAAACAATCCAGAACTATTTTTTAACCCCGGCATTGAGTGAAATTTATAACAAGAGGTCTAGAGATACTATGAATGTAATTGCGTTTATTTATTTTATACAGGGTGTTCATAATAAGCTTTCAAAAACCCCACATTTTAAAATAATTTTTCTCAAGTTTTTCAAATGGAACACCCTGTATATTATTTGGCTATTTGACGTAGAATTCATAGACAATTTTTTTTGTAATACAAGCATATAAGTTATATCCAGCCGTTTTCGAAATAATTATAAATATCATAAATTATGTTGTTTAAATATAGTTTTTATTGGGAAATTTTGTTATAGGCGACTAGACTAATAATTGTAAACTAAAGTAAATGTTCAAAATAACTTCCTATTACTCTCAGAGTTTACCGTATTTTAGTTATTTCGATATGAATTTTAAGAGCCTACATTTTTGCTACTTTTATATATTTAATTTTATTTTTTATTCTTAATCGAGTTGCCATGATTTTTTTTTGTTTAGATTGTGACTATGACAGCCAAATAAAATTATTCACATTTGTTCAGTCGTCGAAATTAAGTACTAACTTACACAAAATGTCGAATTTTACAACTTTAGAAATGGTAAATAAGATTTTTATACTGGGTGAATGTGCAAGAAATTGCCTCCTCGCGAGCCGAGTGGATGCTGAAAGATATCCAGATATTGAGAGAAAGCCGAAAAACCTTCGAGAAGTTGTTGCAAAGATTTGTAGCAACAGGAAGCGTTGCGTACACAAAAAGGATGATAATCAATAAACTCGTTATTAATGAAGAAAATGAATTAAGAGTTTTGTTGGCCGTAGAGGAAAATCATTAAATTAAGTAAAATGAAGTTATTTCGAACATTTACTTTAGTTTACAATTATTAGTCTAGTCGCCTATAACAAAATTTCCCAATAAAAACTCTATTTAAACAACATAATTTATGATATTTATAATTATTTCGAAAACGGCTGGATATAACTTATATGCTTGTATTACAAAAAAAAATTGTCTATGAATTCTACGTCAAATAGCTAAATAATATACAGGGTGTTCCATTTGAAAAACTTGAGAAAAATTATTTTAAAATGGGGGGGTTTTTGACAGCTTATTATGAACACCCTGTATAAAATAAATAAACGCAATTACATTCATAGTATCTCTAGACCTCTTGTCATAAATTTCACTCAATGCCGAGGATAAAAAAATAGTTCTGGATTGTTTTTTTTGATTTTTTTATTCAGGACTGCAAAACTTTATTTTTTTAGTTTTTAATTTATTTCACCGAAACTACAGAACCAAATTAAATAAAATTTGAGGCACTTATAAACGATACTAATACGAACCTAAATATGCAATAAAATATTGGGTGTCCCGTTTAAAAAAATATAACTTTATGCTGTCACACTTTTTTGGGCCACCCTGTATAATGTAAAATATTTTTAAAACATGCCGCTTTTAATCCAATATCTCAAGCTGTTTTAGTATTGTTGATAAGTTCTTCGATAACGATTTAATCTTCCGTCCACGCTTCGTTTGCGGACCCTGTATATGTAATTTTTCGTGTCCCATTGTTGGTTATGGGGGAGGGTTATGACCCCCCTTAACCCCCTTAATCCGCGCTTGGTTTGACCCCCCAAACCGGGGTTCTGGATTCGCCCTTGAATACTTAACACCACTTACCGGAATAGAAATAAAATTTTTAACTAATAGGTCCTATAAACTGAGGTTGACGATGATGATTAAATTATATTTAGCCAAGTACTGCACCAATTTTTACCCTTTCCGTCTAATACACTGTAATCTTGCTTCGTTTCCAAATAAAAATACTGTACATAAATCATAACTGGTCTTTGATATTAACGTAAAGTTATGACGCACGTTCATTTTGACATATTTTCAGTTTAAGCTACAGGGTGATTCTCACTATCGTGCAAGGCACGTGCTCGGCAACATAGATTTATCATTGCCGAGACGTTGCGCGCATATTGTGAATTTGCACCTACAAAATCCATAAGATTCAATGATAAACATATTTTGCCGAGCCGGTGCCTTATTGCCGTTGCCGATCATGTGCCTTGCACGATTTTGAGGATCAAGTGTTCTCCATCGGGTTGAGCTTTTAAACTCATAAAACCGATTTAGTAGAATTTACAGTTACAAAAAAAATTGTCATTCTTAAATGAAAAATACACAGGATATATTACCCTTCATTTTTTTTTCGTAAAAAAAAACTATACTGGGTGAATCAGAAAAGTGCTACGTGTATTACGACTAGTCCTTTTTAAATGATATATATTTTTACATATTTTTTGATTTTTCAGTCTATGCTAGAGATATAAAAAAATTTGCTTTGATATTTTGGAAAAATATACTACATTGTAGAAGATTTTTTAAGTTATACATAATAAAATTTATAATAAGAAACGAACTACACTTCTCGTCAAAATTAGCGAATAATGTAAAATGTAACAAAAGTTCGTTGTTCAATATTTTTGGAAGTACTCAATCGATTTTGAAGATCTTTTTTAAAAATTGTACACTAATATTGCGGAAATCTTACAAACATTCTAATGTTCTTTTATAAAACATTTGTGCAGCTATACAGGGTGTTTTTTGTAACAATGATTTTTTTCCAGATATTCAGAACACCCTGTAGAGTGAACTGGTAATCGCTGCAAATCCCGGAAGAGGTACCATCCTAGTAGCATCCTTTATCAATATTTTCGTTTTTGATTCGCCTTTTTATTGCCATTTTTAGTGGAGATATACGGCTTTTTGCCCGTACATGTTTTTGAACGACCAAGAATTAAAAAGGTTTACAAAACCAAGAAAAACAGGAAACAAGTACAAACAGTGCATGAAAAAGAAATGATCGAACGGAGTTAGTGGTTTTAAATCATGGTAGATTAACACCTGAGAGGTACATTACTGATGTCCTGGATCCTCAAGTTGTGCCATATGCGTTATTTATAGGGCAACAGTTCATGCTTATGCATGATAATGCCCGGCCTCATGTAGCTAGAGTAATGCAAAACCATCTTCAAGAGGTCGGCATTGACACAATGGATTGGCCGCCACGGAGCCCGGACCTTAACCCCATGAACATCTATGGGATATGATGGGTAGGAGGGTAAGAGCTACAACGTCAGCCTAGTGACTTACATCAGATGGCAGAAAGGCTTGATGAAATTTGGAGAGTTTGACCAAGAAGAAATCCGACGGCTAATTATGAGCATGCCACGACGTTGCCAAGCTGTGATCTCCGCAAGAGGCGGAAATACTCATTATTAAGCCGAAAATTTCTTTTTCATGCACTGTTTGTACTTTTTTTCTGTCTTTCTTGGTTTTGTAAACCTCTTTAATAAAAGTAAATTTCAAACCTTGCGTAGCTTTTTTGGTTGTTCAAAAACATGTACGGGCAAAAAGCCGTATATCTCCACTAAAAATGGCAAAAAAAAGGCGAATCAAAAAAGAAAATATTGATAAAGGATGCTACTAGGATGGTACCTCTTCCGGGATTTGCAGCGATCACCAGTTCACTCTACAGGGTGTTCTGAATATCTGGGAAAAAATCATTGTTACAAAAAACACCCTGTATAGCTGCACAAATGTTTTATAAAAGAAAATTAGAATGTTTGTAAGATTTCCGCAATATTAGTCTACAATTTTTAAAAAAGATCTTCAAAATCGATTGAGTACTTCCAAAAATATTGAACAACGAACTTTTGTTACATTTTACATTATTCGCTAATTTTGACGAGAAGTGTATAAATTATGAATATTATTATACTTAGTTATATGTATGAAGCAAATTCCGATTCACCTCATTTTAATTTATTAAATGTTGAAATGAAGAAATATTAATTTTAAATATTTTTATTTTATTTAAATCCAAATAGTCCTGTAACTTTTTACGAACAAACCCGATCTTGGTGAAATGTTTAGCAAAGGGTAGACTTGTGTCTCGGAATGTTAGCCTGAATTAGTTTTTAAAAAATACAATGTCTTGATCATTATACAGGCAGAAAAAGAAGTTACTTTTTTACCCTTCATTTCTCAACGCCCTATGGAAAAATTCAGCAGTAGAATTTAGCTTCAGTATGTTTTGTTTGAAGTGGGACCTGTTCTTAACACGATGTTTTCTGGTTCAAGTAATTATCTGCATTTTAAAAGATAAGTGAAATTTTTAAAGAAAGTATTGCAGGTTTTCAATTTTATTCACAATTCAACCATTATAGAAAAAAATAAAATGTTTATGTTTTTAATTTTTGCTTTTTGCGAAGGCCACTCCTGTCAGTACTAAATAAATAAAACGCAAAAATAAATACTGAGTATTAATAAAACGACGCAAAACAACGCATTTATTTCACCAAAAAATAAAAATCGGCTCTACTAATCACGACTAGGCATAGGAATTTTTCCTGGTACTACGAGAAAAAAAATAATAATAACAATAATTACAGCCTAGTAATGGTAAATTTTTATGAGCCGTTGGAACGGTTGCTAAAACGAGCCGGAAGAAAAGAGAAAGACGGACGAAGTTGCAAATTATCAAAAAGGGAGGACATGTCCGGCAACCCTAGTATATACAGTAGAACCCTGGTATATATAGTAGAACTGATAAGAACACGAGGTGGCAATGCTCGCTATTAATTCGTTTATGCTACTCTGAATTGTGAATAAAATCGAAAAATTGCAATACTTTTTAAAAATTTGTATCTTCTTTTAAAAAGCAGATAACGACTCGAACCAAAAAACATTGTGTTAAGAAAATGCCACTCTTCACAATAAAATATAATAAAGTTAAATTCTACCGCTTAATTTTTCCACAGGGCGTTGGGAAATTATTGTATAATTTATTTATTTATTAACGGGCGAAGCTCAATTTTACAAAGATTACGAGAGTAAACTATCAAATTTACAGAATTTATTGTCGGGTTTATTTATTCCAGTGTATTATAATCATTTGCCATTGGGAAATGAAATAGGCGATAATGTGAAACCGGTATTTGTTCTTAAGGAATCCAAGGAATGAGGTGAAAAAACTGATATAAGTTATAACTATTTTTAAGGCAGGTGCGCTAAACCTCTATAAGCAAGAATTGGCTATAAATTATTACAGTTAAATACTATAAGGTAAAATAATATAGACAGTTCATAATATTTGAAATCGAAAACATAATCAAGGAATTCTCATAGTATTGGCACAGGCATGATTCAGCCTATAATCCACATAAAGCATACCAGAATTATGCCAATAATATAGAGCTCCGACTACGAAAAAGTGCCACCATTGATGCGAGTGTCCGACAAAATCGAATTTTCCTGCCGCCCACCTTTCAGGAATCCTCGTCATGTAAATAAGAAACGCTATGCCGCTGATAACGTACATTCCGAAAACTCTTGGCATCAGAAGCTGAAACAGAAAAAGGCAATAATATTAAAAGAGGTCGATTTTGAAAAATATTCCTAGCATTTTTCTATCTACTTAGCAAGGATTTTAAATTATCGTGCAGTTAAGAATAGTACCATTAGCTATTTACAATAATGTATGTGTATAAATTAACAAACATATATTAACATGCAATAATTACACAAGGTCTATGTTCACTTTTTACAATTGGTATTCACTAAAGCTTTTTAAATTTAAAACCATATTAAACTCACAGTTACAGATGTAAAAGTTTGCTTCAAATGTATACGGAAAAAAGTACTTCAATGTATGCTGTTGTCATTCATAGACCTAAAAATATTAATTGAGGAAACGAGTTAACCATAAATACAGGGTTCTCAGATAGTGCATCAGGATACTTGGACAGGTAATGCTTTGTAATGCTTAACGGTGTGGTTTATCGACTCGAATAAAGAGTACCTTTTTCAATAGATCTAATTTTGTCTTTAAAACGATATGTCCGTTTTTCCAACAACCGTTAAAACAAAAAAGATATGCCAATAAATTTAAATTTCAGGGAAGCGACCTCTGGTGGCAATAGCATAGTAGCTTTTTTTTTTTTTCCTCGTATAGTTGGCCTTACAAGCTAGTGTATTGGCCACGAACTTTAAATTGTTTATAATGTGATAATTTAAGATAGAGTAGTGTATTTTTCAATAAGGTAATATTATGGCCGAGGCCTTTTAAAATATTAATACAAAAATTGTTAATGTGATGGAGGAGGAAACTAGACAGGGACACACGCTTCTTGCCCAGGGGTCTTTCAGGGCGTTTGTTTGTAAGACAGACATGGTGGACCCTGTGGGGTAAGGATGAAGAACACTATAGGAACACAAAGGAAATGGATGTGTTTTAAATATTTTTATAATGTTATATGTAATTTCTGTGTAAAGTGTACGTAAATATCTTTGTACAACGAGTAATTGTTAGTTGCCATGATAGATGGTAGCCATATGGGGTTGACTAATTTGTATTTGTGTAATATTTGTGAAAAGTTGTTTATATTATGTCTTTGGAGGTGGCAGTAGCTCAGCATAGCGTTTTAATAACAGGATGATAGAAATCATTAATTGTAGTTCCTGCGCCAAATATCAAATTGATAGTTTAGAACTGACTGCAGGATCTTAAAAATGAGAAAAACAAATTGATCTTTGACAGGCTCTAGCTCGAAAAGTATAGAGTTTTCGATTTTTTGTTACTACTACCTTTATTTTAAGATGTACTGTTTGGCACATTAGTCTGAAACAGTGAAAAACATACGGGCAAAAACTAAACCTAAAAGCGGATTGTCAGATCTTATTAAATTTATTAAAAATTTTTATTCGTATTTATTCGTACACTAAGAATTTAAATTACTTTATAAATGAAGACTAGGATCACAATGGATATTTTTTATTCATATTAATTTTTTTTATTGTAAAATTATTATAGAAAATGAATATTTGGGAGAATTAAATTCATGACATATATTTGAAACATTTGGTTAAATTGTAAATGTGACACCACACCGACAGTTGGCCTTTGAAAGAGACGACACCGATGCCTGTCTGAGGCCTGATTGGTTTATACCTGTGGAAACAGATTCATCTAGTCAATGACTAATCGCTAGATTACTAAAAAATAAGAAAGTTTTACTCGAGCGAAAAAGTTCGGCAACGCTGCGCTTACCCGTCAGAGTGATTTCAGTCCGTACGAAAGCAGATCGTCTTTTTGTTACTACACCATGTCCCTTCTTGATGAAATCATATTAAAAATATTAAAAAAAAAGTGAATTCATCGAAAACGGACGTTTTGAGTGTTGCAAAAATTCCATAGTTTAAATAAAAGATATAAAGAAAAAGGGTATAAAAAAGTTACAGCGCCCGGGTCAATTTTTAGTAATAGTAAATCGAGTCGAACGGACATTTTCCGTGTTGCGCAGCTGCAGGGAGGGCAGCGGAGTGGGATCTCGTATCTGTATAATTCATGATCGCGGTACACGGCACGCGCATGGGACGGTTTGTTATGTGACTTGGTTGTCTATGACAACTCGGCATCAGCTATGTCCCCATATTGCATTATTATTAATACACGTGCTGTGTTGACTGAAAACAGTTTTGCTAAAAACTGCGTATGTAAAAATGTCAGTTCATATTTTTCCCCCATTTTCCGAGCCACAATACACGATTTCTGCTTGAAAACGGACGAGGCGCGATAACTCGGACAGCGTTAAAAAAATGACATACTTAAGACCCAACACTGCGCTTGCGCGTCGATGAAAATGTGCGTTCTCATTTTTTTCCGGTCACGAATAACGGAAAATAACATCCGACAAGTAAAACGGACGAGGCGTGATAAGTTTGTTAACAATTTTCGATTTTTCTCAGACCAAAATTATTCATCGCACGGAAAATGTCAGTTACTATTTTCATCTCATCAAAAACATCACTCTCAATCAAGAAATAAAAAGATTGGACCAGGCGCGATAACTATTACTACCACTTTTTTTTACATATGCAAAGATGATTCTCAATGATTTCGCAACGTTGCCAATGTCCGTTCTTGTTAATTTCCTTCTCAAATCCTTATAAAATCACCAAAAAACTCCAAAAAAATGTAGGTCGTGAACAGTCTGAAATCCTGGTAACGGGCTGCAGTACTATATGTAGTATCGTGCTCCGATACCGAACATAACTATCAGCGTTGGAGCGGAAACCCCTTATTATTTTAATACAGTGTTTTGTTGTTATTATTTGATGGGGAACGGTAACTTTAGCACGCCTATGATTGGAAGAAAATTTGACTATTTTTTAAACTTGCTTTCCCTTCCGTCCCTGTTTTAAACTCCTATGTCGTACAATAGAATCGTCTCCAGTATCCTGATGCATTATACACACTGTACATCAAAATAAAACGAAAGTTTATGTAAAACACAACAGATTAATTACAAGCTCTCAATATAACTCGAAATTTAAATCTTTTTAGTGAATAAGTGGGCTAGATAATGAAAAAGTTTTCGATTTTACCTATAAACAATAAGATTGAAATGATTAAGTTAAAATACCGTCTTAAAATTAAATCTTACAAAGTAACATAATACATATTTAAATATTTTTTGGGCTGGCAAAACTTATTTAAAAAAAATATATATTAAGAACAACTTCTTATGATTGTCTATCCTGGGGATGTATTTTAAAGTAAACTGATGTCTAAGTTCTAATTGTAAAAATAGTTTATACTAAAACTAAAGCTACGTTAAATTTGGTCTTAAATCTATCACTAAAGACACAGTTTTAAGTTTCTTACCTATTCGCTCCTAAGCATAACGTAGCCATCAATATCTTGAAGAAAACGATATCTCGAATTCGAGGCTCACTCATAAAATCTTTCTGACACTAACATCGACATCGACAAGATAGTAATTTGCAAGCCCAGGTTTAAAGGTTTAAATGCTTCGAACTAAGAGCCACCAACTTCACCCCAAAACTCGGCAGAATCCAAGAATATTATAGCTACGACCTACTATATTATTTTGCAGAATTCATCAACCAACCAATTGATTTTATCAACGGCGAAGTAATAATTTGAGAATAATCTGTTTCAGTTATGTTTAGTAACAAAAACTAAATCAGTCACCCTCACCAGTCACCTTCAGGGCAACCTCACCAGTGATGCATTTCCAAATGTGCTATATCACAATAGTTCCTGTAAATCCACTGATATAAAGTTGCATAAATGTGAATTACTCTTCCTTCAAAATACCCAAAAGCAAAATACTGTGCATAGTAAGTGAGGAGAAAGTAGGTACCTTAAACAGAAATGAGTAAGCCTTCACCGAAAGTATAATTATTAAGCGTATATTTCCAAGAAATCCTTGAATAAAACGAACTTGTTATGACAAATAAATTGCCAGAAGATGGCGCTTCTGCCCATAAGAGAGAAAAACTACAGGTAACATTAATTTTTAAAAGAAGAAGGAAGAAAAGAGCATTTTTTAAGTTAGTAAAAGTAAGTGCAAGTAAGTAAGGTAAATTGAAAATACATGCTTTTAGAATACAAATTAAAATTCACGTTATTTGTGTATATTTCACAATTTGATTGCATAATTTAAATTTAAGTCGTCATTGGAGTTGTATAAGTCAGTACGAGCCATAGAATCGAAAGCTCATTATACATTTTTTTAAAATAATTTCGTATAACTGGCAAATATACAGGACGAGCGTAAAAGTTACTGGTTAATTTTAAAGCTATATACAGGGTGTTCGAAAAAATGAGTCAATTTATTAACAATATATTCTTTGAGCAAAACTAATAATATTATTCATCTTCAATAAAGTAATCTTTATTAATGACATTTTTCATTTTAGACCCCCCATGTTCGATATACAGAGCGTCAACATTTAAAACTTATTTTTATGAATAAATCCAGTATACAGGGTGTTATTTAAATAACATTCTAATATCTAAGGAGCTTCTTCTTGGGTAAATTTCTAGAACATATGTCCTAAACGTCTAAACTTTTGAGATAGAAGGTGTTGAAGATTTTCAAAAAATCTCTTTTTTTATTAATATCTGTATATACTTCTCTAGATATTTTTGTGAAATTTGGTACATACTTTCTGTTCATCAAGAGGCATTTTATGACGTATAACATTTTTTTAATTCCGACTAGTGACGTTCGTGCGGGATTTGCATTCGGTATTTTTGAAGAAAATAATGGCACGATATTGCTTTCTTTTTAAATAAAAATTATTTTTGATATTCTCATTCCTTGCTGAGCAAATGTCGTCTCTTAATTTTTTTGCGTACGTACAGATTTCGTATAAAAAAATTAAATTTATTTAACAAACGATCTAGTCGGTAAGAAGCGGATTTTGTTTTGTAAACATAAACAGTTTTGACAGTTGTCTACCTAGTCTAGTTGTCACGTATTTAAGTCGTTAAGCTTAACAAATTATTAAAGAAAAACATGAAAATCTTAAACATGCTGTATCTCAAAAGTTAAGACGTATAGTACATATGTTCATATGAAGTTTTTTTTCTGAAAATTGCCCCAAGAATAACCTCCTTAAATATTAGAATGTTATGAAGAAACGCAATGTATAATAAGATATTAATGTCGAATTTTGTACACTGCTTTAGCATAAGTGCCTGTTCTCACCAAAGCAACTGGCAACCGCAACGTAACTGCAACGCGACCGCAACTTCAGTTGAGTTGCTCAGGCGTTCCCACTGGAATCAAAGCAACCGCAACGCAACTGCAACGCGACCGCAACTTCAGTTGAGTTACTCTTGCGTTCCCACTGGAACTAAGTGGTTTGAAGTCTCTTTTGACATGAGCAAAATGTCGTCATCGTCAGATAAAGATATAGCCGCAACATACTTGCTCGTTAAAAAGCTTAAAAAAGAACCGAGCGACAATTTTGGGTTAACCCTTTTTATACCATAAATTTGAGACATAGTTCGTATATAGTGGCATAGAAATTAAATAATGATCCGGTTAAATTCCATAGGTTTTACCGAATGAGCTACAAAAGTTAAATATTTTGCTGTCTCGTCCGCCATGATACCGCGATTGGAAGCAACTGACAACGGCGACGCGGAATGCCGGGCACCTCATAAGCAACTAGTTGCGTTGCAGTTGAGTTGCCTTAAGTCAGTGGGAACACGCGTATTTAAACATTAGTGCTGTGTCGTTGTTGTTGTGTTGCCAGTTGCTTTGGTGAGAACAGACACTAAAGACTCATATCTTTTGAAATGAATAAAATAAACAACAATGGTCACACACTATTTTTTAGTTATTTTGGGTTATTTCTTGTCCTATAAAATAATTTTTTCTAGCGATAAAATGAACAGTAGTGATCCTTGATTAGTACCTACGAGACGGTAATCTTACAATTTTCAAATACTCTAAATCAAGTTAGCTGCTGCAGCCATTGATACGGCAACATTCACATCGATCTATAACATATTTAATATAGATATAGATGGTTTATTGATTTCTTAAACGTTATTGATCCCAATACATTATTAATACATCAGCCATAAACCATTTAGGAAATGTAATGAAATACCAGATTTTGAAATATACAATGTACAATTGTTCATGCTAGATTACAGTAACCAATTCCTGGCAGTGTAATATTTTTTATAGATTTTACCTAAATATAAATGTTAAAAATTAGGTAACTTCATCACGTAAGAAAATTTGTACAGAAATTTGGCCAAAAGGCTAAACGTCGTACTCTATTGTTAAAGAATTTGTATAAAAAAATTATCACACTACATAGGAATGAGCATAATCAATTAACATACAATAAAATATCCAATATACATAATGTACACTCCAAGTCTAATGTTTAAGAATAAATTTATAGGATTTTTAGAGACATGTAAATCTCTACTTAATATCAACCAACAATAGTACTTACAGCAACAACTGGGTTCTCAAACCAACCCATTTTAAATCCCCAATGAAATGTTGGGACGACGCCATATGCAGCCCACGAGACGAAGGTAGCTATTTTCACATTTTCATTGATTCCCAAACTTGGCATTTGCAATATCATTGCAATTATAAAAATAACTGTTACTGTTATCAGGTAGAAGTTTTGTAGGAACTGGAAACAAAAATATGAAAATTAATAAAATCGTATGTCAATAAATATTTGTATAACATGAACAAAAACTAACTAAAGTCCTGATTTTTTTCCTTCTTGGTTCGACGACTTTAGTTTTCCTGGGTATAACAATAAATTTATTTAAAATATTTGTAATTGATGGCTTATTTATTATATTGTAGAGATTAGGGTGTACCATTTTCGACACTTTTATAGGGTATCTCCGTAATTGTTAGTGCTATCAAAAAGTAATGTAGGTGTCATGTACCATTTTTGGGTCAAAGTTAAAATGGTAAAATCAAAATTTGAAGATTTTCGCTCGCTTAAGAGATACGGGCGAAAATCAAAAAAATTGACAATTGAAAATTAACCTATATTCCCTTAGTTAAAAGAGATACAGAAAAATGTTTTATACAGAAGTTTCTTTATAGTGATTGTTGAATAATCTCCCGTTTTCAGAATAAGTATACGGGGTCAGGTAAAAGAGTTATCGGACCTAACCTCATTTTTTTAAATGGAACACCCAGTATATTTTAATCTAAAAAGATACTATTTTAAATTCTCCTTTCAAATATATAACACACCATGGATGATAATGGTTTCCTAGGCGATTTATTTAAACTTTATTACCTTCCGGATAGCGAACAAAATAAACTCCTTGACAAAATTAACGCAACGTCACAAATTTCCCATAGTTTTGATGCTATTTTTTTCTGAATTTATGATCCGATTTGAATGATTTTTTTTGTGCATTGTAGGTTGATTCCTTGACAATGTCAGAGTTTTCGCTGTTTATTATAAAAATTTAATTTTCGATTTATACTGGGTGTACTAAAAATGCTATGTTTTTTTCCGAAAATTCGCATCACCCTGTGGAGTAAATTAGCAACCGAAACATATTGCAGTTGACATTAGACGGTAGGTACATTTTTCCCCAACATTTTCTTTTTTGGTTTACTTCATCATCTCTCTTATTAAAGGAGATACACCGTTTTATAGCGTAACATGTTTTTATAGACTTTAATATTCAACACAGTCATTGTTAAATGTTTTCAAGTAGGTTTCAAGATTAAAATACTCGTCGGGCAACTGGGCATACGAAACGAACGTTTAATAAGCAGTTTCCGAACAGTTTTTATTAGTATGGCGAATTTTATTTGACCTTTGTAATTTTAAAACACAACATCTGCGCTTGAAATGTCAGAAAAAGTCCATAGTCTACTTGAAAACATTTAATAATGAATGTGTTGAATATTAAAGTCTATAAAAACATGTTACGCTATAAAACGGCGTATCTCCTTTAATAACACAGATAATGAAGTAAACCAAAAAAGAAAATGTTGGGGAAAAATGGACCTACCGTTTAATGTCAACTGCAATATGTTTCGGTTGCTAATATACTCCACAGGGTGATGCGAATTTTCGGAAAAAAACATAGCATTTTTAGTACACACAGTATAAATCGAAAATTAAATTTTTATCATAAACAGCGAAAACTATGACATTGTCAAGGAACCAACCTACAATGCAAAAAAAATCATCGGATCATAAATTCAGAAAAAAAAAATAGTATCAAAAATATGGCAAATTTATGATGTTGCGTTAATTTTGTCCAGGAGTGCCATTTCTTCATTTTTTTCCACTTTCAATATGAACTGATATCATATCAAATTTTTCAAAATGTTAATAGGTAATTTTCGTAAATGAATATGTAAAAATGAAATTGACGTTAAATGTTAATAGTCAGCATAGTTGTTTCTAGGATATTAGCTTTTATTTCATTGTCTACTGTGGTTGAAATTAATAAACTTTAATAAATCGCCTAGGAAACCAATATCATCCATTGCATTCCATGGTATGTAATATTTGAAAGGAGAATTTAAAATAGTACCTTTTTAACTTAAAATATACAGGGTGTTCCATTTAAAAAAAATTAGGCTAGGTCCGATAGCTTTTTTACCTGACCCCGTATACTTATGCTGAAAACGGCAGATTATTCAACAATCAATATAAATAAACTTCTGTATAGAACATTTTTATGTATCTCTTTTAACTAAGAAAATATAGGGTAATTTTTAAATTGTCAATTTTTTGATTTTCTCCCTTATCTCTTAAGCGAGCGAAAATTTTCTAATTTTAATTTTACCATTTCACATCTATTACTTTTTTGATAGCACTAACAATTACGGAGATAACCTATAAAAGTGTCGAAAATGGGACACACTATATATTCGGATGAATTTCTTATAATTATTTGACAAACACATCTACATAACAATATATCATTCACATTCAAATATTTATAAGTCAAAAATATTCAATAACAAAACGCCGATGAAGATAAAATTTTGAATTTAATTTAAAAAAAATTAAATTGAAAATTTTGTATGATCTTTTATTAAACAAAACCCCGTTCCTGAACATCTTGCTCTAGCAAACAGTGTAAAATTTGGTAAATTGTGAGGGTGGGGCGCCCGCCCCCTAGTTACATCCCTGATCATATTGCTAGACTAAGGATTAAGTTTATTCTTATATAAAAATATTTTACTGTGTTATTTTTACCTGGTCGCACCAAAATGCATAATATATTCCAGATACATAAATTCCAAATAAAGAAAGTGCTATTCCAAATAAATCAAAGGATAAAAAGTAGCAACAGTCCTCTTCTGATCTACAACAGAACGTGTGGTACAACGCTGATAACCCCATGCATGTCTAAAAAATGAAAATTTGATTAATATCACCATTATTACAAAGTACTACATTAATTTTATACTCGACTGATTCCTCGGTTGGTTCTATATGAAACATTTTTTAAATAATTTAAAGTAAAAAAAGAAGAAATTTGCTTTTACATATTTCAATATATTGAGAGGATTACTCTACATGTTTCGCCTTTTTACAACTTTTTCAAAAGATGAATACTAAACTTAAAAATTATTTTACGGGTCTTTATACAGTCACTAATAAACTTATTTATTGCCTTAGTGTATGGACTCAACGGAGCACCGCACATCGCCCTCGACCATAGCCTGGTACTATAGCACCGCACAGTAGTGTGCACCGAGCCTAGCTCATTGCCTGTCGATCAGTTTGTCTGTCGACATCGAGATATAAACATGGACTGTGCGTTGTCATCTTCTTCCGATGAAGAAGATATTATTGTAGATGCTAATATAACAAAGTGGTATATGTTCAGAATTTATACAGGATGCCACATTAAAAAATATGTTTAAACAGGGTCATAATTAATTAATTAGAAAAAAATAAGGTTTAATTTTTAACATTTTAATTGTTATTTTGAATAGTGTTGTCCTACATAAAATCAAAGTAATGATATAATCAAAAATATCTATATGCATTATCATACGCACAGTCCATGTTTATATCTCGATGTCGAGGGACTACTGTGCGAAGCTCAAGCGAGGCTGTGCGGCGCGCCGCTAAGTGCGAGCGGCGGCGCGCCGCTAAGTGCGAGCGGCGGTGCGCCGTTGTGGACACACAATTTTTTTTTTTTTTTTTTTATTATCAAATAACAATAAAAATTAGAGTGTTTCCCCCGATTATTGTAGGTAGCCTTGAGAAAGCTGTCTATCAAGGGCGTGTTTACGAAATTTTCTTGATCATTAGTTGTGAGGGGATTATTTTTTTATAGACTTTTTAATTTCGTACTGTTCTAGAAGATCTAACATTGGTCCTTTCTTGCATTATGTTCATTCAAAATGTTGCCCGTATCTATAAAATGGTTGTTTTCTATACAATGTGTGGAGATTCCGGAATTTTTTATGTTATTCAAAATAGAATTGCGATGTTCTTTTAATCTTGCTTCTACCGGTTTGCCCAACATAGACAGCTTCACCTTTACATTTAATCCTATATACCCCAGATTTGTTAAGTTTACCTATTTTGTCTTTATTATTCACCAACATACCAATTTTAATAAATTTTTTAATTGATCGAAAACAGATTCTAGAGTTTAGGGCAGAGTATTGTAGTTTACGGCCTGATACGTTTAATTCTACGGGGGAGTCCATAAAATGTAAATTTTCTAAAATTTAAATTTTACATATTACATTGAATTCAATTTCATTTTTGATCAACAAATTTTTGTAAAGGAGTTTTTAATTTGTGATGATTCGATTCGCTGCTTGGTATGTTAGTGGCTTGTTTTGTTTAAGATGAAAGGACACAGGTGCATGGTGCTTTTTTTGCAAAAGTTGTGGATCAATACCAGGTATAAAGTATTTCAGGTATGTACATATATACGAAAATATTTTGCGATCATCGGAACCGAATTTCACTAAAAACCTTATAAAAAAGTGTCACTCGTATACAATATATACATATGCGGTCACTACCTAACCTTAAAATTAATGTATTTTTAATTTGGTGCATTAGTAGCTGATAATAATTCCCAAAATAGTCAATATAGTCATTCATTATTAATTTTTGGTTTAGAAAAAAGTAAGGTTAAGAAACATACGACGTCGGATGAAAGTTAAAATAAAGCTCTTCGTGTCGATTGTTACAAATATTCGGACGGAATTTGGCACCAAAAGTTTACACCAATCAGGGCACCGCCCGATCATCATATCATCAGAAATCGCATGCATGGAACGCTGTCTTAAATCGAACTAATCGAAATTTTGATTGTAATATTTTTCATAACTAACCAGTGAAGTTTACATTAAAAAAGTTGAAATCCGGTCCTGTCGAATGTTTACTTTCACAAGGAAATTTCCGAACTGCGCAAACTCACAACGCCCCCTTCGATGCCAATAGCGGGGACATAATTGCAGATGGTATTAGCAATATACTATTTATATATATGTGGGCCTGATACGTTTAATTCTACTGGGGAGTGCATAAAATGTATATTTCCTAAAATTTCAATTTGACATATTACATTGAATGCAATTTATTTCTTGAACTAAACCAGTTAGAGATATATGTGGGTTATGGACTAGTCCATTAGGAAATTTACATGCATCTAGATTTTATGCGCTACCTCGTACAATTAGACGTATCAGGATGTACTTTCTCTTAAACTCTACGAATTGTTTTCTAACAATTATACATTAAAATTGGCTCATTATTAACGAAATAACAGCTTATTAATTAGGACGTGTATTTTTGAATATTTTTGGGATACTGTAGATTCTAAAAATAAAACATGTAGGTACTTTTGCCAGAGCTTGGCTGCTTGCATCGAAGAAAGTGAAATACAAATAAGCTTTCTTCTATCTCTGCAATTTTCTGTTTTTTTTTTGGTTAAAAACACCAGTTAATATTTATATTATTAATTTGCTTATAGCTAATATATTAAAATATCATACCTGAAAACAAATTAGGATAGAGCCTACAATTATTTTATCACTAAAGGGTGCCTCTATTTTTAAAATCATCAAGTCGTATATTGTGAGAGATACGAAGAGTACCAAACCAAATAAGTGTGACCATATATTGATTGTTTCATTTGTCCACCAAAATATACTACAAAAGAAAATCATTTTTAAGTTTTAAACAGTAAATATTTGAGTCGGCGAAAATCCCTTTAAACATTTAAAACAAAATATGTAGTTATATACAGGGTGTCCCAGAATATGTGGGCAATCTCCCGGGTTCAGATAGAACACTTAAAAATAATAGGAGAAGTTCATATAAATTTTTCTTCTTTTCGAAAACAGTTCATTTTATCGACATTGATCAAGAGTACCTTTTTTCAGCTTAAGGTTTAGAGTATCCAAGAAAAATATTATTGTCGTTCCTTTATCATACAGGGTGTAAAAAGAAACATTTTTGTGTTATGTCTAGTCCGTCATTATCAAACTAAATAAGACAAATGTGTTTAAAAGGGCAAATTTTAAAGAAGACTCATCTAGTAAACATTATACTAAAAAATTATTAAATTACACCTAGTACTTAAGAAATTATTTAAAAATCAACGATTTCCAGGGACGTCCGTTATGGGCCCGTATCTCCGTAGGGGAGGCCGTAGGAAGAAAAATTTATATGAACTTCTCCTGTTATTTTTAAGTGTTCTATCTGAACCCGGGAGATTGCTCAAATATTCTGGGACACCCTGTATAAAAACATTCCCAAAGCGATATACAAAGTAGCGATGTATCAAAATGGCTATTTTTAACGTCTTAATTTTGATATACACGGTGTTGAAAAACGGTCAGTACCCCGGAATAACTCCGGTGCATCGCATTGCAGTGGGGGTAAGTTAAGATTTTCAAAAAGTTGTTTGTATTCCACGGGCATTTTTTAGTACAAGACAGAGAATAAAAGTATTTCCGAGATAAAACTTGATTTTCGCACGGTTCTGATTTTGTCTTTCTCATGGTGATTATTGAAGAAGGATGGGCCCGAATAAAAAAATGTTTCGGACAAAAGATGTTTATTTTTGGTCGGAGAACACGATACGTCAATAAAAAATATAGGGTTCCATTTGAAAATCTTAAGTTACCCCCACCCGCGCCCGGGGGTTGAGGTGGTGGGGGGTGGTTTAAATTGCAAACTATTCGTCCTCCAAACAACTTTTTCCCTAGACATTTTCTGCTGCAATGCGATGCACCGGAGTTATTCCGGGGTATCGACCTTCTTTCAACGCCCTATATATCACTATTTTGTATGTCTTTATTTTGGCACCTCGCTATTTTGAATATCTTGGTACAGTTCTGTTCAGTTTTGTTGTCAGATTGATTATTCTTATTATTACAAAACTGAATAAACAATTATCGTAATTTAATTTATATGTATTTATATTACCTTTCTTTACATAGCTCTGTATTTAAGATGCCTCTATATCCTCTTCTAATAAATGAATTATGTTTCATATATTCGGGGGCCTCATCATAAGTTAACAACCTCCTAGCCTTTTCATAATAAACATCATCAAAATCCACTTCCGATTTGTCCGTTTTCCTTTCCTGCTCATCCTCGCAGACTGTCAGATCTTCTAGTAGTGATTCTGTATGATCGTGGACATGTGGGGCTTCCTAAAAAAATAAATCGTAGTACATTTGAAAATTTACCTATTTTGCAAAGGCCTGACATTATTTTTCGGTTTAATAATATCCATATACAATGATTACCGTCAACAGAAATTTTGAAAAGGAAAGACGTTTATTGTCATTTCATGCTTGTGTCAAAAATAGCAACTAACTGACGTTGGTGGACGTTAGGTTGAGGAGACGAACGGCAATATTTTTTCAGGTTAGAATTTGGGATTTGACAGTGGTAGGGTAGCGTGTAACCTGATCATAAAATCAAATTTTTAACTTTAAAGTGGCATTTATAAACTTTGTCGCTGCACTTCAGTTTAGTTGAGTTCAGTTCCGCCGGCTGTCGTTCGACTTGAACAACAACGTCAAATTGAAATGTTTTAGGGAAATCACTGTGGCAACGTTGTATGGCCCTTTTTACGGGTTATAGTACACATGACCCTGAAGTTTAGGATTATCATTCATTTCTTGACGGCGGTGTTGTTCACGCTTATTGGCTACTGCTCTTGTGATTGTTTGTGATCTATTGTGCCTTTGGATTAATGTTTAGTGTTTTTTCGAACTGAAACTATTTAAGAGCTATCTACGATGGTGTGTAAGAAATTCGACTATTCTAACCCCGGATTAATATTTCGTCGGTGAGACAGTCAATCCCCATGACGCCCCCACGGATCCTCGCTTGGCTGGTATGTAATATACTATTATTGTGGTAACACTAAAATTATACATTTTTAAAACGAAAAAAATAAATAGTACATGTATTTATGTCCATTACATAAAAAATAGAATAATATACACTCACATAAATAAGCCAATAGAAAGTGGATAAGATTGTAGGTAGTTACTTTAATTACACTTTTACTTATGATTGTTATGGTATGGTATACTTTGTTATATCGTTGATCGCAGGATTTCATTTGATTTAAAAAATAGTTGCCTGTATATTGTTATTTCCAGGTTCACAAGAAATTGTAGATGAACAGCTTTTCCAAACGCTCCAATTAAATATTTAACAGTAAATATCTCCGATACGACACACGCCATGTTGTCAATACATATGTCGTTTTCAGTGGAGTACTATTTTCTTTCAGAATAGAACATTTCGTTTCAGGAGTTAGTACGACAAGTTTAGTTCTTTTTTGGAAAATATCTATTTTCCGCAAATCGACGCATAAGAAAAATTATAACAAGAACTTTTATCCATTTTGGGCAAATAAAAAATATTTATCACTAAAGGGTTTTCCGATAAGATCGATATGATTTTGAAATGAAATAAAATTAAAATTATTTCAGATACAACCAAACTTTTCGTCGATAAAATTTATGTTTTGAATAATATATCGCTTAAATGTCCACCTCGAGTTCGTCTACACGAGCAGCGTTCAATGTTCAGTCTTAATGTGTCAAGTGTTTGCGGTCTGTTTGCATAGACCTTAGATTCCAATTAGCCCCACAAGAAGTAATCTGAAGGAGTTAAATCACAGCTTCTTGGGTGTCAGTGAACAGTTGCATTCCTTGATATTATCCTCAGTGGCGGCTCGTGACCTATGATAGAGGGGGTTTGTTCGGGTTTGTTCGGGTTTGTATGGTGAAATTATTATTAAAATTTTATTTTTGTGTAACGACCAAACAATTACTTTCTGGGCGTTTTAAATGTAGAAAGAAAAAATGTAATAAGAAAATGCGTGAGGTAAAACATATTTTTGTTATTTTTTAATTTTACACAAGGAAATATAACTTTTGGAAAATAAGAAAGGTTTTCTTAGTGTGTATAGCTGTCGGATCTTAACGTCGTCGCATGCAACCGTCGTAACAATATTTATACAGTCCACTACTAATACTACTAAAGCCATCTACGAGCTATCAAGAAAACCGAATGATGTCCAATACTACTACCGCCATCTACGAGTTGTCAAGAAAACCGAATGATGTCTAATACCACTACGCCATCTACGGCTACGTCATTAGGCGCAACCAAGACGAGAATACTAGTTAACTGTTTTATGACGAGAACGAATCGAGCCACGAGACTGGCAAGTTGGCATTCTTCATATTTTCAGGGTTTTTTAGTTTAAATCCTTAAATAAAATGGTTTAAAATCATATCGAGGATCATTTATCGAAATACACAGCATTTATAGACCATACACAATAGTGCTTAAACGTAAAGTCCATTCTTCGGTTCTTAATTGTAGAAAATTGATCAATAACAGCCTCATTAAGTTTGGAATAACCTCTATACATTTTTTTTTCATATATTTCATTTTTTAAACTTTCTAAGATTTACCCTTTGTGGTCTGGGTTAAATTAATTTCGGGTTTATGTGTTCCCGCATTCTTCACTTCAATTTTTTGCTCCAAACTCAAAGAGCTAAAGTTATTTCTTAAATAGTCCACCGTCAACTATTCGACCGAGGCACGGTTGCCGGATCTATTCAGTTTGGTTTAACGGGACGATAAAATATTAGGGAGAGTCGAACTTTATACGATAAATAATATTCAATGAATATAAATTAATATTTTTTATTCGTTTTGTTTTTGGGGTGCACGTGCGCATGTGCTCCTGTGGAAGAACCGCCACTGATTATCCTTTTATCAAACTTTTCTTGCGATACGTCGATAGTTTCTGGAAGTTTTTTGGAAAAAAATGGTCCGATGATGCCACCAAAAACGGCAATTTTGCTTGTCGACATATCCACTTAACCAAAAATGAGCTTCATCTGAAAAGATAATTTTTTTTGCAAAATTGCAAAGAAGGGCGATTATTTGGACCAAAGTTTTGGCGAAGTGCGCGATAAGTGTTCACACAAGAACGCCTATTTTCGTAAATTTTTTCGATAATATCCGAACGTTCTTGAAGTGCATATTTAGCCATAATAAATTGTTAGAGTATACTGAACATAATTGCCAACTAATGACAGGCATTACTTTATTACCATCTCGTTTTAAAATTCAATTTTCAATTTTTCAATTTCAATTTATTCAAACAAAACGTGTATAAAATTTATAATACAATTTGAACTAAATTACTACAATACTTATACCTAATTTGTCTTACCAGGAAAAAAATTTTTAAAGCCGATTTAAAATGTTTTTTGTCTTTTATAGACCTAATATTTAGTGGTTTTTTATTGTACAATTTTAAGCCCAGATAGCTAATGAAATGTTGGCCCAAGCTATTCCTTGACAGGGTGACATTAAAGAGTCGATCTGCATTACCTCTTGTTTGGTATGAGTGAGCTATATATTTGTCCTGATACTTGCTATTTAGGTGAATAAAATTGCAGACAGTAAGAACATAAAGGCTGTTCAGATTAAAGATTTCTAAATACAATAAATGAGTTGGATACATTCGCGGCTTCCTAAAAACAATCCTAACAATGTAATTCTGCATTTTCTTCAACTGCTCGAGATGCACACCATATTCCCCCCCCCCCCCCCCACCTCCCCACCCCCCAAACTAAGATCCCATTAGCAAGTAATGGCTCCACTAGAGCTTTATAAATTGTTATAAGGAGCCTCCTATTTAAAATTTCTCTTAACATATAAAACTTATGTATTAAACATCTAATTTTTTTGGTGCTGTATAATATATGGTCGTTCCACTTTAAGTGTTTCTCCACAAAGACTCCGAGATACTTAACCCTGTCACAAGGAGTAAGAGGCTTAGGGTGGTTATCCAAACGGACATGTTCAAAGTCCGGTCTATTTGCCTCTGTTAGTGATAAAGCCATATATTTTATCCTTTGTATGTTAAAACGGAGTTTAAAAGTGTCCAAGTAATTTAGAACCTTAATCTATCCCGGACTCCCTCTCAAGTCCCACAGGAAAAAACAATGACCGTGTCATCCACATATGCGATAATCCTCCTCCCCCCTCCCCCTACGTCAAGCTTGCACAGAGCATTAATGTATAATAGGAACAAGATTGGTCCCAGTACTGTACCCTGCGGTACACCGTGCTCTATTACTCTTTCGTCACTCAAATCGTTACCAATTCGGACGCGCTGGGGACGATCCCGCAGATATTCCACGAAGACGTCCAACCCGGCCCCCGCACCCCATACTGCTCAAGCACCCTGATCAGCATGGGATGAGGAACAGTATCGAACTCCTTCGCCAAATCCAAAAAACAGCAATAACCCTTCTATTGTTGTTTAGACCCTCATTCACACAGTCAACCAAATCATATCGTTCTTATTGGAAAACCCTTTACATGGCAGCAATGGTTATGAAAAATCGCCAGAAATTTAAAAACTGTATCTTTATGATCGTATAGCAAAGGTAAAAAAAACCTAATATTTATATGTATGACGTACATTTCCCCGAAGTACGAGAAATTCCCAGTAATTCCCCGAACAAAACGACATAAATAGCATTCATAAAATAGATTGGGATTCTTAAGGCTTAAGTCGATTAAAATTTGTATATAGCATAGCCTACTCGTAACGCAGGATTTTATAACAGAAAAAAGTATAGCTAAAATTTAAAATTATTTTTTTGTTGTCTCAAATAAGAACCCCATTGACATATAGTGAGTGGCGCCCCTGCCAATGGCGGTTCAACGGAATAAAACAATTCGTTATTATAATATTATATTTTGCAATATGACGTAGTTAATCCCCTAGGCGTTCATAACATTAATTGTATAATTATTTATGTACGATAGGGCAAAATTTACTTACCTGTTTCAATATACAGGAAGCACCCGTTCCCGAAAGTCTGTCCAGATTTAAGGTTATTTTTAATGATAAATACAAAAATTTGGCCACGATCCTACTTTCATTTAATCGACGTAAATCCTTATGGAAAAAATAATTATGTTACTCATAAGTCGTAAAATATTCAGCGTATTAATTGTAAGGATTTTATTTTTTATTCATTACGACACGAAATGCTGGAAAATGCATTAATTTTTATATTGTTAATTAAAATGTTTTTTTAATAAGAAAATTATTTTATTATAAATAAAACAATTAAAATTAAAATGATTCTTGATACTATTGATTCTCATACAGGGTATAACAGATTCGACGGTGAGCTACACAACTGAGTCATGTGATTATGGTGATATATAATTTTTTGTTACTATCCCCTTTATAGGGAGGCTGTAAATATTTTTCACTACTTCTATACAGTGATGGGCTAAAATATGGAACAAATTCATTTAAAAATCAGGTTTTATTTTTTTGTAAAAACGCTCGGACACGTCGATTATAATTTTTTCTTCCGGATTTTTTGCCTCAAAAAGAAATTATACTGGGTGTGTCAAAAAGTAGATGTAGGTATAATTTTGAAAAATTATTTTATTAAGTGTTGAAAATGCAAACCATTAACTTCTTGGCAATATGCCAATCTACTTAAAAACCCTTCTAAAACATTATTTACAGTATTTTCATTAATTTGCCTAATTTCATATCTAATTTTAAATTTTAAGTCTTCTAAATTTTGTGGTTTATCCTTATACACTTTTGATTTCAAATAACCCCAAAGAAAGAAATCCATTGGTGTAAGATCGGGAGATCTTGCAGGCCATTCTATGGGTCCTCTTCTACCTATCCATCGTTCGGGAAAAATAGTATTCAAATACTCTCGTACTTGTCGAGCAAAATAAGGCGGAGCACCATCCTGCTGAAACCAAATAGACGCTTCTGGTAGATTAGGCTAATTCGGATTTGGAAAATCCGCTTCTAGTGTGGGAATTAATTCATTTTGAAGAAATTGTAAATACCGGTCTCCTGTAAGATTTCCATCGAAGAAAAAAGGTCCAATAATATCATTTAATATCCCTGCCCAAACATTTACTTTTTGTGAGTATTGCGTATGCTGTTCTCTCATCCAACGGGGATTATTTGTACTCCAATACCGAAAATTTTGTCTGTTTACCGAACCATTCAAACAAAATGTGGCTTCATCGCTAAAAAGTACGCTGCGATGGAAAAATAAATTTAAGTTGCAAATTTCCATCATAATTTCACAAAACTGTAGTCGGCGGTCGGGATCATCTTCGTTTAGCTCGTGCAGCAACCTAATTTTATACGGATGGTACTTTTCTTGTTTCAATACCCGCAAAACAGATCGTTGGCTAACATCATTATTAAGGGCTACTTCAGTGGATGCACTATGGGGATTATCATCAACTTCTAACAAAATGTTCAATTTTGTGTTTTCACTAATTTTTGGACGACCTGGCCGTAGACGATCCTTTACATTCCCTGTTTCCCTGAATTTTTTCTCAATTTTACTCACTGTAGATCTTGTAATCCGTCGTTCTGGATACTTAGCGCTAAACAAGTTACAAACTTCTTCTTAATTGACTTCTTGTTTTGTCTCCACATCCAATTAAAATTAAAATTTCGATTCTTTGAGTTTCATTTAAATGCACCATGATCACCGTTTTTTCAAAATTATATTTAAAATTCTTTTTGATTGACACATGACTTGCTATCGTAGTAACAATTAATTTAAATTTACCTGTTTACCTTTAAGTAGGTACATGTACCTTTTTTAAAGAAATTTCTTTTTTAACATGTAATTTTTCTCTAAAACCGTTAGAGATAAGGATAGAGTATGCTACATGAATTATGCTCAGAATTTGACGTAGAATTTATGTGATAAGTAAAAATAGGGTGGTTCTATTTAAAATACAAAAAAATTTTACAACATCTACTTTTTGACACACCCAGTATAATTTCTTTTTGAGGCAAAAAATCCGGAAGAAAAAATTATAATCGACGTGTCCGAGCGCTTTTACAAAAAAATAAAACCTGATTTTTAAATGAATTTGTTCCATATTTTAGCCCATCACTGTATACGTAACAGTTCCACAAATCACATTATCGCCAAAATTGACAACGTTTCCAATAGATTTTATGCAAAGTGGACTTTGAAATCCATCGGCTCGCCTTGACAATGTCAATGTCAATATTTTAAACGTCAACATTTTTAATTTGGATTTTATTTTTGGGTATATTAGTAAAGTATGAGTGACTACGATATTCAGATTGAGGGAACGCCAGGGGAAATTACATTACAAGGTTCCGCAGAAAATAATTTATTAGGTACTAGAAAAATCCAAGGAGAGGTATAAAAAAGTGTGTCAAGAATGTATTGACTGGTGTACTGACAATTATGTGAGTACCGACTCAAAAAATGTTTTATTACCATATTTCGATAATTTAACAAAAACAAAATGTAAATACTAACGGTACGAGCAGTGGCGGCCCGTGACCTAAGATAGAGGGGGTTCACAAGTATGGTGAAATTATTTTTAAAATTTTATTTTTGTGTAACGATCAAACAATTACTTTCTAGGCGTTTTAAATGTAGAAAGAAAAAAAGTAATAAGAATATGCGTTAGGTAAAACATATTTTTATTTTTTTTTTAATTTTACACAAGGAAATACAACTTTTGGAAAATAAGAAAGGTTTTCTTAATGTGTATAGCTGTCGGATCTTAAGGTCGTCGCATGCAACCCTCGTAACAATATTTATACAGTCCACTACTAATACTACTAAAGCCATCTACGAGCTATCAAGAAAACCGAATGATGTCCAATACTACTACCGCCATCTACGAGTTATCAAGAAAACCGAATGATGTCTAATACCACTACGCCACCTACGGCTACGTCATTAGGCGCAACCAAGACGAGAACAATAGTTAACTGTTTTATGACGAGAAGGAATCGAGCCACGAAACTGACAAGTTGGCATTCTTCATATTTTCAGTGTTTTTTAGTTTAAATCCTTAAATAAAATGGTTTAAAATCATATCGAGTATCATTTATCGAAATACACAACATTTATCGACCCTACAAAATAGTGCATAAGCGTAAAGTCCATTCTTCGGTTTTGGGGGTGCATGTGCGCATGCGCTCCTGTGAAAGAACTGCCACTGGGTACGAGCGAAGCGAGCTGAACTGAACATAAAATCCGCATCAAAATCGAAATAAATTCCCAATATTTCGAAAACTAGAAATTTTCGGAATAGACAACATACACAAACTGACTGTTATTTTTAATGTTAAATAGAAAAATAATTATTAAATTTGGGGGTTTGTATTTGAAAATGTAGATTTTTGCAGGTCTCTCAATTTCATTTTAATCTTAGTTTTTGGACACCTTGTAGTAAAACTTTAAAAATATTATAAAAAAATCTATTAAAACAGATCCTTTTCAACAAGGAATCCGACCCAAATTAAATAATAAAGGCTTCCTTGTAGGAAAAATTAATAACTGTTTTAAGATGCGCAAATGTCAATTTTAGACATAAAACCTTAAATATGTCAAACATGATTAGACATAGGTACAGGGTGTTTCATTTAAAATAAGCAAGTTGACACCAATTTCCGGTAAAACCGAAAGTGATAGGTACATACGTCAAAATATCTTCTATTATTATAAGAAGATAGGCATCCTTTATAGCGGGTGCCAATATTTCAAACAAATATCTTTTTTAGTTCCCGAGATCTTTTAATAGGCCACTAACAGTGAAAGACCCTGTATACTTATAGTTCAAGACGAAAATGCGTTTCCTTTCTTGGATATTAATGCCCTTCATGCAGCAAATTATCCGCTGGAGGAAAAGCACTATTTTTCCTCCCTTAATATGTAAATAGATATTAGGTATGTGTCTAACAATTTGATAAGTTTAGCGTTGCATTTAAAATTTGTGTTATTAAATGCGTTTAGTTATCCAAATATTTGTAGTCTAAGATACCATTTTCATGAATATTTTATATTTATATTCAAAACTAACATTGACATTGAACCTTCAACTGGTTTGTATGGAATTTAAATTAAGCGTAATTTTTAAAAAAAATCAGTACTATTGAAAAATATAATTTCAATATTTTACAATTTATCTGCGTGCTTTATTAAACTGACATGACCACACTGCCGTCGCCATTTTCAGGTTATACAATACTCATTTTAATTCAAATGCAAAGTAGATTCGGAGCGTTACATGAAAAGTGCAGTAAAGTCAGTCACTTAAGGCCGTATTAGACTAGGCAATTTTTTCTCTTGCGCCGGCAATTATAATGGCAAGTATTCATGCGCAGTAAACCGTTTTCGATCAGCTGGAGCATTGTCAACGGTCAGAACAGCAGTGGGTACTGTCGAAATCCCTAAAATATCCCCAGAATTAGAGATGTGCAAACCTGTTCGTTTTGATTACCAGTTAAAGCAGCTACTGCTATTTACAAATAGGAGGTGCAAAAAGTTGCTGAATTAGCAGTCCATAAGTTTAATAAAGAATGTAAACTGCTAATTTAAGTACCAGTGGGTTTAAATGGCCATTACCTGTTCATACCTGGTTCGGCCAAATAATAAACAGTTAAAAATAACAGAATAATCCATGTCTATCCAATTGCGCTGGCAAGGGCAATTAAAATGGCGCCTGCCCCATTTCTGGTAATGAGAGACAGCTGATCGGGAACTGTGTACTGTGCATGCATCCGTGTCATTTTAATTGTCAGAAGAGTAGAATTTCTGACTGTAGTACGGAGAACGGTGTACTGCGCCTGAATCCTTGAATTATAATTGCCATTGCTGGCGCCATAAAAATTCCCGAGTGTAATAAGGCCTTTAACGTAATTTTGCTCATTTTCATCGGGAGGCCGAAACAGGCAGACGTTTCATGTAACGTCTACAATTTATTGCCTTTTTGCGTAATAGTTATTTGTTTCAGTGTTTTGAAGCGTTTCATGAAAAGAGCTGACTTTTCATGAAACTGTTGATTACACTAAGAGGCTGCGACATATATAGATAGATAGATAGATAGATAGAAACGTCTTTATTTTTAACTCGGCGAAGGGCAGCATTGCTGTTTGCTTAACCGAGCATATACATACAATAAAATTTACAAATTATAGAATAATATGTAGGTACACAATACTTTAAGAAAAATAGGTACAAAAAATTGTAATATAGTATTCATTTATAGATTAACTATCGGTTCTTAAATTCTATAAATTCTATATATTACAAATAATCATCATGTTAAAACCCTTATTGGACTCTAAACTTTGACATTTACTAAACGAGTAGTTTATTTTTGTGAGAACGTTAAATTCTAAAATATATATCACTACTTCTATCTTGTCCACCATAAACATTTAAAAAAATCATTTTATATATTATACAATACAAACTCAAAAAAAGTAATGCTAAAATAGCTATTCTCCTGGCCCGTTGAGCGCTAGATAACGACCAATCCAAATACTATTCAGCTGAAGACGACTGAAGCTATTATCCAATCGAAGCGTTGTAATTTAAACAATTGAAATCTTCAATTGTTTCGTTTGAAGACAGTGTAAATAAAAGTATATAATTTATCCAAATGCTTTTCAAATTGACTGAAAATAAACCTTTTTATAGAAATGGTCACCTGCGTACCGAGACATTTTGGAAAGAAAAATTATTTAGCTGAGTTGAAGATGGAATTATATAATCTTAATTTTGAGTCCACAAATATCCATAAATCTTATTGTATTATTTAATTATGGACATACTTTCTTAGATGATTTTCTTTCTCAATTTTTTACTCATCGTTCGCCTGATAGGACCATTCCGAAGATGACTTACAGCTTAACGTTTACCACGAACATCGGTCATACGCGGCGCCCCAAAGGGCTATCAACTCTTGATGGTTTCTCGCATTGTGGTGTGTGTACCATACCCTACGAGATCCCAAACAGAACAGAACAAACCCGAACTTATCCAGCCTGGTTACCGGCGTGAATGGGTTAGATATGGCGGATGAAAAAGTAACGCCATGACTTATACCACTAAAATTCACCTAGTCCGAATCGGTTAACCACGGCCGTGAAGTTTGAACCTACGACTTCTCGTCCAGGAACGCCTGCCCCTTTAACCGCGGAGCAACCAGAGCCATTATCCTCAAAGAATATTTAAAATATTTCAATCGCTTGACAATCACAATCGAAATAATGTCCTTATCTATATTAAGTGTTATAAAAGCAAAATGCATGGCATTCAATAAATGTCATTAAATTAACCAATCGTTGCATAATATTTAACATTGACTTTATACTGTATCCAAGGTATGTACGTGACGAGCATTACAATTTATAATATTATGTATGTAGTTCAGCTGATTTGCCAGAGTACGGTTAAAAAATATTAGAAGTCAATAAAATTACTTTTTTTCGTAACTTAATACATGCTTTACAGGTCCTTATTTAATTTCACATGCATAGTAAAAAAACAATATTTATTATTTTTGGTTTAAATACACGTTTGTGATCATTAATCAATATTCGTTTATTTTGTTACTGGTACTAGACAGTAAGGATTCTGTCTGTGAGTTGTATGTATACATAAGAACTATACAGGGTGTCCCAGAATATGTGGGCCATCTCCCGGGTTTAGATAGAACACTTCAAAATAATAGGAGAAGTTCCTATACATTTTTCTTCCTACGGCCTCCAGTGGCGTAACTACCGTCGATTTGGCCGGTTAGATTGTCCGGGGCCCGGAGCATCAGGGGGCCCCCAAAAGTGGTGAACGAAAATTTTTTTTTGTAAATTGCTGTGTTGACTTTTTGTAGAATTGAAAAGATCAAATAAAATTTTTCGTGAAAAAGCTGATTTTTCAGTTTTTCATACTCGAATCTATCTCTTATATTTTTACGTTTTTTATGTTCTCAATTTCAAATTTGCGCGCCATCGCGGACATGCATATATTAGGTTTGTTCCAACACCCTATTTTTGTATCGTTCTCGAACCGTCACGAAACTGTTGGGATCGATTTTGTGCGCAGGCGTTAATCTTGCACTGTTTGCTGCCGATGCACAAGGGGGGCAAGCAGTGGCGTAGCGCTACTACCGCGAACCCCGGGGGCCCGAAAGCTTCGAGTGCCGATAGAGCCTATTGCTAATTAGCAAATCTTTCAAATAAATACCAATATTACCAATGTCCACCTGATCTAGATTTTGTCACACTGTGCCCGTAATTATATAAATTTGAAGAATGAAGCAATTGGTATATCAAGATCATGGAATATAAACCCGGAATTTGAAGATAAAAGACAATTAAAACCAAAAAAACACTTTGATGAAGCCAATACAAATTATCTATTTTCTAGTCGAGAAAACTATTTTAGGATAAATATATATTACAAAGTATTTGATATTGTAATTAACCAAATAGGTAATCGTTTTGAGGGAATGGAGTTATTTGTTAATAAATTTAGATTTCTATGTCCCCGAGTTCTAGTAACTTTGCCAGAAAAAGAATTATTTATGTCTGCAGAAACACTACAGCAAACATATTCCAGCGATCTGTCTGCGACTTTTCCTTTAGAGATAGTCGCGTTGTGTATGCCGTTAATGGAAAAAATTGCTTCTCTTCAAAGTATTAAAGACTTTGCTGTATTTTTAATTGTGGAAAATAACACTTTATCATCAAATTTTCCAGAGGTAACAACAGCCTTATAATTATTTTTCACTCTTCCAGTAAGTGTTGCTACAGCTGAGAGATCCTTTTCCAAATTAAAAATCATTAAAAATTATTTACGAAATAGTTCCTCTCAGACAAGGTTAACCAACTTGGCTATCGTGTCTATAGAGGCACAAGATGCGGCCATGAAAGCAACAATATAAGAATAATTTTACAATATAATAATTAAAATAGGCAATTGGCCAATTGCCTCGCAATAACTATTGAGATACCTATAATATTATATTCAAGATTTTGTTGCTTAATTTTAAATACTTTTAGTTTTATCTCACTGTAACTTTCAAGTATCGCTACCTTAGCTCGGTACCTTTTTTTTGTGTTGTTCCTTTTAGTTTTAAAGAATGATTTTTGTTTTCTTCTTGTTGTTCAATAATTTTATTTTTTGTAACGTTCTCTACATATAGGTTTGTAGTTTATATAATAAACAGTATTATCTAATTTTGTTTGTTTATATGTTTATATATGCATATTCTTAATATAGGGTAGCTAGGGGGCCCTAACTCAATTTTCACGGGGTGGCCTATAATTTGTCGCTACGCCACTGGGGGCAAGGGTGGTACGTTTTTATGACCATTCTCTGTAAAAATCGCAGCTGATCCTGACCGCCTGTCTGATTAGTGCTTAGACTAGAAAAGAAGATTCGTTCCTTATCATAAATCATAACCCTATACTGGACTGTTTTTCATTTCCGTATTGTACCATCAGAATAAAAAGTTTAACATAATTAATTTTTTTCGTACGTCTCCGTAGCCACACCTCTCGTACCGCACCAAATTACCGTGAACTTGAACACCGAAAAAATCAATGTCCCCGAAATTCCCGTTCGATTCCCCTTCGACTCTTGTTCGGTTCCCGTAATATTGAATTGAATTCCCGGTTTTGAGACATTAGGAACTTCATGGGAAGGAAACGGGAACCCGTTGGATTCCCTGGGGTGAAATAATGTAACATATTTCCATGGTAAGGGCCCCCTTCTGAAAGACGTAACACAAAAATGCTATTTTTTTACACCCTGCATGATTAAGGAACGACAATAATATTTTTGGATACTCTAAACCTTAAGCTGAAAGAAAGGTACTTCAATGTCGATAAAATGAACTGTTTTCGATAAAAAAATATTTTTGTTCGTGGGGATATTTAAAAACTTTAGTCTGTGCCAGGGGTTGGCAACCTTTTGAGACGGAAGAGCCAAAAGTTATAATTTACACAATTTCTCAGTTTTTAAAGAGCCACTAACGACCGCAATTTGATATCGAAAGAGACACAACTTGACATCGAAAGAGCCGCATGCGGCTCGCGAGCCGTAGGTTGTCGACCCCTGATCTATGCCAATCCAAATGACAATAGAGAAAACTTATTACAAATTATTAATTTTCATTGCCGGGAAATAAGGACTAATGTTGAGGCATTGTGGAGGGTTCAGGTCTTCACTTCTTAGGAGCTCATGTTGAACCAACATACAAAATTATTTAATAAAAATCAAATTGAACAAAAATATTTCTTTATCGAAAACAGTTCATTTTATCGACATTGATCAAGAGTACCTTCCTTTCAGCTTAAGGTTTAGAGTTTAGAGTATCCAAAAATATTATTGTCGTTCCTTCATCAGACAAGGTGTACAAAAAAAAGCATTTTTGTGTTACGTCTAGTCCGTCCCTGGCAAACTAAATAAGCCAAGCGTGTTTAAAAAGGCGAATTTTAAGGAGACTCATCTAGTAACTATTATTCTAAAAAATTATTAAATTATTATTTAAAAAACCACGATTTCCAGGGACGTCCATAGGGGAGGCCGTAGGAAGAAAAAAGTTATAGGAACTTCTCCTGTTATTTTTAAATGTTCTATCTGAACCCGGGAGATTGGCCACATATTCTGTGATACCCTGTATATAGTGCGTCTTGTACAAATTGATTTTAAATTCAGTGATTTTTTTCTATTTTAAAAGCGGATGATGCACCTTAAGTATTGGTTCCCCTGTAGATTTTATAGAAAAACTTGAAGAGGTTACATATTTTTTTTTGAGCCAATCCTTAGTTATTCAATTAAACGTGATGGTAAAACCATGAAAATCTCATCACTGGTATTCAAACTCGACACATCGGTTTACCATGTCGGCCTCTTCAAGAAGTTATAATGCAGTTTTTCTATACAATGTACAGGGGAGCGAATATTCAGCCACCTCAAAATTACATCGGATTTTCTATGTTCAACTTGACGATTCATCAGCCGGTATATAGGGTGTTTGTCCCATATGGGAATTATGACGTCATTTAAGATTTTTTAAACTGAATCACCCACTATATTATATGATAAAAACTTAAAACTTTTTGTATAACCAACCATATACCTTGGAAATAGCGGTTCCCGAAATAAGGCGTTAGAAAGTTTATATTAAAGGTATAATAACAATTATAATTATTGTTAATTATTGCAACGATGCTTTTTGTCAATTGCATTAAACTGACTATAAAATTAGATTAAAACATAGAAACTAAACACAACAATAGTTAAGTTTGAATTTACACAATATACTATACTAGGTGTTCCATTTTAAAAAATCTATCACTTCCGATTATACCGAAAGTTATGCCACATGCTTAGAATGTCCTGTATATTTTGTCATTTTTTGATTCTATCTAATAAAAACCCGAGTACAGTGAAACCTCTCATAACGGACACCTCTAATAAGCGGACATCTCTATTAAGCGGATATTTGAAATTCCATGAAAATCAACATCTCTTGGGCGCACTCTCCTTTGGACTGAAGCGGACAGGCGGTGTGCGAAAACCCTCTTTTAAACGGACAAAAAAATTTCAAAAGTATTTGGGAGACGAATAAGTACGGTGCAAAAACTCTCTGAAGACAGATAGGCAACCAATTGCGTATGTGTGGCAGAGTGAAAGGACTTCGCCGAATGAAAGTATGTGTGATTCCCCGACAGCAGTCCGCCGTTAATTTGTGAGTTGTAAGGTTAAAATCGTAAACAATGGCACAAAAATGTCGCGTTTTGAGTCTGAACGAGAATATTGATGTTGTGGAAGTTTTTAATTTGATAACAATGATTTGTGCGAATTAGAAGATGATAGTGACCCCATTCCTACCGATTATGTAGTCCAAACTGAAACCACATCACTATATCTGACGACTCTGATGAAGAAGTTGAATGCAGTAATCAAGCAAATGTCACAAAATATTACCTAATACCAAATTTACCAAGGGCGGACACCTCTATTAGGAGGACACATTTAGACGGTCCCGTAGGTGTCCGTCTAAGGGAGATTTCTTGTACCTAACTTTTGCTAACAATTTCCTATACCTTCCTCAAACAGTTTCTGAGATAACATTCATAAAATAATATAAAAAACATGTCAAAGATAAAACAGTAAAAAATTTAAAAATTTGAAAACCTTTAAAACAGATATGATTCTTTTTATTTCATTTACACGAGATATGTAACACTTTTATAACCTAATCTGAAGAACAAACCCGTTAGAAAAATGAGTAAATAAGATTCTAAATTAACTGTGAACGGAACTTGGTATAAACACAGCTTTCTTTTCTTTTAGCGGCACTTGACATACAAACTGAATGCTATTGACCAATAAAAGCATAGGTGAAGAAAGTAAATTAATATGATTAAATAAATATATTAAAATCTTTGAATGTATGATACGAAACAAATATTTATCTATGCCTAATATGTAGGTAACTAATTAAAAAAATGATTAGTGTATAAAGGTGATTTCAGTGTAGTAATTCGTGTATCCTCCTTTTACCGGTACCATTTTTTGACCACGATTTTGTTAATCGAAATTGTTTTGTTGAATGATGTTTGCTATAAATTAATTAAATTTGGATTTGCTGAAATGGGTTCTCAATATTCTCAAAAACCACACAGTACGACGGAAACCTTGTTTTATCAATATCCCAAACCAATTAAAAGTGCACTTCCTCTCCTTGATGATCCCAAAATTCACAATATTTTTACCCCAAAAAATGTTTCATAGTGAGCCTTCATTCTTTATTAAATCCAATTTAAAAAATTAGAAGCAACTGGGGACACGAGAACAGAGTCCAGGGGTCCAGAATTGATTATAAATAATTTTATTTTAACTTAGTTAAAATTAAATCGTTTTTTCTACCAAAAAATTAACGAATTTTAAAAATGCCATAAAATAGGTAATAAATATTATCAAAAATAATGTTCGTTTGATTAATATCGATAAAAAATTTTACGGTTCTCAAAGCCAGCCAGAAGGCATTAATTTTAACTTATCAAACATCCAAAGATCAAAATGCCTTTGCAGTCAATTTTAATTTGACGGATTAAGAAACAAAAAATCAAATCAAAAGATTCCTGTTTTCGGAAAAGAAATCGATTTCTTGCTCTTAATAATTGAAAAGTTTTGTCATTCCTACCTATGGATATTTTGGACGACAAGAGATTATTGATTTTACTGTAATATTCCAACTACCGACCTATAACTATGGGATGCGCAGTAAAAAGTTCAATTTTAAAAGTGAAATGGGTTGGTGCGCACGGTTTACCGGTCATATTTTTAAAGGTTGCTCGTCGGTTGTCTTGCGCGCAATGTTGTCGCCGTCACATAGGCAACCCCGCCGTATAGGTGCCGGTTTGGTTGCCAACCAACAACGGGAACAAACGCCGACCGTCCAGAACCGAAATCAGTCGTAGGGATGTAACGATATTAAAAATCGATCGATACGTGGACAATAGATATCAAAATTAATTTTAAAAGTGGCTTTTCAGTGATGTCCATAAAGCCTTATTTTATGCGAGAAAATAGATTGTTTATTTCTCAGTAAAAATGGTCTTGAAGTGCCAAAAATTTTCCCCATTTGCTTTTAAAGTTTGGCTATCCATAGATATAGGTAGGTGATTCCAACTTAATACTTAATGGCAACAAATCGATTTTTTCCGAAACTGGTTGATATTATTGAAACAACTGAAGAATACCTTCTTTTAAACAGAATTGCGAAAAAAAAAATCTAAAAAAATATTATTTATTTTCCAAAAATTTACCCTTATCAAAAGTTTAACACTAGGAGTGGGGTGTCACAGGTTCATTCCCTTGCTATGCACAAGAATAATTCTAGTATGAGCTTCTTAGTCCATAATATAGGGTATTACAAAGTTACAAAATTTCATTAAAATATACATAGTTGTTTAATTATTTTGACCTCCTTTGTGCGCTGCTTGGCCTACACTTATCGGACATCCTGTATAATTGGGAGCACTGACTTTGTGTTATATAAAAAATAAAATCAAACGTTGATTTATATTAAATTATTTTAACTACAGTAATTACCAACTTTTTATTTTTAATTATTCAAACATTATGTTTAAATTTCTATGTTAATTTCTTAAGTATAATTTGGAAAACTAAGTATTTTCGTGTAAATCTATATAATCTATAAATCATCCTGACTGAATTTCAATTTCAAAAAGGAAGATAATTGAACCCCTTTCTTTAATACATTCTAGTTAATATTAAAATAATTCTATAATAAAATATTCTTCTTCCTAAAAGTCTTTGAAGGTGTTATTTTCTATTGTTTTAATTAACTGCAGTGGCATAACACAATTTTCTCTCGGAAGAGAAATCCATCTGTAAACTGTGATTACATAATAAGAAGTGTAAAGGCTTTTAAATTTTAGTTATCTGTAATAATATATAAATAATAATAACAATAGCATGTAATTTGTGGGTCTACAAGATGAAAGATATTTAACGTCTGTGTGTTTGTTCCCTTTTATACAGGGTGTCCCATATCTTAGTGGTCTTAGAGCAACTGGCGATACTAAACATCATCCGATTAAGTTATATACGTTTTTTCGAAATGTTTCTCGTAGTAGACATACAGGGTGTTAAAACTGAAAGTTTATAATAAGCCATAATTCGAAAACAGTTCAATGTATCTGATTGAAAGTTGGCGGTATGATGTTCTTATAGCAAAAAATGAAAATTTGTAGAAATTTTTAAATTTCACATTAGAGGGTGCTATATAGCCAAAAATACAAAGTTGAGGTCATATCCGGTTAAACCGAAAGTGCCAAAATGGGGTCTGTCATGCCATAAAATGCAGAAATAATGTCACATACAAAACCACCTAATTTTATTTCTGAAATTTAAAAAATACAAAAGTTATAGGGGTGAGCGTTCCTCCCCTGAAACACCCGGTATATTTTTTAATTTCTAAAAAGAAAACTGATACCATCGCAGAAAAAATATTGTATGAAACTTAAAGTTACCAACATAACCTCAACTTAATTATTTTATGAGCATGTGAGCATGTCAGTATGTGTATTAAAAGGGCTTTTGCGAATCTTAAGTTAATATATACCTACTCAACGAAATATTTTAAATGAGAAACTTAAAAAAATGCTCTGTGATTCCATCGTATTGTCACATTTTAACTATGCTGATGTTGTGTACAGCCCATGTCTATTGGATGCTGATGCCCGAAGAATTCAGTTAATTCAGAATTGTTGTGTACGTTTAATAGGGGGTATAAGGAAGCGTGAAAGGGGAGTGTCTGCAAAGCTGAGAGAAATATAATGGTTAAGAATGAATGAACGTAGGGTGCTCCATTCTTTAGTTCTTTTTAATAAAATTATTAGTAAAAAATGTCCGGACTATCTATATAAGAGTATTAAATTTCGCAGTGATGAGCACAATTTAGATCTCCGTCATAAATGTATTTTAACGACCCCAGCACATACATCATCTTACTTTGAAAGATCGTTTAGTTTTAATATAGCTAAACTATACAATATGGTTCCCTTCGATATCAGATACCTTTCTGGTTTGCAATTTAAATTATCAATTCAACATATATTACCTGTTCTTGTTTGAATCTGTCTTATTGCTTTAATGAAATTGTACTTCTAAATGAAAATTGTTAAATTGAGTAACTAATGTAAATTATATTTTTTTATATAATGTTAGGTATTGTGTAGGTTAAGTGAGGAAGCGTAGTCTTCAACTTCACCCTTTGTAGCTTTTAAATGTTACAATAAAGACATAATTTATTTATTTATTTATTTAAATTCGAGTGGAAAAATAGAAAATAGTAGTTATGGTTCTTCTGTCGCTTTTTGCTTTACGGTTTGATCTAGCAAATGTAACAAAAGACGAAGTAATAGCATGTAGCAAATTACACTTACTACGGTAATAAATTACACAGTAAATGTTACATTAACTGAGTACCTATCTACTTTAACAACCCTGTTTGTTATATAAATAACTATTTTTAACTACAACCAAATCAGTGGTACAGGTTAATATGGAATCGTACAAATGTGAATAATCATAAATATTTTAAAATATCGTTTTCACTCAACAGATTTACAAGTAAAGGAAGGGAAAGGAAAGAAAGTTTTATGTTCATATAAAGTCGGTCACCTACCTTTGGGCTACTATCGCAAGTCGCGCAGCATATTTCATTGTCCGAGGAATCACCTGGTACTAATTCGTGTTTGGCAGGAATTGTGACCGTCATGGCTGCAAAATGAAAATAACATTGATTGAATCATAGTGGAAAGCCATAACTAATTTAAATTTGTTACATTTTCACTATAGGCGTAGATGGAGTGCCTGCATATATTCTTAGGGACTGCAGGCATAATTTTGTAGATCCCCTGTATTTAATATTTAATTTGGTTTTAAAAACATGTCAATTTCCTGATAAATGGAAGCATACTAAAATATGTCCTGTGCATAAAAAAGGGTCAAAAAATAAAATAGAAAATTATAGGCCAATTGCACAGATATCAAACTTTGCAAAGGTCTTTGAGATGTGCGTTTATGACAAAATTATTTTTGCTGCTCGATCGCTAATAAGTCCGCATCAACACGGGTTTCTCAGTAGAAAATCCACAACAACCAATCTGTCAGAACTTACTGAATTTGTAAGTAAAGAACTTGATGATCATGGTCAAGTTGACATTATATACATGGACATCTCAAAGGCATTTGACACTGTTGATCATCAATTACTATTGCATAAACTTCAAATGTTGGGATTTAGTAATCAATTACTGAGTCTCTTAAAATCATATCTATATAATAGAAATTTATTTGTAGAGTGTAATGGGCATAAATCCAAAACATTTGTACAAACTAGTGGTGTGCCACAGGGGGGAGTTCTGGCTCCACTGCTCTTTGCTATGTTTATCAATGACATATGGCAGGTTGTGCTAAGCAATAGGTATGCTGCTATATGCAGATGATGCAAAAATATATCGTAAAATCTCGACCATTAATGACTGTTATGCGCTGCAACGTGACATTGACAGAATAGTGGAGTGGTGCCTGAACAACCATTTAGAACTTAACATAGACAAATGTAAGACAATGACTTTTACTAAAAAACATACAAAACTTATTTATCAATATCATATAAATGCTAACGCAATATCATCCTGCAATAGCTATAAGGACCTGGGAGTATTGTTTGACACAACACTGTCATTTGCGGAGCATATAGAGAATATCTGTAACTCTGCCATAAGGATGCTAGGCTTTATATTTCGTGTCTGCAAACATTTCACCAATGTGGAAGCCATTAGAACTCTATATTTTGCTTATGTAAGATCAAAGCTTGAGTATTGCTGTGTTGTCTGGACTCCCTACTATGACAAATACATGGTTGAATTGGAGTCAGTGCAGCGTAAATTATTAAAATACCTTGCATATAAAGTGGACAACATTTATCCTGCAAGGGGTTATGACAGCATAGTACTACTTCAAAGATTTAAAATAAACACCATTGAAGACAGACATAGATATCACCAAATACATACATTATATAAAATATGTAATAACTACGTTGAGTCATCATATTTACTTGGTCAAATTAACTTTTATGCTCCGATACTACATCTAAGACCAAAAACCAATCTGTTCTACCTGCATACCCCAAATACAAATATACTTCATAAATCCCCAATATACAGCATGTGTGCAAGCTTTGACTCCTTGCATGACAAAGTAGATTTATTTTTTACAAGTAAAAATGAAATTAAAAGAACTGTGTTGAGTATATGTTAATTTAAGCAACACAAAATTAAATTGAGCTGTATGCTGTTGTAGTTAGGTTAAGTTAAATTGTCTTATAAATGGTATGTTTCTGTACTGTTAGATAATTAAAGCTATTTTATTTTATTTATTTATTTATTTACTATATTTAAAAAAATTATGACATGTTTCGCTACCACTGTAGCGTCGTCAAAGATGACAGTGAAGAAATTGCATACATTGCATTTATCACTACCGATCTACAGTATGTCCACGGATGGGGTTTACAAGAGGACAAATGGACTAAAAATTGAAAGATACGAAAAACTAGAAAATACGATTCATCATAAGAAACTTCAATTTTTTATATACAGGGTGGGTAAAAACTGCAAAAATGTTATCTTGCTTAAGAGTAAACATACTTTATTTTGAAACATACGAAAAAAAGTCAGTATTAATGAATGTGTTTTTCTACACAACAAACCGAAGTAGAACAATTCCTTAAAAGGTTTACCTATGTAAAAATTATTTCGCAAAAAGTATTCTCTGGCACACCTCTGATTGGTGAACCTAGTTAAAATAATAATGACACTTAAGGTGATAGGTACTTGTTGTCAATGTCTTTATTTAATAAAACAAAGAGTTTTTATAATACAATGTTATGGGGATGGTCAAGTTTCATACCGCTACGTCATGGAACAATTTACCGAGAAATTTGTAGGAATCCTAATAACTAGGATGGCAATCTGCAAGTTAATAAAAAAAGTTCAAGAGAACTGCTTCAGTTTTGGACCTAAAAAAAAAGAAATACGACCATGATGATGCTGCTACAGTCTTAGTTCTTCATTCTGTTGAAGAAAATCCTATGACGTCCTTTAGAAATCGTGTTAACCCAGCACGTTAGGTACTGATGGTTTTTTGAAAATCCCGAATTCAGAATTATGACGAGAAGACAATATTTCACAAAAGTGAACGTGTGGTGTGCGATATCCTTCCATGGCATTATAGGTCCATATTTTTTTGATAACACGTGCAATAGATTATCATATTTAGAAATGCTGGATACATTTTCAATGATGAACTCGAAAATAATAGATACCATTAAATTTTCGACAAAATATGTATTTTCAGCAAGATGGTTGTCCAGGTGAGGTTAGAGAATGGCTTGACCGCAGATTTGGTCCAAGGTGGATTGGCAGGAATAGCCCAGATTTGTGGCCCCCAAGAAGTCCCGACTTAACCTTTGCCGATATATTTTTATGGGGCCGTTTAAAACAAATTGTTTTTGCAACCGCAATACCAAATGATATTGAAGTGCCGAAGGGCAGAATTATCCAGGCTGTCCAATCGATATCTAAGGAAGAAATCAGAAATTCTTTCACTTATTTGAGAAAGCAATTAGAAAAATGTGCCGAGTATGGGGGTGGGAGTTTTTGAATTATGAAATCGTTATCGTATTCTTTTCATGTTAATAAAATGTTCGTATTATTATTATTATTATTATTATAATTACTTCATTAAATAAAGTCATTGACGACAAGTATCACTTATTCATTATTCAAGTAAAAACGTTTATTATGCGTGACTTTTTTTCGTATCTTTCAAAATAAAGTATGTTTACTCTTAAGCAAAATAACATTTTTGCAGATTTTACCCACCCTGTATGAAAAAATTGAAGTTTCTTATGATGAATCGTATTTTCTAGACAAGCAGAAACGTTTATTAAGAGTGACATTTTTTCGTATCTTCAAATTTTTAGTCCATTTGTCCTCTTGTAAACCCCATCCGTGGACATACTGTATAACTATGGATACGTACAACTTATGGGGTGCGCAGTAAAAAGTTAAATTTTATGAGTGAAAAATGGGTTGGTGCGCACGGTTTACCGGTCATATTTTTAAAGGTTGCTCGTCGTTCGTCTTGTGCACAATGTTGTCGCCGTCATATAGACAACCCCGCCGGTATTAATGTTAAATAATCATTATCATTAAGGGCGAAGTACGGTCCTTGTCGCCGATAAAGGTCAATAGTTTATCAGTCGGCATTGCGCATGACATCGAACGATCAGCTTTGTTTACACGCGCGAGGCCATAAATTTGCAACTTTGCTTGTAGGGTTTGGCTATCCATAGATATAGGTCGGTGTAACTATGACCTAGATAAAATAAGGCGAAACAGGTCAGGAGCTGATGGACGTGATTAACGTTATGAAGGTCGTAAATATAAAATATTTCTGTATTGTATTTGTCAAAAATTAAATTTTAAAAATTGTTTGCCTGAAAGCTGCCACAAAATGAATTATTTCAAATTAATCAACAAAAATGTTCTATTTTTTTTCGGCAAAACCTTTTATTTTAAAGGTGAACTTTGACTATTTTTAATACTGAAGTTTTAAGATTTCTTGTGAATCGGTCCCTTCGAGTATTTTTTTTTTTTTTAATAAAACAATGTCATCTCCCACGGAAATAATCTTTCTTCCATGTGGGTACGCATAAAAAGTTCTGAAAAAAACCTTTGGACTAGATAAATAAAAAAAACAACTAGTAAGCAAATTATAGTAATATCTAGACAATAAAACTATATAACTAATTACATGTAAATCTTATCGAACCATGGTTGTTAAAAATAGTTACCGATACGAACAAAATTAGCTGCATACACACTATCACAATGACATAATTTTTAATCACAGTTTCAAATTGTGCAGAAATCGTTCAATTATTCACTCAAAACACTAGTAACATAAGTGAGTAGATGACACCTCTCCTATTTATACAAAACTACTTGTGTGAGATTCATCAATAATTTAAAATAGACAATTAAGACACCGTTAAAAAGGTACTAAAAATAAAATTATTATCTAAAAAATATTTAATTAATTGTTTTCTATTCTAGTTAAAATGATATCAGTTGCTTCGGTATTTCGATAACGAGTGTACAAAAGAGATATTTTAAAAGTAGTTAACTGTGTTCATTTTATGACTTTAAAAATGACATCACACCATCACATCACAATACAGGGTCATTTACGGTGAGTGGCCTATTACAAGATCTCGGGAACTAAGTAGGTAATATATGGGTATCATTGAACTGGTGAACAAAATATTCTTATTTTTGCGAACAGAAAAATGTAATCGGTCAGCCAAAATGGCTACTTGGTCAGCAACTTATGGACAGCAAACATTTCTAAATCGTGACAGTGCCCTGGGAAAACAAGTGAAAACCCGCCCCCGCTACACCTTTTGTAGCCGATTTCCTTCTGTATTCGGCAAAAGGAAACACAAGAAAGTAACATAAATTGACAGTGCCCTGGGACCTCTGAAGTAACTGCTTCTAGACATGTTTCTTCCTACTGACCAATTGTAAAATCTTGATGACCAAGTAATCATTTCGCAGCTCGACTATTAATAACATTAAACCATTTAATTACTTCTCGTAATATATTTGTTTGAAAAATTGATACTCGCTATAAAAGATGTCGATCCTTTTAATGAAGACATTTTGACGTTTCTATAACTTCCGGTTATACTGGTTATAACGGAAGTAAGGTTTAACATTATTATTTTAGATAGGATGTCCTGTATTATATGTAAAAACCAAGTAAACTTTTGTTCACAATTTCCTAAACCCTTCTTTTACAGTTTCTGAGAGGAATTTTTTATACAAAAACATGTCAAAGTTAATTTGAGCTTACTTTGTAACTAATGTAAATAATGTAATTCTTCACATAATGGTAAATTATAATACAGGGGAAAAAATTAACTTATGAGTATTCAGAGATGTATTTACAGCAAGGGCGGATCCACAACTTCGGTTTGGGTGGGTCAAAGTTCGTTTGGGTTTGTTCGGGTTGGTCATACAAGGAAAAAGTAATACGCTTTTGCTTTAGTCAAGCCGGTATATATGTAATTTTTCGTGTTCCATGGGTACAGGTATTCCACATGTCCAAAGAACACAGGCCCGGCCCCGAATAGTCCATCTCTCAGTGCAGTCAAATTATTAAGAAGAAAAAACTCAAAGTCTGCTCTATTGGTTTAATAAAAGTTCAGTTTTTAATTCCGTACATGTTTCGAAGGCACATACCCTCATCTTCAGTGTAAAAATTAGACATAAGCCGGAACTTCCGACATAAGGAAAAACATATTTACATTCTTTATTATTTTATTTAAAGAAGAAAATTATGATTTTGGAAACATTAAAAAGTAGAGAAAATAAACGTAGAAGAAAAATTGTAAAATTTCTTACCTTCTGAAGTAGTATATAAAATATGTTATATATTTGAAAGTTACATTAATAAAATAAATTGCTGAAAAATCTTGTAAAAACAATCTAAGAGAAAAAAATCATAGTTTCTAATTTGATTTTTGGAAAATAGCCAAAAATAATTTTGTTATAAAAGTTGTTACCGACTGCCTTATTTTTAAATTATAAGTAAAAATTATATTTCACGGCATATTGTTTAACGTACAATTAAATGAAAAATAGAGAAAGTTTATCATTAGATCGCCGGATAATTATATATATATGAATTAAGCAATAAGAAATCTTTAAAATGCACATCAATTTGCGATTTTCTAAGAATATTTTATTATTTCTATTTATACGCCACATCAAGAACATAATATTAGTGTTCTTTTTTGGTTTCATATCAAAGCGGTTGTGTTTATTTTTCGAGAATATTTTTTAGCCTATTAGTGGCGTCTGTGAGTCGGACGAACATCGAAATATTTTCAGCCGGAACAAGAGTATCTCCCCCCCCCCCCCCATTTTCGTGGGTGCTGAACACGATTGCGGCGTCAGAATTTCTCTTCAAAACGCAACTCCTCAAAACGGCGAAAAACCACCCCTCAGAGGGGTTAAACGCGCTTCAAGAGTTTTCCCTGCAGAGAGACTTGGCCGATTGAGGGGTTGGAAGGGGTCGGACGCGATATCCAATACCACCACCGTGCTCAGCATCCTCGAAAACGGGGGGAAAGTGTGTTTCTCTGCAGAGAAACCTCTTGAAGCGCGTTTAACCCCTCTGGGGGGAGGTTTTCGGCCGTTTTGAAGGGTTACGCAGCCCCAAAGAGAAATTCTAACACCGCCATCGTGTTCAGCATCCTCGAAAACGGGGGGAATATATATTGGCCGCTGATACTAGAAAAAAAATTCACCCCTTTCAGGGCCGAGTATTGGCCGGTGGAGGGGTTGGAAGGGGTCGGACGCAATATCCAACACCACTACCGTGCTGAGCATCCTCGAAAACGGGGGGAAAGTGTGTTTCTCTGCAGGGAAACCTCTTGAAGCGCGTTTAACCCCTCTGGGGGGTGGTTTTTGGTCGTTTTGAGGGGTTGCGCAACCCAAAAGAGAAATTCTGACGCCGCCATCGTGTTCAGCATCCTCGAAAACGGGAGGGGGAGGTACTCTTCTTTCGGCTGAAAATATTTCGATTTTTCGGGGCTTTTTCCGACTCACAGACGCCACTATATAGGTACAACTACGATAATTATAAACTATACTCCATTCAAAACCGAGAGTCAGCACACGTAAATAAGTGCATTTGATCCGTAATATTCACCAGGATGGCACTAAGAAATGGTAATATTTTTCATGTATATTTTGTTCATACAAGGGAGACAATCAAAGGCGATAGGTTCATCTGCAGTATCTGTGCTGCCAGGCATATTTATTTAAGAGTGATTAAAAGTAGTAACTTTCAGTGTAAGCCCCTAAGGCACCAATACTACTATAAAACAGTATTAAAAATACAACAAGCTGAAATGGAATCCTCGAAAATAGAGCCAGCCCGCGGGCGCCAGTGTTGTTGTTCCAAAAGCAAAAATGTTTATACCGTCTGGATCGTCGAAATTGTACCAAATCTGGTAAAAGTGTATCAACATTCACCAAAAGACAGTGAAGTACTAAAAAAAGGTCGTCAGCAGTAAAAGAGTATCAAAAGACAGTGAACAACAACAAAAAAAAAGTCGTTAGGTAGGTTGTTACCGCATCAATGTATGTACCAACGTACCAAAAGAAACTAAAGTGTACCGAATTCGGTATAAAAGTACGCTGTGGAACATCCCTGCTGATTAACCAATTTCAATGCAGGATTTTCAGTATCGATTGCAGATGACGCGTTGCCTATTGTTTACATTTACTGGCCCTTGGTTTTCAATAGACTATAGCAACAATTTTTCTTTTAGAGAACCAACATTTTTCTTAGGCAAATACTCGCTTAACTTTTTTTTATGGCAAGTGATTTCTCTTCGTAATATTGATTTCTGACGAAGTTCATTAGATTCCAGCTTATCAATTTGAATGATAATGGCAAAGTTCCAAATCTTTTTCGAAAAACTGGTCGCCCTAGGCAGTTGCCAAAAATCCATGTTCAATAAAACAACAAATATGCACATTTGTTACAATTTTCTTGATATCGGTGCGATGAATATTTTCTTTTTAAATTAGCACTACCGAAGGAACTCTTTCCAAGGGTAAAGCGCGGATCCAGGGGGGAGGTCATGGGGGTCATTATCCCCCCCAAACAAACAACTTTACACGAAAAACACGATATATATATATGTATCAGTTTGACTAACGCGGCAGGCTTTTCGTAACTTTTCCTTGTATGACCCCCCCCCCAGATCCGCCCTTGACAATGACACCACATTTCTTACCAGGTCATAATAACAAAAAATTCGATCGAAATTATGTAACAATGGATTTACGAAAAAAATTCGCAAATATTTCAAGCCCTGTGTGATATTATGAAGTAATTTAATAAAAATTATATTCATATTTCGGCAAGAGAAATGTAAATATAAAAACTTTCTATGCCTCAAGAGGATAAACTGAGAAATATCTTCTTTTATATAACTTAATGACATAAGAAGATAATGAGTTAATTAATCTAATAACAAGAATCTCAATTTGTTTTTGGACTAAGGACTAGTGTTATTATACACTGTATACATACCAAGGGATGTAAGAATAAATATCGCTCAATATCTCCTTATATATAATGCATATAAATGCAATAATGGCATATAATAATTAACTTACCTAAAGACAACTAACAGTTACATCCAATAGACGAGGATATAATTTATTAAGACTGGAACACACCAATCAAAAATTTAATTATCGTACTTTCTACTTGTGGTTCCGAAAATACTAGGCCAGTTTACAAATTGGGGCCACATGAACGTCGCCGTACCACGGTTGAAGCGCGACTAACAGAACTGTATACAAGTTAAAGTTAAAAACATTATAGTTATGGTTCCATCAACAATATTTATTGCAAAATAGATATATACATAGTTGCCATATAAGAATAATACATAGTCTGCGTAGCTCGTAAAATGTAGAACAAACGATTTGGTTTGTTGGGGTTACCTGGCAAGCGCGTGTATAGTAAAAAAAATATTTATGTAAATTATCATTAGTAATAAAATAGTTTCCATCTACAAAAATTACAGTAAAAAACATTTTCGACTCTATGTTATTACAAACAAAATTCAGTGACCTTTATTAATGTAATTTTTACATCTATGTAGTATGTAGGTACCTACCTAAGTATTACGTTCAATTTCAATAAAAAGGTGGTTTGACTAATAATCTTGTCATGTTTAGGAAATATTTACATTGCCAATCAGGGCTGGTCCTCATGAGCGAAATTAGACTCAGAGTTCTGACCCTATAGTCCCTTAACATGCCTGTTAATATACCTGTTTTTTATTTTCTGTTCAGTGATAAACGAATTATTTTGATGGGGGGGGGGGGGGTCTAATTCGACTTTAAAGGGGGTTGCCCCCCCCCCCCCCTAAGTTTGTCCATGCTGGTTCTAGACCCTAGGCTACCCACGTGCTAAATGAAGTTGGCCGTCCTCTTTTACAAACATAATTTTCTGAAAGGTTTGTTGTTAAATTAAAGAAATTGCTTGTTCCCTTGTTTGTTTTGGATCCTAAGGAATTAAGGGCACTGGCGGCGATAAGGTCTTCGCCCACGCTGATTCGCTTAGCTGATTTCCAATCACACTTGATAATATCTGATGGCCAAATTCTTATCGCCGCCACTAAATAGAGTTGCCACCTTTTTGCAAGTAAAAGGATATTGTAAATAAATTTAGGAAAAATGCGGCTCATGAACTTTTTTTTATGGTCAAATAAGGCTTAAAATGAAGCTTAAAATGTCCTGGCGAAAAGGGCCAAGTGCATTAAATTGTCTTTTCCAAAATAAATATTGAAAAAAAAAAAACTTTTTTACAATCAGTATATTCCGTAAGACGAAAACGTAAGTACAAAGTACCAATCACTTAACTAAACCTCAATTTTTGGAGGGACACAGAGGGGGCACCTGAAAATTAAAAGTGGACACCATATATTTATAAGATAATTTGACAAACAATTTTGAAGGGATTTCTGACGTTTTTTGGGTGGGCACTAAGGTGGGCACCACATATTGTTTGGTGGGCCTCTGCCCACCCTGGTCCACCCGAAGTTACGTGCCTGCAAAGTACGCTGCGAATGATTTAATTTGAAAAAATGTTTTTATTGCATCTGATAACTTCTTGTTATAATGGCGAGTGAATATCTTAAATCATAAAAAGTATTCGTGTTACGATGCGCATTGACATTGACTGTAAACAAATCGCTTATTTATTTTTAAACCAATTCTTGTATGTTTGTTTGTGGTATGATGTATGAAAACTGAATCCTCGGCAGTCAGTGTGGATCTAAGATTAGATTCTAGTACTAGGGGGGTGGCTGTGGGCAGGGCCCCCGCTAGCATATGTGCAAAGTGTGCAATGCACACGGGCGCCATCCTTTAGGAGCGCCAAAACCCAGGGTCAAAAAATTTCCAAAAAAAAACAAACAAAAAAACAAAAATTAATTTTAAACTAAAAGTTGAGAAATTAAATAGGATTAGGTATAAATACACACCTACCTTCAAAAAAATAATTAAAAAAACATGATCCAAAATGGCTTAAGGGGCGCCAAAATCTTTTTTTGCACACAGGCGCCAGTAGCCCTTACGGGGACCCTGGCTGTGGGCTAAGAAAAGCCCGGTAACACTTTATTACAATGGTGGTCGATAATATAGAGCAAGAGCCAAGGAATAATTAGTGTTGTGATCGCTCGAGCGAAAAACCGCTTAATCACTCGATTATTGAAATAACCGACATCGCTCAATTATTAAAAAAAACCGCTCGAGTTATCTATTCAGGCGAAAACCGTCGCTCGTCACTTATTATCTTTCACTCTATACCCGAGCTTCGCTTGACGCCGGCGGAAATGTACCGCTGTAGTGTGATCGAGTTAAAAAACTGCTCGTATATTCCAACAGTTTTTCGCTCGATAGGAAATACTCTAGTTATAAATTCAGGCGAAAAACCGAAAAATATCGCCCGTCACATGATAGACGACCTTCGGTCTACGCGCCACGCCATCAGCAGGTACACGACATACGTCTTTCTTAAAGGCACATAAACGAGAAGACGCATATAAAAAGTATGCCAAATCCCTTAGCGGAGTCATCGCGACATGGGTTTTGTAAAGTTTTCTTTTAACTGGCTAGCCAGCGGCGTAGTTTAGGTCTCCGATTGTAAATATTAAAAAATTAAAGGATATAATTTTTAAATTTTTATTTACTATAACCTCGAGAAGACTTCTTAAAAATAACCTACATTATAGAAAATGTTAATGGAAAATAAGAAAACGAGCAAAATAGTTAACAAAACGTAGGTATCGACAAATTTTTTGATATCCAAAAGTAAACATTCTTAAATTCAAACAAGAACTTTTAGGTAACTCTAGACATGAATTTTAAAAAATAATCACCTATTTTCTTATTTTGCCAGTTGCGTAACTAATTCTACATTCTACAGGGCACACAGTGGGCACCTGATAATTTAAAGTCGAAGAATTTGACAAGCCATTTTAAATATCTACTTATTTTATGCTCGTAGATTGAGAAAGATGTGAAGAAAAATAACTCTTGGTAATACTTTTTGTTTTAAAAAAGCACAAGAATAAACCCAAACAATAAATACATATTTTGGTGATTTTTGCAGTTTATTTGTTTGGTATCGAGACACGTGGTAAAAATTGATTATTTACAAATAAATAAATTTCTGAAATTTTTTTGGTGGCTACTACAATTTTTTAGCTAAACCTATGCTCACCCGTAGTTACGTGCCTGCTAAATACCCTACCTGATCACATGTAAACGGCTAAGCTGCCGATCGAGCAGTCGGTGACGTCATCGCTTGGTGAATTGGAGTTTCAAGCGATTCACTCGATTATTAAAATCGCTCGAGTATCAAAAGTACTCGATTATTAAAATCATCGGTTTTTCCCAACACTAGGAATAATATTCTTAAACACACAGACTATAGTTATGCGTCAATATAATTCACGCTAAAGACTAGGAAGTGGCACTTCTCCTACTTACTCTGAAATCTCGCCTACGATAAACGTTAATTAATTATTATTAATGCTAAATTAGTTCTTGTATGTTGGGTTGCATTATTTGCCTTTGTAGGATAATTCGGACTTTTACCTAAATAGTTTGGACGGTGGGCGCCATCTCATCAGCATAGGGGAAAAGTAAGCTCAAATAGGTTCCCCAATGAAGATGCAAACTGTAGTAATTTTGCCAGAGAGTTTGCTAGCTTCCTCCAGACGGAGCTGTGCTATTATAGTTTGCTGTTTGACCGGCACATCTAGGGTATTTTCTTTTTGAAAAATGATTTGAAACTTGAAACTGACTGACTAATCAAAAAAATTGGAAGAAATTTCGCCACGGAAGTGAACAGTCACCTGTATTTCTTGAACATTGGGGATTTTGTAATTTATTTCATTAGTTAAATAGTTTTTAGTGGATTTTTAATTTTTTCCTTGTGTAGTTTTGTAGGGTTGTGCATAAACAAAAAGAAAAAATTGCTGAAAAATATTCTAAAGTTTTTATTTGATTTACGTCGTGTCTGTGAGTTTTGAAGGAGGCCATCTTTGCAGTCAACTGAGAGGTCCTTGGCAGACCGTTTCATTGTCTGGTGAAAAGCCAGTATTTATTTCACATATTATTAAATCAAATGGCTTTAAAAAGAATTAATAAGGTAGGCTGCAGTTTTTAGTAGTTTTCAGGAAGTTAAGTGTAGGGAAAACGCGTTATTAGAATTGTTTTTGTGGTCGCTAAACGCCCTCAGCGAGTATGTGAAATTGGAATCTGAACGAATCGAGGCTAGAATCGAGTGCTAAAATAGAATATTCCAGTGCTTTTTGCTGTTGGTTAAAGTGAAAATTATAACCGTTGGAATCAGATCGTGAATCACATTTATATTATTCGCCAGGATCCTTATTAGATTAATTCTAATGCCCTATTCTAAGGGCAAGGTGCCGGGAAACATACACATTTATTTATCAGCCAAGGTTGCAATCGACCACAAAAAAGTAAAACAAGCCTCTAAATTTCAAATTAAAAACCTTCAAATATTGTGTACTGCATGCAGATTGTTTCTAACCTCACCATATTCGGCCCCTGACTTTCAAGTGTCTATTATTATCTCAGAAGGTAGACTCAAGGTGTTTTAATAGTTTTTTGCTGTATTTTAGGAATTACAAGACCTCGGGAGAGATCCTCCGGCACAATGTTCTGCAGGACCTGTTGGAGATGACTGTAAGTATCAAAGTAGAAAATAAAAATAAAGTACTACAGGTACAGACAACAAACATTTACTTATACAAAAAATATTAAACTTCAGAAAGTAGGGGAAATGTTTCTTTACGGACTGACCTTATAAAATGGTATGGATGAATTTCTTAGTTTTCATTGTTTTTAAAATGGTATCCTTTACAAAGTTACAGAAGAAGTAAAAGTCAGTTTGTAACTTGTGCAGTCATCGACAGTGTAAGGATTCAGGTTTATTCAGTTTTGATATGGGTTATATTAGTCTATAAGTGGATTTACCTATCTGTATTGTTAACCAAAGTCAAATGTTACTGCTGGCAAATAGAATATATTTGAATAAGTTAATATCTATATTCTATTTGTTGTAGCTTCTTATTTTAGATTTTGTCGTATTTGGTACTGGCCTTATTGATGGTAGACCTAAGTATTAGCTTCTGTTATTCAAGTATTAGCTGTTAGGGGTAACACAAACAATTGGGACAGCCTCTTTTCGCCCGGACATTTTAAACTTCATTTTAAGCCTTATTTGACCATAAAAAAAAGTTCATGGGCCGCATTTTTCCACATATCAAACAAATTCCGGACATGGGTGTAACAAATTTTTTTTTTAAATTCGGATACTACGCTTAATTTGAAGATTTTTTGTATAATATACTTTGGATCATCACCTGATTCTAAGATATTGACTCTATTAATTACCGAACATTTTTCATTGACACTCTTATAAGATATAAGAACAGGGCAATGGGATTTTGAGCAAAATGAGATTCATCTTGATATTTACAAAAAAACAAAAAGTTTTATTATAATTCATATGCTATTATCATCTCCTGAACTAGAGTCACTATTGGATCGAGTAATGATTGTAGCAACACGCAGTGAGATGGGATACTCGTTTTCTTTCCGAATGACATGAGCTATACAGTTTTTCCGTATGTCATTGTATGATTCTGTTTTCTTTTTTTATACTATGGTCTACTACATCTCCCTCCTTAATAAATAGTTGACAATTACAATTTAGTAAGTTTGCTAATTCTTGTACCAAATAATATTTGTGTCAGAATTTTGTTGATGTTTGTATTTATTCATATACAGTATGTCCACGGATGGGGTTTACAAGAGGACAAATGGACTAAAAATTGAATTTAATAAACGTTTTTGCTTGTCTAGAAAATACGATTCATCATAAGAGACTTAAATTTTTTTATACGGGGTGGGTAAAAACTGCAAAAATGTTATTTTGTTTAAGAGTAAACATACTTTATTTTGAAAGATATGAAAAAAAGTCACTCTTAATAAACGCTTTTACTTGAATAATGAATAGGTGATACTTGTTGTCAATGTCTTTATTTAATGAAGTAATTATAATAATAATAATAATAATAATAATAATACGAACATTTTCATTAACATGAAAAGAATACGATAACAACTTCATAATTCAAAAACTCCACCCCCATACTCTACACATTTTTCTAATTGCTTTCTCAAATAAGTGAAAGAATTTCTGATTTCTTCCTGAGATATCGATTGGACAGCCTGGATAATTCTGCCCTTCAGCACTTCAATATCATTTGGTATTGCGGTTGCAAAACGAATTTGTTTTAAACGGCCCCATAAAAACATATCGGCCAAGGTTAAGTCGGGACTTCCTGCCAATCCACCTTGGACCAAATCTGTGGTCAAGCCATTCTCTAACCTCAGAACCATCAGAAAACATGATACATTTATAAAAATCATCATTTCCACTTAAAATTTTGTCTCCTATCCACAGGCAAAAATCAAGTCGTTTCGCGTCGTGTCCGTATTCCAACCTTTGATTAAAGTGCAGTTTATACGGATACAATTTATTTGCTTTAAGGATCTTCTGAATTTGACTTTTTTCCACAACTTCCAACTGAGTAGCACGATTTCTAAGGGACGTCATAGGATTTTCTTCAACAGAATGAAGAACTAAGACTGTAGCAGCATCATCATGGTTGTATTTCTTCTTTTTTTTTTTTGAGATCCAAATCCGAACCAGTTCTCTTGAACTTTTTTATTAACTTGCAGATTGCCATGCTAGTTATTGGGATTCCTACAAATTTCAGAGAATACTTTTTGGGAAATAATTTTTACATAGGTAAACCGTTTAATGAATTGTTCTACTTCGGATTGTTGTGTAGAAAACGCATTCATTAAGAGTGACTTTTTTTCGTATCTTTCAAAATAAAGTATGTTTACTCTTAAGCAAAATAACATTTTTGCAGTTTTTACCCACCCTGTATAAAAAAATTGGAGTTTCTTATGATGAATCGTATTTTCTAGACAAGCAAAAAGGTTTATTAGAGTGACTTTTTTTCCTATCTTTCAATTTTTAGTCCATTTGTCCTCTTGTAAACCCCATCCATGTCCATCCACTGTATTTAAAATAAGACATTCACACAGCACATTTAAGTCGTTGTTTCTAAATTCTAGACTATTCTCTGCAAAATTCATTCCAGGATTAAACAACTATGAACAAACCCAAACAAGCCACACATTTACCGAAAATTTGTTTTTTTAATTACTCTATTGAACACAAAGAAAATGGGATAAGGGTTTTTTTACATTATGTATTTTAACATATATAATATGCTCCTGGAGTTTGGTCAATTTCTTCCCGACCCTGTATAATTTTCATATTTATAAAAAAAAGTTCGCTAAGTAACATAAAATTAAGAAATATTTGCAGCGCATGGTACTGATAACTTATCACGCGAGACAGACTCGCATGCGAATGTCCCACATGCCCATGTTATCACACCAATTTGGGTAATTTGATTGGGATTTATTTTTTATGGATGTATTTAGTACTATTTAGCAATGCATATTCAGCCTTATCATTATCAGAAATATTACAATTTGCGATAGGAAGTCTATTCATAGTCCAGTAATCGTGTCGTGATGACTAATCAGTTTTAATATTTTTATTTGTCCTATTAATAGATATGGGTACTTTACAGGCTTATAGTGTAAAACTAAATATTGTTGGGAGTTTGATGAGTTTATTTTCCTCAAATATAATGCAGTTGCATAGTTCTGCAACGTCTTTATTCTATATTTGCGGTTGGCCCTAAAATATAAGCAATTTATTGAAATAGCCTCTTTTAATTGGTTATGCTTAGAGATGTAAAGGTAATATTACCGAGGTAATGTTACCGTAATATTACGTAATATTACCGCAAGATCGGTAACATTGGAAATATTGTTTTTTTTTTTTTTTTTTTTTTCCATAAGCCAAATCCAGTTGAACGAAACGGGGCGATACATCTCTTTAAAACTGCCGGTGAAAACAAGATGGGGTTCCTTTGTTTCTTGTATAAAAAGCTTTTTGGAGACTAAACATTCATTAAAAAGTTTAGCAGTTGATGATAGCCCAGATATTTCTGATGTTCTTTCATCAAATACAGTAAGACTTCTTCTTCAAAACGAATTTTGGTTGCAAATAGAAGCAACTTATGACTTGTTCCAGCCAATGTCTAAGTGGATAACGATTTTTGAAGCTAACGGGCCAACAATCTCAAAAGAGTTTATCTGCTTTTTTGAAATAAGGTCTATATTACGTGACAAAGTATCAAATTTATCTATTACTATGTTTGAAAACCAGAAAATGTGTTCAATTCTTGAAAAACGAGAAAATATATGTTTAAAACCCGTTCATCTTGCTGCTTACCTATTAGAACCAAGTCAACGCGGCGAGAAGTTAACTGAAGCTGAAATTTTAATTGCAACGGAGTTCATCTATGAAACTGCAAGGCGTCATCCAAAGTATTCTTCACAAGTAGATCTTATTATGGAAGCACTCGCACAGTACAAAATTAGAGGTAATATTTTTGCTAAGGAATTCGTCATTTCCAGCGAAAAATCTATGTCTGGATCTGTTTGGTGGGCAGGAATTTGCTCCAGTTCTAAAATAAGTAGGTTAGCTGTAGACATTTTAAATTTACCATCGTCAACAGCCGCAACCGAAAGAACCTTTAGTACTTATAGATTTATTCATCGGCAAAAAAGAAACAGACTAACCGTGGAGAGGGCCGGAAAACTAACTTATATTGCCCATAATTATAATTTACTAAATGAAGAAGATCATTCGAGAATAGTAGAAGATACTGAGGAAGAAATAGAAAAAGAAGATATCGGTTTCGAAGTTATAGACTTGACTCAATTAACGAAAGAGAAAGAAGAATCAGATGACGAGGTTGGGGATGATGATGAGGATGATTTACCATTATCCACTCTATTACGTAGTTCATTCTGACTCTGACTAGTTTAAAAAACGTTCTTATTGTTTTTCGTAATGTTTTTACAGTTTTGAAATAAAAAAAACTAGTATTACTTAAAAAGCTGTTTTTTTTTATAAATTACCAATGTTACCGTAATATTACGTAATATTACCGGTAATATTACCGATTTTTAAATTACCGGTAATTTTACATCTCTAGTTATGCTAGTGATGTTGTTTCCTTAAGATGAGGATCCTAAACAATCCCAAATGGGCAATCAGAGCTCTCTAAGTTGCAACAATTCAATTAAAAAATATGCCGCTTCTTGGCAGGTTAGAAAGAGATGAAAGTCATCAGCTGATCTAAAATTATTGTCGTGAAGTTTTCGTCGTTAATAATAAAGTTTTTTAGTTAATTTATTGATATTTGGATTGCTGGCATGTCGATTGGGGTATCGAGCAAGTTTCGGGAATATCTGTAATGAAAATTTGAAAATTGGTCATATTTGCAATTGTTGTTATTATTCTTATACCATTATATTTTTTAACGCAATTTTCTTATACCGTTTTCCAATCAAAGGACTTTACGAATCCATTTTTATATTAGAGAAAAATTAAGTATATTGTGGTTAAACCTTCACACAAAATAGTGCCTGCTTGGCAACCTGTGATTAAACGCAGCTCTTAAGGTGTTTTTGCAAATTTCTGAATAAAAATAAGTCCAACGAAGCGCAATCTAGAAACCTTTTTAACCTTTTTTTATTTCAACATCACGAAAAAATATTAAACTATAATATACAAGGTGTCTATTTGAAACTTCTTACATCTCGCTTCCAGTGTACCTATATTAAAAATCGGAGACAGGTTAATTTTATTGTGAAGTTGGACGTTTTTAGAAGTATTGGCAGCTTTCGTGATTTAACCTCCTGGAACAAATATTTGTTACCTTTAAAATCTTAAATGGGAATGGGGAATCAAGTGGCACATCATTTTAAAGGTCGTTCCTAATAATGCCATAGTTTACTAATATTTTTTTAGTAGCTAGTTTCCAAGAAATCGACCTAAAAATAATGTTTTGTTGTTTTTAATGTATTTAATTTTAATAAGTTTGTGGTATTTTTGAAGGTTTGTTCAAGAAAATGTTGGGTATAAACCCTGTTTTAAGAATAGTTTATAGAATTGATCTAATCTGATTTTTTTTATTTACAGTATTTCACTGGCAAGCCACAATTATGGGACCAGTAAGTATTATTTTATATTTGCAGTTTTTTTTCTTATTATACAGGATGTTCGGATACTTGAAGAGGTGATTCTACATGTTAAAATAAAGGTAGCATATAACCAAAAGTCGCAAACTCAATACTTTTTTTATTTTGTTTCCATTTGAAAAACTGATTTTATTGCTAATAAAAATTAATTCCAGTCTTTAAAATGATATTTGCCTTGTTTCCAATAATTATAACAGCTGTCAAGACACAAAAAAGAATTAAATTTGAATTTCAGGTACAGCGGCCTCTGGTGGCATGTAAGAAAACATTTTTATAACGGAATGTCCATGTGCCAAATGTAAACTTGATAGTTTAAAAACTAACCACAAGATATTAAAAATAAGAGAAAAAACTTTGACAGTTTTTGTTATATGACTTACTACCCTTATTTTAACATGTAGACTAACCTCTCCAAGGATGCATTATCCGAACACCATGCATCTAATTATAACTATGTTAATAATTATAATTGTCTCATAGACCTTTTTTTTAGAAAATTTTGCGAAAAATAAAAAATTTTGAACTGGAAAATTAATTTGGAAGTTTATATCTTTTATACTTACAAAAAAAAAATATTAACTATTTTTATGTTTTCTTGCATGCCTAGTATAAACAACATCATCTTGTTTTTTTTTAAATATTTTTTTCTTTTTTACAGCCAGACAGTCCTTACCAGGGTGGCGTATTTTTCTTAACAATTCACTTTCCCACAGACTATCCCTTCAAACCACCAAAAGTTGCATTCACAACAAGAATCTACCATCCAAATATAAATAGTAATGGTAGTATCTGTCTTGATATATTAAGGTCTCAATGGTCTCCAGCCCTAACTATTTCAAAAGGTAAGGATTATCTTTCTTAGTAAAAGTTTGTTTGAGAGAGAGTTTGAGGAAATAACTTTCGCACAAGTAATGTACACGATTTTTCCTACGACCACAAATAGAATGCCCAATTCTTTGAACATTTACTTAGTTATAGTCCGGCAGCCTATTACCAAAATGTCCTGTTATCACGCCTTCATCTAGTCAGTGACTAATCGCTAGATTATTAAAAAATAAGAAATTTACTTGACCGAAAACGTTCGGCAACGCTGTGCTTACTCGTCAGAGTGATTGCAGTCCGTAAGAAAACAGTTTTGTTAGTGCATACGTCTTGTCCGTTCTTGATGAAATCATATTAAAAATATAAAAGAAACGTGAATTCATCGACAACGGACGTTTTGAGTGTGCAAAAATGCCATAGTTTAAATAAAAGATATAAAGAAAAGGGATATAAAAAGCTACCGCGTCCCGGTCAATTTTCTTTTAAATTGTGGATGACACTTTAAAAAATAGTAAATCGCGTTTGTTCGAACGGACATTTTCCGTGTTGCGCAGCTGCAGGGAGGGCAGCGGAGTCGGATTTCGTATCTGTATATTACATGCTCGCGGTACACGGCGCGCGCATAGGACGGCTTGCTGTGTGGCTTGGTTGTCTGTCTCAGCATCCCCCATGCAGCATTATTACTGATACACGTGCTGTGTTGACTGAAAACGGTTTTGCTAAAAAATATGTGTGTAAAAATGTCAGTTCATATTTTTCCACCATTTTCTGAGCCACACACAATACACGATTTCTGCTTGAAAACGGACGAGGCGCGATAACTCGAACAGCGTTAAAAAAATTACATACCTAAGATACAACACTTCGGTTGCGCGTCTATGAAAATGTCCGTTCTCATTTCTTTCCGGTCACGAATAACGAGAAATAACATCCGACAAGTAAAACAGACGAGGCGTGATAAGTTGAATTCTCCGCTGTAAACAATTTTCGATTTTTCTCAGACCAAAACCATTTACCGCACGGAAAATGTCGGTTACTATTTTCATCTCATCAAAAGCATCGCTCTCAGTCAAAAAATAAAAAGGACGAGGCGCGATAACTATTACGACCACTTGATTTTTACATATGTAAAGATGATTCTTAATGATTTCGCAACGTTGCCAATGTCCGTTCTTGTTCCAAAAAAGTCAAAAAAGTTTAGGTAGTACTGTGTATACAACTTTATAGTTTCTGATTTTTAAATTAGATTGTAGGTACCTAAAAATAAACAAAACTAAACTAATCTCAACTTTAAATGAATTCATCGTTCCAAGAAAATAATAAAACTCATAACCTAACCTCGATGTGTACAAATATGGAGTTAGATGTTGTAAATGTAATTATGAAAGTTTTTTATGGGATTTTATTAAAACAATATTAAAATTATTATTAAAGAAATATAATTACATAAATCACGTTTACTCGCCCTGTATGGATATTCTATCCTTTATAATTGTAAGAATCGAAATTAAATCTGTACTTATCCCATTTCTACTTTACCCAAACAGTTATTATGTACTTTTTTTATATTTATCACCAAAAAAAAGAGCTAAAAACATCCCCAGAATTCAAAAAGTAGTAATTTTCAAAAATTAAAAAGTTCCCAGTCTGTTAAAATAATTTCTGGACACTCTGTATACAACTTATTGTAAATGATAAATTATTTAAGGAAGGTAATCAAATCAGTTTTTTAAAATTCATAATATTTGAAACTATTTTTAAATATTTAAGATATTTTTAGCATAGGTATATTTTCAATCCACTCAACTCAAAAGGTGTGTACCAGACAAAATTAGATCATCAGTGTCAGTTTATTTTTATTAAAATTTATTAAAATTACGTCTTCAGAGCTATCGCGTATTTTGATCCCTGGCATTTTTGAGATTGTATCGTTACACGAACTGTGTTTTATTTATAAGTGAAGTGCATTATGCGAATCATCGCAGGTTTAATTATTAAAATATTTTATTTTGCACTTGCAAAGTTTTCTCCACAATATTTCATTAAACAAAGACGGTGTTTTTTCGTTATTTTAGTTCTCGGCAGCGAATATTTCATCGGATAAATGTTATTTCTATTAGCCTTCAAGATATTTAATATTAAGCTGTGATGAGGTTTTACCTGGCGTTTTACTTGTTCCAGTAAAACGTATTAGTTAAAACATTAGGTGTGGACAGGGTCTAACATAAGGTTTTACCTTACGTTTTACTTGTTCAAGTTCAAGTAAAACGTACTAGTTAAAACACTAGGTGTGGACACAGCATAACGTATGTTTTACTTGAACGAAATGAAGACGAACTGCCAGTGAGAAAACTGAATGGCTTTGTTTTTGAGGAAGCCTATATTCTTGACTTAGGAGAAGGATCATATCGAGAGAAGTGATGATTCCTCTCTCTAAACAACGCAGGGTAAGAGAGAGAAAGGAATAATCGCTTCTCTCGATATGATCGTTCTCTTAAGAATAGAAGTCCAGGCAAGACGCCCGTCTTACGAAGCAGGTAGACACGTTTCCAGTTTTGCCTGATAGTTTTACTTGAAGAACAAGAAGTCGGGTAAAACCTCGTGTGTGGTCGGAGCTATTAAAATAGTTTTGCATGACGGTCTTACTAGAAGATCTAAAACGTCCGGTAAAACCTCATGTGACACAGTTTTAAAGTGTTAACGAAATATTTCTGTCCTTTTTTTGTTCACAGTGTACTTTTGTTTTATTCATTTATATTAAATATTGATAATGTAGGTATGCTCTTGTACTTTAGTTATAATAAATAACAAAATTAATTATACAAAGTAATTTATATGTTTTTTAATGTGCTCATCTAATTTTATAGTATATAAATTTCTTTATTTTTGTCATACAATTCGGATTAATATTTATTTTGAGTCGTACTGTTTTGTCAAGGGGTGCAAAATTAACATAATATGGCTTTACTTTTTACTAAAAATATAATTGTTTGTGATTTTTTTTTTGTACTAGATACCTACCGTTGCTTCACAAAATATCTAAAGATTTGATTAAGAAAAGTTTCTCGGAATTCAAAATCATGCAGGTGTACCGAATTTAATAACCATCAGCTTACATAGGGTTTTTTTTAATTTACACAATATTTTGTGAAAAATTTCTAATTCAATTTCTTCGTCGTTCGTCATATAAGCATGGGAAATGAATGATCTTTTCGAATAAATGTATTTAATACCATGAAGGATCTTTTTTCCTTTTTAGAGGTTTAAAAGAAATGCAAAAAAAATTATGCCTGACACGGCTATTAAATTCAGCATGCTTGCTTGATTTTGAATTCTGACCTTTCCATAGTGGAATTTTTCGACATTTTGCGAAGACGAGGCAGAAAATAAAAATAATGCTACAGTCAAGGCCTGCTTGATTTCATAAAATTCAAAATATGTTATATTTTATTTGCTTATCAAGCAGGCCTAGATCCCAAATGATCAAATTTCAATTCGAAAACTTTTTGTCATTTACACCTATAAGTTCGCTTATCCTGGGACACACTGTATAACTGATATTATGGGCTAGATAGACCGACCTATATCTATGGATAGCCAAACTCTAAAAGCCAAGTGGCAAATTTATGGCCTCGTGCATGTAAACAAAGCCGATTGTCAGATGTCATGCGCAATGTCGACTGATAAACTATTTACCTTAGCCGACTAACAGGACCGTATTTCGCCCTCAATGAAATTGATTACACGGCAATATTTTGGCACATCAAGACATTCTTTACTGGGAAATAATCTATTTTCTCGCATAAAAGGTGGCCTTGTGGCCATCACTTTTAGAATTAATTTTGATATCTATTGTATTTTGATGTATTTTTAATATAGTTTCATCTCTACGATTGTTTTCGGTTCTGGACGGTCGTCCTTGGTTAGCAACCAAACCGGCACCAATACGGCGGGGTTGCCTATATGACGGCAACAACATTGTGCGCAAGACAACCGACGAGGAACCTTTAAAAATTTGACCGGTACCCATTTTTTCACCCATAAAATTTAACTTTTTACTGCTTTTAAATAACCTGAGATGAGATTCCTAACTAATATTTATGTATTTCCACCAAGTATCGCATATTAAATTAAATTCAATAACGATATTAATTATTTTCTTTTTGTTTCAGTACTGTTATCAATCTGCTCACTTCTGTGCGATCCCAATCCAGACGATCCTTTAGTTCCAGAAATTGCTAGGATATACAAAACAGACCGGGAAAAGTACAATGAACTAGCGCGCGAGTGGACTCGCAAGTATGCTATGTGATGGCCCGGCCCCCCAAATCCGCACTTCACCTAATTAGATGAAACAAAACAAAAAGCAAATCTTATTTAATTCAACAACACGTTATAAACATCATCAACATCAGGGGGATGGTCCAGCCTTTCAGCCTCGGTCAACAAACTTGTACATTTTTCGCTTTTCGCTCGCCGGACTGTGTATTCTCCCGCCTTCGGCCACAATACTGCTAGCCAAAACAAAAAACAGTTTTTAATGTAATTTTTAGTAGCATTTTTCAATATATTGTGGTTGCAAGGGACAGTGTTGGATTTTTTGTTCCTGGCTTCCCTGTAAGGAGCAGGAGTGGAGAAGATGTTTCTGAGATGGTTTACTCAAAGTAACCTCACTATCCACAAGCGTTTTCTCGTTACTCCGTCCAGCCAGCCAGTCCTGGGTCCCGGAGTCGCCCCAAAGGGCCCTCTGGTAGGGTTTCTACACATTTATTATATTACTAAATAAAATATGTTAGTTAAATTAATACTGTAGGTTTTTGTGGTTCAAATAGGTGTATAACTTAATAAACTATCATTTTTCAATAGACTTTTCGACATTCACGGGTTTTGAAGGAAATGCTCACTCTTGTTCTATCATCCATGACCTAACTTTTGTGGTACTTTTTTGAAATAAATACGAAAGTCACCACGTATTTATAAGACGATTATTGTTTTCGAACGATGAACATAAACAAGATTTTGTGATTTTGTATGACGGTAATATGACATCTTCCACTCTGCCGTTCTCCGATCATTGCGATCTTATAAGACCGAAACAAGGAACGATCTTTTCCGAGACCGAAAGACCTCTATAAGTCCGCGTTAATTTCTGGAACGATATATTTTTCTTACTGCAATAAAGTGATTTATCTGTTAAACGTGAGCTCGAAATATTTAATATTACTAATAAGATTTCTTGTTGGATATTCGATCTGCAAGGGCAGTTTCTGGAAGATGTTATAAATGAATATCCTATTTTATTAATAATAAAATTTAAAAGGATGTTACTTAGAAGATGTCTTTAATCGAACTAGTCAGTATGATGATGATAAAAACTAAAGACATAACAAACTTTTGATAGTGATTAGTCGAGTAACTGACAATATTTTTTCATTTTTAGGTCGATCTTACAGGCAAGTTATTACAGGGTGTTCAAGATAAGGAGGGCCTATATTGGGGATCTGGTTAACGGTAACAGATACAACTTCGGTTAAATGGAGAAAGAGTATGGCAATTAAAGCGCTAATAATATTCTACGGAAAAGGTTTTGGTAAGATGTTCAAGTTTCGAGTTATTTGAAAAAAACTGTAATTTTTGGATTTTTTTTCCCAGCGTTAATATTAAAGATATAGCAAAACTGACCGAATATTCTCAAACAACCCAAAGATTACACAACAATATATTTTATACGACGTTTCGTTTTCAAGCAATCATGATGATTAAAAAGGCTCGAAACGTAATTAACCCTTTGAGGACGGCAAAGAAAAAGTTTAAATTATAAAAGAAATTTCTGAAAAATTACGTTTATTTATCATTAAAGTTATAGGAAAAATACATTTAAAGTTTACAAATATCCTGGATTATCCCACAGGATATGGTTACTGGTAGTAACCAGTAGGACAAGGTAATTACTTTTTATGAAAGTTTAGGAAGCAATTTCTGTCTTTATTTAGGCATAGACCGACGTCACATGTAGAACATTTCCAGATGGTTCGATGGACATCTTTTGTTGTACTACAATTAGCACATCTTAAGGACCCACACCTAACTGGCATGTGTGCGCACTGATCATAGCGTACCTCAAGAGGTATTATTTTTTTAAATTTATTTGGTTCTCGTTCGACTGAATTTTTACTACTCCTTTTAGCAGAAGAAACTCCGGCGCCTATCAGTCCACGCGCAATAGATATGCGAAACTATTTCAATGTAATACATTTGGAGGTACTTCTTTGCTGAAAGAGGATGAACGCATTCACAATACTTGCGTCGATAAAATAAAAAAAGATGCGGTGCCACCATTTGTGTGACTTTCGATCTATTTCGTACAGACTTTTAAGCATATCAAATCGATCAACATAACCCATATGCTTGTTATAGTGTTTGACCATAACAGGACATGGAATTTCCTCGGTCGTACCATTTCTTGTTTTTCTGGACGCAACTTCCATGATAGACGGATCGTGATAGTTTCCTAAAAACAAGACACCTCTGCGATCCATCCACTTCAAAGCTGCTAATCCATCCGTGGACACTCTCCAGTCTACATCGCCTCTTTTCATGGACTTATCCACTTTGAACTCAGGATAATCCTTTCTTCCTTTACGAATCGTTCCGCAGCCATAAATTCCATCAGCTAGTAAGTCTCTCTGCAACTCTACAGAGTTGAAGTAATTATCAAAAAATACTTTATGATGCTTGCCAACTAAAGCTTTAGTTAGATCTTTTACTACGCGGTGACCCAATTTTTTTTCAACCCCAGCATCAACTTTGCCAGTATAAATTTGAAATTCGGATACATATCCTGTAGAATCAGCCCTAATCCAGACCTTGTAACCTCTTTTCGTAGGCTTCATTGGCATAAACTGGCGGAGGCTACTTCTGCCTTTGAACTTGATCATCGATTCATCAACCGATTGAAACTCGTTAGGATTGAGAGCAGCATAAAACGTTTCTGTTAATTTTGAAAGTAACGGTCTTATTTTATATAATTTATCATAGTTGGGTTCACCTCGCTTTGGCTGCACTGAATTATCGTTTATGTGGATATTACTTAGTAGCCAACTAAATCTGTCACGCGATAATACAGAGCTTATAAAATAATCTCGAATCTCTTCCCTAGAGGACCAGTAATCTTTATAACTGGGCATTTTCTTCAGGCTCATTAGCATGTTTACGCCTAAAAATGTTTTGATTTCAGCGTTGGTAGTCGGAACAAAGTTGCTGCTTCCACCGTTATTTTGTAAGGCGTACAAGTTTGTCTGGAAAACAATATCAGAAATGAAGCTGTCTGGAAACAAGTAACTGAACATGTCAGTGGGTGATTCGATGTTGTCGGGAACATCCGGCCCTGTCTGAGCCACAAAAGGGTTCAGTCGGGTTACATGAGCAACATCTTTTGTCCAAGCAACTGCTATTTTTCTCAATTCTTCTTGTCGAATAACTTCCAGTGGTAACCACTGGTCCTCAAAGAGTTAAACGATTATGTGTAGAACATCGTTGCATTTAGAATAAAAAAATACTTTTAAAATTTGACAATGTATAATCAGGGCCGTATTAGAAAAATGATGATTGCTTGAAAACGAAACGTCGTATAAAAAAATTGTTCTGTAATCCTTGGGTTACTTTTAACGAACGAACGAAGCGAGAATGTTTTCTCAGTTTGGCTGTAACTTTAATATTAACCCCGAAAAGAATTAAATTACAAATCCAAAATATAGTTTTTCTAAAAATAACTCAATATTTGAACATCTTACCAAAACTTTTTGTATGGCATATTGTTAGTGCTTTCATTGCGATATTTTTTCCCTATTGAATCAAAGTTGTATCTGTTACCGTTAACGAGATTCCCATAGAGGCCCTCCTTATCTCGGCCACCCTGTATATTGTCGCAAAGGCTATGTCGTGAAAGGCCCTTTTAAACTCATAAATCGCACTTGTCTGGTAATGTTTTCGTGTTAATAGTGCAAACGTTGCGTCTCCTCACTTCATAGCTTGTGCGAATGTAATTTGAAATTTGTCAAATAGTTGAAAATGTCATATTTTAATCAGTTATTGAAAAATATGTTTATAAGATCCTTTAATAAATGACAATCGGTACTTGCAATTACTGTACATGTTTGTATCGGAAGCTAAAGAGATGGCATTACATGTTTTGATCTATATTACAGTCATCAGACCTTACAGACACATTACGCTAGCCTGAGTCTAGTTATGTAGTGATTGATCAAGTGAATGTAAGGTCCGATGATGGTCGTATAGAGCGAGACACCGAACAAATAATTACACCGAAACATAGTGTCATTTAGTAATTATAAAGTGTATAACGCGAGGAGAGCTCTCCCATATAAGAATCTGTGAGTGGTGTGAGTGAGCTAAATGACCGAAGTATAGCTGCAGTGTAGTAAGACATCTGAACCAGTGCAAGTTAATGCTTTACTTAAAAGGAGGTCATTACTCGACGCTCCTTGGCGAATTCAGAAACATCTTAACAACCACTTTTTAACAGAATAATGAAAATTTACAAACATTAATCAAATAGCGCGAGTATGTAGTTGCATAACCAGCAAGATTATTTTAAAGGACCTTTGAACAATTTTAGATTTCCTCTTTTTCAGCGATTTCAATGGTAATATACTCAGTTTTTAGCTGAAAAAAGAAGAAATATGTTGTACATTACGAAAACCTGTAATCTTTTTTATACTTAAATACATACATAAAAAAATATCACTATAGTTGTAGCAAATATGCAAATTATTCCCGTTCCTTATCATGTTGCATGGACTATTCCGGGACCCCATCGCGCTTAGGGTTGTCTCCTCCCCTTTATTTATTTTTTAGTTTGGCCTTACATGCTGTGGAAAACTTCTGTAAAATATTTAAAGTACGTTTTTAGGATATTTATATTTCCCTTCAAGAATTTTATTAAATTATGTTTAAACACAAGCCTGTCGTTGTTTTTCTTTTTAGTGTGATGTGATAGTGGTTTTGAGTGATAAAAAGACATTTTGTTTCATTTTAATAACTTAAGACAATATAATTCATATTGATATATTACCGCTTGTTTTATTAGGGTTTAGTGTACCGATGTATTAGTTTAGTGTCGACAATTTTTTTTCCGGAAAATATTTTTTCAGGTTACAGTTTGTGTATGGAAGGAGGAACTCGGTTATTTTCGCACTTTTTCAACATTTCTTGAAGTGGGTATTGATTTTTTGAAATTAAAAATAATTTTCTTGATTACTGTATTATTTTGCCTACTTTGATCACATTTATACGCTAAATCCTATTTTTTTTAGTTGACCCTGTGTAATCCAAAGAAATCGTTCATCACTCTGTATTACTGGCTCAAAACGAATGGATTGATTGAAGGTTCAACAGGAAGTATCGGTACCATCATTCATCTTTTTAAGTAAAATTCCCTGTAATTTTTAAATTTTCGAATTTATAGTAATTTCTTTTTCGTGTAACGTTTATCTTCAACTATTACCGGGAGAACTGATACACAATACTGATAAATCCACTCATAAAATAAAATGCCTATTTAAATATGTCACTTTGACATCGATAAAAGACTGTGCAGCGATAGAAACCTCTTCAGCTAAAAATTAAGTAGCCTTTTGTCCGTTGCCCAGCAACGGTAACATACTGGGCGCATTCAGCAGAGTTCTTCGATTTGTAAGCGATTAGTAATCATCTTCTGAATGCACTAAAAACATCGATTGGAATCGGACGCCATTTTATCTATCGAATTTAAAAAGCTGATCTCACAGCGCTTTATGTCAGTTTTGTTTATCATGTTCAGGAGTCAAAATTATAAAAAAAGAGGAAAAGTTAATTATAATGATAAAAAGATATTATACCGCTAGTGAAGAGCATTAAAAATAGTGAAGTGGCCGAGACCCAGGAACAAACTACCTATAATTTATTAAAAATAAAATTATCCATTTCGTACAGAAAAAAATATTATATTTGATGAAAATATTTAGGAGGGATGGATCCTAACCAAACAAAAAACTGACAACAAAATCCATTCAGCAGAACTACAAATCGATGCGCATGGTGACGTCACCGATAGTTCTGCTGAGTGCAGCCATTGTTACAATCAAATTAGATACAGTCGACCTCTATATATCAGTGACGGAACCGTTTATTTGTGATTAAATGATTAAAAATTAATTTGCGCTAGAACATTTGATAAACTTTTATTTTGTAAACTCGAACTAGATTGATTTTTAGCAATTAATTACAACTGGAACAAACATTAACAGTACCAAATATTGTCAGTTCGTTTATTCTCGTTCAATTTCTAAGCAAACTTCGTAAAAAATGAAAGTTTATGCCATAAAAAAAGCTCTTGTGCTTTTACCAATCATTGATCTACTGTGGAACAATGGAGGTTATTTTTCAACGATCAATCCATGATCATGACAATTGATGGGGGTCTGTAGATGTCAGAAGTAACATCAGGAAAAAATGCATTGATGTCATTGAATCCATTTTTGAAAATACCGGAACCAACGCCAAGACTTTTGGCCTGATCTCGAGCCTAACAAAACATTGTTTTTAATCCGTCCTTTTGACTGGTGGAAAAAACATGGATGCGATGCGAAACGTCAATAAACATTTTTCGTTTTTATCGAAAAAGACAAAAAAATACTTATCAAATGTTTATATAACGTGAAATACTTCTTCGCAAGCCGGCGATGTCTACGAAACAGAAATGCTAATGTTAATGCTAATTTTTCTGCACCATTAATGTGTTAAATATTATTTATTATGTCATTTATTCCAGACTTTGTGTTTTGCTTTTATCTTATATAGTTTCGTAGCAATCTATATGTTTTAAGACTATTCAATTTTTGTTTATTTTTACTTACACTTTTTAGATTCAATAAGAATTTAGCAGGATCATTTTGGAAAGCCAGACTTGCCTAAGAATAGGCGTTTATTGTTGACCTGATGTTACTTTATCGATACAATTAGAATCGATTGGATGTATGGCGATATCGATGTGGAATTTTGGTAAGAGTACTTATTTGTTATTAGTATAAAAATGTATTAGAGTCATTTCCAATTTTGAATTGGGTCATTTCCATGTTGTTAGGCTACGGTGTTATATCCTGAAGTCCAATCGGGTTTTGTAGTACTGTGTAGCATAGGAATTTCACTGGTTCTGTTAATTAGGCGTAAAGACAAACACAGAAATATCACTAATAACTTATCTATTTTCAACGGTTGGATTTGTATGGGTACGGTACAAAAAAGGTTTATATTTGCTGGTAAACCTGCCTGTTTTGACTCTTAACGATTCGGTTCCCGAGTAATGATATTTGTTTTAACTAGTTTAATGTATAGTTCATGGTAGTATGCACATTGCGCTAGTCGGTAGTTCAAAGTTCCCGGTTCCGTCGGATTGCCGCGATGTAGTATGGTAGAAAGTTCAATTACGAAAGGTAGAACGTCCGATGTAGGAAGTAGAAAGTTCGGTTTAATCCGATTCACTAATCGTGGTTTGAAAACCCGGTTTATTTATCTGCCGTGGTTTCCGTGGTAAATAACGTGTCTGAACGACAGTAATGTAATAATGTACTTTGGTTTCACTGTATTTGTACGTGTATGTTGCACTTTTAAGTTACACACGAAGATCGGCCACGAAGTGCCTAGAATGTGGTTCACTTTATATTTTTCTTGTTGATTAAAATAGAAGTAGGTAAAATAGAAGATCGGCCGCGATGGCCTAGAAATGACGTGTTTGAACGAATCTCTAAATCGGCAGCCTGCCTTGGACGAGTCTTCGAGCAACAGTTATGTAATAGTTTCACTTTTTATTCTTGTAAGGTACACTTTTGGTAAAAATAGAAGATCGGCCGCGAAGTGCCTAGAAATGACGTGATTGCACGAGAGTCTGAATCGGCGACCTGCCTGGAGCGACGTCTCGAACAACAGTAAAGTTCTAGGGTGGTAAAAGACTCTCTTGAGAGAAGCGTGACGTCGTACGTCTATCTGGCCAATCACCGCCTAGATACTTGTCGCTGGGCGCTGGGTGCTGGGTGTTTTGCACGTCTGTCCCATTGGGGGATGGCGAGTTTGTATAGCCAAAACGCAAGGGAAATGTTATAATTGTCGGGTGATTTATGTAATTAGTATGTCGTCTGCATGGTGCAATTAGGTAATTATGTTATTTATTCGACTTGATAGTTAAAGAGCACCTGAGTACTCGCCCCGCGGTGGCTTGTTTGTTACAGAACTTAATATGTTCGGTACGACATTTTTATTGTGGTCATACCAAAGATGGGTATTTACGTAGTGAATATTTCAAGGTTTGAAGTATTGATTTTTCTTATGGTAGTTTTAACATATGATATGGGTTGAAAGTAACGTCGGAAGCTAGTTTTGACTATTTGAGCAGGACGGAATGCACTGGGAAATAAGTTTTGTCTTATATTTGTCATGTGTTTTTCTGTATGTTGTCGAAACTTGTTGAAACGTGTTTATATGTTCTGGAATATAAGTTTATGCAAATTTAAGTATTTTATAATGACTTTATGAGGGAAAAGGGTAGTGTTTCCCCAACATTCTCCCCCCTTTGAGGAAACTAGTGCTAGTGCTAGTGCCTCAACCGCTAGTGTCTCAACCGCTACCGGAACCCTACCTTAAGCTTTGAAGTAAAGTTGGAGTGAGAAAATAGACAAAGTTATTACTTTATGAGTGGCCTGTGAAGCAGACAAAGTAATGAGGAATAATTGTATAATAAGTTATGCTCGAAGGACCAGTATTATTAAGATAATACAACTGAAGAGAATAAGAATAATAATAATGCCGTATTTGGCGTTAACAAAAATAATAATCATAGATAAACTCTGAATGTGAATGAAAGCACCAGATAGGTTGTAAGTCTATCCAGGTTTCACCGAACAAGTAATAAGTAATATGTAGGAAGCTCGATTCTGCACTCATGGCGAAGAACTTATTTTTTGCACTGATGGCAATTATTTTTAATTTGCTTCGTTGGCAAATTTGGTAGAAATACTCTTGTGGCAAGAAATCAGTACACTAACTCATTAAAGCGGCATATTACCTAGAGTGTAGTTAGAGTACTTTTGAATTAATGCTTTGGTAGAAATGCCCTTAGGGCAGGAAATCAGTATTCTAAATTATTAAAGCGGCATGTTACCTAGAATTTAATTAGTGTACTTAGAAGATAAATATTAATGAAGACCAGGGATGGTTTGTAAGGCCACTCAAGGTTCATCAATACTCAAGACTAAAAGAGTAAAAGAGTTGTTAAGTGGTTCTACTTATCCGAACTCGATACGATGTTTCAGTTTGAAACAAAGGGCCAAAGAAAGCGAAGATTTAGATTTCTCAGGGAGGCAGGCCGTAGCTCCCAGTAGAGTTTAAGGGCACCCTACCAGGCCCAGTAATGGCTGGTAGATATAGCAATGTGTTTGTTAAAAATAACTTATGAGGTTACACTTGTAAGTTGCACTAATAGGAACTAACTTTAACTTTGCACTTCTGGCAAATACTTTTACTTTGATAGAAATATCCTTAGGGCAGGAAATCAGTACACTAAATTATTAAAGCGGCATATTACCTAGAATTTAATTAGTGTACTTATTTAAGACAAATATTTTTATGTTGCACTTCTGGCACATCTTTTTATTTTGCACTCTTGGCAAATACTTGGTAACAAAAACTTTGGTAGGAATGCTCATGAAGATCGTAGACCAGGTTGTAAGGCTGAACTACGTTTCCGTAAGCAGTAGGTTAAAAGAGTTGTTCTGGGATTTACTTAGATTAACTCGTACGATGTTTCAGTGTGAAACAAAGGGCCAAACAAAAACAGCAAAGATCATTGACTTGTTTAGGTTTCCCAGGGAGACAGGCCGTAGCTCCCAGTAGAGTTTAATGGCACTCTACCAGGCCAAATATGTAGGAAGTTAGATGATAAGAATTGTTAAGCGGTTACGCTTAAACCAACTCAATACGATGCTTTCATTGAGCAAAGGGCCAAACAAAAAGAACAAAGATCATTGACTTGTTTAGGTTTCCCAGGGAGACAGGCCGTAGCTCCCAGTAGAGTTTAATGGCACTCTACCAGGCCAACAATGTAGATTATAATGTAATATAAACACAATGGCATTCATTGTATTTGAACACGCGGAAGATATTTGCAAAAATATTTATAAAGTCACTTTAAATGTCATATACAAATTTAAAAAATGTTGAAATTAAAAACCGTACTCCTCTGGTTTCTGGATGATAGCAGGCGATACTTGTCATTAAAAATGCATTTTAAACCAAATTTATGCAAAAAATGCAAGACCACGAAAAAATAAAATCTTTATTAAAAAAGTTGTTCTTAAAAGTTTTCGCTTAATAAAAGTATTTATAAAACCGTTTATGACTTTGAATTTATTTTATTTAATTTCGGATAAAACTGTTTACTCCGTACGCCACTGAACAGACGTCGGCAAAAACTTGACTTTTTATATTTGCAACTAGGCTGATATTCTTGTACACACTTATCTATTTCTCTGGTATGTAAGACCAGCGAAACGTCTTGTGCATGTTTATTGTTTTTTAGTATTTGTAGGACAGGTGAAAACTTGTTTTGCTGAACTTGCTTATGAAATGTTTTGACTTGCTTGGTTGCTTGAAAGAACTTATTCTTATTTACTTGTTTATTATTTGAACTTAATTTCTTTAATTTGGTTTCTGCCTTTAAAATTGGATTTGAGGGTAGTTCTCCTGTATCCGGAAATTTGGCTGAGTCACCAATTTGACTTGTTTGTATAACAAATGAAACCACGTCCTGTGATTTACCAGAATTGTCATTAAAAATAAAAGCTTTAGGTATATTCCCTGCTATCAGCCAACCGAGAGTAGTCTTTACGAGGGTGGGTCTGTTTTTGCCTAAAGAATAATACCCTTGTCTTAAAATCGCGTAGTACACGTTTGTGCTTAGCAGAATGTCGATGCCCGACGGTAAGTTAAAAGTAGGATCTGCTAACTGTAACTTCAAATTTTGTGGAATATTTAATTTATTTATGTCAATAGGGAGGTGTGGCAACTGCGCCGTAATATTATCCAAAATTACGCATGATAAATAGCCTTTATTTTGATTTTTAGATTGAATATAAATATCTGCCATTTTATTTGATGAAATTTCACTGTTTGAAATGCTAGTAATATTTAAATTATGTTCGTACACTTTGCTTTGTAGTTTATCTACAAGTCGTTGAGTAATGAAAGAACTCTGACTGCCATTATCTAATAGGGCTTTAACGGTAACAATTTCTCCGGAGTGAGTCATCACGTTTACTTGCGCCGTTGCTAATAACGCGCTTGACTGCGTACTAGTCGTGGAAAGCGATGTAACTTCATTTGGATTAGTCGTGAATTCCCGAGACTCGCGATTTGAACTATGTGAGTTTCTATTCTGAAAATGTTGATTTGTTTGACACGCTGAATTTTCAGACACTCGTCTGGTATTATTATTAAAATTCTGAACAGGTGACTGCGACCGAATATGTGCATCGTTCATATTTTGATTTGTCGAATAATTACTGTTATTATTATTATTATGATTTACATTGTGAATATTTTGATCATTGCCTGTGAGTACAGGACTTCTATTATTATTGACTTTGTGACTCCTGTCACTGCTGGATAAATTTTCAAAAGCAATGCATCTTTTTTCAAGGAATTTAAATAAATCTGGCAACATTGGTAATTTAGATATGTCTCTATGTGTCTCAAAGTCTCGTTTTGTCTCGAAGTCAAGTTTATTTTCCAAAATATATACTAACATGTATTCAAAAAGTTCTTTTTCAGTTAATTTTAATTTTTTAAATGACTCGATGGTCTTTTTGCTTGTAGCCACAAAATCGCGCAGGGTTGCCGAAGTTGATCTTGTCAAAACAGGCGCGTCTAGTAGCTGATTTAAGTAACTATTTAAAACACATGTAATATTTTCATAACGGTTTTTCAATATGTCACATGCTAATGCGAAGTTATCTCCTATTAGTTCTAACGAATCTACCAGTTTAAAAGCCTCGCCCTGCAATGCTGATTTTAAATATATTAGTTTTTGGACATTGCCAAGATTTGAATTTTGCGTGATTAAAGCGTTGAATACTTCAGAGAATGACCTCCAATCCGCGATCGTACCATTGAACGGCGTGATTTTTATATCTGGTAATTTGACGTGCGCATGCGCCTGCGGCGTAGAAATATTTGCCTTATTGGCGCTTGACTGTACACTACGATTTGTAATGGTTCTAAACTCTGCCAACAATGAGTAATACTTTGTTTCAACCTCATTTCTATCTGCATCCTCAGGATCTAAGTCCTCGATCTCGTCTTGTAGCTCGTCATATCTTTTGAATGTTTTTTTTAATGCTTCCGCCCTGTCTGGGAGTTGCAACAACTCATTAGGGTTGTCTTTGTTTATTTCAAACCAGTTTCGTATTCTTGTTATCGAGCCTTTTGCTCTAGCGCGTGATTTTACTAACGTTTCCAAATCTATTTCTTCCATTTTTGATAATTAATGAGGTTACACAAAAAAAATGAGCTTGAAATTAGTACTAGTTTCGCTTAAAAAATGCTGAAAATATCTGGTAATAAATGGTCACACAGTTATAAAATTAATACAATGAAATATATCAACAAATTCCTGAAAAATAATGTTTATCGACAATTCCTGAAAAATAAAATATTTTATGAGCACTTTCCTGAAAAATAAAATATTGCTGTGATACAACTGTGACAAAAATCTTCTTTCTCAATAATTGACCTTCTAATGTGACATATTGTTATCCTACAATTCACATTTATTTTTATTACTTTTTTAAATACTAAAAATGAACAATTAGAATATTTTTCTAATATATTTCTTGACTATTTTACCCCTTTTGGGCTGATTTTGACTGGTTATTTTTTAGAATAATATTCCACGTACCTTGTTTGGCTGACCAGTTGAAAAGGTGATTTTTATTACACTTTCCAACCTCGATACCTTCTAAAATGTTAACACTATTGCTGCTTTCTTGAAGATCGCCAGGCTGCTTCCCACTGGTCTCCTAGAAGTTCGTCAGGCTGCTGTTTTACCCCGTTAGCTAGAGGGTACGAGAAAGTCTCTTATCACTGGGTCATGACCTTGTTGGCACTGACAGTTTTTCACCTTGGACACTGGTATTTTTCTTCTATTTTTATTTCCTGTCTCCTTTGGACTGTGTATTTTTCCGTTGTCTAGGTTATTTTTACTCTGCTTTTGGTTGTCCTTTGCCTGTCCGGCTCTGATGGAACAAATGTTAGGCTACGGTGTTATATCCTGAAGTCCAATCGGGTTTTGTAGTACTGTGTAGCATAGGAATTTCACTGGTTCTGTTAATTAGGCGTAAAGACAAACACAGAAATATCACTAATAACTTATCTATTTTCAACGGTTGGATTTGTATGGGTACGGTACAAAAAAGGTTTATATTTGCTGGTAAACCTGCCTGTTTTGACTCTTAACGATTCGGTTCCCGAGTAATGATATTTGTTTTAACTAGTTTAATGTATAGTTCATGGTAGTATGCACATTGCGCTAGTCGGTAGTTCAAAGTTCCCGGTTCCGTCGGATTGCCGCGATGTAGTATGGTAGAAAGTTCAATTACGAAAGGTAGAACGTCCGATGTAGGAAGTAGAAAGTTCGGTTTAATCCGATTCACTAATCGTGGTTTGAAAACCCGGTTTATTTATCTGCCGTGGTTTCCGTGGTAAATAACGTGTCTGAACGACAGTAATGTAATAATGTACTTTGGTTTCACTGTATTTGTACGTGTATGTTGCACTTTTAAGTTACACACGAAGATCGGCCACGAAGTGCCTAGAATGTGGTTCACTTTATATTTTTCTTGTTGATTAAAATAGAAGTAGGTAAAATAGAAGATCGGCCGCGATGGCCTAGAAATGACGTGTTTGAACGAATCTCTAAATCGGCAGCCTGCCTTGGACGAGTCTTCGAGCAACAGTTATGTAATAGTTTCACTTTTTATTCTTGTAAGGTACACTTTTGGTAAAAATAGAAGATCGGCCGCGAAGTGCCTAGAAATGACGTGATTGCACGAGAGTCTGAATCGGCGACCTGCCTGGAGCGACGTCTCGAACAACAGTAAAGTTCTAGGGTGGTAAAAGACTCTCTTGAGAGAAGCGTGACGTCGTACGTCTATCTGGCCAATCACCGCCTAGATACTTGTCGCTGGGCGCTGGGTGCTGGGTGTTTTGCACGTCTGTCCCATTGGGGGATGGCGAGTTTGTATAGCCAAAACGCAAGGGAAATGTTATAATTGTCGGGTGATTTATGTAATTAGTATGTCGTCTGCATGGTGCAATTAGGTAATTATGTTATTTATTCGACTTGATAGTTAAAGAGCACCTGAGTACTCGCCCCGCGGTGGCTTGTTTGTTACAGAACTTAATATGTTCGGTACGACATTTTTATTGTGGTCATACCAAAGATGGGTATTTACGTAGTGAATATTTCAAGGTTTGAAGTATTGATTTTTCTTATGGTAGTTTTAACATATGATATGGGTTGAAAGTAACGTCGGAAGCTAGTTTTGACTATTTGAGCAGGACGGAATGCACTGGGAAATAAGTTTTGTCTTATATTTGTCATGTGTTTTTCTGTATGTTGTCGAAACTTGTTGAAACGTGTTTATATGTTCTGGAATATAAGTTTATGCAAATTTAAGTATTTTATAATGACTTTATGAGGGAAAAGGGTAGTGTTTCCCCAACACATGTGTTACAGGGTGTCCCATTTTCGATACATTTATAGGGTACCTCCGTAATTGTTAGTGCTATCAAAAAAGTAATGTAGGTGCTCTTTTTGGGTCAAACTTAAAATGATAAAATTAAAATTTGAAAATTTTCGCTCGCTTAGAGATACGGGGGAAAATCAAAAAATTGACAATTTCTAAATTACCCTATATTTTCTTGGTTAAAATAGATACAGAAAAATGTTTTATACAGAAGTTTCTTTATAATGATTGTTGAATAATCTGTTTTCAGAACAAGTATACGGGGTCAGGTAAAAAAGATATCGGACCTAACCACATTCATCATCATATTTAAATTTAAAAAGATTGCATTTTAAGTTCTGTTTTTGAATATATCACACCATGGATGATGGTGGTTTCCTAGGCAATTTACTTAAACTTTTCTTTGTTTCCTTTATTATAAGTTTTTGATCTCGGCATCCTAAAAGAGCCGTATATTTTAAAATTATATTTCAGTCGTCGGAATATGTCCTTAAATGGTTGCCGTCTTTCTGGATAGCAAACAAAATATAAATTTTGCGCCATTTCTTCGTTTTTTCCACTTTCAATATAAACTGCTATCATATCAAATTTTTCAAAATGTTGATAAGTCATTTTTACAAATGAATATGAAAAAATGAAATTGGCGTTAAATGTTAATAACAACTAGAATGTCAACATAGTTGTTTCTAGGATATTAGCTTTTGTTTCATGGCTACTGTGGTTTAAAGTAATAAAGTTTAAATAAATCGCCTAAGAAACCAATATTATCTATGGCGTGTTATATATTTGAAAAGAGAAATTAAAATGCTATTTTCTTAGATTAAAATATACAGGGTGTTCCATTTTAAAAAAGGAGGTTAGACCCGATAACTTTTTTACCTGACCCCGTATACTTATTCTGAAAACGGCAAATTATCCAACAATCATTATAAAGAAAACTTTTGTATTAAACATTTTTCTGATCTTTTAACTAAGAAATTATAGGGTAATTTTGAAATTGTCAATTTTTTGATTTTCCCCGTATCTCTTAAGCGAGCGAAAATTTTCAAATTTTGATTTTACCATTTTTAGTTTGACCCAAAAAGAGCACATGACACCTACATTACTTTTTTGATTTCACTAATAATTACGGAGATACCCTATAAACCCTATAAAAGTGTCGAAACTGGGACACCCTTTACAACAAACTATTCTACATTTTCTGCTCCTCGCCATCGTTGAGTCGATCGATATCCACGTCTACAACTCAAATAAACGATAAACCTAATGATTATCATAATATACCATTTATAAAATATCAATTTACTGATTCTAGTATATTTATTTATATATTGTCCAAAGTACTTCGTACAAAAATCCTAGGTACTGAGGTCTTTGGTGTTTTATTTTATTATAAAACTAGAAATAGGTAATCTAAATGGAATATTACATTATTCTGTTAGTTGTTCCTTAAGAAAATAGTAATTTAGTTATTTGCTCATCTTAAAATTTAATTATTATGTTATTTTATTTTATACTTCCTCATACATTGTGCCAATTTGCAAAATTTCCCACTCTTAATATCGCTTAATTGCACTAAATAACATTAAAAATGGAGAAGCCATGTCAATATTATGGTGAAGGGGCTTTTAGAGAATATTGGTAGCCTTCATGGTTTAACCTCCTAGGAGGGATATATGTTACCCTTTGAATCTTAAATGGGAAGGCGAGGGAATTTTTGAAGGTCGTTTAAATGTCTTTCCAATAATACCCTAATTTATTGTTTCTTGACTTCCAAGAAATCGTATTCCAAAAGGGAAGTAATAAAAACATTTTGGGAAGTTTTCAAATTGACATCCTGTATAACCCAATAAACAATAAGTAGCTACACTATTTAAATTACTTAAAATATCTATGGCAATATTATATTATGACTGATTTATTTTTATGTTGAATAACTATAATCTTTGCCATCGACGTGTAATCTGACAAATGTTTTTGAATTTGGTCCTATAGAAGTTACTTCGTTGTCGAAATTTGTAAAATCGGTGGTAATATCATTTTCGCGTGTTTCTTGTTCGGTTGCTTCCGCTTCTTCTTTTAACGCGTCCCTGAAACACAGTAATAAAAATGCTTTATACAGGGTGTTCCCTAACCTCTGAAAAAATGAAGGAGGTGAATCCTCACCTTAATCTAATACGAAAATGTGGTATATAGTCTAATAAACGAAGCCCTTAAAAAGGAATTTTAGTTAGAAAGCTGGAGTTTTGAGTACTATTTTAAGTCTATCCCTTGCACAAGAGTTAAAAACCCTCCAAATGGGGTTAAACGTAATTTTCTGGTCTATAACTCTTAAACGAAAAATAATATGGAAAAAGTTTTTTACAAATGTTATAGATCATTAAATTTCGCACAAGAAAGGTTATTACTACTTTTTTCTTATCTACAATCGACAAGCCGTTTGCAGGTCTGAAAACAACCCTGTCGTCCTGGGACTAGAATTGAAGCGTCAAGGTGTGACATTTTACGAAAAAAGAAGAATATGATCGGATTTTTAAATGCTGAATATTCCCGTAAATGTTTTTTTGTGGAAACAGGGTGCGCAAATAATATATTTATATTATGGGGGAATAAGTCGATATATGTATATTAAACAAAAAATCTCTCCGAATAGCATTTGGCGTAGATTTTTTCGGAAAAATTAGCGCATTTCGGACGCAAGGCGAAGCTACTATATTATATAAATCGATAAGGCATTAATATGAACCAAAAAATATTCCAGAATAACACAGCGTAGTTTTTATCCTGTAAAAATCGGTGAAGTGCGTGTCGGACACCGGCCGAAGCTGCTATATCGGATAAATCGATAAAATTAACACTACAAATATTTTATGGCAATTATAGGTAAAGAAGCTAATAATATCAGGCACTATTTTATGTGAAGATTTAGCCAAATATACTTAATTTTTCTACAATCTAAAAATGAATTCGTAAAGTTAAGGGATTGGAAAAGGGTATGAGAATATTGTGTTAAAAAAATATGCGAAAGACTTTTATAACACATTTTCGTCTTAAAATAAGGTGAGGATTCACCTCCTTCATTGTTTCAGAGTAGTTAGGAAACACCCTGTAATTTAAAGTGGTATTTTATTTGTTATTATTTATTAAATTAGTGTGGTTTAACCCCCCCGGGTAGATGCTACCCTTAAAATCTTAAATGGGAAGGGTGGTCATCGTTTTGTATTGCATAACAAATAGCTCTAAAACAAACTGAAAGGTATACCCCCCTTACCTGTAAGCTTCGTCTTGGGCCTGGCTTTCTGGTCGCTGAGTTCTGTCAGTATTAGGAGTAAATAACTTAAAATATGGGGGAGACAAACCTCTCCCGTGTTGTGAGGTTTCACTTTGCCACGCGTTCCTTCCCCCGGAAAACAATAGAGGGCTCATTGGAAAGGATTGCAAAAATGGCAGCGGTGGAGGCGGGTTGAGGTGAAACCCTCCCGACATATGTCGTTGTGGTTCATGAGAATTCGTTGCTGAAGTGTGTAACTAGAATATAAAAAAATTTACTCTTTTTTTTTTAAATAAATCGAATCTTTATCGCCGCTACTGAGACTTGAATGTTATTGCACAACTTTTAAGTAGTAAATATGGCGGTCTTAGGGCCGATAGTTGAATGTTACCTTAAGTTAGACCTTAGCCAAAGTAGCCTTAACGTTTTGGTACCTTAAAAAAACTATGATTTAACTTAATTTAAGGGTCATTGGCGCGCGTTAAGCCCTTAAAGATGTATTTCTTAGATGAGGCTGAAAGAGGAACAAACTTATGTTAAGGATGACTTATGTAATTTTGAAATATCGGCCCTTAGGGCCGATATTTGAATCTTACCTTAAGTTAGACCTTAGCTAAGGTAACCTTAACGTAACCCTTAAAGATACTACATTTTAAATTAATTTGAGGGTCAATTGACCATTTTCACATGACGTCACAACGCGGCAGCCATTTTGCCTGAGGGACAAACAAATCAAAACTTGGTTAGGTGATGTGTTGTGTTCCTATATTTTCTTTGGTGTTTCTGTAATTTCGGGATCGTTTAAGTGACTTTATGACCTTTTTTAAAATTATAAGAAACTGAAATACTTTACTAATGCCGTCATTTTGTGCAGTAGTGCTTTGTGGGACGAGACAAAATAGAGACAACGTAAGGTGTTTTAGAAGAACTGCTGCTCTGAAAAATGCTGGTTGATCTAAACACAGGCAAGAGATGTGGATATAAAGGCCATTAAAAGGGGACCATTAAGTGAATCCCAAATGAAGCATGAACATGTTTGCTCTAGACATTTCAAAACTGGTAATAAAATTAAAGATGACATCAGGGAATGAAATTCTAAGAAACTTTTTTTTACGTGCGCTTGCTGCATTACTTGAGAAGGACCATCCTGATTGGATTCCAAATAAGAATATGGGATATGTTAGCTCTCATTCTGTGGGTGATACACAGATTGATAGGTTTCAACGAGCCACAAAAAGGAAAAAGCGATTGGATGAGGTAGGACAAGTAGATACGGATGAAAACCATACCTACATTATTCAAATTCAAAATTCAATGATTTGATTATGATACAGTTATTGATTTGGATAACAAATTAACAAGCAAAATTTTTAATTAAGTATTTCAAGTATACACCATGTAAAATGATATAAGAATATTTTACTTATTTTTTTTGGAATATACGTCGCAAACTCTCAAATTTTTAAGCAATAACAGCAAACACTTGAGGACGAAGAGATTCCTGGTACGAGCAGAAATTTAGATGAAGAACCTATGGAAAATCATTTAAATGAAGCCACACAGACCGACAACAGTTCAAAATTTGTCACAAAGCTTATATAGTTTTTTTTTATCAAAAATTAAAAAACTTGGAAATAACAGAAGAATCTTTTATTATACTGGGCTTCCAAAAAACGAAATGCTGTTTATTTTATTATACGATTATATTTATTTATTTTATATACAATACATACCAACTTAAATAACTTAGGATAATAATATGCATCATACTATATTGTAAATACAATGCACCTAGGTGTTGCCACCTGTATGTGCATATTAAAATAAACTGTATATTTAGTTCGTAAATATTAGTTTAAAGCTGAAATTATATATTAAAATTAAAAAGCTAATCTGTGAAGTAAAACAATTTTTTATTTAATATTCCTCGAAGGATATATAATTTATGGCTTAGGCATAGGATTTTTTACACAAATAAACCACGTGTTGATGACTTCAGGCAGGGAATGTAAATTTAAAGTCTTTCATGGATCTTTACCATCCATGATTTTTAATTTATCATTGTATCTGTCTTTCACACTTTGAGAAAACTTCATAATAATCACTCCTCTCCATCGTCTCAAAAACTTTAAAACACTTATAGGTATACACAGATTAAGAATAGAATTAGTTTATACAATAAATTAGCTAAAAATCGAATACGTATTGTCCTTGTGGACTCGTGAAAGTCGAAAACTCATCAGGCAAAATGGCCGACATGTCAAAATCAGCTGTTTGAAAATGGTCAATTTACTTGTTAAGTCTAAAACCACTATGTCCTTAAATATCTATTCATTTAGATGGAGTTAATGAACTTTAATATACTGTCAAGCGTGTGGCCCTTAAGTGCCGATATTTAAAAGTTACCTTAAGGTACACAATGACGTAAGTCATCCTTAACCCACGTTTGACAGAATATTAAAGTTCGTTAAACTCTCATCTAAAGGCATATCTTTAAGAACGTTGTAATGTTAGACTTACATTAATTTAAAACATAGTTCTTTTAAGGTTTACCATAACGTTAATGTTACCTTAGCTAAGGTCTTACTTAAGGTAACATTGAAATTTCGGCCCTAACACTTACATACGTGGTGTCCCACTTATAATAGAAACAAGCTTATATTTTCGAAATTTCTGAATTGATCGTTTTGAATTTTGGTCTGGCTATTTGTGATCTTAGTACGCACTTTACTATTTCTTGAAATTTTAGTGGCGATCACTGTATGTCAATACCATTATTTATTTACCTCTCCTCTGAGTGATGGAAAAACAATATCGTGCTGATAACCTCCAAACGGAAGCAATTGTTGATTCGAGACGGTGAAGGCCAGACAGAGCCATAAGAACAGCCTTGAAAGCGATATCTGAAAAATAATTGCGATCTTATTTAAAGGTAGGGTTTTGACCTAAAGGCATAAAATTACAAAATATGTATCTGAATAATATGTGACATCCATGTAAGGTTTTGAGCAACTAATTTGCTTTTTTTTTTAATTATAAAATTCTGTAAAGAACGTTGTAATTTTCTAAACCTACACACAAATTAACCGAAAATCAAAAAGCCCGAAGTCGGCGTCTCATTAAATTTCTGTTGTTTATTTAAAAAAAAAACGGGTACATCTTTGGCCCTTATACAGGGACGTTCAGAAAAAGAATCATACATATGTCTAGTTTCCACTAAAATCCATACACGCTCCTGCTAGCTTCGTAAGCACTGCTAAGTAAACACGTGGTTACTAGGGTTGCCACCCGGGTGAAAAGTAAATTATTTTTTTGTAATTTTTAAAAAAATCTCAAAATAATATACGAACACACTTTTTAAAAATGCTAATAGCTTTGCGCGTTTAGATATGTCTACTTTTTCCCTAATTGATAGAGTGGTCCTCAGCATTGAATATTGTGATCAAATCGTCGATATCTTCTTTGTCTTGACATTTTCACACAGAACCAGGATTTTGAACTTTGTTTCCCGTACACCATTCTTTGAAACAGTTATATGCCTTGTCATCTCTCGGGCGGCTTTTAGTTGGCAGAAGATATTCTAGTATTTTGCTGCTCCTCGAATTTCTGGTGGAGTAGCAGCAATATCAAATTCCTCATCTGTAGCATTTTTCTGTTGTTAAAATATTATATTGTTTAGTGACATGGAAACCATATTCAAAAAATGATATTTATCATCTTGATGTGTATTATTACCTACGTTATTTTACCACCTGCGGTTATTTGAAATTTCTGTCCAATTTTTCAATGGAAAAGTCAAAATGACATTTATCTTTTATTAATAATTTTAATTCAAAATAATAAGAAGTGGATGTTAGATGTGGTTGTAAATAAAATAGTATACAAACCTCGGAGAAAAGTTTCATTATTGTCTCGAGATTTAGTTAAGTTACCGACTTTCTCGCCAGGAATGAAACACTTTCCACCTTGGTACGTAATATACTATTACTGCTAAATAAAACTTTAATTCCAGTTTGTGCGGGATATCGCCTCGAATAAATATTCGTATTTTTTTTTAGTGTTCTTTTGCCTTTAAAATTGAATGTCCTTTTTTTCAGTAACTGTCGAAACAAGGTTTTGACAGACTGTAACTAGAAAAGTATGGAGTTTTCAACTTTTTGTCATACAGGGTGTTGAATTTTTATTTTTTAAATGGTTATTTTTTAATATCTCCGAAAGTACTTTAGATATTATTTTCAATGTTAATAGGATATAGAACCACAAATTTTAGTTAGAAATTTATTCAATTGATCCACCAGTGGCGTCCCTGCAAAATTGTCCTCTGATATTTTTTACAAAAAAGATGGTACGCCACTGACATTTTTCCCTGTGGATATTTTTTCTGATTAGCCTAGTTATTTTATCAATGTTAATAATAATTATTTCAATATGAATTTAGTGGTTTTACTCAAGAAAGGTGCGTCTGACGAGAAAAATTCAAAAGACCGTTTTTATGTAGAATTTCCCAGGCTAATCAGAAAAAATCACCACATGGAAAAATGTCAGTGGCGTACCATCTTTATTGTAAAAAATATCAGAGGACATGTTTGCAGGGACGCCACTGGTGGAACAATTGAATAACTTTTCTAACTAAAATTTGTGGTTCTATATCCTATTAACAATTGAAAATAATTTCTAAAGTACTTTCGGAGATATTCAAAATTAACCATTTAAAAAATAAAAATTCAACACCCTGTAGCAAAAAATTTAAGCCGTTGCGGACATAATTCATATTAACTTTTCTTTATAAAATGATGTAAGGAATCACACCCTGAAATATTAGCACGTCATTAAGGAACACCCTGTATATGTACTATCTTTATTTTAACATATAGAATCACTTCTCCAAGTACCCTGATGCATATCCGAACACCCTGCACGATAAACCATTTCCATAACGCCCTGTGTTATATTTAACTAGGTAATTTATTCAAATGTACCTAACAATAATTTTTTCGGCACACACGGACACACCTTTCATATTTTTCGACGTGCAAATAACATTAATTGGTATAATTCATATGATACTTATGTAAGTACTACGCATTCTTGTTGATTACCAATCAACGATATATCCTTGACTTGAAAGATAGAGTAGTAAGTAAATAAGACATTTTACAGCTAAATTCCAAATATTTAAATATGTACACTCCCCGGCACAAAATTCGCCCACTTCAAATCTTTGTTTTATAACTTTTTTATTTTTAATCTTACTTTCATTATTATTTACATTTATTGGTATTATTCTGTCCTCTGTCCTACATCTGGAATTATGTCCCCGCTATGGGCATCGAAGGGGGCGTTGTGAGTTTGCGCAGTTCGAAAATTTCCTTGTGAAAGTAAACATTCGACAGGACCGGATTTCAACTTTTTTAATGTAAATTTCACTGGTTAGTTAGGAAAAATATTGCATATCAAAATTTCGATTAGTTCGATTTAAGACAGCGTTCCATGCATACGATTTCTGACGATATGATGATCCGACGGTGCCCTGATTGGTGTAAACTTTTTTTTCCAAATTCCGTCCGAATATTTGTAACAATCGACACGATGAGCTTTATTTTAACTTTCACCCGACGTCGTATGTTTCTTAACCTCACTTCTTTCTAAACCAAAAAATAAGAATGAATGACTATATTGACTATTTTGGGAATTATTATCAGCTACTAATGCACCAAATTAAAAATACATTAATTTTGAGGTTAGGTCGTAACCACATATATATTATATTGTATACGAGTGACACTCTCGACTTTTTTTACAAGCTTTTTAGTGAAATTCGGTTCCGAAGATCGGATAATGTGATAAGCAAAATAGTTTCGTATATTATGTACATACCTGAAATACTTTATACCTGGTATTGATCCACGACTTTTGCAAGAAAGCACCATGCACTTGTGTCCTTTTATCTTAAAGAAAACAAGCCACTAACCTACCAAACATCGAATCGAATCACCACAAATTAAAATCTCATTTACAAAAATTGCTGTTAAGTAATGAAAGTTTATAAGCACTAATATATACCTACAACAATGTGGATGAACCACTTTTTATTCGGTAATTTGAAAAAGCATCCAGAACCAAAGATGGCCACGAATTACAACACACAAATAATTTCGAGCCGGCTCTGATGCGATCGATAAAATTTCCACCCTACTGCGCAAACTCAATAGAACCGCGGCATCTCCCATAGCGGGGACACTTTTTGTATTTTGAAACGTTCGTATTGGCAATATACTGCTTATATATAATATGTGTGTTATACTGGCGCAAATTAAAATGTTGTTTGCTGTCACAACACCCTGGGGAAAAATTTAGGCGGATAATTTTATTTATATTCATTCTGCTATAATCTGTATTGTATTCCTAACATTTTGTTCCTTGAATTTTCCCATTATCTCTTTTCTTATAAGAGCTACACAATTTTAAATAAATTTTGCTAATGGATATATATTTTTGTTCCTGTTGTTATTTACATATTTCTATTGGTTTTTATTCTTGACAATACAATACAAAAAATCTTAAAAATCGGTGTTGTCATAAGTTGTTTATTTAAATTTGTGTAGCTCTTACAGGACATGAGATAATGGGATAATTCAAGGAACAAAATGTTAGGAATATATCTAAGATTATAGCAAAGCGGTTGCAAAACAAAATTATCCGCCTCAATTTAATTTATCCCGGTATAACATCGCTTAAACGAAAAATGTTAGTTATTACAAGAAGCCAGAAAAATCCCAATAAAAGTATTTACAACTAAATCATGATCAGATTAAATATAAAAAGTTATAACCCGAACAAACCCAAACATAGCTAAAAAATTTGAAGTGGCGGAATTTTCGGTCGGGCAGTGTATTCTTGGAGACTTTTGCAAGCAAACTAATTCATTCTTTAAACGCCAAATCTTTTCGGAAACGACTGTATCCTGAAACACGATTTTCGGTGTGCTGGAAAGAAACATATATTCCCCTAAATACGAACTATGTGTTAACAAAATCGCGTGTGTAGTTTCGGAAATATTTACGTTTAAGAAAACTGATTAGCGTGTTTGGTAAACCTGTCTATTATTTAATCAAATCTACCGTATTAGGGTATGTGCATTAAATATAACTAGGTTCGGAACCGTGACCTCAACCTGTGCGATGACAAGTATAAACATTAGAACCTTAGAAGAGAAAGTAAACCTCGCCGTCTTTTCCACTAGTTTTATTTTAAACGAAATGAAATTAAAACTATATTTTCGGAGGTAACAATTCCCATTTTCAGCAGTCACGACTAAAATACCAATTTTTAATGTTTTTTTTTCGATAAAATAAATAATATTCGCGTATGGAACTAAAGAGCCGCAGCTTCACATCCAATGAGCCGCATGTGGCTCTCGAGCCGTAGGTTGCCGACCCCTGGGTTAGGGGATTCCCCGGTCATATTTTGCCAAGTGTGTTTTTATTCCGAAGCTAGGGCCTCCGTTCATGGCGGACCCTGCGGTTTCCTTCAAGGGCGGATCCATGTCATGAACCCCCTGGATCCGCGCTTGGGTCTCGTTACCTTATTAAACGATTGGAGAAAACTGAGAGTTCTACTTACCCTTCTACAGGGTGAGTTGGGAAGAATGGACCCAGGTCCGTAAAAATAATGTAAAATCCGTGAAAATAATATAAGAAAACTTTTTTTTTTGTGAGAAAGATTATTTACTTACCAAAAAGTGATTTGAATTATTTGTGTTAAAACAAAATGATATACTGATATTAGGTGATTATTGATTATTAATACTTACCCTGAATTCATAAATTCTAAATAGTTTAATACATACTTGTTTAGGTCTAGGTAAAATAAGATATTATTACCTTGTCGAATTTACTATTTCACAACCAAATTAAAATCTGAATAGTTGTTATTTAATATATTTACAAATTTCAAAACCATTTTAGTAAACGTTATAAAATATAATAACATACCGTGCAAATTTCCGTAACAAAAAAATCTTCTAGTGGAACTTTATAACAGTATAATCAATTAGATAGGTATAATTTTCTTAATTTAATATCTATAACATTGTACTCCGGTAAATTTTTTTAATTCAGAACTGAACTATTTCAAATTACGTCGTCAAAATCTTCCTTCTAACACCGACGACACAATATTTAAAAAACATTTTTGGATCTTCATTTCGTCTTAACTTTATATTTTGAATCTCTTTCCATATGACATATCAGGATCCTATTCGGTATGCAAAAATTTTCATTAAAATTGGTTAAACAGCAGAAAGCTTCGTGCGAACTTATCCGAACAAATATTGAAAAAAAAGTTACAGGGAGGAAGTTTGTGGTTTATACAGGGTGTTATGGAGATGACGTATTATATTTAAATGGGTGTCCTAGAGAAGTGCTGCATATTTTTTTTTTAAATCGACCGTTTTAAAAGTGGGGTAACAAACCCTCTTACTCACAGGTGAATCCTGTGTAAAAATGTAAAACTTTAGTTTCTTAAAAATAAATATTTAGCTTACTTAGAAAGTAAATTCAGAATGCTGTAAGGAATCAAGGGCGCAGACACCTTCAGTTCTTTTTTCTGTGGGAAAAGCTTTATGCTGATCACGTGCCCTGGTGATAGTGTGAGACTGCATAATAAGCTTATACCCACTAAACCCCATTCGGCCTCTTCTTTCCAATCTCAGAACATAACCGGCATATCGTCGAGAGAAAAAAACACATAGTGAAACAGAAAAAATTACACTAAATCACTTAAAGAAACACACAGACACCCACGAGTTTCAAATCAGTTTTTTTGAAGATATGCACCTATTATTAGATTACACAAAAGCACTAAATACTAACGCATAATAACACTTTACAATAACCTACCGTACACATAGAACAACAGCACTGTAGGATAGAAATTATTTCGCAATAGAAATTCAGAAATAATAAAAACGCTAATTTCTAATGGGCTAATCAAATTTATTAATCCTTTACTGAAGAAGAATGATGAAGTATTACAGAAGGAAATTTCGCAATTTATGAATATAAGCTTATAAAACATCGAAAGTGGCAACGCTGTATTTTCAGCCCAAATAGCTAAATATCGATCGACCTAGTAAACCCGAATATGTCGAACGTGTTTAGTTACTTTCGTTAGATGTCAAATACCAATGTATGGAAATTTATATTATTTCCCAGAACAATAAGGGCGTATTTTTGTCTACACAGTAGCACTATAAAATACTAAAAACTTAGATGTGTTCATGAGATGCATACCTACGCGAAACCTAATGTGAATTTGCTTTGGCTTTGTTTTGGTGTTTTGTGAGGTTATTGTGTCCCTTTTTGTTCGGGTTATTTACTTGGTTTTTTTTATAAATTGAGTTGGTTTTAAATAAGGCCGAAAAGGTAAATAAAATTGCATTTTTTTTTTCTAAAGGATAAAGTTGCATTTAAGTTGTTCAGATTCGACGGTGTCGTTCGAATTGAACAAATGAGAACATACCTGACCATTTAGAAACTCCGCGGCGGTTCGTTCGAGTCAGTTCAAGTTTAAAACTCAGAGATTGTTTTGACCTGCACTTAAAGTTTATAATAATGTACGGTTATTGACTTTCTAAAGAGTTTAGCCTGAAAATGTGACAACACTGCTCAAAATTCACTGACGTTTTTCGCCATATGTTGCTTTGTTTACCTTTCTCCCATTGTCACCACGTGCTTAATTTTGGTTTGACACCAGGTCATGTACAGGGCATATTAAATTAAAGCGCCATTTTTGTATATTTTTCTTCAATTTGTTTTCATCTCAGGAATTGCCGGTTTAAATATAATACGTCATTTCCATAACATCCTGTATGTCAATACAGTGTCACCATTAAAGTTGGAACCATATGAAAAAAAATTTAATTCTCGATTTGGCTAAAATTTTAAATTACCTACTGTAAGTTTGTGCTTCAATAAAGACCAAAAATGACATAATTAAATGGAACCCTGTGACTGCCAATTTTTTACATTTTCTCCACAAAATGTCGAGAACTGACATTTATTGATCGAATTTAAAATTTTTTATTGAATTAGATTAATTAAAATTAATTTTGAAATTATTTGATCCGATAAAAGGCGACGTCCAGGAGGTTTTTACCTAAATGGCTTGGCGCTAGCGATTTTATTTATCGCAAGAATTTTATAAAATCAAACTTTATTACTATCGCAAAAATGATGTTTTTAGAAATTAGACTAAAATTGCATAATAAGGTTTAAACTAACGAGCCCATTATTTGTTATTGCCTTTATTAGGCACAATCAAACAGTACGTTTAATAAAATAATACTACCGTGTAGATCATATGACATTGCATTATTAGATTTATTAGAGAGGTAAATTATGCAGAAAATGAAAATAACATAATACCTACGCCATGTTACGTACAAATCGATGATTAGATAATTAAAATAAAACGCTTACTTAAAAATGACTTTGCAAAGTAAATACTTGATACGTGATCTCCTTTTTGCGTAAGGAATGATAATATTACATTGTTACACAATTGTTACAACCAACTTGACTTGATGAAGAAAATACTTGTGAAATTCCCAACTGCATTATTGTTTAAAATATTGCGATTCGTTTTAAATACACTTATTTTTTAATAACATAAAATATATTAAACTAATTTTCTTAATTTTTACCCATTTGCCGATGCTAATTTATTACTACTAGCTTTAGATTGTGGATGTTGACAAACAAATAAAACTTCATACCCTTTATATCTCACTGACGTTAAAAATGTCACCAATGACGTTCGAATCACTTGTACAGGGTGTCCCATTTTCGACACTTTTATAGGGTATCTCCGTAATTGTTAGTGCTATCAAAAAAGTAATGTAGGTGTCATGTACTCTTTTTGGGCCAAACTTAAGATGATAAAATCAAAATTAGAAAATTTTCGCTCGCTTAAGAGATACGGGGGTAAATCAAAAAATTAACAATTTCAAAATTACCCTATATTTTCCTAGTTAAGAGAGATACAGAAAAATGTTTTATACAAAAGTTTATAATGATATTTGAATAATCTGCCGTATTTAGAATAAGTATACGCGGTCAGTTAAAAAAGTTATCGGACCAAACCCCATTTGTTTAAATTAATCTAAGAAGATTGAATTTTAAATTCTATTTTCAAATATATAACACACCATATATTGATTTCCTAGGCAATTTATTTAAACTTTATTACTTTAAACCACAACAGACCATGAAACAAAAGCTAATATCCTAGAGACAAGTAAAACATTTTAGTTGTTATTAGCATTTAACGTCAATTTCATTTTTAAATATTCATTTGTGAAAAAGACTTATCAACGTTTTGAAAAATTTGATATAATATCTATCATCCATGGTGTGTTATAAATTTGAAAAGAGAGTTTAAAATGCAATTTTTTTAGATTAAAATATACAGGGTATTCAATTTAAAAAAAATGGATATTCTGAAAACGGCAGATTATTCAACATTCATTATAAATAAACTTCTGTATAAAACATTTTATGTATCTCTTTTAACTAAGAAAATATAGGGTAATTTAGAAATTGGCAATTTGTTGATTTTCCCCCGTATCTCTTAAGTGAGCGACAATTTTCGAATTTTGATTTTACCATTTTAAGTTTGGCCCAAAAGGAGCACAACCCACCTACATTACTTTTTTGTTAGCGCTAACAATAACGGAGATACCCTATAAAAGTGTCGAAAGTGGGACACCCTGTACTATGATAGCTTCCGCCAATATTTTAGAATACCGGAACGTATTCTGTCTCCAAATTTTTGGCATAGTGAATCCCAAGATATGTTTGCAGTTTTTCGGTATCCTGAGGTGCGCCAATATTATTTTATTGTTGATCAGATTTTCTTCTAAATCCTGTTCTTTATTATTTAATTTCTAGTTTCTTCTTTTATCTCACTTTTTACCTCCTCGTTCGCTGCCAGGGCCATTCGAGAAGGAACCTACAGCTTAACGTGGGATCCGAACGCCCCCAAGGGCTATCAACCGTTGGTTTCTCGCATTGCGATATGATCTACCGATTGGGGAGTCCGTACCGTCCCCCGTACCCCACGAGATATCCTATCTCATCCGGCCTGGCTCCAAGGTTATTAATGTCGCAGAAAAAATGGAATTTACTACATTGTTAAGTCGCAAAAGTAAAAATGAAACGTGAAAGTAGCAAATGTAGTAAATGTAACAAAATACTTAGTATGAGCACGCAGCAAATTACATTTGCTACGGTAGTAAATGTTACATTAATTACTTTAACAACCCTGCTGGCTACGGGCGTGAATGGGGTAGGGATTATGCTATTTTTTGGATGACGCCGGACAGCAACGCGATAATTGATACCAGTAAAATCCACCTAGTACAAATCGGTTAATCGGCCGGGGGGTTGAACATGCGAACTCTCGTCCTGGAGGTCCTAGCGATTGCCGCTTTAACCAGGGAGCCTCCTGAGCTGTTTTAATATCAAGTTCATTGTCATTAATGGCGATAGTAATTTAGCGCTCACTATGTAATTTAACATTAGTAGCTTGTAGTAAATCCATTCTTGTATCTTGTTGGCATCTTTTACGTTATTGCATCATGCACTTTGTGTTAAGTTCAACGTCCTGATGTTTTAATGTTTATTATTATGATAATATTTGAGAAGATTTTAATACTCGTAATCGTAATAATAAAATTAGAAAAATTGGCACATTCCTGGGTCAGGTGGACCATGTTAACTATTTCGACAGATCGCCATAACAAAAACTATCGGTATCAAATCAAATAGGCCAAAATCACGTCAGCAGCTAATGAATATGATTAACATTATCAAGGTCGTAGACATAAAAACTTATTTTTTGTACTAAAGTCAAAAATTACATATTAAAATGATGCTTGATGTAGGATACACGTTTTAAATTTTATTTAATTATATCAATCCAAATGTTATACAGGGTGTTCTTAATAAGATGCTGTTATTTAAGGAAGTTATTCTTGGCTCCATTTTCAGATATGTCCTAAACGTCTTAACTTTTGAGATACACGGTGTTAAAGATTTTCATGTTTTTTTAATAATTTCTAAGGTTAATGACTTAAATACGTGACAACTGTCACAACTATTTATATTTCCAAAACAAGATCTGCTTGTTACCTACTAGATCCTTTTTAATCTTTGTTACTACCTAATTTCATAACGGAGTGTCAATGAATTTAATTTTTTAAAATGAAAACTGCACGTCAAACGACAAAAAATCAAGAGAGACGATCGACATTTGCCCAGCAAGGAATGAGAATTTCAAAAATAATTTTTATTTCAAAAAAATAAGTGGCGTGGCATTCTTTTCTTCAAAAGCACCGAGGGAATTCCCGCACGAACGTCACTGGTCGGAATAAAAAAACATGTAATACACCATAAAATGCCTCTTGATGAATGAAAAGTGTGTGCCAAATCCCACAAAAATATCTAGAGCAGTATCATAGATATTAATAAGAAAGGAAATGTTTTTGAAAATCTTTATCTTAAAAATTAAGACGTTCAGGACATAGGTTCATATGCAGTTTTTTCAGGGCATGGATCCAAGAATAACCTCCTTAAATATTAGCATGCTATTAAGAAACACCCTGTATATTGTGTAAAATTTAACAATATTTCTTAACAAAGTTAACCAATTGCTTATAAAACATGACAAGAAAATTTTTAGTTACCCTGATATCAATGCAGGGAGTCCATTGGTGGGGTTCTTTCGTGGATTACAATTTCTATTTTTTAACTTTAAATTTGACTGATTAAGAAACCATAGGCGACTCGTGCGGGAAGTGCCAAAAGTAAAAATATTCATAAACACACATACTATCGTTACGCGTCAATATATTTCACACCAAACCCGAGGAAGTGGCACAATTGTGGCACTACTTCCTCTAAATACACGCCACTCGAAAGAACTAATCATCTAATATTTCTCGAAAAGAATATTATGAAATCTTAGTAATTGCTACTGCTAGTTACCATCACGTTTCATAAGCAATCCTTTCAATTAAAAATCTATCACTAACCATTTTCCGCACTGGGAACCACGGTTCACACTCGCAATTTATTCAATGGTTGAAAAGTAAAGCAAACACTGAATGTGGATCAATAAAATGGTCGGTACCAAGTTTCAGACATGCACGCGTGCGGTCAGAAATAAAAGTTCTCTATTAGCCCCTTCTTCTCGCTGACACAGGGATCCTTTCCGATTTTGTTTCAAGTTCAATGGGAATGACTAGGTTTATTCTTTCTGAACTTGACATTTTTTGTGAAATAATGGAGCTGTTATTAGTAAATACAGGGTGTTATAAATTCGACCTTCACCGTTGGGATTTCGGAAACGGTCAGAGATACGAAGTCGGCTAAATTGGGTCAAAGTTGCGTAATTATGGGCCCAATAATATGCTGCAAAAAATTTTAAATAAATACAGGGGCTTTCAACTTATTTGGAAAAATCTGAAATTTTGAGTTTCGGTTTTTATTTTTTACTGACTTTGTTCGAAGAGAACTGCAAAAATAAATTCACTTTTTTATTGCTACTACACAGTATCATCAGATCTTTCAGGCGACGTTTCGTCTTTAGGTCACCATCATCAATTTAGTTTTTAAAGACGGGCCTGGATTTTTTGTATAAATTATGAAAGAGTACGGAAATCTGCGTTCAGTGGTACAACACTTACTGGTTTTCCGACGTTTTGTTCCTAAAAGTGGCCATCTTCATTAAAATACCCCTAGTACATTCCTGTAATTTGCTTTTGTTTCGAAGAAACTGAAGATTTCTAAATTATTATTACTATTTCTGTCTTTAATTGTTATTGTTACTACATAATACTACTACTGTTTTTTTTATTTCAAACTAATAGTTGTACATATTAAATTTCTACTTGGCGTAAATACACTTAATTTATTTTATTAATACAAATGAAATTTGACTCTTAAAGCCAGCACTCCCTGAGGACTTTTAAAAGAGGCATTGAGTTTTACATTTTCGAATATTCCGATTTAAAAAAAAAGTAAATTACAGGAACGTACTAAGGATATTTTAATGAATACGGTCAATTTATGAACAAAATATCGTAAAACCAGTAAGTATTGTGTACCACTTAACGTAGATGTCGGTCGTCTTTCAATATTTAAATAAAAATATGCAGGACCGTATGTAAAAAGATTAAGTTGATGATGGTGATCTAAAGATGAAGCGTCGCATGAAAAATCTGATAATGCCGACTTGCGAAGAATAAAAAGTAGCAATGAGAAAGTGAAATTTATTTTTGGACATCTCTTCGAACAAAGTCAGAAAAAAATAAAGACGAAAAAATTTTAATTTTTCCAAATATTTTGGAAGCCCTGTATTTATTTTTGATTTTCTTGCGGCATATTATTGGAACCATAATTACGCAACTTTGCCCCAATTTAACCACCTTCGTATCTCTTACCATTTCCGAAATCCCAATGGTGAAGGCCTAATTTGTAACACCCTGTATATATAAATTTGTACAAAGATGAAAGATCGATACATAAAATTCTGAAAAACAAACGCACTGGGAACAGCTATTGTGATAATGGGTAAGGGGGGCCCCCTTATCACTCCTTATCAATGAAACAAAATTCGATCTGGAAAAAATATTTCAGTTAGCCTTCTAACTCTTCAATGACAGACCCACTCCCCACTAGAATAGGTACTTCCCTCGGAGATTTAAGATCAGAGGTCACTGTACCTGAAATTTTAATTTAATTTCTGGCATATCTTTTTTGTTTTGGCAGATATTGGAAAAAATTATACAGGGTGTCTCAGAATGTGTGGCAATCTCCCGGGTTCAGATAGAACACTTAAAAATAACAGAAGAAGTTGATCTAAATTTTTCTTCCTATGGCCCCCCCATACGGATATACGGGCCCATAACGGACGTCTCTGGAAATCATTGATTTTTAAATAATTTTACTAGTTCCAATTTAATAATTTTTTAGTATAATATTTACTAGATCAGTCTCCTTGAGATTCGCCCTTTTAAACACATTTGGCTTATTTAGTTTGACAGGGACGGACTAGACGTAACACAAACATGACACAAAATGCTTTTTTTATACCCTTTAGGATTACCGAACGACAATAATATTTTTATTAGATACTTTAAACCTTAAGCTGAAAAAGGTACTCTTGATCAATGTCGATAAAATGAAATGTTTTCGAAAAAAAAATATTTTTGTTCAATATGATCTTTTGCATTGGTTGTTGTTTTATGTTCATAAAATTCCCTTATTCTTGTTATGGTTTTTTCACATATACCGATTTAAATAAGAATATTTATGCCATTGTCAGTTTATGGTAGTGTCTTGAAATTTGCTGTTTTTCTCCTTTGTTTTATTAGTTACTAACTTAGTAATGGAATTTACGTATAATGAATATGCCGACATGCATTTAATGTATGAACAAAAATATATTTTTTTTGAAAACAGTTCATTTTATCGACATTGATCAAGAGTACCTTTTTTTCAGCTTAAGGTTTAGAGTATCAAAAAAAAATATGATTGTCGTTCCTTCATTATACAGGGTGTAAAAAAAGCATTTTTGTGTTTGTCTCTGTCAAACTAAATAAGCCAAATGTGTTTAAAAGGGCGAATTTCAAGGAGACTCGCCTAGTAAACATTATACTAAAAAATTATTTAATTACACCTAATACTTAAAAAAATATTTAAAAATCAACGATTTCCAGAGACGTCCGTTATGGGTTTATATGAATTTCTCCTGTTATTTTTAAGTGTTCTATCTGAACCCGTGAGATTGCCCACATATTCTGGGACACCCTGTATATTATGTATTATTTGAATTTTAATCGAATTAAAGTTTTGTTAGCAGTGAAATCAGTTTTTCAAAAGGAAGAAGAAAATAAAAGTATTGAGTTTTAGACTTTTGGTTATATGACTTACCATCTTTATTTTAACATGTAGAATAATCACCTCTAGCAACTGGTCGAATGACAGACCTGGCAAAGCCAAAAAAAAATAAATAAAATAATCACCTCTGGCCAATTATCCGGATGCATTATCGGAACAGTCCGAGCACCCTGTAGGTACGGATGCAAATTTCCTGGGAATAAACGCAGTCAGTGACTAAGCATTTTCCAGCTCTACATGAAGTGATTGTATTGTAGTTCCATCGATTTGATTTTGCAAGATATAATCATTCATCATCATACATTCCTCTGTATGGTGACATTTTTTGCCTCATTTGAAATTGGATATTATATTTATTGTGAAGCGGGTAACTTACACTGTGGGCGAATTAAATACAATCAGTTTTTAAAATTGTTGATTCTAGAAACCTGTTACAACAGATTCAAAAGTGGTAAAATTTAAAATTCGAATAAATAATAAGAGGTGTGTTTTTATGATACATAAAAGATTGAATTTAATATTTTATTTTTCATCTGTCAGTTATTTACTTATAATACCTTCAGTGCCCGGTGATTTTTATAATTCCCTGTAATTATTGTTAAAGAAAATATTGAACAAATTTTGTATTTATTTTTATAGTTATTTTTACATAATATTATTCTGTTTGTCCTTTGTTAAATGTACAATTTTTGAATTTTTCTGAGAAAGAAGTTGGACCAACTTCTTTTTCAGAAAAATTTCTCGATAATCATGCGGATTCCTGCTTCATTTCAACATTTATTAACATATTTCTTGTTTCGGTAACAGAGTTAGCTAACGTGGTGCTTTCCTCTATATAACCCTCCGCTGGGCTAGTACTCTTCCACTTTCCGTGTAGCTTAAGGGTTGGCGGTTTCTAAATTAAGAAATTTTGCTATGATTGAAGGAACACGCCCTAGTGTATTTTTACCCACAGGCATAGCCATGCATTTACCATTTCGACATGTAAGGAAAAATCTGCGTTCCTTAATTCCTTTTGGCTTTAATGCATCTATACTGTCTAACCAATTTTAAGGCATCTGTTTGGTCTCCTTCGATTATAGTAAAACTTTTTGGCGTAGCAGTTTTAGTTTCTGGTACCTTGACAAGCATAACAGTCCCCTTATCTTCAATATCATCAACTTATTCTATGACAATTGAACGATCAAAGCTTACTAACTACTAAAAATTGGCAAAAAATGCAGGAATTTAACTATTTATATTTTAAATAGATGAAAAATAAAGTATTGTATACACCACAGGCGTTACTAGACTATAATGCCCATCAGATGAAAATTATCCTCGGGCCAAAGGCCCTCGGCTAGTTGCTTTCGCCCTCCGGGCATTTTATTCAAATGGAGCTTTATCGGAAAATATTATACTTATATAATTAGCGAATAAAAATTTGTATTGCCCTCAATTAAATATTTTGCAGTATCTGTTGTTTATATTTTTAAGCATTAGAGACATTTGCTGGTAAAATAATTGTTACATCAAATATTTTACAATCAATTGTTGATGTTAACCCATATTATTTTATTGCTGACTATCTTGTATTTTGTTATACCAGGTGGTCCTTATAAGCCAGATCGGAATTAAGAGTTAAAATAATTATATTAATTGAAGGCACATAGTTGAAAAATTTTAAAATGTAGCTTAACGTATTAAACAGAGTGCCCGGTAAGTTTAAGGTAATATTTTGCCAGCGTACAGAATCATTATTGTACAAAGCCAGGGAAGGACTACGCAAAATTTTGATATAAGGTGTATATTTTGGAAACCAAAAAATTAATTTAATTTTGGAATTTCTCATTAAAAAATATAGTCTTCATTTGGTTCAAAAAAATCACCCATTTTCGAGAAAATCAGATTGTAATAAAATCTAACATCAGCATTTTGTCACTTTTAGGTATTGGCATATCGAGGATGACAAAATTTGGCGTCTATTGTTGTATTCTAGTTTATTTGCATATGGGCAATTCTTTTCGAAAATGGTTCATTTTTTTTTGAAAAAAAAATCTTTTAATAAGAAATTAATACCAGAGTAGAATACTTACTATCTTTTTCTGAAAAGAGCATGCATAGGAAATAAAATAATTTTGAATTTTTGCATAAAAAAATTTTAAATTGTAAGGTACCAATATAATTTTGAATTTTTGCATAAAAAATTTTTTAAATTGTAAGGTACCATCATATCATATACAGGGTGTTTCCTAACTTCTCTGAAAAAATGATGGAGGTGAATCCTCACATTAATTAATAAAATGAAAAATACAATACACATTTTCGTCTTAAAATAAGGTGAGGATTCACCAGCTTCATTTTTCAGAGAGGTTAGGAAACACCTTGTATATACACGGTGTTGAGAAAAGGTCGGTACCCTGGAATAACTCCGGGACATCGCATTGCAGCGGAAAATATCTGGGGAAAAAGTTGTTTGATTTTGAAGGTGGAATAGTTTGCAATTTAAACCACCCCCAAGTTAAGATGGAACCCCATATTTTTAATTGGCGTATCGTGTTCTCCGACCAAAAATAAACATCTTTTGTCCGAAAATTTTTTTATTCGGGCCCATCCTTCACCAATAATCACATTGGAATACAACCAACTTTTTCCACGGGCATTTTTTAGTACAAGACAGAGAAAAAGAGTATTTTCGGGATAAAACTTGATTTTCGCACGGTTTTGATATTGTCTTTCTCATGGTGATTATTGGTGAAGGATGGGCCCAAATAAAGAAAATTTTCGGACAAAAGATGTTTATTTTTGGTCGGAGAACACGATACCCCCACCCGCGACCGGGGGTTGAGGGGGTGGGGGTGGTTTAAATTGCAAACTATTCCTCCTTCAAAACCAAACAACTTTTTCACCAGACATTTTCCGCTGCAATGCGATGCACCGGAGTTATTCCGGGGTACCGACCTTTTTTCAACACCCTATATATTAATGAAGCATTTATCTATATGCGCACTAAATTATAATAAAAAATAAGAGAATGGTGTTCTTCATTGACATTGAGATTTTTTTTACAAACAAATCAATTCGCGAAGCAATTATGAAAAACTAAACTAAATAAACATAATTAAAATACCTACCTAGCATTAGACGTCTTTTTCCAGCGCACTTTTCAAAGAAATTACAAACATTTTTTTTATTCCTATGTTCTTGCAATAAAGCCAGATCATTGTCGACATGGCATATTTGAGCAGAATATTTTTAGGACCTTCACATGAACAAGCATAACATTTTTTAAATTGTCAGCTGGACTTTATTTAGTAACTAAATTTTTCTTGAAATCATATACTATTCGATTTTCGAAATTTATAGCTAATGATTGCTTGTTTGTAATTTTTTTGACTTCTTTCGTTAATATTCTGAATAAACCTAAAAATACATTACCCCAACTAATTATCGAATATTCAAAATGCCAAAGTGATCAAAAGTGATAAAATGTCGGGTTTATTGTTTACGACACGTTTTTCGACAATATAACGTCATTAGAACAAACGCTAATTTTTCCTCGAGGGGCATGGCTATACATTTTGACTAGTGCCTAACCCATATATAGCTCTAATTGGATTAGTTTAAAAAAATTAATAAAATCCAATTTTTATGTAAGATATGTCAAATTTAAATTTTAGGAAATTTATATGCGTCTAGATTTTATGCGCTATCCCGTATAATTCTACGTGTCAGGACGTTAACTACGCTGTCCTAAACTCTAGAATCTGTTGTATATCAGTCAAAATAAAAATTATTAAAACGGGTTCATTGGTAACGAAATAACAGCTTAATAACTTGATCGTGCATTTTTGAATATTCGATAATTAATTGGGGTAGTGTATTATTATTCATAACGCATTAAATGTTTAAAAAAATTAACGTTGCTCACCCTATATATCTTTCTCAAAATATACCTAAATCCATTAATGGGTTAAAATAAGGTCGTTACAAAATATTCTTCTCTGGTTTTAATTATTAGAAAGCCAAAGCAAAAATTTTTTAATAATTAGAAAGTCGAAACATAAATTATATAAGACATTGATTTTCTTAGAGTATTCACCATGTATAAATCGAATCGAAAGTATATCTGGTTTTCGGCAGTGTTAATCCGTAATGCACAAACAGAATTTCGTTTGGAGCCAATTAGATAGATAGATAGATAGAGACAGGCGGACGAAATTGGGAAACCCTATGAACTAAAGATGTTTCAGAATAAAATAATAAAATATCTTGACATTTTAAGGTAATAATGAACCAAAAATTCCCCACTACCATCATTGTTATCCTAGATTGCCTTTTAATATAGTTTCAGCCCCTGCTTTCAAACGTTATATAGGGTGAATCTGGTAGAACGTACCAAATTTCAGGAGTGTATTGTACAATTGAAAATAATTACAAATAAACGAAGTTTCATACATTAACATTTTAAATGTTAAAACATATCGCCATTGGCCTCTAAATAGTTGCTGCTTCATTTACGCTGCTCCTAATTGCTTCACGTCTTTCTTTAAGCTGCAGTATTTCTAATTCCGAGTGTCGACTTTTACTTTGTAAACGTCATTGTTGAGCCCTATAAACGGACCACGGCGACCAATCCAAAGCCCTGGGAACTTCTCGTCCAAATGTTGCTCGACTTAATAAGCGAAATGTGCACGAGCTCCATTGCACTCTTAGTGTTGACGTTTACTTTGTAAACTTCATCTTTGAACCAACCCCATGAACGAAAGTCTAGTGGTGTGAGGTCTGGAGATCTTGTAGGCCATCTAGTAGGACCACGATGACCAATCCAAAGCCCTGGAAACTTCTCGTCCAAATGTTGCTTAACCTGATGACCGAAATATATGATCCAGTTGTATATTGATGTTTACAGGAACATCCTCTAGTAAAGCTTGTAATTCATATTGCAAAAAATTTAAGCATTGCTCTCCCTTGAGACAATTCTCTCAATTGAAAGAGCCAATTCCATAACTCTAGACCATACCATGCTGACCGTAATAATTATTTAAAATTTCTTTTGTTTCCACAAAATAATCGCGCATTTCTTGTACAATCTGTCAACTTTTTGTGTACCTACCTGGTCTTACACTATTTTTTCTTAAACTACTACGATCTCAGAAATTTTGTATTGGTCAAGTAACATAACTGAAACCTGCCTATGATTTTCATCAAGCAAGTGACTCTTCAATGTTTGTATTAGTTCTTTGTTCCTTCCAATAACCAATTCATATTTCCTATAGCTAATTAATCTTTTTAACAAGGTTTTAAAACTTATGGAAGTAAATTCTCAGATTTATTTTGACTTACGACTGGCCATTGAAAATCCAGATCAATCATGTGTTAAATAGAATTCGATTGCGTAAATCCTATTATGTAGGCGAAACTTTCAATATCGTTCGCAATGACCGTAACTACGTCACAGACACACACTCTTGTTCGGCGTGACTCGTGTTTCAGACGAGGACACACCTTCGGGGAGTTATTTCTTAATTTCCTAATGATTTCTATCGATTTTTAATGACTATTTTTAACGAATCGATTTTACTGCCTGACCATGAAAAGTGAATCGAACAGGATATTTTGAAGAAAGAGGTATCTGGTTCTAGAGCACCCTCTCAAAATTTTTAATAATATATTCCAACCGACATTTATTTTTTTATGAAGGTTGCAGCTATTTTGAGCTTCAAGCTGTTATTCATGTTCCCTGATAATGTTCTTACGGCTTAAATCTGTATGTGTAAAAACTCTTGATTTGCTACATAAAATTTATTTAACAACAGTGGCGTAGATTCCCTCCCCCACCTTGAACTGGCGTCTCTTCACTACTTAAATATCTAAAGGCCGCATTACTCGGCAAGTCTTTCTGCAATTGCAATAAGCTTAAAGGAAGACTTGCGCATAGTGGCGGTTCTTCCACAGGAGCACATGAGCACTATTCATTGTATATTATTTATCGTATAAAGTCCGACCCTCCCTAATAGTTTATCGTACCGTCAAACCAACCTGTATAGATCCGGCAACCGTGCCTGGGTTGAGAGGTAAATGACGATTATGACGAGACTTGCTCGCACGTTCGATTAAGTAGTGCAGTTTCTCTGTAGTAACAGGTGGCGGGTGGCAGCGGGGGATAGCGGGGCTATGGCGATGTAACATGGAAAAGGCGCACAGTTTTTGTGTGCACCGCGCTGTTATCTGTTCGTGCATCTAGTTAGAAATTCGAGCGTGTATGTTTTAATATTTTAATATTATATATTTATTAATTTAAAATGAATAGTTGACGGTGGACTATTTAAGAAATAATTTTAGCTTTTTGAGCTTGGAGCAAAAAATTGAAGTGAAGAATGCGGGAACACCTAAACCAGAATTTAATTTAACGCATACCACAAAGGGTAACTCTAGGGACTTTATTAGAAAGTTTAAAAATGAAATATATGGAAAAAAATTTATAGAGGGGATTCCAAACTTAATGAGGCTGTTATTGATCAATTTTCTACAATTAAGAACCGAAGAATGGACTTTACGTTTAAGAACTATTGTGTAGGGTCGATAAATGTTGTGTATTTCGATAAATGATACTCGATATGATTTTAAACCATTTTATTTAAGGATTTAAACTAAAAAACACTGAAAATATGAATAATGCCAACTTGTCAGTCTCGTGGCTCGATTCGTTCTCGTCATAACACAGATAACTATTGTTCTCGTCTTGGTTGCGTCTAATGACGTAGCCGTAGATGGCGTAGTGGTATTAGACATCATTCGGTTTTCTTGATAACTCGTAGATGGCGGTACTAGTATTAGACATCATTCGGTTTTCTTGATAACTCATAGATGGCGGTACTAGTATTGGACATCATTCGGTTTTCTTGATAGCTCGTAGATGGCTTTAGTAGTATTAGTAGTGGACTGTATAAATATTGTTACGAGGGTTGTATGTGACGACGTTAAGATCCGACAGCTATACACACTAAGAAAACTTTTCTTATTTTCCAAAAGTTGTATTTCCTTGTGTAAAATTAAAAAATAAATAAAAATATGTTTTACCCAACCCATTTTCTTATTACTTTTTTTTCTTTCTACATTTAAAACGCCTAGAAAGTAATTGTTTGGTCTTTACACAAAAATATAATTTTAAAAATAATTTCACCATACTTGTGAACTTGTGAATCATAGGTCACGAGCCGCCACTGCTTACGCATTAGGCAGTCGATTCGATTTCCATTCAACATTCTTGCAACTTGCAACCAGTGGCGGCTCGTGACCTACGATAGAGGGGGTTCACGAGTATGAAATTATTTTAAAAATTTTATTTTTCTGTAATGACCAAATAATTATATTCTTTGGCGGTTTATACGTAGGAAGTAAAAACAATAAGAAAATGCTTTAGGTAAAACATATTTTTATTAATTTTTTAAATTTTACACAAGGAAATAAAATTTTTGGAAAATAAGAAAGGTTTTTTTAGTGTATAGTGCTTAAACGTAAAGTCCACTCCTTGGATCTTAATTGTAGAACATTTATCTATAACAGCCTCATTAAAGTTTGGAATACCCTCTATAATTTTTTTTCCTTCCTTCCTTTTTAGCCTTTCTTGAGTCATAGAACTTCGCAAAAATGTTTTTATTCGTTTTAATGTTGAAAAACATCGTTCACCTTCGGCGGGGTCATTGGTATGGTAACAATTATTTGTTAAAGTATAAAGGTGGCAGAAAATATGCTCTGAAGATTATTTTCTATTCCATTTTTTGTCCAGGCAGGATCCGCAACGCCGCGACCAAACAACAAACAGGAACAACGAAACAAACGGCTAGTTGTGTTGCATCCCCAAATCCAGTTATTTTTTTCGAATATTTCATGTTTAAACTTTCTATTAAAGTCCTTGAATTTACCCTTTGTGGTCTGCGTTAAATTAATTTCGGGTTTACACTCAAAGAGCTAAAGTTATTTTTTGAATAGTCCATCGTCAAACTATTAATTTTAACTTAATAAATATATATTATTTAAATATGGAAACATCCACGCTCGAATTTCAACATACATTCGTGAACAAACAGACAAAGGCGCACTCCAAAATGTTGCTACTTTTCCATGTAAAATGCCATATTCCCGTTATCCCCCGCAACCCTACTACTAAAGATAAACTGCATTATGTCCGACCTATTTGAGCGCATGTGCGAGCATTTCTCGTCATCAATCTAACGACTAGCGCGCCACAGTGAGTGCCGCCTATATACAGTTTGGTTTGACGGTACGATAAAATATTAATGAGGGTCGGTTTATACGATCAATAATATTAAATGAATATAAATTAATATTTTTTTCTTCGTTTTGGGGATGCACGGGCGCATGTGCTCCTGTGGAAGAACCGCCACTGCTTACAACACTTGCCAAAAAACGGGTCTGCTGGATTTTTGTTGCAGTTGCTGCTGCAAGGTCTGGTGGAAAACTGTCATTTTTACATTAGCAACCAAAAATAAGAGTTTCTAAACATTAACCTTAAAGTTCGTCTCGTGCGTATATTGCTAATCGTGTATTCGTATCTATTTATATTCTTATTCATTGCTTAGTTGTGTTTTGCGGAGTTAAGCGTCGTATTTTGACAGTTTCACGGTACCTACTCTTTTTTTGGTCGAATGGCAGCCCTCGCCGTTGAAACCGGAACTATTGCCGACTGTAAAAAGATTTGCAAAAATTAACTAGCAGCAACAAAATTGGAAAAGTATTGCAGACTCTATTGCGGACTTAACAAAGACGACATACTACAAAAAGGAATCAAATCACAAAGCCTGTATATGCCAGTTTTAAAATAAAAAAAGTTACTTAATATGACAAAATGTGTATTTGAAAATATAGGCACCCTAGAAAGATCTCGTACCGCCGCCCCTGATCTCAAACCCTTGCCACGCCACTGTTTAACACCATTTAGGAAAGAGTAACAACCAAGTTATAGGTACAACAAAAGGCCCTTAGAGCCATTTTGCTCTATAATGTTGTTCGATGTTCTTACAGCTCCCAACACACATTGCTGGTTTGCCTCTTGGTAATATATTTGCATAGATATACGGTAACAATAATACTGAACTAATAAATAGGTAGTAACTAGTTTAAATATTATTAAAGATGGTAATAGTTTATTAATTATGTATTTTATTAATTACCTTTTTATTTCTAGCCATGTAACTGGAATGAGAATCCACCAAGGCGCAGCCACTCGAAAGTATATTTTTTTCCGAAGGCCTTTGATATACGTTCTCGATAAAAATAAAAATAATAATAACATGAATCAGCAGAAAAGGAATATATAGCAATAAATGAATTGAGGTTTTTAAAAATTGTGTTTTTTAATAAAAAAAAAATATATATAAAAATAAACAGGCCCTACTAGAATTTCCAAAATTCTGTAATTTAATAAAATAATGACGAAATAGTGCTCACATATATATAAATAGTATATTGCTAATACCATCTGCAATTATGTCCCCGCTATGGGCATCGAAGGGGTAATAGTGAGTTTGCGCAGTTCGGAAATTTCCTTGTGAAAGTAAACATTCGCCAGGATCGGATTTCAACTTTTTTAATGTAAATTTCACTGGTTAGTTAGGAAAAATATTGCAATCAAAATATCGATTAGTTGGATGTAAGACAGCGTTCCATGCATACGATTTCTGACGATATGATGATCCGACGGTGCCCTGATTGGTATTTGTAACAATCGACACGATGCGCTTTATTTTAACTTTCATCCGATGTCGTATGTTTCTTAACCTCACTTTTTTCTAAACTAAAAATTAAGAATGAATGACTATATTAACTATTTTGGGAATTATTATCCATTACTAATGCACCAAATTAAAAATACATTAATTTTAAGGTTAGGTAGTGACCACATATATATTATATTGTATACGAGTGACCTACTCTTCTTTTTTTCCAAACTTTGTAGTGAAATTCGGTTCCGAAGATCGGATAATGTGATAAGCAAAATATTTTCGTATATAGTATGTACATACCTGAAATACATTATACCTGGTATTGATCCACGACTTTTGCAAAAAAGCACCATGCACTTGGGTCCTTTCATCTTAAACAAAACGAGCCACGAATCTATCAAGCAGCGAATCGATTCACCACAAATTAAAAACTCCTTTACAAAAATTGTTGTTAGGTAATGAAAGTTTATAAGCACTAATCTACCGACAACAATGTGGATGAACCACCTTTTGTTCTGTAATTTGAAAAAGCATCCAGAACCAAAGATGGCGACGAATAACAACAAACAAATAATGTCGGACCGGCTCTGACGCGATCGATAAAATTTCCACCCTACTGCGCAAACTCAATAGGCCCGCGCCATCTCCCATAGCGGGGACACTTTTTGTATTTTGTAACGTTCGTATTGGCAATATACTATATGTATGGCGGCTCTATTCAGAGGAAGTAGGGAAAATGCCACTTCCTCGCCTTTGGTGAGAACTATATTGACGCGTAACAATAGTCTGTGTGTTTAAGAGTATGTTTGCTTGTCTCTTCCCCTATATTTTGGCCCACGAGCCGCTACTGATTTGAACCATATTCAGTTTATTGATTTGGATATATACAGGGTGGCCATTTAATTCTACAATGTATAACAGCTCTGTTGTATATTTGAAAATAACGCCCCTAATAGACTGTGGAGAATAGTAAGACCGAACAGATCAAAATCAAGCGAGGAGTTAGACAGGGGTGTGTTCTTTCGCCTATACTTTTCAATCTGTACTCGGAGGAGGTGTTTGCGGAAGCACTGAGAGATAAGAGACAAGGAATACAATAATCCTAAACGGAGAAACGATAAACAACTTACGCTATGAAGACGATACAGTTTTATTGGCAACGAGTGCCGATGATCTGCACATGTTATTGGAATGCGTAAATGAAAAAAGTCAAGAAACAGGCCTAAAATTAAATATCAGAAAGACCAAAGTGATGACAATTAGTAAACGGGGCAATGTAAACGCGGCGATAAGAGTAAACGGGGAACTAATCGAACAGGTTTCAAGCTTTAAATAAACCTGGGTACTTGCGTAAATGACCGCTGGGAATCTTCCAGGGAAATTAGGGCTCGAATTGAACAGAGTCGAGCGGCTTTCAATAAAATGAAGAAAGTTTTATGGTGCAGAGACCTGCCCTTGATGCTAAGAGTGCGACTGCTTCGTTGCTATGTCTTCTCAGTTCTCCTGTATGGCGTGGAGGCTTGGACATTAACAAAAAGTTCTAGCGATCGGATCCAAGCTTTTGAAATGTGGTGCTACAGGAGAATACTCCGAATATCTTGGGTCGACAGGGTAAGGAACATGGACGTTCTTCAATATCTCAACAAGGATTTGGAAGTGATGATCACCATTAAGGAGAGGAAATTGCAATACTTTGGTCACGTAATGCGTAGCGAAAGGTACAAACTACTAAACAACATTATGCAGGGCAAGATAGAAGGCAGACGGGGTCCTGGTCGCAGACGTACCTCTTGGCTCAAGAACCTTAGGGAATGGTTTGGAGTCAATACAACCACTTTATTTAGACGGGCCGTTAACAGGGCTCAAATTGTGTTGATGATAGCTAACATCCGCCGAGGATAAAGCACCAGAAGAAGAAGAATAGACTACTGCACTGATAGTTATTTAGAAGCCTACAACATATGTTCTTTTGTAATGAATATCAGTGGCGGCTCGTGGTCAATCTCATTGGGGGGTCATTACGCTATATGCGATACAAGAATAGTATATTAAAGTACAAGTACTTTATAGGTACTATTTTTTCTATTTTACGTTTTCTTAATAAGAAAAATCCATATTAAAAAATACATGCTATACTTATATAACTTTCGTAAATATTTATGTGAAAATTTTATGTTGGTAATATGTACTATCAAATTATGATTTTTTAGCATTTGATAAATTATCCATGTCTATCATTTTTTCGCAAAACTGAAAATTTTCTTAAATAATTAAACAATATGAACCAAGATGATTTTAATCCTCCTGAGTTAACGGAAATTGCAAAGCTTTAAATTTGTAAAATATTGTAGTGCTGTGTTCAGCTTTACAAAGAAAGTAAACTTGACAGGTGTGACGCTACTTTAGAAATTTTTTCTGCAAACAATCATAAAATAAAATTGTTTCGAGACAAGCTCAGTTCGATACTAAAAACGGCATCGAATTAGCTTGGAGTTGATACCAATATAGAAAAAATTATTTTTTTAAACTATTTTAAATTTTAGATCAACCCTTCGGTCTTTAACATTTGCAAAATGAGTTATAACACGCTCATTAAAATTAGCAATACTATTTATAAATGGTTTTTCTATTCGTATTAAGACAAATTATTACAACCAAAATTATAGTAGACTAAATGAAAATGTTGCGCGACCTACGACCTACGTCCAACCTGGAACCTGCCATCTCTTTTCCAAGCATTTAATAATTACTAATGATGAGACGACATAGGTTCATATGTACATCTTATTCAGATTTTCAATAAACCGGGCTGTTGACCCAGCGGCGGTTAACTTCGCGTATGTTTCTGCCGCTTGCCGGAATCGTCAGAGCTCGGCTAAATTCGTTTCCATTTAAGCTATCGTGGTCAATTACCGGCCCCAGCCCAATTTTGAATATCGCACTACACGCTTGCGTTTACGGGGGCGTTTCAAATATTATAGGTAAATTATTATAGTAGGTACATTTGTAGTAAATTCTAATTTAAAAAAAAGTTTTATTTCCTAAATTTTTATAGGGAGGTCATTGACCCAATGACCTAATGGAGGAGCCGCCGCTGATGAATATGATGTGAAAAATAATTATTTTAACATTTAATATTATTAACGTCGTCTGGCGTTTCACCTTAAACAAATTCATGTTTCTAAACCTTAGTAGACTATTACATGCAGCACCATCTACATTTCTTACCTAATAGCTTTTTATATGTACAAGAAGTAATCGTACATTACGCGTTTAAACAATTTTTTTAACTTTTACTTTCTTAATTACGCGTCACTAGGTAACGTACTGTTTTATTGACGGAATGGCGAACTTGATAATTTATATCTATAATAGGGTAACACCCTAAATTTTCTGGTGTCGATACAATGACACTGACATCGCTTATTGGATCAACACACTGTATCAACACAGTGTATCAGCCACATCGCTTCAAATACTGCAGTTTCGGTTCCACGGTCTTAACACCATAAAATTGCAATGACACTGCTTTTTACAATTGCGCCATATAGCAGTGTCTCATGGTATCAGTCGCAGTTTCGATGGCACGTTTTCTGAAACAGAAACATAGATCCAGTCCTTAGACAAGGGAAGATCCAGTCAGATAAAGTGTTGACCCCAAAGGTTGACCCTCATAAACAAATATAAAAATAATTAAATCTTAGCTCAACCATAGGCAACCCACAATACGTGTGTATTGTGTATCATGTCTACATATTAAATAGTTAACTTAAATAAAGAAGTCCATTAACATGACAAGGAGAACTTGATCGATTCGTCCAATTTTAGTATGACATTAAATTTCGTATAAGAGTTCATACTACAAATGTTTTGAGCTTCAAGCTGTATAAGTTTTCCCAACAACGTTCTTGTATTCCTTTCAAAAAGATCTATAGTATCTAAGTATAAAAAGGTTATGTAATAGCATTTAGGAAATACCAACAACCAAGTTATACATACAGCAAAAGAGTTTATATAATTATTTTACACTTTAATGTAAAAACATTGTTACAGCGTACTTTGTCATTGGTGAACCATATTTGTCTGGTTTACCTGACACTATAATGTGAGAGGAAATTTGGAGATAACTGGGACAATGAAGAGATTATTATCTCAAATTAAGAAGCGAGAAGTATACATTGCAGGAATCCCGGAATAAAGCGCACAGGAAATCAGCGCACAGGAAATATCCGTGAAGAAAAAAGCGCACAGTGATATAACCGCACGTGAAATGTACGCACGGAGATGAATGCGCACACGGACAAAACCGCACACGTGTATAAAAGCGCATTTGGAAAAAAACGCAAAAGCAATGATTAGGAGAGAAAACACTTCTCCTACACTAAGTACTTCTGTAATGGATTTAATTAAAAAATCTGTAAATAAAATTCCTGTAAATATACCTGTATAAGTATTAATACCAACTTTATACTTTACATGCCAAAGTAGGAAATTTGTATCCACCATGTACATATTGCTACAAAAAAAGAATGAAGCAACATATTTAGAGATGTTTCAAATTTTAAAAGAGTTGGTGCCAACCATGGCGCCCCAAAAAATACTTTTAGATTTCGAGAAGGCCTGTATGAACGCTGCTAGGCGGACTTTTGCAGACGCCGAAAGGCTGTTATTTCCATTTGTGCCAAAGCCTCATAAGAAAAATTAATACAGATGGTTTAAAATCGGACTACGAATCGGACGTTGACGTGAAATTAAAACTAAAATCCCTGGCTGCATCGTTTGTGCCGTTAGATGACGTAAGAGATATTTGCAATACCATCGCAGCGACTTTTTCTGATGAAGACATATTCGTTATTTTTTTCCACATACATAGAAGGTGCCGCAGGAAGAAGTCCGCAATCCCATCCGAGAACGTGGAACCATTACGATGCCTCTCTTGATGAATCGCCAAGAACAACTAATTGTTGCGAAGGGTTCCACACATAGGCGTAACTAGAGGGGGGGCCAGGTGGGCCGTGCCCACCCCAGATTGCTCTGGTGCCCACCCCAGTGTTTCCGAAGTTCGAAGCCATACATACGTCATAGTGACACTTGTCATTAAAATCCTACTAGACTAGGGGCCAGGCCCCCCCTACAAAATCATTCTAGTTACGCCAATGGTTCCACAATGCCCTTAACTCAATATTTCATTATAGTCATCCGAGCATATGGACATGATGGATTGAGAAGAGATTTAGCATGCCATAAGCTACTATTAGCGAACTCCCAAGCTAATCGACTGGAGCCTACGAAAAGGAAATACTGGCAACTTTACTAGCTTGTAGCTAATTGTGTAGAAAAATATCAAGGAACAGAGGACAAATTATCATACTTAAGAAGAATAGCAAACCTGCAGTAATTGTTTTATGTTTTGTTATTGTATTTTTATTATTTTTAAGAAATAATATAAATATTAAATAAATATACACTTCAAAATATTTAGCGTTTTTTTACTTAAAATTTTATAATATAAATATACAGGGTGTAACTAAATAAGTGTAAAACATTTAAGGGGGTGATTCCTCATCGAAAAAAAGATAGGATCTTTCATATAAAGAAACTTCATTGGAGCATCCCTTGTTAAGATACAGCCCCTTAAAGGGGGTACATAAAATGTGTTTAACAATTTTTTTCACAAGCACTAAAAAAGTTACAATATTGAAATTAACCTGACATTTTCTACTACCAAAAAGACACTTAGCCAGTAATTTATTTGGTTTACCCCATGGTTGTAAGGGGTGGAAAACGCAACCCCTAAAATTTATTTTAAATGTAAGTTTTTGTCTTATTATTTGTTTACCATCTAAAAATTTATTTCCGATAGCCTGTTTCATTCTAAACAAAAAATGTCTCTTGAATTTTTTTGCCCAAAATAAACCAGTTCGCAGCAAAAAATTATTTTACGAACAAGATACATATCGCCATAAAACGAAAATACGAAACTAATTTATCCAGTAGGCCGCTATTAGCGATAGTGACAATTAAATTGGTATCAAGCTGTCAATTTGTAAATTTTTGAAATTGAAGTAATACTAATTGTGTATTGTTGTTCTGTTCTTAATTTGTTGTTACTTTAATAATTCACTTGTTATTAAAATGGCATACACAAATGAGGAAATGGCTGATATGCATTACGTTTACGGTCTGTCGCAGGGGAATGGGTTAGAAGCTTCTAGAAGATATGCTGAAATGTATCCTCAACGGCAGCATCCTTCACATAGAATATTTGCCCGACTTCATCAACGATTACTAAAATATGGTTCATTCGACAAAAGAACGCAGGATTGTGGTCGCCATCGAGAAGTAAGAACACCACAGCTTGAGGAAGCAGTACTTAGTTTGCTTGAAGAACAACCTACTACCAGTACTAGAAAGATTGCTTTCCAGCTAAATGTTGATCATATGACGGTATTTCGAATTTTAAAGGAACAACTCTTATACCCTTACCATCTGCAACGAGTACAGGCACTGTTAACGCGAGACTTTCCGAACCGTCTTGAATTTTGCAATTGGATGCTGGAAATGATTAGAAGAAATCGTGACTTTCTGAAGACGATCGAATTCACAGACTATGTAGAATGTAGAATGTAGTTTTTCTCGGGACAAGATTATTAATTTTCATAATTACCACATATGGGCTGATGAAAACCCTCACGCTATTGTCGAAACTAACCATCAAGAACAGTTTTCTCTGTGGGTCGGAGTTATTGGGGATTATTTAATTGGGCCTCATTTTCTACCTGCTCGATTAAATGGTGAGGCATACGTTCAATTTTTAAGAGCAGTGCATCCCGTACTGCTGGAGGAAGTTCCTTTGGGCGTCAGAAGGGATATGTTTTTTATGCATGATGGGGCACCCGCCCATTTTAGTCAAGTAGCACGTCAGCATTTAACTGAAACATATGCAAATCAGTGGATAGGTCGAGGAGGACCTCAGAATTGGCCCGCTCGATCCCCGGATCTCAATCCTCTCGATTTCTCTACTTAGGGCCATTTGCAGCATTTGGTTTATCGTACTCCTGTAACTCCTGTTCGCGATGTAGAGGACTTAAGAAACCGCATCATCGATGCGTGCAGGGTAATTAGAGAGACTCCAGGAATATTTGCGCTAATACGTGGCTCAATGCGCCGACGTCTAGACGCATGCGTAATGTCTGAAGGTAGACATATTGAACATTTACTATGATTTCTAGATGTTGTATGTTTTGTTATTAATAAATTAGTTTTGTTTATTTATAAATTTTATGTACCCCCTTTAAGGGGCTGTATCTTAACAAGGGATGCTCCAATGAAGTTTCTTTATATGAAAGATCCTATCTTTTTTTCGATGAGGAATCACCCCCTTAAATGTTTTACACTTATTTAGTTACACCCTGTATACGAATTTTCAGTGATTATAATAATTAAGTAAATATTTATTAATACCGAATAATGGCAATTTTGCGAATTTTTTTCCAAATGCGCTTTTATACACGTGAGGTTTTTTCCGTGTGCGGTTTTGTCCGTATGCGCATTCATCTACGTGCGTGTATTTCTCGCGCGTTTATATGATTGTGCGCTTTTTTCTTCGCGGATATTTCGTGTGCGATTATTTCCTGCGCGCTTTTATCCGGATACCACATTGCAGACGCCCATGACTATACTATTTCATGACAAACCGAGTCTAATTATTGTATTTTGTGTTGCACAGTGAGCATAGTTCTTAAAATACAATTTTTTTTAAATCGCCATATATTAACTGGATATAATCTCTGCTCTTTGCTAATTATTCTGCGACATGACAACATCGCCCACCGACCGGAATAAACGTTAGGCGTGGCGCTCTAGATTCCGGGGCTATACCGGATTACCTTTGCTTTTGCTGTTCCGGTAGTTGCGTGACCTTAGCAGAGGTTAGTACACTTCTTGTGTATTCTTCCTTCCGGATGGTATAAAATTAATTTAGTAAAGATACGTAAAATATAATGTGCACTAAATTGCCTTACTAAATAAATTATGGCTATTGATTTTTTAAATCGATTCTTTTGTCTAAGCGTCTTAAAAATATTTTAAATTAAAATAACAAACAATACATATTTGTTATTCTCGTGGTTTACCGACTTGGAAGTTAAAATGCTCTGTTGTTTGTTCATAGTCTAAGTTAAATAGCTAGAGCGTACAGGCAATAATGTTTTTTGAACTAATAAAAAGTCGCTGTAGCACTGCTGGCGCAAGCGCAAGTGCAGCTATTTTGGGAGAGCCTATTGTTTTATTTGGGTTATGTTATCACTTTATTTTCAGCACCTGTCGCTGGTTGTGTTAAATGAGTTTGTTCGGGTTTGTTCTTTATTTTCCATAAAAAAAAGTCCTAATAGACTTTTGAACGTGACTATGTATAATTTATGTTGAAATTTAGCTATAAAAAAGTAAAGATAGTATCTTTCTGAAAAAATATGTAGTTTTGTATGCTTCATATGGGCAAGAACGCAAAAAGTTGCTCTTATATGACATAAAATAACAGAAAGATTAGAATCTGGTTTGAAAAACCTTAATTATAACATTATATAATGTGTCCTAATATCACGCAAGATTTTTTTCAGTTGTCTATGCCAAGTTTAAAAAGCATATCTAAACATTTCATTAGGCAGCCCCCAAGTTGAGGCTCCTTAAGGGCCACTTTAACATTTTTCGTTTATATTTATGTAAATACAGGTTGTTCCTTAATGACGTGTTAATATTTCAGGGTGATTCCTTAGGTCAATTTATAAAGAAAAGTTCATATGAACATATGTCCGCAAGGGCTTAAATTTTTTGCTACTGGGTGTTGAATTTTTATTTTTTAAATGGTTACTTTTTAATATCTCCGAAAATACTTTAGATATTATTTTCAATTTTAGTACGTGTTAATAGGATATAGAACCACAAATTTTAGTTAGAAAAGTTATTCAATTGTTCCACCAGTGGCGTCCCTGCGAACATGTCCTCTGATACTTTTTACAATAAAGATGGTACGTCACTGACATTTTTCCATGTGGATAATTTTTCTGATTAGCCTGGTCAATTCTACATGAAAACGTTCTCTAGAGTTTTCTCGTCAGACGCACCCCGTTCTTGATTAACACCGCAAAATTCATATTGAAACTCATTATTATTAACATTGATAAAATAATTAATGATAAATTTTGTTTTATAAAAATTATTGGAGTGGGCAATTCGATGCGAAGATGGGCGGAAGCATGCCTTTTAAGTGAAGGTGGCCATTTCCAACAATTTTTATGAAACAAAATTTATCATTAATTATTTTATCAATGTTAATAATAATGAGTTTCAATATGATTTTAGTGGTTTAAGTCAAGAACGGTGCGTCTGACGAGAAAAACTCTAGAGATCGTTTCAATGTAGAATTGACCAGGCTAATCAGAAAAAGTATCCACGTGGAAAAATGTCAGAGGCGTACCATCTTTTTTATAAAAAGTATCAGAGGACATGTTCGCAGGGACCCCACTGGTGGAAAAATTGAATAACTATTCTAACTAAAATTTGTGGTTCTATATCCTATTAACACATACCAAAATTGAAAATAATATCTAAAGTACTTTCGGTGATATTAAAAAATAACCATTTAAAAAATAAAAATTCAACACCCTGTAGCAAAAAATTGAAGCCATTGCGGACATATATTCATTTGAACTTTTCTTCATAAAATGACCTAAGGAATCACATCCTGCACATATTAGCACGTCATTAAGGAACACCCTGTATAGGGTTATGATAAAGAAACGGATCAGCCTTTTCTATAGACTACCACTTAGTTAATCAAGAATCGCTCAGACCCGTCAAATTTATTTTTTTGAAATGCATTTTTTTTTAGAAAAAATATATTATACAGGGTGGATCATTAATAGGTATCAGATAGGTAAAGGACATGACCAGACATCGGATTATATGCACTATCAAAATGCCAAAATATGCATGCAAATATGCACTAAAAAAGGGGCGAAATATGCACAAAATATGCACAATCAAAAAACCATTTATTATTACAATTTACGTTTATTTTAACATTTATATGTCATACATCCAGGGTATTTCGGGAGGAAAGGGAAATATTTTGGGAACATGTTCAGAAGGTCAAATTAAGAGAAATTAACCCATATGTTTTAATTCGATTCTTAACCGTCTCTGAAATAATCGGTTCTAAAGTTTTTGTTGTAACTATTTTTTATTTCAAAAGCAAAGGCTAAAGTTTTTTAAATTCTCTGCATAAAACAATACAGCTTTCAACCAAGTTCCCCACCGTATTATTATTGGTTCTGGTGGTAGTGCTTCGTTTGGTAGTTGCTCTTTATCTGCTTGTACTCGCGATGGTGCCTTTAAAATACTTTTTTTGTAGAATAAATCAATTTATTGACAATCCCGAACTCGTTTCTGATCTCTTCCGCAACTCGATGTAATCCGTGGGCTAGACAGGTGATGTGAAGCAATTTTGGGTAGAATACTCTCAGAGCTTTCACCCTATGAGGTCAGAAACAAAAACACATATTTGCTCGTCCATAGACGAATCGGAAAATAGTGATCTGATGGAATCATTTATAAACCGGGCGATAATTGAATGGTTTGTTTCTTCTAGGAACTTGCTAGCAACCAAATGGGGATAGAGGGCTCTTTAGATAATTTTCCAACAATTAGATTCGCAATATATCGTCCACGTGAATCTGTCGTCTCATCAGCTGATATCCATATTAGATCGTTCGAGAGATCAGCGCGTATTTCACTAAGTACATACTTCTTCGTAGATAGTTGACAGGTAGTTTTTTCCAATTGTTGATTCTTCAGGAATTATCTGATTAGTGCAATACTTCTTAAGGAATTTTCGACACCCGCCTAATACATATAACTGAAATATGCACTATCAATGAAAAAGTACCAAAATATGCAATATCGCTATAAAAATGGAATTATATGCATTTGCATATGCAAACATGCAAATGCATATAATCCGATGTCTGGACATGACATATGAAATCTGTCTAGAATTGAATATAGAATATAAAAATGTAAAAATATACAATATGTTCCATTAAAAAAAGTAACTGTGGAATAATCAAGAATCAAAATTATTTCAAATTACCAGTTTTCATTCCACCACTCATATTTTCTGCACAATTTGTTTTTTGGTTGATGTAAATACATCTCATTGACAAAATGCAAAATGATATTCGTTATCAATAAATAAAATTACTCCGGGAATCAGCAATTAAAATAAGTGACATATCATTAAGTAGCACCCCGTATATACACCTCCGGCGCTTGTAACCTAGCACTAGGTTACCTATACCATATCATGAAACAACAAATTACATTATTACAATATTTTCGTTTCATTTCACATGTGTATGTTCTAAGTTCCGCGATACTCCCGCACTATTTAACTATAAGATCGGACAAGTACCACAACGTGTTCAGTTCTTAGGGAGTGTTGTTTCCAGGGTCGCACTCGCCAAGGCTGTACCGTCGTATAAAAACTAAAAGCAAGGGACGAGAGGGGCAGTAGTTGGTGATAGTTAGTGCTAGAGGGTACTGTTTGACTATTTTTCACCAAAATGAACTTTTTAGTGAGTATTTTTTATTTAAATGATTCGGTGAAGTTCCTGATAAGTTTACCTTCCTTCCTCTGAACTTTTTTACAAAATTATTATTATTATTACATAAATTACAGTTCTGTTGTGGATTATATGACCGAATTCAATTTCTATTGTTATATTTTTAAATCAAGAAAAATTTGGTTTATTGCTTGTTTCTAAAACGGTCATTTTTATATAAAATGTTGTGTCTATTTTGGCAATATACATGGTGTCCGCTAATTAATGGGACGTGGAAAAACCACAGACTCCTTACGTAAAATATTAGGATTTGTACATCGTACATTAAGATTTTGCCATGATAATTGCCAAATTTTGTAAAAAAACGTTAGTTCCTGTTAAAGTTATTAGAGAGAAACCAAAATGAAGTTTTGACTTTAACACCATGTATCTCAGTTAATATCAACTTTCGGATATAGGTAAATATAATTAAATTCTAATATTTTGACGTAAGGAGTTTGTGCTTTTTCCATGTCCCATTAATTAACGGACACCCTGTATATTTGACAGTATACTTTTAAATAAATTTCATATGAATGATCTTAGTTCCATCTGATTTATTATTTTCTATAGATTAGTTCACTGTGATTGTGTGATTAAAACCGAAGACCTGTTTACTCGCGAATAAATTTAAAAAAGTCACAATTGTAAAATATCATTACCTATCAATAAAATTCTTTGTTGTTGGCTTATTCAGGAAATAATCTAACCGTATACCACTCGACCTATAAATTTAAATGGATTGAACTATCCAAATATTTTTTGCATGGTTACGCTTTTTGGCAAATAGTTTCATGCACAATAATTTTAAAACAAAAACTCGAGACCGCGAAGCGGTGCTTTAAATATTTTTAATTTATAATATTTAAAGTCGAACCGCATAGATTTAAATCCTACTAGGTTATTTTGTTCCTATTTAATTGATGTTTACATTTTTATTCATTCTATTTCCGTTTTTTAATTCTCGATTAATTTTTTTTATTGTGTATACTGTTGGGACGGAGAAAGAATGAAGTGCGTCACAACCTTACAATAATATCAGACATGTTATTTTTAAGGTCTTTTTCCTCAAACATTAGCCTTTGGAAACAAAATACCATTCCAGTGTATTAGATGCAAATGGCAAAATTAAAATGTTTACATGTCGTTATTTGTCATTATTGACATTTATATTTTGTGTTTCGTGTGGTTCACAGGTTTCTAAAGGAAAGTACTTTGCTATTTAAAATTTAATAATCAAAAACAGTTTACAAGAACTATTAGTTACAAATTTGTTTTCCTTATCTGTAGGTAGTTTTAAATATTGTATAGTATTTAGATATAAAAATTGTATTTTGTTTGAATAACCCATAACAATCATTGCTAGTATAAATATTTCATCTCTAGGAGCTTGGTTTCTAAAAAAATAAATCGCAATACTATTCATAAGCGTGATCTTATTTTTCTAGATGAAACGTGAATTTATTCTAAGGATTACGAAACGTTTTATTAGCATGTTTTGTACGCCTTTATCAAGAAATATCAAAAACTGAAAGACGCGACTAATAATATTAATAATAATAATAATAAAAGTGTAAATTTTCTTTTAAATTTTAGTATTATGAAAATATGAAATCTGAAATAGATGAGGATGATTTTTGGTATAAAGTTTTTGTTTGGCTAATTTTCTTCAAAATACTTACCTTAGTGAGTATACATTTATTATTGTAATATTTCTTGCATATTTATTATTGATTTCTTAATGAATTTTAACCCTTAAGAGAATATTACTGTTGTCACTATAAAAGTTTACGTAATAATATTATAAGAATTGTTTCTCTTTGACGTCTGTTTTATTTTTTTTCTGTCGCAATTTAATAAATTTATTAATTAGGTGACTAATTGAACTAAAAATACAAAATATTTCAACTATAAATTTAAAAGATTAAAAAAATTTTAAACAATTGTTTTTTTAATTTTTTTCATGTGGCTTATACATAGTTTCCGAAAAAAATTTATATAAAATTAATGGCTTTTTTGGGTTTGTTCTAAAGAGATTTGAGTTTACTCCATGAACATATTCAGTTCTTATAGTGTCATTGTTTTCATATGGATATGACGCTTTTGTATTAATTTAATATTTTTGCAGATAATCTTCTTCGGTGAATATTTTTACCGGAATGTTGTTGCTTATACAGGGTGGTACAAATTAGGCCTTCACCAATGGGATTTCGGAAAGGATAAGAGATAGGAAGTGGGTTAAATTGGGACAAAGTTGAGTAATTATGGGCCCAGTAATATGCCGCCTAAAATAAATACAGGGGTTTTCAAAATATTTGGAAAATCTAAAATCTTACGTTTCAGGTTTTAGTTTTTCCTGACTTTGTTCGAAGAGATGTCCAAAAATAAATTTCACTTTCTCATTGCTACTCTTTATTTTCCACAAGATAACATCGTCAGATCTTTCATGCGACGTTTCGTTTTTAGGTCACCATCAACTTAATTTTTTTAAATACGTGCATTTTTTTTTTTTTTTTTTTTTTTTTTTTTATAATCTTTTTGTTTAAATTATGAAAGAGGACCGAAATCTACTTCAGTGGTATACAACCCTTATAGTGGTTGTCCGCCGTTTTGCTCGGGTTTATTTTTTTGCGGCATATTATTGGGCCCATAATCACGCAACGTTGCCCCAATTTAACCGACTTCGTATCTCTTACCGTTTCCGAAATCCCAATGGTGAAGGCCGAATTTGTAACAACCTGTATATTTTTAGTTCTATTAATGACAACAGCACATCCTGAAAAAATTTATGAATTTTCGGGTAAACTAAATTATTCAATTAGAATCTTGACTGGCTTCTTCTCACAGATGCCATTTTAAACCACCAACTGTCAATTTAGGTCAGTTTGAAGTTAAAACTCTCGTATATAGTCGAATTTTTAAAAATTCAAATCAAATGATTACCTTGATGAACCAATAAATTCCAATTCTTATTGAAAATTCCCGTTATAATTTCCGCAATGTCTCGCAATATATAATGCATTAAACTTAAAGAAAAGTTATGCAAAAGGTTACCGTTGTCTCAGTAAGTTACAGAAAAAATGCAAATTCTTGAATAAACAAAGACTAGGTGCGCCTAGCTTTATAAAATGTGCAAAGTAATTGTTTAAATTTTAAAAATTAAATTGATTTTAATTTATTGAATAAAAAAATAATTTCTTAGTTCTTATCTAAGAATTTGCATTGATTATTAGATTAAGGTCACCAAGGTATATATAGACATTATTTTTATAGATATTCTTATTAATTACATAGGTACATTCGCCCATTTTTTGCTAATCAACATAACTTCCTTATTTTATCGAGTTATAGTGATAATTAGTGTAAGCGGAAATTGCCAGATATCGGAACCACCGTCAACATTTTTGGCAGGATCGGAATCGGGTCAAGGGCGGATCCAGAACTTCGGTTTGGGGTGGTCAAACTTCGTTTTACGGTTTGTTCGTACAAGGAAAAGTTACGAAAAGTAATACGCTGCCGCGTTTGTCAAATCGGTTGGGGTCATCCCCCCCCCCCCCCCCCCCCGGTTGTGCCTTGCTGCACACTTTATTTACAATTCTTTATTTTCAAAGTATCCCCTGTGCCAAATTTCAACTCTTTAGATCGCAAGTCTAGACCATATTTCAGCAAAAATGTCTATGAGGGTTACGTAAAAACAATACCAAATTTTTTATGTTTTAAAATGAATAAAAAAAATAATTTTTAAATTTAGTTCGGTCCACAGAATAAAGCAGCTAAATTTATTTAATTCACTAAAAAATATACATATAAATTATAATCACAGTGTCCTAACATTACAGTGAACGATAGTATATTTGCAATTTTTTAAATTAAATCGCCCAAAAAAATCCCCCCACTAGTCAAAGAAACTTCATGCCAAACCGCCCTGACATGAAACTTACTAAGTTATCAAGAAATCGCATAAAAATAGCTTCAAAAATAACATAATTATTGAATTTATGCTATTTTCTATAAAATCTACAATTATTGACTTGGCCAAAATTGCAAATAAACTATCTTTAACGGTTATATTTGGACACTGTGATTATAATTTATGTGCATATTTTTTTGTGAATTAAATAAAGTTATTCTGTGGACGGAACTAAATTTAAAAATTATTTTTTTTATAAATTTTAAACACAATACTAAATTTTTATGTATTTCCTCTTGAAAATCCAAATTTCAATATATTGGATTTAAATTCCTCCCACTCTCTGTGAAAGAGTGCTGAGGGTTTCACTATGGATTCAATATTGGATTTTGTAAACTTGTATCCCTCCTACACAGCAAGGATGTATCCAGAACTTCGGTTTGGGGGGTCAATCTTGGTTGGGGGGTGGGGTTATATAAGCAAACACTGTTGGTTTGGGGGAGGGGGTTATGACTCCCAAGAACCCCCCCTGGATCTGCGCTTGAATCGGGTCCTGTATTTACAGCAAAACATTATAAAAAAATAAGATCAAAATCCATTTGACTGATGCAAGAACTTGAAGAAAATTTCCCATTTTAATTAAAAATACATCTATGTGCGCCTGCATCAAATATTTATAATGATACTTTTTTTCGAACGCCGAAGAAAATAAAGAAATAGACGCAAACCCGAACAACGGGGAAAACTTAATTTTTCTGGTTACATTATAGCAGCAAAGTTTTTTATAATTTTAACCATTGCTTCTATTTCAGGTTATATTGTCAATCGTCATTGGCGTAGCCTTAGGACAAGGTTACCGTGGTGATCCAAGAACCGCAGCCATCATAGCCGAACAAAGGTATCAAGGAGGAGATGGTCGTTTCGGTGCCCAATATAGTCAAGAAGATGGAGTAGATTTCAAAGAAGAAAGTGAAGCCGATGGAACCCGTAGAGGGTCCTATTCATATGTTGACCCCAACGGACAGAAGTAAGAAAGTATTTAGATTATACCGGGTATTTGGATAATGCACCAGGATACTTATAGATACATATGATAAAAACTCAAAAACTCATTTTACTGCTAACAAAAACTTTAATTCCAGTTTTACGACTAAAGGGCGTGGTTTTTTTCAATTATCAAGTAGCAGGGACGCTATTGGTCGATCGATAGAATAACTTCATTTTCATTGTCTGGGTGTTCATTTGCTCAATAAGTTTCTCGTTGTAAAAATTTTAAGGATTTTGTCCGAATATCCGAACTATACTATTTTATTGCTATAACATATTTATTTATAGGATGAAGAAGCAAAACAATTTAATTGAGCAACACTTTCATTTTCAGACATACCATCAACTACACTGCTGGTAAACATGGATTTATGGCAACCGGAGACGGGATCCCTCAACCGCTTCCTACAACTGTTCCCGTAGCACCACAACCCCAATACCAACCTCAACCACAGTACAACCCCCCAGATTACCAAGCTCCCCAACAATATAGACCCCAACCCCAACCTCAATACCAGCCTCAACCTCAATACCAACCTCAAGCTCAACCTAGACCACAACCTCAGTATCAACCCCAACCACAACCTCAACCACAACCCCAATACAGGCCCCAACCTAATTATGACGCCTATACTACCACTCCCGCTCCACACAGATTTTACCCTCCAGGTAAACTGTCCCTCAACAGACAGCCCGATGGGTACAGCTACAGTTTCCAAAAAGCCTAATTATTTGTAGTTTTTAACAATTTGTGTATGTTATACTGTGTATTGTAATGTAATATTTTTGTATATTTTAAATCAGTGGTTTTAATTTATTGATTTGCACGTAATGGGGGTGATTATGTGAGACTGAACAAGGTACTTTTTAAATGAAAATGTGTTTTTTATAAATGTATTACATTTAACAACTGGTTGCATAAAATATGTCGGTTCCATACATTTCATTTGAGTTGTTATAGAATCAGGTTTCCATCTTAAGCTATTTTCTGCAACCTATTGTGAGAGAAATTGTAAAAATAAATATAATGCTTTAGCATTAAATAACGATTTTTATTTTAAACATATGTTATACATTCTACATAGATTTTTGCATCAAATTAATAGACGGCAGTTAATTAAGTCAATTTTGAAATAAACCGAACATATTTCACTTTTTAAGAATGTCTGTTAGACATCTTGATGTGTTTCCATTATTTTGATTTCCAACTTCTATATTTATTAATCTGACCATAGTGAATTAGTCGTTGCTAACAAACAACGCAAACAAACTCAGTGATGTACCCAAAACTGTGGTTCAGGGGGTGACCTATCTAATATATACATATGCTGCAAAAATTCTATTCATCCATATACACCACCCCAATTATTTATCGAATATTCAAAAGTGCACGTTCAAATTAATATGCTGTTATTTCGTTAATAATTAACTCATAGCAAATAGATTGTAGAGTTTGGGGCAGAATGGTTAACGTTCTGATACATCAAATTGTACGGGGTATCGCAGAAAAATCAAAATGCATATAAATTTCTTAATAATTAAATTTGACATATGTTACGTAAAATTTGTATTTAATTAATTAATTAAACTAAACCAATTAGATAAATATCTGAGTTAAACACAGATATCGCCGTGCCCACTCTAGGTAACAAAAAAATTACCATTTGTTTCAAATACAAATAGAACATACAAAATTTATACAACCCTCTAGCATAAGAAGCAAAGATATTACAAACTACAGATGGAAAAAATGTACATTTCTAGCCTACGCAACGACTGCAAACAGTCTTTCTCACCTCTTTCGGACATTATTGCAGCATTGCCAGATTGACATAGTTATCTCAATAGTTTAGATTTCTTTTTGTGGGGTCATCTTCAAACTCTGGTGTATAAAACTCCCATTAACACTTTAGAAGAATTAAGAGAGCGAATAGTTCTCCTCGTGTGAAACAATAAGGAATACGCTGGGAATATTTGAACGAGTGGGCAATTCGACGCGAAGACGGGCCAACAATTTTTATAAAACAAAATTTATCATTAATTATTTTATCAATGTTAATAATAATGAGTTTCAATATGAATTTAGTGGTTTTAATCAAGAACGGTGTCTCTTGAGAAAAACTCAAGAGATCGTTCTCATGTAGTATTGACCAGGCTAATAAAAAAAAAATATCCACATGGAAAAATGTGGCGTACAATCTTTTTTGTAAAAAATATCAGAGGACATTTTTCCAGGGACGCCACTGGGGGAACAATTGAATAACTTTTCTAACTAGACGGTGTGGTTCTATACAGGGTCCGCAAACGAAGCGTGGACGGAAGATTAAATCGTTATCGAAGAACTTATCAACAATATTGAAACAGCTTGAAATATTGGATTAAAAGCGGCATGTTTTAAAAATATTTTACATTATACAGGGTGGCCCAAAAAAGTGTGACAGCATAAAGTTATATTTTTTAAAATGAAACTCTCAGTATTTTATTGCATATTTAGGTTCGTATTACTATCGTTTATAAGTGCCTCAAATTTTATTTAATTTGGTTTTGTAGTTTCGGAGAAATAAATTAAAAACTAAAAAAAAAAGTTTTGCAGTCCTGAATAAAAAAATCAAAAAAAACAATCCAGAACTATTTTTTTAACCTCGACATTGTGTTAAATTTATGACAAGAGGTCTAGAGATACTATGAATGTAATTGCGTTTATTTATTTTATACAGGGTGTTCATAATAAAGTTTCAAAAACCCCACATTTTAAAATAATTTTTCTCAAGTTTTTCAAATGGAACACCCTGTATATTATTTTGCTATTTGACGTAGAATTCATAGACAATTTTTTTTTATAATACAAGCATATAAGTTATATCCAGCCGTTTTCGAAATAATTATAAATGTCATAAATTATGTTGTTTAAATAGAGTTTTTATTGGGAAATTTTGTTACAGGCGACTAGACTAATAATTGTAAACTAAAGTAAAAGTTCAAAATAGCTTCCTTTTACTCTTAGAGTTTACCGTATTTTAGTTATTTCGATATAAATTTTAAAAGCATACATTTTTGCCACTTTTATTATTTAATTTTATTTTTTATTCTTAATCGAGTTGCCATGATTTCTTTTTGTTTAGATTGTCACTATGACAGTTAAATAAAATTATTTACATTTGTTCAGTCGTCGAAATTAAGTACTAACTTACACAAAATGTCGAATTTTAGAAATGGTAAATATGATTTTTATACTGGGTGAATGTGGAAGAAATTGCCTCCTCGCGAGCCGAGTGTATGCTGAAAGATATCCAGATATTGAGAGAAAGCCGAGACCAAAAACCTTCGAGAAGTTGTTGCAAAAATTTGTAGCAACAGGAAGCACTGCGTACACAAAAAGGATAATAATCAATAAACCAGTTATTAATGAAGAAAATGAATTAAGAGTTCTGTTGGCAGTAGGGGAAAATCATTAAATTAAGTAAAAGGAAGTTATTTTGAACATTTACTTTAGTCTTACTTATTAGTCTAGTCGCCTATAACAAAATTTCCCAATAAAAACTCTATTTAAACAACATAATTTATGATATTTACAATTATTTCGAAAACGGCTGGATATAACTTATATGCTTGTATTACAAAAAAAAATTGTCTATGAATTCTGCGTCAAATAGCCAAATAATATACAGGGTGTTCCATTTGAAAAACTTGAGAAAAATTATTTTAAAATATGGGGTTTTTGAAAGCTTATTATGAACACCCTGTATAAAATAAATAAACGCAATTACATTCATAGTATCTCTAGACCTCTTGTCATAAATTTCACTGAATGCCGATGTTAAAAAAATAGTTCTGGATTGTTTTTTTTGATTTTTTTATTCAGGGCTGCAAAACTTTTTTTTTTAGTTTTTAATTTATTTCTCCGAAACTACAAAACCAAATTGAATAAGATTTGAGGCACTTATAAACGATAGTAATGCGAACCTAAATATGCAATAAAATACTGGGTGTCCCATTTAAAAAAATATAACTTTATGCTGTCACACTTTTTTGGGCCACCCTGTATAATGTAAAATATTTTTAAAACATGCCGCTTTTAATCCAATATCTCAAGCTGTTTCAGTATTGTTGATAAGTTCTTCGATAACGATTTAATCTTCCGTCCACGCTTCGTTTGCGGACCCTGTATAAAATGACCTAAGGAATCTATGTAAAACCCGACGTATGTGTAGAAACATGTTTTGGTTTGTTTCTTCAGTTATGATTACCTAAACTTTTATTGAAATTGAAAAATAAATAAGTTTTACCAGTAAAAACAACTTCACTTATTTCAAAATTATAATTCTTATTCTTATACTAAAAATGTCCCATCTAATCTCCCTATTTCCTCAAGACTACTTTAAAAATCAAATCCTCTATAGGTACGAGCTTTTTTATTAAATACCTTAATTGTTTCGAAACAGCGACGAATTTTTTTTTTTTATGATCAATCACAAGCACTATTGGAAAAATCTTTTAGGGCACTCTGGGAGTGGCGCGTGAGCGCAAAAAGCAACTCATGTTGGTTTTGAATCGTTTGAGGTTATATTCGTTGGGAAAAACGACCTCGGGAAGGTCGTTCCATAAGGATGAAGTCCTCCAGATGAAAGAATTCTTAAATAATGAAGTTCGAGGAGTACTAAGCCTAACCAAATATGGATGGGCGGCAGTGGTTCGTCGTGTATTTCTGCTATTCGCCGCTTTGGGCGGAAATAAAAGGGCAAGGTCAGCCGAGCACTTTTCATGAAAATATCTGTAAAAGAGAGTCAAATCCCCAACCTGTCTTCGATGTTCTAGGCTGTTGAGGTTCTTCGTCAGCTCGTGGTCTCCAATCAGACGAATGGCCCTCCTTTCGATGGAATCCAGTAGCCGAAGAGTATGTTTGGGTGCAGAGCTCCAGACATGAGAGCAGTACTCTAGTGATGGTCGAATCTGGGCTTTGTATAGTGTCAAAAGTTGTTGAGGTGTGTACAACTTTCTGGTTCCGAAGAGTACACCAAGTTTCTGAGAAGCTTATCTTCGCGATTGCCACAACGTGGTTATGCCAAGACATATTTCCTCCCAGATTGACGCTCAGCAACTTAATAGATGAAGCCAGTGGGATTGTGTGTCCATCCATGACTATATCCGGAAATATAGTAATAGATTTAGGAACACACGAATTCTCATGTAACGAATATGTTTCTGTAGGATCGAGAAAAGTAAAACTCAAATAACTTGTAGTCAAAAATGTTGATTTAGCATTTTAACCACAAAATATAATTAAGTACCTAAAAATGTCCTTTTCGCAGAGACAGGACAAAATAAATAGCAAACTGTTAATTAAAAATTAAAATCGCAGGCGGATGGTATAAGTCATAGATCCGGAAGTAATTAGATATATTTGAAGTAATTTATCAAAAAAGTGGTTTTATTTTAATTTGGGATATTACGAAAAAACCTTTACATTTAATATTATAGCTCGTATATTAACCGGTTACTAAAGTATTTTGTATTCATTCATATGGGTGTGGTTCTTTTATAAGGAAGTTAATGCAATGGTCAAGGTTGGCTTGATACAGACTGGCCAAAAAATTCATTTAACAAAACGATATTTACCAGTGAAAAGTGGAAAACCGGTAACTATTGATTTCAATAGTCAGTTTTTTGGAAAATAGATAATTTCCTAGCAACTTTTCTGTAACTATTTTTGTTCATTTTCAGACGATTCTTTTTTAGATAAGGTCAATATAAGAATTTAACACTTGTAAGTTAATTTTTTGAAACTGCGCTAAATACCATGCTATATAATTTTTCAAAAAACTGCCATTATTGAGAAAAACCGGGTTACAAAATTGGAACTACTTCAACCCACCTCTCTGTGTTGTTCTAACTGAGCCTACGAATTATCACAATTTATTTTAAAACGCTACAGTAATTCAGGTTCTTTCGGTTCGCCTCAACCCAGAAAGAGATTTTTTATCAACATTTTAAACATATTTCGGATCACCACAATTCCTCATCTTGTAACTATTTTATGAGTTACCTGAACTCAGTTTCTGGGTTGGGAAAACTTACTAATTGATTATAAAGTGTCGTTTTAACCCGGACGTGCATTATTTTAACTCATTACCATGTGTAAATTATTTTGAGTTGGAATAATTCAGGAAACGTGCTGCAAAACCCCATATCCAGGGTAAATCGCAAAATCGTAAGGTCACGGAAAGTTCCGAATTCATGCTCGTGCAGGTTTGGCGCGGTTCATTCCATTGTTATTAGTCAATTCTCCTTCGATCGCGCGTATAGACACCTATTGGCCGTTGCGCTGTTTGCGGGATTTTTCATCTTTGTTCTCTGTGCGTGAAAAAAAGGCAATTGAAGTCCACAATATGCAGGCGTTAAATCAAAGAAATATTTTGAGTTCCGATAGTCCACAATTTAGGTACTGGTAGTCCAAAATTTGGAGTCTGGCAGCCCAAAGTAAGCAAGAACAACTTAAATGTTTTGATAGCTCGAATCATGAATTAATCTATCCCGATTAGTAATGCATCACAATTCACATACTGGTAGCTGCGGTAGCCTATCAATAATTTAAGACGATGGGTCGTGAGCTATTCCAACGCATATAATAACCCTATCTTCTATGCTATCCTAACTTATGAATAGTGAGTTGATGCAATTTCTTCGATTTGGTTGCCGCAATTCAGAGGTCTGGGCTGTCACCTATTAGCAACACGCTTCGGTCTAGGACAACTCATATTTGAGTTATATCAACTCGAAATTTCGCTCAGTGTACTTCGATATTACCTGAACAATGACAGTTTCGTGGTTTTGCCATCACGTCTAATTGAATAGCTTAGGATTGACTCAACAAAATGTTTTTAAACTCGCCATATGGGTTTACCATGTTGGCCTCTTCAAGACGTGATAATGCAATTTTTCTATAAAATGTACAGGGGTGCCAATATTCATTCAGCCACCTCAAAAATTACATTTATTTATTTATTTATTTATTTAAGTATATGCCTTATAGGTTTTGATAAACCTAATTACAAGGCAGAAACCAAGATAAACATAATACAGAGTAACAAAATAATGAAGTAGAATATTTCAAAAATCAGAAACATATACAAAGATAACAGACCAAGATACGTCACAAAACAAAGAAGAAAGTAAGTAATATAAACCTAAAAACATAAAGAACTAAAAACCAAAGAACTAGAAACTATCTTTTCAGCGTTAACAAATCGACATATTTCCGGTAGTGAGGAGTTAAAAAGGTCACTGCCATCACTCCCCCATTATACAGATCACACATACTGTACATGGAATTTCCTATGTTCACCCGGTATAGCAATAGTTTCTTTTCTGTCTGTTTTGAATTAAAAACCACTAGAAAATAATGTGGCTAAATATATTATGACGTTGCTTCTTTTATTTAAAAACTTGGCTGCCATCAATCTCATTGTCTATATAGGTATTTGAAAATAATTTTAAAAACTTTCCTCCAAACCAAATTTGGTATATAGAGTTTAATTGCGGACGACTTTTAAATTTGAATTTTAAGACATGAATATCATCAAAGTTTAACTTTAGTTTTGACAAATGGACAGATAGATCCATCACACCGAAAATACCGAGAGATAAAACATTCGCGGTTTAATTATTTCAAGAATAACTGGATTTTTGACTGACTGGCGAAGGATATTTAATCATGGTAAAATATTTGTAGAGATACTGGTTACTCTAATGACATATTATTTCCACGGTTTTAGTAAAAGAAATAAATAAAATAATTATGTATGTTTATAGTATAATAGTTATATTATATAAAGTCATTATTGATTCTAGTTTATAGAAATCCTCTTAAATAATAGTTAAATGTTATTTATATAATATATATAATACTGTAAAATTCCTGACAGTTTGTAGAAGGCTTAGTGAAATATTCTAAAACCTTTTTAAATCTTAGTATACTTATACACAATATCAGTGGCGGTTCTTCCACAGGAGCACATGCGCACGTGCACGCCCAAAACGAATAAAAAAATATTAATTTATATTCATTGAATATTATTTATCGTATAAAGTCCGACCCTCCCTAATATTTTATCGTACCGTCAAACTAAAAAAGTCCGACACTTCCTAATATTTTATCATCCCGTCAAACCAAACTGTATATTATAGGCTCTCGATCCGGCAACCGTGCCTCGGTCGAGGTTAATGACGATTATGACGAGACTTACTCGCATGTGCGATTAAGTAGGCGGGGCATAATGCAGTTTCTCTGTAGTAACAGGTGGCGGGAAACAGCGGGGGATAGCGGGGCTATGGCGATTTAACGTGGGAAAGGCGCATAATTTTAGTGTGCACCGCGCAGTTGTCTGTTCGTGCATCTAGTTAGAAATTCGAGCGTGTATGTTTTAATATTTTAATATTAGACCTAACCCCGAAAGTAATTTAACGCAGACCACAAAGGGTAAATCTAGGGACTTTATTAGAAAGTTTAAAAATTAAATATATGAGAGGGTATTCCAAACTTTAATGAGGCTGTTATTGATCAATTTTCTACAATTAAGAACCGAAGAACGGACTTTACGTTTAAGCACTATACGCACAAAGAAAACCTTTCTTATTTTCCAAAAGTTGTATTTCCTTGTGTAAAATTAAAAAATAAATAAAAATATGTTTTACATTTAAAACGCCTAGAAAGCAATTGTTTGGTGGTTACACAAAAATAAAATTTTAAAAATAATTTCACCATACTTTCGAACCCCCTCTATCATAGGTCACGAGCCGCCACTGCACAATATACATGATATTTTATTCTCTGATCGAATTCCAATAGAAATAAAAATATAAAGAATATAAGAATTTATGGCCTCGCGCATGTAAACAAGGCTGATCGTCAGATGTCATACGCAATGCCGACCGATAAAATATTTACCTTAACCGGCGAATTATTTGTATTTGAATTCGATCAGAGAATAAAATATCAACTATAATAGCTATTCCTTTTGTAACAAGTTTCGTATATACATGGTGTTATGACAATTATTTTTTTGTGTCCTAGATAAAGTTTACGTAATGTATATACTACGCCAATAATTAATTATCGAATATTCAAAAATTCACGTCCTCATTAATAAGCTGTTCTTTAGTTAATAATGAACAAATTTTAATAATTTTCTTCTAGCTGATAATAAATTCTAGATTTTAGCGTAGATCAGTTTACGTCTCTAGGTGTATGTAAATTTCCTAAAATTAAAATTTATATACATAATACAAATTAAATTAAATTTATTTTTAAACTAAACCGATTAGGGCCATATCTGGGTTAGGCACTGTCTCAAAAGTATCGCCATACCACTCGAGGTAACAATAAAATTAACATTTCTTCTAAACACGTTATATTGTCGAAAAAAGGTTTCGTAAACAATCAGGGCGATATTAATTTTAACACACACACAACAAATAATGTACAATACAGAGTGCTACGCAATTATCTTATTTATTTAATTCATTCACGTACATTTTACATCAAAAATTTGAAAATAACTATAACCTTCTAGCATAAGAATATTGTTCTGATATTAAAAGCCGATTCGCAGAACATCAAGGGTTGTTGTGGATTAGTCTTATAATTTTATAATTGATATGTCATCATTTTAAGAAGGTAAACGTTATTCATTATATTCTTATTTGCAAGTAGTTATTGTCGTATTTCTCCAGAAGTTTAGAAGTGTTATATTCAATAATTTATTTAAATATAATGAATTATGGAAAATTATGGAAAATAACGTAAAAATCTCATATTTCATAAAATTTACAATGCTCCTACAAAGGAAACCTATCAGTATCAACAACATTTAACGGTGAAACATTATTACATATCTTATTTATTTCAAATTTATTATTACAATTTACTAGCAATAAAATGGCGCCCCTGATTTGTCGACTACAAGCATACCAACAAGTTAATTTTTATGTCTGCAATAAAATAGCACTTATCGTGATTTTCTCCATCTAATTCATAGTACAAGGAGAAACAAGGCAGTAAAAGACTTCCATTAATTTTTCAAAACATTAACTCACAGAAACTTTATTCCTTTAAGGCTTCAAAATATTATATTTTTTTTTATAAAGTAATAATAATAATAATACTTCTTTATTTCAAATGCCATTCGATATATACAGTAAGCATATACAAAAAAACAAATTTAAAAAAAACAAACTACATATGCTATTCAAAAAACTCTTTCACAGTATATGGTTCAAGCCTAATTAATAATTTTTTAATAGTTTTATTCCAAGCCCTTATATTGTTTATACATTTAATCGAATTTGGTAACTTATTGTAAAATTTTATACACATATAGTACGGGCTCTTTTCTGTTATGGTAATAAGATGACAAGCATCTGAAGAAAGAAAAAATGTTAGTAGTGATTCATTGTTCAATCAGGATGAGCTGCTATTCTATCCTTCTCGAAGCTGGGCCATACGGGCCCCTTAGCGCCGTCACTGTCACACGCAAGCTTTATGGAGTGAGATTATTCACTACTTTCTTGCTGTCCACGTGGCACAACTATGTAAAAATTAAGGTAGATTATATGTATATATGGGCACTTGATAGCGTTTCAAAGACCATTCTCTATTTGTCAGACTCTAGTCCGTACTGTCGAGGCATGATACGGCGAAACGCGTCTAAGGGTGAGTTTGACATAACTAGAAGGGCAAAAATTCAATATTTTTGGTTTAGGCTGACCTTTATTTCTTTCGTTTTACCTTAACCAATGTAAAAATGGACTACTTCTTGAACCTTATTTTTTTGTTTCATCGGAGGGAATATATTTATGGTCGGCTCTAGTTAGAAATGGTTTCATTAACATAAAATACATATTTATCAAATAATAATTTGCTTTTAACAACTTATAGGTCTGTGTCACGATAAAGGTTTATTGTCGCCTATAAATACGATTTGATTAGGCATAAAAGATTCTTGAATTAAATATAAAAAATAACGCGCTTGTAAGATAGAAATAATTATAAGATGTAAGAATGTTTTCCTTCATCTTAACATGGCAAAGCTGGGCGTGTCAGGTGCCGGTATATAAAACATCAAGCTCGATTTCTTCAGTAGTGGTCAACTGAAAAAGTCCTTCCTCCTTGGTGGTGAAAAAGTGCGACAATGTTTTCGTTGAATATTATTAATGTAAGTGAGAAATGAGATATTAGGTATACAGGGGAGAAAAGATTCGATCTACAGGGTGGCCAATTAGTGCGGCAAGTACAACATTCTGTTCTTATTTCATGTGTTTCTTAGGCGACTAGAAAAAGGTCAATTGTAAAATATGGCATTTCGCTAGAGTTGTAATAAAAAATATCACTAAAATTAGTAAAGATAGCCATAGGAAAACCTTAACAACTGATATTTTTTACAAAAAAGATGATACCCCACTGACATTTTTCCATGTGGAAATTCTTTCTGATTAGCCTGATCAATTCTACATGAAAACGGTCTCTTGAGTTTTTCTCGTCAGACGCACCATTCTTGATTAAAACCACTAAATTCATATTGAAACTCATTAATTGATTCGATGCAATCGAATTGCCAACTCCAACAATTTTTATAAAACAAAATTTATCATTAATTATTTTATCAATTAATGAGTTTCAATATGAATTTAGTGGTTTTAACCAAGAATGGCGCGTCTGACGAGAAAAACTCAAGAGATCGTCTTCATGTAGAGTTGACCAGGCGAATCAGAAAAAATATCCACATAGAAAAATGTCACTAGCGTACCATCTTTTTTGTAAAAATTATCAAAAGACATGGTTGCAGGGACGCCACTGGTGGAACAATTGAATAACTTTTCTAACTGAAATTTGTGGTTCTATATCCTACTAACACATACCAAAATTGAAAATAATATCTAAAGTACTTTCGGAGATATTAGAAAATAACCATTTAAAAAATAATAACTCAACACCCTGTAGCAAAAAATTTAAGCCGTTGCGGACATATGTTCATATGAAATTTTCTTTATAAAATGACCTAAGGAATCACACCCTGAAATATTAGCACGTCATTAAGGAACACCCTGTATTTCTTTAGCATTTGAGTGTTTTTCAATGCTTTGCAATATAAAATTGGCAAAATTTATTTTGTAGCTAAGCACGCACACACACCGAAAATGATAAATATGTCGTGCAGTTTCTTAAAATGTTTAAAATAAAAAAATTAAAATTAAAATTATGTCGTTTTAGTTTTGAAATTTCAAAAGAAACATGTTATATTTTATGTTAATATTAGTAGAGTTATGGAAATAACTAAACGATCTTGAAACATAATTAAAGAAGACATTAATCACCGTCAATTTTTAATCTTTTTCTATTTCAATATTGCAATGGAATGCGGTAAAATATATAATATTGTAACATTAGTTTAATCATCATTAGCATTGATCCACGCCGATACGAAAATAAAATATTTAAATTGACTTTTAAGAAAAATTATTCTGTTTGCTTAAATAAGAAAGCAATTATTTTGTTTTGCTGAACTGAAAATTTGTGCATTAGGGGAATCTTAAAAATGTAGTTTAATTTTGAAAAATTATACATTATTCAATATACTGTCTTGTTTATGATTTAATGTATAAAAATAAGATAATAGAAGGTTTTAATGTGGTTAAGAGTTGGTTGGAAACTTATAAACTATCAATTAATCTAAATAAAACAAATTACACAGCTTTTTCATTAACAAGGGCTGGTCATCCCAATTTTACAGATATTACTATAGGTAATGATAGAATTGCTGAAGTAACTCACACAAAATATCACTTGTTGTGCTGGTTGACGTAGACTCATACACAAATTTTATATATTAAGGGAATTTCTAAATGAGAATACATTGGTGATGGTTTATAATAATTGTCTGGGGTGGTGCGATCTTTGGGTGGTGCCTATGGCACAGTACTTAATAAGTTAAATATAACACAAAAATATATTCTTAAAATTATATTAAAAAAAAAAAAAAAAAAGATTTCCAACAAATTTTTTGTTTTCGGATGATACTGTAAATATCAGAACTTTATATATTAGCAGTATATGTAATTTTTTGTTCATCGGTGTAAGACCAAGCAAAACTAGGTAGATCACTCTACCACAAGGACTAAATCTAATAACAAATTTAAATTATCAAAAAATTTAACAACCGCCAATGAAAAGCTTATGGATTACTTACTTACACCAAAATCATTAAATTTACTCCCAGATAATAAAAAATCAATTAAAAATATAAAAACTTTTAGTAGAAAGTGTAATCAGTATGTTTACCGGAATACAGAAAAGTTTTCAATACTTTTTCTGTAATTCACTAAATCAATAAGGATTGTGGGCATGTTTCAGTAACATGTGTCACATAGAATTATAATATTGATAATATAAATAAAAATATAAAATAATAATATACATATGTATAATTTTAGATTTCGATACATACGAGTGTTTTGCACCTAGGAATCTATTATTGGTTTTTGCTATTCATTATTATATTATATATTTTAAAAATGTTAAAATATTAAAAATGTTAAAATATTAAAAATGTTAAAAAATAAATGTTAAATGTTAAATAATAGCCTCTTATTTACATTAAACATTAATGCTCGTATAATTACCATGAAAAATTACTAAAGATGTGTAAATTTTTAATTTCTGCTATAAATCAATTCTAATAAAAGCAAAAATTCTTAAACTAAGTAATAATTTGATTTGTATGTACACAAAGACATGCCACTTTCAATTAAGTCAATGTACTTAATATATTATGTAGTCCCCTAATATAGTATTAATTTCTGCTAATTTTTAGCTAAGAGCTGCACAATTTTATGTGAAGATTTATCCAAATATACTTAATTTTTTTCTAATCTAAAACTGAATTCGTAAAGTTAAAGAATTGGAAAACAGTATGAGGAAATTGCACTAAAAATATCATTTAATAAGAATAATAATAACGATTTCAAATATGAACAATTTTCAAATTTTTGTCACATATACTCTCGAAACTTTCTCGATATCCCAATCAACATGTTAGACAATATAAATATCAATAAATTAACTAAAATACTTTATTATTAACGGCTAAAACTTCAGGAAAATAAATATTGATCAGCTAATTACTCTAATCTGTTTCTAACCTGCCCAGAAGCGATATATTGTTGCCACTTAGATGGCTCTGATTGCTAATTTCGAATCCTCATCTTAAGAATGAAATTTTTTTGATCTAGTAGGTTACCTAGTTTGCTCGGAATCCCAACTGATTACAAATAAGAATGAGCTATATCAAATCAGGAACTTCTTTTAAACTATTTACATTTATACACTAAGCATTCTTACTGATTAAAACAAGTAGTTCGCATAATTAAATTAGGAATTATTTATTTTAAGTACGTAATATTATTAAAATAAATAGGTATCGTCTAGCTCTCAAGTATAATTTTGTGCGTCCATTGAAAACAGAAATACTTAGTTCGACTACAAAAAAGTAGCTTATTTCATGCTTACGCTCTTAGAGAATCTTAATAATTTGTTTTAGCATTTAAACTAAGCATTAACAAGAACATATATGTTCTAGAAACTTGAACATTATTTTTTCCGTCTAACGAAACTTGCGGTGTTGATTTCGTAAGAAGTTGTTCAAATAATTATTTATTATTAACCAGTTAATATTTTTTCAGTATTGCATATTGGCTGTGTTCGTTATTGGTTCTGTCACATGTCAAAACCGACATTCCTTTAATCCGAGCATTATTCAAGACACCAGACTAGAACCTAAAGTAGACGGTAAGTGATCAACATTTATATCGGTACAAAAAATTATGTGTTTTTATCTTTTTGCTTTTTTCAATTTTTTAAATAGAATTTTCTACCCAGTTGGACGAAACATGTGACCTTTGAACTGTGAAAATATATATGAATCGTGAGACTGTGACTTGATAGATAAGAACTGGGTGCATAGTTAAGTTGAACATAGGAAATACGAGGTAATTTTTGAGGAGGCTGAATTTTTGCTCCCCGCCTGCATATTTTATAGAAAAACTGCATTATAACTTCCTGAAGAGGCCGACATGGTAAATCCATTTTGAATTGAGGTTCACCATTGCATCAATTTTTAACAATAGCGTCATAGAACTTATTTGCAGGTGTTGTTTTACCTGAACTATGAGTTTCGTGATTTTGCCATCATGTTTAATTCAATAGCTTCTGATTGGCTTATCAAAATACATTCAAACTCGGCACATGGGATTACAATGTTGGCCTCTTCAAGAAGTTATAATGCAGTTTTTCTATAAAATGTACAGGGGAGCCAATATTCAGCCACCTCGAAAATGACATGAGATATCGTATGGTCAACTCCACGATGCATCACCCGGTATAGTTCCATCATCCAAGTATGGTGTATGGCGATTCTGGACAACTCTGACGTCAACAATGCTTATTTTATTTTTTTCCTTATAGCGAAATAAATAATTTCAATAATTAAAGCCAATAATCCGAAACATTGTCCCAATGCAAAAATGGCAAATGCGCCTTCTAGATGATGAGTGCTCAATGCAGTCACACCATCGTCATTATCGTCGTCATCGTCGTCGTCGTCATCGGACGTCCCCGCCCTTAGATAGTCTGATTTTATTTTCTCAACAACTCCAGCTTCGACAATCAGTTTTTGTATGATCGAGTTTACTTTTTTTTCAGCGAATTCACCTCTTCTCATAATTATACCAATCTAAAACAGACCACGTTTCTAATTTTAAACACTCGTTTTTAACTCCGTTTAAACCTATATTACTGTGGTGGAATGACGATAATAAATGGTATAATAGTACACTGGGTAACAAGTACGCGAAGATATGTTTTATATACCAGTGAGGATTTCCAGTGACATCGGGTGTGCCGCAAGGCTCACACCTGGGGCCTCTGTTGTTTTTGATATATTTGAATGACCTTAAATCATGTTTTAAATTCTGTAAGTTCCTTATTTATGCAGACGACCTAAAGCTTTATGCAATCATTAGGGACCCGAGAGACTGTGAACTTGTTCAAGGTGATATAAATAACTTTGTTGCTTATTGTATAAATAATAATTTAATCCTGAATTTAGAGAAATGTTGTCATATTAGTTCTACTAAGAATACATTAAATGCTATTGAATTTAATTATAAAGTGGGTGACAGTATTATTAAGCAGGTTACAGAAGTGAAAGACTTGGGAGTTGTATTCGACAGTAGAATGACATTTGGTCCAAATATCGACTTCATTGTTAACAAAACTAGTAAACTACTAGGATTCATAACTAGAGTGTGTAAACTGTTTAAGTCTGAACAAGCAATTAAAACCTTGTATTATGCTTATATTTATAGTAGGCTAAACTTTGCATGTCTGGTTTGGTCTCCTTATTATCACATTCATATACATAGATTGGAAAGGATTCAATCACGTTTTCTCAGATTTTTAAACTTTAGAATAAACGGCGTTTATGAAATAGCGGATATGTGTCAAGTGAGACAGTGCTTCTCTATCACAACTCTTCAAGTTAGACGTATGCAATCCTGTTTACTGTTTTTATACAAATTGCTTAACAATTTTATTGATTTACCAACATTAATATCAATTATAACTTTTCACATTCAACCTAGAGAAACGAGAACTCATCAATTATTTGATATTAATTATAGAAGAACAAATCTTGGGCAAAATTCACCTTTAGTAAGAATGTGCACAATTTATAATAACAATTGTGAAGATATTGATATATTCAATACAACTCTGTTTACTTTTAAAAGGCAAATAAAGGGATTGAATCTATGACCGGTCGAGTCTATTGCTTTTTGGATTTTATAGCCTATTGTTTTTTGGATTTTATAATTTATAATTTATTAACTTTTGAATGGTTTTCCATGACGCCGTGGTTGGCGTATGGGAGTGGTCCCGAATAATTTGTTCATATTTAGATTTAGTTAGGACATAGCTTATAACCACAGGGCCAACACTCCATTCATAAATCTGTTGGAAAGTGAGTTTGTGATTGTTTGAAATGTTATTGAAAATCAGTAATGGGTGGAAGAGTGACAAAACATGTTGGTCTCCCTAATGGCAACAATGTTGAAGTCTGGTTAAATCAAAGATCTTACAAGGTTAAATCCAATAACGTTTAAAAGGTTATGGAGCGCTCTTCATTGTGTCGGAGCGGAGCTAGTCTGGGCAAAAAGCCCAACAAGGGCGTATAATTTACTTTGAGATTCTTTACGTTTAACTATATTATCTATTCAAAAAGTGTAGTTTCGAAGATTGGATATTTATAAAAAAGATAGAAATATTGATCCAGTTTTTATATACAGTGTATCCAAGGATGGATTTAACTATTTATGCTTAGCATCAATATTTTTGGTGTATTCATTACTGGATGATACTCTCCAGATATAAAAGTGTATATTTCTAGCCAGATTGTTATCTTTATCACTAAGACATCTTGCAAAATCCCAATTAAAAATTTGTAAATTTGACAATTACAACTGGTTTAAGGCCACTAAGGCATATTGTACACTAAAGTGATTAATTAAATAAGTAAATTAAAATAATATGTACCTAAACAAGTTAGATCAAATATATAAAAATAAATAAATAAATTATATAAAACCTGTCTTCACGTACTTGTTACACTGCAAACGTTGTTTAAATATAGAAAAATAAAGATGTAAAATATTTTGATGGGACTGTTCCTTTCTTCAGTATTTTATTCCCATGTACATTACCTACATAATCTTCTTTTGTGAAGTATTTCTCACAAATAACTGTTGTATCACCTGGACTATAATTATTCCTTCTAAGGGCATGTATCCAAATTTGCCGTAGGCTACGGCCCTTTAGTATCATAACGAAGTGGATAAACATTTGGTACATTCTTAAACAAACCGAATTTTCATAGTGATGCAAACTCAAAATCAAATTTCTAAATATATTTACTAACCTGTGAAATTTTAATTTAACACCATTGCATCTTCTAGTGAAGTATATTATGGCCGCACAAGACTCAACCATCTTGTAAATGCAAGATTTATATTAAGAAATAAACCAACTCGACTGCTTTTTGCCCGGACTAGCACCACGGACCGGTCCATAACCTTTTAAACGTCAATTGTGAGTCAGAAATCATATCAATACAATCATATTAAAACATAACCATACTTACCGAAGAAAAGATAAATCCTTGCTTAAATGATCCACTCTTTTACAAACTATACATGAATGCACCATCATTGTTTATAATAAAGACGATTTTTCACCAATACTCACAAAAAAATAAAATAAAAACAACCAAGTATATAAACACTCCCTTAAAAGCGGTTAGTAGCGAGGTAGCGAGTAGCAACAGTGTATTCTTCTTCCATTGATAAAGTTTGATGGTTTGCCGCCGAGCGTACTATCTTTCAACTTGATGTTGTCAGAGTGCAGTCGGTTTATTTCAAACTTTTATGTATAATAATAATATTTTTTTTTTAAATCTCTCAAGGCCTATTCACAATTTATATTAAAATTATTGGGAAATAAATTTATTTTAAAAGCAATTGCGGATTAACCTTAAACCAGTTGCAATTGTCAAATTAACAAATTTTTAATTGGGATTTTGCAGATACCTTAGCGATAAATAGGACAATCTGGCTATGCTGCAAGCATAACAGCAAGGTGGGGAGTGCACGTTTACAATCCTTACGTCGACTTCAAATGTAAACAATTCTATCTGGAGTTTGTAAGATCTTTGCTTATAACGTACTTGTACACGTAACTGAAAATTAGTGGGTACATTTCTGGGTCTAGAACCTGTGCCCCAAATCGTAAATAAATAAATAAATAAAAATAAAATAAATATACCAGTGAGGAGTTTACAATACGAGCTGTAAGCGAGTGTTACAAACCGAACTAGAAGTTGGCTTCACGCCAAAATAATGTTAAATAATTTATACAACTCCACAAAAAACATTATTTGTCTCCACCAAGGCAAACTTACCGATTGGGACATTATATCTTCTGGTAACATGTAGACTTTAGGGTTGCCGTGCCGATCAGTAACAATCGATTTCTTTTTCGATATTAAATAGGCTACACATACTTTAACAGCAAATGTAGCTATATTTCTTTTCTTCCCGACCAAGTATAACCAGTGAGAATATGTATCCAATGTATCATTTACAGTCTGGTAGCGACTGAGAATTTGTTGTCCCAAGGGACCTGAGGAAGCACCGAACATTTCCTTGTATTTTCCTGGTCCTCCAATTAGTAAACCTGAAAGTCCAGTTGAAACTTTATAATGAATTCTCCTCTTTTACGGATTAGAAGTATGTGGACAAGGGTTGCTAAAGTAGTTAATGTAACATATACTACGCAATTTACTGCCAATAGTAAATTTGCTGCATGCTCTTTCTATGTATTTTGTTACATTTACTACATTTGCTATATTTATTACTTTCCCCGTTCATTTTTTGAATTGAAAATTTGTTGCAGTCCGACTTCGATTAAAATATTCTTACCTGATCTTGCTATCTCTATATCGGTAGAAATCTGGCTTTCTCTTACGGCATTTTGAAGGTACTTAATTAACGAACAAGTGTAAATTGAGTTAATTATTATACCAAAAATTGCTAGGCCAATAAAAAATACTCTTGTAAAGTGTGTTATTGGCTGACGAGGAACCGGCACGCCCAGTACCAATTGAAATGCTGCGGCGAAACATTTTTCGAACGTTTTGAAAGTTACAGTTTCCGTTTCAGTTTTGGAAAGATAAAAAAATATGGCGAAACCGAATATCACTGTCAAGCATATTCCCCACATTTCCAAAGTAAAAATCACCGTTAGTACTCGCCACCTAAAATTAAAATAAGCATCAGCAATACATTTTCATTTTTGAGTAGTTTATAATATGAAAATTAAAATTATAATTCCTGAAATTAATGGTACTATAGACTTACGTAGGAATTAAGCCTGCAATTGGCACAACCCAAACAATTTGTTCGGAATAGTACGGAACGCTGTAGGTAAAGTCAGACATGAGTCTATCCTCGGGTGCAATATTCCCAACACCATAATGCCACGAGTTATAGATTGGTTCTAAGAAACCATTCCATTCTCCCTCTTCGTCCTTATATCCCAAATGGGACGTGGAAAGATTGCTGATTTCAATATCGAAGGAAATGTTTAGGGCCCTTCCTAGTTCATGAAGAATGTCAATTTCGATTCCATTTATTCCATCGGCGCTGTTAATGACAAATGGCTCGTATAGAATAGCATTAACTTTAAAGATACACTGATGAAAATTGTCGTCAGACTGTTTTTGAAACAAGTTGGTGTCATGTCTCATAATGGTTCCTAAAAAATAACTATTTTAATTTATTGCTTAACACACATACAAATAATTTAAGTACTAGGCCCCATATTCCAGCGAAAGATGATAAACATTGTTACGTTAAAAAGAAGGTAAGAACGTCAAGCTAGTATGAATAAATGTCAGGTCTGAATGTTTTTCAGAGTCTAACATTGTTGCCATTCAGAAAACAAACCTGTAGTTCTTTCTTCCAACCTTTATTGGTTTTCAATAACATTTCAAACAATCATAGCTTCACTTTCCAAGATTTTTATGACTGGATTATGGGATCTTTAGTTTACAATACCTTTGATGGAAACCGATATCGCATCTTAGCGCAAGTTATTCTTTACCTAACGTTAGGGAGGCCTTAAACGAGGTGGTGGAAATGATGATAAACACGTTTATATTTGGATCATTAAGAAGATGGGCATCTTTTATAGCTAGTACCAATATTTCAATCAAATATCTATTTTAGTCCCCGGGTGTTAAAATAGGTAGCTATTAATAGCACTCAATAATTTTCCTAGCATTAATTCTAGTTACCTTTAATGCACTGATGACTTATTTCAGTTGTCATGTTTGAATAGCAATCAATTCCTCTTTCATTGTTGATTATTACACGATACATATCAAACGTGGTTAAATTTTTGGGAGCCATTACAATAAATTTATTGGGCGTGTAGCCTTTAAGTTTAGACACAACTTCTGTAGCAATATTAATGTTTTCAGGACCTACTTTGGAAATATAGATTAAGTACAACGCTTCAGCACTATAACTTGAACTATTTGTCAATAATTCAAATTTTGTGTTAAAGTTTTCTAGATTCTCCACGACCATTATATAAAACTGGGTTTTATAATTTCTAACAGGCTTTCTTGTACAACCCTCCTCTTGATGAACTCCTGAAGGACCATCATCGTGGGCAAATTTATCGCAATTGTCTTCATAAGACTGAAAACCTTGTCGATCGTTCTCCAAAACTTCCACTAACCAGACTCTCTGTCTGTGGATCAATTTTAATCCTTCCTCTTGAATATCATATGCTGGAGAATCTAAGTTGATTGTTACGACGTAGGTGAGAAGGAGTTGTGGGTAATAGGGATATTTTGATTTAACGAAATCAATAGCGTCTTCTGCTATTTCTTTTATGCATTTGATGGCAAAGTTTCGGTGAGTGGGCCCTTTCGGTTGAATTATAACCGAATAAACTGCAAGAAAGTTACCTAAAACGAAAAGGCTGAAATAATATGTCATTGCGTTTGACTAATTAACTGTCAACGATTCCAAATGTAAAATGAACTAATTTATATCGTTTTAGGTATAAATATCACTATCTTTGCAAATGATCCCCTAGCACGATTTACGTGCATTCGACATGGAATGTATTTTAATTTTATTAACTTTTCCTGATTTAGATGACCATAAGATATAAAAACCATTATATAATGATATAGAGGCTAAAACATAAAGCCCACTAATCTATATAGGATAATAATGGTTTTCTTTTTATTTATGCTCTAGTTACACTGCTATAAACTTACAGCTATTGAATACAACTAGCTAGAGTGTCAGTATTGCTAAAGTTATTCTAAAATCACTTTGACTTTATAGCGGTGTTCAGTTACATACTTAGATAAATTAATATTAAAGAAATTATGATACACGTTTCTTTGTCACGCACAATTTTAGGACAGATGACATACCATTATTTATCTCACTTGCTCATTTATAGCATTTGTTTTTTACTGTTGTATATTTAGATACAGTTGGGTCGGGAAAATAATGAACGCATGTCTTTACAGTAATATCAAAGACATGTTATTTCTAATGTATTTTTGCTTTATCAGTTTTCTTGGAAATGAAATACAATTCCAGTGTATTAGATAGAAATGGAAAAATTAAAATATTGACATGTCATAATTTATCATTATTGACATATATATTTTGTGTTTCGTGTGGTTTACAATTTTTTCAAGTTTCCAAACGAAAGCATTTTGTTATATATAATTTAATCACCATCAGTTTGTAAGAACTTTTAGTTAGAAAATATTATACAGGGTGTCCCAGAATATGTGGACAATCTCCCGGGTTCAGATAGAACACTTAAAAATAGCAGGAGAAGTTCATATACTTTTTTTTTCTACGTCCCCCCCCCCCCCCCCCCCTACGGAGATACGGGCCCCTAACGGACGTCCCTGCAAATCGGTGATTTTTAAATAATTTTTTAAGTACTAGGTGTAATTTAATAATTTTTTTAGAAGATGAGATGAGATATATGAGTCTCCTTGATATTCGCCCTTTTAAACACATATGGCATATTGAGTTTGACAGGGACGGACTAGACGTAACACAAAAATGCTTTTTTTTATACCCTGTATGATGAAGGAACGACAATAATATTTTTTTTGGATACTCTAAACCTTAAGCTGAAAAAAGGTACTCTTGATCTATGTCGATAAAATGAACTGTTTTCGAAAAAAAAATTTTTTTTAATTCAGAATGGTTTTCTGCATTTGTTGTTGTTTTATGTTCATAAAATTCCCTCATTGCTGCTATGGGTTTTTTCACATGTACCGATTTAAATAAGAATATTTATGCCAGTGTCAGTTTATGGTAGTGTCTTGAAATTTGCGGTTTTTCTCCTTTGTCTTATTAGTTACTAACTTAATAATGGAATTTACGTATACTGAATATGCCCACATGTATTTAATGTATGAAAAAAAAATATTTTTTTTTCGTAAACAGTTCATTTTATCGACATTGATCAAGAGTACCTTTTCTTCAGCTTAAGATTTAGAGGATCCAAAAAAAATATATTATTGTCGTTCCTTCATCATACAGGGTATAAAAAATGTGTTTAAAAGGGTGAATATCAAGGAGACTCATCTATATCATCTCATCTTCTACAAAATTATTAAATTACACCTAGTACTTAAAAATTTTTTTGAAAATCGACAAGAGGTGTCTCCGTAGGTGGGGGGGCAGTAGGAAGCAAAAATTATATCAACTTCTCCTGTTATTTTTAAGTGGTCTATCTGAACCCGGGAGATTGCCCACATATTCTGGGACAACCTGTATATTTGGTTATAAAAAATTGTATTTTGTTTGAATAATCTGTAACAACCAGTTCTGGGAATATTGAGTGTATAATGTGCCATCGGTAAGGACAACTATTTCATCTCTAAGAGCTTGGTTTCTAGGAAAATATTTCTAAAATCGCACTAGCACCGTATACGTGAAATGTTTGTCTATATGAATCGTGGATCTATTCCAAGGGCAACGAAACATTTTCTTGAAATGTTTTTTTTATTAAATATTATTTACTCTTTATATTTATGCACGTTTTAATTTTCTATAGTTGGATAATTGAGCATTTAGTGCGTTTAGCAATAGGTAGCTTTGTCAGTACAAATTTAATTTTCTTGGGCAATAAAGCTCATTTCATTATACTAGCCTTGGCCCCCCTTCACAATAAAATTGACGTGACTGTATATTTATTGGAGGCGATATATTAAGTATTAGCAGTTTTCAAATCCGAACAAACATCCTATATTATTTTTAGGTAGTTTTGGATTTCTCTATAGAACAGAAGACGGTATATCGCATGCAGCACAAGGAGATCCTACAGGATATATTCAAGGAAGCTACTCCTACAAGGACCCAACCGGGCTTAAAGTAAACTATAACTATTTTGCGGGTGCTAAAAAAAAATCAAATGCTGCATCAACTCCAAAAGCTCAACCTGAGTATATTGCACCAGAGGCACAATATAGGACACAGACGTCACAATATAGAGATCGTGAGCCGCAGTACAGACAACAAGAAGTTCAGCAGCAATACAATACAAGGTATGCCTTTTCGATCATTGATTGTTAATGAATTATATATAATTATCCCTGACCAGAGAACTATCAACATTTTATCATATATCCTAGTGAGAAGGACCAATGCAATGGACAGAGATACGGTTATATCCAAAATATTTCGTGTGACTATATAAATCCCCTCATTTTCCTTTTAAGAACCAGTTAAAACAACAATAATAGAAGAAAAAACAGACAAATGATATCGTATGTTCAACTTTGATGTGGCTGTAACATCCTCATCGATATCAGCTACTCGAATCTGTTGATCTACTGCGGGAAATACTGAAATTCTTTTTCCAATTTTACATATACATCTTGGGGTTTGTTACCTTCAATGGTTAACCCATCATTAACACATCATCCATTCTATTGTTATTTGCCGACTGTTCTTCTTCTTGACAGTGTCGGTAGGTATTCCCTTGCATAACGTTTCCAAAAATTAATAATAGCGCCATACAAAAATATATCGACCTGAATCGAAGTTTACCGTTGGGCCAATGAGATTGTTATATCCCATTAGGTTCGTGTTAATGCGTCCAGATCATTTGGAGATGGAGAACATATTATGTTAGAGGTTATGTATTAAGAATATTAATTCTGCATCCCACTAAACTAAGTTCTGCACCCTTTGAAGTCATGGTGCCAGCTACTGCATCATTTGGTATTACTTTATCTGTTTCCCCTTATGTTTCGCCCAGCATATTTTTCGTGGTGTCCCTTTTCTTATTGATATGATAGCTGAATCAACGATCATCCTGTGAGCTATTTCTGTGTGCATGACTCGAACAGCTTCTTTGGTCAAACTGTCCAACCATTATCTTTTTCAATTTTCTCTATTTATCACATATAACTGTAATCATATTTAAATTTAGGAAGCATGAATCATATCATCCAGTACAGGAATACCGACCCAGGACAAGACCACCAGCCGCCTATACCAGATCCCGGGAATATTACGAGTCCAGATATAATGATAGGGCATCGTCAAGGCTCAACGAAATCTATGATGTGGATGATTATCAATACAGAGGTTAGAAGATGTGTATAAAAATATCTTTTAGTTTAATAAAATTTTAAAAACTTGTTCGTTATCATTATTAATGGATTAATGAACATAAAGAAATTCAAAGATGTAAAGAATTTCTTGTTATTTATTAAATTATTATTTCTACAGGGTGGACGTTAAACTTCCCTGAGCACATTTTGTAGCGCAACTATTTTGCAATTGTAACCTATTAGGTTCGGGTTTTCTATTGGTTTAAACTTGTATGGGGCAGTGGCGGCTCGTGACCTATGATAGAGGGGTGAAAGTATGGTGAAAATATTTTTAAAATTTTATTTTTGTGTAACGACCAAACAATTACTTTCTAGGCGTTTTAAATGTAGAAAGAAAAAAAGTGAAAAGAAAATGCGTTAGGTATAACATATTCTTTTTTATTTTTAATTTTACACAAGGAAATACTTTTGGAAAATAAGTAAGGTTTTCTTAGTGTGTATAGCTGTCGGATCTTAACGTTGTCGCATGCAACCCTCGTAACAATATTTATACAGTCCACTACTAACACTACTAAAGCCATTTACGAGCTAGCAAGAAAACCGAATGATGTCCAATACTACTACCGCCATCTACGAGTTATCAAGAAAACCGAATGATGTCTAATACCACTACGCCACGCCATCTACGGCTACGTCATTCGGCGCAACCAAGACGAGAATAATAGTTAACTGTTTTATGACGAGAACGAATCGAGCCACGAGACTGACAAGTTGGCATTCTTCATATTTTCAGTGTTTCATTTATCGACCCTACACAATAGTGCTTAAACGTAAAGTCCATTCTTCGGTCCTTAATTGTAGTAACTTGATCAATAACAGCCTCATTAAGTTTGGAATACCCTCTATAAATTTTTTTTCATATATTTCATTTTTAAACTTTCTAATAAAGTCACTTGATTTACCCTTTGTGGCTGCGTTAAATCAATTTCGGGTTTAGGTGTTCCAGTATTCTTCACTTCAATTTTTTGCTCCAAACTCAAAGAGCTAAAGTTATTTCTTAAATAGTCCACCGTCAACTATTCATTTTATCTTAATAAATATATAATATTAAAATATTAAAACATACACGCTCGAATTTCTAACTAGATGCACGATCAGACAACAGCGCGGTGTACACAAAAACTGTGCGCCTTTTCCATGTTAAATCGCCATAGCCCCGCTATCCCCCGCTGCCACCCGCCACGTGTTACTACAGAGAAACTGCACTACTTAATCGCACGTGCGAGCAAGTCTCGTCATAATCGTCATTTACCTCGACCGAGGCACGGTTGCCGGATCTATACAGTTTGGTTTGACGGGATGATAAAATATTAGTGAGGGTCCGACTTTTTTTAGTTTGACGGTACGATAAAATATTAGGGAGGGTCGGACTTTATACGATAAATATTATTCAATGAATGTAAATTAATATTTTTTTATTCATTTTGGGGGTGCACGTGCGCATGTGCTCCTGTGGAAGAACCTCCACTGGTATGGGGGCAATTAACCAAAAAACATTTTTATATAGAACGAAACCTTTAATTGAACGAGACCATTTATTTATTTTTTGTGTGTAGATACTTATTATCTAACAAAGATAATTTTATGTGTAAGTAAGTTCCGTTAAACTCGTTATTTTGGTTAACACAAAGTACAGGAAACATTTTATTGTGGTTGATTTAATCCTTGATCTTTAAATAAAAGCCGTAACCTGGGATTAAAAAGCTGTGGGATTTTGCATGGCGGTAAACGCAAAAGAACGTTCTCGCCTAAGTAGGTTTTTAAGAAGGCAACATAAAAGATGCCGATTTATTATTTTGGTTACTTTATTAAGGGTATGTTTTTAAGTACCTATATCTATAATAAACATACATATGGATACAAGCATCATTTTAAAATCAAATTCTGTGAAATTTTTTTTTTTGGTTTTAATATTTTCGCAGTGAACGGTCATGAACGGCGAGTGGCCTATTGAACGATCTCGTTAACTAAAAAAATATATTTGTTTGAAATATATTCACTATAAAAGATGCCGATCTTTTTAATGAAGATATTTTGACGTATCCATCACTTCCGGCTATACCGGAAGTTATGCTTAACATTGTAATTTTAAATAGTATATAAGTCCAAACGGTTTCCGTGATAAAACCACCTACCTATAACTATGGGCACTTACAACTTATGGGATGCACAGTAAAAAGTCAAATTTTTTGAGGAGATTTTTAAAGGTTGGTCGTCGGTTGTCTTGCGCACAACGTTGTCGTCGCCATATAGGCAACCCCACCGGCATTAGTGCCGGTTTGGTTGCCAACCAACGAAGTGAATCAATCGTCATTGAACGTCCAGAACCGAAATCAGTCGTAAGGATGTAAAAGACGTATTAGAGTAGACAATAAAAATTTCCGGCGCAATGGCAATTATAATTGCACGAATTCATGTGCAGTAAGCCGTTCTCGATCAGCTGGCGCATATCCAATAATCAGAACAACAGTTGGTAGTGTCGAAATCCCTAAAATACCTCCAGAATTAGAGATGGGTAAACCTGTACGTTCTGATTAGCAGTTAAAGCAGCTACTGCTACTTACAAATGGCAGTTCAAAAAAAGTTTCTACGAATTATCAGTACATATATGCTTAATAAAGAATGCTAACTGTTAATTTAAGTACAGTAAGTAATTAAGCCAGAAGACTAGAATTGCCGACTGTAATACGGATTCCATTCTCGCATTGCGCCGGCGCCGGACAATGGATATCAAAATCTGTAAAAGATGGTCACAAGGCCATCCTTCATGCGAGAAAATAAATTGTTTATTTCCCAGTAAAGAAGGTCTTGATGTGCCCAAATATTGCGGTGTAAACATTTTCATTATGGGCGAAGTACGGCCCTGTTACCCGGTCAAGGTCAATAGTTTATCAGGCGGCATTGCGCATGACATCTGACGATCAGCTTTGCTTACCTGCGGGAGGCCGTAAATTTGCCACTCTTGCCTTTAGAGTTTGGCTATCCATAGATATAGGTCGTTAATTTCGCCCTATCTACAAACGCAGGCGGCCAAGGTCTAGGACCGGCCCTACTGGTAACATCAAAATTAAATTTCCAACTAGTTTTTTAAACGATTTTGTCCCCTAATAAAATATTGCAAAGGCGTCAGATTAAAAATGCATAAATTAAAAATAGGGCACAATGATGCACATTCGACCCCAGCCCACTTAATTTAGACATCGCCGCGTCTGCGGTCACAATCTCTAAGATGGCGGCTTTGAATTAATTGATTCATCGCCCTTAGAATCGCAACAAATCCCATCCCCCCTCTGAAAAAGACCATTCTAATAGCCGGTTTTAGTGACGTCGGGGATAATGTATGGCTTAATAATACACTGCCTAAAAGGCAGGTCACTTTGTACTAAACTTCATTATTTTATTTGATCCTGTCACTAAAATACCTCTCAGAAAATGGTTTCACCGTTGATACCATAGAAAGAGGGTTGTATATTTGCTAGCGTCTGCGTTAGGATTGTCATAATTTTGCATGTTGCCAAGATATGTTAAAAATATCGTGATACGGGTAAATTAGGGAGTTTGTTGTAACAGTAACAGTGTTTTGTAATCCGACGAGTCGTCTTCGAAGGGCCATTATCAACTTTCTTTTTTAAAATACGGTCCTGTTTTTCTGATATTGGAATTTCTTAGCTTTTTTCTTCCGAATGCAACGATGTATGTGGTTTAATGACGTCTCGAGGATCTTTTGAACAACATCAGGATATTTTGGGATACGGTCCTGTATTTCTCCTAATTTTATAAATAATATCTCATAAGTAAGCTCTAAATTTTTACTTATGTTGGACTAGTTCAATAAATAACAAATAATTTAATAATAAACCACAAATAAGTGAACAAAATACAGAAACATTATTTCAAACTTCTGTTGATTCGGGATTTAAAAGAAAAGTAGGCGTTTGAAAAAAAAAATTAAGATGGTAACGCGTGATTTGTCTCAGTTGACATTCCCATTGTGATCGTTTGAGAGCGTTTTAAGAGGTTTTCTATTTTCCAGAAAATATGGAACATAATTTTACAAATACTGAAAAGTTTGATATTCTATCGCATGTTTTATTTTATCTCAAAAAAACTGTTATGTGGCAGTTAGAAGATGTTATTTGTGCTTAGAGAATAACAGAAATCATTTTGAATACCTGATTATGTAGTTCCTTACTTTTTTCGTTGTTCGTTTAATTACTGTTTTGGAATGATTTTTGTTCACTTATTTGTGGTTTATTATTAAATTATTTGTTATTTATTGAACTATTCCAACATAAGTAAAAAATTTAGAGCTTACTTATGAGATATTATTTATAAAATTAGGAGAAATACAGGACCGTATCCCAAAATTTCCTGATATTGAGACAAACCCTCGAAACGTGATTAAACCACAATGTATCATACATCGTAGCATTCGGAAGAAAAAAAGCTCTCAAATTCCAATATCACGAAAACAGGACCGTACAAAACAATTAACGCTGTTAGATAGAGCGGAAAAAGTGGCATTGTAAAAATGCAATTTACTTTAGAATTCGATCTTAAAAAAACCCAGGAAAACCATAAAACGATTTTTCAGATTTTCGGTTTTTTCCGGATATCTTCGGAACTACATGGAATTTTAAAACTTTCTAAACGGCATATTATTAGGCACGCAAATGCGCAACTTTACCTCCATTTAATCGACTTCGTATCTCTTACGGTTTCCGAGATCCCTGTACTGGCCCTCCTTATCTTGTACACGTTGTATAATGTAAATAATAATACGCTCTCATAACTCTTCCATTGAACCAAAAACAGAAATCTAAAAAATAGATGTCACTTGATAATTAAGTGACAATACAGAAAATTAAGGAAATAAAGTGAAACATTTAACATGGAAATATCTGTAATAGAGAGTCGAATCATTAACCTGTCTTCGATGATCTAGGATGTCGAGGTCTTTGATCAGACGAATATCTTTCTGTTCGATGGAATCCAGCAGTTGAAGAGTATGCTTGGGTGTAGAGCTCTAGTGATATATAAACGTGTTACTTTTAATATTTTCGGATAAAACAACGAAATACAACACAATAATAGATGTAAATGACACCATTAACATATTGACATTAATGTCATTTATATTTTTTTTTATGTCACCTATTATCACATCCATAAAACATTTTAATATCTTTAAAAGAGAGTTAAAATAGTATATTAAAATACAAATTTTATAAGACATTATTTTAGAGCATGCGTTTAATTTAGAAACCGACGAGTTTTCTAAAGTACAAGAGCTCTAATTGTCTTATGAACCGTGTATTTTATAATACTTTTTCTATTTGGGTTTTTAAAGTCTAAGTTTTAAAAAATATAGTAGATTTTTTCCATTTGAATTCATATTTTCTTTTTGGGTTGGCAATAGTTTTACAATTTAATAAAATATTACAAGTATCAAATATGCCATTATAGAAACAATTGAACACAACAAAGCTTCTTCAGATCCGTCATAATTAAAAATAAATATATTATTAAAGTTAATAAAAATGACTCAGGAAGAAAGTTGTACTCCGTCAGAAATACGAGAAATTGCAGAAAATAATCTAGAAAAACTTTTAAAAAGAATATGCAAAACTTTGAGTTATGGTGCGAGCAGAACAAAGTTCAAAATATTGAACAAAATAATAAATAATTCTATTGAACAAAATATTGTGTCGACACAGAATCTGACAGGAATAACAATTAATGCCCAGGAAATGTCTACAGTAACTATAAATGTGCATATATAAAGTAATATGTATAATACTATATTGAATTAAAAATAAAAATATTACTTTATTGAATAAAACATTAGAAATAGATCATAAACTGGAAGATATTTCTATTATTTTTAGGTTATGTTGTTTTACAGTTGTGACTAGAAATTAGTTGACGGACACCGTTATCATGTTATATATTTCAGATAAATATCTAGTAAAAATGATCTATTTGCAAGGTTAAAGGTTAGTATTTTAAATTTTTTCTATAAAACATTTTTGTCGAATCCGTAATGCCTAGAAAACTAATTTTAACGGAATCGAGATAAGCCTATAATTCGAATCCTACTTGCTGCCAACATAAAAAAAATTCATAAAGTGGCAGGTTATTCAATTTTTTTGCATTTCATAATGTAGCCATTATGAAAGCCAAATATAAAAAAGAAATTTAAGAATAACTCAGACCATGCCGTCACTACGCGCGCCAAACGAAGTTGGAACGGCTAGATATCATACCTTGTGTTTATTTGATTATACTTCATCGCAGATAATCGAGGTCGCAACGTAGCCTGATCTCGAGCATGCATGGTACTGAATTTTGTGACCGACATGCTTTAGACGATAATATATAGCGATGGTTTGGCACTGTAAACTAATATTGAAGAAGGGTAGGAATTCGACACAGCTGTGATCCTAAGCCTACTATTGAGTGTATGTGTGCATATGTCAGAACCATTGCGGATCTAGCATACGACTGTGCCATTGTTGCGATTCTTTCGTATTTATTTTCGTTAGGTCTGTTAAAATGTTGATGTCACGGTTTTTGGGAGGCCATTCAAAAATCTATTCATGCTTTCTATTTAACGAAAAACTAGTTTCTGGTTGTTTAAATGGACGCTTGGTTTTTTTTAAATCTGTGTGGGAGTGTCTGTTTCTCTTTTTCACCAAGAATAATTCGAAATTTACAAGCAAAAAAATACCAGTGACGAATTTATAGATGGAGGCAGACGACGCATCACCTTAAATCCTTGATACTTAATAAATTTCGTTACTCAGTAAATTCTACTTAAAAGTGAATAAAATTGAATAATTACCTAATATTCCAAAATACAGAAAAATTTACAATTTAAAGAATATATAACCCAATCTAAAATAAAACGAATCACCACTCATTAATTTTATCGCTGTTCTCACTAATAAGAAACACCTCAATGTACAGGGTCTCCATTTTTGGGTAGTTTTACGGGGTATCTCCGTTATTAGTAAAGATAGAAGGATGCGGTTTCCAGAGCACTGTGCTACTTTTTATCAAACAGAAGATGCCGTAATCAGAATTTTTTTTAGGCCGCCTTGTTTTTGATATACGTCATGTTTTTGAGATTTGTGCATTTTGGGACACCCAACATACTCAGATTTTTTCAACATTCAATAGTTTTCAAGGAAAATAAACAAATTTGCATTTTTAAAATTGGTCACCCCATATATTTAAAAAATATATAATTTAGTGTGTAGCAAGCTTCTCAAGAATATATAACACTTTATTTTTAGTCTTAGTATTAGTCTCGAAATATACGTTTTCCAAAAATATACTTACTATTTTTTTTTTAGTAGGCCATGACGGATATTAAAAAAATACTGGAGTGATTAAACATTAGACACAAAAATTGAAAATTTATTGAATTCCCTCATAAATATTGCTCAAATTGTCCTCCATTATGCCAGATATGTTTCACACATGGTTCTTATTCGCCTTAATGAATCAAAAACATAAACGGCTGCGTTTGTAACTCCCTAAAAGCTCTGCCAATGGTAATTCTTAAATCTGCCATTGTGACCTTGGTGGCCATCTTACAGGTCCAATCCAGCGACCTGGGAAGTTATTATCTAGGTAGGCCCTTACAATTTGAGCATTGTGCGCGGGAGCTCCATCCTGTTGAAGATGCAAGTTATTGAGACCAGCTAAGGGCACATCTTCTATTATTTCGGGCACAACGTTTTCCATAATTTCCAAATATTTGTTTGCATTAAGGCTTCCTTCAAATATATTATAAACTATTTTGCTATTCAGTATAAAGCATGAAACGATAACGCCAAATCTGCCTTGCCCTTCGATTGGAAATATTATATGCTGATTTTCCTGAGACCAAAACCTCGTATTCTGTTGATTAAACATGCCAGCATTGGGAGGCCATTCAAAAATCTATTCATGCTTTCTATTTAACGAAAAACTAGTTTCTGGTTGTTTAAATGGACGCTTGGTTTTTTGAAATCTGTGTGGGAGTGTCTGTTTCTCTTTTTCACCCAGAATAATTCGAAATTTACAAGCAAAAAAATACCAGTGACGAAGTTTTGGACACGGTGGAATTTATATGGCTTAAAATTGTGTTTTTATGATTGTTTGCACTTGATTTAATTATTCCGACCGAACCTTCAACTTTTCTACAAGAACTACTTGAATTTGTTTCAATTGAAGCTAACACATTTATTTCATCAGTCTCGCGATTATCCTTGTGGTAGATTTTAGGGCGAGGTTTAGAAAATGTACCGTGTTCAATTAAATTTGATTCTATTCTTGAAAAAATTCGTTTATACGGTTGTCGTCGGGATATCTACAAGTAATTTAACAACATTTATAAATTTCGTTACCACATAAGGGCTTATATTTACCTATTCAAATACACTTCTAATGCTCCATCGGCATTTTCGTTACACTGGATATAACATGTCGTACTTCTCAAAGTTTACATGCTCTGCCATAATTAGGACAAACTGATTTTTCACTATTAATTAGAAATTTTAAAACAACTTAGAGAACCTGAATGCACTGACAGAATTAGAAGTTCTTTTGTTTGTTTTTAATATCCGTCATGGCCTACTAAAAAAAAGGTATATTTTTGAAAAACGTATATTTCGGGCCTAATACTAAGACTAAAAATAAAGTGTTATATATTTTTGAGAAGCTTGTTACAAATTAAATTATATTATTAAAAAATATATAGAGAAGCAAATTTGTTGATTTTCCTCGAAAACTACTGAATGTAGAAAAAATCTGAGTACGTCACTGGATTCTACGTAAAAAACTACAAAAATAACATTTTTATTTCCTTTTGATACGTTACGGGGTAACCGAGATATGGGAGGTGTCCCAAAATGCACAATTCTCAAAAACATCCCATATATCAAAAATAAGGTGGCCTAGAAAAATTCTGATTACGGCATCTTCTGTTTGACAAAAAAGTAGCAAAGTGCTGCGAAAACCGCATCCTTCTATCTTTACTAATACCCCGTAAAGCTACCCAAAATTGACATCCTATACAGGGTGGGCTGGAATTTCCTTATTATATTTAAACCAGCAAATCCTGAGATCAGAACAATTTGTAGAAAAATAATACATGGCGCTTTTAGTTAATAAGAGAGTAATCGAAGGATCACCTTTGCAAAAAAACTTTTAACCCTTAATACTTTCAAAATAATTACGTGCTTTCCACCACCATAACCTCTTAGGCAAGAATAATTAACAAAAACACTTCAGACTTCAACGGATTATTTGCTTTGTTGCCTTTAAACAATAAAAACGTTTAAGGGTGCCATGTTATTTTTCTATAACCCTCGAATGTTGCATAGTCAGAGGGCATTGTTTTGAATTTGCTACTGATTTATTACTGTTAAGTGGTCCGGTGTAGTTTTAATAACCACCTGTTTGTAAAGCACCTTTCACGCTCTTTCATTGCTTTTCGAGAAAATAGTAATTAGGTACCTCAATAACTATAAATATTCCAAGATTCTTAAAAGGCACCAGAATTGGAGTAGTTTAAATTCGGATTAATATTGGAAAATATTGTTTATTGATTTATGTCATTCTATTTATTTGAACAATAATAGTATATTACGTACCGAGGTGGAAAGTGTTTCATTCCTGTCGAGAGAGTCGGTAGGTAACTAAATCTCGAGACAGTAGGCAATGAAACTTTTCACCGAGGTTTGTATACTATTTTATTTACAACCACATCTAACATCCACTTCTTATTATTTTGAATTAAAATTATTAATAAAAGATAAATGTCATTTTGACTTTTCCATTGAAAAATTAGACAGAAATTTCAAATAACCGCAGGTGGTAAAATAACGTAGGTAATAATACACATCAAGATGGCAAATATCATTTTTTGAATATGGTTTCCATGGCACTAAACAATATATTATTTTAACAACAGAAAATGCTACCAGATGAGGAATTTGATTTTGCTGCTACCCCACCAGAAATTCGAGAAGCAGTAAAGATAGTAGAAGATCTGCCAACTAAAAGCCGCCCGAGATATGACAAGGCATATAACTGTTTCAAAGAACGGTGTACGGGAAATAAAGTTCAAAATCCTGGTTCTGAGTCGGCGCTACTAGCTTATTTCAGTGAGAATGCCAAGACAAAGAAGATATCAACGATTTGGTTACAATATTCAATACTGAGGACCACTCTAACAATTAGGGAAAAAGTAGACATATCTAAACACCCAAAGATATTAGCATATTTAAAAAAGTGTGTTCATATATTATAATGAGATATCGATTTTTAAAAAAATTACAAAAAAATAATTTACTTTCCACCCGATGTTGGTGCATTCAAAGAGAAAGATGAGATAAGTGTGCTATCGTCAGCAAAACTACATATCGGACTTTCTGTTTTCACTAGAAGGTCGTTAATGAAGAGTAAGAAGAGTAAGAAGGAGAGTGCGTTCCAATGGAATGCCACCCGAATTGCAAAGAGTTTTTTCTTATGATTTTACACGTTTCCTTCTGTGTGCATGTGTTCAAGCTTTGACTCGTTGCATGACAAAGTAAATTTATTTTTTACAAGTAAAAATGAAACTAAAAGAGCTCTGTTGAGTATATGATTAATACAAGCAAAACAAAGTTAAACTGTGCTGTTTGCTATTGTTAAGTATAGGATAGTTCGGTTAAGTTAAAAATTGTCTTATAAATGGTATGTTTCTGTACTTAACTGTTCTTTGCACGATTGCTTATAAACAGTTTTTTAACAATTACATGCCCACTAAAGAATTTACGAAGAAATTTTGGAAATTGAAAAGCACGGCCTGTCATCTTATAACTAAAAAAATTATACCGAATACCTAAAATAGTCAAAATGACAGCACATGGACAAAAAGTTGTTATAGGGATTTTTATCTTTAACGGAAAAATGTCGCTTCCTTTTTTAACCATACCCTTAGTACAACGCAAACCGCCCAAATCGCCTAAAGCTGTTGACATAAAAATCACTGCGCCCGTACAGTTGCAATCTGGCCCTATTCTACCCTGAAAATGGTAATTTCTCGTAGTTGCCCTATCGCAAACCTACCCCGAGGACAAGTACGGATTAATAAAAAAGCAGGGGTTCATTTTTAAGTGCTGAGTTTAGTTTAGGATTATCTCTTGAATGGTCTGACTGACTGACTACTGAATAGCTGTCATATAGGTATGGCAAAATTTCAGTTTCAGTGGAGTGCAAGGTGTTCTGAGCACCGACCTATAATTATGGATACTGTCACCTAATTGCATGCAGTTCCGCCATGTGAACACGATTGGTGGCATATTCTGAAAGTGAAAGGCTTCTGTCCAGTACGTCTTCTGAAATGACACTTTAAGACATCTTTACGTGCAAAACTTTCGTCGAAATGTGGACACTTGTATGGTTTTTCGCCTCTGTGCATGCGTAGATGGATTTTCAATTTATTGCAGGCGGAAAACCTAGGAACAATATTGAGTCAGTCAGTCAGTCAATCGATCGATTGATGGGATTGTATTGGACGAATCAGTACATTGTATGTGTCCTTAAGTACATACAGCAAGGATGTTCTGATAAATTTGCCACTTTTGCTTTTAGAGTTTGGAAGAATAATTCGAAAACTATCACGAATTGAGTAGATCCAAGGCCCATAAATCTGTAGAATGAAATTCCGATTCCGACAAAAAATATGAACAATTAGATAGTCTGCTCGTTTTCCTGCAGTTCCACAACAATCAGGATTGATAAAATATCGAGAAGTTTGAAGGACAGAAATCTGTTACGCCACTGAAACAGTTTTGTTTGGACCAGAGATGCACGAAAATCAGTCCGGTTAATGCAGTTAACGCCTAGGGCAGCCGAAACTATTATGCGGTCGATGCATTATTATATGCACGAGTTGAAATGATTTTAATGAAACAATATTGATTTTTAATTAAAGTTTATCCGTTGCCACTAATACGTAGATGATAAATTACGTTCGGTTGTCGATTTGAACGTCTCAAATTCACAATTTTTGAGAAATTTCGTATACGACTGAACAAAAATTAATATCTGATGATTGCATTTTAGGTTAGACCATGCAGAACTTCTTATGAAGAACCACTTTTTTTCTTAAAATTAAAATAAAAACGTTTTTCATATGGGATCCACACTGAGCGAAATTTCGAGTTGATATAACTCAAATATGAGTTGTCCTAGACCGAAGCGTGTTGCTAATAGGGGACAGCCCAGACCTCTGAATTACGGCAACCAAATCGAAGAAATTGCATGAACTCGCTACTCATAAGTTATGATAGCACAGAAGATGGGTTATTTTATGCGTTGGAATAGCTCACACCCCACCGTCTTAAATTATTGATGGACTACCGTACTACCAGTATGGGAATTTTGATGTGTTACTAGTCGGGCTAGATTAATTCATGATTCGAGCTATCAAAACCTGACATTTAAGTTGTTCTAGCTTACGATGGTGGCTGGTATAACTCACTCTTTGGGCTACCAGACCCCAAAACCTAAATTGTGGGCCATCGGAACTCAAAATATTTCTTTGATTTAACGGCTCCATATTGTGGACTTCAATTGCCTTTTGTTTTTTCAAGATATGACATTTTTGTTGTATATTTAAAAAAAAATAATCAAATGCAGACAGGAGAGCATACTACGGCTAAGAAACCATGCGGACGAAGTGATGACGATTGCTTATAAATAATAAGGCTCCATTCCAATAATAACTATTTGTATGCATATCCCTCCTGTCCCTGCATTTTACGCCAACTGACCAAAATTATGCAAAACACAAATTTTCACTCATAGAGAACAAAGATGAAAAATCCCGCAAATGGCGCAACGGCCAACAGGTGTCTATACGCGCGATCGAAGGATAATTGACGAATAACAATGGAATGAACCGCGCCAAACCTGCACGAGCACGAATTCCGAACTTTCCGTGACCTTACGATCTTGCGATTTACCCTCGATATGGGATTTTGGCGCACGTTTCCTGAATTATTCCAGTTTTCCCAACCCAGAAACTGAGTTCAGGTAACTCATAAAATAGTTACAAGATGAGGAATTGTGGTGATCCCAAATATGTTTAAAATATTGATAAAAAAATCTCTTTCTGGGTTGAGGCGAACCAAAAGAACCTAAATTACTGTAGCGTTTTAAAATAATTTGTGATAATTCGTAGGCTCAGTTAGAACAACACAGAGAGGTGGGTTGAGGTAGCTCCAATTTTGTAACCCACGACATTGGTAAATGCATTTTTGTCAGTGCAATTGTATTTAGTATTGTTATGATAGATAAAGGTTTTGTGGCCATTTTTAGAATTAATTTTGATATCTATTGTCCACGTATCGATAAATTTTTAATATTGTTACATTAATAGACTGATTTCGGTTCTCGCCGGTCGTCGTTGGTCGGCAACCAAACCGGCAATAATGACGGAGGGATTGCCTATATGACGGCGACAACATTATGTGCAAGACAACCGACGAGCAACCTACTAGCACTAACCCAATTTTTTCACTCATAATATTTAACATTTTTATTGCGCATCCCATAGGTTGTACGCATCCAAAGTTATAGGTCGGTGGGCGGAACCCATGCGTTGTGTACAATGTAAGTACATTTTACTGGGAAATTCTGAATTCAGATACTTCTGTATTTTCAATTTTATTTCTCGTTGGGTAGACCAGTTTAAAATATAACCGAGATTCCTAAAAAAATCAAAATTTATTGGCCACTTGTTACTGTATGATGAATTTGAGACACTTATAAGTTTAATTATTTTTTTATATTTACTTAATTAATCTTGTTTCAGATATGACCGTAAATGATAAACTTTGATAGGTATTAAATCAATATTCTGGAATATTAACTATTGATTTATCAATTGTTATGATTATTTTTAATTAATATTTTGTTTTTAGAAAAAGTATATTTATTTTTTTGTAGGGACAGAAACCAAGGATGCAGAAGGACTAATAATTTATTATATTAGGATTTTTAATTTTCAAATCCGAGATCAGACAGAACATCGTATTTAACTGACGACAGATGATGCCAATTTGATAGTTTATTTCAAAAATAACAAAATTCGGGACCCTTGGAGTGAATCGGGAGCTGGGCGGGATAAAGACCAATAGAGCAATTAAAAAACATATATTTGTCCCCTTTTTGAATTATGCATGGAGAGTGGGTTATGTTTTTTTAGGATAAATATAAAAATATAAATTACAGGGAATTGTTACACTAAAAATAACTGCTTGGGTAAAGTATATAAATAAGATAAATACCGATTTATTTTTGATTTGTACAACTATGAACCGGATATAGTCATGGCAGGACACGCAATCCCACTGGCTTCATCTGTTAATTTGCTGGGCGTCAATCTGGAAGAAAATATGTCTTGGCATAACCACGTTGTGGCAATCGCCAAGATGGGTGTACTCTTCCGAACCAAAAAGTTGTATACATCTCAATAATTTTTGTCACTGTACAAAGCCCAGATTCGACCATCACTGGAGCTCTGCACCCAAACATACTCTTCGGCTACTAGATTCCATCGAAAGGAGGGCCATTCGTCTAATCGAAGACCGCGAGTTGACGAAGAGCATCGTCAGCCTAGAACATCGAAGACAGGTTGGGGATTTGACTCTCTTTTACAGATATTTTCATGGAAAGTGCTCGGCTGACCTTGCCCTTTTAATTCCGCCCAGAGCGGCGAATAGCAGAATTACACGACGAGCCACTGCCGTCCGTCCATATGCGATTAAGCTTAGTACTCCTCGAACTTCATTATTTAAGAATTATTTCATCTGGAGGACTTCATCCTTATGGAACGACCCTCCCGATGTCGTTTTTCCCAACGAATATAACCACCACTGCCAGAGTGCCCTAAAAGATTTTTCCTATAGTGGTTGTGTTTGATCATAATAAAAAAAAATCAAGGATAGAATCTTCATATAGGGTAAGTAAAAACGATTTATGTAATTATATTTGTTTTTAATAATAGTTTAAAGTTTTAAGCAAATCCCGTGTAGAAATTTCATAATTAACATAACATAATATAACTCTGTAATTTCATCTCCATAAATTTTGGGCTAGGTTATGAGTTCTATTAATTTCAGAATCAGAAACTATACAGTTTTATACACAATACATAATAATTAGCGTAAGCTAATATGAGAAAAGCTATTAGTTCTATTTATAACCATGTAAATAAGTTAAATGTTCAAATAATTATGCATTTTTATTTGTGGTCGCAGGTAAAGCGTCGAAATGTGGACACTTGTATGGTTTTTCGCCTCTGTGCATGCGTAGATGGATTTTCAATTTATTGCAGGCGGAAAACCTAGGAACAATATTGAGTCAGTCAGTCAGTCAATCGATCGATTGATGGGATTGTATTGGACGAATCAGTACATTGTATGTGTCCTTAAGTACATACAGCAAGGATGTTCTGATAAATTTGCCACTTTTGCTTTTAGAGTTTGGAAGAATAATTCGAAAACTATCACGAATTGAGTAGATCCAAGGCCCATAAATCTGTAGAATGAAATTCCGATTCCGACAAAAAATATGAACAATTAGATAGTCTGCTCGTTTTCCTGCAGTTCCACAACAATCAGGATTGATAAAATATCGAGAAGTTTGAAGGACAGAAATCTGTTACGCCACTGAAACAGTTTTGTTTGGACCAGAGATGCACGAAAATCAGTCCGGTTAATGCAGTTAACGCCTAGGGCAGCCGAAACTATTATGCGGTCGATGCATTATTATATGCACGAGTTGAAATGATTTTAATGAAACAATATTGATTTTTAATTAAAGTTTATCCGTTGCCACTAATACGTAGATGATAAATTACGTTCGGTTGTCGATTTGAACGTCTCAAATTCACAATTTTTGAGAAATTTCGTATACGACTGAACAAAAATTAATATCTGATGATTGCATTTTAGGTTAGACCATGCAGAACTTCTTATGAAGAACCACTTTTTTTCTTAAAATTAAAATAAAAACGTTTTTCATATGGGATCCACACTGAGCGAAATTTCGAGTTGATATAACTCAAATATGAGTTGTCCTAGACCGAAGCGTGTTGCTAATAGGGGACAGCCCAGACCTCTGAATTACGGCAACCAAATCGAAGAAATTGCATGAACTCGCTACTCATAAGTTATGATAGCACAGAAGATGGGTTATTTTATGCGTTGGAATAGCTCACACCCCACCGTCTTAAATTATTGATGGACTACCGTACTACCAGTATGGGAATTTTGATGTGTTACTAGTCGGGCTAGATTAATTCATGATTCGAGCTATCAAAACCTGACATTTAAGTTGTTCTAGCTTACGATGGTGGCTGGTATAACTCACTCTTTGGGCTACCAGACCCCAAAACCTAAATTGTGGGCCATCGGAACTCAAAATATTTCTTTGATTTAACGGCTCCATATTGTGGACTTCAATTGCCTTTTGTTTTTTCAAGATATGACATTTTTGTTGTATATTTAAAAAAAAATAATCAAATGCAGACAGGAGAGCATACTACGGCTAAGAAACCATGCGGACGAAGTGATGACGATTGCTTATAAATAATAAGGCTCCATTCCAATAATAACTATTTGTATGCATATCCCTCCTGTCCCTGCATTTTACGCCAACTGACCAAAATTATGCAAAACACAAATTTTCACTCATAGAGAACAAAGATGAAAAATCCCGCAAATGGCGCAACGGCCAACAGGTGTCTATACGCGCGATCGAAGGATAATTGACGAATAACAATGGAATGAACCGCGCCAAACCTGCACGAGCACGAATTCCGAACTTTCCGTGACCTTACGATCTTGCGATTTACCCTCGATATGGGATTTTGGCGCACGTTTCCTGAATTATTCCAGTTTTCCCAACCCAGAAACTGAGTTCAGGTAACTCATAAAATAGTTACAAGATGAGGAATTGTGGTGATCCCAAATATGTTTAAAATATTGATTAAAAAATCTCTTTCTGGGTTGAGGCGAACCAAAAGAACCTAAATTACTGTAGCGTTTTAAAATAATTTGTGATAATTCGTAGGCTCAGTTAGAACAACACAGAGAGGTGGGTTGAGGTAGCTCCAATTTTGTAACCCACGACATTGGTAAATGCATTTTTGTCAGTGCAATTGTATTTAGTATTGTTATGATAGATAAAGGTTTTGTGGCCATTTTTAGAATTAATTTTGATATCTATTGTCCACGTATCGATAAATTTTTAATATTGTTACATTAATAGACTGATTTCGGTTCTCGCCGGTCGTCGTTGGTCGGCAACCAAACCGGCAATAATGACGGAGGGATTGCCTATATGACGGCGACAACATTATGTGCAAGACAACCGACGAGCAACCTACTAGCACTAACCCAATTTTTTCACTCATAATATTTAACATTTTTATTGCGCATCCCATAGGTTGTACGCATCCAAAGTTATAGGTCGGTGGGCGGAACCCATGCGTTGTGTACAATGTAAGTACATTTTACTGGGAAATTCTGAATTCAGATACTTCTGTATTTTCAATTTTATTTCTCGTTGGGTAGACCAGTTTAAAATATAACCGAGATTCCTAAAAAAATCAAAATTTATTGGCCACTTGTTACTGTATGATGAATTTGAGACACTTATAAGTTTAATTATTTTTTTATATTTACTTAATTAATCTTGTTTCAGATATGACCGTAAATGATAAACTTTGATAGGTATTAAATCAATATTCTGGAATATTAACTATTGATTTATCAATTGTTATGATTATTTTTAATTAATATTTTGTTTTTAGAAAAAGTATATTTATTTTTTTGTAGGGACAGAAACCAAGGATGCAGAAGGACTAATAATTTATTATATTAGGATTTTTAATTTTCAAATCCGAGATCAGACAGAACATCGTATTTAACTGACGACAGATGATGCCAATTTGATAGTTTATTTCAAAAATAACAAAATTCGGGACCCTTGGAGTGAATCGGGAGCTGGGCGGGATAAAGACCAATAGAGCAATTAAAAAACATATATTTGTCCCCTTTTTGAATTATGCATGGAGAGTGGGTTATGTTTTTTTAGGATAAATATAAAAATATAAATTACAGGGAATTGTTACACTAAAAATAACTGCTTGGGTAAAGTATATAAATAAGATAAATACCGATTTATTTTTGATTTGTACAACTATGAACCGGATATAGTCATGGCAGGACACGCAATCCCACTGGCTTCATCTGTTAATTTGCTGGGCGTCAATCTGGAAGAAAATATGTCTTGGCATAACCACGTTGTGGCAATCGCCAAGATGGGTGTACTCTTCCGAACCAAAAAGTTGTATACATCTCAATAATTTTTGTCACTGTACAAAGCCCAGATTCGACCATCACTGGAGCTCTGCACCCAAACATACTCTTCGGCTACTAGATTCCATCGAAAGGAGGGCCATTCGTCTAATCGAAGACCGCGAGTTGACGAAGAGCATCGTCAGCCTAGAACATCGAAGACAGGTTGGGGATTTGACTCTCTTTTACAGATATTTTCATGGAAAGTGCTCGGCTGACCTTGCCCTTTTAATTCCGCCCAGAGCGGCGAATAGCAGAATTACACGACGAGCCACTGCCGTCCGTCCATATGCGATTAAGCTTAGTACTCCTCGAACTTCATTATTTAAGAATTATTTCATCTGGAGGACTTCATCCTTATGGAACGACCCTCCCGATGTCGTTTTTCCCAACGAATATAACCACCACTGCCAGAGTGCCCTAAAAGATTTTTCCTATAGTGGTTGTGTTTGATCATAATAAAAAAAAATCAAGGATAGAATCTTCATATAGGGTAAGTAAAAACGATTTATGTAATTATATTTGTTTTTAATAATAGTTTAAAGTTTTAAGCAAATCCCGTGTAGAAATTTCATAATTAACATAACATAATATAACTCTGTAATTTCATCTCCATAAATTTTGGGCTAGGTTATGAGTTCTATTAATTTCAGAATCAGAAACTATACAGTTTTATACACAATACATAATAATTAGCGTAAGCTAATATGAGAAAAGCTATTAGTTCTATTTATAACCATGTAAATAAGTTAAATGTTCAAATAATTATGCATTTTTATTTGTGGTCGCAGGTAAAGCTATATACATGGTGTCCCATTTTCGACACTTTCTGGGGAGGTATTAGAGTTATTATCAAAGATAGAATATTGTGGTGTTCACCTTGGTTTCCCACTTTTTAACGAAAGAAAATCTACAGAGTGATTTCGAAAATCTTGGCTTTTTAGACATCCCTAGTATTTCCGTTACGCCTTAATTTATTAAAAAGCTAAAAACTGACCATGTTAGAGTTTTTTATGTTATGTTCAATGGCATAGCCAGATTTTTTCTAAAAAAAAATTTTTTTGAGATATTAACATAAGTAAAATTTCTTAGATGGGATACTTTATTTTTTTAATTAATCGAGCATACTTTGGACTTTACAAAAATGTATAGTAAAGATTGTTTCACGAAAAATGGATATAACTTAATGACTGCAGTAAAAGTACCTGGGGCCATCCCATTATTTATTGCCGTTTGTTATTATTATGTGGAAAGGACCGGATTGTAATAATTATAATTAAATATAGGCACATCAGGTAGATTAGGTTGCTTAATTTATATTTAAATATCTTTTTGTGGTAAAATTTGTTAGTTTTTGAGGAATGGTTCAAGAATTGTCTTTTACCAAACATTCCTCAGAATAGCGTGATAGTAATGGACAATGCGAGCTATCACAGTCGCCAATTACATAAAGCTCCAAGCTCAAATAATACAAAATTGGAGATTCAGAACTACATGGCGGCGAATGATATATATTTTGAAGACAGTTATTAAAAAAGTGATCTTTTTGAAGTTTTAAATACATTTTGTATAAAAAAGGTATATGTTTGTGACACATTGGCAGATGAAATTGGACATACAGTGCTACGGCTCCCACCCTATTATTGCATTTGTAACCCCATAGAGCATATGTGGCACCAGTTAAAATCACTGTTTAGGTCTGAAAATATATCTCCGACTTTAAGTTCTAGTGTTGTAGAATTAATACGAAAATGCTTTATTAATATTCCCCCAGGTAGTTGGGAAAATTCAGTCCGTCACGTAATAACTGTAGAAAATTCGTATATTAGTTTGGATCGTATAATTAATCAAATTATAATTAATTTTGATGAGGACAGGGATAGCGAAACAGAACTATCTATAGAATGACATTATAAATGTAAATAAATATGACTAGTAATATTTTTAAAAAATGTTATTTCATTTGATTACATTAATATAATCATATCATTACTTGTTTTCCTTAGTCCGTCCCTTCATACTTCACTTGTTTATTGCCAAGCTTGTCGACACAATGGGACCGACCCAGGAAATCATTAAGTCGTATCTAAATTTCGTGAAACGTACTGTACCTAGTTCTTTATATTAATATTCAAAAGGAATCTAAAAATGCGATGTTTTTAATAATTTACATTACTCATAATAGTAGGCCATGATCAATTTATTAGAAACAAATCCAAAATTTTGACAGCTATTCTAAATATTAAATCGGATTATATAAAACATTCCAATATCATTATTTTAATAATTAGTATCATAAACAGCCATTGTTAAGATTAATTAAATAAAAAGCATATTATACAAACCCTTACGTAATAGGTATTTTATAAAATATGACATATCTGTCAAGTTTTGACCATTCGCATTTGTTTCTAGTAAATTGACCATGGCCTACTGTTATAAAGTAACGTAAATTATTAATAATTATTATTGAATATAAATATAAGGTATACATTTTTCAAAGTATGTTTTATTAATTGAAAAACAAAATACAGAGTGTCCCATTTAAAATTATTAAATTTTGTTAATAGCTCAAAAATGAAACTTTTTAGAGAAGAACTGGCTACGCCACCGAACTTTGCGTGAAAATCTCTAACAAGACCATCTTTTACCTTTTTGATGATGTAACGCGTAAAGGAAATACGAGGGGTGTCTAAAGAGCGAAAATGTTCAAAATCACCTTGTAGATTAAAAACTAAGCGAATAATGACAAATTTGACAACTTTATAGGGTTTGTTCGGTTATTGTTAGTGCTATCAAAAATCTAATGTAGGTGTCACGTGATCTTTTTGGGTCAAACTTAAAATGGTAAAATCAAAATTCCAAAATTTTCGGTCGCTTAAAAGATACGGGAGAAAATCAAAATATTGACAAATTCAAAATTATCCTATATTTTCTTAGTTAAAGGAGAAAAAAATGTTTTATACAGAAATTTCTTTATATTGATTGTTGAATAATCTGCCGTTAATAATTATACGGGGTCAGGTAAAAAAGTTATCGGACCTAACCTAATTTTTTTAAATGGAGCACCCTGTATATTTCAATCTAGGAAGATTTCATTTTTAATTCTATTTTCAAATATATAACACACCATGGATGATATTGGATTCCTAGGCGATTTATTAAACTTTATTACTGTATTGAGAAATTTGATATGATATTTGTTTATATTGAAAGTGGAAAATACGAAGAAATGGCGCAAAATGTATATTTTGTTCGCTATCCGGAAAGACGGCAACCATTTAAGGACATATTCTGAACATTTGCGATGATTCCCGTTATATTTTACCTTAATCTGAATCTTCTTTTTCGTTTCAAAGTAATAAAGTTTAAATAAATCGTTTAGGAAACCAATATCATTCATGGTGTGTTATATATTTGAAAAGATAAATTAAAATGCTATCTTTTAGATTAAAATATACAGGGTGTTCCATTTGAAAAAATGAGGTTACGTTCGAGAACTTTTTTACCTGACCCCGTATACTTATTCTGAAAACGGCAGATTATTCAACAATCAATATAAAGAAACTTCTGTATAAAACATTTTTCTGTATCTCTTTTAACTAAGAAAATATAGGGTAATTTAGAAATTGTCAATTTTTTGATTTTCCCCCGTATCTCTTAAGCGAGCGAAAATTTTCAAATTTTAATTTTACCATTTTAAGTTTGACCCAAAAAGAGCACATGTCACCCTATAAAAGTGCCGAAAATGGGACACCTGTACATTACTAGGCGAACGTGATTTTCTCAAAATTCTACCACTTTTAGCACTCGTTATTGAAAAGGTCATTGTAGATATTATGATTTTGTCACGCCGTTATTTTCAGTCAATATTGTCTTATTTAAGTGGCTTATTCCAATTTAGTGCAACAATGAATTTATTAACACGTAATAAGCAAATAGTGAAGATCAGATAAAAACCTAATATAAAAATTTTTGAAATTCATAATATTTATCTTAACTTAACTGAGCAAGGTAGCCGCGGATAATAATGTACCACGATATATTTTTTTCTGTAGGCTTGGCTGGCGATTTAAATACATAGATAAGATATATCAAACAAATACTCATCCTATTAGTATTAGTCGATTTTTTTTTTTTTGATGGAAACATAAAAATGAAGCCAGAAATTATTTATGGGTTTACTACTTTAATTATCTTAATATTAACAATTAGGACGTGCTTTGGACAATCTGTAACAAATGATAATACAAAAGAACATGAAAGGTGAGTACGTTTTTATAATTTACAGTTTTTAAAGGAAAAATGTTATTTTTTTAGTACCTCCGAAAATAGTTAGAGATAATTTTCAATTTCAATGTGTTTAAGAATATAAAACTACATCTTTTTGGTAGGAGAGTATTGATCGACCTGTGGATGTCACAGTCACACAAAATGAATGGATTTAAACCAGTTAGTGATATTTGTTGTAGTTTTTTAATAAAAAAATGTCAATACCCTATAACAAGAAATTTAAGCCGTTCGGACACATGTTCATATGAATTTTGCTTTAAAAAATGATCTAACGGATCAAATTACACACTGAATTATTAACATGCCATTAAGAAACACCCTTTATACAAACAATTCCTATACTTTCATAAAACTTTGTATACAGAGTGTCCCAGAATATGTGGGCAATCTCCCGGGTTCAGATAGAACACTTAAAAGTAACAGGAGAAGTTCATATAAATTTTTCTTCCTCCGGGGCCCCCCTTACGGAGATACGGGCCCATAACGGACGTCCCTGAAAATCGTTGATTTTTAAATAATTTTTTAAGTACTACGTCTATTTAATAATTTTTAAGTATAATGTTTACTAGATGAGTCTCCTTAAAATTCTCCTTTTTAAACACATTTGGCTTATTTAGTTTGACAGGGACGGACTATATGTGACCCAAGAATGCTTTTTCTTACACCCTGTATGATGAAGGAACAACAATAATATTTTTGGATACTCTAAACCTTAAGCTGAAGAAAAGGTACACTTGATAAATGTCGATAAAATGAACTCTTTTCAAAAAAAAAATTAAATGCATGTCGGCAAGGGAGAATTTTAAGGAGACTCATCTAGTAAACATTATACTAAAAAATTATTAAATTACACCTAGTACTTAAAAGATTACTTAAAAATCAATGATTTCCAGGGACATCCGTTATGGGCCCGTATCTCCGTGGGGGTGGGGGCTAGGAAGAAAAATGTATATTATGAACTTCTCCTGTTATTTTTAAGTGTTCTATCTGAACCCGGGAGATTGCCCACATATTCTGGGACACCCTTTAATGGCCTGTCAAGTGAAATTTGTAAATACTCATAATACATACCTGCAGTATCTAAAGGAAACTAAAATTAAAAAGAGCCTTATTAATATTTATGTTGGTTTTAAAATACCACTAAATAAAAATGTATAAAAGCATATAAGCATAAATTATATTGCGAAAAAGGGTTAATTTATTATTGAATGTCCACAAGTAAGGAAAATATTTGGGTTTGTTCGGGTGTTTGGTGGCGTTTACTGCTTAGATACTAATTGGGGACAAATAAAAAATCAAATAGTTTTATCTTTTACCATATGAAACACAATTGTTTGAAACTAATACAAGAATAAATATATAATATCTTATCACAAGCGATGTATAAATAAAAATAAAGATGTTGATCTCGAAATGAGGCTGTATTTTATTCCGCACGACAGAATATATTTTTAAATTGCTGCTATAGTATATACAGGGTATTCGGATAAAGCATCAGGATTCTTGGAGCTTGAGTTTGAAAAGCGATATCGACGGTTTGCGTTACTGTTTAATTTACGAGTAATAAGACTAGTAAATTAAAAATTGGGTATCATTTAAATGGTTAGCAAAATATTTTTATTTTTGCGAATAGAAAAAATGTAATCGGTCAGCCAAAATGGCTAATTGGTCAGCAACTTATGGACAGCAAACATTTTTGAATTGGTCAGTAATTAATGTCACACTAGAGTGCTCTAAATTATTTTGGTACGCAAATTAAATATATAAGCTGCTATGAGCGATCCACTTTTAATCAGATATTGGCAAGCAATCCGCGGGTAAGCAAAATATTTAATCATCAAAAAAAAAGCAATAAATCGTGAAATAGTGCCAGTGCACTGGGAAAAGAAGTGAAAACCCGCCCCGCTACACCTTTTGGGCCTTGACTGCACCAAATAAAAACGCACGCACGCAATTAGCTACTCGTATCACGCGACTGCTTTCGCTCCGCCCACAATAACCAACTTTGCCGATTATTCAAAACAAACGCAATCGAATGATCTATATTGATAACCATTCTTTTAATATGCAAACCTCTGAAGTAAACTGCTTCTAGACATGTTTTTTTCTACTGACCAATTGTAAAATCTTGCTGACCAAGTAATCATTTCGCAGCTCGACTGTTAATTAAGCGAACACATGATATTACAAGCGGACTGATACCGGTTAAATTGTTGACAGTTTGTAGCATTTTTTGCAGCCCGATTTTTATTTATTGCAAACAAAATCACTTTATGCTGATCAAATGATTTAATGGCTATTTTTTGCTGCGAACCAATTTTAATAACGGCAAACCATTTAATTACTTCTCTTAAAAATTTAGCCTTCCATTATAGTTTTCATGGAAAATTGAGTACTTAGATTACTAAAGCGATAAAAAAACGCCTTCTGGCGATTCAGGCTAAACTAACTAAAAGTATTATTACAGACTATAATTCGGTTATCAAATAGCTTTAAAACAAGACCAAATGCGATAACATCGGCTAATGTAATCGGAAGTTATAGAACTTTTTCTGCAACACGAGTCAAACCTCCACTCACTCCTTATTTTAGGAGAGCTAAAATATCAAATTAATGATTTGTGTGTCTAAATTTTAGAGTCCAAAACGTGATATACCTGTACCGGTAAAATACGCCATCAATGTAATAATTTTTTTATCCAAAGAACTGTAGAATAAATAGTTCTCGAGATGCAGCCGGTATTTCTTATAAGTAAAATAAACATTATAAATCATTGTTTATTGGTTTTTTTATTATTTTAGGTTCATACCTTTTTCTTCAGGAAGATGGATTTGTAAGGAAAATAAATGCGAAAAGTCACATGAAGACAACAGCGTGTCCTGGGAAACGTGTAATATGTTATGTCCCCCGGAACCCCCACTGTGGCCTAAACCAAATTACATGGAGATTTTAGGTAAAAATTCCTCTAGTTTCCTAAAGGAGCATATATTTCTAAGCGTCCATTCTCCGGATGAAATTAAATCTACTTTAGAAGCAGCCGCAAATATATTTCTGGGCACTTTACCGATGCCTTCAAACCAATACAGTCTTGTAGAAGGAGAAAATCATGTTTTCAGACTAAATTTACATGTAAAAGCAGGTACCACGAAGCTATCAATAACTACCAACGAAAGTTATACATTATATAGTCAGAAAATTGATAAGGAGCTTGTAATAAACATTTTTGCAAATACATATTATGGTGCCAGACATGGACTAGAAACGCTCGGTCAACTAATTTGGTATGATAGTTTTTTAAACAGACTCAGACTCCTCCACGATATTCAAATTACTGATGAGCCAAGTTTTAGCCATAGAGGTCTATTAATAGATGTATCTAGGAACTATTTTCCGATCAACCTTCTTAAAAAGGCGATCGATGGAATGGCAGCTTCAAAGTTAAACGTGCTTCATCTTCACATATCAGATGCTTCGAGTTTTCCCATAGTATTGCCACATAACAAATTTCTTTCTGAAAATGGTGCTTATGATCCTGCAATGACATATTCTTCAGAGGATATTAAAGATTTAATTAATTATGCAAAAATAAGAGGAATTAGAACCATACTGGAAATAGACGCTCCAAGCCACGTATCCTTAGAAGCTTTTCCCAAAAACGAAACCCTCTGTGGAGACAAGGATCTTTTTAAAACGACTTTAAACCCGGATAATTCTGAAGCACTTGATACATTGCAGAGTATTTATCAAGACTTGTTTCAACTTGGAACCGACAATGAGATATTTCATATAGGAGACGACGAGGTTATAATGGATTGTTGGAGAAACACAGAATCATCTAAAAAAGACCACGATCTTTATAAAGTATGGTCACAATTTACGAATAAAATGATGGAGAGAGTAAAAGTAGCAAATAATGGAACTATGCCTCAAAATATTGTTCTTTGGTCTAGTCCCCTTACAGATAAGTACATACAAAATTTGGAACACCAAGAAGACTTAGTGGTTCAATACTGGTTCGGAAAATTTAACCACATATTAGATAAAGGCTATAAAATTATATTCTCTACAGTCGGGCAATGGTATTTAGATTGTGGCTTTGGTCCGTGGAAGAAGAATCAACCACACGGAGTATGCGACCCATATACTGATTGGACGAAATTTTACACATATCGACCGTGGAAAGATTATTTGAATAAAATTAATCAGGTTTTAGGTGGAGAAGTTTGCTTGTGGAGCGAACAAGTCAGTTCCGATGATCTCGAAACTAGATTATGGCCTAGAGCTGCGGCATTCGCTGAACGAGTATGGAGAGATCCAGATGTTTTCGAGCAAGATGATGTATTTAGAAGAATCGATTTTCACGCAAGAAGATTGAAGCAAAGAGGTTTTGGGGTAGCCGCGATATGGCCCCAGATCTGTTCACTCTATCCTGACAAATGTTAAACGAATAATTTTAAAAGGCGTTTAAAGCATATTGTGATGGTAAATTAAATAAAAACCATGGACCATATACTTCGTAAATAAACCTTAAATATAATTGTAAAAAAGAAGTAATTTTTCATTATTTTTTTGCTTCCATTTTGTTGTAGTGTAAAAGTTATATGAATTTAAATGTGGAACATTTAAAATTTTTGAATCAAACTTTTTTGAACGATCAAAGTTAATGAAGATTGGAAGAAGAGATTGAAAAGCCAAATAACTTTTCCAAAAAGTATTGTTTATATTACATTTGATATTAAAGATAAAATCAATTTTCTGTTATTTTCCTTTTTTTTTATGTTTTTCGAAAACGGTTAGGATTAGCGACATGAATGTAATGAAAGTACTTAATTTTTAGTCATTAGTTAAAGGTATGTTAAAACAGTTGTTAAAAGTTCTTATCATACAGGGCGTTAAAAAAAGGGACCATGAATGTCACAGTGTGAGCGCAGCTGTGAGTAATTCACAACACTTTCTTGGATAGTAATTTAGAGAGTCTTACCTGGTATACATCATATTCAAAAAAAATTTAAATATACCTGGTGGTTCAATAATTATGTGTAAGAAACTTGACTCCATTGGAGCCCATATTCCCGAAGAGGAGGCCTATACGAAAAAAAATTATATGAACTTTTCACTTGTTTTTTTCATATCCGGGAGATTTTCCACATTTTCTCAGACATCCTGTATATCATATGAGTATATAATGTGTACCTATTATAAATAAATATAAACTATAAAGTTAACCTGAATAAATACCTCCTCAAAGTAGAGACAGGGGGCAAAAGACAATTTAAATGTGTCCTCCCAAGTTTCCAAAATCCCATAAAAATATTGCAAACTCTCTTTGAGGTACTGTCGCCTAATTTGTAAAATTGGTGTATGGATTTTACCATTTAAGATTTTAAGGGTACGTCGTAAGAGTGACGTACGTAACCCTTAATGTCAGTCCGTTTTTCGCTAGTTCAAAGGTAGGCAACTCTAACGTTCTCCTACGGCGCGTTTTACGTAGGACGTTTTTTGATAACCCCTGTATAACCAATTTATCCCTTAAGTTTAGTTTGAATTTAATATGAATCGATTATTAGTTAGATGGCAATTTAAGAAATTTAATTTTGTCCCCTTTTTGGCTTCCCTCCAAAAGGTGAATTCCCCACCCAGGAATTATTTATTTAACCCAATCTAACATTTTAAATTTTGAAAATGTATGATTACTGGTCGACACTATCAGTTATGTCGCCAGTCTTGATATTTGAATGAAAAATTCATCATAATGTAACGACGCAAATACTTTTCGAACGCTATTGATTCGTTTACGATTTCTTCGATTTTTGTTTATTCTCAGGGATGCCAGGCGTAATGCCCTTGCCGACTTGACACGCACGTGTCAGTCGGTCTTGGGGGGGCCCACCATCCTGGAAGCTGTCAGCGGTCCACCAGCGCAATTGAAGAAGGTGATGGAGAAATTTATCTTAGAGTAAGAGGGATGAATTTAATTTATTATAAATATAGTTATTAGAACGTAGGGCGAAGCCTAACTAATGTTCAAACTATACTGTCATTTTCAATATTGGCTCGGACACGTCCAATATTAATACAACACAATGCAAATGCTGTACTAGAACACGGAGGGCTTTTTGCTTATTTAATTCTAATGTCTTTTGTCAATGAGGGTGAATTTAAGGGGTTAGTCTTACGTAGGTCGAGTCTCGCGAACCGAAATACTCGTTAATTAAGTATGTACATTTTATACAATAAATCATTAACTTATACTAGCATTCTGTTCTTTTCAATCCAACCTATCATTCCTCCGATCACGTACTCTCATTTTTAAATTTAGTTATTTATAATCTAAAATAAACCTAAGCTAGCATTTTATTTTTTCCCAACTAAAGGGATCCGAAATACCCTAATAATTTCCAAAAGACAAATTATAACTCGCGGTAGTGACTACTAATACTAACTTAAGATATTTTAGCACTTACGTTTTATTCCGGACTCAGAATGTTTTTTATGTCACAATCGGGTGAATTTAGAACTTATTTATACTCGCGCCAGAAACGAGTGTTCCAAGGTCAATTTCGGTTGTTATTTAACCTCGCACCAAAATACACGAGGGATCGAGGATATTCCAGAATTATTTATACTCGCACTGAAATATACGAGTGTTTGGGGAAATTCTAGTGTTATTTAAACTCGCCGGAAACACGAGTATGCGATGATGAAATTTTTCTTAGAGTAAATCCGCGGCTGGCTGTCTCGGAATTACTTGGTGTAAAAACACTCTGAAACCTGTAGCCACCATTGCGGCACCCGTTTTCAAAAGATCGAATCGCTGGTGAGCGCGGTTCTGTGGATACCAGAAACCGACTAACTTCGTCGTTCGTCTCCACGTAGAAATCCTTCATTCGTCCCTTCCAATAGTTCCAATGCCCCCATTGCGTCATTCGCACCGGTATAATCCGTTGACTGACGTCGCCGTTACAACAAGAGAGAGCGGGAACAAAATCACGACGCTGTAAAATTCCAAGCAACCCCGGCCGACCTTGCATGTTGGATTTTCGATCCATTTATTTGGTAAATTATTTAAAAAATAATTTGACCGGAAAATCTGCATTAATATTCCTTAATTGGAAAAGTCTAGTTTTACAACAGTACCGCCTAATAAGACTTTAAAAAAATTACCCTGTAGAAGCAAATTTATATTATTTGGAACTACGAGGTTGCAATTAGTGTTGTGATCGCTCGAGCGAAAAACCGCTTGAGTACTCGATTAGTCGCCGCTTGTTACTTATTACCTTTCACTCGATACCCGAAATGTGCTGCTTGGTAGTGTGATTGCTCGAGGTAAAAAACTTCTCGTATATTCGAGCAATTTTTCGCTAGATAGGAAATACTTTTGTAGTTATAAATTCAAGCGAGAACTCGAAAATCTTTGCCTTTCACTTGATTCCCGATCTTCGTTAGACGTCGCGCTCCACCCGAAATGTGCCGATTGGCGACGTTCGAGTTTGACGATCAGAAGGCTGACACGACATACGTCTTTGTTAAAGGCACATAAACGAGAAGGTGCATATAAAAAAGTATACTAAATCGCGACATGGGTTTTGTTTTGTAATTTTTAAAAACTCTAGACTAAACTTCTAAAACTTACAAAAACAACCCCTGGTGTTTTATCAACACATTCTTCTTAGTCAGAAAAATTTCAAGTGATTAATCGCTCGAGCGATTCACTCGATTATTAAAATCGCTCGAGTATCAAGTACTCGATTATTAAAAATCGTCGGTTTTTTCCAACACTAGTTGCAATACCTAAACTTATATTACCGTTTTCTTTCTCATATTCTCAGGTAATTAATTCATTATAGCTTCATCCTGTACCTAACCTATTTCCTATAAGTAAAGCGTACTTATCCCTAGTGGTCTATTGAATGGTAATGTAGTGTTTGGCAAACCACCACACATGGTGTGAAATCGATGGAGGGCCACTCCACGACACAACATGCAACGCAACTTTACGTTTTTTATTGATAGCTTCAAGTTTCACGGAAATAATAAGGACCCGCATCATCGGATGTTCCCGTGAGAGAAGTATTTTTTACCTTCCTTATAAAAGAAAATTATATATATTTTTTTATAAATGTTTGCTTTATTCTTCAGTATTAAATAGTTGATAACTGAAAATATTATAAAAAAATAACTCAAAACGACAGTTTTATTACACACCGAGGTGGAAAGTATTCAATTTTTATTGAGAGAAAAGCATGGAGAACCAAAGTTATACCCTGCCGCGTTAGTCAAACCGGTATATATGGTATTTTTTGTGTTAAATTGATGGTCGGGGGGGGGGGGGGGGGGTTTCCATGACCCCCACAACCCCTCCCCTGGATCCGCGCTTGATGTCTTAATTACACCTTTTAAATGCAAATGATGTTTGTTGTGATAAGTCCACTTATGTAATAAAATATCTGCCCTTAGAGCCGCCTTAACACAAGTTTGATAATATATTAAGGTTCTATTTTGCTAACTACATGTTTAAGGACGTGGTAATCTTCTACAACACGTCAATTGATCCTCAAATTAATTTAAAACAGATTTTTAAGGTTTACCCTAATCTTAAGGCTACCTGCGTTAAGCTAGCCTTAACGTTGTGATAAACCTTTAAAAAATATACTGACAAGGGGCAAACCCAAAGTCACGGTGTCTCATAAATTAATTAATTTTTAATCCTATTAATTAATTAATTATTTATGAGACCTTGACATTGAGTTCGGGAACAAACCCGAACAAACCCGAACAAACCCGTGACATTGAGCTTGCCCCTTGTTAGTTACCAAACAGGTCTCTTGGAGAAAATTGACTTTTTCTTTGATTTTTTATGTTTTAAATTAATTTGAGTGTCAATTGATGCTTTAAGTGGAATATTACACGTCCTTAAAGTTATATTCCTTTAGATTAAAAATGTCTTTAATATACTGTCAAACTTGTGTTAAGGATGACTTATGTCAGTCTGTACCGTAAGATGACTTTAAAATATCGGCCCTTAGTTCGGAAATAGTATAATACATACCAAGAGTGGTAAAACGAATATTACACATGATTTCTAAATTGACGTACATACTTCGAAAGAATGTGTAATAGGCTTACCACCGAATTGTTTACTATACTTTTTCTACGACTTCATATTTAATTTTATGTTACATTATCGAAATATGCTAATAAAACATTTTGAGTCGGTACTAACATGGTTATCAGTGATACACTTTCATGCCACTACCGGGATTTTTCTAGTAATAAATTTGCTGAAGAAGCAGCTTGTAATGTAATTGCCCGTGGCGTTCCCTCAATCTGAATATCGTAGTCACTCATAATTTACCCAATAATATACAAATTAAAATGTTGACGTTTAAAATTTCTTCACATTTACGTTGTCAAGGCGACCCGATGAAATTCACAGCCTACTTTGCATAAAATCTATTGTAAATATTGACGGTTTTGGCGTATCATGGGTAATGTGATTTGTTTAACTGTTACATATATATATATTATATATTACGTAACAGTCATTACGTAACAGTAAACAGTGCATGTTCTTAGCTTTTACATCATCTCATTACCGCCATATTCTTGTACAAATTCGTCATTCATTTTTAGCTATCTTTTAGTTGATCTAGCTAATAAATGGAGTACAAAAACCCATTGTGTCGCTGGAATACGTTAGGAATTAAATTTCGTAGCGATTTGTCGTCAAGAAAACATAAAAGTTGCTTTCTCGAGTACTGTCTTCAATCTGGGAGGAAACATGTGTTGGCATAACCACGTTGTGGCAATCGCCAAGATTGCTTCTCAGAAACTTGGTGTACTCTTCCGAACCAAAAAGTTGTACACACCTCAACAACTTTTGACGCTATACAAAGCCCAGTTTCGACCATCACTAGAGTACTACTGCTCTCATGTCTGGAGCTCTGCACCCAAACATACTCTTCGGCTACTGGATTCCATCGAAAGGAGGGCCATTCGTCTAATCGGAGATCACGAGCTTACGAATAACCTTGACAGCCTAGAACATCGAAGACAGGTTGGGGATTTGATTCTCTTTTACAGATATTTTCATGGAAAGTGCTGGGCTGACCTTGCCCTCTTAATTCCGCCCAGAGCGACGAATAGCAGAAATACAGAACCACTGCCGTCGATCCATATGTGGTTAAGCTTAAAGAACTTCATTATTTAAGAATTCTGGAGGACTTCATCCTTATGGAACGACCTTCCCGAGGTCGTTTTTCCCAACGATTCAAAACCAACCAAACAATTCGCACACGCACCACTCCCAGAGTGCCCTAAAGGATTTCTCCTATGCTATGCTTGTGTTCGATCATAAAAAAAAACTTTAAAGGCAATCTATGAGCAAAGAGAATTAAATGTAGTAGGATGTCATTAGCTTGCGTATAAAATAACGATACTTCACTTTAAACATATATTTATTGGTACTCTTGTTAAACTATAAATATATCATTCCACGGTTTTCTTATTTTATGAAGTTGTAGCTGCAGTTGAAGTTGAAGTAGAATTATTAAGATAGGATAATTCACAGGCTATTCTTAAGGGTGATAGGAGAACGTTTGCTATTGAAAATGCCAATATTTTGCAAAATATAACGATTATTACCCAGAACAACAGGAAAGAGTAGATATCCATTCGATCAAAAAACGAATCTCGTCGCTCGTCAACTAATCTTGGTGCGTGTGGAACCGGTCGCGGCAGCGCCTTCACATTCAGAGTATTTATTGGAGTTGCAAGGATTGTTGTTGTACGGTCTGTCATGACTTTAGACTTGTGTCAACCGTCAATTTTGACAGGAACTGGCATTTACTGCTTAGGAGCAACCACTTGTCTTACCTACGTTCAAGTTAGTTCCTGACCTGATCTAAGTTGTTTGGTCATACGCATCATTCGGAAAACAAATTTTTTATACTGCTATATTAGTAAGAACCTATACTTACGCACTATCTACTGTTACATAATATATATGTATATTACGTAACAGTTCCACGAGCCACATTACCCGTGATATGCCAAAACCGTCAATGTTTCCAATAAATTTTATGCAGTTGACTGTGGTCACCTTGACAACGTAAATGTCTGTGAATCTTTAAACGTCAACATTTTTTTGGATTTTATTTTTGGGTATATTAGTAAAGTATGAGTGAATTCGATATTCAGATAGAAGGAACGCCACGGGAGATTACATTACAAGCTGCTTCCACAGCAAATAAATTATTATTAGAGAAATCCAGGGAGCAGCATGAAAAAAGGGTATTAAAAATGTATTGACTCGTGCACTGATAACCATATGAGTACCTACTCAGAAAATGTCTTCTTAGCATATTTCGATAATTGAACATAAAAGTAAATATGAAGTCGTAGAGAAAACAACTCAAGTGGTAAACCAATTACACAGTCTTTCGAAGTACGGCACTAGCTTCAGCCTTCTTCTCACTCTTAGTATGAAATAATGTATTATAAATTATTAGACCATATATTTAAGTCCACGGATTGGTAAAGCAACGTTACTTGTCGTTTCAGACTTCTCTAAAGCCTTTGATACCTTGGCCCACGCATTACTTTGTGCAAAACTTCGTTATTATGGCCTCGATGAGATCTCTGGAAGATTTTTTATTAATTATTTAGATGGGCGTTTTCAGAGAGTTCTGGTCGGGAACGTGGTATCGGATTGAGCACGGATTACGTCTGGGGTCCCGCAGGTATCCATTCTTGGTCCGATTCTAATTCTTATATACACTACGGATTTCTTTGGTTGTGTGTTTTACTCTAGTATCTAGTCATTTGCTGATGATACACAGCTCTTACATTCTTTTGATACATTATCTGCCGAAGAGGCATGTCGCGAGGTTAATTAATGGTGCTATTAAAAATTACGCAATGCAGCTAAATATTCGGTTCTTATTTTCTGTCCTAAGAATCACAGAAAGTGTTGTTCAATTGTCTATTAGCGGACTTAAACTAGAGTCTGTTAAAACAGGAAAAAATCTGGGCCTTATTTTTGATACGAAATTACGTTTTTCTGAGCAGGTTTCCATGGTTATAAAGAATGTTATGCTGCCCTCAGACCGCTATATGCTAATGATAACATTATTAACTTTAAATTAAGGAAAAACATTTGTGAATCCTTGTTGCTACCTAGGATTAACTACGCTAACTTGGTTTACTTTCCTGCTTGGATCATATTACTCTGAATCGCCTGCAAAGAATGATGAACACATGTTTGGTTTGTCTGTCGTCTTAGGACATTTGATCATATTTCAGAGAGTCTGAAACGGCTTAGAATTAAAGAATCATATGAGTATCATATGCCGATGTTTGTGCATCGATTGCTTGGGACCTCCTCACCTCGCTACTTGCGCGATAAACTTGCATAGACTGGCTACACCTCGATTTAACACGGCAAGGTTCGGGAGTTCATTTTCCTACAATGCTCCGGCGTTATATAATGGAATTAATGAGAACATTAAGAAACTACCCCTTAGTGCCTTTCGTAAGAGACTAAAAAGCACAATTTTGCAACAACCGTAAACTTAATAGTGACGTTAGATTTGTACAATATAACAAATATTTTTCTTTTTCTGTTTTTTTTCCATTTGTTCTTCTATTGTTTGAAATTTGCTTTTCGTTTGTAATCTTTTATATTAAGTATATTATATATTTTTAGATATAACATTAGTAATGTTTAAAGGTTGAGTAGAATAGCCGCTTTGGTTAAACTTCGCCGTTTTTTGTTACATACATATGTACAAGAATAAAGACATATTATTATTATTATTATTATAATCAATACCTATGATATTTAAGAAAATCGTAGCCTCAGCCGCGGGCCGCGTGGAGTGAATCGTCCCTTAAATTCGAGGATTTGTTGATTGGTGTCACTGCACTGTTGCTAGTAGGTATGTGGATAATAATCTAAACATATACCTATTGTTAATTATTAAAGTCATATTAAACTGATTGTCGAATTAAATTGGTTTGAAATTTAAAACTCCTAGCTTGAATTGGTATATTGGATATTTTAAATTATTATCTTTGTGAATCTGGCAGTGAATATTACTCGATAACTGAACGTATTCATTGCCCCTTTACAAGTAATACCTAAAATTCTTGTTCATCTAAAAAGATGAATTTACAAAAATTTATATTTAGCAATTTGGCCACTGTCCTCGTGACATAAAAGTCATAAATCTCTATCGATATTTCGGCATAACTAAAATAAATCAGTAGCTCAAATCTCTAACCGGGTGTTGTCCTTTGTTGTAAGAGATTTAAATTTATACCAGAAATCGTCAATTTGTCAACATGTTTAAAAACCAGAGACAGTAACAAAAAGCAATCGATTATATCAAAGTTAATACTGGGACAGGAGGTGTTCTGTTAGTCCTCTTTTAAGTTCCGACCTATTGTTAAGCTCATTTGACTGAACTAAGACGTATTTACCCCTGCAGCAGCATTATAAGTAAAGTAAGTTTCACGCTCTACCATTACCCATTCTAGATTACAACTATTACCGATACTAGCTGTACTAAATCAGATGAAATTAAGGGAACTGAAACAGGGTGGGTCTTGATGAAATAGCAAATACAGAGATAATTATAAAATAATAAGTTTAGTGGTAATATACAGGGTGTTTCTTAATAACATGCTAATATTTAAAGAGGTTATTCTTGAGCCCATTTTCAGAAAAACAACTTCATATGAACATATGTCCTAAACATCTTAACTTTTGAGATACAGGGTGTTAAATATTTTCTTGTTTTTTTTTTAATAATTTGTTAAGGTTAATGACTTAAATATGTGATAACTAGACTAGGTAGATAACTTTAAAAACTGTTTATGTTTTCAAAACAAAATCTGCTTCTTACCTACTAGATCCTTTTTAATCTTTTCATTTAGGAACGACAGTGTGTGTACAGTGACTTATTATTAATAAATTAATATTAATAATTAATACAGTAATGTAACAAATTAGACATTCATCTAAGAACTAAAACGTCTATGCTTGTCAGGTGGTATTAATATCAAATACCAATATGGAAAATTATTATTTCCAGACCACCCGATGATCCTTATACAATAAGGGCGTATTTTTGTCTACACAGTAGCACTTTAAAATACTATTTGGGATTGAATGGTACTACCAAGAAAAGGAAGCTCCCTCCATTGATAGGATGCAACCACCTGTAGACCGGTTTCGAACTTATTTGTTCTCGTCAGTACAGGGTAGGTCAGTATAGTGTAGGCGCCCTTATTATATAAGGATCATCGGGTGGTCTGGAAATAATAATTTTCCATATTGGTATTTGATATTAATACCACCTGACAAGCATAGACTTTTTATTTCTTAGATGGATTTTTAAAATTTGATTTAATCAAATAACGTCTGTTCAGATTGTGTGGGACTACTAAGAGATGACGCTTCGCGCTGCATTTTGTCGACTACCGTCGATAGTACGGCGTTAAGTTAAAGTCCTCCCTGATGATTGGTATATACACCTACCCTGTACTGACGAGAACAAATAAGTTCGAAACCGGTCTACAGGTGGTTGCATCCTATCAATAGAGAGGGCTTCCTTTTCTTGGTAGTACCATTCAATCTGAAATAGTATTTTAAAGTCCTACTGTGTAGACAAAAATACGCCCTTATTGTATAAGGATCATCGGGTGGTCTGGAAATAATAATTTTCCATATTGGTATTTGAAATTTGATATTCACCATTTGGATTTCGGAAACGGTAAGAGATACGAAGTCGGTTAAATTGGGGCTAAGTTGCATAATTATGGGCCCCATAATATGCCGCAAAAAACCAAAAATAAATATGATGGTTTTGAAAATTTTTGGAAAAATGTAAAATTTTCGCGTTTCCATTTTTATTTTTTTCTGACTTTGTTCGAAGAGATGTCGAAAAATAAATTTCACTACCTCATTTAATCTCCACAAAATGGCAAGATCAGATTTTCAATGCGACGTTTCGTCTTGGGCCAACCATCATCAACTTAATTCTTTTAAATACTTTGCTATTTAATAATCTTTAACTCGTTCGTATCGGACGTAGTTACAGATTATGAAATATCGAATCGATAGGTACTCTATCCCTATTTGACTTACGGAGTGCCAGTCCAGGGCTCTCTTTTCATAATATTGGAATATTTATTTTTCATAGGTCAACCATTTTGTCGAGAGGAAAGAAAAGAGCATGAATCGTACTTTATTTACATACTTACTAATTAGAATGAGAGAGACAACTAGTTAACCTCGGTAAGAAGCAAGCTGGATTGCTTGACGCCTAATTAGCAGTGGCTTTATTTACCTGAATGTTTCTCAACAATACGACAATAGAAAATGTTTAGCTTTTTAAAGCCGTTTGTAGTAGCCGACAGAGGATTAGGATTACAAGATTCTATATTTTTGCTTTTAAGGATTCTTTGAAATTATGATTTAAAAAAGTTCAATAGAAAAGAAGGTTTACTGTAGATACAGGTATTTAGATACGAACTTTCTTGGTGGGTATGAAGAGACAGAATAATGGTAAAGCTTTGGTAGTGATCAAATTAATACAGGACCATAATTTAAATTTTCACAGTTAGTAAATATTGAAACTGACTGAATTGACTTACTGCCTTAAATTGAACATGTACACTTACTTAGCAGCAAAAATAACGCACGACCAAAAATTATGCTCAATGTCAAACTTGATTTTCTCGCGAACCGATCAATCGAGGTCGCTTATTTTTCTTTTGAACTGTAGCTTTGTTCTTTGGTAATTGCACTGTGATAGAAGTTTTAATTCAGATTTCAGTTTTAGGCTTATACAGGGTGCAAAAATAAGAATAGTTTTTTCGTTAAATTTGAGACACCCTGTAGGGAGCATTAGCAGCAACAACGAGTGTATGATGAAATCATACTGTAGCCTCATGTTCTCTAAACATTTTGTTCCTATAATTTCTCTGATATCTGTAATATCAAAGAAAATACACAGTTTTATAACAGAACATGTTTTTTTTTAAATTAAAATTGCATTTTAACAACATTAAACTAAGAATAATACTAACAATAAATAGCAAAAAAAGTACATTTGTAACGCGTGTTCCCAACTCTACTTCTAATGACTGCTTCACATTGCCTCGGCATACTCGATATTAAATTGCATATTTTATTTTGATCAAGTCCATTCAAAATATAGGTAACCATTATTTGGACAACTTGCAGATTGGCAGGAGGATGCTGATGCTGTCCCAGTGCCCTACCAATAATATGCCATAAGTGCTCTATAATAGGATTCAAATCGGGATTGAGCGGTTGCCAATATATAGAGTTCGAATATTTGCTTCATGTAAATATTCATTGACGATGCGCGCAACATGAGGTCTTGCGTTATCGTTCATTAGTAAAAAATGATTCCCAATGTACAGAGCGAAAGTGACAACGTGCTCAGACAAAATGTCACTGATATACCTCTCGCTATTTAAAGAACCCCTACGTGAAGGTACGATATCCGTCCGTGCTATTAAGGAAATTCCAGCTCAAAACATCACAAAGCCTCCATTTAATAAAGTTGTTTCACGTATGTTGCACTGTGCAAAACATGTTCTGGTATAAAACTGTGTATTTTCTGTGATATTACAGATATCAGAGAAATTGAAGAAACAAAATGTTTAGAAAATATGAGGGGTTTCATCATATACCCGTTGTTTTTGCTGAGCCTCCATTAAATCATTAAATAAAGTTGTTTCACGTATGTTTGCACTGTGCAAAACATGTTCTGGTATAAAACTGTGTATTTTCTGTGATATTACAGATATCAGAGAAATTGAAGAAACAAAATGTTTAGAAAATATGAGGGGTTTCATCATACACCCGTTGTTTTTGCTGAGCCTCCATTAAATCATTAAATAAAGTTGTTTCACGTATGTTGCACTGTGCAAAACATGTTCTGGTATAAAACTGTGTATTTTCTGTGATATTACAGATATGAGAGAAATTGAAGAAACAAAATGTTTAGAAAATATGTGGGGTTTCATCATATACCCGTTGTTTTTGCTGAGCCTCCATTAAATCATTAAATAAAGTTGTTTCACGTATGTTGCACTGTGCATAACATGTTCTGGTATAAAACTATGTATTTTCTGTGATATTACAGATATCAGAGAAATTGAAGAAACAAAATGTTTAGAAAATATGAGGGGTTTCATCATACACCCGTTGTTTTTGCTGAGCCTCCATTAAATCATTAAATAAAGTTGTTTCACGTATGTTGCACTGTGCAAAACATGTTCTGGTATAAAACTGTGTATTTTCTGTGATATTACAGATATGAGAGAAATTGAAGAAACAAAATGTTTAGAAAATATGTGGGGTTTCATCATATACCCGTTGTTTTTGCTGAGCCTCCATTAAATCATTAAATAAAGTTGTTTCACGTATGTTGCACTGTGCATAACATGTTCTGGTATAAAACTATGTATTTTCTGTGATATTACAGATATCAGAGAAATTGAAGAAACAAAATGTTTAGAAAATATGAGGGGTTTCATCATACACCCGTTGTTTTTGCTAATGCTCCCTACAGGGTGTCTCAAATTTAACGTAAAATAACTATTTTCATATTTGCACCTTGTATAAGCCTAAAACTAAATACTGAATAAAAAATTCTATCACAGTGCAATTACTAAAGAACAAAAACTGCAGTTTAAAAAAATTAGCGATATGGATTTATCTGTTTGCAAGAAAATCAAGTTTGAAGTTGAGCATTATTTTTGCTACTTAGAATCACATTTCCCAGTATCCTGATGCATTATCCGAAAACCCTGTATATGATATGTTATTGGTAATTATTTCATTTTTTATGTACGCAAGGTAGTCGTAATAAGCTAGACCAAAAAGTTAACTACACAATGGCTATAGATAATAATTCACGGAACAAATTAATTCTTTACAGCATCAGTCTCCACTATTGTCAATCAAAATAAGGCCTTACAGTCCCCTAATGCCGTGTATGAATATGACATACGTTTTGTCGCGTTTATTGCGTGTGGGATAAAATGCTATAACAACAAAGACACTGTAGCCTTTTAAAATTGGGGTTCTAAAATAATGAAAATTCAATAGACTCAAGCTGAAGGGATTACATTTTTATTGTGGTAATTTAATATTTCATTTCGAGAAAATAGATTGCAAAACTTTAAATATTTGAAACGCACATACAAAATATTTCATAAACTCACAAATACAAACAAAATGAACCGGCACCCAGGGTTCTTTGCTAAGTTTGATCCTCTACAACTTTTTTGTTTTTAATCCGACTCTTACAATTCTTTTGCCATTTTATAGATAATTTAATTGGGAATCAATGTGTGTTCTTTTGTCCTAAATTTTATATACCCTGTGGAGATATTGGGGCTGTTATTTTTCATATTAATAATTTCTTGATAAAGTTATATATATTTCTAACATTATCTTTCCTGACTCCTTATGTTACCCCTATTTTTAGAATTCTATCGCTAGAGATAAAATTGGCAGAAAAGTACACATCCTTGGCCATGAAATCCGAATCTTCGGAGACAATCAAACATGCGAACTAAAGAGGAGGACAAACCTGGCATGGGCAGCTTTTGGAAAGCTCGGAGACGTGTTTAAGGGAGACCTACCAGTATGTTTTAAGAGGAAGGTTTTCAATCAGTGCGTTTTCGGATCATGACATATGGAGCCGAGACACTAACCTTGACCATCGCATCCGCCAACAGACTTAGAACAGCACAGCGTAAGATGGAAAGATCAATGCTGGGCGTGTCGCTGAGAGATCATGTTAGAAATGAGGACATACGCCGAAGAACGGGTGTCACACACATTATTGCATGTATCGCCAGGCTCGAGTGGAACTGGGCTGGACACTTGACCCGAATGGCAGACGGAAGATTGACGAAAAGGATATTGGAGTGGAGACCTCGAGCTGACAAACGAAGCAGGGGAAAAACTCCAATGCGCTGGATAGATGATATAAAGAGAATCACGACCAACTGGATCCAGAAGGCTCAAAACAGAGAGGAGTGGGCAGAGAGAGGGGATGCCTATGTCCAGCAGTGGACGTAGAGGGGCTAGTGGATGATGATGATGATTTTTAGAAGAGATACGATTTTCTTAATAAAACTCTGCAAATTACATTATTTTATTAGCCCATAACAGAGCTAAATATCTTATCGTGGCGGTTCCATTATGGTGTGGAAAGGTGTTTTAACTTTTAACTGATCCGTAAACTGAACTTATATTTGTGGAGAATGGAGTATTAAATGCACATCGGTACATAGAAGATATTCTTTAAGAGCCAGTACTCCCGTAGGTCCCTTAATTGGTGAACCATTTATACTACTACATGACAATGTTAGGCCACATGTTGCATGGGTGGTTAATGAATATTTAGACGAGGTTGGTATTCGACGATTAGAGTGGCCTGCATCTAGTTCGGATAGCGCTTTCTCAAGAATATAATGTAATCCCTCAAGAAAGAATCGTCACACTTATTCACTCATTACCTAGAGCCAGAGCCAGAAGAGGACATACACGTTACTAATTTTTTTAAAACTTTTAAAATTGTTTCAACGAAAAAGGTTTTGAAAACAGTTTTATTAAGCATTCTAGCTTCTAAAAATAGAAGTTCTAATTACGTCCGTTACAACAACATGAATTTTATTGTTTATGCGACAATCTCACAACTAATAGAGGTACGATTTAACATTTCTAAATTTTGTGTCACACAACTGGTAAAAATATGACCAACCACTTTTCACTCTTAAAAAATTTTTCACGTCGGAAATTTATTGTTTTAAGAAACAATGGTTTGTATTAAGCCTACGTCTCTCAAATGTATAAGAAATTTAAATTATTGCCCTTAAGGTAAGGTAAACCATATTAACATTAACATAGAAAAATGTTGCTATATTAGTTTTTATAAAAGGCTCGTAAGAATTCCAACAGTGTACCATATTGATAATATTCAACTTGAATACAAAAACATATTAAAAGATTTAGGTGTTTATTTTGATGAGCGTGTAACTTTCAATGACCATATAGTGAGAAGTCCTAAGAATAGTATAAAACTGTTGGGTTTCGTTTATAGAAATTGTCAAGATTTGTCACTAGAGGCGCTAAAAACTATTTATATAAGTTTAGTTCGCTCGAATCTTGAATACGCAAGTGTTGTATGGTCTCCCTATTATCGCGCATATGTTAATATCATCGAACGCGTCCAAAACAAGTTCTTGAGAGCGGCAGCTTTTAAGATGGGGATTGATTTTCGCGACTACCACAGAGAGAACATACTCCAACGCACCGAATTAATTACGCTGGAACAGAGGAGAGTATACTTGGATGTATGTTTTGTGTATAAGGTAATAAAAGGTTTGTGTGACAGTGGAGGATTGCTATCGAGAATTCGACTGAATGTTCCTAGTCGAGTTTTAAGAGAGCATAACATTTCATTTGGATTATCATAGAACTACATATGGATTAAAAATGACATTGAATAGAACTCTTCGTACTCTTAATGATATGAGTAGAACTGTAGACATTTAAACATAATACTATGATATATGTCAAGACTGTAAATCTGTTTTTTCTTTTGTATCTTATGTTGCGATCGTCAATTAAATCTGTTCTCTATTCTAATGTTCGAATGTTACTAACTAGTTGTAAATATTTTTATTTTGTTTGATAGATAAGTATCTAATTGTAAAATTATTCAATGGGGTATCCCGTAGATTTAATAAAAAAATATTCAGTTATTACTATTTTTAACAGCTATTTTCGAAATTCAAATCATCTTATGGTATCGTCATTACTAATTATTTAAAAGTACAATGAAAAACATATTTAGAAAAAGCAAACTTTTATTTATATTTGCAATTATTATTATAAAAATAATAACAAACTTTCTTTAATTTAATATCTTGTCCAGTTTTAATAGTCAAGCGTATAAAACGGTTTATTACATTTCTTAAAAATATATATTATCTTTAATTTACTTGTAAAGCTTCGCGTGACAATATAGTGACAAAATATATCGCCTAAATAGTTTTGCTTCTATGTAGAATGCTACAAAATCTAACATCACAGATATGTTTACTATGTAGTAACCTATATAAGTTTATCCTCATTAGTATAATTTTTAAAGGGATTTCTAAGAATCACTATACATTTACTTGCAGTAGATTTAGTTTTTACACAATTAAGAAATATACCAATTGTAAAAAATACTAAGCACGATTTATTGCAACCTTATTATTAACTTCTATGTAGAACACGACAATAAATAGAAAAATCACAGTTATCGTTACTCCGCAGTAACCCTCAAATTGGTCCAGCCAATTTCAGCTCTGATGGTTTTTATACATGTCACAAATGATTTTTACAATTGGAATATTTCCTATCGTTTTTCTAAAGAACAGATCTTCTATTCCATCGGAAGAGATATTTCTTATGGTGCTTAAAAGTAGAAGCATCTTGCCGAATCTCAATTGATCGTGAGGTCTTGTAGCTGCTATATATTTATTAAGGGTCATCTGAGCGTCGTTTGAAATTTCTTGAACCCTTGTAGGTTCCACTAATTTCTGTTTTTCGGAAGACGAACTATGGAAGGAATAGTTTGATTTAAACAGAGATATAATCCTTAGACACGAAAACTCATTAGGGTCCATTTGAAATTGCTTAGCATGTGCTAGCGTTTCTTGGAACTCTTGAACTTGTTGAAGAAACAATGTTTGTTTTTCTTTTTTAATCGCATCGCTGGATGCCACCAACGCCGTTAGATCTGTAAGGGGAAGAAATTGTGCTGCTCCTAAGATAAACAGCTCTTTCCAACCTTCTTCGAGTAGCAACAACTGATCGCATAACCGTAGACTGGTAAAAAAGGAGAGACTCTTCGTCCATTGAACGTTCATAAAGAGTAATCGTGCAGCTGACTCACAGATCGATTCTGGCGTCATCATACTTGGAGGTGGAGTAACTGGAGGGCTCATTAGAGGAGGTGCTTGATAGGACACTGTTTGGTGAGGCAGCTGAAATTAATAAGAAGATTATTAGTGTGGTAATTAAAAATTTATAATTTAATTTTGATCGATGTAAAGATATAAATATTTTGAAATTGTTAGGGTTATTTTTTAGTGATAATAATAATTAGTTCATTGTGCTAATTTGATTGAGAGACAATCATTTCTGCTAATGTTATTTGTCTAGTTCGTTAATCATTGAATAATTTCTTTCTGCTTGTTTTCATCTCAGGATGTGCGTATTTAAATGTATGCCATTTCCATAACATCATGTCATGTCACAGCCTAAGCAAAAACTAATTTCTGATTTATTTCGCAAATAGGATATTTAGAATTACCTTTGAATAGTATTGTCAAATGCTGCGACGTTTCATTACTTTTGTATAATACGCTAATCGGATAAGACAAGTCAAACCTAAAGGATGTCAGGAGATGACTTCATATGATGTAATATATATACACAATCGTCTCATTCATAACAAAAATATTATAAATAGACCAAGAATTTTACTACCTTATGGTATTTGTAACCGCCTGGTTTATTCTTAATTACATTTAATCGTTTTTGATTATTTCAAATATCTACTGGCTGTAAAAATTATGAAATTCATGAAAGGTTATGTAAATTATAATTGATTTGAGTTTTCGACAAATTGATGAAAAAAGTTTTTACATATAAGTCGCTAGGAACGGACCAAATTCCAGGAGCATTGGTATACGCGAAAATAATAATGTACTTATCCGATCTTCATTTGTTTTCAAGTTATAGCGTAATAGAAAAAATTTATCTAGCGAGATTGTTGTTATTGTTGTGACAGTGATTTAACATTTATTTTTACGATTGAAGTGATACAAAATGCCATACACTTTATTCTAATTTAGAATATGCAAATATAGTGTTTGTTTATGGTTTTTATAATGGGAGTGATAAAGTTGCTGTTGAAGACTATTATCAATAGTTTCCACATGAGAGAAACCCTGGTAAAAACGTATTAATCAGAGTTTTCAACCAACTGTAAGAGATCGGAAAGCTTCCCAGTGCCGGTGCAAGATATTCTGGATTTAGTAGAAGAAGATACAATGTTCATGAAGAATTGCTAGTCAATTGGACACTTCACAAAAAATGGTAATAAACACACTACACGAGCAAGACCTATATCCATACCATTCATGTATACAGGGTGTTATGGCAATGACTTATTATATTTAAACCGGCAAATCCTGAGAGGAAAAAAATAACCATAAATGACGCTTTGAATTACTAAGCGAAATATACACTTTATATGAAATCTGAAAATTTACGTGGCCGTTACTGATGACGTTCGCAATCCATAATGTATTGAGGCAGTCTCAAGTTTCAAAAGAGGTCAGCGCATTGTAGGCGGTGTTGTCATATTACAACACAGAATTTTAAACGCACGTTTTCAGTTTTTTACAACAAGACGATTTTGATCCGAATTATCACTTCTTTTTCAATCTTTTTAGAAAAATAAAACTACAATTTTAAGGTACATACTCTTTACCTTCGATCTTATTTTAAAATAATCCGTTTTATAATTTCCTTAAAAAAATAAAACGCACAAAGTATGTTTGGCAACAGAACCAACAGTAGATAATATCACATAAATTTGAAATCACATCACAACATTTATGATTATGAATTATTTCACAACAGAAAAAATCGAGTTATGCTACAACTAACAAAACGTTTAAAATTTGTAAACATCAAGCACGCGGAATCCTCGGCAACGTCGTTCCAACATCGAGTATCGAAACATACTGAAGCAACGATACGGAAGGTTAAATATAACAATATGCGCGCGGCGGTTATCCAAGCGAGGGCGAGACAACGCGGCACATTTCTCTCATTATGTCAAGCAACATATGGACGTAAAATTTCCAGGGTTTTGGATTGGTCTAGTGGTTAGTTGGCCGCCAAGATCTCCAGACCTCACAATACTTGACCCCTTGTTTATGGGGTTAGTTCAAAAATTAAGTTTACAAAGTGGTCACTCGGAATGCACTAATTCGATGTATTAGAAAAATTGCAGCCGATATTAAAGAAAGGCATGAGAGCAAGCAGGTATCCTTATTAGACGATATTTTTAACATTTAGAACATTTATTAAAATAACGCTATGATTAAAAACAATTTAAAGATTTTCACTTACCCTGGATAATAACAAATTGTTATAGATGTACGGCGCCGGCTGAATAATCGGAAAAGTTGGAAAAACTGGCGTATCCAGACGTGTGGAAGGAGATCCAGAATTTTTGGGTAACGTTAAGTTCAGTACGCCACTGCCTCCCGGAGAAACCATTGGTGGAGGCATGCTTGATGAGTTTGTAGCATAAGCGGACACTGCTCGATGCTGGTGTTCGAAGAAAGAGGACATTGCCCTGCGAAGAGTAGAGTTGCGAGGACCTCGTTCATGTTGAACTGCTGCAAAGAAAGTTATTATTAAATAACGTAATAAATATTTTTTTATAATGCTCCTCATATTTTTTTAACGTGGAGTTTAATGAATATATTTTGACGTATCTACCGGAAATTGTTATTTTAAATATAATTTACTTGATATTATGGCATTTTACGATCCAATGTAAGAAGCTAAATAACTCTTGTTAATAATTTTCTATACCCAGCCCCAACTGAGATAAAATTCATTAAAGGAATTTTTTATATAAAAACATACCAAAGGAAATTTGACCTTGCTTTGTAACTAATGCAGTTAAAGATTTAGAAATTTGAGAAAATTTATAAAAGGTATGGGTCTTTTTATTTCATAAAAAACGAGAAATTCTTTATACAGAGTATTTTAAAAATTATACCTTTCTGGTATAACATAATAAATACTCAATTTTTTATATCATATATCTACTCATAAATTAGGTTGTTTGGGTTTGTTTTGATACAAACCTTCGTAAATATAGTAAATGCTTATTTTCCTAATCAATAGTTCATTAGCTTAACTGAATTTTGGATCATTGGATACATTTTAATTATTGTTTACTGTCTCGCTGTACAGTGTGTCCGTTTTTGGGTAGTTTTACGGGGTATCTCCGTTATTAGTAAAGATAGAAGGATGCGGTTTTCGCAGCACTGTGCTACTTTTTTGTCAAACAGATGCCGTAATCAGAACTTTTTTTGGCCGCCTTGTTTTTGATATACGGGATGTTTTTGAGAATTGTGCATTTTGGGACACCCCCCCCCCCCCCCTTATCTCGGTTACCCCGTAACGTATCAAAAAGAAATAAAATGTTCTTTTGTAGATTTTTACGTAGAATCCGGTGACATACTCAGATTTTTTCTACATTCAATAGTTTTCAAGGAAAATAAACAAATTAGCTTTTTTTTAAATGGGTGAGTTTATCTATTTTAAGTGAAAAAATAAAGAAATAAAAATGATTTCCTCAGATGTCTAGCACAGTTGCGTCCTTGAGTCAATTACTAAAACCCCTACCTAATAGAAGCATGCGAAAACAAATTACTCCCAATATTACAATCAAAATAAAGTCTGTTTAGAGAAGCAAAGAAAATATGGGGTACAATCCTGCGCTTACAAATAAGCCGGAGTTTTTGTTGTGACACCTGGTTTCACCAGTCGAGCCAAAAAGTTAGCGTACTTGAACGAAAGTAATTTTGGAGTACCATAGCCACTTCTTATATTTCGATAGAAAGTTTTTAAGCATCCTACCTCGAAACTGTTTCGATATTGAAGTAAGTAGTTGAACTTCTTAAGAGTAATCCAAAGATCCGATGAAAATAAAATACCGCTTGATTATGTCGCAAGGTATTTGTTCAAGAATTTGCTTTGTTCGTGCAGAGTAATTGATTTATCAATTGACAGCCCTCTGGTTAAAATATAGTCGTTAAATGTTAACCGTTTTAAAGCCCTGGTTATCGAAAAAATAAATGTATTTGTCAAATATAAAAACTACATGTGAAGAACACCTCTTGTCTAAATTTATCAATTCAACAAAATCATCACAAGAGGACACATGTTTTTTGAAACACCATGTATATTTTGGTATGATAAATTTCCCTTAATCCTAACATTATTAAATCATATACATTTTTTAAAATCTTAGGGCAACCTACATTAATTACAATTAAAATTTTCTATTCCTTTTGTCATTAGGAATACTAACTATAACTATTTCAGTGCCATTTGTGGCTTAGTAGATCTAGATTATTCTTACCATCTTTATTCATTCCAACATCTTGGCATTTCTGCAACCTGCAAGCTCTACACTGGTTCCTGTGAGCCTTGTCAATGATACACGAACCTTCTTCTTTGCCTTTGCAGATGTACCTCCTGTTGCGTCGGATGGATCTCTTAAAGAACCCAGCGCAACCGTCGCAAGCGAAAATGTTGTAATGTTTCCCTGAAGAATAGTCGCCGCAGACTTTACAGGGGATATCTAGTATTCGACCTGAAAAAAAATGAAGAGATTACAATTTGTTGAATATATTGCACTAAAAACTGTAAGGGTGCAGTAATTTTCTGAATTAAATGCCCATTTTTCTGTTTGTAATATCTCGAATCATGATCGTTTTATTCTAAACATTTTGTACAAAATACTAATTCTAAAACAATATATTAAAGATCACAGGAATTAAAACAGATATCTGTTTGAAATATTGATACTCCTGTAAACGATGCTGACCTTTTTAATAAATATATTTTTACTTACACTTCCGGTTAGAACGGAAGTTAGGTTAAACATTGTTATTTGAAATATAATATAATAAAAATCCAAGAAACTTTTGTTAACAATTTCCTATACCGATCTCCAACCGTTCCTTAGATGAGAAAATTCAATGAAGGATTTTTTTATAAGAAACATGTCAAATCTGACCTAACTTCGTAACTAATCCCGTTAAAGATTTAAAAATTTGAGAATATTTAGAAAATATATGGATCTTTTTATTTTATAAAAATACTAGACTTTTTTATACAGGGTAATTTAAAAATTATACACTGAGCGAAAATTCGAGTTGATATAACTCAAATATGAGTTGTCCTAGACCGAAGCGTGTTGCTAATAGGGGACAGCCCAGACCTCTGAATTACGGCAACCAAATCGAAGAAATTGCATCAACTCACTATTCATAAGTTATGATAGCACAGAAGATGGGTTATTTTATGCGTTGGAATAGCTCACGCCCCACCGTCCTAAATTATTGGTGGGCTACCGTAGCTTCCAGTATGTGAATTGTGATGCGTTACTAGTCGGGCTAGATTAATTCATGATTCGAGCTATCAAAACTTGACATTTAGATTGTTCTAGCTTACGATGGTGGCTGGAATAACTCACTCTTTGGGCTACCAGACTCCAAATTTTGGACTTCCAGTACCTAACTTGTGGACTATCGGAACTCAAAATATTTCTTTGATTTAACTCCTGCATATTGTAGACTCAATTGCCTTTTGTTTTTTCAAAATATGACATTTTTATTGTGTATTTAAAAAAAAAATAATCAAATGAATTATGGACAGGAGAGTATACTACGGCTAAGAAACCATGCGGACGAAGTGATGACGATTGCTTATAAATATTAAGGCTCCATTCAATAATAACAATTTGTAGGCATCTCCCTCCTGTCCCTCCATTCTACGCCAACTGACCAAAATTATGCAAAACACAAATTTTCACGCACAGAGAACCAAGATGAAAAATCCCGCAAACGGCGCAACGGCCAACAGGTGTCTACACGCGCGATTGAAGGAGAATTGACGAATAACAATGGAATGAACCGCGCCAAACCTGCACGGGCATGAATTCGGAACTTTCCGTGACCTTACGATCTTGCGTTTTACCCTCGATATGGGGTTTTAGAGCACGTTTCCTGAATTATTCCAACTCAAAATAATTTACACATGGTAATGAGTTAAAATAATGCACGTCCTGGTCCAATTAGTAAGTATTCCCAACCAAGAAACTGAGTTCAGGTAACTCATAAAATAGTTACAAGATGAGGAATTGTGGTGATCCCAAATATGTTTAAAATGTTGATAAAAAATCTATTTCTGAGTTGAGGCCAACCAAAAGAACCTGAATTACTGTAGCGTTTTTAAATAATTTGTGAGAATTCGTAGGCTCAGTTAGAACAACATAGAGAGGTGGGTTGAGGTGGCTCCAATACTGTAACCCACGACATTGGTAAATGCATTTTTGACAGTGTAGCTTTCTGGTGTAATATAATAAATTCTTCAATCAATATCTAAACTTAAAAACTACAACATTCATGTACTGTGCAATTAGATAAAGAATGTAATTCCACACGTAACGGTACATTAAAATAATTATTTTTAAAGATAGTAAAGAAATAATTAACTTTTTGGTTTTAAAGTACCAGTAGTTTATTTTTAGTTTAAGGTTAAAAAATAGTTAGTTGTGGGTTAAACAAAATATAGTACCTAGCAGTAGGATATAGTTTAAAAATTAGGTCAATGTCATATCTAAGACTACAGTAAAGTGCATATGTAAGCGACCTTAATTATTGTTGTTTTGACTAGTCAGTATATCCTTTCACAATATTATAACTTATTAATCTAGGATACAGTGCGGATCCATAATTTATTTATAATTCTAATATGTTTTGACTTTGGAAAGATAATTCCAATGATAACAAAATCCTTTCTAATCTAATTTTTATCCGTCTTTAAAATGCCAATAACTTAGTTTTATAGAAATAGTAATCCTTTTCATTCATGGAATAAATGAAGATCCTTGAGACAATAATAATAATTAATATGTACGATACGTGTACATTGATCATTGTTAAAAAAAATGATTAAAAGAGAGAAGACACTTTCCACACGTGTAGTAGATATTCCCGAACAAACCCATCTTCAAATCCTATGGATTTTCCTACATTATTTTCATGTATATATATAGAGGGTGTCCCCTAATTAATGGGACATGGAAAACCCACAGACTCCTTACGTGAAAATATTAGGGTTTAATTATACTTACCTATATCCGAAAGTTGATATTAACTGAGATACAGGGTGTTAAAGTTAAAACTTCATTTTTGTTCCTCTCTAATAACTTTGAGAGAAACTAATGGTTTTTTACAAAATTTGGAAATTATGGTTTTTCTAGAACGAGAAATTGATTTTTATATGAAATTTTAATGTACACTTAGGGGCACTGTCTGCGGCATTATTTGCACATTTATTAGGTCATAACTTGTTAGTACCTCAGTGTATTTAAGTTTTTGATAAAAATAATACCTTTCTCATATTTATTACGTAAAAAAGGTATACTAAGTACAGGTCGCCCAGAGTTACCGTTTCGGAGATATTTACATTTAAATTGTTTAGTGCACCCTGTCCAATTATTATTAATTTGCAAACAAATTTTTTTCTTAAAGTAACTTATGAGAAAACAAATAAGATTTAGAAGTGCAGTTTCTGTGGAACAGAAAACGTTTCATTTTTTAGTTTATCGTAAGTTTGTGATTTTGCTGTTGGTTTCTTTCGACACGATACTTTTTAGGGTCAAAGTTATTTTAATTAAAGTAAGTTAAAGACCAATCCAACTGCTGTATTTATTATTCCCAATTATCATCACTAGAACATTAATTATCATGTAAAAGTGAATTGGTAAGAAGTAACAAAATATTATTTGCTTGCCTGAGCTAACGCACTAAACAATTTAAATGCAAATATCTCCGAAACGGTAACTCTGGGCGACCTGAACTTAGTATGCCCTTTTTACGTAATAAATATGAGAAAACTGTTATTTTTATTAAAAACTTAAATACACTGCGGCACAAAAAAGTTATGACCGTAAGAATGTGCGAAAAATGCCGCAGACAGCGCCCTCTACATTGTATATAGAAATTTCACAAATAAATCAATTTCTCGTCCTAGAAAAACCATAATTGCCAACTTTTGTAAAAAACCGTTGGTTTCTGTCAAAGTTATTAGAGAAAAACAAAAATTAAGTTTTAACTTTAACACCATGTATCTCAGTTTATATCAACTTTCGAATATAGGTAAGTATAATTAAATCCTAATATTTTTACGTAAGGAGTCTGTGGTTTTTCCATGTCCCGAACACCCTGTATATATAATACGCCCCAAGAGTTAGGTCTGTTCCTTTCGACTTACCCTGTATCTTGATCTTATGTTATGTTAAAGGCATATCCAAGTTGTCTGAATCTGTACATAAGTTCAGTAATTTTTTTTAAAAAGACGCAAAAAATGCTCGAATGTTTGAAATTAAATTTCCCGTTGCTGAAGCTAAAACTAAACTAATCTTGAAGCAATTAGCTCCTGACCTCTTCATAGATGACATATATTTGAATCAATTTGTAGAAAAACGTATACTAAATTATGAAATTAAAAGTAGTAACAAGATAAAAGTTTCATTTGCTTACTTACTTATGTTTACAATTGTCATTTCGATATATGCACAGAATCTTATAAAAGTAAATTAACTTTTTTAATTAATAAACCTTCAGGTTACCGTCTTAAAGTCAACTAAATAATCAGACACCTTACATTCCGACTAAATAAAAGATCAATAAGTATCGAAATAATAGATAAGTCAAATATTTGTTTGTTTTAAAAATAAAATATTAATGATTAGATAGATAGCGGATTTTAGCATTAAAACTTAACAAGACTTTTTATAGGTGTAATAATTACGGGATTTTTATGTGATATACCACTTAACTTTAAAGCATAGAGTGGGAACGTACAGGGTCATCCAATCTGGTCTGAACAGGGGGGTCTATTTTTGAGTTTCCCTGTATTTTTTCAACCAATATAGCCATCTAAGTTTACTTGGTGTAAAGTTGTTATTCCTTCAATGGAACAACCTGTAATTTTCTTATTTTTATAAGAGTTCTTTCATGATTCCCCAATATATACAGGGTGTTCCTTAATGACGTGCTAATATTTCAGGGTGTGATTCCTTAGGTCATTTTATAAAGAAAAGTTCATATGAACAAACATTAATATCTCCGAAATTATTTTAGATATTATGTTCAATTTTGGAATGTAATAAATATTACAACAATATAACAGAGATAAACAAATGAATCAGAAGAAAATGTAAAGGAAACTTGATACTATTATTTGGCTGTATCTACTAGTGTTGTGATCGCTCGAGCGAAAAACCGCTTGATCACTCGATTATTGAAATAACCGACATCGCTAGATTATTAAAAAAACCGCTCGAGTTATCTATTCAGGCGAAAACCGTCGCTCGTCACTTATTATCATTCACTCGATACCCGAGCTTCGCTTGGCGCCGGCTGAAATGTACCGCTGTAGTGTGATCGAGTTAAAAAACTGCTCGTATATTCGAACAGTTTCCCGCTCGATAAGAAATACTCTAGTTATAAATTCAGGCGAAAAACCGAACAATATCGCCGGTCACTTGATAGACGACCTTCGGTCTATGCGCCGCGCCATCCGATTGGCGACGTTTGACTTTAACGCTGAGCAAGTACACGACATACGTCTTTCTTAAAGTCACATGTGCATATAAAAAAGTATGCCGAATCCCTTAGCGGAGTCATCGCGACATGAATTTTGTAAAGTTTTGTTTTAACTCTGGCTAGCCAGCGGAGTAGTTTAGGTCTCCGATTGTAAATATTAAAAAATTAAAGGATATAATTTTAAAATTTTGAATTACTATAAACACGAGAAAACTTCTCAAAAATAACATAATAATAGAAATTGTTAATGAAATATAACAAAACGAACAAAATGGTTAACAAAATATAAAGAAAAATTTGTTGGTAATCTTATAGTAAACATTTTTAAATCCAAACAGAAACTTTTTATTATTAAACTCAAGAAGACTTCTTAAAAATAACATACATTATAGAAAATGTTAATGGAAAATACGAAAACGAGCAAAATAGTTAACAAAACATAGGTATCGACAAATTTTTTGGTAACCAAAAGTAAGCATTCTTAAATTTAAACAGGAACTTTTAGGTAACTATGAATACATGAGTACATGAATTTAAAAAAAATAATAACCAATTTTCTTATTTTGCCAGTCGCGTAACTAAGCCTCAATTTTTGAAGTGCACACATTGGGCACCTGATAATTTAAAGTGGAAGAATTTGACAAGCTATTTTAAATATCTACTTAATTTATGCTCGTAGATTGAGAAAGATGTGAAGAAGAATAACTCTTGGTAATACTTCTTGTTCGGGTTAAAAACGCACAATAATAAACCCGAACAATAAATACATATTTGGTGATTTTTTGCAGTTTTTTGTTTGGTATCGAGACACGTGGTAAAAATTCTTTATTCACAAATAAATAAATTTCTGGAAATATTTTGGTGGCTACTACATTTTTTTTAGCTAAACCTGTGTCCACCCGTAGTTACGTAAACGGCTAGGCTGCCGTCGAGCAGTCGGTGACGTCATCGCTTGGTGAATTGGAATTTCAAGCGATTCACTCGATTATTAAAATCGGTCGAGTATCAAGTACTCGATTATTAAAATCATCGGTTTTTCCCAACACTAGTATCTACAATAACATAGAATGCCTAGTAAAAGTCAAAGTCTAGGATTTTTATTAATTGAAATGCAATGACAATTGCGGATGATCATAATTTTTTATAAAAGTGGAGAAACTTCAATGGGGCTCAGTGGATATATTTTGTGGAATTTAATGGGAACATGTCAGTAAATGCAATTTTGTATTGTTTATTTGAGGAGCCAAAGTCATTACACGACCGCAAGCGGAGGATGGCTTTTTTTTCGTGAAATTGTCTTATTTTTATTATTCTTTTTTAAATTGTAGGTAAATTTATTGTAAATATCGCACATCCCTTTCGTACGTAATGCCGCGTGCACACTAAATCAACAAAACAGTAACATAATATTTTTCAACAATTTAGAAATAAATCGGAAACATTTTACCAACTTTTATGTATTGTTTTAGTTTTTGGTAGCTTATTCCCGTTGCGGAGCGGTAAACATCAAAGGGTTTCTGGTTTGTTTCATTTCCGGCAACACTGTCAGTGGGGTGTGTCCGTAGTGTAAAACAAGTACAAAAACGAAACGCAGCAGCACTAACAGGTAGAGGTTGTGAACTATCGATAGTCGCACCATCGATAGTTTATCTATACTGATCCACTTACTCTCAATATTTAAACGATAGTTTGTAATTCATAAAACCCCAAAAAAGGTTGTTACTCGCCCCCACACCCCCCGAAATGTTTGTTTGCTTGTCAGGTGGTATTATATTATACAGGGTGTTCCTTAATAACATGCTAATATTTAAGGATGTTACTCTTGTGGCTCCATTTTCAGGAAAAAAATTCATATGAACATACGTCCTAAACGTCGTAACTTTTGAGATACAGGATATTAAAGATTTTTATGTTTATTTAATAATTTGACAACTAAACTAGGTAGACAACTGTCATAACTTTTTACAAAATAAAATCTGCAAATGAAGGAATTTAATTTTTTTATTCGAAAAATGTACGTCAAAATTAGGAGACGACATTTGCATAGGAATGAGAATTTCAAAATTAATTTTTATTTAAAAAAAGAAGTGGTTTCAAAAATACCGAGGGCAATTCCCGAGTGCCTCTTGATGAATAGAAAGTGTGTCCCAAAATTCACGAAAATATCTAGAGCAGTATCACAGATATTAATAAAAAAGGAGATTATTTGAACATTATGTACCTAAAAAGTTAACACGGTTAGGACATATATGTTCATTGAAGTTTTTTCCTGAAAATGGACTCAAAAATAGCATACTTAAATATTAGCATATTATTAAGAAACGTAGCTTTACGGACTAGTACACTATAAAAAATGGTCTAGTTTAGGATACCAAGATCTTAGTCTCAATAACAAGAAAATGCTGCTGCTGCTCTTGCATGCGGTGTGAAATCATTTTTGGGCGCCTATATTTTTAAATACACATTTTGTCATATTAAGTATCATTTAGGTAAGTATTTAAAAACCTACATTTTAGGATCGCCCCCCTGTGGCTATGCCAGCTATGTGTTTGATTTGGTTTTATTTCGTGAAACATAAAGGTTGATAAAATGTTTCCGATTTGTTGCTAAATTGTTGAAAAACATTGCGTTACTGTTTTGTTTTTATTTTGTTGGTAAAACACGGAACAAAACCAAAACTACATATATAGTGAAACCTCTCTTAGGCGGACACCGACAAGACCATCTAAATGTGTCCGCCTAATAGAGGTGTCCGCCCATGGGAAATTTGTTATTAGGTAATATGTAAATGCAAAATTAATACTATGCATATGTATGTACCGGGTGTCCCACTAAGAATGGCTCTCGGCCGTATCTCTGAAAGTGTTAGTCGTATGGCTTGCGGAAAAATTTTTTAATATGAAAAGTGATCATAAGAAATTGCTGGAAATTATTTTCAAGTTTCTCAGTCGAGCGCTAGAGGGCGCAACCGTAACGGTAAATCCGTAAAGCTTAGTTTTTTCAAAAGTTGCCGCGTTAAGGTATATTGAAAATAGCATTTTCGTATACTTTAAGGTTTTATGAAGAAAATTTACTTATAACATATTTTTGTCACTTTTAAAATAAAGTGGTGGGGGAAGGTTGAACATTACTTTAAATAAATGCCTACAACTCCGGGTTCGCTCAACAGAATTTAGTGAACTTTGTTTTGTTAAAAAGAGGTTCCATTACTCTATACTTTACTGTATAAACTATGACAATATGACTTTTAAAGTAAGCGCTAGAGGGAGCTATTTTACAACTTAACAAACATTGCGCATTTTTTCAAAAATTTTAAATACAACAGTATATTTAATTTTACTTCATCACAAAGATCAATAAAAGCCTAAAGAACTGGCGAAAACCACAACTTGATATCTTTTTTCAAACCGAAGATATGAACAAGAACAAAAATAAACACGGAAAAATATGATTATATTTAAGTTTCAACGGTACAGGTTTTTTCAAAAGTCAAATAGGCCTTGGAAAAACAAAATCTAATTTAAAATTAGGTGCTTTCCCGTCAAAGTTGTTATTTGACTTTTGAAAAATCCTGTACCGTTGAAACTTAAATATAATCATATTTTTCCGTGTTTATTTTTGTTCTTGTTAATATCTCCGGTTTGAAAAAAGATATCAAGTTGTGGTTTCGGCCAGTTTTTTAGGCTTTTATTAATCTTTGTGATGAAGTAAAATTAAATATACTATTGTATTTAAAATTTTTGAAAAAATGCGCAATGTTTGTTAAGTTGTAAAATAGCTCCCTCTAGCGCCTACTTTAAAAGTCATATTGTCATAGTTTATATAGTAAAGTATAGAGTAATGGAACCTCTTTTTAACAAAACAAAGTTCACTAAATTCTGTTGAGCCAAACCGGAGTTGTAGGCATTTATTTAAAATAATGTTCAACCTTCCCCCACCACTTTATTTTAAAAGTGACAAAAATATGTTATAAGTAAATTTTCTTCATAAAACCTTAAAGTATACGAAAATGCTATTTTCAATATATCTTAACGCGGTAACTTTTGAAAAAACTAAGCTTTACCGATTTACCGTTACGGTTGCGCCCTCTAGCGCTCGACTGAGAAACTTGAAAATAATTTCCAGCAATTTCTTATGATCACTTTTCATATTAAAAAATTTTTCCGCAAGCCATACGACTAACACTTTCAGAGATACGGCCGAGAGCCATTCTTAGTGGGACACCCGGTACAAATAAACATAACATAACAAAAATAATTTCAGTTAGGATGTAGTACTAAAAAAATTTAATAACGTAGTTTGACATGTTTGCGCTTTATACTTGCAATCTAGAAAATGTAATTCCAAGTCTGATAACAATTATATTGCTGTAGAGTCGCCTCTATTCTTTTCATACTCTTATAATTCCTTTACCATGGCTTGTTTATAATTGGTGACATTTGTTTGATTACTGCATTCAACTTCTTCATGAGAGTCGTCATATAGTGATGTGGTTTCAGTTTGGACTACATAATCGGTAGGAATGGGGTCACTATCATCTTCTAATAGCACATTGCTCTCAATGTTAATGAACTCGCCCAAATCATTGTTATCAAATTACAAACTTCCACAACATCAATATTCTCTTTCAGACTTAAAACGCGACATTTTTGTGCCATTGTTTACGATTTTAACCTTACAACTCACAAATTAACGACGGACTGCTGTCGGGGAATCACACATACTTTCATTCGGCGAAGTCGTTTCGCTCTGCCACGCGCATACGCGATTGGTTGCCGGTCTGTCTTTAGAGAGATTTTGCACCATACTTATTCGTCTCCCAAACACTTTTAACAAATTTTTGTCCGTTTAAAGCAGGGTTTTCGCACTCTTTGTATGAAAATAGCCTGTCTGCATTCGTCCAAAGGAGAGTTCGCCCAAGAGAGGTTGATTTTCATTAAATTTCATATACCTAGTTCCGGACTATGAAAATATGTCAGCTTAATAGAGATGTCCGCTTATTAGAGGTGTCCGTTATGAGAGGTTTCACTGTAGTTACTAATTTTTTGACATTTTGTCTCGTCAATGTGGACGCAATGTTTCGTTTTGTTTTGTTTCCACAAAGTTGCTAGCTTGTTGTGTTTCTGTCTTGCTGGATGTTTTTGTTTTGTGTGGCATATACAATGCCATTTACAACATTCATTATGTAATGTAGATACTATATAAAAACTAATTGATTCTTAATTGTCACTCCAAAACTCCAAAAATCCTTGGAGGAATATGATTCTATTTTATTATTATCTCTACAATGATTCTGTGCATGTATCATAAGACGAGATCACAAACTCATTAGCAATATTACAGGTGTGTCATTCTATAAAATGTTTAAGTGTTTTTGTTCAAATTATAAAAACATTGAAGCTTCCTAAAGATTTAATTAAAATGGAATTAAAATTGTGATAATATTAGCTCTCAATTTCCCCAGTCATACTTAAAACATAAATATTAAACTGATAAGTTGTTGCAGGATATAATATTTTATCAATATAAATGGATAAAACAATATAGTTGTTGCTGATGTTGCAAAAAAATTAAGAAGCGATAAACTATTGATCCTTTTATAGTTTGATCCGCTTTTCCTGTATTTAAGTATTTGCTTAATAAATTTATAGGTACTATAGACAGAATATTAGGTATTAGTGCAGTATTACTGGGAAACCTTAGTAAATATAGTGGAATTAAGAAGTCGTCGCGATTTTTAAAGTCTTTTCTGATAACGAAAAAGATAATTTTTGCAAATTCGAAGGTGCACTTGGAGATTTTTCGTTTATTTTAAAACAAACATTAAAATTCAAGTGTAAGTAACCCAACTGTAGCAGACTACCTTTATAAGAATTGATTAAGATATATTTATGATTCATAACAGTGTCATAAAAGCTCTCTGCAAATTTATTGTATAAGGGTCTCCCGTGATGCAATTTTGGTTATAAAGTCGAATAGCTGCAACGTTACTGTGTCTGAATATTCTTACAATCATATTATAAATATGTTTTTTTCTATTTGCGTTTCATAATCTGTACATTATGAAATGCAAAAAAATTGAATAACCTTCCACTTTATGAAACTGAACTTTTATTTTATGTTGGCAGCAAGTAGGGTTAGAATTTTAGGCTTACTTGATTTCGTTAAAATTATATTTCTAGGCATTATGGATTCGATAAAAATGTTTAGGAAACTTTAAAATACGAACCTTTAACCTTGCAAATAGATCATTTTTACTAGATATTTATCTGAAATACCTATACTCGGAAATATATAACATGCTGACGGTGTCCGTCAACTAATTTCTAGTCACAACTATAAAAGAACATAACCTAAAAATAATAGAAATATTTTCCAGTTTATGCTCTATTTCTAAAGTTTTATTCAATAAAGTACTATTTTTATTTTTAATTCAATATAGTATTATACATATTACTTTATATATACATATTTATAGTTACTGTAGACATTTCCTGGGCATTAATTGTTATTCTTGTCAGATATTTTCTTGTTTTCATTCTAAACATGACTAACTCTAACATAAAATAGGAATTTTGCTTTTAACACCATCAAAAAATGTTGCATCTTTCTAATTTTGTTTATACGCCTCTTTTATTTATGTTCAAATAGTTCTGACAATGGTTTAAATAAAATGAACCGAAACATTGACTGAAAATTGGATTTTCATTTCAAAACTGACCGAGACCCAGAAACAAACTAGGTACCTATAATTTGTTAAAAAACGGTCAAGAAAACAAAACTAGAATTATATATTATTTTGTTCAATATTTTGAACTTTGTTCTGCTCGCACCATAACTCAAAGTATTGCATAGTATTTTTAAAAGTTTTTCTAGATTATCTTCTGCAATTTCTCGTATTTCTGACAAAGTACAACTTTCTTCCTGGCTCATTTTTATTAACTTTAAGAATATATTTCTTTTCAATTATGACGGATGGAAAGAAGCTTTGTTGTGTTCAATTGTTTCTATCATGGTATATTTGATATTTGTAACATTTTATTTAATTGTAAAAGTATTGCCAACCGAAAAAGAAAATATTAATTTAAATGGAAAAAATCTATTATATTTTTTAAAGTTTTTCATACTTTAAAGACCCAAATAGAACAAATATTATAAAATACACGATTCATAAGACAATTAGATCACTTGTACTTTAGAAAACTCCCCGCTTCGCGGGTCGCTTGTACGCATGCTAAAAAATAATGTATTATGAAACTTGTATCTAAATCTACTATTTTTTTATCTATTTGGGTTTCATATGGCTACATTATGAAATGCAAAAAAATAGTGTTTATTAGTGTTTGTTTGAAGATTATAGAGACAATGCTTTATCATGAGTGATAGACCTATTTTGGGCTTCTATTGTCTTCTAGAACACTTAAGATATCTTACTTAAACGGCGATAGTTACAAATGAGGAAGTTCTTAAACAAATCAACAGGGAATGCGAACTGTTTGAGATAATTAAGAGGAGGAAAACATCATGAGGAGTGAAAGATGCTGATTCTTGCAGCTGATGATCGAGGGCAAGATTGAAGGCAAAAGAGGGATAGGAAGGAAGAATATGTCTTGGCTGAGAAACATCAGGCAGTGGACAGTGATACACGATGTTCAGCCACTGATGATACATACCGCAAGAGACAGGGATGCAATGAAAAATGTTATCACGAACATTCATTAGTGGATATGCACCAGAAGAAGAAGAATTGTCTTCTATTGATTTATAACACAACGTTTCGGTAGAAACCATCAACAGAAAAAAATCATGTAATTTCCATTTAGAACAACTAAACTTAACACTAGATCAATATCAAATCAACATATATAAACGTAAAGATGCGTAAAAATGATCATTTCCACAATATTTAAATGAATAAAATAATTATCTTCGGATATATGGCAACGCTGTAACCGCTGTCTGATTTTTACTAAGGGGCGAAACCATACAAGACTTTTCCACAGCCCGTCTTTAAGCTAACAAGAAATAATTAGGTCTAAATTGATTGAAATGTAAACAAATTCAAGATAATTTCTAATAGCGACTCGTTATAGGTTCCATAAGATATATCGGTAAATGTGTTTTGTTAAATTTGACATCCTACCCTAAAACCAAAATTTCGTTAGTTGCATTTTATTTCTTATGTAGTTCCGCTCTTCGTAGCGCCGTTAAAACGCACAGAAATTTGTCATTTACACTGCCGCGAAACACAAGGAGAGAAGATACCGCGGCGTTTGCGTTTTTCTAATAAACAAACCCGAACAAACCCGTGGCAAAAATTTACAACGTATGTAAAATAGATGGGAAAAATGCAACTGAGTACAATATTTTTTTACAGGCTACTTTCAGTCCTTAGCATATAACTTACTAAAATAAACTATTTGCCTGTAGAAACGATTATAATTTGCGAAATATATGTTACTTCCTGCATAAGAAAGTAATTTTAAAAGTATTTTTTCGATTATAGCTGCAGTATTCAAATTTGAATTTACGGTCACGGCAGAAAATGGTACAGGTCGGCCTAATAGTTTTACAAATATGGACGGTATGTATTTGAATTTGTGTAAAGCGTGCTCCTGTTTAGGTAAGTTCCTTATTATGTTTATTTAGGTATAAACTAGAGCATTGCCTACCTTTTACCAGGCGTATGTTTTTATGTTTTATCGCCCGTCACAGGGTCAAAGGCCAATTTATAAACTCGACGGTGACGATTGACGGTGCAGTTTGACGGTGCTGTTTGACGGTGCCGTAAAAAGCTGGATTTATAAACTTTACGGTGGCGACGATAACCTAACCTGTATTTCTCGGCTTTTCTGTATTTTTATGTGATTATATTAATTTTGGTGTTTATGTGATCTGAATGATACTATCAACACTTATCAACAGTACACTTTAAAATGGTTAATAAGATGGTATAAAATAAAATAATATTTACTAAATATCACGTGACAGGCAAACACGTTTTTGATTGGCTGTGTAAACTTGCTACGAACGTTGCTACGGCCGTCCACCGTGAAAAGATAAAATTGGTCATGTCGGCCGTCATCCACCGTCAAACTGCACCGTCATCGTCAAATATAAATGGCCTTATGCATTTCAATATGTTTAAGCAGTACCGTCACCGTCAAACAGCATCGTCAATCGTCAACGTCGAGTTTATAAATTCAGCTTAACTCAGACCTAGTCTTAATTAAGGGAAAAATACTACACGAAGTCATGCTCTTGAGTACAGATACTCATTTCAGTCTAAAAAAGTTTAAGAAATAGCTTGTATTAGCTGTTATCCACGAATTTGTGCATTTTTGTATCGCAGGTCATGCAAGAAAATGTTACCGGCGATACATTGATGTGACGGTTTGTTATCCGAAGCTATATACAATATTTTTTTATTAACCATTTATAAACCATTAAGGAAAAATATATTTTGATGTGCAAGTTTCGTTTACACCTTAGGTAGATTAAACATAATATGACTAATTTTCTTACTATTTTAACATTCTATAAGGAATATTCCAAAACTTTAAGCCAATATATGGTTGCAGTGGCGGACATACCGTCGAGCCAACCGGGGCAATGCCCCGGGGCCCAGGCCTTAAGGGGGCCCATTAATCCAATTTAAGATTTTGAATAGAACCCGAACAAACCACTAAAAAAAATCTGAAATTAGAAATAACTTAGCTTAAAAAACGTATAGTTTAATAAGAATTGTGGTGTGGATTGAAAGTATTCATTTAAACAGTAAGGAGTTTTCGGTTAACGACTACGTATTTTTGGACTTTGTAAACTTAGTCTTGACTATTCAGTTCTCGAGTCTGTTTAATCGATAAGGATCGAGAGTAGCTTAACAGCTTGGAAAACAATATTGATATTTTAAAGGCTCTGACTGAAATTGAGTTAAAGTCAACAAAAAATGATGAAATTATGAAAGCCTCAAGTTTCGTTGTAATGACTGTTTCCATGTTCAAAACTTTAAATCAAATAAATTTGGCGTCACAAACTTTGCAAAAATCGGATATTGACTTACTTGACTACATCAGTTATAGATCGCGTATACCAACATATTTCTAAAAGGGACCCCGAAGAATATAACAAAATTAAATCCGAAACAATAGACCTTGCCAAAAAGTGGAATATAGAACCCTCGTTTCAAATAAAAAGACAGCCAAGAGTAAAAAGGCACTTTGACGCACCTTCCTTAGATTACCAATTTGAAAACAGGAGACAATATTTTAAAGTTAAAATTTATTATTTTACTATTGACATAATTTGCAATCAAATCAACGACAGATTTTCAGGCATGCTTTCCATCGTTAAAGAAAGTTTCCAGGTTTTGGAACAACAAAATTTGCTGAAAAGTTGAACAGAAGCGATTCGAGAAAAATGCAAAAATTTATCAATTAAGTACCCTCACCTTTTATCTGATAGTTTTGTAAATCAATTCGCTATGATGTATGATTTAAACAAGAACTTAAGTTAGATATAACAGTCAGGCAGTTTTTTGAAATTATAATAAAAAAATATGCTTATCTCGAAGGTGATTTTTTTGAAGTTTACACAGCATTCTTATTATATTTTAGCCTTCCTGTAAAAAGAATTGTTTGAGATCTACAACTGGCGAGGAAAGATTGCGTAAAGCTATATTGACCATATAACAGATTTAATAAATCGGTTCAAAAATGCCAAAGACCGTTTTAGACTTAAGTCCGTACCTATATCCTTATTCCTTATATACTTATTATATAAATAGTTTCGTATTTTATTCCATTATTGTTGTTATTAATTATTTGTTTTTATTAAAGAATATTTTTAAAGAATATTTTTTCAATAAGTACATTTTATTTCCATGAAGGGGCCCATGAACATATTTTGCCCCGGAGCCCAAGTCCCACTAAATCCGCCACTGCAAGGTTATTATAAATAATAGGAAAATGGTTATAGTGACTGATTAAAATAACTCAGTTTCAAATATTGGCGTTATATGATTCGGAAGAGTAAAATTAGCCATGTGACGAGCGTTAAATTATTAAAAAATCGATGATCTTTTGCGCGGACATATATAATTTATCTAATTAGATACTATAAGAAACCTATTAAAAAATTAACAGGTGTTTTTGAGATTATTTATTTTTAAAATACGATTTACTGAAAGTTGCCTGTAAAAAAATATTGACCCAACTGCGGAATCAACACAGTGTTTTAATTTATTTACCACTTAATAAATTATTGTTTGAGCATGCCTATGGTAAGACGCTTTCTCGCATGGTTTTTATACTTTTTCTCCCCCTCGCTCTTCATAAGAAAACGTTCAAATAACACTCACGATTTAACTTCGATTCAAGGAAACTAGGGCGATAGTTACTTTTACTGAGTCGACATATTCGGCTAACGTAGCACTGTAAACTTGTTGCTTACAGTGCTTACCGTACCTACATAGATACTTAGATGCTTCCACTTACTATTGGAAGGGGGACTTTGACTTTGCGACTTCAACTGGAGCTGTTGCGCGTGGTGTTCCAGCCGCAGCATATTATTCACACTAGCACTAATCATCACCAATTAAAAGATCCAATAATTCGGAAAAAAAACGTCACAACGAAACCAAAACACAAAAAACCGCGATCCTTCGTGCGCTACATCAGATATCGAAATGATACCATCAAGCATAGCAAAAGAATTAAAAACTATTCGCTTAAAGGGTCCATCCGAGCTGTATCAAATGAAGATTCATGTCATTTCACACTGCAATTCTCAGTGATTGGTTAGAGGGAGCCCCCTACCAAGCGAAGGGATGATTCAGGCCCTTCCCCTTTTTAGTAGGCCCTTTTTTATTCTGCTAGTTGGTGGGAGGTATAATGAAGTAACCGTGTGAAAGGTTTCCCTTTTTGGTGGTTTACAACACTGCGTGAAGCCAAAAGGCGACTGTAAGGATGAGTTGACGTTGGTGGAAGGAAATAAGGTGTGATTTTTTTAACTAAGTGGGATCCACGAACATAACTGTGGAGCTGTTGTTTATTGAATTAATGTTTGGTTCTATACGAAGAATGCCAGAATCGTCATAAATGAGCTGAAATATTAGAACTAAGAGGATACTTTTATCACTAATATTATCAAGGTTGACCATTCCTGGTGTCTTTTGTGATTTTGTTATGTTTATTCATATAGGCCGTTCATTCCGCCCAGAGCGGCAAATAGCACAAATACACGACAAACCACTGCCGCCTATCCATATGTGGTTAAGCTTAGTACTCCTCGAACTTCATTATTTAAGAATTCTTTCATCTAGAGGGCTTCATCCTTATGGAGCGACCTTCCCGAGGTCGTTTTCCTCAACGAATATAACCTCCAACGATTCAAAACCAACGTAAATCGCTTTTTGCGCACACGCACCACTCCCAGAGTGCCCTAAAGGATTTTTCCTATAGTACTTGTGTTTGATCATAAAAAAAAATAGGCAATTCAGGTTTTGAAAAAATAAGCAAGCAAATAATTTCGTTTTGAGAATAAAAAATATTAAAGTCAATATACGTATTTCTAACGACAATTTTTTTTTTCATATTTTGGGAATATGTATTTTTGTTTTGAGACTATTGTTATTTAAATTACATTTTTGATTTTTTGCGGCGAGAGGCCTATTAGTGGAGTCGTTCCGGTATTCGAAAATCCCTTGACGAAATCGAGTAATTTTTTTTCCCCAATCGATACAGTAGGACAAAAAAAATGTAGAAGGCAAAATTGAAGAGCTTGACAGAGCGCGTAAGCTCGAACAAACCCGATCCCGATATCTCAATGAGTTCGCGAATTAACGCGATTTTCAACTGCAAAACCAATAAAATTTAATTAATTATATCTCGAGAAGGGGCGGAGTTGGGGTATCGTTTTTTCGCGAACTAACGGGTGATACCGAGTACTTTGATGGGCCGGAGGCTGAGGTTGGTGGGGCAATTAGGAGGGGAGTAAGGGGGATTGGAATAATATCTATAGTAGATACCTACTAGGAAGAAAAGAAAACGACAAAAATAATCGGAAAAAGGTTTAATAAACGTAAACAGTCACAACACGTCCACCCCGGCCTAAATAATTTAATGAAAATTAATAGAAAAATACACCTACAAAAAAACTCAATTCATACTATTAATGTTTATAGTATAGTTTTTTTTCAATCAAATTTACCTCGAAATACTTTAATCACATCTTCAGACACGAATATAAAACTTGTTCTATGGTGTCCATTTCCATATTGATATGCCACACCACAACAAAACTAAACAGCCGTTTTTTTTTGTTTTTTTTTTATGATCAAACAGAAGCACTATAGCAAAAATCCTTTAGGGCACTCTGGGAGTGGTGCGTATGCGCAAAAAGCGATTCACGTTCGTTTTGAATCATTGGAGGTAATAGTCGTTGGGAAAAACGACCTCGGGAAGGTCGTTCCATAAGGATGAAGTCCTCCAGATGAAAGAATTCTTAAATAATGAAGTTCGAGGAGTACTAAGCTTAACCACATATGGATGAGCGCCAGTGGTGCGTCGTGTATTTCTGCTATTCGCCGCTCTGGGCCGAATTAAGAGGGCAAGGTCAGTCGAGCACTTTCCATGAAAATATCTGTAAAAGAGAGTCAAATCCCCAACCTGTCTTCGATGTTCTAGCTAGGCTGTCGAGGTTCTTCGTCAGCTCGTGGTCTCCAATCAGACGAATGGCCAGCCGTAAAAAAAGTAAATCAACGAATGGACAAAACTATTATGAGGAAATCAAATAAAAATAACCCGCGCGAAGAGTTTGCTTATTTGCTATTTTCCGAAATGGAATTTCCACCTTGACGTCGTTGACACCCGATGTACCTCTTGCTTGCAATATGTGTATTTAAATTCGCAAATATTAGGAATTTTAGATGGGAAACCTTATTTTAAAATGCATATTATATTCGGACAAAGTGTTTATGTTACTCAAAATAAAACAAAAATATGAGTATTGTAAATATTACTGTTAAAAAAATGGTTTCATTCAAACGAATTTTTTTATATAGAAACAAGTATCTACGTTCGCTGTCAGGGCCATTCCCGAGGAGACCTACAGCTTAACGTGGGATCTGAACCACGATCCTCAGTCATACGCTGCGCCAAGGGCTGCCACACTTGGTTTCTCGCATTGCGGTATGGCCTACCGATTGGGAAGTGCGTACCGTCGCCCACGAGATATCCGATCTCATTTGGCCTGGTTACCGGCGTGAATGGGGTAGGAATGAGGGGGGGGGGGGAAGTGGGGATGATATATATTTGACTTTTTCATATTGTTTGCACGACGCCGGACGGCAACGTCATGACTTATACCACTAAAATCCACCTAGTTCGAATCAGTTTACCGGCCGCGGGGTTTGTTTGAATCTGCGAAGAACTGCCGCTTTAACCACAGAACCACCTGATCCCTTATTTTCAAATTTAGTAAACAATTCTGAGTGGAACCAAATATAGGTATAAAGTGAGGATTTATTTTTTTGTGCGTAGAAACATTCTTGCATAGCCAGGAATGTCAGGAACGGACGCCGCAGTCCTAGGGTCAACATCTTGGAAAACTAAAACATTTTTTAAATTTTTTGACATTTCTCTTTAAAAAATACATTCTTCTTATGTTTCAAGAAAATTAAATATTTTCGAGATAATCAAATTCTTATATAATATCAGTGGTAATTTATTACAAAATTCTCAAAATTTATTTATTTGTAAGGATTGTCGTAAGGAAGCGTTTCATTATACCGTTAATTGTAGTCAAAGGGAAGACTTTCCTGCTGCAGCTGCATTTACGTTAAATCCATGTCGAATTAAACAACATACACCTTTTTTAACAATTTGATTGCCATCGGCCGATAAAAGTTTCCTTTTTAAATTAACACTACCGAAGGCACTATGACCAAATACTTTACAAGAATAGCACATTTTTTAGCACAACTTTATAACGACTTCACAGTTTACGGAATGAATTGGAACTGAACTTATTACATTATAATGATCCTTTCATCTGTTCTGTTTCTTAGGTCTCTAATTACAGTTCTTGCAATTTTTGCAGGTAAAGAGTCCACGAAAGAGCGTGAAATGTACTTCACATTAATGCAATTGGATCTATAGAACTGCACTCGCAGAATATAATAATATATCGTATATAGATAACAATCGTTAATCTTTTGAAATTAATTTTTATAATTTTTTATTCGCTAAGGGATTTTATTTTTTAACTTACTTGTATTTCGAAAATAATAGATAATTTTCAATTTTTTAAGCGCATAATTATGCATCTGATTGGGTACACAACTTACATTTTTGATCATAATACCAGCGAATAATAGATTTTTCAATTTTTAAAGTGCAGAATTAAGCGATTGATTGGATGCACAACTTACATTTTTTATTATAATATGATGACCGGCGCATAATAGATATTTTTAAAGCGCAGAATTAAGCATTTGATTGGGTGCACAACTTACAATTTTTATAAAAATATGATGACCGGCGCATAATAGATATTTTTAAAGCGCAGAATTAAGCATTATGATGACCGGCGCATAATAGATATTTTTAAAGCGCAGAATTAAGCATTTGATTGGGTACACAACTTACAATTTTTATAAAAATATGATGACCGGCGCATAATAGATATTTTTAAAGCGCAGAATTAAGCATTTGATTGGGTGCACAACTTACAATTTTTATAAAAATATGATGACCGGCGCATAATAGATATTTTTAAAGCGCAGAATTAAGCATTTGATTGGGTACACAACTTACAATTTTTATAAAAATATGATGACCGGCGCATAATAGATATTTTTAAAGCGCAGAATTAAGCATTTGATTGGGTACACAACTTACAATTTTTATTCTAATATGATGACCAGCGAATAATAGATGTTTTTCAATTTTTAAAGCGCAGTATTATGCATCTGGTTGGGTACATAAATTACATTCTTTATCATAAGAGGATCTGGTGATAGCAGCAAATTTTTAATAGGTAGTTCGTTATGTAGTCAAAAACTTGAAAATATATAAGTAGGGCGTGAATCTCGGAAAAATTGTTTGCTAAAATTAATCTAAAGTATCATCCTGATTGCTAGGGTCCATCAAATTTTTATTAATCATGTCAAATAAATAAACTAATAAGAATCCGTTACCGATATACGGTCGCCTCTTAACTTTTTCAATTGTTCAATCTTTAAACGGGCCCGTAGCTTCTGTTATCATAAAATAATTGAATGTGCTTTGTTCTCATTTTCATACGGTCCGGGACCGTTCCTTACCTTATCGCAACGTGACAACCAATAGATAAAGAATAAGTGTTTGACGTTTCCAAAAAATGATTGTTATAATATGTCTATATCCTTATCAATTTTTATAAAAATAGTTTCGACTTATCCAACGACCAGACAACGGATGAATCCTCTCCAAAATTTTCAAGTTTCGGGATGTGCAGTAAAAAGTTAAAATTTATAGATGAAAAAATCGATTTGATCAGGTCTGAAGCATGCACACCGGGGTTCACCTATCATATTTTTCGTAATTAATGCGCACAATACTCTCGCTCTCATAATATTACTTCTTAAGGTGCGTATTCACCAAAAAATCATTTACCGCAAACGTTTCAAAATGTTTGTTCGGGTTCGTCTCCACCAACCAAATATTCGCACATATTTATCATCGGTCCGACTGCTCCGAATGTATACTCGCTCACCAACAACAAATCCCTTGGATGTATCGACGTCGGTCGGAACACGAACAAATGATTGCAACGTCTCCACCAAACAAATATTGAGTTTACAAATATCACAATAATCACAACGAGCCTGGTTCGTCATATTGATATGGGCTGTGAGCCTCGGACGCGCCTAGTACGAGCCTCTCGCGGGACTGTCGTCAAACGCTCGCAGCGATCCATCTTTTGCCGGTTTTTATCCCGAGCTCCGTATACGGCAGGCTCGCGGTAGACTCGTGGCAGGTTCGTTGAAAAAAAACTCGACCAAAGGAACCTACGTTAAGCTGTATGTGAACAGGAAAGAAATTGAGGGGAAAAAATGTCGAATAATAATATTATCAACTAAAAATCTCACCAAAGCAACTGGCAACCGCAACGCAACCGCAACGCGACCGCAACTTCAGTTGAGTTGCTCGCTTGTTCTCACCAAAGCAACTGCCAAGCAACGCAACTGCAACGCGACCGAAACTTCAGTTGAGTTGCTCTTGCGTTCCCACTGGAAGCAACTGGTTTGAAGTATCTTTTGACGTGAGCAAAATGTCGTTTTCGTCAGATGAAGATATAGCCGCAACATACTTACTCGTTAAAAAGCTTAAAAAAAACTGAGCGACCACTTTGGGTTAACCCTTTTTATATCATAAATTTGAGACATAGTTCGTATATAGTCGCACAGGAATTAAATAATGATCCGTTTAAATTCCATAGGTTTTACCGAATGAGCCACAAAAGTTAAATATTTTGCTATCTCGTCCGCCATGACACCGCGATTGGAAGCAACTGACAATGGCGACGCGGTATGCCGAGCAACTCATAAGCAACTAGTTGCGTTGCAGTTGAGTTGCCTTAAGTCAGTGGGAACACGCGTATTTAAACATTAGTGCGTACTCGCGTTGAAGTTGCGTTGCGGTTGCGTTGCGGTTGCCAGTTGCTTTGGTGAGAACCGGCACTAAGGGAGAAATTTTTTTAGAGCTAATCGTATAATACACTCAAAGAATTCATAATATCCAATCCAACTCTAAATAAAAACATTGGATTGTTTTTATTTTATTCTAAATCATTGTTTTGACATAAGACCTATACCGGGTGTTTCAGGAGGAACGCTCACACATATAACATTTTTATTGTTTCAGTTACAGTAGTAAAATTTAGTAGGTTTATATGTGATATTCTTTTGCATTTTATGACATGACGGACTCGATTATGTCACTTTCGGTTTAACGGGAAATGATCTCAACTTTGGATTTTTAAATGGAACACCCTGTATATTTTTGGCTATATGGATTCAGAATACCATTCCACATTTAACGACATGTTATTTATTGATTAGTCACCGATCGTTGTGTGAGCTTTGTAAGATACCACAGATAAAATATTTTTAAACCCAATGATTGCATGTAGGTACTAAATGCATTGCATTTGTTTATCACTCTCTCTTTGAGCATAAGCATCAATAGCTTATCACAGTTTCCGTGTAAAGCATTTATTTTTGCCAATATATTAGTGAAACTAGTCAATCTAAGTTGTTTCATAAACACGACAGACAACCGACTTTTTAAAACTTATGTTAGGCCTGTTCGGTATATTTCTCAATGATAGAAAGTAAGTTAACATTTTTTAAATAAGTTGATTCATTATTAAAGTTAGTTTTTTATCCATTATAAATACTAATATACAGGGTGATCCTAAATCAAGTGCTAATATCTGAAAATACTATTCCCAGTGGAGCAAAGCAGCCACGGGTATGTGTGCAAAAATCTTGCCGGGCCACAAATCAAATAGAATCTTAAGAGGAAAAGAAACTTATAGTTTGCTCCATTAATTTTTAATTTCCATACATGTTTCGAAGCCAACTACCCTCATCTTCAGTGGAAAAATTATACATAAGCAGAAACTTTTGACATTGTTCAGGCAAACTGTAAAAGAGGAAAAACATATTTACTCATTTTTTATGTAAAGAAGGAAATTATGATTTTGGAAACATTAAAAAGTTCAGAAAATTAAGAAAAAAGTGTAAATCTTACCTTTTGTAGCAGAATGAGAAGAACATTTTTCATACATATGAATAGTTCGTTAATAAATTAAATAAATTACAGAAAAAACTTGAAAAAGACTCTAAGAAAAATAACATCATAGTTTTAATTTGATTTTTGGAAAACAGCTTAAGATATTTTATTGTGATTTTAATAATTTTTTTTTTAGTTGGGTTTGAGAGACTTAGTAGGATCATCCACAATATATTTTGAAAAAAAAATTAAGATGCTATACGTCCAATAATGTCAGTTACCAGGAAGGTTTGATTACGTTGCTACAATTGATGAATATGATGATGTAACCAAGAAAAAATCCTCTAAGAGCACAGGGAGGTGGGGGTTTTCATTCGTAATGTTTATACTCGAAAATGATTAGACTCATCCACTTCATTTAAAGATATTCGTGTTTGTTTTGTCCAACTCAAGTAATTTTTCTATAAATACATAAAAAATTTACTGACCTTCGATTGTCACCTGATATTTTAAGTATTTTTAATATAAAGTAGAATTGTACTTGTCTTTGGTCCTTATTCGTATATTTCTCATAAAAATAAAGTTTTCGATTTCTTGGAAAGTACAGGGTGTTCCATTTTCGACACTTTTATAGGGTATCTCCGTTATTGTTAGTGCTATCAAAAAAGTAATGTAGGTGTCATGTACTCTTTTTGGGTCAAACTTAAAACGGTAAAATCAAAATTCAAAAATGTTCGCTTGCTTAAGAGATACGGGGGAAAATCAACAAATTTACAATTTCTACATTACCCTATATTTCTTTAGTTAAAAGAGATACAGAAAAATGTTTTATACAGAAGTTTATTTATAATGATTTTTGAATAATCTCCCGTTTTCAGAATAAGTATACGGGATCAGGTAAGAAAGTTATCGGACGTAACCTCATTTTTTAAAATGGAATACCCTGTGTATTTTAATCTAAAAAGATAGCATTTTAAACTGTCTTTTCAAATTTATAGCACACCATGGATGATAGATATCATATGAAATTCTTCCACATGTTGATACGTATTATTCACAAATGAATATGTAAATATGAAATTGGCGTTAAATGTTAATAACAACTAGAATGTCAACATAGTTGCCTCTAGGATATTCTTAGAGTACAATATACAGGTTCCACTTAAAAAAATGGGGTTAGGTCCGATAACTTTTTAACCTGACCGCGTATAATTATTCTAAATACAGCAGATTATTAAAAAATCATTATAAGGAAACTCTTGTTTAAAACATTTTTCTGTATGTCTTTTAACTAAGAAAATATAGGGGACGATAAACCAGTTTTTGAAATCAGAATTTCAAAAAAACTGTAAGTCCTATCAATATGAACTAAGAAGGCCATTTTTACGTAAAATACTTTGATAATTCATAATTTTTAAGAAAATTAAAAAAGAATGACTAATTAAAAAAGTGGAATTATTTTAAATCTTAACCACCCCAGTATGTGACGCCTATGATTAAAATTTTGAAATTCTGAATATTTAGAAAAAATGGTCTTCAGTGTTCCCCATTCTAAGGGTCGTAGCCCCCTTAGCATGCATTTCTGCACTTATGCCCATATGACAAAATTCTATTATTTTCTTAATACAATATTTTTTGGTTCACGTCGTCATTAACTGCTTTGTAAAAGAAGATAAAAAATTTTAAAGAAAGTATTGCAGTTTTTCAATTTTATTCACAATCCAGAACATTACATTATTTTATGGAGCAGCATAAACAAATATCCAAAAATTAATAGCACGTATTGCCACCTCATGTTCTTGTCACTTCTACCCTATGACGAGGCATGCTTCAATGCAATATGGGCTATTAATTTTTGGATATGTGTTCATGCTACTCGATAAAATAATGTGATGTTCTGAATTTTGTGAATAAAATTGAAAAACTGCAATATTATCTTTTAATAAATAGATAATGACGTGAACCAAAAAACATTGTGTTAAGAAAAGGGCATACTTCAAAACAAAATATAATGAAGCAAAATTCTACCTCTCAATTTTTTCACAGGTCGTTAAGAAATTAAAGGTAAAAAAGTTACTTTTGTTTCTTCCTGTATAATGATCAATTCATAATTATTTTTAGGAAACTAAAATTCAGGATATAATCCCAAGATATAAGTGTACACTTTGCTAAAAATTTCAATAAAATCAGACCACAAATAAAAAGTTATAAGACGAATTGTGATTAAAAAGAAACTACAGTAGGGGAAGGGGGGCACAGTGTTATACAAAAAACATTTAGACTTATATTTTTTCATATATTAAGTTAAAATATATATATTTTTTTGCATAGGTTTATTGATGCCCTTAGCAACAGATTTTCTGAGTCCTTGTTGCATTAAATTTATATATTGTTTTATATGAAATTATATTATCTCTACGCATGTCGAATGCAACACTGTACCCCTCTAGCGGGGTACTCTGTTACAACAATGTTACGTTTCAAATAAATTAATATTAGCTCTATTAGCAGTGCTCTATTTATTCAAACTATTGGTAAATACAAGAAACACAAGTTAACAACATAAACATTAGTGGTGGAATACTATCGATAGTAGGCCCTATCGATAGTTTCCGATAGTCTAAAGAGTTACTATCGATAGTATCGATAGTACTATCGAAACTATACCTTGATACGTGGTAGAGTTGTTGAGTAATACATTTTACTTATGGTTGACATATTAAGTTCCCACCTATACCTGCTTTTTATTGAAAAAAAAACATAATAATATTTGAAATAAAAAAATATACATATATAAAAAACAAAAAATAATTATATATTATCAGGAACAAATATAGGAACAAATGATCAAACAAGATTAACTAATAATGATCTTAATAATAAGCGAATAAACACAAACGAAAAAGAGAGAAAATTAAAAAAATTTAAAATAAATATTTATTATGCTGCAAAAAGATAAGCATGTCCAAATTTTCTGCTTTTAGACAGTTTCTCTTCTTTAAAACAGATTTATGATCTAGTGCTGAATTTGGTTTATTTTTAATTTAAGTTTTTTAAATCGAATTCCGTGAACTTAAATTTAAGAAATACTAATAACATGCGAGTTTAAACTATCGATGATTACTTAAAACAATCGATAGTTTTCGATAGTAACAAACTATCGATAGTATCGATAGTGCCATCGATAGTATTCCACCACTAGTAAACATAACTCTAAAAACAAGTCAAACTCAGACAGAAACGTCCAAATATAAAAAATTGACAAAAACTCAAGTATATAATTCAGAATCTCTAGGTAAGTATAAAATAAACCAAAAAGTGTAGCCATTCAGTGGCGCCACTGTATACATTAAACATTATTTTAATTCATTATAGTATATGTGCAAGTCAATATTATTTTGAGTGAGGGGTACACGCAATACTGTACCCCCAGTAAAGTGCAACATTCTGCCCCAATCGCGTTTTTACTAAAAATTCGCCAGTTTTTAAGGAAACAAAAATTTTTCTAGGCTATGTTTTACATGACATGCTAATCTATAAATATGTCCTTCAAGCCTTCAACCATAAAGTTTACGATATATTATTGTCAAAAATTACAAGACAACCGTAAATCAGTATAAATATTTTACTTCTTAACTTAAAAAATACTTGAGTGCTATAAACAATTCACATTTCACCACGCGTCCGGATAATTAAAGCTTATAGTCTTACCTGGAAGTCGCAATTATTCCAGCGCAATGCTGCTTCGCGCAAGGCTATAATTCCGATTATAACACTGTACCACGTGTAACACTATGCCCCGCCTTCCCCTACTTTCTTTAAACAGTGTATCTTCATTTAAAAAGCAGATAATAGATACAAATTGTATTAAGAAAAGGTCACACTTCAAAACCAAACATAATGAAGCTAAATTCTACCGCTCAATATTTCCACTGGGCGTTAAGAAATTAAAGTTTCTGCCTGTATAATGATCAACACGTCAGTATTTTTTGAAAACTAATTCAGGCTATCATCCCAAGACACAAGTCCACACTTTGCTAAAAATTTCACCAAGATCAGGCAGCAATTAAAAAAGTTACAGGACTATAAAAAATTAACATTATTTTTGCCCGGAATTTGTTGTCTGGTAGTGTACTTAGTATAAAGGGCAGTTATTGCTGTTAATGTAGGTACTTACTCTTTATCGGGTTAAAGTTTAAATTTTTTCTATAAATCCTGCTGTGAAATATCTCTGTAGTATAAGACTCTGTATCTACCATTATTTTCCAAACACATGTGGTCTCTACATAGTAAACAACCGTCGCGAAACTACACAGTAGTGATGGCATACTGAGTTTAACAACATTTATTATTGTTACTTCAAGTATTGTAAATCAACAAAAAATAATATGCCAACAAAAAAGCTACTATATATGGATTAACTTTTATTTACAGGTATTTAAAGTCAAGTGATAAAGAATTGACTTTTTGACTCTTTAAATATTAATCTGTAATTGGGATAATAGTCTGGCATAAAGTAACGATTTCTGACATGTCAACGGTTAAAAAAAATATAAAGTAACTTTTAAGGGCACTTATCAGTGGCCCCCATTAAGGTAAAAAGGTGTGACAAACAACATTTGTTAAAATTTTAAATTTAATTTCGAAAAAGAATTTTATTTTCTCCAAAGCGGTATATAACGTTTAAATTGAAAAAATATGGTTAAAGCCGTATTAGAGTGGGCAATTTTTGTCTCTTGCGCCGGCAATGGCAATCATAATTGCACGTATTCATGCGCACTAAACAGTGGCGGAACTTCAACATTTGCCCCCCCCCCCCCCCCCCCCGCAAAATTATTTATTGGGCCCCCTATATAATGATTTAAAAAGTGACCACACTATTCTTTTCTGAATAACTTTTACGTTTTAAATTACTTTTAAACCAAATTTACAGGAAATATTTACAAAAGTATAAGTTCTCGTAAAATTAATTTAAAAATACATAATAAGATCGAATAATTAGAATATCATACAGGGCAGGTTAAAATTAGAAGTTACCTTAAACAAGTCGCAAAAAAAGTTTTTTTTTTCCTCAAATAATTTAGACTCACAAGCCCCCCCAAGCATCAATTTAACACGAAAAATACCATAAATACCGGTTTAACTAACACGACAGGGTATTACTTTTCGTAACTTTTCCTTGTATGACCCCCCAAAACGATGTTTGACCCCCAAACCGAAGTTCTGGATCCACCTTTGTGTTAAATCTTCTTATATTCTGACCAAAAAATATGTTAAGAGATTTTTTGATATTTCACTCGATTAACCATTTATTATTATTATTGTATAAAATGAAACATAAATGATATTTGAATAAAAGGAATGTATTTCAGCTTACTAATAATAATAATCTATAAAAAAAATTATTTGAAAAATTGTTCAATGCATTTCTGTAACTGTATTTTCCCTAAATTGAACCATTGGTATATTACTAGTAAGTTATTCTCTCGATGTTAATAATTCTCAGTAAGAAATAATTCTTTGAAAACTTAGCACCGCCATACCGCCAAATAAGTATAAAAAACATTATTTATAAATAACAAGTGCAACGTGCAACGTTGTAGTTGTTAATTCCTTGTTACTGTAAACATTATCCAGGACCTATTATCCAATGGCTATTTAACTTAAATTAACAGCTCACATTCTTTATTAAGCATATGTACTGCTAATTCGTAGCAACTTTTTTGAACCGCCATTTGTAAGTAGCAGTAGCTGCTTTAACTGCTAATCGAAACGAACAGGTTCCCCCATCTCTAATTCTGGGGGTATTTTAGGGATTTCGACACTACCAACTGCTGTTCTGACTGTTGGCAATGCGCCAGCTGATCGAGAACGGTTTACTGCGCATGAATTCGGGCAATTATAATTGCTATTGCACCGGGAATTTTTATTGCCGACTCTAATAAGGCTTATATAAAGTAATTTTTGAAAATATTGCATGCACTATCAATAATCTCAATTAATTTCATAGTTTAGTTTTAATGCAAAAAATGTCCAACCGAGGTTTTCAGGAAAAATATTTAAAATCGCAACTATCTAAAGTGATTTGGCAACGAATAAGAAAAACGTCTCCTACTTCCTGGATACAGCCGGTCAGCGCGCTGGCTCGTCGTGTCTCGGAATGGCGATGTTGTCTCATTGTTCAACAATAATGACTTATGCTGTTCCGCGGCGAAATCTCAAATCGGACCACGCGGTCCACTGATAAATACTCTTAACGAACAATTTCTGTTCCAATGTTTAAAATGTGTTATTTGTCCAGCTAATTGTGTAATTTTATAAATTCAGATTGGCAACACTGTTACGAGGTCTAGTAATTGCGTGTTTAACGATACGATATCATTAACTAATAATTTGTTAACTCAATTTAAGAAAGAATATTATTATCTCGTCAAATTAAAATTTCGATCATAAGTCTTCAGCAAATTTTTTTTCCAAAATTTGTAGAATGAAAATATGATTCTTGAGAATATTTCTTTGGAGAAAAGGATTATCTAAGAAGGCATGAAAAATCAATATTTAAAAAAATATGCTTGTCAAATATTATACCACTTAACATACTAATTACATTATCACATGACGTGCCACTTTAAAAAAAAATATAAAGGAATTTTGTTGTGCTCGTCCCTCCTGGATATAATAATAATCGTTGTCAGTATTGTCTATTGCCAACTTAAAATCACTGTTCTTGAATAAGCACTTCAGTTTTTTTATTATCAATAATACTTTTACATTATCTTGCCTAAGATTTCTGGCATTTTTTGAAATTATATCCCATTACAGAAATTCTAATTTTTATTGAAGAACTCTCGCGTTTTAACATTAGCGATGAAATGAATCGCCTCGTAAAATGCTACAATTCTATTCATAGCAATATTTATACTGCTCATTATTATTATTATTAATTAATTTCTTCTTTTTTCTGAACTTATTGTAGCACATTATAGAGATATGAAGAAAATTATACAGAGTTTGATAATAATGTCTCATTGTTCAAGTAAGTATTTTGAGACCTGTTGGCAATCATCGCTTTAATATGAATAAGAAACATTATACAGGGTGTCCGCTAATTAATGGTACATAGAAAAACCACAGACTCCTTACGTAAAAATATTAGGATGTAATTATACTCACCTATGTCCGAAAGTTGATATTTTTTTGTTTTTCTTTAATAACTTTACGAGAAACTAACGTTTTTTTAAAAAATTTTGCAATTATGGTTTCTTTAGGACGAGCAATTGATTTCTTTGTGAAATTTTAATGTACAATTTCTCGAACATTTATTAGGCCATAACCTTTTTGGGCCCCAGTGTATTTAAGTTTTTAATGAAAATAATACTTTTCTCATATTTATTACGTAAAAAAGGTATACTAGGTTCAGGTCGCCCAGAGTTATCGTTTCGGAGATATTTGCATTTAAATTGTTTAGTGCGTTAGCTCAGGCAAGCAAATAATATTTTGTTACTTCTTACCAATTAACTTTTGCATGTTAATTAATGTTCTAGTAATGGTAATTGAACAGGGAATAATAAATACAAAAATTGGATTGTTCTTTAACTTACTTTAATTAAAATAACTTTGACCCTAGAAAATATTAGGTCGAAAGAAACCAACAGCAATGAAAACACAAACTTACGATAAACTCAAAAATTAAACATTTTCTCATCAAGTATCTTACAATAATCAACAAACAAATAACAACATGGAGGTTTTAACTGCATCTCTAAATTTGATTTGTTTTCTCATAGGTTACTTAAGAAAAATATGTTGTTTGCAAATTAATAATAATTGGGCAGGTGAGTTTATCGTAAGTTTGTGTTTTCATTGTTGTTGTTGTTTGTTTCGACGCGATATTTTCTAGGGTCAAAGTTATTTTAATTAAAGTAAGTTAAAGAAAAATCTAATTGTTGTATTTATTATTCCCAATTACCATTACTAGAACATTAATTAACATGCAGAAGTTAATTACATACATTCAAATATCTACGAAACGGTAACTCTGGGCGACCTGAACTTAGTATACCTTTTTTACGTAATAATTATTAGAAAAGTATATTATTTTCATTAAAAACGCAAATACATTGAGGCAGAAAAAGTTATGACCTACTGAATGTGCAAATAATGCCGCAGACAGCGCCCCCTACATTGTACATTAAACTTTCATAAAAAAATCAATTTCTCGTCCTAAAAAAACCATAATTGCCAAATTTTGTAAAAAAAACATTAGTTTATCTAAAAGTTATTAGAGGAAAACAAAAATTAAGTTTTAACTTTAACACCCTGTATCTCAGTTAATATCAACTCTCGAATATAAATAAGTATAATTAAATCCTAATATTTTTACATAAGGAGTCTGTGGTTTTTCGATGTACCAATAATTAGCGTACACCCTGTATATCTACATATACCTATATACCGTTCATCGTACAGTTTCGGGAAAAAATATTTATAGGAAATGTTGCCAAGAGAAATTACTGGGTATTATTTGCAAGTTTGTCCGGTTTGTTCGTTTTTCGTTTTGTCGGTTTATCCCAACACTAATTTAAAGTTGTTTTCGTGTACGAATTTTTTATTTTAACTTTCCCGTGTCCAAAAGACCAATACAATATTTATTAATGAAATGCACTAGCACGTTTTAGATAACTTTTATGGATTTAATTGGTAGACTTTTGGAGCCGGTGCTACTGGCGCCAAATGCAATTGCACCCATTGCCACGTCAGCAAATAATCGTTAATTTTATCTGTGGGAATTCCCAAAGTACCTCAATATATAGGACAATAGGACTCTTCAACTTAACATCTCCGAAAAATTTATATTTTGTATCAATAGCCTGCAACAAGTATTTACATTTTGTTGGCTCAATAAAGTGGATCGATGAAACCCTGGTTACAGATTTAGCAAGTGGTTTTATTAACATATCGAATAACGTTATGGCAGTGACGTAGCAAGTGATTTATTGGGCTATTGAGAAAATCTTAGACAAGCTAAAAAAAGTTTAAATTTTAAATAGAATTTATGTTAATGTACAGGGTTATCAATTTAGTTTGTCCCACTTGTAAGAACTTTTTTGTATTTTGAGTTCGCGCGTTCGTTCAAGAAACAAGATGTACTATTTTTAGCCAAGTTTTTATGAGTATTGTCAAAAATGCCAATAGGTATCATATGTAACACCGAACAGCAATTATTATTTTTTTTTAAATGAGACACTTTATAAATTAGAAACGAATTAGTTGGCGCCTTTTCTTCCGATCTCAAAAATATAACACACATATGCATTCTTTTCTTCAAGTGAGTAGTAGATAATTTTTTTTATTAATATTGACATAACTAGAAAATAACAAAATTTTATAACATTAATTTAATAACTAGAATTACATAATAATTATTTCATAATCTATATTGCTCTACATGACCACCTCCATTTTCGATACATTTACGAACCACTTTTACAATGTGACTATTAATTTTTAATATAACTTCTCTATTAGTTTGAATCTGAAGGATGGTGTTTCCAATTCTAATATACAGTTTATTCTACGAATAACACGGTATATTATAAACAATATTTTTAATATAACCCCAAAAGAAGAAATCACAGGGTGTTAGGTCTGGGCTGTTCGGCGGCCAATTTATAGTACAGGATTTTCCAATCCATTGAACATATTTATACAATATCAAACATAAAACACCTTTCCCACACTGAATAATAATATCTCATATTGGTTGGTTTTTACATACAAAATAATTTTTCTACAAAATTTTGAAAATGACAGACTGAAATATAAATAAAAATAAAATCCATAGCAACCAAAACAATTGCATAGCTATCTTGATGCTTTTTAACAATAATATATTTTTACATATTTTTGTCAATGTTTGATGGAATGAAGAAAAGAATGCATATGTGTGTTATATTTTTGATATCGGAAGAAAAGGCGCCATCTAATGTGCTTCTGATATATAGAGTGTCCCATTAAAAAAAAATAATTGCTTTTAGTTGTGACATATGACACCTACTGTCATTTTTGACAACACTCATAAATACTTGGCTAAAAATGCCTTGCCTTGTTTTTTGAATGAACGCACTAACTCAAAACACAAAAAAGTTACAGGCTCTTAAAAGTGGGAGAAACTAAATTGATAACCCTGTACATAGTGATGACGCGATGACGATGGGTTTTTTCGGGTTTGTTCGAATGGTAAGTATAAAACAATAACCAGAGACAAGTCCCCCCTGGTCTCCTAGAACGGCCACGCTATGACTAAGAGTAATAAAATTCACGACAATATAATCCCGATAAGCAGATTGATCTCCTAGAAAATAAATACAGTGAAACCTCTCATAACGGACACCTCTAATAAACGGACATCTCTATTAAGCGGATATTTTTTCATAGTCCGGAACTAGGTAAATGAAATCAACCTGTCTTGGGCGGACTCTCCATTGGGCGGACGCGGACAGGCTGTTTTCATACAAAGAGTGCGAAAACCCTCCTTTAAACGGACAAAAAATTTTTTAAAGTATTTGGGAGACGAATAAGTACGGTGCAAAAACTCTGTGAAGACAGACCGGCAACCAATCGCGTATGCGCGGCAGAGCGAAAGGACTTCGCCGAATGAAAGTATATGTGATTCCCCGACAGCAGTCCGCCGTTTATTTGTGAGTTGTAAGGTTAAAATCGTAAACAATGGCACAAAAATGTCGCGTCTTGAGTCTGAAATAGAATACTGATGTTGTGGAAGTTTGTAATTTGATAACAATGATTTGGGCGAGTTCATTAACATTGATAGCAATGTGCTATTATAAGATGATAGTGACCCCATTCCTACCGATTATGTAGTCCAAACTGAAACCACATCACTATCTGACGACTCTGATGAAGAAGTTGAATGCAGTAATCAAACAAATGTCACCAATTATCACCAAGCCATTAGTATGGTTAAGGAATTATAAGAGTATGTAAAGAATAGAGGTGACTCTACAGCAATGGAATTGTTATCACACTTGGAATTACATTTTCTAGATTGCAAGTATAAAACGCAAATACGTCAAACTACGTTATTAGATTTTTTAGCACTACATCCTAACTAAAACTAGTGTATTTTTGTTGTTATGTTTATTTGTACATACATATACATAGTAATAATTTTGCATTTACATATTAGCTAATAACAAATTTCCCATGGGCGCACACCTCTATTAGGCGGACACATTTAGACGGTCCCGTAGGTGTCCGCCTAAGAGAGGTTTCACTGTATATTGCTATTCGTTTTTATTTGTCTAGCTAGTAGGCGGTACGTTGGTCGTTTCGCCACTGGTTTATGATCTGAAAAGGGCCGAAGTTGTAAATTGAATAGGCATTAAAACCATCAAAGGATCATTATCATTAGTCATTGTTAAGGGTCTAGATGTATTAACATAGGTATAAACAAATCCAAACAAAGATGAATTTAGTTGTATATACCTGTTGGAGCTGTAATCATTCTTGAAATTTAAACTTGCCAGTTATAAAATTATGCAATCGACTTGTCTGATATTGGTGATAACTACCGTTCTTCGGGAATTTAAAAGATAGCTTGAATGTAGCCCTGAAAAACTGGTTTTAACGATTAAATTATAATATATCAAAGTACTTTCGTTTAGAAGCTTAAAAAATTTGTGAACCACACGAACCACAAAATATAATAACATTCTATTTACTACATTGAAATTATATTTCGTTTTCAACGTGGTTTTGTTCTTTTTCATTAACTGATAAAACAAAAAGACATTACAAATAACAACTCTTTGATACTACTTTAAACGGAAAAAATGCTATCCAATTCCTTATATTTAATATTGTATATAACATTTTAAAATAAGAAATAGTTAGTATATCTAATCAATCTAGTACAAACAAGTCAATTTTAAAATATATTTTAAATTTTACACGAAACATACACTATAATAAAATTAATATAGTAAATATTTTATTGTAGATTATTTTAATAATCGAGTACTTGTTACTCGAGCGATCTTAATAATCGAGTGATTCGCTCCAGCGATTAATCACTTGACATTTTTATGAATAAGAAGAATGTGTTGATAAAACACCAAAGGTTGTTTTTGTAAGTTTTAGAAGTTTAGTCTAGAGTTGATTCTGATTTTTTTTTTAAATATATCCTTTAATTTTTTAAAAATTTACAATCGCCGCTGGCTAGCCAGTCAAAACAAAACCCCGGCGATGACTCCACTAGGAGATTTGTCAGACTTTTTGTATGCACCTTCTCGTTTATGTGCCTCTAACAAAGTATATATGTCGTGTTAGCCTTCTAAGCGTCAACCTCGAACGTCGCCAATCGGCACATTTTGGGTGACGCGCGGTGTCGAGCGAAAATCGGGTATTAAGTGAAAGGCAACGATTTTCGATTTTTCGCTTGAATTTATAACTATAGCAGTACTTCATATCGAGCGAAAAACTGCTCGAATATACGAGCAGTTTTTTTACCTCGAGCGATCATACTACCAAGCAGCACATTTCGGTCGGCGTCAAGCGAAGCTCGGGTATCAAGTGAAATGCAATAAGTGACAAGCGACGATTTTCGCTGGAATTATAACTCGAGCAGTTTTTTAATAATCGAGCGACGTCGGTTATTTCAATAATCGAGTAGTCAAGCGGTTTTTCGCTCTAGCAATCACAACACTATTTTATTGTACGATTTCCTATAAAATATGGTATTGTTACACTTTTCATTATAAAAACGTGCCAGATACATAATTTCTAAAAAAGTATGGTTAGATTTTCTAATAAATTCAGTAAAATCAAGTAACGAATGTATCTGCACGGAACAAACACTATAGTATAATTATTAAGATTTCATTGTACTATAATATTAATTAAAATTTTCATTAATAATCCGCACCAAAATCACATTACATAATTTATATAAAGTTAAGTTAGTATTTTTTATGAAAAAATGAATGGCAACGGATCCTTTTGATTTCGATGGAGAATTTATTCAGGGAACATACCATCGATCAAAGAAGTCAAGCGACGCAACGCGAAGTTACCTTGGATGGGTGACCGCTTGGGAGACCGCGTCTTTTTATAAAAAATTGTGGTAAATTTTACAAAAGATTCTAGAAAATTAATAAAAATATATTTTAGTAAATTTTACAAAAACTTTTCATTCTTTTTGTAATTGTTACTAAAAATTTAGGTTAAAGTTTAGTGAGTTTTATTATTTTTATTTACCTGGCAGTTTTAGAAATTCCAACACGGTTGGATATTGAAATATATATCTGTACCATATGGCATCATATATTATAACCCCTGCGTCCTTATGGCACCCCTCTATTAAAATTAAGGGTAATTTTCATAAAGGATAGTTATGATAAAGCCTATAATTTTTATTACAAATCAAAATACTTGGCAAGGTGTAATTCCAATTATACCATAGCTAACATACCTAAGATTATTTCATTCTTTATTGCTTTTGGATATGTGGGTACTTATTTCAATAGAATTATAGACGTAAGGGATGAAGATATTAATTCTGTTATTAAAATTTTGTATGGCTTTTATAAATTTTATTAAATAGAGGGATAAAGACAGGGTATCCAGAGAAAGGAGATGAATCCTTTTCTTTAGTAGTAAAAATTATATTTTTGAATTTATTGTGAAATTTTATTGATCCAAGATCAAATAGTTTTCTTATTGGGTTTTAATGAGTAGATCAAGGGTACTTCATAAAACTAGATTAAAACCATTTGCAAATGCAAATTAATTTTAAAATAGACAATGTCACGACTATTATAAAACCGGTATAAGATCAATAGGGCATTACGAGCAAATAGTTTTTTATTTTAATTTAAATAGTGTATTAAATTCTTTGCATAAGAATAAGTGGTTTTTAAGAACGTTTAGTTTATTTTAAGGTAACTTTTAAAGCGACATCTTTTATTGAACATATTAAAGCACTTTAAGTAAATAGTAAGTAAGTAAATCAAAAGTACCTTACAATAATTGTTACTTGGGATTTGTCTGAGAAAAAAGTGTGTAAGCAAAGTTGTTCATGATACATGTGAGATTTATTTGTAAGTATTTTCAATATACCTTATCTAAGCATATTGTAGAGAAACATATTGTTACAAAATTAACATTATTGTTACGCCCCTAGCGGCCATCCTACAAGCTTGTCAATTATGTCCAGCCATTTCGGTTGGCAACTTTTTCTAATTTTTGTTTCGAAAGCTGTACGGTGAATGGTTTCCGAGATACAGCCGCGTACCTCGCTTAGTTGACCACCCTGTACAGGGTATCCCATTTTCGACACTTTTATAGAGTATCTCCGTAATTGTTAGTGCTATCAAAACAGTAATGTAAGTGTCTTGTGCTCTTTTGGGTCAAACTTAAAATGATATCGGACCTAACCTCATTTTTTTAAATGGATAACCATATTTTAATCTAAAAAGATAGATACTATTTTAAATTCTCCTTTCAAATATATAACACACCATGGATGATATTGGTTTCCTAAGTGATTTATTAACACATTTAACGTCAATTTCATTTTACATATTCATTTGCGAAAATGACCTATCAACATTTTGAAAAATTTAATATCATATTAGTTTTTATTGAAAGTGGAAAAAACGAAAAAATGGCGCAAAATGTATATTTTGTTCGCTATCCGGAAAAACGGTAACCATTTAAGGACATATTCCGATGCACTTGCGATGATTCCTGTTATTTTTTACCTTAATCTGAATCTTTTATTTCGTTTCAAAGTAATAAAGTTTAAATAAATCTCCTTGGAAACCTATATCATACATGGTGTGTTATATATTTCAAAGGAGAATTTAAAATAATATCTTTTTAGATTAAAATATACAAAGTGTTCCATTTAAAAAAATGAGGTTAGGTCCGATAGCTTTTTTACCTGACCCCGTATACTTATTCTGAAAACGGCAGATTATTCAACAATCAATATAAAGAAACTTCTGTATAAAACATTTTTCTATATGCGAAAATTCTCAAATTTTGATTTTACTCTCCGATTATGGCGTTTCTTTTAAAATCTTGAGAAAATTATTGAGCAAATTACAATGTCGGAAGACAACGAGACGGTTTAGAACGTAATTTACCTAATCAATTTGAACAATAGCGTGTACATAATAAACACTGACAAAATAGCTACAGGTAATGTCACCCATATGGTGTATCATATCGTTTCTCGCCTTCGGTATAGGTACGCCGATATTCACCCCAGTCCGTGAGAGTAAAACCCGATTAGATGAGCGTCATTTGGCGGTATATGATATTCCTGATTAGTGAATACCTAGTTCTTGTTATGAGGTAATTAATGTTTTTGCGTTTGGGGTCGCAATCTGTTAACAACTCCTGATGTTGCAGGAAGAACGTGGGAAACATGAAAAGTGATGGCATTTTGGTAGTCAGTCGATGCGTCAACATAGAAAATCCCATATATACACATTTTAGAGGAATGGTCGATGGGTTTTTGACAAAACATTTTAAGCGACGTGCCTCAAATTTTACAGTAGGAGTTTTCTTCTTCTCTTTTTTTTTTGACTAATTTTTTACATATTCTCTTGTATTGTTATAGTTTAGTGCAGACTAGTAAATTTTAATAAACTTCAACATTTTCAGGTAATTTTATAGCTTACGTACTTTGTCAATACATTTTTTGAAAGTTTTATATATTTATTTCTTGCTTAAGACTTTTGCAGACTTGGTGGGGTTATAAATTACCGTAAGCGACATTGGGATAAATCGATTACCGTATAGGATAAATCGTAACCACCACGGGATTTCGACGCATACGATGTTTTATCAAGGACATATTGGAGCTTTAGATGCAAATACGGCCGTTTTGCAAAACGTTTCAAATTTACTGTCGGATGCCGGATACGATAACTTAAATATGACTTTTTATACTTTTTTAAATAATTACGGGCCGACCAAAGTTTCTTATAAAGTGCAGTTCATCATAAGCAACAGTTTGCTGTAAAAATATATCATTATTCCTTTCTGAATAACTTTATTGTTTAAAATCCTTTTTAAGCCAAATTTGCAGGGAATATTTACAAATGTGTAAATTTTCGTAAATTGAATTCAAAAGTAATAAGATCGAATTTTAATATCATACAAGGTAGGGTTGCACATTGACTTCACAGTTTTCCTGAAAGAAATATTTTTTTGGCAGATTATTATAATTACCAAAATCAAATATTTGATATACAGTGACCTACGGGACTGTCTAAATGTGTCCGCCTAATAGAGTGTGTAAGGAGTCATCACATTTGCATAGGATGAGAATTTCAAAATTAATTTTTAGTTAAAAAAAGAAGTGTTTTCAAAAATACCGAGGGCAATTCCCGAGTGCCTCTTGATGAATAGAAAGTGTGTCCCAAAATTCACAAAAATATCTAAAGCAGTATCACAGATATTACTAAAAAAGGAGATTATTTGAACACTATGTACTTAAAAAGTTAGGATAGGACGGTTAGGACATATGTTCATTGAAGTTTTTTCCTGAAAATGGACTCAAAAATAGCATCCTTAAATATTAGCATGTTATTAAGAAACGTAGCTTTACGGACTAGTACACTATAAAAAATGATCTAGTTTAGGATACCAAGGTCTCTTAGTCTCAAAAGAAAATTCTGCCGCTGCTCTTGCATGCGGTGTGAAATCATTTTAGGGCGCCTATATTTTTAAATTCATATTTTGTCATATTAAGTATCATTTAGGTAAGTATTTAAAAACCTACATTTTGGGATCGCCCCCCTGTGGCTATGCCAGCTATGTGTATGATTTGGTTTTATTTCGTGAAACATAAAGGTTGATAAAATGTTTCCGATTTGTTGCTAAATTGTTGAAAAACATTGCGTTACTGTTTTGTTTTTGTTTTGTTGGTAAAACACGGAACAAAACCAAAACTACATATATAGTGAAACCTCTCTTAGGCGGACACCGACAAGACCATCTAAATGTGTCCGCCTAATAGAGGTGTCCGCCCATGGGAAATTTGTTATTAGGTAATATGTAGATGCAAAATTATTACTATGTATATGTATATATTTATACATACCTACATAATATAACTATAAAACAACATAACCTAAAAATAATAAAAAATATCTTCCAGTTTATGCTTCTATTTCTAAAGTTTTATTCAATAAAGTACTATTTTTATTTTTAATTCAATATAGCACTGTATCTTATTTTATATATATACATATTTATAGTTACTGTAGACATTTCCTGGGCATTAATTGTTATTCCTGTCAGATTCTGTGTCCACATAATATTTTGTTCAATAGTATTATTTATTATTTTGTTCAATGTTTTGAACTTTGTTCTGCTCGCACCATAACTCAAGTTTTGCGTATTCTCTTTAAAAGTTTTTCTAGATTATTATCTGCAATTTCTCATATTTCTGGCGGAGTACAACTTTCTTCCCGACTCATTTTTGTTAACTTTAATAATATATTTATTTTTAATTATGACGGATGGGAAGAAGCTTTGTTGTGTTCAAATGTTTCTATCATGGCATATTTAATATTTGTAACATTTTATGAAATTGTAAAAGTATTGCCAACCCAAAAAGAAAGTATTAATTCAAATGGAAAAAATCTACTATATTTTTTTAAGTTTTTCAGACTTTAAAGACCCAAATAGAAAAAGTATTATAAAATACACGGTTCATAAGACAATTAGACCACTTGTACTTTAGAAAACTCCCCACTTCGCGGCTCTTTCTCTAAATTAAACGCGTGCTTTAAGATAATGTCTTATGAAACTTGTATCTTAATATACTATTAAATGTGCCCCCTTCACAATAAAACTCACGTATCTTTCCAATTTTTAATAATGTTCGCTGGAACGTTCCCAAATTGACACCCTGTATATTCATCTTTACTCGAGCAGCAATTCTCTAATAGAAAAATCATGTCCCAAATCATGTTTAGGATCGCATGCATGATTGATAGCAATGATAGGCGATAGTGAGAACGTAACTGGTAGTAATTAAGGACGATGGTCACATTACGATAACAATACCTGCAGGGAACACAGCAGTAGATAATTTGTCCTGCTGATATATTTCCGAATCGGGGGTGTATAGGAATTTGAGCGTCATTTGTTTCAATTGCCGTGGGAATAAATTGAGGAGGATACGATTTGGGAAGGGTCAGCATCTGCACGATGTCATATCATCATAATGATAACAAATTATAACATGTAATAGTGTATTACAATACCGAGGTGGAAAGTGTTTCATTTTAGAAAATGATGATTAACCGAGGCGCAATGCCGTATTATCGTAAGGGCGCAAAGGGCGCGCGCCATGGGCGCGTAGAGAGGTGGTCCCCATTTCTCAACACAGAAATGACATTATTCACCGAGGTCTGTATGCTATTTTATTTACAACCACACCTTCTGATGCAACATTTTTTGAAAGAAACATTTCATGATACTTATCAGGAAACAATATGGGGCAAAATAAAATTATTATTAACCAATAAATCAAGAACCAATAAGTCAACCATTGACTATCTTTTATGGGACAATAACAAAATTGAGGAAAAGAAGGAGATATGTGAAAAAATTAATAAACATTTTATCGATGTAGGAGAAAATTTATCAAGGAAGCTTCCATTTGTAAAAAGATTTGAAGAAAATTCCAGTCAAAATTCAATGTTTCTAGATCCAGAGGAAGTTTTTAAAGAAGATATTGGTGAAATTATTACAAATCTTAACCCAAGAAAGGCCAGCAGTTTTGATGATATATCGATAAAAACTATTAAAATGGTCAAAAAAGAAATCGTTCCAATCTTGCAATCTCTCATTAATTTATCATTTATTACGAGTATTTTCCCAGAAAAAATGAAATGCAAGGCAAAGATATCTCCAATTTTTAAAAATGGTAAAAAAAGTGATCCTAATAATTATAGACCAATTTCTGTTTCACCTGTTTTATCTAAAATTTTGGAAAAAATAATGAATAAGAAATTGTAAAATTTTTTAGAAAATCAAAACATGGTGGTCAATATGGATTTTGTAAGTCTAAAGATACAGAAATATCTGCTATTGATATTATTACTGCCATTCAATTAACTTTAGACAATAACAAAAAATATTGCTTCTTATCTTTAGACTTGCGAAAGGAATTTGATACTGGGAATCACGAAATTGTATTACAAAGCCTTTTCAATATTGGTATTAGAGGAAATATTTACAATTGGTTTAAAAATTATTTACATAACAAAAAACAGTACGTTTATGTTGACGATTGCTCAATATTACTTGCGGAGTTCCGCAAGGATCAATTTTAGGACCAACTTTATTCCTTATATAAAATATACAGGGTGTCCGGGAACATGTGGGAAATCTCCCGGATATGAAGAAAACACGTGAAAAAAATACTATAGGTTCATATAAACTTCTTTCGTATCGGCCTCCTCTTCGGAGATATGGGCTCCCAAAGGGCACCAATGGAATCAAGTTTTTTACACATAATTATTGAACCACCTGGTAATTACTTTTAAATATGATGTATACCAGGTAAGACCCGTCAAATTACTACTCAAGAAACTGTTGTGAATTACTCACAGCTGCAGGGACGGACTAGCTGTAACACTCATGGGCCCATTTTTTTTACGCCCTGTATGATGAGAACTTTGGATAATGTATTTTACATACCTTTAACTATTGGCTAAAAATTAAGTACTCTTCATTCATGTCGCTAATCCTAACCGTTTTCGAGAAAACGTTGATTTATTTACATCATGTATTTGGCGTATCTCGGTAAAAGATACATCTTTGTTCCTATCAAATGTTGAAACTCAAAATTCCGCTTTTTCATATTTAACCCGTGAGAAGTAAGGGGACTCTGTGTAAATAAAATGACGTTTTCTTGAAAACGGTTAGGATTAGCGACATGAATAAATAGTACTTAATTTTTAGCCAATAGTTAAAGGTATGTAAAAAACATTGTCCAAAGTTCTCATCATACAGGGCGTAAAAAAAATGGGCCCATGAGTGTTACAGCTAGTCCGTCCCTGCAGCTGTGAGTAATTCACAACAGTTTCTTGGGTAGTAATTTGACGGGTCTTACCTGGTATACATCATATTAAAAAAATAATTGAAATATACCAGGTGGTTCAATAATTATGTGTAAAAAACTTGATTCCATTGGTGCTCTTTGGGAGCCCATATCTCCGAAGAGGAGGCCGATACGAAAGAAGTTTATATGAACCTATAGTATTCTTTTCACGTGTTTTCTTCATATCCTGGAGATTTCCCACATGTTCCCGGACACCCTGTATATAAATTAAATTTCTAAGTTAAATCTAAAAGGTAAAATCAAATTGTTTGCGTTATGATAGATACTACAATTTTATATTTTGGCGAGTCTTTTTCCAATATTCAAACTGATATTACTAATGATTTGAAAATAATACTTTCTTGGCTGCAATCCTATAAAGTTTCTTTAAACTTTGAAAAGTCATCTTTCACGTTTATTTCTAAATGTGCAATTGGGGACAATATTTCACCAATAATTTTTAATGGAAACGAGATTAAGTATGCAAAATCCGTAAATTTCTTAGGTTTATATATAGACGAAAATTTAAATTGGAGAAAACATGTTGAAAACCTTCGAAAAAGCGTATCACCACTCATTGGAATATTATATTTAAAATTAGAGATTATATACATTTAAAAAATATTTATTATTCATTAATTTATTCAAAATTTTAATAATATTTAATATCAGTTTGGGGATCTGCATGTGCCACAATATTAAACCCTTTAAAAAGACTACAATTATAAAATGTATTCATAAACTGCATTTTTTGGAAGTGACAGAATTTATATAAACCACGAGGATATCTACAATGTGTCCACGGAAAGAGTTCGGAAGATGAAAAACTTTTTTATTTGTAGATTTAGAAGAAAAAGTCATTCTTCATAAAAATGTCTGCTTGTGTCGAAACCACAATTTCTAATACCAAATTTACGATTACTAAACAGGGTTAGTCAGAAATAAAATTTTTAATTTTTTGGATTTTGTTTAAAACAGATTTACGTAAAAACAAACAACTATTGTTGCTTTCTTATTAAAATATAATTTTATATCTGGCCGAATAACGATTTTATTGTAAGAAAACTATTTTTTATTTGTATTTTTATTATTACATGTCATATTTCTTTAATTCATTCAATTATAAATTATAAAATATTAAAATAAATAAAGTTCTATTCAAACGTGGTACCACTGAGTTCAGCGCATAGTTCAACTCGATATCTGAATTCCCTAATTTGCTGTATTGGGATATTTACAATTACTTCTCTTATTTTTTCTTTCAAGCGATCCAAGTTATTATTGAAATTGGTTTTATACACATGTTGCTTCAGATATCCCCACAAATAAAAGTCCATAATTGTGAGATCGGGACTCCTAGGTGGCCACTCATTTGGACCATACCTTCCAATCCATTTATTCCCAAACTGATAATTTAGCCAATCACGAACAATTATCATGGAATGAGTTGGACAGCAGTCTTGTTGAAAGTGTAATCTTGCAAATGATCACAAAAAAGTGTTCAGAAGATGCAAATAAGTGTGTCGATTTAAATTGTTTTCAATAAAATGTGGTCCAATTATTCCATTGTAAGAAATAGCACACCACACGTTAACTTTTTTTGAATACTGTCTTCTAGAGCGAATACGAAAATTAGGGTTGTCACGGCTCCAATAGTGACATTTTTGCGAACTGACTACTCCGTTTATGTTAAAAGTGGCCTTTTCCTAGAAAATAATATTATTAACAAAATTTCTTTGTCTAAGGATATTTTCCCCTATCCACAAACAAAAATCCAAACACGTTATTCTCTTCCATAATTATTAAATACAATAAAACGGAACGACAAAAGATAATACTCAAGCTTAGACGAAGAAATTAAGCAACAAAAGTAGGGTTATGATTTATGATAATTAATTCTTTCCTAGTCTAAGAACTAATTAGACAGGCGATCAGGATCAGCTGTGATTTTTACAAATGGTCATAAAAACGTACCAATTGCGTCCCTTGTGCATCGGCAACAAACGTTGCAAAATTAACGCCTGCGCACAAAATCGATCCCAACAGTTTGGTGACGGTTCTAGAACGATACAAAAATAGAGTGTTGGAACAAACCTACTATAAGAAGCCTAACTTTCGACCAAATTTAAAATATAGAAAGGCGAATTATTACCAGTAAGTACTACCTACTTTCTTCTTCTATTCCAACTCTGAATCTGCTATTTGAGGAACTAATGTCTTTGTTCGTAGGTTCTAAATACTCCAAAGTAGCTTAAAACGGTAACAAATAGCGGAAAATAGATAATGATGACGTCTTAGAAGTTGCCGGCTGCAAAACCACACCAAACAATGGACAGTACGCCATCGATGATCGCTTTACAAAGGGCAGATTAGCCTATGTGATGGCTTTTGATGACATTTGGTCTCTTTATTGAGATCAGTGAAGTATTGGTGATTTATATACAGTGGCGTCCGTCTATGACGGAAAAAAGGAACAGCGATTATTTAAAAAGAATGATATATTAGAAGATATTTATTTACTAATATGCCATAGTATAGCCTGGCACCTTCTTGGCATACTGTGAACCATCCTTTACGCGTATAGTCCATGGACAAAGAGGATCAAAAGGTTGCGCACAGCGGGACAGCCTACATAAGTTGCATCAAATCGTGGGCATTTTTAATGTGCGTCCACAACGGCGCACCGCACTTCGCACTGCACCAGTGTTGCCAGGTGAGGACGATAGATAATCATCGAAACTGGTGATGAAAAACAGTGAAAAATCACCAGATTTAAATGCAAGTGAATTCAGTAAAGCGTATTGTTATGACCGTATTAGAGAAAAAAATTAAGGAGAAAGCCAAAAATAATTTAAAACGCAAAAAACAAACAGAAGGGTCCTCACCGTATTTTGATGAGCAAAAACAGGGGAACATGATGCCTAAAGTATATTTTAGGTCATCATGTGTCAAAAATGCTTGTATTTAACACAATTGTCTTGCCACATATTAATTACTGCTCTCCTTTGATGATTTCATGTACCAAAGAAAATTTAGAAAGTCTACAAGTGCAACAAAATAAAGCAATGAGAATTGTGTTAAATAGTGATAGGTATACTCCAATAAGAGACATGTTAGCAGCATTAAATTGGCTATCCGTTGAGCAATGCATTAGACAGTCAAATTTAATGTTAATATACAAAATAGAACATAATCAGTTGCCTGCATATTTGAATCTTTTTTTGGAAAGAAGATCAGAGTTTCATGAACATAATATTCGTTCCAGACAGAACTATCATGTATCTTCCGTTAAAACAACGAGCTTACAAAAAACACTTTTTTATGAGGGCATTTGCCTGTACAATGCTTTGCCTGCCGAAATCAAGTGTGCACCTAGTTTCATTGTTTTTAAGCGAAAACTGTTTGGTTATTTAACTGATGGTTAATAATATGCATTGTGAATACTGTGTATATGTATATGATTAACCAAGTGCTAAATAAAGAAATATATTATATTATATTTTGTTAATATAAAAATGAGAAACCACCAGAAATCGGGCTTTTTAAAAAGCTTTTCACCAATCACCAGACTACCCGTAAAATCACCACATATGGTGAAATTACATCGGACTTGGCAACACTGCACAGCACCTTGCCTCGCTTAGACTTTTTATCATAATTATAGTCACTCTTACATATTTTTATGAGATTTTGTACACACCCGTTAATCATTAAAGAGCATTTCTTGACTTAAAAGATTTTTTGAAATTTTTACCATTGATGTGTACGTTGTATATCGTATTGGTCAGATTTTACGTCTTACTCTAATAATAATTATTTAATAATGCAAATCAATGCCAACCCTATTGTCTTTATGAAAGAAACGTCAAAATTTATGAAGCTTTATCCAGCCTATTAATTTTTATTTCTATAATATGCTAACCATTTTTTTCTACCATTCAACCATTCAATATCAAAAACGCTCCTTAATGATTATTATTGAATGTAGAAAAAATCTGAGTACGTCACTGGATTCTACGTAAGAAACTACAAAAGAAACCTTTTATTTCTGTTTGATGGTGTGCAAAATATCTAAGAGTGATTATAATATGATAAGAAAGTTATTGTTTAAATTTTAACATTCTGTAGCTGAAAAGAGCTTCAGGACATATGTTAATATTAACTTTTCTTCTTAAAATCACTCAAGGATTCACAATTTTAAGTATCGGCACTCAATTAAAAAACACCCTGTATTTGTACGTTTGTTATCGTGTATCTACATATTATCGTCAGTTTAGCATAAACTTATAAAATCTACAACTTTTTAGTACTGTTGTAAGCAACAATCTAGTAAACAACTAAAATAATTTCTGGCCACATTGTACTATAAAATTACCTCTAATAATATTAAAGGAACGCCTCTGTTTTCGCTAAAATAGAGCCCCTCCTTTGGGATTCAAACCACAAACAAAACTGATAGGGCTCTGATTTTATCACTTTAAACCCCCCATTTTTACATATACTAATGATAAGGTCTTGATAAATACGAGGGTTTTATTTCACCGTTTTGATTTTAATACATGCATATATACAGGGTGTTAATTTGAAACCTTCCTACCCTTAATATCTCGCTCCCAATAAATAATATTAAAAATCGGAAAGTCAAAAGAATATTTGCAGCTTTCGTGGTTTAATCCTCTCGGAGTTATCCCTAAAATTTTAAATGGGAAGGAATGGTACTCAGTAGGGGTAATGGACTTCATTAGAACTTATATTTTCATTGACATTTAGGGTTCTTAGGTTATTATTTAAAAAAATATTATTGTGTTTACTCCTCCTTTAGTAGAATAATAGGCGGTTCTTAGGTAGTCACTCCAGGTGACACCATTTCCAATGATTTACCAGCCTAAAAATAGTTCTATAGTCTATTCATTTTCCCACTTCAGTAGATCAAAACAAAAACATACGTGAACAGCATACAGGTTAAGAACAATATAACAGTACAATCTCGAACCACGCATGAATAGACTCGAAATAATAGGTACTATGATCCTGTAGGCTCAAAGGGGGCTTCTAAGTAAACTGCCAGTCGATTCTGTGCATGATTGTCTAGCTTTCTTAAGGACCATTCTCTGCAAGTGGCGATTGACGGATTTCTCTCAGACACCTTCATCATTAATGTCGGTGTTCCTCAAGGGTCCATATTGTCTCCCACCCTCTTCTTACTCTACATTAACGACCGTCTAGTAAAAACTCAAAATTCGATATTTAGCTTTGCTGACGATAGCACACTTGTCTCATCTTTCTCATTGAATGCACAAACATCGGCTGCCGACGCACATCTTCGTAGACAGCATGAAGTATCACGCCTCTACCAAGACCTGAAAAACCTTTGGGGTGACAGTAACCAAATCCAATTTAACGTTAAAAAATCCAGACAGAAGTTTTCTCTAAAAAGGTTAACATTATAGAACCGGATATAGTCATGGCAAGAGACGCAATTCCGCTGGCTTCATCTATTAATTTGCTGGGCGTCAATCTGGAAGGAAATATGATGTCTTGGCATAACCACGTTGAGGCAATCGCCAAGATAGCTTCGCAGAAACTTGGTGTACTCTTCCAGACCAAATAGTTGTGCACACCTCAACAACTTTCGAACAAAGCCCAGATTCGACCATCACTACTGCTCTCATGTCTGGAGCTTTGCACCCAAACATACTCTTCGGATACTGGATTCCATCGAATAGAGGGCCATTCGTCTGGTTCGAGACCACTAGCTGAAAAAGAGCCTCGAAAGCCTAGAGCATCGAAGTCTGATTGGTGATTTGACTCCGACTTTTTGACCTTCCCTCTTAATTCCGCCCAGTGCGGTGAATAGTAGAAATACGCGACAAACCTCTGACGCCCATCCGCATGTGGTTCCATATGTACTCCTCCAACTTCATTAAACTGGAGTACTTCATCCTTATGGAGCGACGTCCCTGAGGTTGTCTTTCCCAACAAATGTAACCTCCAACGATTCAAAACCAACCTGGATCGCTTTAATCGCACACGCACCACTTCCAGAGTGCCCTAAAGGATTTTTTCTATAGTGCTTGTGTTTGACTGAAACTACTACTCAAAAAAAGTATAAATTAGGATATTATTGGTAAGATATTTAAGGGGTAAGATCTCCCAGGGGATTAAATCACATAGTCTGCAAATGTCCGGTAAAAGTCACAATAAATTGATATGCCTTGATGACCGTGGCTCATGGTTTGGCGTCCACGTTAAGCTGAATGAAGCGGGAATGACCCTATTGGGCGAATGAAGAGAAAAAAATTAAGAAAAAGGCGATCTAGGCGAACATTTTACTAAAACTAATGAAAATATCAGAGAAATAGTGTAAGATTTAGAATTTAACGAACTGGTTGATGACAAACCCCTTGCTGCTTGCTGGCAAGTTTTTGAACGCATCGATAACTTTAAAAAAATATTCGCCTTTTCGAAATCAAGATACGAATAGAATTGAGACATCTACTTATACCAAGAAAAGAATGTACACCCTTATTAAAACAGACCCATATTAGCAACTTTACGCTTATTTAACCTTTATAGTTCTTTTGATGTAATCCCGTCAACGTTACCAGACAAAACATGGGACTTCTCATTGTCTTCCTTCGAAAAGAAATAGGGGACTACTTGTTATAAAAAGATGTACCTACACAAAGGATACTTGATGCGTCTGCTCTTATTACAAAATTATTAAGTGCCTGGGAGCAGTTTAACTTATGAATTTGTCTATTGAAAACGCGGCAAAGTCATTGAATTTTTTCGGGCGGTACGAGGGACGCTAAGAAAGTTTTCTTTCTAGTGAAAAACACGTAAAAAAGTTTTTTGACAATATTAACAGATAAGCTATAAGGGGATCTCGGGTCCAGATTTTGCAGAGAAAAGAAGTTATAAAAATGGCAGTTCATGTCTGTGGAATCATGTAGCAGACTTACTAAGGAGAAATGATAGTAGAAAATTTCAAATCTTCATAATTTGTCCCCGTGGTCAAATATCGCAATGGGCTTTCAGATGTAACAGATCTCATTGAGGTGTCCTGTTTTTCAATAAGTGATGCTCTAGGACAGTTGTATCAGTTTTTTTTTTTTTTTTTTATGATCAAACACAAGCACTATAGGAAAAATCCTTTAGGGCACTCTGGGAGTGGTGCGTGTGCGCAAAAAGCGATTCACGTTGGTTTTGAATCGTTGGAGGTTATATTCGTTGGGAAAACGACATCGGGAAGGTCGTTCCACAAAGATGTAGTCCTCCAGATGAAAGATTTCTTAAATAATGAAGTTCGAGGAGTACTAAGCTTAACCACATATGGATGGGCGGCAGTGGTTCGTCGTGTATTTCTGCTAATCGTCGCTCTGGGCGGAATTAAGAGGGCAAGGTCAGCCGAGCACCTTCCATGAAAATATCTGTAAAAGAAAGTCAAATCCCCAACCTATCTTCGATGTTCTAGGCTGTCGAGGTTCTTCGTCAGCTCGTGGTCTCCGATCAGACGAATAGCCCTCCTTTCGATGGAATCCAGCAGCCGAAGAGTATGTTTGGGTGCAGAGCTCCAGACATGAGAGCAGTATTCTAGTGATGGTCGAATCTGGACTTTGTATAGTGTCAAAAGTTGTTGAGGTGTGTACAACTTTCTGGTTCGGAAGAGTACCCCAAGCTTCTGAGAAGCTACCTTGACGATTGCCACAACGTGGTTATGCCAAGACATATTTCCTCCGAGATTGACGCCCAGCAAATTAATAAATGAAGCCAGTGGGATTGCGTGTCCGGCCATGACTATTTCCGGTTCTGTAATGTTAACCTTTTTAGAGAAAACTGCTGCCTGGGTTTTTTAGCGTTAAATTCGACTTGGTTACTGTCACCCCAAGCCAAAATTTCTTCCAGGTCTTTGTTGAGGCGTGATACTTCGTGTTGTCTGCGAAGATGTGCGTCGGCAGCCGATGTTTGCGCATTCAAAGAGAAAGATGAGATAAGTGTGTTATCGTCAGCAAAACTAAATATCGGATTTTTAGTTTTCACTAGAAGGTCGTTAATGTAGAGTAAGAAGAGAGTGGGAGAGAATATGGACCCTTGAGGAACACCGGCATTGATGGTGAAGGTGTCTGAGAGAAATCCGTCAATCGCCACTTGCAGAGAGCGGTCCCTTAAGAAAGCTAGACAACCACGCACAGAATCGACTGGGCATACCATAGGATCGCAGTTTACTTAGAAGCCCCTCATGCCAAATACGATCAAAAGCTTTAGAAATATCCAGTGCAACAGCCCAAGACTCCCCATAATACTAGACCTCGCGTTTCCACATGTAGTGAGCGAATATCTGGATGAAGTTGGACTTACAAGATTGGAATTGCCCGTATGTAGCCCGGATTTCAATCCAATCGAATTTCTTCGGGATCAACTTAAAAGAACCATTCGTCGTCATCCTGTACAACCACAAACCTTGCAAGACTCACGATTGATGCTGACCGAAGAATATTAGGCTAAAAGATAAGTAAAGTAACCTTATTTATTCGATACCACGAAGATTGCAAGCTGTCATTGCTGCTCGGGAGGAGGAAATAGACGATATTAAAATTGTTTTTGTTAATTAACTTTATAATATACCTAGTGTTTGTTTTTCTTAATAAAAAATAGGCTTCAAATCAGCGTTTCATTTCAAAATTTGCAGCTTTCAGCAGAAATGTGATAATGGAATGAATCAAAAATCGAAATGTTTAGAAGACGTCAAAGATTACAAAAAACTGTATGTAAATAAAATTATCCACCTCAATTTTCCTACAGGGTATATTGAAATTACGATGAAAAACAACAGTTTGATTTACTCCTGTATAATATATCCTAATAGAAAAATATTACTCTATAAAATAATTAAGGAGAAACACAATAAACGGATCTACAAACTGATGACAAAATCATGAGAATAGCATAAGAAATAAAAAAGTTATAAACTATCAAACTTTCTTTCATTAAACGCATGATATAAAAGTTCCCTATTTGAGGAGAACTACCTTGGATATGTTGTATTTTTAAAATAATATTATTTCACACTTTTTGAGGCCTTTTTTATTTTTTACAATAAATATTTCGGTAACTCGGAAAAGTTTCGTACCATATAAGTAATTAACGTTTTAAACGTCCTAAACCCCATATAATTACACCCTTTACAAAGGCATTATGTACGCTAGTGAACCGTACGGCTGCGTAAGTTTTTCCCTCCGCGTACGCTCCAAAGTCGGCCATCATCCCATTATATAAAATCGCCCGACCAACTAATAGGGATAACTAGAGTTAGGTCAGTTCTTTGAAGAGAAATCGCGCATCCACATCCAGGTGTGCCATACGGATTAATCCAGTGGCGTGTAAGAAATTTGGGATTAATTTCTCTGAAATATTTAAATTAAATGTTCGTTAGATTGTGATGTACGGAGGGGAACATAGGTGCTAAGCAGTCATATGAACATTAAATTACTAAAAATGGACCAAACGGCAATTTAATCATTTTATTTTATTATAATTACATTTACTGTAATTTTATTTAGATATGTTTTGATAGCAATAAATAGCTATATTCGCGACAAAAACTGATGACAGTGACGTAGCAGTCAAAACCATGGAAACCAACGCAAACCACCAATGGCAACACAGCATTTTGATAGTTTCCATGGTTTCGACTGTGACGTCAGTGCCATTCGTTTTGATAGCGAATTATAATTTACTAAAATCGTGTTACTCTGCCTACATACCGATGGCTTAAGCGTAAAATGTCGAACTCCAGTGGCATATATAAGGGCGTGGTCCAGGAGGCCCGGGCCCCCCAAAATGGAATGTTTTAACCAATTTATTCAAAGATTAATCCGCTAGGAGAAATATAAATCTTGATTTTACTAGATGTTTGTTCTTAGTAGATGATTGTTTTGTTCGTTGTTGTTTAAACCCTGTTTTTAGGGACCAATTACCTTAAGTTTAGGGTAATTTATTTTTTAATTAATAAATTAATGGAGGCAAGAAACGAAATTTCGTTTCCTGCACAAATTTTTTTATCAGAAATTGTAAAATTTAGGAATAGATCCCCTAAAGGGTATTTTCGGATAAAACTAAAAAGAAACGAAATATTGATCAAAAAACGAATAGGTGAAAGCGCCACTATATTTTTTTTTATGTAAGCCTCCCCCCGAACCAATTATATACGCCACTGTCGTATTCGCATAAATTTTGCCGAATCTGAAAATACTTAATATTTCCGAAACAGTTAAAGATAGATATAGGATATTGTACATTAAATATGTCTAAAATTTTCTGAGGGATCCAAAAATTGAATAATATACAGGATGTTGGTATTGGCCACTGTTACATGACACACTCTGTATGAAAATTATCCTCATACATTAAGCTAGAGGTGTTGTTTTCGATTGATTACATCGAAAACAACCCCTCTAGCTATCGAAAACAACGCGCCAAGTTTTTATTGTTTATTGACAAAGATAATGACACTTTTTGACGTTTAAAAAAATAAATCGATTTTCCAGCTACAAATTCAAATATTAAATATTATTACAATTGCGTTATTAATAATTACTAATTTTTTTAGTTCTTTATTTAAAAGTTGTAATATAAAGTTGTTTTAACCATTATTCGAGTAATTTTCTCCCTAAATTACACTCGTGCATAAAAATTCTCAGATAATTTTGAATTTAAGCGTATTTCCTTTGAAAAACAATATTCGTTCATTTTCAAATTTTGTAAAATAGCCCTCCTCCTCCGGAGGAGGGCTATTTTTAGGCACTAGTGTAAGTGTAATTACCTCCGAAAAGTTTTTATTGAAAAAAATGCACAACTAGAAATACCAATCGACGTGTCCGAGCGTTTTTTCGCACACGCCCTCATTTATTTATTATAGAATTTATTCCATTTGGCTGTATGTAATAAATCTGCACTATACATATTTTTAAAAAAATATCCTCCCTGCCGTCAAGGAAAATGGTGGTAGAGCACAATGCCCTTGGTCGAGTTTGGCTTTATACCTTTGTGACTAAATGGTGGATTACAGAACCCCTGCCGGCACTGCGGCGATACGTAAAGGCATATTTTTCCTAAATACAACCTTGAAGCTAAATAGGCAGAAAATTGTGGGATTAAAAAAGTAAGAGCTTAACCGAAAGGTTGAATGTAGGTAATTTATTAAGTGCATATAAAAATGTTAAATAAAAGTACTGTTTTCATATAACTTTTTTTTTTTTAAATTTTTCCTCTACGCTGCTAATCAAGCACTATAACCCTTTATTCCTCGCTGAACCGACCCCGTACCACCACGCAATATCGCATCTGAACTATCCAGGGACATATGTCAGCGTCAATTAATGAAATCCGTCATTCCCGGAAATGCCTAGTCATTTCACGTATTGCCGGCGGTGGTGTAACTCGTTTGGTACATCGTTTGCCTAAGAGTATCAGGTATTCCCTGTAATGACGGAATTCTTTCTGTCTAACGCTGTACTTAACTAAATGATTTAAGTTACCCTGTTTGCCAGTTTTAGTCAATCATTGTAATTAGGACAGTGTTGTCAGTAGTGCATGAGAATCAGGTATTTTACATTAAAAGGTTTGTAAATAACTGATTACTATACTTAAAATTGAAAAGAATTTTCTTACCTCCGTCAATTCCGTAATATTCCAAGGTTTTTTCTTACTTTGATTGGAGTAATATTCATCCAATTTCTTATGAAGCAATTATGAATGCTTCAACATTTCATTTAAAAAAGAAATCACGACACAGATGTTAACAACAATTACAGCGTTCGACTAAAACCGGCAAACGTAAAGTCTGTTCGTTTTATGAAGTCCGATATCGAATTAAATCATTAAAGGTTGTTAAACAGTAAGACGGTTAAGTTAACAATACCTTCGCTATACTTGATCGTACCGAACATTCCACTGGTTCATTGTAGTCAGCCGTGCAAAATCAGCGATTCCAAAACAAAATTATCTTAGAATTATGTACCGCGATAAATATTTTTATTTTGTTTGCTCAAGTGCAAATGTGCAGTTGGTATGTTCTATTTTAAATAAGTAGTTATGCTTTTTGATTCTAGTTTGTTTCTCATTGTGTGTGAATTAAAAGTTAATAAGCAAAGTTATGGAAAATGTTCGTAACGCCAAAAAAGTTCTTTGCGAACTGTTCAATAATGTTTCAAAAATATGGCGACATCGGTTCTTTTTAGATCCAAAACTTTATAAAAAAGAATTCATAAAACTGATTTGCCTAAATACTATAAAAGCTAAAAAAGAATTATTTTTCTTTGCCTAAACTAATTTTTTATTTACTTTAAATTATTTTATTTAGAAAATTCCTAAAATATAATTTATTGTTTGAGAGCCACCGACTACCCGGCTCGAGAGGTTTTATTGCCACTGACACCCATTTTCATTTTGTCAATGTAAAAATTTAATTATAGTTTTGTTTTTTTGACCGTGTCAAATTATAGGTAGTTTGTTTTTGGGTTTCGGCTTTGAAATGAAATTCAAATGTTTGGTTAACGTTTCGGTTTATTATACTAAACCATCGTCAGTGCTATTTGTAATAAAGAAAAAAGGCGTATAAATAAAATAGAAAGAACCAATATTTTTGACGGTGTTAGTGACAAAATTCTTATTTTATGTTAATATTAGTTTGTATAGAATGAAATGAAAAAATATATAAATGAACATGCCTTGTACAATTCTAACTTACTACTAAATTTGGTAATATTTTGTCTTGTTGTTGAGTGGACATGAACTAACTTAGTTATATAAATTTAGTAGTAAGGTAGGTTATTATTTAAATACCATAAAATAAAAGGTATGCATATATTTAACATTATTTACATTTTAGGTATTTGATTTGTTTACATTTTTCAATGGTGGCTATAGAAAGGGTTTGGGAAATCCTATATTAAAACTATTTGGTGCTTTGATTGTTTATTTTTATGATGGTAAAGATTTACATTTAGTTTGATGTAATTATATTAAATAGCAATTGGAATTTAATTTCAAAGTGACCGAAACCCAAACAAACTACATATAAAGTAAACAATTAATTTGCCGGTGTTTTCTGTATTACCTGAACTATGAGAGTTTCGTGGTTTTGATCACATTTAATTGAATGGCTTGGGATTAGCTAACCAAAATTTATTCAAACTCGGCACATGGATTTACCATGTCGACCTCTTCAAGAAGTTATAATGCAGTTTTTCTATAAAATGTACAGGGGAGCCAATATTCAGCCACCTTAAATATTACCTGGTATAGGTACCAAAGTTTTACCTTAAGAAATGCACAACTAAGAATACTAATTGGAGTGTCCGAGCTTTAAAAAAACATTGAATTTTAGACTTTATGGACGAGCACTGTATGTAGTAGTATGTAGATCAAATGTTGTATGATATAATATGTATAATGAAATTAAGGTTTTCATAAAATTTGAAGAAATATGTACACGTCACGTAACTTACGTAGAGTATCTTGAGATACATCGGTACTATTTACCATTTTCGTTTTTTTTACCTGCTTTGTACTGAAAGCATAAGTAATAATAAGAAGCTTAAAAATCGTATATTAAATTCCACGTGAAACATCAACACGCCAAAAACACCAAACAATAGCGATAACATCTTGACTACCAGCATCTTGAATAAGGATGTGCTTTTGTCAATGCACCCGAGTGCCTGTCTTCCCTATTCGTCGCCCCGTCCCACGATGGCAGATAGATCCATCTGGAGGTACCATCGCCATACTTGAGCTGTAATTCGTTTGACATTTTTGAGAGACTTCTTTTATTTTGGTCGATGCCTTTGTGCTTTATGAGAACGTTATAAATAGTAGAATGAAAACGGGATACTAACAAGAAATTTATCTATAAAGATATAGAATAGATTATAAAATTTAATATATGTACTGGGTGTCCTGTAATAAAGTGTTAGTATTTTAGAGAGTGATTCCTTAGGTCATTTTATAAAGAAAATTTCAGATATTTCAGTCATTTCACCTTAAATTTTTTTCTATAGGGTGTTGATATTTACTTTTTAAATCGTTAATTTTTGATATCTTCGAAAGAATTTTAGATATTATTTACAATTAGGTATAAAGAACTAAGTCAAAAGTACAAACCTACAGCCCCGTACCAGTACGCAGATTATTCTCCCGGTTGCAAATCAGTTTGTGATCGATACATTTTGCTCTATGACCACAGAATTTTTGATCAGCGGCCACAGATTTTACTTAACGACACTTTAAACTGGACATGCCTTGGACAGATTGGAAATATAAATTTTCCCACGAAGAAAAAATCAAGAGAAGTAATAGAAAATTTTTAAAAAATTATTTTCGGGAAGAATGTTTCAGTTGATATTATTTCATTTTTATTAGTAATTATTATTAGTTTTTTGGTATCTTTATATTTTAATGTTTAGCTAATATTTAAGTTATTGTTAATATTCGCTGTCGCTTATAGTTGGTTGTGAATAGAGGTGTCAGTCCCGAAGCTTAGTTCCAATCCCGGGTTTCTCAGGATAAGGAGTATATAATCCCGGGGTCACGGGACTAATCCCATAAATAAATTAACATGGAAAGTTAAAGATCAGTGTACTAGTGTATACTAAATAAATTAAATAGAAATCTTACCTACTGTTGTTATGTTAACAAAATGAAAAAATGTATTAAAGATTTCTAAAACAAGAACGTAAAAAATTAATGCATCCAGTCTTTTCTCTCCTAAACTTGATTGTAACTTATTACAAGTATAACCTTCTGCCGACAAGCCGCTGTTTCTATACTGAAACCCTCAAAATGAGGGATTAAAGAGACATTTAATTCTATAGGGATTAAAAAAATGTAATCCATGAAAAGTAAATTTGTGCGTTAAAGAAATTTAATTTTTTTAAAATTTATTTTAAGACTCCATTTTCCCTATCTTAGAGTGCATAAAATTAGTGTTGTGATCGCTCGAGCGAAAAACCGTTTGAGTACTCGATTATTGAAATAACCGACATCGCTCGATTATAAGAACTGCTCGAGTTATAAATTCAAGCGAAAATCGTCGCTTCTTACTTATTATCTTTCACTCGATACCCGAGCTTCGCTTCACTCCGACGTATATTCGAGTAGTTTTTCGTTCGATGGGAAATACTACTCTACGAACAAACCCGAACAAACCCGATCTACGCGCGCCACCTGAAATGTGCCGATTGGCGACGTTCGAGATTGACGCTCAGAAGGCTGGCACGACATACGTCTATCTTAAAGGCACATAAACGAGAAGGTGCATATAAAAAAGTATGCCAAATCCCTTAGTTGATTCATCGCGATATGGATTTTGTTTTTACTGGCTAGCCAGCGGCGATTCTTTAAAATTTAAAGAATGTTATTTTTTTTTAAATCAGAATCAACTGTTCTTCCTTAATAAAAACTCGTAGACTAAACTTCTAAAACTTACAACAACAACCCTTGGTGTTTTGTCAACACATTCTTCTTAGTCATAAAAATTTCAAGTGATTAATCGCTCGAGCGATTCACTCGATTATTAAAATCGTTCGAGTATTAAGTACTCGATCACTAAAATCATCTATTTTTCCCAACACTACATAAAATAGTATATAAACCTCAAGTGTCTTTTTTAGTCCATAGGTTTATAACGTCCCTGGAATTTTTGGTTTTCCTGGTTTATAAGCCCTGGAAATTGGTTTCACGTTAATTAATTTTCTTTTTTAGTGACCATTAAGGTAAGGTACCCAAGCTAAAATGTACTAGTTTTATTACTTAAAATAAAGTTACTGTCAATTCCACTGAAGTAAAATCTTATTTGATTCTAAAATATTTTGAGGTACCTACCTATTCAAATACCTACTTGAAGGAGACAAAAATACTACTAAACTCTTTAAATATTTTTAAAAGTAATTAAATGTTTACAAAATATTTAAATAAATAAATAAACAAACGATAAATTTTGGAGCCAAAATGCATACGTTTACATCGGGACTATACGCTAATGTTCATTGATTTCTACAAGGTTCGGGGTGGGGGGGGGGGGGGGGGGGTTAGTTGGCGACCCACCCTGACCCTCCCTAGCGTCGGTCCTGCTTACAAAGTATTTAAATCATGTATTCAAACCTTAAAAGTATTTAGTATTTTAATACTTTTGAATTTGATTAAGTATTTAGTATTTAGTAATTAAATACTTTTAAGAAGTATGTGCCCAGCTCTGGGTACGATTGTTGTTTTTTGTTATATCACTCTGTTTTAATAAAATATAATTTATAATGGAAATGTTAGTTTTAAATTAAATATTTAAAAAACAAATTAATTTTTAAGGAACTCTTTTATATAATTTATCCCGGGATTTGAGGGCCTAATCTCGCGATTTGGCAGATTGATTTTTCATCGAGATCCCGGGAGTTCGGTATCCAGGGATTGGCACCCCCTAGTTGAGAACAAAGAATTTTTTTTAAAAATTAACCACTTTCATGGGATTAAAGTCTGTTTCGTTGCCGTTGATAGCTCGATACCCTCATTAAAGATTCAAAACAAGGGCCCGGTGGCCTAAAATATTTTACCTATAAAATGGTCTTTTTACGTACATCTAGCATAAAGATGAAGAAATTTTGACCTATTCCACCGGGTAACAGATAAAGTAACAATAGAGCCATAAAATGAAATGAAAGGATAATGATTAAAACGGCCCATCATGGTCGGAGAGTTGGGTTTTTAATGTAACCGCTTATTATTTTATTTAAATGTAATAGATTTTATGAATTTATTTACAAGAAAACTAATTTATTTACAGATCAAAAAATATTGACAATTTCAATAATTATAACTCGATAAAATGGTCCTCAGAAGAATCTGAAGAGTCATCATGTCCTACGCTTATTACTAAAGGCTCAATTTCCATAGTTATGTCAATTACGTTGTCAAGTTCCCACATTTTTTGTTCCTCTACTATAGCATGTTTTATGGCGTTTTGCCAATTTTCTGATGACACATTTGCTAAAGAATGAAGCAAGAGGTGTCGCACTTCTTGCATTTTAAAAGTTTTGTTATTTCTAGCAACATATCCTTTTACTTGAGCCCATATTAATTCGATAGGATTTAGCTCACAATGGTAAGGTGGTAAACGGAGCACTATAATACCTCGATCTCTTGCCATCTCGTCAATAACATACTTTTTATACTGTGATTTATGTAGCCTAACAATATCCAAAAGTTCTTTTTTTACCATGGTATTATCGTAACTCAATTCCTTTCGTTGTAACCAGTTTACGATTTCCGCCTTTTTCCATGAAGTTGTGGGAAGATTCTCTTTTAGCCTAGAGTGATAGCTGGCATTATCCATCACTATTACAGAATTAGCGGGAATGTATTCTATCATTTGCTTAAAATATTCCTCGAAAACATCAGCAGTCATTTCTTCATGATAGTCTTTAGTAGAATTCGACTGGAATTGTAATAATCCTTGATCCAAAAAGCCATTTGAACTTCCTATATGAGTTATAATAAGTCTGCGTCCCTTTCCAGATGGTGGTCTAAGTCCTGTTGACCAGCCTTCCATGACAGCTTGTCGAGAACTTAGGACATTTTTATCTTGCCAAACTTTAGATACGGTGTGCCCTTCGTTCAGCCAAGTTTCATCCAAATAGAAAATGTTTTTGCCTTCGCTGCGGTATTTTCGGATGGACCTTAAGTATTGACGTCTCCAGCAAATAATATCTGCTCTATCAATAAGAAAAGATTTTCTGTTTTGCTTCTCCCATCGAAAGTTCATATCATGAAGTATTTTCCATAGTTTCGTTCGTGATAGCTGTGGTAAGTCCTCGTCGTAGTTAATGGCTTGTAAAATTTTGTCTATAGTTGGTATTTCCTTGGCAAAATAAAAACTATGTACTTTTCTTCTAATACCATTTTTAATGAAATTGTCAATTTCTAACGGTTTCTTTCCTGGGAGTGGTTTTGGCTCACTGAGGTTCTTAGATTTTCTTTCACGCAAGAACCTATATATAGTAGCCTCTCCAACTCCTACCATATTGGCACACTCTGCAATGATGCTACGAACATCACTTGCAGGTTTCTGGTACACTAGAGCATCATGCACGTTTAATATTAATGTCTTTTCTCGGAGAGAATATGCACTCTTGCTAATTTGACGAAGACACGTTGGCGAAAAACTTGAAGCCATTGTTACAAGTATAGGAAATAATTCAACTTTGAGATAATGCAGTATCTAAATACAACTAAATACATAGTTTGACAAACGCACATCAAATGGCGTAATAACATCCTAAAGCAGGCAAAAATAGGTAAATTAATTACCCCTGTTGTACCTACTTTAACCCTAATCCTACTTAACAATGGACAGAGGCCAATTTTCTTATTAAATAAGGTAATTACTATTGGCAACGCCTATGGTTTACGGTTGTTTTATGGCTTCAACCCTCGATATGAGCTATCAACTGCAACAAAACGGACTTTAATTTAGAAATTTTTCCGTAATCGGGTTATGTTATTTACTTTTGGTTCACGAATTGTGTTCAATTACCCATTATTTTATACTAACGAAATTCTCACAATTACCATGACCTGTTAGAGCGGAAACTACTTCTTCAATGGCAACGACAAAGGGCACACAAATAGCGTCTTGACGATAAAATGCCAAGAAGCTTTTTCTATGGCGGTCGTATCATATGACGTATAATAAAGTTCACTTTGAAGAAAAGTTAAGAAATTCAATCATCAAAAGACGGTCGGTCGGATGGGAATATCAAGTGAAGACATGCCCACATGGGCGACGGTTGCACCGAGGGAAGAACAATCTCATTGAAGTGCTTTTTAGCTGCCTGAAAAGCAGTTTTTGCACAGGTTGGGAGTGGAAGATTTCTTGTAAAGTTCCGAAGCTACATCCGGGGCGGTATTTTTAAACGAAGACGGGAATAAATAATAACATGTGATCAGGAGGGATATGAGAATCTATTGAAACGGAACAGATAAAGAACTGTATGATATAGATTGGAGTATTGGTAGTAGGGGAGACTCGGGCAAGAAGAACCACTTTAGTTTTCTTACGATTGCATTAAGAATATTTTAAAATTCAAAGATTTTAATGTAGTCAATTTGGTTAAAAGAAATGCCGCCTAAACCGGTACAATGTGTATGGTTAAGATTTCATTCGCGCGCCATACCACTTAACTCAATAAGGGCATGAGCTTGAACATATTAGAAGAGTAAATAGGCGTGAAGACGTGTGCGAGAGTAGTTGTACTTAAAGTGGTAAATAAAACGTATTTTAAGTCTTGTAAGATTTAAAATGTTCTATAAACTTGCAATCAGTTTTAATCTAGATCGCGCCATATTTTATAGACTATTACAATATTTGATTGATTCGTTTTGCCCATATGGTTCTTCTAGCCCGAGCCTCCTCCACATATCCAGGTGCAACTGCTTAAAATCACCGGAAAACTATATTGTACCAATTTACAATAATAGATACACTTTTAGAATTAATTATTGTTATATCGTGGATGGTACCTACCTACTAGTATAGTAGGATAACTGTATTTATTAAAATGAAACTGTGGCACTTACTTAACAATATTTGTAGATGCCATTGTTAATATGTAGAGTGGACGGTATGGTATACACGATAGCCAATTGAAAAAGCCCAACAATTTCATTTATAAGATGGTACATTCCACTTCCGCTTAAGGTCATCGGATTCAAATCTCCCCTTGGTCCCTCGCATATGAAAAATTTCTGCTTCACCTTTCCGCTTAAATTTCTTTAGTTTGCAAGGCTCATCATCATCATCAATCAGCCCAATGCTGGACATAGGCCTCCCGTATTCCAATCCATCTCATGCGATCCTGCATCGCTTCCTTACCTTAATAAAGATGTAAATTGAAGTGATATATTTGTTTTTAAGGATCACAGTGTCCCTTCAAGTAAATTCGTTCTGAACATAAATAACAACTTAAAAATAAATAATCAAACTCCTTATCCTTCAAGGCGAGTAATTTAATAGGTTACCTTTAATACAATAAAATTGTCCTGTGTCAGGTGTGCCTTTAAGGACAAATAATTCTTCCATCGTTCCTTCAACTATAACGAGAAATAAAGCACCTTTCAACACCGGAAGCGCACTCAAAGCTTGAATGAACATTTTTAGCTTTACAATACGTGGTGTAGGCGTGACTGCAACAGGTAATAAAGAGCACGATTTGTTTGACATAAAAATGATAAACCTTTCTTTTATAACCCAAAGGAATTGGTTTTTGGGTCTTGAATGGAGATGTTTACTAAACTGTGAAGTGAGGAATAGTTGTACGGACGGGCAAATTGCAAATCATTCAAGTTACTGTCGGTTTTCTAATGCTTTGACATTTTGACGTGGACAATCTTCTCATTTATGAATTGATAAGAAGTGGGATAGATTAATATAAATCAAATTAGAGTCATCACCATCAAGTGCATTGTTATTGAGAAAAAAATTGGAGAGTACAAAGGACATTATATTTCTCTGTATGTAGAAAGAAAAAAGTAATAAGAAAATGCGTTAGGTAAAACATATTTTTATTTATTTTTTAATTTTACACAAGGAAATACAACTTTTGGAAAATAAGAAACCGATGATTTTAATAATAGAGTACTTGATACTCGTGCGATTTTAATAATCGAGTGAATCGCTCGACCGATTAATCACTTGAAATTTTTATAACTAAGAAGAATGTGCACCAGGAGTTGTTTTTGTAAGTTTTAGAAATTTAGTCTACAGTTTTTATTAGGGAGGAACAGTTGTTTCTGATTTTTTAAAAAATTATACTCTTTAATTTTTTGAGAATTTACAATCGCCGCTGGCTAGCCAGTCCCAGTCAGAACAAAACCCATGTCGCGATGAATCCACTAAGGCAGCGTTTCTCAAACATTTTTGACCGCGGACCCCTTTTGATTATAGAATCTTGTCGTGGACCCCTCAGCCGCTCGCTACATTACTACAGCATTGATTCTAGAAGAGGAAGTCATGCCTAACTAATTTCCTTTAGTTACTTATTTCCACTTAGTGGCTCGCGGACCCCTAAGTAATGGCTCGCGGACCCCCAAGGGGTCCGCGGACCACAGTTTGAGAAACGCTGCACTAAGGTATTTGGCATACTTTCTTATATGCACCTTCTCGTTTGTGTGCCTTTAAGAAGAACGTATGTCTTGTCAGCCTTTTGATCGTCAAACTCGAACGTCGCCAATCGGCATTTCGAGTAGCGCGCGAAGATCGGGTATCAAGTGAAACGGAACGAGTAGAGTAAAGAAGAGTATTTCCTATCGAGCAAAAAACTGCTCGAATATGTCGGCGTCCAGCGAAGCTCGGGTATCGAGTGATAAGTAACAAGCAATGATTTTCGCTTCAATTTATAACTCGAGCGGTTTTTTTAATAATCGAACGATGTCGGTTATTCCAATAATCGACTACTCACGCGGCTTTTCGCTCGAGCGATCACAACACTACTAAATAGCACGACTTGTTTGACATAGAAATGATAAATCCCTCTTTTATATCTCAAAGGTACTGGGTTTTTAGTTTGTGAATGGAGATATTTACTCGACTGTGAAGTGGTGAAAGGTTGTAAGAAATTGACAAATTGCAAATCATGCCAGTTACTATAGCTTTTCTAATGCTATGATGACATTTTGACGCGAGTATTATTCTCGGAATTTCTTTATTTTATCGATGGATCTATTGACGACATGCAGGAAACTTAATGGGAATAAAATTGTATGTTTGCTCTTTAACACGTGTTTATAAAAAGGACGGATAGGTATATATATACAGGGTGTCATGAAAATGGCGTATTATATTTGAATTGGTGTCATGGAGGAAGCCTACATACTTTTTTAAAATCGATCGTCAAAATGCATAGGTTAAAACCCCTAACGCTATCTTACATGTTGCCACGTGCCACGCGATTCACCTCTGTTTTCAGTTAACAAGTGTATGTAGGTCAATAAACTAGTAATGATGCCAGATCACAACGCGTGTCTCGTCCTTGTTTTGATATGCGATGCGAACATGTTGCGCACAACGGGCTGTCCCTTAAATTCGCACTTGCTTGTATACGAATTTTAATTTCTGGCTTAATAAGTAGTAAGGTGTTTAATTTATCGTTTTTTTTTTGTTCTTTTGTGAACTAATTTATAAATGTTGTGTGATGTGATTTCAAATTTGTGTGATATTAGTAATGGTTGTGTTGTAAAATATATATTTTGTGCTGTATTTTTTATGGAAATTGGAAATTGAATTATTTTCAAATAAGACCGAAGGTAAGAGAGCATGTGCCTTAAATTCATAATTTTTTTTTCTAAAGAGTTTAAAAAATAACTGACAACCCGGGTCAGTCTTGTTGACAAACCTTCCACATTCGTTTGTTTAAGCAGGTGCCCTTGAATTTTTTTGCATAACATTTCTCGTCGTGATTTTGAAAATAATTGTTCTGAAAGGTCTGACAGAATGAAAACGTGTTAATGTTATAGTTAAAATGTTTGACGTGTAAATATGACAATACCGTCCAACATTCACGGACGTCTGTTGAAATTGACGAATTATTATTATTTGTTTAACTATATGGGTTTTTCCAATTTGTTTTCTTCTCAGGATTTGATACAGGGCAATAGTTCAATAAAATTTCAGTGATATGTCATGGTATTGAGGTCGGGCTTAATGTAAAAAATAAAGAGAGTAAAAAGTATCATATCCCATCTAATTTACCCCGGTAGCCAGCCGAGATGAGATCGCATATCTAGCGGGACGAGGTCCCCCTCGGGGCGAGGGGGACCGTACACACTCCCCAATCGATAGGCCATAACATGATACGTGAAACCAAGAGATAACATTCATTAGGATGGTACATTGTATGATTGAGTTTGATTGTTCGTATACCACGTTAAGCTGCACTTCGAAAATAGATTTGTCAACGAACAAAGGGGAAAAAATTTAAAGAAGAATTGTTTCTATTGAAATCTTAGTATTGAACATTAGTTTAACTTCAAATTAAGCATAAATCAACGCAGATGAGTGCTCCCACCGTTCCCCTATCAACAAAAATAAATTTTACCATGTAAGGTTATGGTCAAAGTGTCACATGGTTTTGTTACATTTTATCTTTAAGATCTTTTGTAATAAACCATCTATTATATTTGTGTGTTGCCATTTTGTGAACACCTTTTTAAACTTGTGTTGCAAATTATGGTATCCTTTATCGTCTTTTATCTGTATTTTCGATGCAAAACGAAGATGGGTATCTAAGAAATGATGTAGGTTCAAGGAATAAAGTCTTAGAACTTTTTAACATGATATATTCACTAGATTGCATGTATGGCCAGTCAAAGGAACGATAACTTTTTTTTATCAATTTTCCACGTCGCTCGCCTGACACGGCCGTGTGTCAGGTGGGGGCTATAGCTTAATGAGAAGAGATATTTTCATGGGCCACTCACCGTGAATGACCCTGTATACAGTTTTAATTTATAAAACGGGGGTCGTACGTAACGAGGTGGAAAGTGTTTCATTCCTGTCGAGAGAGTCGGTAACTAAATCTCGAGACAGTAATGAAACTTTTCACCGAGGTTTGTATACTATTTTATTTACAACCACATCTAACATCCACTTCTCATTATTTTGAATTAAAATTATTAATAAAAGATAAATGTCATTTTGACTTTTCCATTGCAAAATTTGTCAGAAATTTCAAATAACCGGAGGTGGAAAAATAACGTGGGTAATAATACACATCAAGATGGCAAATATAATATGGTTTCCATGTCACTAAACAATATATTATTTTAACAACAGAAAAATGCAACAGATGAGGAATTTGATTTTGCTGCTACTCCACCAGAAATTCGAGAAGCAGCAAAAACAGTAGAAGATCTTCTGCCAACTAAAAGCCGCCCGAGATATGACAAGGCATATAACTGTTTCAAAGAATGGTGTACGGGGAACAAAGTTCAGAATCCTGGTTCTGAGTCGGCGCTATTAGCTTATTTCAGTGAAAATGCCAAGACAAAGAAGATATCAACCATTTGGTCACAATATTCACTGCTGAGGACCACTCTATCAATTAGGGAAAAAGTAGACATATAGTCTTTGCAGCGAACCCTCAAGCTTTTTCGACAGTTGACATCAGCAATATGTCATCGATCAGCTGTTTAGGGACTTAATCAAATACCCCAGTTTTATACGAACCGCATTGAGCGTGTTGTGTTTTTTCCCGTTTAATTGGTGCTAATAAATTTTAAAAGGGTATTTCCGTCGTTTTAGTATAGTTTATTTTGTTTTGAAAACTTTGATTAACTACATATTGAGTTGTTTGTGTATCTGGTAAACCACAGTAAGTAACGAAAAATTTATAGGTTAATATTTTATGTACCTGTTTTTAAGCGAAAATAATAATTATGGAGCAATAATTGTCTGCCTTCTACCTCAGCTGATACCACCGAAATTAAGGTGCATTTTAATATTAATAAAAAAATGTCTAGATGTTTAATTTATTTCTGAGTGAGTTGAGATTTATTTCAGTTAAATGTCGAACGGATAGGAACTATTAGAGGAAGAAAATATCAGGTAGGTACTACTTTTGTGTGGCGACTTAAATGTTTCATTTTTAAAATAAATGTACGTATTATTTTAGTACGGTCCTGGAAGGTCCTGGAATTTCATACAAACCTAGGCAAAATAAATAACCAGAAATAAGCAGGCAAGTCATTAATGTCACGTGATACTTGACATATCTGGCGAAGGAGTTCGCTGCAACGGCTATATCTAAACACGCAAAGCTATTAGCATTTTAATAAAAGTGTGTTCGTATATTATTTTGAGATATCGATTTTTTTTTAAATTACAAAAAAATATTTACTTTCCAGCCGGGTGGAAAGTAAAGGTAAAAAAACGTCAACTTTCCACCTTTCAAGTAAATAAAATACATTAATGTCTTTATTTTCTAAAACAACAAATTAAACATCCATGCAACATCTTAATTATTGCTAGTTAATAACAGGTAAGACATTTTCGAAGTAAAGACCGCACGACCAGTAATGAGTTTCCCGTAAAACTCTGATATATCCATCTTCACCCCAGTCCTTCCCATAACAGTTTTTCACTATCCAGTAATTTGTACCATTTTCCGATCCATATCCAACAATTAGAATTGCCAAGTTGACTGACAAACTGTCGCAAGTATCGCTCCCGTAAATACCTGCAAAATAAACTGCGTTGTCAAAAACTTCGGAAATTAATTTTTAACACCTTTTACACATACCGGGTGAGGTGGTCAAATATTCGCTTCTGTATTGATTTTAAAGAAAACTTTTATTAAGACTTTTTAAAGGGAATAATGAGAATAAAAAGCCCCCTAAATTTGAACTTTTTCCACATACCGTTTTCAAGATATTAAGAATTTCTGTCTTCAAACTAGATTAAATTAAAAATTAATTCAGGTAAAAATGAAAATACCAGTAATCACCTTTATAATCAGGTTTACGCTTGTCAATATTTGACAGCGTTTAAGTTTTTCTCCAATAATTTTCCCGTTAAATATTTCTAATCGTCATGAGCTATTCGAGTGAGGTAAAAGTTAAAGGGTATCTACTACGTCAGAAATAGTTATCAAGTCGTATCCGAGTTGTTCTCAGTAGGTTTTCCTAACCGACCTATTCCAGGCAGATCAACAACAGATAAAGTAATTAGTAGTTATTCTCCACTACTTTTTTAAAATTGTGTTCACAGTTCTGCTTGTACACGGTGTCCATTTTTGGGTAGTTTTACGGGGTATCTCCGTTATTAGTAAAGATAGAAGGATGCGGTTTTCGCAGCACTGTGCTCCTTTTTTTTCAAACAGAAGATGCCGTAATCAGAACATTTCTAGGCCGGGATGTTTTTGAGAATTTTGAATTTCGGGACACTCCTCAAATCTCGGTTACCCCGTAACGTATCAAAAAGAAATAAAATGTTCTTTATGTAGGTTTTTACGTAGAATCCAGTGACGTACTCAGATGTTTTCTACATTCAATAGTTTTAAGGAAGATAAACAAATTTGCTTTTTTTAAATGGGTCACCCAATATATTTTTTTACAATATAATTTAGTTTGTAACAAGCTTCTCAAAAATATATAAAGTCTGTTTCGTTGCCGTTGATAGCTCGATACCCTCATTAAAGATTCAAAACAAGGGCCCGGTGGCCTAAAATATTTTACCTATAAAATGGTCTTTTTACGTACATCTAGCATAAAGATGAAGAAATTTTGACCTATTCCACCGGGTAACAGATAAAGTAACAATAGAGCCATAAAATGAAATGAAAGGATAATGATTAAAACGGCCCATCATGGTCGGAGAGTTGGGTTTTTAATGTAACCGCTTATTATTTTATTTAAATGTAATAGATTTTATGATTTTATGAATTTATTTACAAGAAAACTAATTTATTTACAGATCAAAAAATATTGACAATATAACTATTACAGAATTAGCGGGAATGTATTCTATCATTTGCTTAAAATATTCCTCGAAAACATCAGCAGTCATTTCTTCATGATAGTCTTTAGTAGAATTCGACTGGAATTGTAATAATCCTTGATCCAAAAAGCCATTTGAACTTCCTATATGAGTTATAATAAGTCTGCGTCCCTTTCCAGATGGTGGTCTAAGTCCTGTTGACCAGCCTTCCATGACAGCTTGTCGAGAACTTAGGACATTTTTATCTTGCCAAACTTTAGATACGGTGTGCCCTTCGTTCAGCCAAGTTTCATCCAAATAGAAAATGTTTTTGCCTTCGCTGCGGTATTTTCGGATGGACCTTAAGTATTGACGTCTCCAGCAAATAATATCTGCTCTATCAATAAGAAAAGATTTTCTGTTTTGCTTCTCCCATCGAAAGTTTATATCATGAAGTATTTTCCATAGTTTCGTTCGTGATAGCTGTGGTAAGTCCTCGTCGTAGTTAATGGCTTGTAAAATTTTGTCTATAGTTGGTATTTCCTTGGCAAAATAAAAACTATGTACTTTTCTTCTAATACCATTTTTAATGAAATTGTCAATTTCTAACGGTTTCTTTCCTGGGAGTGGTTTTGGCTCACTGAGGTTCTTAGATTTTCTTTCACGCAAGAACCTATATATAGTAGCCTCTCCAACTCCTACCATATTGGCACACTCTGCAATGATGCTACGAACATCACTTGCAGGTTTCTGGTACACTAGAGCATCATGCACGTTTAATATTAATGTCTTTTCTCGGAGAGAATATGCACTCTTGCTAATTTGACGAAGACACGTTGGCGAAAAACTTGAAGCCATTGTTACAAGTATAGGAAATAATTCAACTTTGAGATAATGCAGTATCTAAATACAACTAAATACATAGTTTGACAAACGCACATCAAATGGCGTAATAACATCCTAAAGCAGGCAAAAATAGGTAAATTAATTACCCCTGTTGTACCTACTTTAACCCTAATCCTACTTAACAATGGACAGAGGCCAATTTTCTTATTAAATAAGGTAATTACTATTGGCAACGCCTATGGTTTACGGTTGTTTTATGGCTTCAACCCTCGATATGAGCTATCAACTGCAACAAAACGGACTTTAACACTTTATTTTTAGTCTTAGTATTAGGCCCGAAATATACGTTTTTCAAAAATATACCATTTTTTTTTTAGTAGGCTATGACGGATATTAAAAACAAACAAAAGAACACAGTCCTATGTGTCATAATAATAAAATCTTCTAATTCTGTCAGAGCATTCATGCTCTCTAAGTTGTTTTAAAATTTCTAATTAATAGTGAAAAATCAGTTTGTCTAATTATGGCAGAGCATGTAAACTTTGAGAAGTACGACATGCTCGTTTGTTATATCCAGTGTAACGAAAATGCGGATGGAGCATTAGAAGTGTATTTGAATAGGTAAATTTAAGCCCTTATGTAGTAATTCTATAAAATTTATAAATTTTTTTTTAAATTACTTGTAGATATCCCGATTGACGAATTTTTTCAAGAATAAAATCAAATTTAATTGAACACGGTTCATTTTCTAAACCTCGCCCTAAAATCTACCACAAGGATAATCGCGAGACTGGTGAAATAAATGTGTTAGCTTCAATTGAAACAAATTCAAGTAGTTCTTGCAGAAAAGTTGAAGGTTCGGTCGGAATAATTAAATCAAGAGTTTTAAGCCATATAAATTCCACCGTGTACAAGACTTACATCCTGGTGATGCACAGCGCAGTATAGATATTTGCAATTGGTATTTACAAAATCTGAACAGGGAAAACAAGTTTGAAAATACCGTTATATGGTCTGATGAGGTTCATTTTTCCAGTGCTGGAATGTTTAATCGTCAGAATACGAGGTTTTGGTCTCAGAAAAATCAGCATGTAATATTTCCAATCGAACGGCAAGGCAGATTTGGCGTTAGCATTTCATGCTTTATACTGAATAGCAAAATAGTTTATAATATATTTGAAGGAAGCCTTAATGCAAATAAATATTTGGAAATTCTGGAAAACGTTGTGCCAGAAATAATAGAAGATGTGCCCTTAGCTGGTCTCAATAACTTGCATCTTCAATAGGATGGAGCGCCCGCTCACAATGCCCAAATTGTAAGGGCCTACATAGATAATAACTTCCCAGGCTGCTGGATTGGAACTAATGGACCTGTAAGATGGCCACCAATGTCACCCGACTTGTCGGTTTTGGATTTCTTCCTATGGGGATACCTTCAAAATAAAATTCATTCCATTCAATACCAAACAATGGCAGATTTAAGAATTGCCATTGACGGAGCTTTTAGGGAGTTACAAACGCGGCCGTTTAATATTTTTAATTTATTAAGGCGAATAAGGACCATGTGTGAAACACATGAAGGCAAGAGAACAATTTGAGCAATATTTATGAGGAAGTTCAATAAATTTTCAATTTTTGTCAATAATATTTAATCACGCCAATATGTTTTTTAATATCCGTCATGGCCTACTAAAAAAAAAATGGTATATTTTTGAAAAACGTATATTTCGGGCCTAATACTAAGACTAAAAATAAAGTGTTATAGATTTTTGAGAAGCTTGTTACAAACTAAATTATATTATTAAAAAATATATAGGGTGGCCTATTTAAAAAAAGCAAATTTGTTTATTTTCCTTGAAAACTATTGAATGTAGAAAAAATCTGAGTACGTCACTGGATTCTACGTAAAAACTACAAAAATAACATTTTATTTCTTTTTGATACGATACGGGGTAACCGAGATATGGGGGTATCCCAAAATGCACAATTCTCGAAAACATCCCGTATATCAAAAACAAGGCGGCCTAGCCTGCGAAAATCGCATCCTTCTATCTTTACTAATAACGGAGATACCCCGTAAAAGTACCAAAAAATGGACATATATATATAGTACCTATACATATTTTTTTTTGCTTTTACTCATAAAGCTTTGAATTGGCCATTTTGTTCGATAATTTTCGTTGGTATTGTTATTTTTAATTGCCTTTTTATTTAAAACATAGGTATTACCGGATGTATAATCCTTGATTTCAGAAGCATCTAGAGAACCCGATACTGGTCCAGTGTTGCCAACCACTTGTAGTAGTTGATATTGGTTGGCAAAAAAGTATACGAATGAGTCAGTTTTGGTTACCACATCAGCTGCAACCTCCTGACAAGTTCCTTCCGTACCTTAAATAGAGAATATTAGTTGTTTTTATTTGAGAACACCGCTTACTTATTTTTTTAATATGAGAAATAGGAAAGTTAATTTTAATATCTTATTTATTCTGCAGGTATATGCGTATACTAAAGTCATGCACGAATTGATTTAATATTCCGGGATTTTTTTTTAATGCTCAGACACGTGAGTTAGTATTTTCAGCTACGCATTTTTTAAAACGTTGCTATTTACATGGAATTTCAGAATATTGAGTCATTTTCAAATTCTGTGATAAATGTCGTTAACATAATTACATAAGATCGTATGTAAAATGTTTTTTAGATATTAACATCGTTGTATGTAAAACTTGTCTCTTTTAAAATATAACCGAAGGTTCTGAATAATTTTTAACGTACAAAAGACGTACATACAGTGAGTCCCAGAAGAAATGTCTAAATTCATTTAAAATTCAGCGGTAAGTTTTTTCAAAAAACGCTCGTACCAGTCGATTTTGATTTTTTAATTTTTTTTTTGTGGTAATTTCATATATACAGGGTAGCTCAAAAATAAGTTACGACCATCAACTTCATTTTTGAATTTTGCATTGAATTCTAAGCATGTTTCATGTACCATGTCCTATACATAAACTCAACAGTTATTGAAAAAATTAGGATTGAACATATCATTTAGGGAATCCAACGATCTATCAAATCTTCTGGCAATATGGCATTTTGGGCTCCATAATAAGTAAGAGTGTACTGTCTCACTGTCACCGTTTATTTCCATAGGAACTGTATGACAATTTTATTTCAAATAAGTATAATTATTGTCAAGCGTAGTTTCAAAGTTGCGGTTTTCACAATAATGGTGAAGTTAACGGAACGGGAAAAAATTGAAATTCTATGCATGGTTGGGTTTGGTGATAAAACACGTACTCAAATAGAAACAGCCCAATTATTTAATGAAATCCATCCTGATCGTCCTCCCATATGACAAAAGATGGCGAGTAGAATAGAGGCTAAGTTTAGAGAATTCGGTCATGTTAAAGATTTGCCTAAATCTGGTTGTCCTACTCGAGATGAAAATGAACAACTTGACGTTTTGCTTTCCTTGGAAGAAAATCAATGTACTCCCCTGTCGCACATTGGGGCCGATTTACACATGCCGAAATCTGTTGTTCATCGAGTAGTTCAAAAGCACAAATATCACCCATACAAAGTTATTCCAGGGCATGAGTTATTTGAAGATGATTTCGATAGGCGAAGTGAGTTCTGCGGACGCATGCAAAATATGTGCAATCTAGATAATAATTTAGTAAAAAATATTATTTTTTCGGATGAAGCTACGTTCTATTTTAATGGTAATGAACAGACAAAATTGTCGATATTGGGCAACAGAAAATCCGCATTGGATGATAGAGGTTCACAGCCAGTACCCTAAGAAAATAAATGTTTGGTGTGGAATCGTACGCGAAAGAGTAATTGGTCCATTTTTCTTTGAACAGTCTTTAACTGGACAAGTATATCTCGAATTTCTCCAACTAGAATTAATTCCAGCATTAGTGGCTTTATTTCCGAATCCATTGGATCCAGACTCCCCTGACGAAGAACTGATATTCCAACAAGATGGTGCTCCTCAGCACTATGCGGCCACTGTGCGCACATTTTTGGATGAAACCTTTCCCAATCGGTGGATTGGAAGGAGAGGACCTATCGAATGGCCTGCTAGGTCGCCAGACCTAACTCCGCTGGACTTTTTTTTGTGGGGTTACCTCAAATCAAAAGTATTTGTTAACAGGCCAAACAATATGCAGGAGTTGAAAGAAAGGATCCGAAGAGAAATGCGTGTCATAACTCCGGAAATGGTTGGAAACGTGCAAAGAGAGTTTATTGATCGTCTTGGATATTGTCAAGCCGTAAATGGCGCACATTTTCAACATTTAATTTGATTTTGTTGTGTTTTTTTTTAATAAACAGGTCTTATAGATATGTTCAATCCTAATTTTTTCAATAACTGTTGAGTTTATGTATAGGACATGGTACATGAAACATGCTTAAAATTCAATGCAAAATTCAAAAATGAAATAAAAAATATATGTTTTCATTTGAAAAAATGAAGTTGATCGTCGTAACTTATTTTTGAGCTACCCTGTATACATGAAATTAACACAAAAAAAAAAATTAAAAAATCAAAATCGACGGGTACGAGCGTTTTTTGAAAAAACTTACCGCTGAATTTTAAATGAATTTAGACATTTCTTCTGGGACTCACTGTATATCAAAATGGTTTTTACAATACCAAAGAAGGTCGTGTGTAGGGCAAGTTGAAGGTAATATCCAATTATTAGAAACTGCTTCAAAATTGGATACGATAAGATTAAAAATTTAACTCGCTCAATCGAAATACATACAAAAATTTAGCAACATGTGGGGATGGTTAAAAACATTTTTCCCTGCTTTCTATACCTTCCCAACACACCATGCGTCCCCTAAAAAATATATCACTATACTTACCATTGTATGGATAGCTCTCGCTGCTTTGCAATCCACGCCACTGAACGTATGGAAATGTTTGACGTAGAAAACCACCACTGCAGCCAGAATTCATGTTAGTACAGTCTATTAATTGCTGTTCAGAGAGTGCTATCAGTTTCCCACTTTTGCGGAAATACGCTGCTTCAATGGAACCAGCCTTAAAATAATTTCATACTTGGACCCCCACTAAGATTTAAATAATTACTGTATTAGATACGTCAAAATAATATCGATACCCTCATATTCAAACATCGATTCTCCACATATTGCCGGTACATATATTATTCCCTACTTAGATTAATTACTTTTCCAGAAAACCTTCAACGTTGTTCCTGAAGGTTTATTACTCCAACTAACTAAATCATACACTTTCCCCTACTTACAACAGAGAATGCCCAACTAGCTGAACATGCTCCTTGATCAAGGACTTCAGTAACCTGTCCCTCTTCTCTCCAGTCAATGGCATCTGGAATTGCCTGCATACGAGATATATCCAGTGTTCTTGCACCAGTTATTTTTCGAATACTCGATTTTTGAAGAGTCAGCATAGACCTATATTCTTCGTCGGTCCAGTCAGTATATTTTGTAATTCCTGCAGTAACATTTTTATCATTAAAGGTTTATTTACAAGCAGTGGCGGTTCTTCCACAGGAGTACATGCGCACGTGCACCCCCAAAACGAATAAAAAAATATTAATTTATATTCATTTAATATTATTTATCGTATAAAGTCCGACCCTCCCTAATATTTTATCGTACCGTCAACCAAACTGTATATTATAGGCTCTCGATCCGGCAACCGTGCCTCGGTCGAGGTTAATGACGATTATGACGAGATTTGCTCGCATGTGCGATTAAGTAGGCGGGGCATAATGTAGTTTCTCTGTAGTAACAGGTGGCGTGAGACAGAGGGGGACAGCGGGGCTATGGCGATTTAACATGGGAAAGGCGCATAATTTTAGTGTGCGTTGTCTGTTCGTGCATCTAGTTACAAATTCGAGCGTGTATGTTTTAATATTTTAATATTATATATTTATTAAGTTAAAATAGTTTGACGGTGGACTATTTAAAAAATAACTTTAGCTCTTTGAGTTTGGAGCAAAAAATTGAAGTGAAGAATGCGGGAAGACCTAAACCCGAAATTAATTTAACGCAGACCACAAAGGGTAAATCTAGGGACTTTATTAGAAAGTTTAAAAATTAAATATATGAAAAAAAATTTATAGAGTGTATTCCAAGCTTTAATGAGGCTGTTATTGATCAATTTTCTACAATTAAGAACCGAAGAACGGACTTTAACACTAAGAAAACCTTTCTTATTTTCCAAAAGTTGTATTTCCTTGTGTAAAATAAAAATATGTTTTTTCTTATTACTTGTTTTCTTTCTACATTTTAAAACGCCTAGAAAGTAATTGTTTGGTCGTTATACAAAAATAAAATTTTAAAAATAATTTCACCATACTTGTGAACCCCTCTATCATAGGTCACGAGCCGCCACTGTTTACAAGAATGAAAGTTATGTAGTAGGTAAGCACATCCAAAAAGAGATGACCCTTCCAAATTTTTTTCTAAATTTTAGTACATGAAGCTTTGAATTAAAGGAAGGCTTGTTCTATATGGACTGAATCTTCTACTCTCTTTATTTCCTTTAAGACATTAACATTGATTTTACGGAAGCAGTCGATGATTCCAAAAACTTTTCAGCAGAACCTTGTAAGCTTTCCAAAAAATACCTAAATTTGCAATAGTTTCTAAAACCCTGTATAAAACAGAAACATAGCCTTTTTGAATGATAAGTTAAAGTCATGTCGTCGACGAAACAGTCTATCCAACCCTGGAAGAGCGATCCCCCTCAATGATTTCTGCCATGAAGTATTGATCCTCAAAATAATGCAAGAATTTTCAGTTGCATATTTATTTTTGACGACAAAATGATGACCGAAGATAATAAAGCCAGAAAGTGTCGGAATTATTAGATAAATTTGGCGTTTTTATATTTGGTCATGTCAATTTATTTATCAACACCTTAAGGAAAAATATCAAGTTAATGTCCCTTGCCATCTATTTTTTTCTCTTATCTTGACTGCATTATAACTTAACAATCACTTCCAAGACTCATTTAATGAGAATGGATGCCCTTCTTTGCTCTGCTTTTCTTATTCAGTAATTTTTGCATGTATTTTAATACTTTTAGAATGTACATCTATAAGACAATGTCTAATTACGGCGGTGACATTTTTTCAGCCCTTTCAACTATTTTTTAGAGCTCACAATATGTCTACCAGTATGTACCAAAGAAGATAGTCTCTATTTAAATGTATTAATCCACATGCTGGTAAAAAAAATTTGGTAAACTTGTTCATATCAAAAAGAAGATAGTAAATATAGTAAATAAAGCTGATTATAAAAACCAGATATATCTTGACAAAAAAGTGAATTTGAGGTAATGTAAAAAATTCAGAAACAAATCGTTATTGATTGGTGACCAACACTAATATAATCGCTAATCAATTGAGTATAGAATACCTTTTTCCCATGTGGACTTTCCTTGTTGATAAAGAGCATTATGATCGTCGATGGATTTTAAGTTATCAGAAAAAATTGTAAAACGTTGAGATTCTTCTACAGAATTTCCATAAAATTTCTCGTATTGAACCTAAAAATTAACTTGAATAAAAACAAGAAATTGTAGAACCAAATTGGCTATGAATACAATAAGTTGTATAACTTACAATTGAACAAAATAAATTTTTAATTGGGCTTGCATTGTAATCTGGTAATTCTTCGTTTTGTGTAAGATCTATATAATTTGTTGAGGTATAGATAGATAAATATTCACCTTCATCACATAAATGTACGTCGATTGCTTGTGCGTTTTTTGAAAAAGGTTTTAAAATAAATATGTTTAAATATAATATTGGTAAAATAATCGACAACAACATAAAATATTGTATACACCACGGTATACGGTATACAGATCTTTCTGCTCTGGTTGCATAATTATCTATTTAATATCCTTGGTACATAAATAACTATTAAATATATTATTATTGGCTTTATTACCTTGAATGTATTAAAATGGACGTCGGCTTCTTCAAAAAGAGATGCCCTTACTACAGCTAATGATACCAAAAAGCAGGCAATAATCATCATTTTTGTTAATCAATTTGACAAGTGCAAACGTTAGGAAACAAAAAAAAGTATTTTAAATTGTTTACAGATAAATTTCATAAGATTAATTAATTGATTAATCATTATCAAATTTCAAGTGCATACTTTGGAAAGTGTTATTACCTGGTCTGGTTTGTCGTTAAAGTCAATTGAAACAAAAACTATATATGAAATATTGGCCTGACATATTCTGTTGTTGTGATCCGAATATATTGACTATTTCCAAAATTGACAAAATACAGCGCGCAGCGTTATTTGATTAAATCAAATTTTAAAAATCCATCTAAAATAAAAAGTCTATGCTTGTCAGGTGGTATTAATATCAAATACCAATATGGAAAATTATTATTTCCAGACCATCCGATGATCTTTATACAATAAGAGCGTATTCTTGTCAACACAGTACTGACGACCTGTACTGACGAGAACAAATAAGTTCGAAACCGGTTTGCAGGTGGTAGAATCCTATCAATGGAGAGGGCTTCCTTTTCTTGGTAGTACCATTCAATCTGAAATAGTATTTTAAAGTGCTACTGTGTAGATAAAAAAGACGCCCTTATTGTATAAGGATCATCGGGTGGCCTGGAAATAATAATTTTCCATATAGGTATTTGATATTAATACCACTTGACAAGCATAGACTTTTTATTTTAGATGGATATATTTTAAAGATTCGAGAAGAGGTCCATTTCCACAGTGGTTAAGATAAAATGAAAGCAATAAAGGTCTATCTAAACCACGGTAAAGTTAGCCTCTGACAGTAAGTACACCGCGAGATCTCCCGGCGATACATAGCGTTGCCAATACCCTTCTCCTTTTGTCAGACTCGAGCCTTACTGAAGAGCCGTGATACGGCGAAACGCATCTAGGGATGAGTTTGGCAAAAGGGAAAGAATTTTATATTTGTTCCTTTCATATATTTTTAACTTTAAAAAAAAATTTAGTAGTTAAATAAGTACTTTTGTTGCTTTTTTTTAGGCAACATATTTAACAGAACGATATCAGTTTCTCAAATTTTTCTTTCTCTAGGACAGTCCGATACCCGTTCTTTTCCCATAGAAGTTCTAAGATAATTTTTAATAAGTTTTAGTTTCGAAGAGCTTCTTTCCATTGTCGTGATTCTAACCGAAAGTGCCAAAAATAACATGTTGTTATTATAACCTCTGGGAAACTGGCGGTGAGTGATATTGAAATTTTTCAATATAAATTCTGCAAATTCTTTAATGGTTTTTTCTGTATTTTAGATTTTAAACAGCTTTTTATCGCAATTAATTAATTATAAAAATGTATTCATTAACCCATTAGTCAGTTTTGCTGTTTTATCTTTCATTCCTTCTGTTGAAAAGGAGTTTATCCGGATGTAAAATTATTAGGGCTCTCTTATCAATATGACTATGGGGACCCTTGTATTTCGGGGACCCTGTAGTATTGATACACCTGCTACAGAGATCTCATGTGTGGAGCCCTGCTCGAAATTTCGTTTTTGATTATTCTTCATAGATGGATAAAATAGAGAGATTTTTTTAATGGAACATATTATATGTTTTTGCATTTCCACATTCTACGGTTTTCATAAATCATGCCCTATACATATCTCCAACCGTTTACGAAATATTAATATGTACTTTGATGCTGATATGCACCATTGATATGTTTCTCGACATAGCAACGTTTTGAACTCAAATCATTTCCTTGAAGGCATTGACAACGACAATTTGGTATTTAAGTTTGAGACGTCAAAATCAAATTTGCAAAGTTGCTATGTCGAGAAACATATCAATGGTGCATATCAGCATCAAAGTACATATTAATATTTCGTAAACGGTTGGAGATATGTATAGGGCATTATTTATGAAAACCGTAGAATGTGGAAATGCAAAAACATATAATATGTTCCATTAAAAAAATCTCTCTATTTTATCCATCTATGAAGAATAATCAAAAACGAAATTTCGAGCAGGGCTCCACACATGAGATCTCTGTAGCAGGTGTATCAATACTACAGGGTCCCCGAAATACAAGGGTCCCCATAGTCATATTGATAAGAGAGCCCTAATAATTTTACATCCGGATAAACTCCTTTTCAACAGAAGGAATGAAAGATAAAACAGCAAAACTGACTAATGGGTTAATGAATACATTTTTATAATTAATTAATTGCGATAAAAAGCTGTTTAAAATCTAAAATACAGAAAAAACCATTAAAGAATTTGCAGAATTTATATTGAAAAATTTCAATATCACTCACCGCCAGTTTCCCAGAGGTTATAATAACAACATGTTATTTTTGGCACTTTCGGTTAGAATCACGACAATGGAAAGAAGCTCTTCGAAACTAAAACTTATTAAAAATTATCTTAGAACTTCTATGGGAAAAGAACGGGTATCGGACTGTCCTAGAGAAAGAAAAATTTGAGAAACTGATATCGTTCTGTTAAATATGTTGCCTAAAAAAAAGCAACAAAAGTACTTATTTAACTACTAAATTTTTTTTTAAAGTTAAAAATATATGAAAGGAACAAATATAAAATTCTTTCCCTTTTGCCAAACTCATCCCTAGATGCGTTTCGCCGTATCACGGCTCTTCAGTAAGGCTCGAGTCTGACAAAAGGAGAAGGGTATTGGCAACGCTATGTATCGCCGGGAGATCTCGCGGTGTACTTACTGTCAGAGGCTAACTTTACCGTGGTTTAGATAGACCTTTATTGCTTTCATTTTATCTTAACCACTGTGGAAATGGACCTCTTCTCGAATCTTTAAAATATATCCATCTAAAATAAAAAGTCTATGCTTGTCAAGTGGTATTAATATCAAATACCTATATGGAAAATTATTATTTCCAGGCCACCCGATGATCCTTATACAATAAGGGCGTCTTTTTTATCTACACAGTAGCACTTTAAAATACTATTTCAGATTGAATGGTACTACCAAGAAAAGGAAGCCCTCTCCATTGATAGGATTCTACCACCTGCAAACCGGTTTCGAACTTATTTGTTCTCGTCAGTACAGGTCGTCAGTACTGTGTTGACAAGAATACGCTCTTATTGTATAAAGATCATCGGATGGTCTGGAAATAATAATTTTCCATATTGGTATTTGATATTAATACCACCTGACAAGCATAGACTTTTTATTTTAGATGGATTTTTAAAATTTGATTTAATCAAATAACGCTGCGCGCTGTATTTTGTCAATTTTGGAAATAGTCAATATATTCGGATCACAACAACAGAATATGTCAGGCCAATATTTCATATATAGTTTTTGTTTCAATTGACTTTAACGACAAACCAGACCAGGTAATAACACTTTCCAAAGTATGCACTTGAAATTTGATAATGATTAATCAATTAATTAATCTTATGAAATTTATCTGTAAACAATTTAAAATACTTTTTTTTGTTTCCTAACGTTTGCACTTGTCAAATTGATTAACAAAAATGATGATTATTGCCTGCTTTTTGGTATCATTAGCTGTAGTAAGGGCATCTCTTTTTGAAGAAGCCGACGTCCATTTTAATACATTCAAGGTAATAAAGCCAATAATAATATATTTAATAGTTATTTATGTACCAAGGATATTAAATAGATAATTATGCAACCAGAGCAGAAAGATCTGTATACCGTATACAAATCCTTACTTCACATGATTTTAACTATTACCTTGTTGGGGCCAGGACAATGTATTTTTCTTAAATATTTGAATTCCATTTGCCGGAAATAGGTCATACTACTTATTTTTTTTTTATGATCAAACACAACACTATAGGAAAAATCCTTTAGGGCACTCTGGGAGTGGTGCGTGTGCGCAAAAAGCGATTCATGTTGGTTTTGAATCGTTGGAGGTTAATTCGTTGGGAAAAACGACCTCGGGAAGGTCGTTCCACAAGGATGAAGTTCTCCAGATGAAAGAGTTCTTAAATAGTGAAGTTCGAGGAGTACTAAGCTTAACCACATATGGATGGGCGGCAGTGGTTCGTCGTGTATTTCTGCTATTCGTCGCTCTGGGCGGAATTAAGAGGGCAAGGTCAGCCGAGCACCTTCCATGAAAATATTTGTAAAAAGGGAGTCAAATCCCCAACCTGTCTTCGATGTTCTAGACTCTAGACTGTCGAGGTTCTTCGTCAGCTCGTGGTCTCCGATCAGACGAATAGCCCTCCTTTCGATGGAATCCAGTAGCCGAAGAGTATGTTTGGGTGCAGAACTCCAGACATGAGAGCAGTACTCTAGGGATGGTCGAATCTGGGATTTGTATAGTGTCAAAAGTTGTGGAGGTGTGTACAACTTTCTGGTTCGGAAGAGTACCCCAAGCTTCTGAAAAGCTATCTTGGCGATTGTTACAACGTGGTTATGACAAGACATTTCCTCCCAGATTGACGCCCAGCAAATTAATAGATGAAGCCAGTGGGATTGCGTGTCCGGCCATGACTATATCCGGTTCTGTAATGTTAAACTTTTTAGAGAAAACTGCTGCCTGGGCTTTTTTAGCGTTAAATTCGACTTGGTTACTGTCACCCTAAGCCAAAATTTCTTCCAGGCCTTTGTTGAGGCGTGATACTTCATGCTGTCTGCGAAGATGTGCGTCGGCAGCCGAGGTTTGCGCATTCAAAGAGAAAGATGAGATAAGTGTGCTATCGTCAGCCAAACTAAATATCGAATTTCACTAGAAGGTCGTTAATGTAGAGTAAGAAGAGCGTGGGAGACAATATGGACCCTTGAGGATAACCGGCATTGATGGTGAAGATGTCTGAGAGAAATCCGTCAATCGCCACTAGCAGAGAGCGATCCTTAAGAAAGCTAGACAACCATGCACAGAATCGACTGGGCATACCATAGGATCGCAGTTTACTTAGAAAGCCCTCATGCCAAACACGGTTTAGAAATATTCAGTGCCACAGCCCGAGACTCCCCATGATGTTCGATTGCGTTGTTCCAAATATGGGTGACATAGGCTAGAAGATCTCCAGTTGATCTGGACTTCCGAAAACCTTCCAGGTACTTTAGAAGATATTGGTTAATAGCTTTCTCCATTACTTTTGATATAACTGAAATCAATGCGACTGGTCGATAGTTGTTAGGCAGGGTTCTCTTACCTTTCTTTGAAATCGGCTGGACTCCAGTCTTCCAGCAAGATGGAAATATTCGTTTTTTGTAGGATAAGTTGAAAAGTTTACAAAATACTGGTGTTAGTTCATCGGCGGATCTCTTGAGAACTCTAATAGGAATTTTTAACTTTAATTTCAAACGATTAGTTACAAGATGTTTTTTCCGGGTGCCACTTGATCTCAGAAAGTAACTTTTAATTTTGCATAAAAGTTTAACCGTAGATAGATGCTTAGTTTTATTGTATTTTGATTATACTATATTAAAATTAAATATTTTAGATTAAATAAATAGAGATCTTATCGCTTCCTTCTGACCTAAGCAAAGCACTTATAGTGAAACGGGGAAACAACATTTTGATTCCCTGCAGTAGATACTTCAAAATCTGGCGATAAAGGTACCGTTCGTAAATTTTAATCACTTAAGTTAATTTTATTTATATGTTTATAAAACCGTTGGGTATTATTCAACTTTTCAGTAGATTTTTAGTGGTTCGGAGACAAAGATGAATATTTTAACGTATGTCGCTGTTTTGTTCGTTGGGGTCAGCTCATCGCTGCTTGAAGAAGCCGACGTTCACTTTCGATCTTTTAAGGTAACAGATTTTAGTCAAAAAATATGATCCTATTCTATTCTATTAGATTTTAATAGAAGAAATTATAATATAATAATATAGATAGTGCACAAAAATCGTATACAAATGAAGATTTGGGATACGATGAGCGATGCCTATACAAAAGAATTATGAATATGAAATTATGATATGAAGGTTTTTTCAAGTTTACAATTTGACACCCTGTATATTTACAGGTACACCATGAAAAGTTCTATAGAAACCAGGCAGAAGAAGCAAAACGGTTCTCTATTTTCACAGAAAATTTAAAATCTATCGAAGAGCACAACGCTCTATACAAGCAGGGTATCACAACATGGGAAAAAGGTAGGAATATATAAAATAAAAGATATTATACATTTTAAAACATACCTACCTTTCTTTTAATATTTAAAATAATTTAGTTAACTCTCAAAAGAAAAAGATATGTTATTGAATATACAGGTTTGGCAAACAACTATTACAATCGGACAGAAAATGAACGTAATATACCAAATATAAATTAAATAAAGAGGAAATATTTCCTTGTTGTGTTCCAAATCGCTTCTTTTCCCCCTCTATCATGGTAGAGGGATATTCGTATCATCTCGCAGACTTGACAAGGCAAGCCGTCGATACAGTGTTGGCAGGTTTAATCAAATTTCACTTGATCTAGTGATTTTTTCCTTAATCTAGTAATTTAGTGAAAACTTTTTAAATAGTCCTTTTTCTACTGATTTTTTTATTCACATCCAAAATGTATAGTGTGTTATTTTAAAATTTATTTCTATTGCTTTATCATTAATATCCTTGAATATCTGTGTAATTCTAACTAAGTTTTCAATGTACAGGGTGTACCATTTTCGATACTTTTATAAGGTATATCCGTAATTGTTATGGCTATCAAAAAAGTAATGTAGGTGTCATGTGCTCTGTTTGGGTCAAACTTAAAATGGTAAAAAAATTACCCTATATTTTCTTAGTTAAAAGAGATACAAAAAAATGTTTTATACAGAAGTTTCTTTATATTGATTGTTGAATAATCTGCCGTTTTCAGAATAAGTATACGGGGCCAGGTAAAAAATTTATCGGACCTAACCTCATTTTTTTAAAGGGAACACCCTGTATATTTTAATCCAAAAAGATACTATCTTAAATTCTCCTTTCAAATATATAACACACCATGGACGATATTGGTTTTCTAGGCGATTTATTTAAACTTTATTACTTTGAAACGAAATAAAAGATTCAGATTAAGGTAAAAAATAACGGGAATCATCGCAAATGTTCGGAATATGCCCTTAAATGGTTACCGTCTTTCCGGATAGCGAGCAAAATATACATTTTGCGCCATTTCTTCGTTTTTTCCACTTTCAATATAAACTGATATCATATCAAATTTTTCGAAATGTTGATACGTCATTTTCGTAAATGAATATGTAAAAATGAAATTGACGTTAAATGTTAATAGTCAACATAGTTGTTTCTAAGATATTAGCTTTTGTTACATGGTCTACTGTGGTTGAAAGTAATAAAGTTTAATAAATCACCTGGTGTATTATATATTTGAAAGGAGTGTATGAAATAGTATCTTTTTAGATTAAAATATACAGGGTGTTCCATTTAAAAAAAATAAGGTTAGGTCCGATAACTTCTTTACCTGACCCCGTATACTTATTCCAAGAACGGCAGATAATTCAACAACCAATATAAAGAAACTTCTGTTCAAACATTTTTCTGTATCTCCTGTAATTAAGAAAATATACGGTAATTTTAAAATTGTAAATTTCCCTATAGATTTGAATCTAGAATCTAGTTCTGTCTTAGGCTACTCATTTTTTTAATTTTTGACCTGGCAACATTGTGCCGATAAGCATGATTTCCCTTTCTTCGCCCATAACACATGACTGGATAGCGTCATTGGATGATGGTGGAAGGAGAAATCAATGTGCTTTAAAGTACGACGGGAAATTTTGCTTCTCTTTATTTAATGTACACCTGGTATATTACGTTCTCTCTCCTCTGTTAGGCATCTGATTGTAATAAAAGTTTGCCAAACCTGTATACCGAACTTTTCAACAAATTGTAATTTCAGATTGTTCAAATAAATTATTATACAAAATGCTGTGTAAGAGAGATTGGTTTAAAAAATCATGCACTCATTAATTATATCATTTAAAATGCTTTAGGTGTTACACAATATACTGATTGGACCGATGAAGAATATAGATCTATGCTAGCTCTTCAAAAATTTCCTCTTCCAAATATGATAGAAGGGAGCAAATTAGATAATATCCCTCAGGTAGAAGTTCCTGATGCGATAGACTGGAGAGAGGCAGGTCAAGTTACTGAAGTACGGGATCAAGGAGCTTGTGCTGGCAGTTGGGCAATTTCTGTTGTGAGTTAATATTTTCTGGTAAAGTTACATTTATATTCTTTGATCGAATTTACCCAACAAACCCGTCGACGCCGAGCCTTGTGAACACCGCAAATACGGTGGCCCGATACCGACCGGGCGACATATTCTTTATTTCTCGCAATAAATATTTTATTTTTGAGGAAAATTTTTATTTCTAGGTATTTCAATTCGATCAAAAGTTAAAAATAGAAACATTAAAGGAATTGTTGCAGAAGGGGAGAAGTCAATTTTGCATCTGTGGACAATTTAAAACAAACCGCGCATGCCTTAGACATTTTGTAACTATTTCTGATTGCTCTACGAATGACCTACACAGTAACATACGCTTTTCCACTATTCTTGTTACTTCCATTAACAATAATCGTTATCATACAGAATCACAATTTGTTCTAGGCCGGTTCTACCGAAGGAGCTTATTATCGTAAATCTGGAAAATTAGTACCTCTCTCCCCACAACAACTCATCGACTGCTCTTCAGAAGTTGGTAATCAAGGATGCAGTGGCGGTTACTTGCACGAAACTATGCCATACCTTCAGTGGCATGGAATAGAAAGCGATGAAAGTTATCCATATAATGGTAAGTACAAGAGTACCTAGAAAACTTCTGTCTTTAGCACCGAAGCATAAAAGAATCTACATAGTGGTATCAAAAGTTGTCGAGGTGTATATAATTTTTTGGACCGGAAAAGTACAAGATTCCGGAGCTGCTTTGGCGAATGCCACAACGTGGTTCCGATTTTCCCCCAGATTGCTGCCCAATATAATATATGAAGCCAGTGGAATTGAATATACTGCCATGATTATATGCGGCTCTGCAATGTTAACATTTTTAGAGAAAACTGCTGCCTGGGTTTCCTCAGCATTAAATTCGACTTGGTTACTGACAAAATGTCTTCCATGTCTTGTGATATGGCATATAAATATCAAATCAAAACTACACATAAGTTGTGAGAATTTTTAGCCTTAGTTTTGCTGATATCAATTTTTTTGTTCCAGGAAAAACTGAAGATTGTCAATACAACGAATCTGCCGTTGTAATCAAAACTGATACATTCAAATCATTTAGTTATAACCAGTATGAACTCCAACAAGTTGTTGGTAATATTGGGCCAGTTTCTGCATCTTTCATTGCTGATGAAATCAAAGATTACAAATCTGGTAATAATATATTGATACCTATAGTAAATTAAAGAGATCATCTAATTCGGTAATATGCATCAGGATACTAGAATAACGACCTAGAATTCCTAAAACTTTAGTGGATTATAGATAGCTACGGTGATTCTACATGTTAAAATAAGTGACTAAAAGTCGAAACTTCATACTATTTTTTACTCTTCCAATTGAAAAATTGATTTTTACTGCTGACAAAACCTTCAATTCCAGTCCCTAAACGGTGTGGTTTGTCGTAGGGTAGGTACCTTTTTCATTTTGTATTGTTTCGTCTTTAAAATGACATTGGCATTGACATTTTACGTGTCTAGTTACTACCTTTAACATGTAGAATCACCTTTCCAAGTATCCTGATCGATTATCCGAACAACCTGCATAAAACACGATGATTCTCGACGTGTGCTCTTAAGTTTCTATAATTTCAATTGCCTCATTCATCCGAAATATTAATATATTCGCTTCCCGTAAGCTGATTTGCTTAAAATATTTTTTTGTCTTATAGGTATTTATCAATCCGAAACTTGTGATAATTCTGCACCCAATCTAGCTGTTCTGGTGGTCGGATATGGAACGGAAAACGGCACTAACTACTGGATTGTTAAAAACTGCTACGGAAAGAGCTGGGGAGAAGATGGATATATCAGAGTCTTACGGAAGGGCAATTATTTATCTTGTGGTCTTTATAACGAAAATTCTTATCCCATTATCTACTAAATATACATCTGTTACCTTGTTGTTGTTTTGGATATTATTAGTAGTACAGAGTTACCCATATTTTAGAACACTTCTGCTGAGTATCTCTCGGTAATCGGTAATTATTGAACTTATCAATAAACTGATGTACGAGGTGTCCCATTTTCGACACTTTAATAAGGTATCTCCGTAATTGTTAGTGCTATCAAAAAAGTAATGGTGTCACGTGCATCTTTTTGGGTCAAACTTAAAATGGTAAAATCAAAATTTGAAAATTTTCGGTGGGGAAAATCAAACAATTGACAATTTCAAAATTACCCTGTATTTTCTTAGTTAAAAGGGACACAGAAAAATGTTTTATATAGAAGTTTCTTTATATTGATTGTTGAATAATCTGCAATTTTCAGAGTAAGTATACGGGGTCAGGTAATAAAGTTATCGGACGTAACCTCATTTTTTTTAAATGGAACACCCACTATATTTTAAACTAAAAAGATACTATTTTAAATTATAATTTCAAATATATAATACACCATGAACGATATTCGTTTCCTAGGCGATTTATTTAAACTTTACTACTTTGAAACGAAATAAATGATTCAAATTAAGGTAAAAAATAACGGGAATCATCGCAAATGTTCTGAATATGTCCTTAAATGGTTATCGTCGTTCCGGATAGCGAACAAAATATACATTTTGCGCCATTTCTTCGTTTTCCACTTTCAATTAAACTGATATCATATCAATTTTTCAAAATGTTGATGTTGATAGGTCATGTTCACAAATGAACATGTAAAAATGACATTGACGTTAAATGTTAATAGTCAACATAGTTGTTTCTAGGATATTAGCTTTTGTTTCATGGTCTACTGTGGTTTAAAGTAATAAAGTTTAAAATCGCCTAGGAAACCAATATCTTCCATGGTATGTTATATATTTGACAGGAGAATTTAAAATAGTATCTTTTTAGATTAAAATATACAGGTTGTTCCATTTAAAAAAATGAGGTTAGGTCCGATAACTTTTTTACCTGACCCCGTATACTTATTCTGAAAACGGCAGATCAATATAAAGAAACTTCTATATAAAACATTCTTCTGTATCTCTTTTAAAAAATATAGGGTAATTTTGAAATTGTCAATTTTTTGATTTTCCCCCGTATCTCTTAAGCGAGCGAAAATTTTCAAATTTCGATTTTACCATTTTAAGTTTGACCCAAAAAGGGCACATGACACCTACATTACGTTTTGATAGCACTAACAATTACGGAGATACCCTATAAAAGTGTCGAAAATGGGACACCCTGTACAGGTCATGAGATATATTTGGGAGGAACTAAAAAAAAATGATAAAAGCAGAACTTAAAAATATTCGCAGGTTGCAAAGATACCAGGGTAATTTGAAAAATTGCCGATTTAAAAATTATTGTCCTCTATATTTTTTATTACTAATAAATAGAAGAAAAAGTTTAATAGTGCGCTAAGTAGAACATGATGCCACCTAAAAATCGCATCTACCGAGTCAGGTCAAAAAGTTATCGGATTTATCTTTCTTATTTGTATCTCAAAAGTTAAGACGTTTAGGACATAATCCCCTCCTTAAATATTGGCATGACATTAAGAAACACCCTGTACAAGTTGTTAATAAATTTTAGGACGATTTTAAAATATCAAAACAATGACCCATATGGAGAAACGTTATAAACGTTGACGCTTTTTAGACTTAAAAGATATAAATACAAAATTGTATTCTTGATAAAACATTTTGCTTATTCGTTTATTACAAACAAAATTAACAGCTCATTAATTTGGTAGTGCATTTATTAATACTCTGTAATAATGTAGTGTATATTAAAAATGCCAATCATAGTTTTTAAATGCTTTATTTAAATAAAATTACCTAAAAGTTAAGTACAAATGAAAGTCACTTTACAAAAATCTTAGATGTAATGAGCAAATCATCAATCATTCAATCAAATATTAGGGTTAATCAAACCTCTGGACAATATACTGGAAGCGAGAATTAAGGCTGGGAAGTTTCAAATTTTTATAATTCAAAAGGTGTAGTGCGAGATAGATCTGATATGTTTGCGTTTTCAGAATATACAATACAAGTATTTGTCAATGTAACCCTATAAATACTTGTTTCTCTTAACGGAAGCAACAAATAGAGAAATGCCAGTGGCGTGCAGCGAGATATTTATTTACACTTCAACAGAAACACTCTTCTCATAGGTTTGCCAGTGAAGTTCATGAGGTGCGTATAAATATGGCGAGACGAGCCGCGCCAACAACGAGCCTGGTTCGTCATATTGGCACGGGCTGCGAGCCTCGGACGAGCCTACCACAAGCCTCTCGAGGAAGGTTCGTCAGGGGCTCGCAGCGATCCATTTTCTGTCGGCTTTTATCTCGAGCTTAAAGGAATTTGGCACGTCTAGTGGAACGGGTTTGTGGCTGGCTTGTAAAGAAGCTCTGTATGCACCGAGACCGACCACTTTTTATAGAATATGGAGTGGTCCAAAGAAGCCATAAATGTCGCCATGTTCATTTGAAACCAATAATTAATCCTTTTTCTTAAATAATAAAGACGAGAAATATTTTCTAGTGTGTGGGATCCGAGAGGTAAGCCACTGGGGTATTTTATTGTATTTTTGGGGTATTTTTTGGGAATTTATCTAAAAAATTTAGTTTCTTGGATTTTTTTTCGGGTATTTATGAGTATTTTGAGGTATTTAATGCATATCTTTGTAGGTATTTAAAGGTATTTTTTTAAGAAGGGGGTATTTTATTGTATAAATTTTAGGTATTGGTTTACCCCTCGGTGGGATCCCAAAGTGAAAGATCATTTTAAAAAAGAAAAAAAAGATAGGTAGGTACGTGGAATGAGGTTACGTCAGTCTTCGAGAAATTTGTAGAGGCGACAAAGAAGAAATGTCGAGTTTATTGGCGACCTACCATCGCCAAATTTGCGTTTTTTATTCACGGTCATGGTCTACCTCTTTTGGCTCATCGTGTACAACTAAAAATAAAATTAGTTCGTGGGAAACTCGTAACGGGCTCGACTTGCCATGCGGAAAGGAAAAAATTCAAAAGAGGCTCGCGGCAGGCTCGTTGAAAAAAGATCGACTAAAGCGCGGCTCAGGTGCGTCTCTGGCTCGTCTCACCATATTTATATGCGCCTCTGGATTAGTGATGAGCCAAGTTTAAAACGTAAGGGCACCTTGTCGAATGCCACGATATGTGCCGCTAATATACCAAGAGTAGTAGTTTTTCCTTGAAGGTTAGAGACAATGCTGTATCATGAGTGATAGACGTGTTTTGGACTTCCATTGTCTTTATTTCATTTAAATCACAACGTTTCAACTGATAAGTCTCTCCAGTCGTCTTCAGGTGAATACTGAGTATTCAACCGAACAAACCTGAAGACGACTGGAGATACTTACCAGTTGAAACGTTGTGCTTTAAATGAAATAAAGACAATGGAAGTCCAAAACACGTCTATCACTCAAGAGTAGTAGTTTCTAGACATTAATCAAATGGGAAAATGATGAGGCGTTTCACGCAACTTTCCTATTGAACTCACATATAAAGAGTGCTCTTGTACTTTTTGCGACACATGTCGCTGCGCTCGAAATCCTTAAAGGTGTTTCTTTATTTTGGTAACAGTTAGTGATCGAGAAAGAACTGAATGTAGATAATTCAAATTATTACTTCTATTATTGAAAAATATTTGTGCTGCATCCGAGATAGTGATATTTTGCTTCAATGAGTTTTATAGACTGCACGTCACTGGAAAACACTCTCAAGAATTGTCTCGACGTCAAGAGAAATTAATTAGAAGTAGATACATTATTTAAAGGATAACTGTGGAATCAAAATACATCCAGGTTATTTATGCTTCATCCATAAGTTATTCTCCTAATAAGTATACCGAATATATATTTACATATTTATTGTATCTGTCATAATTAAATACGTAATCGATTTAAATAAAATTTATTAGAACAAGCTATATTTCAGCTGCACTGTATACTCAACAGGCTAAGAATACATTTCATTTCTCTTTTTCATGGCTACAATTATGGACAACATTTAATTTGTTCTAGCGGTTAAGGGTGTTTGCAAGCCCTAGAAATTCTTTCAAATATATTGAATGAAAGTAGAGCTATATTAACATTTTCAAAATATCATTTTTCTATGTTACAAAGACTGTCATCCCTGACACGATACCATGCACATATAAGAGCAGCTAGTACGCAGACATTAATATTATTGTAAAGCTTATAATGGGTTTCCCGGAAACTAGTTAATTTCTTCCGACAGGATAGCAGATAAATTTGTTTAATTTTGTAACTGAAAAAATTAAAACTGCCTGAAAATGGATTAACGAGAGCATATCAAAAGTTAACAAATAAAATTTTCACAGGAACTAAAAGTAATCAGTACAGTGGGTTTTATAACTTATATCACAAGGCCAAAAACTTCATTAGTGCATCGTAAATAAGTCTGGGATTGATAGTACCGTCAGCTGTGTATCGGACACCTCTTAATGATCCATCATCGTGACTAACAACTCCATATTCTCCTACTATGAATCCGTCGGGGGTTCGTTCCTCTACTCTATATTTTCGATAATTCCTTCCTTCAACTACATAACCAACTTTCTGATCTTTCTCTTCATCAGTTTTTGATTTTTTGGTTGGATCTATACGGGCTGCTTGAATACCATGTGTTCTTCCATTCGTGACTACACTTACCGCTTCATCTACTTCATAATTTTGTTCAGACCTGCCATAAATTTTGGGAAGTTGCTGGGCGATTGGCATAGGACTATATGGCTTCTCCCAAGTCTTTGGGGTCGTTTCACTTCCAACAGTTGAGCTTTGCGACATATAGTTATCCCATCTTGTACTACTTGCAGAAGTGGTACTGGATGATGTATAAATATTCGACTCTACTTTGGAGTTGACCTTTTCTTCTTTGTTTCTGTCTTCTAAGGATTCATAAGAATTTCTGTATCCTATTCCTGTTTCGTAGTTTCTTTCCTTTCTTTCGTGATTACCCGATGGTTTCTCGTTAGTTGGTGATATGGCTTGAATTATAGTACTATACGATACCGATCTAGCTCGTCCATTTTCTTTAGGATTGTCGTGATAGATCAGACTATGGTGAAAAGGGGGAATGTCTTTATTCTGACTATTTAGAAATCCGGTAGGATTAAAAGTTATGTGCTGAGATGTGGGAAGATTCTGAATACTAGCTTGAAATTGTTGGTTTATCGATTCATCGCTACTATTTTCGTTATTGGTTGTAATGGGAGCAGATTCTTCTACATTTAATTCGCTTTTACTAGATTTTGCAACTATACTCGGATGTTCTTCGGATAATAAAAAGTTTTGGTCTAACATATGATGCGTTGTAGATTCCCTTAAAATATTTTCTCTATCACGACTATCTTTATTTATTTGACTACCTACAGACGAAGATACATGTACGGCTATTATCACACCATCACTAGAAGAAGAGACACTGGTATTAAAACTATTAACTTGACTATCAGTACTTTGAGGCACTTCGTAGAAATAATTCCCTGCTTGTCTCGAGGTTCGCACATAGGGTTCGGTGATTATCGTTTCTTGTAGAGAGTCGACGGGTTCCTCTGTAACAGTTGTGGTTTCTTTTCTGGCTCTGCGTAAAGATGATTCCAGAAATACTGAGAGGAAGTCGTTTCCTGCTAAAATGTCTTCATAGTGGTCAGCTCCGCGCTCCCGCCTTAATGGCAAGCCTTCGGCAGACATATGGTTCCCGTACATTATCTGAAAGAAACAAGAAAAACATTTTTAGTTCGTTTAAAATCGTTTTCTATTAAAAAAAGTGGTATTTTATTTCGAAACTCAATTTCTTTTTGCAGTTTTCTGTCTAAAGGATCGTTAAAAATATTACTAATTTCCTAATTTAAACAATTTTATATCTTTACCTTTGATGGGAAATTAATTTGTATAACCATGTTTGAAGTATATTTATATAAAGGGTATCCGCTAATTAATGGTACATGGAAAAACCACAGACTCCTTACATAAAAATATTAGCATTTAATTATACTTACCTATATCCAAAAGTTGATATTAACTGAGATACAGGGTGTTGAAGTTAAAACTTTATTTTTGTTTTTCTCCAATAACTTTGAGAGAAACTATCGTTTTTTACCAAATTTGGCAATTATGGTTTTTTTAGGACGCGAAATTGATTTTTTTGTGAAATTTTAATGTACAATGTAGGGGGCGCTATATGCGGCATTATTTGTCAATTTATTAGGTCATAACTTTTTTGTGTCTCAGTGTATTTAAGTTTTTAATAAAGATAATACTTTTCTCATATTTATTACGTAAAAAAGGTATACTAAGTTCAGGTCGCCCAGAGTTACCGTTTCGAAGATATTTGTTTAGTGCACCCTGTCCAATTGTTATTAATTTGCAAACAACATATTTTTCTTAAAGTAACTTATGAGGAAACAAAAGAAATTTAGAGAAGCAGTTGTAATGGAACAGAAAATGTTTCACTTTTGAGTTTATCGTATGTTTGTGTTTTCATTGCTGTTGTTTTCTTTCGACACGATATTTTAATTAAAGTAAGTTAAAGAATAATCCAATTGTTGTATTTATTATTCCCAATTACCATTACTAGAACATTAATTATCATGTAAAACTTGATTGGTAAGAAGTAACAAAATTTGATTGCTTGAGCTAACATATTAAATAATTTAAATGCAAAAATCTCAGAAACAGTAACTCTGGTCGACATGAACTTAGTATACCTTTTATACGTAATAAATATGAGAAAAGTATTATTTTTATTAAAAACTTAAATACACTGAGGCAGAAAAAAGTTTGCCCTAATCAATGTGCGAATAATGCCGCAGACAGCGCCCCCTATATTGTATATTAAAATCTCGCAACGAAATCAATTTCTCATTTTAATAAAACCATAATTGCCAAATTTTGTAAAAAAAACGTTGGTTTCTCTCAAAGTTATTAGAGAAAAACAAAAATGACGTTTTAAATTTAACACCCTGTATCTCAGTTAATATCAACTTTCGGATATAGGTAAGTATAATTAAATCCTAATAATATATTTACGTAAGGAGTCTGTCGTTTTTCCATGTACCATTAAATAGCGGACACGCTGTATAGTGTGTCCACAGATTGACTCCCGAAGCAGGAAAACTTTTTTATTTGTTGGTTTGTGAAAAAAAGATATTCTTCATAAAAACTCCAGCTTATACTCAGACGACCCAAAAGCATATTATTTTCTCAAATTTATATACCTGGTGTTCAGAATTTAGAGAAATATGAAGAAAGCTAAGTACAAAGTATTTATCCTTATGTGAAAAGATACGATTAAAAGTAATTAGTAAACGCTGTTGGAGTTGAAAAGCTACACATCAATACAAAATTTTGACTCATTGCCTAAATGTGCAGGGACTGGGAAAAAGTTCCAACCCTTAAAAATATGATTTCCTTTAGATTAGTTTACATTTTTGTAAAGAAGTTAAAACGCTGCTTGTCTTAATACCGTTTAAAAACAGAGTTTCAACTAATTTACAAAAATATAGTTTAATTTAAAGAAAATCATATTTTATAAGGGGGGGGGGTGAAAGTTTTTGCCAGTCCCTATACATTTAGACAACGAGTCAAAATTTTGTATTGATGCTTAGCTTTCAACCCCAACAACGTTTACAAATTACTTTTTTCATATCTTTACACAAAAGGCTACTTTGTTCTTAGCTTTTTCATATTTCTCTAAATTCTCAACATTCAGTAAGTAAGTTTGAAAAAAAAATAATAGGCTTTTTAGACGTTTGTGTGCAATCGAGAGTTTTTATGAAGAATAACTTTTTTCATACACCCACAAGTTTCCTCTTCGGGAGTCAATTTGTGGACACACTTTATATATTTTCATCTACATTAAGCTAAGCACATGTGACTTAATTAATAGGCGATTTTGGGTTTTTAAGAAGTATTATTGAATGGAAAAAACATAAAAGGATGTATGGGAATCTGATACTTATTTCGGAATTACCCACCTTACGACTAAACAGGATCAAACTGAAATATTTTCTACACGGTTTATAAATAATACCCTAAAATTAACATATTTTTAATCATTTTAATAATCTAATGACGTAGCTGATTTAGAAGCAAATGTTACACATTTATAATTTAATTCTGTATTCTTTAAATACAATGGAAATTAATCCAAACTCTAAAAGCAAAAGTTAAAATTTATGACCTCGCGCATGTATATAAAGCTGATCGTCAGATGTCATGCGCAATACCAACTGATAAACTATTTACCTTAACCGGCGAGCAGGATCGTACTTCGCCCGTAATGAAAATGATTACACGGCAATATTTTGGCCCATCAAGACCTTCTTTGCTGGGCAATAAACAATCTATTTTCTCCCTTAAGAGAGAGCCTTGTGGCCATCACTGAAAAGTCACTTTTAGAATTAATCACATTTATCACAGTAATCACATATATATTTACTGTTATTTTATTCCTAATGATATTTTCATTAACAAGAAATGGGTCAAAAATTTTTTACAGGCAACTTTCAGTCCTTAGCATATAATTTACTAAAATAAACTATTTGCCTGTAGAAACGATTATAATTTGCGAAATATATGGTTACTTCCTGCATTAGAAAGCAATTTTAAACGATTTTTTAGATTATAGCTGAAGTATTCTAATTAGAATTTTAAAATGTAACGCCGGTCGCGTGTCCCCAGTCAATAATTTCTAACTTTACCCATTTATATTTCACGTCATTGTACTAAAGTTACTTTTATATATAAATAATTTACACTTCTAGTACAATTTGTATTGAAAAAATAATGTTTAAAGATCAACAGTTTAGTTTCTCTAACGCAATTATTAACCAGAAGTTCAGTCCCCGCAGCTGCATGTATCGCCGGTCAGGGCAGAAATTGATTATAAATGACGCCATTAGAGGTCGGCCTAATAGTTTTACAAATATGACGGTATGTGTTTGAATTTACTTTTTACCAGGCGTATGTTTTTATGTTGTAATACCGGTCACTCAGACCTAGTAGTCTTAATTAAGGGAAAAATACTACACGAATATCTCCGAAACGGTAATTCTGGGCGATCCGAACTTAATATACCTTCTTTACGTAATAAATATGAGAAAAGTATTATTTTCATTAAAAACTTAAATACACTGAGGCATAAAATATTATGACCTAATGAATGTGCAATTAATGCCCCAGACAGTACCCTACACTGTACATGAAAATTTCATAAAAAAATCAATTTCTCGTCCTAAAAAAACCATAATTCCCAAATTTTGTAAAACAACGTTTTTTTCCTGCATAGAGAAAAACAAAAATTAAGTTTTAATTTTAACACCCTGTATCTCAGTTAATATCAACTTTCGGATATAGGTAAGTATAATTAAATCCTAATATTTTTACGTAAGGAGTCTGTGGTTTTTCCATGTACCATTAATTAGAGGATACCCTGTATAAAGAATATTTGTATTCCTTACAAAAATGTTTGGGTGAATCACTTTGACTTTCATGTGTCCGGTTAGTAAAACTGTCAACCCATTTCATTTAAATATAACAACAAAAAAATAACAATAGAGATTTTCTACATTGATTTATCTTGTTCTAATTATTGTCATCGTATTGAAAAAAATGTGTCCCATTTCATAATAAATGGGCGAGGTTTTCATACAACTACCAGTCCTTGAACCTGTGGCGCCGTCGAATCTGCCATTTGATTCATGTAATTGTAACAAACCTGGTTTGTGTGGGTGACTATGAACACTGCATAGGAAACTTGTGATGCGATACTCGAGTACAAGAATCGAAGAAGAACTCCGTTCTCTAAATGTACTCGCTGTACCCGGATCCAGTATTTAAGTACGGAGTCAGTGTTGACATTTAGACAAACAATACTACTTTTCCTGGCGGGACTTCAAAATATGTACCCCCCCCCCCCCCCCCAATTTCAAAATTACCCTATATTCTCTTAGTTAAAAGAGATAGGTACAGACAAATGTTTTATACAGCAGAAGTTTCTTTATAAATGGATTGTTGAATAATCTGCCGTTTTCAGAATACGGGGTCAGGTAAGAAAGTTATCGGACCTAACCTCATTTTTTTAAATAGAGCACCCTATATATTTTAATCTAAAAAGATACTATTTTAAATTCTCCTTTCAAATATATAACACACCGTGGATGATATTGATTTCCTAGGCGATTTATTTAAACTTTATTACTTTGAAACGAAATAAAAGATTCAGATTAAGGTAAAAAATAACGGGAATCGTCGCAAATGTTCGGAATATGTTCTTAAATGGTTACCGTCTTTCCAGATAGCGAACAAAATCTACATTTAAATCTACATATCATGTAAAATTTTTCAAAATGTTGATAGGTCTTTTTCGCAAATGAATATGTACAAATGAAATGGACGTTATAGTTAATAGTCAACATAGTTGTTTCTAGGATATTAGCTTTTGTGTCATGGCCTGTGGTGTGTGGTTTAAAGTAATAAAGTTTAATAAACCGCCTAGGAAACCAATATCATCCATGGTGTGTTATATATTTGGAAGAGAATTAAAATAGTATCTTTTTAGATCAAAATATACATGGTGTTCCATTTTAAAAAATGAGGTTGAGTCCGTTAACTTTTTACCTGACCCCAATTACGGAGATACCCTATAAAAGTATCGAAAATGGGACACCCTGTACATGAGCATCTAAAATGAGAAAAAGCATGGCTAACTTGGCTAGAAAGTGTATTATATCGCACGCGTATTGAAAATACTATTCAAATAAATGGATTTAAATCGATGACAGAATATGCCAATTTGACAGTAAAACTGTTTATTTATGAATGAATTGTAGAATGAATTGGGGTGCTGAGTGGAGTAAAGACACTAAAGCAATACAAAAATTACATATATTTGTATTCTTTCTTTTAATTGGGGGATCCTTTTAGGTTTTTTTATTATAAAAATAAAAAATAAGTAACAGAGAATTGTTAACCACCCCACTAAAAATAATAACTGCTCGGGTAAAGTATAGAAATGGGATCACTGTAGACTTATTTTCGATTTTTTACAATTATCAAGGACAGGCAAAGTGAACATAATAAAGAAACATTAATTTCTGCCTATTGACAAATAAATGTTGCAGGCATTTACAATTTCCAAAAACAACATTACCCGGAAGCAACAATCAGCGTTAAAGTTCGCCTCCTTCGTCACAGAAACGTGTTTTTACATTAAACTTCATGTCAAATATTATCCACATACGAAAAAAAAAGAAGTCTGCATTTTATTCTTATGCCACTGACTTGAGCCTTCCATAATTACAGTTTCAAGATCATTGCGAATGTCAAGATCAATACCATTTTATTTTAAGATATTCCGAGCACTTTTAATGATCGCGTGGTTGGAAAAATAATTGAAAATAATGTTGTACTATATTTATGCACGGGCTCAGCTAAACATCTACCGGGAAAATAATGAACAAGAAATACAACTCAAGTTCTGCAAACGTCATTTTAGGCATAAAACCTTAAATTTGTCAAAATTCTTAGACTCAGGTATAAGACGTGATAAATAAAATCTGCCTAGGATCTTGCGTAGAATCCAAAAATGTAATATATATGGTGTTCCGTTTAAAATAAGCAAGTGGACACCGACTTCCGGTATAACCGGAAGTTCCACCATATTGAAAATATTTTAGCCGAGTTCCCCCATCAATATTTTCTAAATTTTCCCATATATGTAAGTATAGATTTTCATATACAGGGTATTATGGAAATGACTTATTATATCTAAACTGGCAAATCCTGAGATGAAAATAAATTTAGAAAAATAACCATAAATGGCGCTTTGAATTATTAAGCGAAATATACACTTTATATGAAATCTGAAAATTTACGTAGTCGCTACTGCACTACATTCGCAATCAATAATTTATTGAGGCAGTCTCGAAAGAGCTCAACGTATTGTAGGCGGTGTTGTCATATTGCAACACAGAATTGTAAACGCACGTGTTCAGTTATTGACAACAAGACGGCTTTCACCCGCGTTATCACTTCTTTTTCAAACTTTTTAGGAACAAAGAACTACAATTTTAAGGTACATACTCTCTTACCTTCGATCTTATTTTAAAATAATCCGTTTTATAATTAAATTCCATTAAAAAAATAGAATACAAAAAGTATGTTTTGCAACAGAACTGACAGTAGATAATATCACACAAATTTGACAACATTTATTATTATGAATTATTTCACAACAGAAAAAAATCGGATAACGCTACAACTAACCAAACGTTTAAAATTCGCATACATCAAGCAGGTGGAACCCTCGGCAACGTCGTTCCAACACCGAGTATCGAAACATACTGAAGCAACGATATTGAAAGTTAAACATATCAATATGGGGGGGGGGGGGGGGTGAGACGCGCGGTGTGATCTGTCATCATTGTTAGTATACTCTAGTGACCCACATTGTTGCTAAGTGAAACCAGATGGAACGGCGAGACAGTATGTGAGTGAAAAGGGTTTTTACCTAAGTATTTAGATATTCGATTTTAAAAAAAAGTATGTAGACTTTCTCTATGACACCCAAGGAGTCACCCATTTAAATATAATAAGTTATTTCCATATAACCCTGTATAGATCGAGGTGGTTCCCTGTATATTGAATAGCTACATATATTTTAAGAATGTGGTGGCCGATACCGATATGATATCGGTATCGGCAAATAAAATATCGGCATCGTATCGCCCGATCACTAGCAGTAAGTATTCAAATTCACACCCTGTATTATAATATTAAATAATACAAGAATGACAAACAAATATATTTACGGTTGGATTATTAATATTAATACTCCTGTGGTTTGCCAATAAATAATAGCGGTAACAGTACCTACCTTACTGCTAGTAAAGCGGGTTTCTAAATAATATGTCTCATAGAAGATGGTGTCCTTGTAAGAGTGATTAATAAAAAATTGGATTTATAATAAATATTATGCATTATGTTGCAGCGACAGATGTTTACAGTAATAAATTATAACATATTCGAAATATTTTCAGTAGGAACTTATTTTAATGTCTGTTTTAACCTTTATTGGTATTGCTAGATACCAAAGTTATAATGACCCTATAAAATGTAGCCTTATTTTTTTAAATTGTTACCCTACTCCGTAAAAGCCGTATTAGAGTCGGCAATAAAATTTTCCGGTGCAATGGTAATTATAATTGCACGAATTCATGAGCAGTAAACTCTTCTGGATCAGCTGGTGCATTGCTAACAGTCAGAACAGCAGTTGGTAGTGTCGAAATCCCTAAAATACCCCCAGAATTAGAGATGGACAAACCTGTTCGTTTTGATTAGCAGTTAAAGCAGCTACTGCTACTTACAAATGGCCGGTCACAAAAAGTTGCTACGAATTAGCAGTACATATGCTTAAACACGTCCCGATGGTACAATAGTATCCACAGCCGGAGACAAAGCAAACTTACTTGCTGAACTATTTTCCTCGCATTCCACTGTAGATTTCCAGGGAAGAACACCACCCGACATTCCTGCAGTTCAATCCGAAATGACCGGAATCGTGTTCCGTCAGCGTCCCGTCAAACGAATCCTGAAAGGACTGGACGTCAAAAAAGCTACTGGTCCAGACGAAATTCCTATTATAGTTCTCAAGAGATGCGCCGATGAACTAACACCAGTATTTTGTAGACTTTTCAACTTATCCTACAAAAAAAGAATATTTCCATCTTTCTGGAAGACGGCGCGAGTCCAGCCTAGTCCAAAGAAAGGTAAGAGAACCCTGCCTAACAACTATCGACCAGTCGCATTGCTTTCAGTTATATCAAAAGTAATGGAAAAAGCTATTAACCAACATCTTCTAAAGTACCTGGAAGGCTTCAACATTATCAGCGACCATCAATATGGTTTTCGGAAGTCCAGATCAACTGGAGATCTTCTAGTCTATGTCACTCATATTTGGAACAGCGCAATCGAACATCATGGGCAGTCTCGGGCTGTTGCACTGGATATTTCTAAAGCTTTTGATCGTGTTTGGCATGAGGGGCTTCTAAGTAAACTGCGATCCGTTGGTATGCCCAGTCGATTCTGTGCATGGTTGTCTAGCTTTCTTAAGGACCGCTCTCTGCAAGTGGCGATCGACGGATTTCTCTCCGACACCTTCACCATCAATGCCGGTGTTCCTCAAGGGTCCATATTGTCTCCCACTCTCTTCTTACTCTATATTAACGACCTTCTAGTGATAACTAAAAATCCGATATTTGGTTTTGCTGACGATAGCACACTTATCTCATCTTTCTCTTTGAATGCACAAACATCGGCTGCCGACGCACATCATCTCAGCATGAAGCATCACGTCTTAACAAAGACCTAGAAGATATTTTGGCTTGGGGTGACCAAGTCGAATTTAACGCAAAAACAACCCAGGCAGCAGTTTTCTCTAAAAAGGTTAACATTACAGAACCGGATATAGTTATGGCAGAACAAGCAATCCCACTGGCTTCATCTATTAATTTGCTGGGCGTCAATCTAGTAGGATATATGTCTTGGCATAACCACGTTGTGTCAATCGCCAAGATAGCTTCTTAGACACTTCTTGTACTTTTCCGAACCAAAAAGTTGTACACATCTCAACAACTTTTGACACTATACAAAGCCCAGATTCGACCATCACTAGAGTACTGCTCTCATGTCTGGAGCTCTGCACCCAAACATACTCTTCGGCTACTGGATTCCATCGAAAGGAGGGCCATTCGTCTGATCGGAGACCACGAGCTGACAAAGAACCTGAAGCCTAGAACATTGAAGACAGGTTGGGGATTCGACTCTCTCTTACAGATATTTTCATGGAAAATGCTCGGCTGACCTTGGCCTCTTAATTGCGCCCAGAGCGACGAATAGCAGAAATACACGACGAACCACTGCCGCCCATCCATATGTGATTAAGCTTAGTACTCCTCGAACTTCATTATTTAAGAATTCCTTCATCTGGAGGACTTCATCCTTATGGAACGACCTTCCCAAGGTCGTTTTTCCCAACGAATATAACCTCCACATATTCAAGACCAACGTGAATCGCTTCATTCGCACACGCACCACTCCCAGAGTGCCCTAAAGAAATTTTCCTATAGTGCTTGTGTTTAACTATAAAAAAATCTACTTGAGTGTTGCCAATCTGAATTTGTGAAATTACACAATTAGCTGAACAAATTACACATTTTTACACGTTTTTGTTTTTAGTCACACACAAATACACGTTTTTTACACACCATTTTTGATAATTTGTGCCCATAAAGGCCCCTAGCGGGAAAGTTATGGGGTAGTTTTCATTTAGTCAATTTTATATGGTTTTTTGGGGCGCCGAATCCGAATCTGTGGTTTGCCTAACAAAATTGCATTACGCAACATTTAAAAAAATGCAAGAAAAGCTGAAAAAATCTTATTCTTTGGCCTATTTGATTATAACTCGGAAACTGTCAACTTTTCGTAAATAACCTTGACAGCATTTTAATGACATTTTCTAGTTTTGGAGTGTAAAAAGTGGGCTTTTGCGGAGATATCCGAAATACGTAAATTTTCAACCATCGCTTGAACCCCTCCAGAGTTAAACCGCGGATGCGCAAATATTCTTTTAAAACGTCAAATTGACATGTGTCCCACCCTGTATAACAAGCTCCATACCATATCGATTGGTGGTGCAAAACGCGGGTCTCCATTTGAATTTGTTACAGTTTTTTCCATATTTATATATATTTTTTTCTTCAAGGAGTAATTTAATTTAACAGTTACAATGGGTTGTAGTTCACACTATCGTTACAAGTATTGTACAACATAAACGTGTGTGTTAATGCGGATGTACTAAACAAACGAATGTTGTAGTGGGACCAATAAAAGGAGTGGAAAGGCGATTGTTTGTAAATAATTACATGCATATAGATTTAATACATTTTTATTGGTGACTATTTTTTGTGGGAAAAATTGATATTAAATACTACAAAAGCTTTCTTTTGTATGATTAAACACTAGCAGTATAAGAAATATCCTTTTCTTTACTTATTTATTTTAAGCTTGATATTTAGCAGAGTTTGATAAAATTGCATTTAACTAAATCCGACGTAGGCAATGTCCTGTACATTCCTTGTCATTTTCTAAATTAAGCAATTTTGCTATGATTGAAGGAACACGTCCTAGTGTGTTTTTACCCACATGTATAGCTATGTCTTTACCATTTCGGTATGTAAAAAAAAACTGCTTTCCTTCATTCCTTTTGACCTTAATGCAAGGTACTGTCTAACCAATCTCCTTCGATTATAGTAAAACTTTTTGGCGTAGCAGTTTTAGTTTCTGGTACCTTGACGAGCATAACAGTCCCCTTATCCTCAATATCATCAACGGTCATTTTTACCATCTCATCACGTCTTAGGCCGCCAAAAACGCCCATTACGAGTACCACTTTATCAGCAGAAAGGTATCATTCGTTTGGTAAAAGTTAAAACTTGTTTACCTTCCAAAACTTTTGACTTTTAGGAAGATATCCCTTTGACTTAACTTTCAAAAATGATATCTTCAAATATTAATGTTTTCCTTTACTATAAGTTCAGACTTCACCTAGGACTATCTTGTCCAAAGGCTATTTGGGGTATATTTTTCCGACTAAAATAAAGTGAAAATAATTTTAAAAAGTTTTCCTTAGCTTTTTCAGCATTTTCTAAAATATTTTGTGTAATTTCCATATTTTCGTTTATTAAACGTAAAGACGTTTTAAATAAAGAACCCTTAGATCAAAGCTCACTAAATACTAAAAATAGGCGAAAATAGTAAAAAAGGCAGGAATTTAACTATTTATATTTTAACAACAAATACCAATGTACTGAAAAATTATTATTTCCCAGACCACCCGATGATACCTTATACAATAAGGGCTTGTTTAGTCTACACAGTAGCACTTAAAATACTATTTCAGATTGAATGGTACTACCAAGAAAAGAAAGATTTTCCATTGATAGGAGGTCACCACCTGTAGACCGGTTTCGAACTCTTTTGTTCTCGTCAGTACAGGGTAGGTATACATACCTATCACCAGAGAAGCCTATAATACTTAACGCTGTATTATCCTCGGTAGTCAAGAAGATACTTTCTTTTCTTGGTAGTACCATTCAATCTGAAATAGTATTTTAAGTGCTACTGTGTAGACTAAATACGCCCTTATTGTATAAGGATCATCGGGTGGTCTGGGAAATAATAAGTTTTCCATACATTGGTATTTGATATTAATACCACCTGAAAAGTATAGACTTTTTACTTTTAATTTATATTTTAAATAGATGAAAAATAAAGCATTGTATACACCATAGGCGTTACTAGACTATAATGCCCGGAAGGCGAAAGCAACTAGCCCGAGGGCCAAAGGCTAGTTGCTTTCGCCCTTGGTACATAAATAACTATTATTCTCACAGTTATTTTTTCCGTAGTTAAAACTTTTATAACGCTCGTAAAAATCTTTTCTCAGTGTAGAATAGATTCAATGGGGCTGACACGGGCGGCGAAACTAAATGTTTGTAAATTCTAGTTCTAACTAGTTAAATCTAGAATTGAATAGGGAGGATAGTTAACAGTAGTTTTCCTTAGGAAAATCGGGTTTTAGGAAATCGAATTTTTGCGGTAACAAATTCCTGACGATTAGATGATCATTAAATTCCGTCAATTATACCTTAAAAATGTAAGAAGAGTCGAAGAGTTTTGAATATAATTATATGAAAGCCGCTTATAATGACAATAATTGTGTGCCTCCCTAGCAAATAAAATTTTTTATTATTACAATAAGGCGGTAAATACCACTTGATTAGAATGAGACACACGGCCACACCTTTATTTCATACTTTTTCTACATTTGTAGTTTGTGTATATCAATTTATCCTTCATATTATTATTATATATATACATACGCCCGAGGATTTAACAGAACAATAACAGGTAGTTAAGACTAGATCGCTATCATATTAAATCTGGAATAAATAGATCAATTTATTGATTTTATCGATGTTTAATTAAAAGTTAATATTTTTTTATTGTATTATATTATAATGTGTGTTTTTATAAATCAATAATATCGACGATCCAATAGCATCAGTTCCTTTTTTGGACCGGTCTTATTAACTCCGATTGATTTCGAATATATACTATGCAGTGCGGAATTTATAAGAAATAAATTACAATTTTCAGTATTTTTAAATAATAAATATTTTTTATGATCAAACACAAGCACTATAGGAAAAATCCTTTAGGGCACACTGGGAGTGGTGCGTGTGCGCAAGAAGCGATTCACGTTGGTTTTGAATCGTTGGAGGTTATATTCGTTGGGAAAAACGACCTCGGGAAGGTCGTTCCATAAGGATGAAGTCCTCCAGATGAAAGTATTCTTAAATAGTGAAGTTCGAGGAGTACTAAGCTAACCACATACGGATGGGCGGCAGTGGTTCGTCGTGTATTTCTGCTATTCGCCGCTCTGGGCGGAATTAAGAGAGCAAGATCAGCCGAGCACTTTCCATGCAAATATCTGTAAAACAGAGTCAAATCCCCAACATGTCTTCGATGTTCTAGGCTGTCGAGGTTCTTCTGAAAACATATTGAATATAATTCAATCCTGTTGACTGAATTGGGAAAGCCCTTAATTGATATTGTTTTGTAAATACAGAAGAAACAAGAAATATGTCGATCGAAGCTCGGGCATGAATCGACATATGTATGTAGCTAAAAATCTGTCTTTAGCCGATTTCTTGACCCAAATTACAAAGAAACTTAGGAAAATATTGCTTTTTTTACATATAGGGAGTCAATTTGAAACTTTCCAAACGCTCTTACCGCTTCCAGTAAATAACATGGGAAATGGAAGATGTTGGCCCACCCGGCATCGCCCGGTGAGATACCATTGCATCGGTTTAGGTGGCGTGAAGTTTGCTCCTTGAGCTAACTTTTGCTCATTGAGTTGACGTTTCGTTGCTGTGCCGATGTTTCCGGTTACCAGGGTGGGACCCCCCAAAAATAGCATGATGGAAGCTCCAGGCCCAAAATACTCCGGAGGTAAACTCGCCCCCCATTCGGATCTCCGGGCGGGGGCTGGACTTGGGGCCCCATCAAGCGAAGTTCATCAAAAAACAACCATTTCCGACAATTTACTGGGATCTAACAACACTCAACGAAGAAATGGTGTGGCACCTGCAGTTGCTAACCAACCCAGAACTAGCAACTTCAAAATTGATTTCTGCAATATTAGAGGGCTTAACACGAACATCAATTCAGTCCACCAGCACTTACAATCTTCCAAGCCTCACGTACTCGCACTGACCGAGACAAAGGTCAGATCGTCAACAAACACCGTCAGCTATTTATACCCTGGATACGATTTTCATTTCCGATTCCGACGCAACTTCGGCGTGTGTCTTTTTATTCGAGATGATCTCTGCTGCCAACGAGAACCTACACTGGAACCGAAAGACTTTGATGTAATGTGGTTTAAAATATCAACACCAAAAATCACCAAGTTTATCTGCTGCCTTTACCGTCCTCCAAGTGATACCCATTACAGAGACCTTTTCTCATCACTAGCCAATACAATCGACTTCGTGCAAACCAACTATCCAAATGCCGAGATTGCTATCTTTGGTGACTTTAACGTCCACAATGTCAACTGGCTTAAATATTCAAATACAGACGATGAGCAAGGCCGCGAGGCCGAATCCTTCGCGATCAGTTCTGGTCTAACTCAACTCGTAGAAGAACCAACGCGGATTCCAGACCGAGCTGGAGATTTTGCTAGTCTTTTGGATCTTTTCTTAACGTCAAATCCCGATCTATATACAGTCACCGTACAGCCTCCGTTAGGATCTTCCGATCACAAACTTATTTCAACTCTAAGCGAACTACCAATTAATTCTGAACAACCTCCTAAACCTCGCAAGATATGGCATTACAGATCGGCCAAGTGGGAAGACCTGAAAGACCATTTTCGGACTTTTCCTTGGATGAGCGTATGCTTCTCTTCTGATGATCCATCCGTCTGTGCTGGGGAGGTCTCCGACGTCATTCTAACGAGCATGGAAGCATTTATCCCCTCCTCCCAAAAACGCCCTTCCAACGGCAAGCCCTGGTTTAGCAAGGATTGTGAGCGTGCTGTCAAATCAAAAAATCTGGCTTACCGACAGTGGCGTAAAAACCCTACCACTGAGAATCGTACCATCTTTATTACCGCTCGAAACCAATGTAAGCTAACAATAGATCAAAGCAAAGAAGCCCATAACGTGAGGATCAAAAACAAACTTCTTGACTGTCCAAACGGATCAAGGTCCTTTTGGTCAGTCGCTAAGGCCGTCAGCCAAAATTTTACCAAATCAACTATTCCACCTCTAATACGTCCCGATGGTACAATAGCATCCACAGCCGGAGACAAAGCAAACTTACTTGCTGAACTATTTTCTTCGCATTCCACTGTAGATTTCCAGGGAAGAACACCACCCGACATTCCTGCAGTTGAATCCGAAATGACCGAAATCGTGTTCCGTCAGCGTCCCGTCAAACGAATCCTGAAAGGGCTCAACGTCAAAAAAGCTACTGGTCCAGACCAAATTCCTATTATAGTTCTCAAGACATGCGCCGATGAACTAACACCAGTATTTTGTAGACTTTTCAACTTATCCTACAAAAAAGGAATATTTCCATCTTGCTGGAAGACGGCGCGAGTCCAGCCTATTCCAAAGAAAGGTAAGAGAACCCTGCCTAACAACTATCGACCAGTCGCATTGCTTTCAGTTATATCAAAAGTAATGGAGAAATCTATTAACCAACATCTTCTAAAGTACCTGGAAGGCTTCAGCATCATCAGCGATCATCAATATGGTTTTCGGAAGTCCAGATCAACTGGAGATCTTCTAGCCTATGTCACCCATATTTGGAACAACGCAATCGAACATCATGGGGAGTCTCGGGTTGTTGCGCTGGATATTTCTAAAGCTTTTGATCGTGTTTGGCATGAGGGGCTTCTAAGTAAACTGCGATCCTATGGTATGCCCAGTCGATTCTGTGCATGGTTATCTAGCTTTCTTAAGGACCGCTCTCTGCAAGTGGGGATTGACGGATTTCTCTCAGACACCTTCACCATCAATGCCGGTGTTCCTCAAGGGTCCATATTGTCTCCCACTCTCTTCTTACTCTACATTAACGACCTTCTAGTGAAAACTAAAAATCCGATATTTAGTTTTGCTGACGATAGCACACTTTTCTCATCTTTCTCTTTGAATGCGCAAACATCGGCTGCCGACGCACATCTTCGCAGACAGCATGAAGTATCACGCCTCAACAAAGACCTGGAAGAAATTTTGGCTTGGGGTGACAGTAACCAAGTCGAATTTAACGCTAAAAAAACCCAGGCAGCAGTTTTCTCTAAAAAGGTTAACATTACAGAACCGGAAATAGTCATGGCCGGACACGCAATCCCACTGGCTTCATCTATTAATTTGCTGGGTGTCAATCTGGGAGGAAATATGTCTTGGCATAACCACGTTGTGGCAATCGCCAAGATAGCTTCTCAGAAGCTTGGCGTACTCTTCCGAACCAGAAAGCTGTATACACCTCAACAACTTTTGACACTATACAAAGCCCAGATTCGACCATCACTAGAATACTGCTCTCATGTCTGGAGCTCTGCACCCAAACATACTCTTCGGCTACTGGATTCCATCGAAAGGAGGGCTATTCGTCTGATCGGTGACCACGAGCTGACGAAGAACCTCGACAGCCTAGAACATCGAAGACAGGTTGGGGATTTGACTCTCTTTTACAGATATTTTCATGGAAGGTGCTCGGCTGACCTTGCCCTCTTAATCCCGCCCAGAGCAACGAATAGCAGAAATACACGACGAACCACTGCCGCCCATCCGTATGTGGTTAAGCTTAGTACTCCTCGAACTTCATTATTTAAAAATTCTTTCATCTGGAGGACTTCATCCTTGTGGAACGACCTTCCCGAGGTCGTTTTTCCCACCGAATATAACCTCCAACGATTCAAATCCAACGTGAATCGCTTTCTGCGCACACGCACCACTCCCAGAGTGCCCTAAAGGATTTTTCCTATAGTGCTTGTGTTTGATCATAAAAAAAAAAAAAAAAAAAAAAAACACAGCACAACAAAAAAAACTTTGTCGTGGTGCCGAAGAAAAACTGATTTTAGTTATTTTGAATGCGGTGATTCCAAATACACTTAGCTTTTCTTCGTATCGGCTCTAGTTTTTGAGATAGAGCCTAGTCATAATAAATTGTCATATTAATACATTTGACAATTATAATCGTCATAAATTTTATTAAACATTTATCTAATTCCGAGACTAATGCCTTTTTAATTATAGTTATTTATTCATAAATCACTGGAAATATCTAATCTTATATTGGCAAAAGGCCATATAAATATTAGAGATAAGAAATAATTTTTCCTAGAGTTTTTTTGCACCTACAGATTTATTATTTTCGCATTTGCGATTAGCACAAAATATACATTAGAAGGCAATAAAAGAGAATGCAATTGTATATGATAAGTCTAAGAGTAATAAATTAATTCGTTAACTTGGCTTGTGTCCTAGGATATTAGTACCTATATAATCCCCATATGCGGAATATTGCCTGAATGCATTTGCAAAATTTAGTTAAAGAATGGTGCGTGTTTTGAATATTTGTCCAGTAAATTTCCTGCACTCAGCTAGGAGAAATTGAAAGCCGGAATATTTGATGGACATCAGATCAGAGAGCTCATAAAAGATTCACATTTTGCAGAATCGATGATCGAAACTGAATTTAATACATGGTGCTCTTTTGTTAATGTCCTGCAAAATTGCAGCGTTTCATAAAAAGAGCAGACTTTTCATAAATCGGCTGATTACACTAAAAGGCTGCGACATATAGATTTAAAGATGATAGGTGGACGTGAGAAAGTTATTTTATTAGACTTCAATAATATGTTAATCCGCTGGTTTATCCTACCGGCCTCTCGCGAATTTTCTGGTGCAATCTCATCGTACGAAACAAAACGCTTGCGAAGTTGTTTATTTTTGTGCGTATATCTGAAAATAAATTCCAAAGTTACATAAAACAAGTACATAGGGGAGACTGGGCATGAATGAACCCAGAGTAGGTCTATTGAATATTCTTGTCTCCCTGTGTTTTCGTTTCGCGAGGTTTAATAGAACCTTAGCAATACCATAAGAAAGCTTGAATGGCGACTTCAAGAAAATGATGCGGACTTATTTTACAACCAGTGATAAACATTATATCAGCCAGAAGAATTTCTAAGTGGCAGGTGATGTGATGAATGTCGCCAATATCTAAGCATAAATGAAGCCTACAGGGTTAAACGACAGTGAACAGTATAGGTTTATTTAGTATATGCAACAAGCTATTTTATTTGACTTCTTGTTAAACGTAATCCAAATTCAAATGACTCGACGGCTAATGCTTGTGGACACAATCAACTACAAACTCTCTTCCGATTTGCCTTTTTCCTATTCTACAAGGGGTGGCCGGAGTATAGAGTGCAAGTAATGAAAAAGCTCTTAGACGACAGTCTTCATCACATGGCAGGATCCTCAAGTAAGTAAATATTGTTGTGAGTGAGTGTTCCCAAGCATACCTGGGGCTTTCACTCTGAAGTTTGACTGAAGGCTGAGAAGCAAGAATTCATGGAAAATGACTAAATAGATGGAATGTGAAGTAAGGGGTTAATTGACTTCACTGTTTGAATTGTTTGACGTGTGTCTAAAAAATACTTAAATCAAGGACTTTTAGGTATTACTTTTTAAAATCCACCTTACTGCTAAAATGCATTGCTGATGAATTTTAATTAATGGAAATATCTTGTCTAAAATAAAAGAGCATATAGTCACCATTAAAGGGATATGTAATATAAGAGTGTGGAAAAGGTCAATTAAGAGGTTATTAATTAATATGGAACCATATACCTTGAGAGACTTTTTTGATTGGGACTTTTGACTTCAGTGAGTTCTTGTCGTTATTGCTTTTTCTGACGTCATTTCACTTTATAGTTGCCTTGCAGTTTGTAATTACCTAGTAACTTGTAATTTGAAATAAAGAAGTGTTATTGTTATTATTATTATTATATAAATTGTTCTAATATTACATATTACTGATGTAAATAGCATGTGAGGGATTTAATCTTGTTTGTTTAAAATTATCGTTAAAATATACTTTTGTATTATATTTAATTTATATATCAGTGACCTCCATTAAGGTAAAAAGGTGTGACAAACTACAAGAAAACTATAGAATTTCTTAAAATATTAAATTTAGCTTCGAAATATGGTACTACACGACTATATTATCTTTTATATTTTTTCGAAAAAAAAAAGATTTTCAAAACGGTAAATAATGTTTGAATTGAAACAATATGGTTATACAGTCGTTTTTGAAAGTATTGCATGCACTATCAATAATCTCAATTAATTTCATAGCTTAGTTTCAATGCAAAAAATGTCACACCTAGGTTTTCAGAAAAAATATCTAAAATCGCAACTATCTAAAGCGATTTGGCAACGCTTCGGGTTGTCAAAGGCAGACGAATAAGAAAAACGTGTCCTACTCCTTCGATACAGCCGGCCAGCATGCTGGCTCGTCGTATCTTGAATAGCGATATTGTCTCATTGTTCAATAACAATGGCTTCATCCCAAACCGGACCAGGTGGTCCACTGATAAATACTCTTAAATGCATTACGTCGTTGAAGACGAGTCACTTAGTCAATTAATTGTTGTAAGTAAGAATTTTTTTATTTTGCTAGCTTCTTGAAATTATTATTTAATTAGCTAAGACCGGGGGGGGGGGGGGGGGGGGGTAAGGTAGATATACTCTTCTATCAACTTTCTTACTATGCTGATTGATTGATGATTTTTGTCATTTGTTTTTATTCATATATGGCAACCCCGGGCTCCCCGACATATAATTCCATAATGTCGGAGAAATGCGATGCCGTATTGCGATTCAAAATTCCTCCAAGGATTGCTGGTCACTACAATCAGATATTGTGCATCTTCATTGACGGCATCTTTATGGCGCCCATAAAGAGTTGACATCGTTTTAAAGGGCAAAACAACTGTTTCTTTATTTTTCTTGAAGTAGTCCATCTCTCTTTACCTCCTTGTTTATTTATTATTGATTGATATTTATTGTAAGATGCAATAATACCTTAGGGGATCACTGAAGTATGAGCGGTTATATACCATTAGTTACGATTTTGGGTTCAAAAAATTATTTACAAATTCCGTCAAAGAATTTGAATGAAAATATTCTTTAAATTCACCACTAGGGCGCACGTTTGCTCTCATGAAATTATCATAATTTTACTGTATTTCGTACCCAGAGTGTCAGTTTTCACCCTTAGGGGAGAGCAAGGCAAAATGGACAGTAAACAAAACGACAAAGACGTGCAAGCAGTTTATGCGCTTAGGTTTAAATCTAATAATCGGTGCGACGAGAAGTGTGAAATGAGCTGGTTGCTGTTTTAGGGTGCAATTTTGTAAAACGTGTTAAAAAGATCAAGGTAAGCAGAAGTTATTTAACAAATTTAATTAAAAAAGTTATCAATGCTGTTAAGTACCTATGTTGTTCTGTAATTGCTAAGAATATAGCTTTAACATAATATTAACATCTTCACTTAAGGTTTTAATCCAAAAATTTAATTTTTATATTTTAAAGTGCGGAGAGGCAAAATGACATACTATATGTCGTTTGCCTGTCACACAAATATTTGTAGGTAAAGATTGTTTCAAGAAAAATCGATATAACTTAATGACGGCCGTAAAAGTACCTGGGTCATCCCATTATTTATGACCGTTTGTTATTATTATGTGGAAAGGACCGGATTGTAATAATTATAATTAAATATAGCCACATCAGGTAGGTTAGGTTGCTTAATTTATATTTAAATATCTTTTTGTGGTAAAATTTGTTAGTTTTTGAGGAATGGTTCAAGAATTGTCTTTTACCAAACATTCCTCAGAATAGCGAAATAGTAATGGACAATGCGAGCTATCACAGTCGCCAATTACATAAAGCTCCAAGCTCAAATAATACAAAATTGGAGATTCAGAACTACATGGCGGCGAATGATATATATTTTTAAGAAAGTTATAAAAAAAGTGATCTTTTAGAAGTTTTAAAGACATTTTGTATAAAAAAAAGTATATGTTTGTGACATATTGGCAGAAGAAATTGGACATACAGTGCTACGGCTCCCACCCTATTATTGCATTTTTAACCCCATAGAGCATATGTGGCACCAGTTAAAATCACTGGTTAGGTCTGAAAATATTTCTCCGACTTTAAGTTCTAGTGTTGTAGAATTAATACGAAAATGCTTTAATGATATTCCCCCAGGTAGTTGGAAAAATTCAGTCCGTCACGTAATAACTGTAGAAAATTCGTATATTAATCCAATTATAATTAATTTTGATGAGGATAGCGATAGCGAAACAGAAGTATCTATAGAATGACATTATAAATGTAAATAAATATGACTAGTAATATTTTTAAAAAATGTTATTTCATTTGATTACATTAATATAATCATATCATTACTTGTTTTCCTTAGTCCGTCCCTTCATACTTCAGTTGTTTATTGCCAAGCTCTTGTCTACACAATTGGACCGATCCAGGAAATCATTAAGTCGTATCCAATTTTCGTGAAACGTACTGTAACTAATTTATATATATATTTTTTAGATCGTATTCATCTGCAATAGAAATGCTACTCGCCAATTCTGGTCACCGGAAAATATGGAAATTGCAATTGAGGCTAGGAGGGAGTTACACAAATGATGGGATGGTTAAAAGCATCAATCATTTTTAATCGTTCCTCAATCAGGATAACGCAGAGGTGGCAGAGGTGCTGAAAATGGAAATGCACGCTTCAGGTGTGAAGAAATGTTTAGGGCTCATATAAAATGTGCTAATTTGTAAAATAAAATAAAACATTTCTGTTTTAATTAATTTTTTGCAAAAATCCTATTTTGTGTTCTGGACTTTTGTTTTTTATAAATTTTATATGATCCTTGTATCACAATCGTTGATAATTATATTTATTTAATTTATTCTCTTAGTTATATTTATATCGTTATATCTATGTTATTTTGCTTTTTGTCACCCTCAAGACAAAATGACAAATGTAATATTTTACTAAAAATAATTTTAAAAACATATTATAAGTTTTCTGAAAATAACACTTAAATGGGTGGGTTATTAATCAACCTTTACAAAAAATAAACAGTTGTGGAAACAATGCAATTTATAAAAAATCTGTCAGCTATGTTAAGGATTGTTAAAAAAGACCCACATTAATTATTGTAAAATGATCTCACTTGAATTTAGGTATAATGTAGATTCTCCTCTTAAGGAATTATATGAAATAAACACAAGTAGAGAAGTAGAGTAAACAACAATAAAATTACATATTCAAATTCCAAGAAATTCTGTAATTTTGTGTAGGTATATCTTCCATCTTTCAAGGGCGTTGGTGAAGCATTAAAACGAAAGTTAAGTAATCCTTGGTAAAAATATTAGCACTTGACAACAATATGGTTAATGACTAAAACAAGTGCCGAATTTATAATGAGGCACTTGGGGTCCGGCCCCGGGGCCTCACGTGAAAATTCTCTACTATTCCTTAGAAACGATATTAATCAGCACGAATTTTAACTACACAACCTTGTTTGTTTTATTCTCTACCCTTCAATGTCGAAAAAAAATTTACTCTATTTCACTCCGCTCCGTCAACGGGACCAAATCCGAATAAAGCCAGTTTCTTCTTTAGCTTTCAATACAAACAATATACAAAACAATAAGCTTTTAGAATCATTTTCCAAAATGGTTAACTAGTTGGATAAAGGTCAGTAAAAACTAACTTAGGAAATTGTGTATTTCGGCCAACGTTTCGACCTCTATGAGGTTATCCTCAGAGCTATGCACCGTAGATCTTCCTTGTTATAATTTTACATATACATCCAATTTATATATGTATGTATATATGAAAAACTATGTATAGGAAAATTGAAAAGTATACTAATGTTGATGGGGGCAACTCGGCTAAATAGTTTCGATATGGTGTAAATTCCGGTTATACCGGAAGTCGGTGTCGACTTGCTTATTTTAAATGGAACTTCATATATATTATTACATTTCTGGATTGTATGTACGATTCTAGGCATATATTTATATCATGTCCTGTAACTAAGTCTAAACATATTTGACATATTTATGCTTTTATGTCTAAAATAACGTTTTCGTACCTTCAAATAATTATTAATTTTCATATAAGGAAGCCATTATTATTTAATTTGGGTTGTTGAAAAAGAACCTGCTTTAATAGATTGATTTATAATATTTTTAAACTATTAATACAGGGTGTTCAAAACATAAGATTAATAATTAAATTGAGAAAACTGAAAAAAACTACGTTTTAAATGGAAACTTCCAAATTTTTAAATTATTTTTTATTTAGAATTAAAAATATGGACAAGTTTGTGTAGGTTCTCTATTTCATGCTGAGGCAATCGGCGTAAAAAGTGTTTTTATATTTCAATAATAAAAAAGGTTTTTCTCTAGTGGTTAGGAAAATATTTTCTCGAGTCCTATCAAAGTTCTACAGGATGTTATACGAATAATGTGACTTTACAATCACTGACCTCCTTATTTTTTTTCCAGATCTATGATTTGCGGCAACAACTTCAGGTAATTCGTTGCAATATACAAAATATACAGGGTGTTATGGAAATGACTTATTATATTTAAATGGGTGACTCCTTAGATATCCTAGAGAAAGTCTACATATTTTTTTAATCGAATATCTAAATACTAAGGTAAAAATCCTTTTTACCCACATACTGTCGCGTCGTAAATCTGGATTAACTAAGCAACAATGTGGGTCACTAGAGTATACTGACAGTGAGGTCATATCATACCGCGTGTCTCGCCCTTGCTCGGATACCCGCCGCGCGCCACTATTGTTGCTTCAGTATGTTTCGGGACTCGGGGGTGGAATGACGCTGTCGAGGGTTCCACGTGCTTGACGTATCAGAATTTTAAACGTGTTGTTAGTTGTAGCATTACCAGATTTTTTCTGTTGTGAAATAATTCATAATAATGAATGTTGTGAGGTGATTTCAAATTTGTGTGATATTATCTACTATTGGTTCTGTTGCAAAACATACTTTTTGTGTTTTATTTTTTTATGGAACTTAATTATAAAACGGATTATTTTAAAATAAGATCGAAGCTAAGAGAGTATGTACCTTAAAATTATAGTTTTTTTTTTCTAAAAAGTTTGAAAAGGAAGTGAAAACGCGCGTCAAAGACGGTCGCGAAGTGAAGAAGTGATAACGCGCTGTCAAAAACTGAATACATGCGTTTACAATTCTGTGTTGCAATATGACAACATCGCCTATAATGCGCTGACCTCTTTTGAGACTCGAGACTGCCACAATAAACTATTGATTGCGAACTTCCTCAGTAGCGGCCACGTAAATTTTCAGATTTCATATAAAGTATTGAGCCTTGTTCCCAACTTTATTACTCTTGTGCCTATAAAATTGCATTATATTCTTGACTTTAGTAAAATGTAATAGTTCATTTTTCATTTTTCAAAATCATTTTTACTACTGTCTACCCATATTTAATTGGATATTTAATTCATAAATACAAATACAATACAATACAATTTAGCAACACCGGGGTCCTGTAAATATGCAATATAAGTTTCAAATCTCAGCAAATTGACATCCTTTATGTAACCAGATCAATTTTAAGAACAATAACTTCTAAAGTCATTGTCATACATCTAATTTCATAGCTGATTAAAAATATTGTTATATTACCGTTCCTTGACACATGATACCAGATACTACATAGTACAACCTACTTCCTACCAAAAATACATATTTTTTTCTACTATTCTAAACGACAAGACGTGTGACTATTGCTTATTTCATTGAAATTAATTTACTTAAAGAGGAATGTTTGAATCATAAGCATGTTCAATACATCAGAATATAATAAAATAAGTTCTCGTAGAGAACAATTAAATGCCGGAAAAAATTTAATTGAAACCAATATATCACTAAAGTTCATAAGTAATAGATTATGATAAAGACGTAAAAAAGTAATTAAAATTAAATAATATACTTTAACCGGTAGAATAATGTAAGCGTCTAATAAACGTTTTAATCACGACTTCATGGAATACCTAACATAATAACAAATTAATCAAATTAAATTTAAGTATTTTATATCTATCAGAAATAAGATCTCAACGTTTTTTTTTTGTACGGTATGTATTGTTTAAGGATATTTTTATAATACATTATTATTCACGGCTGTTGGTATTTTATTAAAAGGCCATTAATTGAAGACTTAAGATTCCACCAGCAGATTCAAGCGCTGGAATTCCCTTCTCTCTCTAGAGGTTCAGAGTAGGGCAGAAGACGTCGCCGCTATTTTTTAATACGACGGCATGCATTGAAGGTACAATTGACGTGGCAATAGAAACAGTAAATGCATTTAATTTATTCTGTTGAATAAAACAGTTCTGACAAAAGGGATGTAACATTTTGTAGAAATTAGGAAAAAGTGTATACAGGGTGTCCGGGAACATGTGGGAAATCACCCGGATATGAAGAAAACACATGAGAAGAATACTATAGGTATATTTCAATTATTTTTTAATATGATGTATACCAGGTAAGACCCGTCAAATTACTATCCAAGAAACTGTTGTGAATTACTCACAGCTGCAGGGACGGACTAGCTGTAACACTCATGGGCCCATTTTTTTTACGCCCTGTATGATGAGAACTTTGGACAATGTTTTTTACATGTCTTTAACTATTGGCTAAAAATTAAGTACTCTTCATTCATGTCGCTAATCCTAACCGTTTTCGAGAAAACGTCATTTTATTTACACTGAGTCCCCTAACTGCTCATGGGCTAAATATGAAAAAGCGGAATTGAAAGTTGACATTGGATCGGAACAAAGATGTATCTTTTATTGAAATACCCGAAGCACATGATGTATATGAAATGCCGTTTTTTCGAAAACGGTTAGGATTAGCGACATGAATGAAGAGTACTTAATTTTAAGCCAATAGTTAAAGGTATGTAAAAAACATTGTCCAAAGTTCTCATCATACAGGGCCTAAAAAAAATGGGCCCATGAGTGTTACCGCTAGTCCGTCCCTGCAGCTGTGAGTAATTCACAACAGTTTCTTGGGTAGTAATTTGACGGGTCTTACCTGATATACATCATATTAAAAAATAATTGAAATATACCAGGTGGTTCAATAATTATGTGTAAAAAACTTGATTCCATTGGTGCTCTTTGGGAGCCCATATCTCCGAAGAGGAGGCCGATACGAAAGAAGTTTATATGAACCTATAGTATTCTTTTCACGTGTTTTCTTCATATCCGGGAGATTTCCCACATGTTCCCGGACACCCTGTATACTTACTGCGGGCGTACAAAACCCGGAAATAAAATTAAACCCTTTGCGACTAGGGATACAGACAACTAAGATTTGTAAGAACCCGAAGGGGCATATTTTTAAACTGCCGGGAAATATACAGGTTTAAGAATTAAGATCAAAGACAAAATAACGTTTTTCAAATTAGACCCTATACATTTTATTATATTTATAAATTCTAGAGAATAAGCCATGTCAAGTTGCTGTATTGTTCCCTATACCTAAGTTTGTCGGTTTTCGTATACAGTGATACCTCGATATACGAGTTTAATTCGTCCCGTAACCTTGCTCGTATGTCAATTTGCTCGTATCTTAAAGCAATTTTCCCCATTGAAATTAATTGAAATGCCATTAATCCGTTCCAGCCCCAAAAATGCTACCCTCAATTGTTCCGGTTACGTGTTTTTGAATAAGAAAAATGTATTTATAAATGACAAATATTGTATAAAAACATAATAACTTACACACAACTTAAATGCTACTATATATTTTATTTTAGTCAATGCTTTTCTCTTCACTGGTCTTTGTCTTTTTCGCCGGATTAAAAAAAACTGTCCAAGGAGGTTTATTTCTTCCTTCCCTTCACAATGCTGCGGAAATGAGAGAGGCAAGTGTCATTAAATAGCTCCGATGCACGATCAGTTGCAACTTTTTCGGGGTGTTTCTTTTTCACGAACTGTGAAACTCTCCCACATTCCCAAGATCTCTATTTTATCTAATTGCTTTATGCTTACATGTTTCTATCTGAACTGATTCTTAAGTTAAAAAATTTACATGAGAATTTATTATATTATAGAAAGGTAAATTTTTTAAAATACCCTGTATAAAATATCTAGCATATTTATGAGACAAAAAGACCTATATATGTACAGTGAAACCTCTCATAACGGACACCACTAATAAGCGGACATCTTTATTAAGCCGACATTTTTTCATAGTCCGGAAATAGGTATATGAAATGCCATGAAAATCAACATCTCTTGGGCGGACGCGGACAGGCTGTTTTCATACAAAGAGTGCGAACAAACCCTTTAGGAGACGAATAAGTACGGTGCAAAATCTGTCTGAAGACAGACCGGCAACCAATTGCGTATGCATGGCAGCGCGAAAGTACTTCGCCCGAATGAAAGTATGTGTGATTTCCCGACAGCAGTACGCCGTTTATTTGTGAGTTGTAAGGTTAAAATCGTAAACAATGGCACAAAAATGTCGCGTTTTGAGTCTGAAAGAGAATATTGATGTTTTGGAAGTTTGTAATTTGATAACAATGATTTGGGCGAGTTCATTAACATTGATAGCAATGTGCTATTAGAAGATAATAGTGACCCCATTCCTACTGATTATGTAGTCCAAACTGAAGCCACATCACTATCTGACGACTCTGATGAAGAAGTTGAATACAGTAATCAAACAATTGTCACCAATTATCAACAAGCCATTAGTATGGTAAAGGAATTATAAGAGTATACAAAGAATAGAGGTGACTCTACAGCAATGGAATTGTTATCAGACTTAGAATTACATATTCTAGATTGCAAGTATTAAACGCAAACACGTCAAACTACGTTATTAGATTTTTTAGTACTACATCCTAACTAAAACTAGTGTATTCTTGTTATGTTATGTTTATTTGTACATACATATACATAGTAATAATTTTGCATTTGCATATTACCTAATAACAAATTTCTCATGGGCGGACACCTCTATTAGGCGGACACATTTAGACGGTCCCGTAGGTCTCCGCCTTAGAGAGGTTTGACTGTATTTTCTAAATAATCTCAAGTTTTTAAATCTTTAACTGCATTAGTTTTCCATAGAATCTCTAAATGCCTAAATATACAGCGCATTCTATTTAAATTGACAATGTTAAGCCTAACTTCCGGCATAACCGGAAGGGATAGATACCTGATATTATCTTCATTAAAAAAGATCGGCATCTTTTATAGCGAGTACCAATATTTCAAACAATAGAGATTATTTAGTTCCTGAGATCTTTTACTAGGCCGCTCGCCGTTGAATGACCCTGTAAATTACAATATTATAACCTGTCACAAGCGTTGCATATCTGTTACGGGATCAAATTTAATCGACATAATTATGTTAAATAATAAACCATTATTACAAATACATAATATTAAAACATACCGACGTATGTCTTAAAATTATTTAAGCGTGATTATCGTAGCATTAGACGCAGGAAAGCTTAGCACCAAAACAACTGCATAGCAGGTTAGTTTTGACCTTAATTAGGTAACCCATTGTATTTTACACCTTGGTGGGCGGATCGAAAAATAATGATTATTATCAAACAAAACATATTATTATTGGAATCATTAGTATTTGTAGATTCACCCCAAGGATCTCCGCTGTCCGAAAATTTCTAATGATTTATTATATCCCTTTGTTTACTGACATTGGCATTTTAATAAATAAATTAGGGCATAGGCACGGTTGATCGTGATCATCACTAGAGATTTAAAATTTCCGGAAAAATCGAGTGTTGGAGAACAACCGTTTTTTCCCAATAAAATTGGAAAAACGATAATTTTTTGGGAAAAATTATTAATTGAATTCTTATAAACTAGAAATAAAGTGGTTTTAATTGTAGGCTTGCTTTATATAATCAAATAATATATAGGGTGTTGAAAAAAGATCGGTACTCCGGAATAACTCCGGTACATCGCATTGCAGCGGAAAATGTCTGGGGAAAAAGTTGTTTGGGTTTCAAGGAGGAATAGTTTGCAATTTAAACACCCCCCCCCCACCCTCAATCCCCGGGCGCGGGTGGGGGGTAAGTTTAATTTTCAAATGGAACCCCATATTTTTTATAGGTGTATCATGTTCTCCGACCAAAAATAAACATCTTTTGTCCAAAATTTTTTTTTTAATTTGGGCCAATCCTTCACCAATAATCACCATGAGAAACACAAAATCAGAACCGTGCGAAAATCAAGATTTATCCCGGAAATACTCTTTTTCTCTATCTTGTACTAAAAAATGCCCGTGGAATACAAACAACTTTTTCCACGGGCTTTTTTTAGTACCAAGTAAGTAAATTTTGCAATTAATTCATTTGCGAGATCTGGGTAAAAGAGTACCGTAATTTTTTTTTACGAGTAGGCTTTGCTTCGTTCCATGGCTCATGGAGGACATTTGCAGCAATTTGTTTGACTTTTGTTCATATCAGTTCATTATTCAAAGTTTTTAAATCATATGCATTATTGGCGTTAATTAATAAAATGAAAAATACAATATTTTTTGAACACCCTGTATTTCGAAAACGAAGCGATATGCGAAAAACTTTTATACCACATTTTCGTCTTAAAATAAGGTGAGGATTCACCTACTTCGTTTTTCAGAGAGGTTAGGAAATACCCTGTATACCATTACGTACAGGGTGTCCCAAGTTGTCATGTGCTCTTTTTGGGTCAAACTTAAAATCAAAATTTTAAAATTTTCGCTCGCTTTAGAGATAAGGGGGAAAATCAAAAAATTGACAATTTCAAAATTACCCTATATTTTCTTAGTTAACAGAACAGATACAGAAAAATGTTTTATAGAGAAGTTTTTTATATTGAATGTTGAATAATCTGCCGTTTTCAAAATAAGTATACGGGGGCAGGTAACAAAAGCTAATATCCTAGAAACAACCATGTTGACTATTAACATTTAACGTCAATTTAATTTTTACATATTCATTTGCGAAAATAAGCTACAAACATTTTGAAAAATTTGATATGACATCAGTTTATATTTAAAGTGGAAAAAATGTATATTTTGTTCGCTATCCGGAAAGACAGTAACCATTTAAGGACATATTCCGAAAATTTGCGATGATTCCCGTTATTTTTTACCTTAATATGAATCTTTTATTTCGTTTCAAAGTAATAAAGTTTAAATAAATCGCTTAGGAAACCAATGTCATCCATGGTGTGTTATAAATTTGAAAGGAGAATCTAAAATAGTATCTTTTTAGATTAAAATATACAGTGTGTTCCATTTAAAAAACTGAGGTTAGGTCTGATAACTTTTTTACCTGACCCCGTATACTTATTCTGAAAACGATAGATTATTCAACAATCAATATAAAGAAACTTCTGTATTAAACATTTTTCTATTTTCTTTTAACTAAGAAAATATAGGGTAATTTTGAAATTGTCAATTTCTTGATTTCTTGAGCGAAAATTTTCATATTTTGATTTCACCATTTTAAGTTTGACCCAAAGAGAGTGTCGAAAATGGGACATCCTGTACTTGGCAAGTTGACGTTCTCCATATATTGAAAATTGTAATATCTAAGGAAATAAATCATAAATAAATAATAGAATGGACGAAATGGTCTATTCTTTGCTACATAACAAGGTATGGTAGCTCAGTAAACAGAACTACCGCATTCGGCCGTGGTGACCCGGGTTCGATTCCCGGTAGGTGTATGCATGCAGCATGTTGCTAGTTTAGTCCTGAATAAGACCCACTGACTGGAGCGGATAATCCTGCTCCTTCGGGGACTGATGGACAGACTGGGGGTTTAGTCCTGAATAAGACCTGACTGGAGCGGATAATCGTACTCCTTTGGGGACTGATGGACAGACTGGGGGCATGCGCGTGGTTCGGATCCCACGTCAAAAGCTGTATGTCCCGTCTGGCTGACAATTCCCAGACGTTAAACAAAGGGGATACAACAAGCCGTTCGACTGCAGTATAATGGCAACATGCCAGCCCTCATTCAACCAACCTGGCATATGGATATCTACTATTTTTCTTTCCTAAGTTAATATAGGAGGCAGTACACATCTACCAATCCGCTAACCGCTATATTTCTTTTTTGAACTATTAATAAACTTATTTCAGTAACCATTCCAAGATCATTTAAAACCAAGTTGAATCCGACCTTACAGCATCACTGCTTGTAACACTATTAATATTATTGACCGAAGCGAGATCCGCATTTCAACCAGAATAAAAAAAAAACAAGGCATTGTTCGTTACAATTAATGCACATTGCTGTTGCACGGCCGTTAATGAGGTTGATTGGTTGACGACGCTTTATGCAACATTCTCAAATTACAAAATTCCTCAATTTCTATAAAAAAATTAAGGTCAAGGGAACGTTAAAACACTGTATAAGTTGTACAGGAAGAAGGAACACTTATAAAACTAATAGTCGTGCAGATTCACCTTTAAATAGAATGTTAAAGCTCACAATTACTTACTGTAACAATATACAGTGAGGTTTTTTAATGCCTGCATATTCGAATAAATGCACCCGTTTTCAAAAATTACCGCGAAATGAAGAAAATTCATTAAATTGCAATTTGCATTATCCGTATTTGCTTGATCACATCTACAGTACCCTCTCAAAAGTATTTGGCCACCCCTGGTTATAATTGAATTAATACCAATACCGATCAATTATGCAAAAATATTTATTCTCCCGGTTCATACACACACATTTATCGAAATATATTTAAAAAAAGCAAAAAATATTTAATAAATTTAAATGGATGGTTCGTTTATGTGTCCTCCCCTTACCTTTATTATTACAGCGCATAATCGGGGCATTCGTATGATAAGTTTTGCCAACGTCTCGTTTGCTATTAGGTCCCAAGCTGCTTCCGATTTATTGTATAGATCGTCGGCGGATGTTACGACAAATTGAGGCAACTTCCTGTCTGGGTTTGGCGTGGCCATTCCATCAATTTCACCACATCCCGCATTTCTAAGTCGCGCAAATGATCTTTACATAGTTTCGATGTGTGTTTTGGGTCATTGTCTTGCTGCAAAATAAAATGCTGACCCACAAGCATTAGTCCTGAAGGTATAGCATACGTTGTTAAAATGTAACGGTATCCTTCCTTTCTTAAGATACCTTCTATTCTCACGATGCCACCCACATCTGTGCCGGCAAAATAGCCTCAAATCATCACTGAACCACCCCTATGTTTAACTGTAGAAACAAGACACTCCTCTCTTGAGCGCTTCGATCAAATACACGTCTCCGTGAACCGAACACTTCAAACTTCGACTCATCCGTCCACTATACTTTGTTCCAGTCTTCCACTGTCCAATGTTGGTGTTCCCGGCCCACTGGAGTCACTTTGGTTTATTTTGTTTACGTAACAATGGCTTCTTCATTGCCCACGAAGTCCAGCTTTTGCCAGACGACGTTTTACTGCGGAAACGCTAATCGTCTTTTGCCGACCAACATTCATTTCTGCGGCGATTTTTGGCTCCCTTTTGGGTCTGTTTCTTTTGCTGGTCTTCCACTTCGTCGTTTGTTTAAAAAACTACCCCTTTCTCGGTATTTTTTAAAGTAGAGTAGACCAAATGCAATTCTCGGGCAATTTGGCGGTTGCTTTTGCCACTGTTATGGTAATCCACTATTAGCGCGCGTATTTCTGTGTCTAACTCTCTTCTTTTAGGCATTTTTACGAATTATTAACACTGTATTTGGATACCACCCAATCACTGCACAATCGAAAATACAACTGAGCCATAAACTGAGATTAATTTGGATATGCTATCCCAAATCCTGAATAGGATAATGTAATCATACCTAATAATAATAGAACAGAAAGATAATTCTCCTCAGAATTTTTACAAGTGGGTTTTATACCTGCTTCCTCATGAATGTCGGATAACTCTGTTATAGAAATTTTAATTTTGCAGGTGATAAGACACTCAGGCTAACCATAATTACTGAATTCATATGAATTCATTGAGCGGTAGGATCTACACCCAGAAGAAGTCCAGTCTAAACTAAGCACCTTCTCATGCATCCGCATTATCTGCCACGTATTATTACACACTAGGCTTTATTTCCTTTTAAGTAAATCCATAATTTTCAGTTTTCATTGCCTAGTTAAATTCCTTCGCATTGGTATTTACAATCAACGGATAGTATTGGAGAAGATAAGATGCGACTCAAGAAAAAGTTCCTACAACGATGTACTTACGTCGTCGTGGTACGATCTAAGATTTGCATATTTTTACGTCCTGTTATACACGGGTATTACATTACAGGTACACAATAACAATAAAGTACATGTACCCATATATTAAACTCGATATACGACTAGCAAACCTGTATAATGTAAATTGCATTCAGCAAGTAGCCTAACAAGTAACTCCATAAATAATGTCGAGTGTCATCACCACAATTTACCGATAATTTTTATTTCTCTTCTCGGTTAATCTCGTTCGCGGATCTTGTGGAGTCCTTATTTATCGAAGCTCGATTACGAATTTATATTTCTTGCTAATTAAACTTTGTGGCGCTATGCAGTCGGTATATGGTTAGTTAATAACTGAAGGAAATGAATCTGAGCTCACTGCAGTACTTTCGTCTTGTCACAACGGTGTCAATTTCAAAACTTAACACCCTAGCTTCCGGTAATTAATATTAAAAATCGCGGGAAAGACACGTCAATCTTATTGTGAATGGGGACGCTTCTAAAGAATATTTGCAGTTTTCCTGGTTGAACACCCTGGGAAGGGTAAATGTCACCCTCAAAATCTTAAATGGGAAGGAGGTCATTGAAACTACCTGCACACTGCGATTTATTTATGGATTTTAGGTTATTATTTAAAGAACCAATGGGCGCATTCAGTATACCCCATCGATTTGTACGCGATTAGTTGGTAACCATCTGCTGAATGCACTAAAAAAAAATCCATTTCACAAATCGATGGGAAATCGGATGCCATCTTTGTCATGGAATTTAAAAAGAGATTTTTGATTTGACAGCGATTTATGTCAGTTTTGTTTGTCAGGTCGAGGAATAAAATTTATAAAAAATGACGAAAAAGTGACTTATAATAATTATAAAAACATATTATACACGATATCCGCTAGTGAAGAAAAGTATTAAAAATAAAATTATCCATTTCGTAGAGATAAAAACGTAAGATTTGATGAAAACATTTAGAAGAGATCCTAACCAAACAAAAAACTGGCGGCAAAATCCATTCAGCAGAATTACAAATCGATGGCAATCGTGACGTGACCCATTAAAAATCGGTGTGCTCTGCTGAATGCAGCCAATGGGTGTATTCAGCAGAGCCCATCGATTTGTAAGCGATTCGTAATCATCTGCTGAATGTACTAAAGAAAAATTATTTCACAAATCGATGACCAATAGGACGTCATTTTTCAATCGAATTTAAAAAGCGATTTGTCATTTGACAGCGACTTATTTCATTTTGGTTGTTGGGTTAGGAATAGTACATTGTTTACCGAGTATGAAATGCATGAATGTGGCTTTTCCTACGAGGTAAACATACTATTTTTCCGGAAATCGTTTAAAATCGACAGATATTGATTAATTTTGAAAAAATCGCGAATAATTTTATTCACAAATAAATGGTGCTTTGAAATTCGTAATAAAATTGGTTGCGTTATACTATGGAAACGTATTAATGTTATCAAACTTGACGCATATAAATTTAATTGTTGGTCTTTCCGAAAGCAAAACAGTATAAAATAATAAGTGATGATGAATTTTCCATTTCTGGAACTCCTCCAGAGCTGGATGAGGCAGTGAATACTGCTTCGTTAGAATTAATGCCAAAGAAATCAAGAGAAATGTACGACTATGCATATAAACGTTGAACTTGGTAAATTCAACAGAATATACTGATCACTGCTTTCGTCGGTCTTCTGCAAAAATATATTTGATTCTGGTGCCAACATAACTAGTTTAAAGAGGCATGGCGGATGGAAGTCATCAAACGTTGCTGAAGGATATATTGAAGAATCTCTTAACAATAATACAATAACAAAATAACCCTACTACCTCGCATGTTATGCAAAATGTTTCTCATAGTTCTAATAATGTTCCTCCAATTGTCAATAATTGTACTAACTGTAAAATAACTGCGAATATAACAAACTAATTTCAAAATGTATTCTACAATGCATTGAGGTTTTCAAAATATAAATTAATTCTTTATGAACAACGTGTTTTCAATCATTTATATAGAACACTAACAACTGTACGAAAATATCATTTCCTTACAGTAAAGAAAGGAATATTTCCTAACAGTTATTTCCGTTGCCTAGCAACGACTAAGTGTAGGAAAATATTGATTTTTTCTTTCAAAAATTTTATCAAAAATGTCAATATTTCCGAACGATTCTCGGAAAACGATTTTTTTTCAGTTTCTATTCCTAAAATGTTTGTTTCCTATGTTTTTAATTTGTTAAAAATTTATTTTCTATTTTGCTCCTTACCCTGAACCAGATTATCGAATTCATTAAATTGAACTGTTCCAGGATCCTAACCAAACAAAAAACTGACAACAACTTGATATTCAAATGTCAAAAATATGCATTCACTAGAACTATAAATCGATGCGTATCGTTATGTCACCGATTAAAAATCATTTACAAATCGATAGGCTCTGCTGAATGCATGTATTCTATTGTGTTGACTCCTATTTTAGTAGAATTATAGGGGCAAAGTCATTTTCACAAATTTTAATTAAAATAATATTTAATTTTTTGGCTTTGCCATGTTTCATTACATTTATTGAATTTTATTTTACATAAAAGTGTAATTAAATTACATTGTTGTACCAATAAACCTGTTAAGAAAACATGATTTAAAAAAAGTCTACAATAATTATATTCTTAGTTTTACAACAATGCAACATATTCGAAAATACATCAGTTCTTTAAGACATGAGTTACCTTCCGTAAAAAATTTTAACGACTCCAAGGTCGCTTAAGAAGAATGGTAATCTGTGAAATTTCATTCGAACATTGAGGAAATAATAATATAAATAACAAAATAAGCAACAAAATTTGTTCACGGCTTAAATAATAAACGTACTGTAATAAAAACAATATTTTCCTTTAATTTGACATTGGTATGGACTAATAATGTAGAATTAAGGTCCGCGGTAATCTCGAGTGGCATTTTATGTGCGTATAAAATTTGTCAGCTTTTATTTATTTGAATTCCAAGGACGAACAATGAACTGAAAAATAATATTGTTTAAGGTGTTTTATTATCAGGTATTTTCTTAAATTATAGCTATTAATTGTGTGGTTATTATTTATAAAGTCATTCTGCAAGTAAGTATATACTAAAGCGCAGCGTCAGCCATTCTATAAAGGTTTTAAAATATACGATGTCAATAATAAGTCAATAAAGGATAATAATTATACCGGACAACAAAGAAAATGTATATAAAATAAAATCAACTAAATCTTATATACATGGAAATATATGGATTTTACGTTGCCAAATCTACATTTTCACCAAGATAAGGAAATTTACCACGACAGCACCGCATGGTGGGTCCCCAGGGATGATCCCCCTTATGCAAAGTCCGAACCCCCTATTACTTAAAATAAGAGCGATATCCATTTAAACCCATGTAAATCCACTTCCATGTCTGCCTTGTACTGAACAGTCCCTGTATAATAAAAATCTGTTCACAAATATAAGAGCGCGAAGTAGAGTTTTAATTCAATTTACTTAAATAGGGATATTGACACAATGCCGACTGAGCCGAAACCGCCCTAAAAAAGCGATAATATTGAAATTTTAATACAGCGGCAAATAAATAGTGTTTTACTACCCTATTTTAAATAAATAAAGGACTAAAATGATAAAAGGACACTTGTTTATCACCATTTTTATTATTTTCCTGAGGACGGTACTATAATAAGTTCCAATAAACCAGCAGTACGTGCTCAGAAGGCATTGTGTACTCTCGTGAGAGATCTAGAACTTCCAAAAAGTAAGGCAGAGTTACTAGGATCGAGATTGCAGCAGTGGGACCTATTAGAGAACGATGTCTCTGTAAGTAGTGTTTTTCGTAAAGGCCATAAAGGCCTAGCACCATTTTTTGACATGGAAAATAACTTGGGTTCCTGCAATAACATTGGCGGTTTATTGGAATAGAGATTGCTTATAGATAGTTCAACACTGAGTTTAAAGGCAGTACTATTGCATATTGGCAATATTCTTACGTCTATCTCTTTCGGATATGTAGTTCACATGAAAGAATCATACGACAATACGAAGATCCTATTGACAACCATAAAATATGATGAGCACCAATGGCAGATATGTGGCGACTTAAAGGTTGTTGCACTGTTACTTTTGTTGCAGCTAGGCTACCCCAAGTCTTGTTGTTTTTTATTTGAATGGGACAGCCGGACAAGGTCACTTCATTACAATAGCCAATACTGGCCCGTTCGACAATTATTAGATCCAGGGCAAAAGAATGGCCTAATGGAAAACTTTGTTAAGGCCCTGAATAGACATGGGGCCAGCATTATCCGAGGCTAGTGAAGCAAAAATTAAAGAAGATATAAGGCGAAATATTCTGAAAGACGAACACTTTGACAGCACTCTAACAGATATTGAAAAAAATGCTTGGAATGACTTTCGCCTCGTGGTTACTAATTTCTTGGGAAATAAAAAAGCTGACAATTTACGTTACTCTTGTTGAAAATATGCTGTCGTCGTATCCAAAACGGGGTTGCAATATGTCTCTAAAGATCCATTTCCTACACTCCTAACTGAACTTCTTCCTGACAACTGCGGAGCTGTAAGCGATGAGCACGGCGAACGCTTCCATCAGGATATATCAACAATGGAGAACAGGTACTAGGGAAACTGGAATGCTTCCATGGTTGCCGACTACTGTTTGACTCTTGTTAGAGACGCTTCAGAAACAATTCACAAGAGAATAGCCAAACGACAGCGCATTTAGTGACTCTAAAAGCGTAAAATTATCTAGTGTTTATTATTTTGTTAAAAATAAAATAAAAAACTTTTTTTGAAAACGGCAACTAACTTTTTAATTTTATTATCATTGTTGTATTCAGTATCCCAAAATTAACAAGAAAAATGAATTTTGATACAATATACAACCAATAACCTAAAATTTGTTGCCTAGTGATATTATAAACAGCCTCTGTATTTTATCCAGGAGGAACGGATCAAACTACAGGGGTGTAAGGTAAATGACTCTATATTTGACATGTTAAGACACAAACTAATTTAAAAGCCATGTTAAAATGAAGACCTCAAATTTGACAGGTTAAAAAGGTTTTGGACATTAATTTGACGCTAATTTGTACCTAATATTGACAGTGTACTAAAAATTGACGGTTATGTGTACCTATATTTAACATTCTTTTTATATCAACTTTGTAAGTAATTAAGTAAGTACTTATACTTAAATAGGTACGATTAATGAATGTTAGTAAGTACTTACTCATTTTTAGTTTTAGGTGGATTTATTCTGAGGTATTAAAGTAAACAAAAAAACAACAACTAATTTTATTTAAAAAAAATGGACATAAAAGTACGAAAATGAATACAAATAAATGTCTGCAAATAAATTTACTTAGGTCATTACAAAACTCATATATTTTTCGACTTCGGGCACAGAAAAAATGCCTCTATTATTTACAGAGGTTGGAGGAATAATTTTTGCCTTTAAGTCTTTTAAAGGATACCATAATTCGTCCGGGTCACTAGGCCATTTCCAATAGTTTAGGCCACTTCGTACCATAGCGGTAACGAAGAACTTGTTGTAGTTTGAAACTTTTGTGACCTGTCCAGGAAATTTGTCACCCTCATATTCAACTATAACGTAATCATTGACATTAATTTTTGTAAGAACTTGTTGATTAGACTCCATTGTTTCTTTTGTAATTGTAGAGTTTGCTTCTGCCCTTTCTCTGTCTGAAAAAATATTTTTCTTTACATTCTTTACTTTACTACTTCTGCGAAGTTTCTTAATGACAATATTTCTTTCCTTATTTTCATCCATTTGTTGCTTTTTCTCTTCCCGTTTTCTTTCATTTTCTTTCTTCAAATAATATTGCTTCCATTTTTCTGACGAGCAGACGCTTCGAATTTTTTCTCGAACCCTAATTGACTTGTTATTAGTATTTTCTTTTGGCCAAAATAAAATAGACCTAAAGGGAGAAGGTATCACGGCATTATTGTTTTTGTTGGGTTTGATATTTTCAGAATTATCTTTATTTGTGTTGTTATTATCTTCGTTTTCATCTTGTATCTCCACTTTGTCTTTTCTCTCTTTTTCATTTTCTCCATTAATATTTTCAGTAGTTGATTCCAGTTCACATCCCTTATTTCCATAAAACACTATTATATTTCCCGAAGTATTATTCATAATAAAATATTCATTTATTTCATCAAACCATTTCTTTATCTTGGTTTCCGAAACAGCTGCCCTAGAGCTTGTTAAGTTTTGAGCCATCCGTTGACTTATTTCCGAGTGCCGTTGTAAAAATCCCTCAAACCAATGCCTTCCTGGTCTACCATTCGTAAAATTATTGGACCTCTTCAGTTTCTTTACAAGCATTGCTACACTATCAAGTAATTGATCTTTTGTAACGGGAAATCCTGTTTTAGCGACATTGAATATCCAGTGTACTAATACATTTTCTTCTGCTTCAGTTAAAGTGGTGCTAACTCCACTTTTGCAATGAAGGGGAAATTTTCCAGATACTTTATAGGAAAGAGTAATTCGTGGTACTTTGAACTCTTTAGCTGCAGATGCACAAGAAACACCGTTATTTACAGCCTCTATGGCTCTGCTTAGATCCTCCTCAGAGTATTTTCTATATTTTTTTTCATTTTCAGTCATATCTGAAAAATATTTAGCCTCATAAGTCTGCAATTATTCATGCCTTCTAGAAGAACATATTTTTGACACCCCATGACCCAAAAATTGACATGTATGTCAAATTTAGGGTTTTAAAATTTCCTAGGTCAAACAATTAAAACGAGATGTAAATACAAATTGTACATGGGATGGCAAAGGAAAATAAAGCTATCTTTAAATTTAGATGGTCGTCCCTATATTTGACACCCTGTGTCGAATTTAGGGCACTCTAGTTTAAGTATGTCCCAAATTTTGACACCCCAAAAAAGTAAGGCTAGGGCAATAAAATGGTTGTATTTTTCATAAAATATTAATTTTAAGTCTCCTTGAATGATAAAACATGCATTAGAAGATTTATAATACCGAAAGGAACCATATGGGTTATATTTTAAAAGTAGTCTGTTTTGTACTTACCTTAAACGTATTTATAAAGCCGCGACACAACAACAGGTGATCCCCAGGTCAGACGTATTACAAATGAGTTTTTGAGAGATGTCCTTGCAACTAGGCGGGAAATCACCACCAGTTGGTATAAAATATAGATAATAGATGGCGTTCTTACCGAGAATTTATCAAATAATTAAATTATTTGCTTATTTTTTTACTTTAACGGTAAAACCAGTCAAATATATGGACACTGTCAAAATTAGGGTCATTTACCTTACTGTACAAATTAAAATAATTTAAAAAAACTTATACAGGCTGGCCGTTTAGTGTGGCAAAGTACAATAGCTCCGTTGCTATTTCAAATACATGAAGAATGTTAATATAAAAGTTGAAGGGCAATATGTAGCCCAAAAAAGCGGAACAAGAAAAAACTATTATATAAACCCGAACAAATCCGAACACCCTGTAAATTTTTGCATTTTTAAATACCCCTTAAAATTCTGCGTATCGTGGCAAAACAGTTTTTAATTATTTTGCAACGTTTTCACGTTATTAAAAAAATCATTTTTGGAAGAAAATATTTGTCATCTTAAAAATTTGAAATATTATTATGAATTAACTTAAGACATTCCAAACAATCTCGAGGATATTAAAGATAAAGACTAATTTAAGACCTCGAAACATTCCATATTTTATACAGGGTGTTATCTACAACACGTCACATTAAACATTTATTTATTCCGTGTTTTCAAAAACACACATGTAGAGTTTTGTTCCCTCTACAACTTTTGATATGATGTTGATATACTTATTTTGACAAATTTTGGTGTAATATCTGTTTTTACTTTAGGATCTTAGGATAGCAAATAAATTAACGCGACAGCGTATTAGTTTTGCTTGTATGACCCAAAACCGAAGTTTGACCCCCCCAAAACGAAGTTCTTGATCCGCCCTTGCCCGAATCATAGTGTATTAGTTTTTTAATTTCATGTTTGCACTATACTAAAATTGTACAGAATGTATTTTTAATTGTTTTTAGGAAATAAGAATGTATTTTTAACTGTTTTTAGGAAATAAACCCCTGTTGAATTTATTATGTACCATTTACCTGCAAGTATATTTCTTTATGTAGCTCGGCAGGTTAAAAATATTAATTTTTATCAATCCCAATTCTTTTAAAAATATTTTTTAATAAGATTTTCTCTTATCTGGGGACCAAACCATATGTCATTTGGAAAATTATTTTAGCTGTGTGGTTATATCAACTAAAAACCCATTTAAAGATCATCGGCCTTTACACAAACATAAACCCTGTCAAAGCAAATACGAAAATAATTTGCATGCATTTAACGCACCATGTTCCTTGGGAACCACTAATTTCGTGTCACGACCACAAGATAACTTCCCAAATATCTTAAATTGACTAACGCAATACCGAAAACGTCTAAAGTAATGGGGTAATATTTTATAACTTAGGTATATAAAATTAATCACACTTTTACAACTTTAAAAGGGTTTTTGCAGTAAAATATGTGATAGTACTTTTACCTGCTAAAAAGGCTTAAGTATGTCCAAAAGTTGTTTGAAAGATGATGACAGTTTTAATTTGACACATACAGTGTCATTAACGGGGGGTAGGGGCCTATTAAAATAAATAGGGAACTAAAAATTATACCTCTTATAACGGACACCTCTAATAAGCGGATATCTCTATTAAGCCGACATTTTTTCATAGTCCGGAACTAGGAATATGAAATTCCATTAAAATCAACTTCTCTTGGGCGGACTCTCCTTTGGGCGGACGCGGACAGGCTGTTTAAGTACATACAAAGAGTGCGAAAACCCTCCTTTAAACGGACAAAATTTTTTTTTAAATATTTGGGAAACGAATAAGTACGGTGCAAAAACTCTCTGAAGACAAACCGGCAACCAGTCGCGTATACATGGCAGAGCGAAAGGACTTCGCCGAATGAAAGTATGGGTGATTCCCCGACAGCAGTCCGCCGTTTATTTGTGAGTTGTAAGGTTAAAATCGTAAACAATGGCACAAAAATGTCGCGTTTAGAGTCTGAAAGAGAATATTAATGTTGTGGAAGTTTGTAATTTGATAACAATTATTTGGGCGAGTTCATTAACATTGCAATAAGCAATGTGCTATTAGAAGATGATAGTGGTCTCATTTCTACCGATTATGTAGTCCAAACTGAAACCACATCACTATCTGACGACTCTGATGAAGAAGTTGAATGCAGTAATCAAACAAATGTCACCAATTATCAACAAGCCATTAGTATGGTAAAGAAATTATAAGAGTATGCAAAGAATATAGGTGACGCTACAGCAATGGAATTGTTATCAGACTTGGAATTACATTTTCTAGATTGCAAGTATAAAACTAGTGTATTTTTGTTATGTTATATTTATTAGTACATACATATACATAGTACATAATAATTTTGCATTTACATATTACCTAATAGCAAATTTCCCATGGGCACCTCTATTACGCGGACACATTTAGACGGTCCCGTAGGTGTCCGCCTAAGAGAGGTTTCACTGTATATTAGTCCTCGCCATATCTGTTTAACTAAGAAAATTTGACGTATCTATCTATCACTTCTGGATATACCGGAAAGCTAGGCTTAACATTGTTATTTTCAATAGAATACTTTATATATTCTGGCATTTATCGATTCTATGTACAATCAAAAAAATGATACCTTTTTGGTGTAAAAATATGATGCTCATTTACGGCAATTTTTTAACTTAAGAAGATGCCGGAGTCAGTGGACATCTCCGATTTGTTCATTTCGCGCTGTGTAGGCACGTGGCGAATTAGATCTTCCCTTGTCGTCTTCCCTTGCGTTCGTTCGTAATCGATACGCCGACAGAAACAACGATAATCGGAAGAAAGAGACCGAACGTGATCGGGTCTAGACTTCAATTTTTAGCACCGAAAAACGGAGTTTCCTTTTTTTATGAAAACGCTGTATTTAAAAAAAAAAGTCGAACAAAAGATGTATAAATTTTATTAACAATTGGAAGAAAGTCCTTAATTTCTTTCTACATCGAACAGTAAATAAAATTAAATTGAAACAATAAAGTATATACTTTCCTCCAATTTTAGTTGCATTGCAAAGGTTTTTTTCCTTGAACATTTTTTTTCCTATAATAGAAATAAACGCTTGGGGAGAACACTCGTTTAGAGATACTCCGGAATCCACTTTAAGACTATTTAAGATAGAAACATGAATATACTGAGCGATTAGGTATAGAATGTAATCCTACACGTAATAGTAAATTTAAATAAAGGGTGTTCTACTTATATAATTTGACTTAATTTGAGTATCCTGTATATTATTATTATACCAGGAAGGTATAATTATTATAATACATTGTATAAAAAAAATTTTTACGAGATTAACCTTTTCAAAATGTTCTCAAAGTTCGAAATTTTTAACTATACATTAGTTACAAAGTACCTTTGACATGATTTTTTACGAAAACTTCCTTGTTCTTTCAGAAGCGGGTTGAGATGGGTATATGAAATTGCTGACAAAAGTTACTTGGATTTTTACACAGAATCCAAAAAAAGCCAAAATATACAAGACATGATATTTTGGCCTAACTTCCGGTAAAACCTTAAGGGATAGATACGTCGAATGCACCGTGCTCTCCTTATTCGATCAGATTTCGTTCCATCCTTGGCAATAACTTTTATTAAATCGTTTTAAAAAATATCTTTAAAACTGTTGCTTCTTCCTGTATAAATCTACACTATTTTAATGTTTTCGTCCATTTTTTTACGCTGTTTAATCAATAGCATCAATTAATTGATTTGGCGTCAATAAAACTCATTACAATTAAATTCATTTGAAGGCTAGTTTATGATGTGATATTTTGCATAATTTTTGAAATCGTGCTAAATATGTATTTAACTTGTATTGGAATTTCACAGTAAAAAACAAGATTGGATGGCGCCGAACTGATTATAAAATTCCGATCACACAGTGGAAAATATAAAAACGTTATAGCCAATACTCTCTTAGATATATTTTTATGATTTTATTATCAGTTTGTATATCAATTTATTGTGTTTTTCCTTAATTATTTTATAAAGTAACATTTTTCGATTAGGCTATATTATACAGGAGTAAATCAAACTGTTGTTTTTTGTCTTAATTTCAAAACACCCTGTAGGAAAATTTAGGTGGATAATTTTATTTAGATACTGTTTCTTGTCATCTTTGATGTATTCTAAATATTTCGATTTTTGATTCATTCCATTATCTCGTTTCTGTTGCGAGCTGCAAAATTTTAAATGAAACGATGTTATTTTTAGAAAATGTATGTCATGGTATTTCTACCGAAGCACGCACCAATCTTGTATTTGTTGAGCTCTAATCGCCCATTGAGGAAATCCTCCAAGAAGTTGTTGTTCCATTTGCTCCTTTCATTGGGAACCCATTTACATTAATGCATGATAATGCTAGACCTCACGTTGCACATGTAGTGAACGAACATCTGGATGAATCACTTCCATGATTGGAATGGCCCGCATGTAGCCCGGATCTCAACAAAATCGAACATCTTTGGGATCAACTTAAAACGTACGTTCGTCGTCGTCTTATACAACCATAAACCCTGCAAGACTTACGATTGGCGCTGACCGAAGAATATCAGGCTATCCCGCAAGAAAGGATATGTAACCTTATTCGCTCGATATCATGAAGACTGCAAGCTGTCATTGCTGCGGGAGGAGGAAATACACGATATTAAAATTGTTTTTGTTAGTTAACTTTATGCAGCTCGCAGCAGAAATGAGATAATGAAATAAATCAAAAATCGAAATGTTTAGAATACATCAAAGATTACAAGAAACAGTATATAAATAAAAGTATCCACCTCAATTTTCCTACAGGGTGTTTTGAAATTACGACAAGAAACAACAGTTTTGATTTACTCCTGTATAATATAGCCTAACCGAAAAATGTTACTTTATAAAATAATTACGGAAAACACAACAAACTGAAAATAAAATAATGAAAATCGCATAAAAAATAAAAAAGTTATAAAATATCAAACTTGATCAAATTATCAGGGTGGGTGGAATTTTGTGGCAGTGAGTGTATTTTTATTAAAAAGATCGAACAAAAATCTTTTATAGTTACCGAGATCCAGAACATAGGTTTTACAACTGAAATTATGAAGTAAATTCCAAATGTTATTTTTTCCAACTTGAGTAGATTGACCTTAATGTAAATGAATTTCAAAACTTTTAAAATCCGAGTTTGTCCGTGCTTAAATATGGTAGTTTACTGCAGTAAATATTGATGGCATTGAACGTCCTTCATGCCACATCGCGTGTTTAATTAAAATCATCTCAACTTGCGGTAGGCGACATCAAGATTCTTTTTTCTTTTTACTTCAATTTGAACGAGTTTAGGTATTGTGTGGTTATAGCCCCCCCTCCCCCTAGATCTGCCACTGACAACAAGGATCCTCTTTCCTTCTGGTACAACAATATACAATAGTTTTTTTGCATTTTAATTCAAAATAAATGAACAAAATTGTCATTCGTTTTCGTCAGTGTACTGTGCTATCTTCTGATATTTCCATTGACTTGAAACAAACATTGACCCGGTATTTCTATCTGCTTCGTACACGCCAATGTGACGCCTGTTATGACGAAAATAAACATAGCAAAAAAGAGATGAGGATTTTATGTGTAGAATTCTCATCTCTTTTTATCTTCTGTATGTTTCTGGCTTGGTTAGGAAAAACAAATAATCGACAGACGTGACTCAAAAGTCTATATTTTTACCCAGTTTACGGTAAACACAATATTACTCACAATTGCCCTTTACTCACAAATTAGACTAGTAAAATACTCAGAACTATGAGGAATTACTCACAAATTAGCAACCCCCTGTCCCCAATTACCAGAACCCGATATGTCTAATATACTGGACCGACCAATAGCAATGTTAGAAACATATAGAAATCTTATTTTGATTATCCTATATTTGAAGTATCACGCCTCAACAATGACCTGGAAGAAATTTTGGCTTGGGCTGACAGTAACCAAGTCGAATTTAACGATAAAAAAACCCAGACAGCAGTTTTCTCTAAAAAGGTTAACATTACAGAACCGGATATAGTCATGGACGGACACGCAATCCCACTGGCTTCATCTATTAATTTGCCGGGCGTCAATCTGGTAGGAAATATGTCTTGGCATAACCACATTGTGGCAATCGCCAGCTTTTCAGAAGCTTGGTGTACTCTTCTGAACCAGAAAGTTGTACACACCTCAACAACTTTTGACACTATACAAAGCCCTTATTCGACCATCACTAGAGTACTGCCCTCATGTCTGGAGCTCTGCACCCAAAAATACTCTTCGGCTACTGGACTCCATCGAAAGGACGGCCATTCGTCTGATTGGAGACCACGAGCTGACGAAGAACCTCGACAGCCTAGGAAGACAGGTTGGGGATTTCACTCTCTTTTACAGATATTTTCATGGAAAGTGCTTTGCTGACCTTGCTCTCTTAATTCACGAATTAAGGAGGACTTCATCCTTATGGAACGACCTTCCCGAGGTCATTTTTCTCAACGAATATAACCTCCAACGATTCAAAACCAGCGTAAATCTTGCGCACACGCACCACTCCCAGAGTGTCCTAAAGGATTTTTCCTATAGTGTTTGTGTTTGATCATAAAAAAAAAATTGCATCGTCACTAACTGGTCACTATTGGTATTAATAACAAATGATTGATTTCCTTGTTTAATTTTGAATTACTAATTTGGGTTTGTGTGTTCCTTTAGCAGACCTTTAATAAGATATTATGTAATAATGCCAGTATTACTAATAAAGTAATAACATACATTACTACAAACATATTTAATACTGATATTATATTAGTGACATCATTAGTACCTACTGATCGTATTTTTTAGATTTTTAGATAAGTACATAGTATACATATAATAATTATTCATCATACTGTCCTGGTTACGTGGTATATAGTTCGGAAAATTATATTATTACGGTCTAACAAAAACCAACGCCCTTCATAGTTATTTGCATCGCCTATCTCATATAACAATTAATCTAAGGTTGGCCTTTCGGTCATCATTCGTTAGGTCAACTTCAGATTAAGTATAGGCTAAGATAGGCGAAGTAAATGCCTATTAGTCATATCAAATATTTATTGCACAATTTAGCAGCAGAAATTTGTACAAAATGTAGGTAAGCGTCCAAAATATGTGTAGTGTGTATGTGTAGTCAGTGGCGGTTCTTCCACAGGAGCACATGCGCACTTGCACCCCCAAAACAAATCGAATAAGAAATATTAATTTATAAAGTCCGACCCTCCCTAATATTTTATCATCCCGTCAAACCAAACTGTATAGATCCGGCAACCGTGCCTTGGTCGAGGTAAATGACGATTATGACGAGACTTGCTCGCACTTGCGATTAAGTAGTGCAGTTTCTCTGTAGTAACAGGTGGCGGGTGGCAGCAGGGGATAGCAGGGCTATGGCGATTTAACATGGAAAAGGCACACCGTTTTTGTGTGTACCGCGCTGTTGTCTATTCGTGCATCTAGTTAGAAATTCGAGCGTGTATGTTTTAATATTTTAATATTATATATTTATTAAGTTAAAATGAATAGTTGACAGTGGACTATTTAAGAAATAACTTTAGCTCTTTGAGTTTGGAGCAAAAAATTGAAGTGAATAATGCGGGAACACCTAAACCCGAAATTAATTTAACGCAGACCACAAAGGGTAAATCTAGGGACTTTATTAGAAAGTTTAAAAATGAAATATATGGAAAAAAATGTAGAGGGTATTCCAAACTTAATGAGGCTGTTATTGATCAATTTTCCGCAATTAAGAATCGAAGAATGGACTTTACGTTTAAGCACTATTGTGTAGGGTCGATAAATGTATTTCGATAAATCATACTCGATATGATTTTAAACCATTTTATTTAAGGATTTAAACTAAAAAACAGTGAAAATATGAAGAATGCCCACTTGTCAGTCTCGTGGCTCGATTCGTTCTCGTCATAAAACAGTTAACTATTGTTCTTGTCTTGGTTGCGCCTAATGACGTCGACGTAGATGGCGTAGTGGTATTAGACATGATTCGGTTTTCTTCATAACTCGTAGATGGCGGTAGTAGTATTGGACATCATTCGGTTTTCTTGATAGCTCGTAGATGGCTTTAGTAGTATTAGTAGTGGACTGTATAAATATTGTAACGAGGTTTGCATGCGACGACGTTAAGATCCGACAGCTATACACGCTAAGAAAACCTTTCTTATTTTCCAAAAGTTGTATTTCCTTGTGTAAAATTAAAAAATAAATAAAAATATGTTTTACCTAACGCATTTTCTTATTATTTTTTTCTTTCTACATTTAAAACGCCTAGAAAGTAATTGTTTGGTCGTTACACAAAAATAAAATTTTAAAAATAGTTTCATCATACTTGGGAACGAGGTGACGAGCCGCCACTGTGTGTAGTGTAGATGTTGCCCTTAAAATCTTACATGGGAAGATTATATTATTTACCAGAAGCAAGATATTAAGGGTGGGGAGTTTTCAAATTGACACCTGTACTTAATTTCTGTAATTTATTTCAAATATACGCAAGACTCCTTAAATTTGGGAACAGCATATACATAGGAAGATTTAAATTTCGAATAAAAGCACCGCTGTTGAGCTTAAATAAACAGTACTTGGAAGTACAATAGAATTGCAACCATGCGCTTCTGTGAATAATTCAGTTACCAATTAAAGAAGTAGTAGGTTTTTGTGTGTCCATCAAAATTATTACAGCTGCCAATTAAAAGCGTATAATTTTTTATAATGACCTTAGATTTCCCCCTAATCCTTGTATAAAAAGATGCAAATTACCGGATATACAATGAACATAATATTGAGAATATATTCGGATTAAAATTTTAAATACACAGTCCCATATCCCACCGACATATTAAAACACTTGTATGGCTTAAACACCTGGAATTTTATGTCTTAAAAAATAATCATTACAAAATAAGCAATTTTTTGTGGCTACATCAGCAACAATAAAATATGCAAACAATAATATGCAAAAGTTGTGACCCTGTATACTTAATACACCTACTCTTAACTAGGCCGACTGGTTATTCTTTAAGGTTACTAGATATGAAAGTAATTGTTCATTAATTCCTTTATATTCACTTTTATAGCCAAAAGTGAGTTTTTGCAAATAATGTTTCACACCGACGTTTGTAGGATTTGAGCCCAATAGTTTTAATATAGCGAAGATCTTATTGTAAAATTTCCTTAAAAATATGGTATTAATTACATTTTTTTAGTAATCCGTACCAAAATAATATTATAAACATAATTTACAAAAAAGCTATAGTTAGGATTTTTAATAAATTTAGTAAAATCAAATAAGTAAATACTAAAATATATTAATTAATCCGTACCACAGTAATATTGTACCAAATACACATAATTTCTAAAAAAGTATAGTTAAAATTTCTAAAATACAGGGTGTTATGGAAGTGACTTATTATATTTAAATTGGTGACTCCTTGGGTGTCCTAGAGAAAGCATACATACTTTTTTTTGTAAATCGAATATCTAAATACTAAGGTAAACACTCTTTTTGCCTACATGCTGTCGCACCACTCTATCTGGTTTCAGTTAGCAACAATGTACTTCACTGGAGTAAACTACAGTGATGCCAGATCAAACCGCGTGTCTCGCCCTTGCTTGGATAACCGCCGCGCGCGTATTGATATGTTTAACCTTCAGTATCGTTGCTTCAGTATGTTTCGATACTCGGTGTTGGAACGACGTTGCCGAGGGTGCTTGATGTATACGAATTTCAAACATTTAACAAAATGTAATGCTACAACTAACAAGTTGTAGCATTACCCGATTTTTTCTGTTGTGAAATAATTGATAATAATAAATGTTGTGATGTGGTATATTATCTACTGTTGGTTCTGTTGCAACACATACATTTTGTGTTTTATTTTTTATGGAATTTAATTATAAAACGGATTATTTTAAAATAAGATCGAAGGTAAGAGAGTATGTACCATAAAATTGTAGTTTTTTTTTCTAAAAAGATTGAAAAAGAAGTGATAACGCTGGTCAAAGATGTCTTGTTGTCAAAAACTGAACAAGTGCGTTTACAATTATGTGTTGCAATATGACAACACCACCTATAATGCGCTGACCTCTTTTGAGACTGCCTCAATAAATTATTGATTACGAACGTCTCGTCGTTAGTAGCGGCCACGTAAATTTTCAGATTTCATATAAAGTATATATTTCGTTTAATAATTCAAAGCGCCATTTACGGTTATGTCTCTCAATTTATTTTCATCTCAGGAATTGGCGGTTTAAATATAATAAATCATTTCGATGTATATCCTGTATATTCTATATTTTACAATGAATGTATAATGAAAACAATTTAAAACTCCAGTAGTTAAATATTTTAAAATGTATGGTACTTTTCTGTGGTTAATATTTAAGAATTTTTAATTGTAAAAAAGATCCAGTAAATGAAGTGTTGTAGAAATATTTTATAAGAATAAAAGGGATAAATGAAATGCAACGAATTCCTAGGATAGCATTTTTCTTAACAAATAATAGAAGGACAACAGGAAAGAGATTTCAGTAAATTTTCCAAAATATTTTGGTAAATTTTACAAACACTTTGGTAAATTTTACACGATTTCGTTAAATTTTACAAAAGATTTTACAAAAACTTTTCATGTAAATGGTTAACTAAATTTTTTTGGAAATTTTATTTAAAATTTAGGTTACAGTTTTGCTATAATTTAATGGCAGTTCTTAAAATAAAAGTTAATTCAGTCACGTATAGAGGCATAAATTATGGTTAGTTTTACTACTTTTGTAGTAAATTTAACTAAGATTTTCTTCCGTGTGTCCTAAAAACGGTCAAATGACTGGTTTTGGGACCAAAAAATTCCTTTTTCTGATCCCATTAATTTTTTAATCAGAAATATTTAACTTTGAATCATTAGTTAGCTGACCCACTAAAGCGGATATTTGATCGCTTTACGGATAAAACCAAAAATCAAAGAAATACTCAACAAAAACGAAATGGCGAAATATTTAGTTATTTTCTTAGATAATATTGGAATACTGACATTCTGGGATTATTAGGGTTTTCATGGTTCCCATAAGCTTAACCGTTATTTCAATTTTAGAGTCAATTTGTCGCTTACGGGAGGGGGTGCTGTCCCGCTGTACCCTCCCTTATTTACGGCGGTGGCTGGGTTTATCGAAAGCTGTCTATTTTGGAACCGCCTAGTCGTCTATTTTCCCATTTTCCCAGACATCTTTATGCGAGCCTAATCACATTAATTTTAAAAAAATTGATAAACTCCCATACAAGGTAAAAACTGATTTATTAATGCAAATATTACCAAATGTCATCAGCTAGATTGATTTCTGGCGTCAAGCTATTAATTTTTTGTTCATCGTTAAATACAACATTACAAATTAATTTCTTGATTAATACCGACTGACACCGAACGACCTTGCTACAGTTACATCGTCAGTGCTTTAAATCTTGATTATACACCTTTATTAGTACGTTTCGTAGGATCTTGGAAAACAACATTTTTTAGAATACTGTATATTAATATATTGTTCCCGTCTAGTTTTTATCGTAAATTGTATTGTTAATTCAAGGTTGGGCACTTTGATATACCACATGCAAAGAACTGATATTTATTTATATAAATATTAATTACATATTTTTAATTTGTAAAAACGTCTTGTGTGGATAGGCAATGTAAGATTTGTTCATATGAGATGGCGCGACGATTTGTATTGGTACCTACACGAAACACGAAGGCAAAAATTATCAAACTAGGTAAAAATTTGATTTGTATAAAGTCGGTTCGTTTTATGAAGTTCGATATCGGATTAAATCATTAAAGGTTGTTAAACAGTAAGACGGTTAAGTTAACAATACCTTCGCCATACTTGATCGTACCGAACATTCCACTGGTTCACTGTAGTCGGCTGGGCAAAATCAGCGGTTCAAAACAAAATGATCTTAAAATTATGTACCGCGATAAATATGTTTATCTTGTTTATTTTTCATTCATAGTTTTGTTTATTTATCAAATGAAAAACATTTTGCGTCAGTAAGTTAAAGATGTTATCAGAAAAGTGCTTTGCGAGCTGTCCAATAATGTTTCAAAAAGATGGTAATTTTTAAGGGAATATTTAAGAAACAAAAAATCGGAATTGTCAAGGCTAGTTGTTTTTCTTGACGAAACATGGATATATGCAAAAGAACTTAAAAAAAATCATCTTGGCAGGATGATTCGAAACACATGCTATTCCAGTACCTACCCGTGCCAGTAATGGAAAAAGGTATATAATAACACATACTGGCAATGAAGCAGGGTTTGTTTCAAATGCCAGGGCCATATTTTCATCAACAAAAAAAACTAATGATTATCCCGGAAATATGGATGCTGAAATTTTTGAGTATTGATTCGAGGAAACACTTTTAAAAAGTTTAGAAAACCCTTCCTTAATTGTTTTAGACAATGCCTCTTACCATACGAGACTCGAAGAGAAATTTGCTATAAGCAGCTGGAAAAGGAGGAATTAAGAGAGTGGTTGTCAAAGAAAAACATCTACCATGAAGATTTATTTTTAAAAAGTGATCTTTAAAGTAAGTGTAATTTAAAAAAAACTATATGGACATCAAGTTTTGAGATTACGCCCTATCATTGCCATTACAATGCAATTGAATTGATATGGGGTATTAGCAACAATTATTATGACAAACATTCCTGTAAAAATATCAGTAAGCCTAGCGTTATAAAGTTATGGAAGGAAGCGCTTAGCCACGTGGGCAAAGAAGAATGGCGGAAATGCATTGAACACACGGAAAAAGTTATTTTTGAATCTTATGAGACAGAACAGGTTATAGACGAAGTAAGACCCTTAATTATTAGGAATGATGATAAAAATGATAAAATAGCTAAAATATAATTTTTTGTTTGAGAGCCACCGACTACCCTGCTCGAGAGGTTAATTAAATTTGGAATTATTTGTTTTAATGTCCTTGTTAAAAGCGTTTTTATTTTGTTCGAAGGGTTTTATCACTCAGCTAGACTCATTAGACAATTTCCAGATTCTCAGAATTCTCAGAAAATAAAATTACACTTTTAACACTAACATCATAAAAGATTTTAAATTATTGCATCATGTCAGGTAGAAGAATGTTAACTTTCCCGATAAGTAATACATTTAACTTGTATTTAATGAAAAAACATGGAGGCGTATTAAAGCGTTATAAATAATAATATAAATATACTATACTAAACAAATATACAGGGTGTTATGAAAATGACTTAATATTTAAATGGGTGACTTCTAGGGTATCCTAGAGAAAGTCTACATACTGTTTTTTTTTTAATCGAATATCTAAATACTAAGGTAAAAACCCTTTTTACCCACATACTGTCGCGCCGTTCCATCTGGATTCAGTTAGAAATCACACCGCATGTTTCGCCCTTGCTTGGATACCTGCCGCGCGCGACTATCGTTGCTTCAGTATGCTTCGAGACTCGGGGGCGAATTGACGCTGTCGAGTGATGTATATGAATTTTAAACGTTTTGTTAGTTGTAGCATTACCCGATTTTTTTTTCTTGTGAAATAATTCATAATAAGAAATATTGTGATGTGATTTCAAATTTGTGTGATATTTGGTTCTGTTGCAAAACATACTTTTGTATTTTATGGAATTTAATTATAAAACGGATTATTTTAAAATAAGATCAAAGGTAAGAGAGTATGTACCTAAAAATTGTAGTATTTTTTTTCCTAGAAAGTTTGAAAAAGAAGTGATAACGCGGGTCAAAGAACTATTGATCGCGAATGTCCTCAGTAGCGGCCACGTAAATTTTCAGATTTCATATAAAGTGTATATTTCGTACAATAATTCAAAGCGCCATTTAAGGTTATTTTCCTTCAATTTATTTTCATCTCAGGATTTGCTGGTTTAAATATTTTAAATCATTTCCATAACACCCTGTATAATATAAATTAGGCATTAAATTCTCTACAAAGGATAAAAATATACTCACAAGGAATTGTACAACATTAGATGATTAAGAACATTCGTCTTTCATCAGTACTTTTCATTCAGTTATAATATGACTTTTTAATGTCATTATCCTGAAATTAAGTCAATATCTACGGCAAGAAATCAAATTTAGAACATAATTTCTTGCCACTTAAAGCTTATAAATACTTAATGATCCTGAGACAACTAGAAGGAATGACCTGTTCCAAATTTGACGATACATTCTTCGATAACCACGCTTTTTAGTCTTTAGTAAATAAAAACTTTTCAGTTTAATTTAAAAGCAAAAATATAACATTTTAAAGTTTATGTGACTGTCCAAGCGAAAGATAAGTATTTATTTAAAACCAAATACGATTTCCTAAAGGGGGTCATGCCTGACGAAAATAAAAAGTATCTCGGCCTTGGCAAGGCTGTCATCGCTCAAGAATGACATCGATATAGCAACATCAATTGTCGATCGTTCAAAATTTTTCTCCCTAACCACGAAATAAAGTACAGGGTGTAATAGAAATGGTTTATCAGATTCAAATGGGTGACTCTTTGGATATCCCAGAGGAAGTCCACATACTTGTTTTCAAAATCGAACGTCGAGAAACTAGGGGTAAAAAACACTAAAATCACCGAGGCCGCCCTAGACCTATATGAGTTCTCTTAACAACTGTAATTTAGGTCAATCGTGCCATTGCATTGCGATGTTGCCAAATGACTGAGCATGCTCCGACCTTCCGTCGTTCGCTACCACGGTGAGGCGCTTATAATCTCCCATATATTTTTTCGTTCGATGTGGAAACCGCACGTCGAGAGACGAATCACAGTGCGACTAGAAATATGCCAGAGAGACTACATGTCGACGCGGTAAGCTGGTTTCCTTGATATCGCGTATGTATCTAGGACGAGAATTTGTGGGCTCGGCAAACCTTGGTGGAATTTAGTGGTAGATAACTCATGGCGTTGCCGACCGTCTTTATGAAAAGAATATGGGTTTCTAACCCAATAAACGTGGGTCAAACAATATCTGAACCAGGAATACGAAGAAACCGAACGAAATTTTTGAGAGATATTTGTAATTGAGGTCATTTAGAGTAAATATAACGAAATGAACCTATCGGCTCGCAAAAATTACGATAAATAATTGACCGGTCTGCAAGGCCCCCATAAAAGTGTGCTTAGTTAAACCAAACAAAAGAGATTTACTAAATTGCAAAAAAAAAATTAATAAGATTATAGCATAAAGCGATAAGAATGCGAACATTTATTAGCAAGACCTTGCCCACACGATATAATAACAATATCGAGTGAAGTAACTGAAAAATAACGTAAAATTTAAAAAAGTTTAACAATATAAACCACAAGTATTTAATTAGCCAAGAAGTATGAATTCCAAAGGCTTTACCAACTTTACTCGATATAGATTGAACTTTAATCACCTGTTCACAGACATAAAGGAACATGTACTAACTTTTTTTTATGATCAAACACAAGAACAATTGGATGAATTCTAAAGAAAGGCACTCTGAGAGTGGTGCATGTGCGAATAAAGCGATTTACGTTGGTTTTGGGTCGTTGGAGGTTACCTTCGTTGGAAAACACAAACTCGGGAAGGTCGTTCCACAAAGTCTTCCAGACAAAATAATTCTTAAACAATGGAGTTCGAGGAGTACTGAGCTGAATCACATAAGGATTGGCAAAAAAAAGATTTAAAGATTTATTTGGAAGTAGTCTATCTCACTCAGTGGAGTGAAATTATGATTGAGTCTCGTGTTCACGACGAGTGGGCTCTACTTGTTTTTCATTTCTTAAAAATTATTTTTAAAAATTTTCCAAAATTTCGAGCAAAATTTAAAAGCGAATAACAGTTCCTACTTTTTTTTATTTATATTTTTCTATATTTAATTTATTTCCTAATGTATTAATATTTGTACTTAATTAAGTTAATTAATTTTTTTTTGCAAATGTCATAAGTTTTCTTCTCATGTAAATTTTTCGAAACATGTATGGGTTAATTTAAACAATATTTATTAAAATAGTGAGATTTTTTGCCTCTTCATATTATAAAGCGACCCATTCAATTCAATTGCGTTGTAATAGCAATGGTAGGGCGGTAATCTCAAAACTTGATGTCCATATATTTTTTTTAAATGACTGCTGTTTACACTTGCTTAATATCACTTTTTAAAAATAAATCTTCATGGTTTATGTTTTTCTTTGACAATCACTCTCTTAATTCTTCCCTTTTCCAGCTGCTTGTAGGAAATTTCTCTTCGAGTCTCGTATGGTAAGAGGCATTGTCTAAAACAATTAAGGAAGGGTTTTCTAAACTTTTTAAAAGTGTTTCCTCGAACCAATACTCAAAAATTTCAGCTTCCATATTGCCGTGAAAATCATCAGTTATTTTTGTTGATGAAAATATGGCACTGGCATTTGAAACAAATCCTTCTTCATTGCCAAGTATGTATTATTATATACCTTTTTCCATTACTGTCACGGATACTGGAATAGCAATGTTTCGAATCATCCTGCCAAGACGATTTTGTTGGAGTTCCGTTTGCATATATCCATGTTTCGTCAAGAAAAACAACTTGCCTTGACAATTCCGATTTTTTGTTTGTTAAATATTCCCTTAAAAAGTACCATCTTTTTGAAACATTATTGGACAGCTCGCAAAGCACTTTTCTGAGAACATCATTAACCTATTGAAGCAAAATGTTTTTCATTTGATAAATAAAAAAAACTATGAGTGAAAATAAACAAGATAAAAATATTTATCGCGGTACATAATTCTAAGATAATTTTGTTTTGGAGCCGCTGATTTTGGCCAGTCGACTACAGTGAACCAGTGGAATGTTCGGTACGATCAAGTATAGCGAAGGTATTGTTAACTTAACCGTCTTACTGTTTAACAACCTTTAATGATTTAATCCGATATCGGACTTTATAAAACGAACCGACTTTAGTCTCAGATCGGACGAATGGCTTTGCTTTCGATGGAATCGAGCAGTCGAAGAGTGTGATTGAGTACAGACTTCCCTTATACAGGGTGAGTTTTTTAAAGTGTTACAAGGCGATATCTCGCAAACGGTTTAAAATATTTTCTTGAAATTTTAATGAGGTAATAGTGAGATGGGGGACATATTTAAACATATTTTTGTTATCTACCCCCTTTCCCCATTTTGAGGGGTGGGGGGTTACTTTGAAATTTTAAATGGGAATATGTACTTTTCTTTATTAAATTCGGATCTACGTAAAAAACTACGTATTTGTACAAAAAAAATTTTAGTTAGCTCCACTGGTTACCGAATTATAATTAATTTATTATTAAATTTCTATTGGATTTAAAAAATAACTAAATTTAAAATAAATCAAGTTCACTTATTTCAAAATTATTATTCGTTTACATGGAAATGCGTTGTTTTGACTTCAGTCAGTTGAGAATTTTTACATATCAACGATTATTTCTCAGCTTGGTCAATTGAATTTTAGTGTGCAAGTTGATATGTTGTTAATGTTGGGGGAGTGCAGAAGAAACTACAGACAAGCTTCACTAAGGTGGGCGGAAAGGTTTCCTAACAACCTGAAATCTCACATGGCATTTAAAAGGCTGGAAACTAGATGTCGCACTACTGGCAGCCTGAAGTCAAAACCACGATTTCGGAAGCGAACTAAAACAGATGCAGATAGGGCAGTTGGAGTTTTAGGACTATGGTAGCTAATAACCAGCATGTAGGTTCCAGACAGCTTGCTGCAGATGCTGGAATAATCCAAAAATCGGTTGTGACCATATTGCATATGTACAAATTTCATCCATACCACATTACACTCCACCAAGAGCTTTATGGGCAAGACTTTGAAAATCGCGTTACATTTTGCAATTGGGTAACAGGGCAAATGCAAGGAAATAACAGGTTTCTAAAGAATGTTGTTTTTTCTGATGAAGCTAGTTTCCAGAATTGTGGCCAGGTAGGATTTTAAGTTATCCCTTGTCGGTAGAAATTAATTTTTTTTTATTGTTTGTTTTCTTAAAGGTAAATAGACACAATATGCACTACTGGGCATCGGAAAATCCCCACTGGATGAGAACTGTGCCAAATCAACATCCTTGGTCAGTTAATGTCTGGTGTGGTATAATTGGAGATAGGGTTATTGGTCCGCATTTCTTTGAACGCCATTTAAATGGAGAAATGATTTTTTAAGGAACGAATTACCACTATTATTAAACCAAAACATAAATCCTGACATGTGGTTTCAACAGGATGGAGCTCCACCGCATTATGCAATACAGGCCCGTAATCATTTAAACGAATTGTTTGAAAACAGGTGGATTGGTCGAGCTGGTCCGGTCAATTGGCCTGCTAGGTCTCCGGATTTGACCCCTCTTGACTTTTTCTTCTGGGGATTTATAAAAGACAAAGTGATGGCGACTGCACCTACAACTATAGACAATATGAAAGACCGAATCCGCTTTGCCTGCTTATTAGTGCCACCTGAAATATTAGAGCGGGTACGAAATTCGTTTAAAAAAAGAGTGAGAAAGTGTTTGGAAGTTGAAGGGAGACATTTCGAACATCTTCTGAAACATGACAGGCGATAAAGGGTAAATAATATTTTTTAAATTTTTATAACCTAATTAATTATAATTCGGTAATCAGTGGAGCTAACCAAAAATTTTTTTTGTACAAATACAATTTAATTTAATAAACAAAAGTACATATTCCCATTTAAAATTTCAAAGTTACCCCCACCCCTCAAAATGGGGAAAGGGGGTAGATAACAAAAATATGTTTAAATATGTCCCCCTATCTCACTATTACCTCATTAAAATTTCAAGAAAATATTTTAAACCGTTTGCGAGATATCGCCTTGTAACACTTTAAAAAACTCACCCTGTATAATACAACCTAGAGATGTCTTGGGACAAATATTGCCTTGTTGACCATTTGTATTGCATTGACGTATTAAACCACGCTAAATCTATCGGGGGCCCCGAATGAAAGTAATGACCTTTTTTTAGTAACTTAATCAGGCAGGGAACCGGAGAATCACGGTCCATGGGGGGGTATGAGAATCCTTTCGTCGCCATATACTATACATACTTCATGTATGTAGGTGTATTATAAAAATAAAAACACAAAACAATTTTTGTATTTGCTGTAGCTAATAAATTTAAACGTTTACGCTTGGAACTAATTAATTGGTAATAAATTGATTGCCGCTAACGAGGAACATAAATTATAGTCATCGTTAAATAAACATTATACTGAATTGTTCCTTTTGATTGTTGTTGATTTTGCAGGACGCGGTTCATCAGAGGATGAATAATTGCTGATTAAAGCTGTCATATAATTGACAAAGGCAGAAGGAAGAACGGGGTCCAAGTAGCATTGGCATAGCTAGGGTGCTGAGTCTGAGGGTTTAACCTCCTTCCTTAAAAAAAAAAACGTTTCACCTTACTGGAAAAATGTAATTTTTTTCCCAGTTCAATTAATTCTTGTGTGTAAAACTACATTACCGCCCTTGACATTTCACAGTTGAGTAAAAAAGGGACAAAGAAAGTAAAGGTAACTCTCTACGTAGAATAAGTTGATTTTGTAATGACCTTTGCAAAAAAAAATGTATATTTCTTTGTAATATCTAAATTAATATATAAAAATGATCATAAAAATGTTATATATCAATATTGCAATAAATTTGCATAATCATTCGATTAAATACCATTTGGCATTTTAGGTACCTACAATCTACATATATATTTATATCAGAATCAAGAAAAACAATTAAAATATTACTTACGCAACCTATTCACGAATGACAATTAAAACTAATAATTTTATATAAATTAGATTTAGGGGAGACATTGTTCATTTTGTAATAAAGTCAGTTACGTTTAATTTATTTTACGGTGTGTTTAGGATCTAATAGCTACAATATTACATTATAAGAATGTTCGTACATCTACGTTGTACAATAGAATGATTCTGTATACTTTTTGCTGGATATCTTGGTTGCTGATGTTTCCCAAATGTCGTTGCACAGGGTTTATGTATCAATTAGGGGGGGTTCGCTCGCAAAATATACCTAATGCCGCGTCTACACCAAACCAACAAAACAAAAACATCGAACAAAACGAAAACACAACAAACTAGCAACTTTCTGGAAACAAAACAAAACGAAAACGCGAAACAAAATGTCAACCAAAGTTTATGTAGTAACTACGTAGTTTGGAGTTTTGTTTCGTGTGTCACCAACAAAACAATAGTGGCGCGTGTGAGTCGGACGAATATCGAAATTTTTTCAGCCGATCATTTCGATATCCAACACCACCACCGTGCTCAGCAGGGGAAAGTGTGTTTCTCTGCAGGGAAACCTCTTGAAGCGCTTTTAACCCCTCTGGGGGTGGTTTTTGGCCGTTTTGAGGGGTTGCCACCAATGTTGTCGTTTAATTTCGGGGGGTGTGGGGGTGAGTAATGACCTTTTTTGAGGGTTTTATGAATCAAAACTATCAATAGTGGATCACAATCGATAAACTATCGATGGTCCGAGTATCCGTCTCCATGTCAGTGCTGCTATGTTTCGTTTTTGTATTTGTTCTACAGTACCTACGTATAGTTGATGTTTGATTCTCTCATCGAATTCCCACGGAAATAAAAATTCTCTCTTAAATTATTTATTTTAAATATTATTTTTTACTGGCGAAGGCTTGTTTCAAGTCCGATACCGCTAGGGCGGCATCGGTCAATTAGTTCAGAAGGCGTCGTCGACTTCATTATATCTGCTCGCAAAAAATAATATTTATTAAAATAAATAATTCATTCCGTGGGAATTCGATCGCAGAATTGAATATCAACTATGCACACCGCATCTGCAGTATTGCTGGAAATCAGAACAAAACAGAAGCCCTTTGGTGTTTACCCCTCCGCGACGGGAAGACAATAAGTTGCTAAAAATCGCAACAAATCTTAAAAGTAGGTAAAATGTTGCGATTTGTTTCTAAATTGTTGAAAAACATTGAGTTGCTGTTTTGTTTTTGTTTTGTTGGTTTGGTTATATCACAACGTTTCAACTGATTAACATCTTCAGTCGTCTTCAGGTGAATACAACAAAATATTTTGTTTTGCCGATAGACCTTCGCTTGCGATTCTTTATTGTTTTATTACCGTGTTTGTCTGTTTACTCCGTTTTCTCCTAAGCAAAGGGTGGTGTCTAAGAGAACATTGGAACTAAACTGGATTTAATCATACGCAAGGTAACAGTTATGCAGTATAAAATATCATACTTGCAAATCGAATTAATCTTATGCACATTTATAGCGACCTTGGAATTTAACAGGTATTCGTTGAACATCGACAATCGCCAATTAAAAAGTGAATCTATCTCCAGTTATTTTGTGAAAGAGATTCCTTAATATTTTTACGATTACCTGTTCAGTCTATTGTTATTTGTTAGATGCTCCTAGACAGTTAAACCACATTATCTATTTATAATATCGTAAATATTATTGTAAGATGCTACGTAACTAGCAAACTACTCTTATAAGCTTCGGTTAATTGGTTTATTGATTGCAAATTTGAGGAGCTTTGTAGCAAAACCGAATAAATCTATTTTATATGAAAAATTGCGGATATCGATTCACTTTGTTAAAATTCTAGTTTCGAGCAAAGCAGAATAAATCCTTATGAAATAAACCGAATAAAACTAAAAAATTGTAATTTTGTAAAATAAATAGTACCTATGTAGCCAGCTGTTTATGTTATTTAGTTTTCTGTTAAAACCATATTTTTAATATAATATTTTTATCTGTAAAGTACATTGTGTCCATTTTTCAATGGTTTTACGGACTATCTCCGTTATTAGTAAAGATAGAAGGATACGGTTTTCGCAGCAACAAAATCAGAATTTCTCTACTCCTCCTTGTTTTTGATATACGGGATGATTTTGAGAGTTTTACATTTTGGGACACCCCTCCTATTTCGGTTGCCCTGTAACTTATCAAAAAGAAATAAAATGTTCTCTTTGTAGTTTTTTTTTACGTTGAACTCAGTGATATACTCATTTTTGCTACATTCAATATATTTCAAGAAAAAAATAATTTTGCTGTTTTGTTTAAATGGGTTATGGTCGAAAATTACGGTTTTTAAAAAATATACAATTTATCAGTAGCATTTAAGTTGCGTGTAAGTTGCATTTAAGTGACCAAAATACAAATATGTATGTACACTTTATAAAACCAGTTCTCTTTTATGATGTTTTTATACATTATTTGTCATTTATAAATACATTTTTCTTATTCAAAAACACGTAACTACAATAATTGGGGGTAGCATCTTTGGGGCTGGAGCGGATTAATGGCAATTTGATAAAACATCTCCAGCAGGGTAGTCGGTGGCTCTCAAACAATAAATTATATTTTAGGTATTTTCTAATTAAAATAATTTAAAGTAAATAAAAAATTAGTTCAGGTAAAGAAAAATAATTATTTTTTATCTTTTATAGTATTTAGTCAAATTAGTTTTACGAATTTTTGTCGATCAAAATATGGCACTGGCATTTGAAACAACCCCTTCTTCATTGCCAGCATGTATTATTATATACCTTTTTCCATTACTGGCCCAGGTACTGGAATAGCAATGTTTCGAATCATCCTGCCATGTTGAAGTTCCATTTGCATATATCCATGTTTCGTCAAGAAAAACAACTTGCCTTGACAATTTTGATTTTCTCTTTCTTAAATATTCCCTTAAAAATTGTCATCTTTTTGAAACATTATTGGACAGCTCGCAAAGCACTTTTCTGTTGTTCGTTTTTTTTGTATTTGAAGCCCAGATCTTTTAAAATTATGGACAAACTGGTAGTTCCAATATCGCAAAGTTCTTTCATCTTTATCTTTCAAGAATAGCTTTGAGGGTAACATATTCCTTGGCTTTATACATACCATAAACACTATTCCTAATCGATAGTTTTATCCATTGGGATAAATCAACGGTTTTAGAATGGAGTCGAACTTTTTATATGGTCTGTCCAATTTCTCTTCACTCTTTTTTCGAAGTCTTCTTAAGGTCTTATCTGAAATGCCGCAAGCATCAGCCGTTCGTTTTTGCACTGCCAAAACAGACTAACGGGCCCGAGTTACCCTTTTCTAAAGTAAAATAACGTTCCACTTGTAATACCAAACGGCGTTCACCTGGATATAAACCTTCTAGGCGTTGTGTCACCTTACTGAACATTTTCCATAATTTTGCTTTATAACTGCTTTTAATTCACACAGAATAAGAAACAAACTAAAAGCAAGAAGCATAACTATTTATTTAAAATAGAACATATCATCCTGCACTTGAGCAAATTTTAATTATTTCTTGGAAAATAGTGATTATTATATAGATTTAACTATAATGATCCCAAAATAACTAAATTCTAGGAAAAAGTACCTGAGAAAATCTTTAACTTTTGACGCATTTGATAAATAAAAAAAACTATGAGTGAAAAATACACAAGATAAAATTATTTATCGCGTTACATAATTCTAAGATAATTTTGTTTTGGAACCGCTGATTTTGCCCCGCCCACTACAGTGAACCAGTGAAATGTTCGGTACCATCAAGTATAGCGAAGGTATTGTTAACTTAACCGTCTTACTGTTTTACAACCTTGAATGGTTTAATCCGATATCGGACTTCATAAAACGAACCGACTTTACCTGTATCTTAACATTTAGAATCACCTCTCCAACTATCCCTGTTGCATTAACCGAACAACCTATACAGGGTGTCCCATAACTAATGGTACACAGGAAAAGTGCAGATTCCTTCTGTAAAAATACTGCGATTTGGACATACTTAGTTTAGTTCAATAGCTGGTAATAACCGAGATACAGGGTGTCCAAATAAAAATTTAATTTTCAATTTTTCTAAATAACTTATTTCTGAATCAATATTTTTGCACAAAATTTTGTGACTAGGGTTTTTTTGGGGAAAGGAATTTGAATTTGTTAATAATTTTGATGTAGATTGGCGCTCTCTGCGGTGCACTGGATACATAAAAAGAAATGTAACTTTTTTGTGCCTTAGTATAATTATATTTTTATTGAAAATATCAGTTTTTCCGTCATTTTTAAGCAATAAAGAGATACTTTGTAAATCCGACTAACCGTTTTCCAGATATTTTCAATTACAATTTCTAATGCGCCCGTTTAAATTTTGATTTGTAAATGTGAAATTTGTCATAGTAGGCTTTGATAAAAACAAATACAATGAAAGCACTTTGAAACCTCATTTTTGCCAAAGTTTATTTTCATTTGTCAGCATTGTGGGTGTTTTTAAGGAGTTTTTGAAGATACTGTTATCAAAAATTAAACTAAAAATGCCGCGACATAACTGTTTTCTAACGGAGAAATGCGAGACATGACATGTTTATACGCACAAGAAGGGGGCACATCGGCGGTATTTGGAAATGTATCCAAATAGAAGACAGCTTTTAGAAGCCTATACGACAGACTGGGAGAAACAGGATCCTTGCGTCCAAAACGTGATAGTGGAGGATCCCACATTTACAAATCAAAATTTAAACGGGCGCATTAGAAATTGTAATTGAAAATATCTCGAAAACAGTTAGTCGAAGCGACATTTACAAAGTATACCTTTATTGCTTAAAAATGACGGAAAAACTGATATTTTTAATGAAAATATAATTATACTAAGGCACAAAAAAGTTACATTTCTTCTTATGTATCCAGAGTACCGCAGAGAGCGCCCCCTATAATCTACATCAAAATTATTAACAAATTCAAATTCCTTTCCCCAAAATAACCCTAGTTACAAAATTTTTTGCAAAAATATTGATTCAGAAATAAGTTATTTAGGAAAATTGAAAATTAAATTTTTACTTGGACACCCTGTATCTCGGTTATCACCAGCTATTGAACTAAACTAAGTATGGCCAAATCGCAGTATTTTTACCCAAGGAATCTGCAGTTTTCCTGTGTACCATTAGTTATGGGACACCCTGTATAATCCCGTTCACATCATAGTTATTTGCTATAACGGTATATTTAAGTCAAATATACACCTATTTTTGAAATAAAAAATTATTACATTTCCCACATTATCGAGCACAACAATAGTCATTGCTTAATTACTGATACATCATAAATCAAGAAATGTTTTAATGTAGCAGTTTAATTATTACGTCTTGACACACCTACTCATAACCTTTCTGGTCTCTTGGTTCGCGATTTTTATTTTGATATGGCGGATGCTGATTTTGAGATTGCAACTCGTTACTCGTTTCTATTTGGTTACTAACAATTATCTAATGTAATGTTATTACAATCTTGGCAGTTATCTGGTGATGTCAAATGATTTGATGGACGCATATATTACTATAAGCAGTGAACGCATTTACATACAGGCAGTGGCATAACTTCAAATATTGAGCCTGGGGACAATAATTTCACACAAAAAGTAGACAAAAGACCGCCGGCGGGAAATTTTCTGCAAATTGCTATTTGGCACATGCATGGATTCTGCTTAATGACTTCAATCATTCTATCGTAAAAATGTTTCTCTATTGTGCCACCCGAGGGAACGCTTACCTAAAATTCAAATTTAATATTTGACACATATCTTTTTGTTGGACAGTTATTGGAAAGAGGACATGCCATTTTAAAAACAAAGGAGTAGATACATAATAAAAAAGGTCAAATTGAAGTAAAAAAAATTAGTAATTTCAGAGTTTTCGAGTTTTTGTTAAATAACCCATCTAATGCAGATTTTAGTAAGGTTTAATAATATCAATTTAAACTATGGTAATTTGCAAATTTCGAGGAAGCAAGTTTTTGACAGAATGGCGAGTGTATAATTTAATATAGTCATCGATTATTGATAGACTGGACCACCTACATAATATATCCTGTACTGGACACTGAATTATTGTGAACAGGCCCGGATTTTCGACAGATAACACCCAGGCATAACAGATCGAACATATTCCAAAATTCCCCAGGTATTTTCGGACGTCATTAGTACTATGCTTAACCCATAATCTTTAATTTTGAGCTTTCATTGAATATTGTGTTAGGATATTATTACTAAATTGCCGGAAAGTTAAATTTTTTGCAAAAATATTTGAGGTCATAACCATAACCGTTATTATATATTAGACTTTAGTTATGGATAAAATAATAATTATTGTTCGTCCAATATTTCAGCTGAAACCAAAACTATAGTGTGGCCAACAGTCACGGTACTGTAGTGGCGTCTGTGAGTCGAAAAAATCGAAATATTTTCAGCCGGAACAAGAGTACCCCCCCCCCCCCCCGCAGAAAAACACACTTTTCCAAACCCTCCATCGGCCAATACTCGCCCCTAAAAGGGGTGAATTTTTTTCAAGTATCAGCGGCAAATATATATTCCCCCCTCGTTTTCGAGGATGCTGAACACGATGGCGGCGTCATAATTTCTCTTTGGGGTTGCGCAACCCCAGAAAACGGCTAAAAACCACCCCCAGAGGGGTTAAACGCGCTTCAAAATCTTTCCCTGCAGAAAAACACACTTTCCCCATGTTTTCGAGGATGCTGAGCAAGGTAGTGGTGTTGGATATCACGTCCGACCCCTTCCAACCTCTCCACCGACCAATACTCGCCCTCATTATGAAACGATATTACCGTTTCATAAAAAAAATATTCTCACAAAAGGAACCATACTATTTTATAAATTCGATATCCAGATTTTTAATGAGTCTCTATGGTTAATGTTAAAACACAGGTCATTCCTATGTAACATTAAACCTGTATTAGATTTATTAAACAAACTGGGGAAGTTGTAATTATAAAATAGTATACGTACATCCTGATGAATCAATAAATTTTCAACTCATCATGTCAGCACAATTACAGTTGGACGACCTGAGTTCGTCGATAAGGGGGAAAACTGCTGACCTGGGGAGAAGGCACATTATTGGTAATAGGTAAATTTTAAGGCCACTAGTGCTCGAGATTCCGTTGAATATCTTTGTGTAAAACTTTGCTGGTCGCCCGGTTCCCGATGTACCATCTAACCCTATTGTAAGTAATAATTATTTTCGTCAGTTTAAATCTTTGTTCTTATAGTCTTTACGCGATTTGCAACACCACCAACGTGTTCAGCATCCTCGAAAACGGGGGGAATATATATTCCGCTGATACTTGAAAAAAAAATTCACCCCTTTCAGGGGCGAGTATTGGCCGGTGGAGGGGTTGGAATTGGAAAGGGTCGGACGCGATATCCAACACCACCACCGTGCTCAGCATCCTCGAAAACGGGGGGAAAGTGTGTTTCTCTGCAGGGAAACCACTTGAAGCGCGTTTAACCCCTTTGGGGGGTGACTTTTGGCCGTTTTGAGGGGATGCGCAACCCAAAAGAGAAATTCTGACGCCGCCGTCGTGTTCAGCATATTTATAAATTTTAATTTTATAGTAACGCGCGTTAAGGTCCCTTCCTTCACCACATATTGACTTGAGCGGTTTCGCTTTATTTTCCCTACTGGAAAAACTTTATGATTTTACATCTGGCAATCATAAACTAATAATATTACCTTCTATTTATTTATTTTTACTTTATATGTGAAAGGCGAGCTTAATTAATTGCAAATATTTTTTATACTATTGAAATATTTTTTAGGTGTGTTGTGGGTACAGCAAACGCTTATGTAGAAGAAATGTGTGATATTTTTAAACTTTTACTTATCTGCGGTATGTATAAACAAATTATTATTAGATATAATACATAACTATGAGGAGAGGTAGACGTATTTTTTCAAAGCTAAAGCTATATAATCTGCAAAAAAGTGAACCGTTGGCTAAATCAAGATTCTAAGAAATCCATTGGTTCTCTGTTTAATAAAAAATACAGACATCTTCTTTCTACTTTTTGAAAATAATATAACAAATCAATTAATAAAATTTTTCTTAAATTTAAAAAAAATATTTTTTCCCAAAATATTTAACCATTTTATGGGTTTGTTCGAGTTTGTTAGATCTGTGTTTAACTGTTAAAATGTTGTAAACTGCGCATGATCATTGGAAGGTTTAGACCAGAGGTGCTCAAACAGTCGATCGCGATCGACTGGTCGATCAATCATTACAAAGCAACTTCTGTATAGAACGTTTTTCTGTATCTCTTTTAACTAAGAAAATATAGGGTAATTTTGAAATTGTCAATTTTTTGATTTTCCCCCGTATCTCTTAAGCAAGCGAGAATTTTCGAATTTTGATTTTACCATTTTCAGTTTGACCCGAAAAGAGCACATGACACCTACATTACTTTTTTGATAGCACTAACAATTACGGAGATACCCTATAAAAGTGTCGAAAATGGGACACCCTGTATATACCAAGAGTGGTAAGAAGACAGTGCTTAAGTAGGTTCTTGCTAATATAGGACTACAAACAATTCGGTACATACCTAATCGGCCCACAAGAGAAAATAAGGAATTATAAAAAAGAGCTCGACAGTCGATAAAAGCGGTACTTTCGGGAGAACAAAGGCAAACATAACATAAATAATATACATTTTTTAAATTATTTGAATTTCAAAAACCTATACAAATACGAAAAGAAATCACTTGTATTTTGAAGGCAATCGAGCTAAATATCGGGCGATCCATAGAATGGGTTTTCAATTTTTAACGATTTTTTAAATTCTGTTTAATGGACTGGTTATTTTTGTATGTTTATTAACTGGTCTTATTATGTTATCAATGATGCCATTTATTCGATTTTTTAACGATGTAACATGTATTGGCTACATGATACACACATGACGATCGACTTGAGTAATTTGAGGAATTTTCGAAAATTAATGTAGTTCGTTATTGGGATGTCAGTAACCTTATCAGAAGGGTATAAAATGGTTACTTAGGTTGATCAACCATATTAATAAGCGATAATCGGATCCGGTAAAACTTCATTCGTTTTGGTACAATAGTCGTCGGAGGTCAAAATTTTGGAAATTAATTATTAGAATGATTCTTTATAAATTTTATAACACTTGCTTGCTTGCTTTAATAAATTATTTATGTTTATATTGATGGTTAAAGGTAGTGGTGAGCGATATCGTGATTTTCAATCACGTTGTGAAACGTGATAGCTATTTTTGATATCAGTGAAATTAAAGCGTGACGTGATCATGCTTTATAAATTTTTATCACTGCTAAGTGAGATATTTACTAGATAATATACGTAAGAGAATATTGCGCGCATCGTAAAGTAATTAGTGGGGGATCGATGTAAATTATTAATTATGTTTACTACTTTACTACTAAAAGAACTGTAACAAAAGAAAACTGAAATCTGTAAAAAATGTTACACAACATTGATAACAAACAAAAGAAAAAGTTATTTTTACCTAGATTAAAGTAGAATTTACCGTTTAAAAAAACTAAGATGAACTAATCACTGCGTACTTTACAACAAACTATTTGTTCATGCAAATACGCATAGTTTCTTAATCATTTTTTGCGTATTGTATATTATTATTATTTAAGAATACAATCGTTAATCTTTTGAGTTTTCTTATTACTGAGCCTATTTCTTTAAAGAATGCCCAGAGCTGGCTTGTCTTTCGAATACTACTAGCCCTTTTCATTTCACGGTTTCAAGTTCAAGATTCAGAAGTCACAATCAAGTACCAAATAACGAGCTCACAACTTCACGGAATCATATTTTAAATAATAGGTCTATATGAGATGTGATTTGAGAAAATCCACCAAAAAGCAATAAGGCACGTTAAGTCCCGTTTCACCCATGATATTCTAACGGTGATGTGCGAAAATGGCCTTTCTACAACACAATAAGGCCGATTATGGCAAATGTAATAAATGTATTTCTAATAGTTTACGACAAGTCAACCCCATGGGAATGAATTTTAAACAAAAATAATAAGTTTAATGATTAGTGAAAAAGTGATTTGTTTAAATTGTGATCACGTCACGCTTTCTATTGCTGCTAAGGAACGATGACTACCTGTGATTTGATGATATCAATTCGTGAAATATCGCTGACCACTAGCTAAAGGTCGGATGATGTGCAAATTGTATTTTGATGCAATTCCTGTATTTTGCGTGTTTTTAATGACTGATGCATCTATTTGCATGTTTTTCCAAGTTGGCACAAAATTTAATCCTTGTTACTCCTTTATCTAGATTAATATTATTCATAGCATAGAACTATTATCTAGGGTGTCCAAGATAAAGATGTTAAAGCATGTTGATCTCGTTAATGGTAATAGATACAACTTCGATTAAATGGGGAAAAAGCGTCGGCATCAAAGCACGAACAATATGCCGCACAAAAAGTTTTGGTTAGATTTTTAAGTTTTGAGTTATTTAAAAGATAACTGACACTTTTGATTTTTAATTTAATTTTTTTCCGGCGTTAATATTAAAGTTAGGGCACAACATTCTCACAGCAACTTTTAGTGAACTTAAAGATTACATAGCAAATATTTTTATGCGACGTTTCGTTTTCATGCAATCATCAACTTATATATTTTTACAAAATTAGGAAAAATACAGGTACGTATTCTGAAAATTCCATGAAAATAACTAAAAATACTCGAAACGCAATTAAAGGATAATGTGTGGTATATCATTGAATTTAGAATAAAAAAAAGTTTGACTTGATAATAAAATCCGCATTAGAAAAAATTAAGTTGATGATGATTGCGTGAAAACGAAACGTCGTAAAAAAAATTGTTCTGTAATCTTGCTGTGAGAATGCTCTAACTTTAATATTAACACCGGAAAAAAATTAAATCAAAAATCCAAAATTACAGATTTTTTTAAATAACAGGTTTTTTCATGAAATCTTGATTGGATGATAGGAATATGGGGGGGGGGGGGGGGGATATTTATGACAATTTTTTATTTTTACCTTCTCTCCCTATTTTGAGTGGTGGAGAGGTAATTTTGAAAAACATGAGTTTTCTTTATAAAATTCGAATCTACGTAAAAAACTACGTCGGTGAATTAAAAAATTGTATTTGTACTTTTGATTACGGAATAGCGATTAACTAATTTTTGGCCCTAAAGGGCCGGTGTTTCCAACCTTTTATTATATAATGGCCAAGCCCAATATATAATCACCGTAGATTATTATTTACTAACAAGAAAAGTCCAAATTGGAAAATTTTTAGACCTCTTTCCATCCTCTAAATAGTCTAAATGATTACTGCGCTTGCTACCATTGCAGCAGATCCGGGTTCGAATCCCAGTGAAAGAATAAAGAAATATTTTCAATTAAAAAAAAATGTCTAGACTATAATTGACATTTAGTTTCAGTTATTATTTAATACGGTAAATATAAAACAACAATCATGGTAAAAAGTGACGAACTAGGTTATTACATAAAGCTTCTCTATTTTTAGGGGTTGGTACTTACAGATAGAGACAGGGTGGCGACAAGCAGAACGAAGAGCAATGCTGGAGCGGCTGTGGCACACATCTCGGGCAGGCTGTCACATCGTCGCGCGCGCTCTTTCCGACTCGTCCGCACCCCGGCAAGACTTGCAAGACACTGTCGGTACCGAACAGCTCGGTACTGCTGCTGCGGAAGAACTAGCGGTTCCGGGAGCCCGGAGCCGAACCGCGACTCCGCTAAAGATTACTCCGGATGGCTGTAAGATTTTCGCACCCACCGAGTCGACGGCAGTGCGATGTTGATGGTGCCGATATAAATATTTTAGTATGTGAAGAATTTATAGGTAAAGATTGTTTTGTTTCAGGAAAAATGGATATAACTTAATTACTGCAGTAAAAGTACCTGGGGCCATCCCATTATTTATGACCCTTTGTTATTATTATGTGGAAAGAACCGGATTGTAATAATTATAATTAAATATAGGCACATCAGGTAGGTTAGGTTGCTTAATTTAAGTATATTTAAATATCTTTTTGTGGTAAAATTTGTTAGTTTTTGAGGAATGGTTCAAGAATTGTCTTTTACCAAACATTCCTCAGAATAGCGTGATAGTAATGGACAATGCGAGCTATTACAGTCGCCAATTACATAAAGCTCAAATAATACACAATTGGAGATTCAGAACTACATGGCGGCGAATGATATATATTTTGAAGAAAGTTATAAAAAAAGTGATCTTTTAGAAGTTTTAAAGACATTTTGTATAAAAAAAGTATATGTTTGTGACACATTGGCAGAAGAAATTGAACATACAGTGCTACGGCTCCCACCCTATTATTGCATTTTTAACCCCATAGAGCATATGTGGTACCAGTTAAAATCACTGGTTAGGTCTGAAAATATTTCTCCGACTTTAAGTTCTAGTGTTGTAGCATTAATACGAAAATGCTTTAATGATATTCCCCCAGGTAGTGGGAAAAATTCAGTCCGTCACGTAATAACTGTAGAAAATTCGTATATTAGTCTGGATCGTATAATTAATCCAATTATAATTAATTTTGATGAGGATAGCGATAGCGAAACAGAACTATCTATAGAATGACATTATAAATGTAAATAAATATGACTAGTAATATTTTTAAAAAATGTTATTTCATTTGATTACATTAATATAATCATATCATTACTTGTTTTCCTTAGTCCGTCCCTTCATACTTCACTTGTTTATTGCCAAGCTCTTGTCGACACAATGGGACCGACCCAGGAAATCATTAAGTCGTATCCATTTTTCGTGAAACAATCTTTAACTGACTAATTCACTATTATGTAGGTACGAATGGTACGATCAGAGCTGGGCACTATTTGTACTCAGAAATACTTTTTTGTACTTAAAAATACTTTTTTATATTTACATACTGAGAATTTAATAGTATATTACAATACAAGTATGGCAAAGACCCCTACCGTAAGTGAATTGTACGATGTTTTATCTACAAGCGTGTTTTAGGGCACCAACATTAAACACTAAAAGAGCATTGAAGGTATTAAGGAATTTGAAACCCACCTCGTTGTAACTGTCCCGGATACAAAGACACATGTAGATCGACAGTTCGTGGTGTACGCCGAAGGATTTTAACCAGAAATTAATAATATTTCAAATTTCAAGAAGTATAGAGCCCTTAGACCCGATCATACTGCTCATTCACGGTTATTTATTGCATATAAAAAAATAAAGTGCACTATCCCATATCCTATGGGTATAGATACTTTTGGAAAAATACCTTCTCAAATTGCATCATATTTAAAGTTGCCCAGTCCCAAAGAATATACGGGACATTGTTACCGAAGGACGTCAGCTACATTTTTAGTAGATGCTGGCGGGGAATGGGGATATCATGAATTTAAAAAGACATGGTGGATGGAAGTCTTCCAGTGTTGCGGAGGGCTATATTGAAAATTGTGTACAAAATAAAATAGGAATTGCAACTCAAATAAATGGTGTAGAACAATATGCAGAGAGAACCTCCAGTTTTAGTAAATCTTTAAATTCTTGTGTCTCATCGGATAGTAAAATACTACCTTCATCGATATCGTTTGGAAATGTTACAAATTCTAAAATTAATATTAATATTTCTTAATTATTTTATTTGTAAGTTTGTTTGTTCTCCAAACTAGAGTGGAAATTTAAATTTGTATGGAAGTATTTGTATGCATATGATGTTTATAGAGTTTATTCTTTTAAAAATAAAAAATATACTATTGACGAATATAAAAACTTGTTTTTATAGTATGTAATTACTTACGGCATTGGTGCGGTAAAGTGCTACTTACCGCACTCAAATCAGCGCGGTAAGTAGTTTCTTACCGCACGCGAACAGATAAATGTTTTTTTATAATAGATATTTGTAATTATTAGTACAAATACTTAACAAAGTACATATTTAGTATTTAACTATTTAAATATTTTATTTTTTTAAGTATTTTTTAGATTATTTAAATATTTTATTAGTATTAAAATATTTTTTGGAGTATTTAAATACTTTTTGTGGTATTTAAATACCATTCAACTACTGTTTTCTATTTAAATATGGTCTATATGGAAAATTCTAAGTTTGCAAGTTTGTCAAGAAAAGTAATATTTGTGTTTAGGAGAATCAATGTTGCCAATGTTTTCCAAATACACCTCATATTACATTCCCATAATCTAATGCTCATATTTGTACTTACCACCAGGAAACACAAAATACTTGAATCTAAATTTCGAAATTCTATTAAACTCCATTAAGGTAAGGTACCTAAACTAAAATTTATTAGTTTTGTTAATTAAAATACATTTACTGTCAATATGCCAATAAAATGTTACAAACATACTTTTTATTGCTGTTCCTGTTAAATCTAATTTGATTCTAAAATATTTTGCGGTACCTACCTATTCAAATACCTACTTAGAGGAAACAAAAATACTACTAAACTATTTAAATAATTTTTAAAGTAATTAAATGTTTACAAAGTATTTAAATTTTGTACTTAACTCTCAAAAGTATTTACTGTAATTATGATTTAAATACTCTACTTATGTATTTTAAGCAAAAAACAATCGTTAAGAAATACTGTGTAGGAAAAACAACTTTTTAAAGTGGTGAGCGGCCCCGGATTGCGTAACGGGCCTAGCGCCCCCTATAACCAGAATTAAGCACTGTATAACAGCTCGGTGAGACTGCTTATGGGGGGGGATCGAAACACGTAAGAAGGCCTTGGAGTACGCTCACAAGTAACCTACTTTCATCTATCTGTTTCACTCAGCGTCAAGCGTCAATATCCGACTTACGTAGAGTTCATGCCAAAAAGTGATTGTTTATGCAGGCGAATTGATCCTGGTCATATTTGTCTCACTTTACTGAATTTGGGAAGGTTGCTGCAGACAGAGACAGGCATAGAATGCGAACAGCACGAATTGTTAAAGAAGCTAAGTTCCTTCGTCTGGCGGGAATGAAAATCAAGCAACATCTGATGTGATTTAAAATGGTGGAGAAGACGCAACATTTTTATATTTTACAATAATTTTTAATTTTCTAATCTTTTCACGGAAACGTCGTTTCCTTTTTGGTGCAAGTGAGTAATTTGTAATTGAAATATTCATTTAGTCATCTTTACTGAGAGTAAGCATCAATAATGATTTCTTTTCCTAAATCATATGGGGCCCGAAAATATGCTTGGACTTGAAGCTTGAAATATTTGTTAGGACCTAGAGCCCAGTTGAAGATGGTAGAATATTTTATATAAATTATGATTTACTTCCTATTTTTTAATAAATCTAAGCTTATTTCTGAAGATTAATTTTTCATTTGTAGTTACGTTACTAGTTCAAAAAATGATATAAAAGTGTGTAAGGATTATTTTAAAGTGATATTTATAGCTTAAAACATGTCAGAATCCTAATATTGAATTTCACCACTTAGTAAATCAAATAAATGGGTTTTGAATGTTTTTTTTGGTTAAATGTCACTTTAAAATATTGACAGTAATAAAAATTTGGACAAAAGTGACATTTGAACAGCACGTGAGTTAGTCAGCTGATGCCAGACGTAATGGATGCCGGGTTTGTCGTTTGTTCATACTTGCTTCGATTTGTTAACACGGCTGTTTGTCTTCTTCCTGTTTATAAGTATTCGTTGCTGTATAAACCCTTTGACAAATAAAGATATCATTATTTTTTGCTTTGGTTTTTTCTTTTTTAGATTATTTTATTGATTTCTTTTACGTTACATCATACTATCGATAGTTCTCTTACAGCTATCGATATACCAAATTTCGTTATGATTGATATTTATTACCTCAGTATTAAAAATCCTATATATTGATAAAAAAAAAATAAGTACAGAATGCGTTGGTGCGCGCATTTCTATTCTAGATTCGTCTCGTGACCGTCACCGCCCGGCCCGAGACTTATTTTACGAGTTGGTGATAAATCTTGACAATATGTCGAAGGTAAAATTTAATTATTTCTCTTTGAAGATGAAGTAAGATCTTGTAATAAACCACAACACGCATTATCAGATTTGTCAACAAAGCGTATTTGACCGGCGTTGTCAGATATTTTTCAAACTCTTTACAAAACAAAAACTACAACTTTATGACACCCGCTCACATATCTTACCTTCGGTCTTATTTAAAAGCAATTCATTTAAAAATTGCCATAATAAAATACAGCGCTAAATGTATATCTTGCAACACAACCAATATAATATCACATACAAATTGAAAACACATCATAACATTTCTTATTATAAATGATTTCACAACTGACCAAAGAAACAGGTAATTACAACTGGTAAATAAACACCAACGCGACGCATTCCTTTTACATATCGACACATACTGAAGTTGTCGTGCCCGGCCGCGTTGCCTTATAGTGCAACGTTTACAAACGCCGGCTGAGGTCGAGGCCTGCGTTGTGATCCGGCATCACTGTTCATCTACTAACCTAGATACACTTGTTAACTATATGGCGTGGCAATATTTGGGATACAGAAGTTTTTACGTAAATATTTATACATTTAGATTTAAAAAATATATGTAGCCTTTCTCTAGGATACCCAAGGAGTCACTAATTTAAATATAATAAGCGATTTCCATAACACCCATATACTGCAAAGAAAGTCAAACTCTTCTGTTGATCTAAAAAGATCTAAATTGATTTGGTCCAAGGTGATATATGTCCGAAAGTTTTCATAAGTCTATATTTTAGACAATGCCGTTTACACTAGATTTTCTATAATTTGGAAGCAATAATAAAAGGTTTTCTTTATAATATAGCTTACATTTTTTTTACTTATCTTCCCATCCTTAATTACACTTTTGTATGTATTTGCATAATTTGCAAAACTTAAAACTACTCAAATGATATTTTTAATGAAGCCGTGCCTGTATCGCACATTTCGTCCACTATATTTAATACGTCCCTGTCTCTCGGAACTCGGAACGCGCCACCTTGCCACGTAACTATGGGTCAGTGAGACCCAAACATATGGGCGATTTGTAAGTTGAACAAGGATGAAAGGCTGTATATCAGATTGAAGACAATTGTCAAATGTGTCCTTTCTTTGTTTAACACAAATAAATGTAAGGCCGTGCAACAGAAAAGGAACTATTGAAGGCCGTGGCAGGGAGGTGCGTAGATAAATTTTATTCAATAAGGGAAAACGAAAAAGAGAAATTTTTCTGTAAAATTTTGTTGTGTGATTTTAACATATTTTACTTTATTTCTTAAGGAACTAAATTGTTTTAAATAGTTAGGGTGTATAAATCTGTAGATAGTGAGAACATTTTCTATGTTATTAAAAATGAAAGTTACTGCGAAATTTTGTGCTAATTAGGGTAGGTGTAAAAAATATATTAAACTTTATATAATTGTTATTAAGTAATATGAAAAGACACAACTGTAGATTCATTATTTGGTTCGCATATTCCAGAAACAATAAAACTATGTATTCTACTGCAGCACAAAGGTGTTGCAAAGTTCCTTATTGACGTGACATATTGAGTTATTACAACATTATTTTTTTAATACCTTTTTAATAGTACCCACCCACGTTTTTATGAATATTGGTTCTCAGTTTGATGCAACTAAAAAATACATTTTTTTCTAAAGTACTTGCAAAGCTTGTATTATGAATCTGTTGTGATAAAAGTGAGGTTAGGCAACTGTCAAAATGTTTATTTTTCCTGATTTTTTCTAGTGTGAAGAATGTCTTGGGCTCAAAGAAGGGGGCCCGCTCGCCCCTTCAGTACCACCAACCCTCCTGTGCAAATGTACAATCCCAATCAACATTCCAACACTGAGGCAAGTGCATTTTTTTAAAATTACCTCTTACAAAGAATGTAAATAATATAAAAACTAGTAGAAACATTGTTACTTGCAGAATTATGTTACAATTTTATTTTGGTGCTTTTATACAAGACCTTGTTTTACTGTTGTGTGTTCCTCACGTTCAGAACACCATATCCAAATTACCAAATTCCTTCAACTATAATAGGATTTATTAAGCGCGTAACCAGCGACTACTAATACCAAAGCTATAAAACAATTATATTGCTCATTAATAACCCAAACCCATCTGAAATACTCCTGCTGTGTCTGGAATCCTTGCTATAATGTACATATCTTGAATATCGAAAGGGTTCAACATAAATTTTTGAATTACATGGCCGATAAAATTAATAGACCACAACTAGCTTATTATCAGCTTGAAGCAAATATCCAGATCAGAAGCCTCAGGCTATGTCGGGTTTGTTCAAGTTTGTTCGAACGAAACATCTTTATTTTTAACTTTTGGTGAAAGCATCATAACTTTCCTTGTTACTTGACAGAATAGGATTGCACATATCAAAATTATGTAAAATGTAAAATGGGCCATGTAAAAAAAAGTGTATGAACAAACAACTTAGACATAGGTCAGAAACTAACTTGAACTTAGGTAATACAAGTTGTTCGTAAGCAGCTAATGTCTTGAAAAGGTTAACAAAATTTTCAACAAACTGCTAATAACATTAATTTCCGAGAAAAATTCTTATTGGATGGCAGCACATTATCAATATAGCACCAACCTATTACTATGGATATGTAGAACTTATGGGGTGCACATTAAAAAGTTAAATTTTATGAAACGAAACAATGGGTTGGTGCACACGGTTTACCAGACATATTTTTAAAGGTTGCTCGTCGGTTGTCTTGCGCACAATGTTATCGCCGTCATATAGGCAACCCCACCGTATTGGTGCCGGTTTGGTTGCCAACCAATGACTACCGTCCAGAACCGAAATCGGTCGTAGGGATGTATAAATGTTAAAAATCTATCGATACGTGGACAATAGATATCAAAATCAATTCTAAAAGTGGCTTTTCAGTGAGGGCTACAAGGCCCAATTTTATGCGCGAAAATAGATTGTTTATTTCCCAGTAAAGAAGGTGTTGATGTGCCAAAATATTGCCATGTAATCATTTTCATTAAGGGCGAAGTACAGCCCTGTTTGCCTGTTAAGGTTAATAGTTTATCAGTCGGCATTGCGCCTGCCATATGACGTTCAGCTTTGTTTACATGCATGAGGCCATAAATTTGCCACTTTTGCTTTGAGAGTTTGGCTGTCCATAGATATAGGTCGGTGCAACGTAGATATTAAGATTGTCACCAGAGGTTATCTTCAAATATTTTTGCTTTAGTAAAATCACAAATTATTATTACTTGATGGAAGCCTTTATTTTTTTTAAATATAGCATTCCAGAATATGCAATAATAAATTTTAATAAGCATGTTATTCCTGATTATTTTTTAGCTTTTCCCTGATTTGCTACTTCTTCCATTGCTTTCCTAACAGTTTCGGGATCACCCAAGAATTGAAGACTACCACCAGGCACTGGTTTGAAATTCATATCTAAAGTATACATGAATGGTATTCCAGTTGGTAAATTCAGTGTCATAATTTCTGCGTTGCTCATTTGGTCCAAATGTTTTACAATGCCTCGTAGACTGTTTCCATGTGCAGCTAAAATTAGTAGTTAAATAAAAATATGAAGTAGGTACTTCTATTTAATTCGCCATATTGCCATCTTGTATAGATTGTGGTATCTCAAAAACAGCTGAAGATCGAAATAGGGTATGTCACATGGAAACTATTCGGAATTTCAAGTAGAATTCAAAAATCGAACAAAATTTGGGGTATGCCATTTAAAAGTAAAGGTCGGTACCCCGGAATAACTCCAGTGCATCGCATTGCAGCGGAAAATGTCTGGGGAAAAAACTGTTTGGTTTTGAAGGAGGAATAGTTTGAAATTTAAACCACCCCCCACCCCTTCAACCCCCGGGCGCGGGTGGGGGTAAGTTAAGATTTTCAAATGGAACCCCATATTTTTTATTGGCGTATCGTGTTTTCCGACCAAAAATAAACATTTTTTGTCCGAAAATTTCCTTGATAAAACTTGATTTTCGCACGGTTCTGATTTTGTCTTTGGTGATTATTGGTGAAGGATGGGCCCGAATAAAAAAAATTTTCGGACAAAAAATGTTTATTTTTGGTCGCCAATAAAAAATATGGGGTTCCATTTGAAAATCTTAACTTACGCCCACCCGCGGGGGTTGAGGGGTGGTTTAAATTGCAAACTATTCCTCCTTCAAAACCAAACAACTTTTTCCCTAGACATTTTCCGCTGCAATTCGATGCACCGGAGTTATTCCGGGGTACCGACCTTTTTTCAACACCGTGTATAACACTGAAAATCCACAAAATTTGTAAAAGTGAAAAATAAAAAAAAACGTGGTTATGAAAATATTGGGGGAGTTCCATTCTTTTTACCAACACTGTATATAATAAAATTAATTTGAGTGAAATCAACACTAAAAAAGTTTCATGATGATCAATTGATAGACTTGATGACCAATTCAACTGATTTTAACTATAAATATATAATATTTACTAAATATACAGGGTGTTTTTTAATAACATGCTAATATTTAAACATGTTATTCTTGGGTCCATTTTTAGAAAAAAAATTCATATGTCTTAAACGTCTTAACTTTTGAAATACAGGGTGTTAAAGGTTTTCATGTTTATTTAATAATTTTTTAAATGCGTGACAACTAGACTAGGTAGACAACTGTCAATGTTTAATGTTTACAAAACAAAATCTACTTTTTACCTGCTAGATCTTTTTTAATCTTTATTAATACCTAATTTGGCAAAGTGCAATGAATGAATTTAATGTTTTTATGACGAAAACTGTACGTCAAACGACAAAAAGTCAAGAGACGACATTTGCTCAGCAAGGAATGAAAATTTCAAAAATTGTTTTTATTTAAAAAAAAGAAGGGGACACGGAAAATTTTAGATTTTTCCGAATAATTTGGAAGCCCCTGCCTGTATCTATTTTAGCATTATTATTGGGCCCATAATTACGTAACTGTGCCCCAATTTAACCGACTTCGTATCTCTTACCGTTTCCGAAATCCCAATGTTGAAGGCGGAATTTGTAACACCCTGTATAATGATACTTACTTTATCTGATTATATGATTAAAAATTATTACCAATGAGAATTCTCTTGCCAGCTTTAAGCTGTGGAACAATAGTCTCATTCCAGTATGGCAAAGTTCGTTTGATAGTCAGCTCCAATGATTCAAATGTGGGAAATTCGTCTTTTGGCGGACCATCGTTATATATAGGATCATTTATAATAACATCATAATAGGGATTTTCTGGAGTGATGGGAGGCGGTGGCGTATCGAAACTTCTCCTCCAAATACCTACTTGCTCCTCGCCATATTTGGCTACAGTATCAACTTTGTTTAAGCCAGTAAGGCCACCGTAATGCCTCTCGTTGAGTCGCCAAGTTTTATAAGTGGGTATACGTTCTTGACCTAAAACTTGTAAAATGCTATCCAGAGTTTTATTGGCTCTTTTCAAGACTGAAGTGTAAGCGATGTCGAATACGTGTCCAGCGTCTTTTAGGGCTTTCCCTGCATTAAGGGCTTCTTGAAATCCTCTCTCACTGAGGTCTGCATTAAACCAGCCACAAAATAGATTTTTTTGGTTCCACTCTGATTCTCCATGTCGTACCATAATTATTTTATAGGTTTTGCCTTTACATGCGCATTGTTTATTAGCCTAAAACAATGATTATTATATAAGTAATTGTCATAATAAGTTAGTGAAAAGGATAGCGACTAGCAGACCAATGTGTGGAATGCATTTTGCATATAAAGTTCCGCAGGGTACGCCCACCGACCTATATCTATGGATAGCCAAACTCTAAAAGCAAAAGTGGCAAATTTATGGCCTCGCGCATATAAACAAAGCTGATCGTCAAAAATGTTTACACGGCGATACTTCGCCACAAGACCTTCTTTACTGGGAAATAAACCATCTCTGTTTACTCGCTTAAAAGAAGGCCTTGTGGCCCTCTCTGAAAACGTATCGATAGATTTTTAATATCGTTACATCCCTACGACTGATTTCGCTTCTGGACGGTCGTCGTTGGTTGGCAACCAAACCGGCACGGATGCCGACCAGGTTGCCTATATGACGGCGACATTGTGCACAAGATAACCGACGAGCAACCTTTAAAAATATGACCGGTAAACCGTGTGCACCGACCCATTTTTTCACTCATAAAATTTAACTTTTTACAGCGCGCCCCATAAGTTGTACGTATCCATCGTTTTCTGCAACAAAACATCGATAATTAAAATAACATACATACCAATTTAAAACGAATATTTTGCTTACACTTTTTTTCACTTACATTCGAATTTGCGTGTTTCTTGTTTTATAGAGTTTCTAATGAATGCTGTTTTAACTAAATACAACGTATCCAAGGAAGTTGTACCCAAATGGGAAACTTTTTTATTATGCGGTTTATCTTATATCTTCCTAAAAACCTCTGCTGCTTGGCAAGAAACTAAAATGCATTATATTATACAGGGTTCTCAAAAAGCACAAGAATGTAGGAAATGTAGGGGAGAACTACCACCTAAATACAACAACGAAACAACAACTAACTAAACACCTTCACGACTTGACCAATCACAAAAATCATTCCAAAACAGTAATAAATCGAACAACGAAAAAAGTAAGGAACTACATAATCAGGTGTTCAAAATGATTTCCGTTATTCTCTAAGCACAAATAACATCTTCTAACTGCCACATAACAGTTTTTTTAAAATAAAACATGCGATAGAAAATCATTTGTATAATTATGTTCCATATTTTCTGGAAAATAGAAAACCTCTTAAAACACTCTCAAACGATCACATGTGAAAGTGAAACAAATCACGCGTCGCCATCTTAATTTTTTTGTTTCAAACGCCTACTTTCCTGTTACATCCCGAATCAACAGAAGTTTGAAATAATGTTTCTGTATTTTGTTCACTTATTTGTGGTTTATTATTAAATTATTTGTTATTTATTGAACTAGTCCAACGTAAGTAAAAATTTAGAGCTTACTAATGAGATATTATTTATAAAATTAGGAGAAATACAGAACCGTATCCCAAAATTTCCTGATGTTGTTCAAAAAACCCTCGAAACGTCATTAAACCACAACGTGTCATACATCGTTGCATTCGGAAGAAAAAACCTATCAAATTCCAATATCAGAAAAACAGGACCGTATTTAAAAAAATAAAGTTGATAATGTCCCTTCCAAGACGACTCGTCGGATTACAAAACAATTAACGCTGTTAGATAGAGCGGAAAAAGTGGCATTGCAAAGGTGCAATTTACTTTCGAATTCGATCTAAAAAAAAAACAGGAAAACAATAAAACGATTTTTCAGAATTTCGTTTTTTCCCGGATATCTTCGGAACTACTCGGAATTTTAAAACTTTCTAAACGGCATATTATTAGGCACGTAAATGCGCAACTTTACCTCCATTTAACCGACTTCGTATCTCTTACGGTTTCCGAGATCCCTGTACTGGCCCTCCTTATCTTGGACACGTTGTATAATACATGTATAACATTTTGTAATAATGACGTTGACTCAGTTCTCAAGCTTTTTTTTATATTTTTGTCTGCATAAAAATAACTTTATTACATGAATTTTTTACTGTGTAGGACTTATCTAACAGTGTTGTGATTATATTTAAGAGAAATCAATACTGTAACCAAGTAATTTGCAAGTAAAATATAGTTCTTACCGGGGCAGACATTTTCAGGGCGAGCAACTTAAATTTTAGTTTCGGGGAAGATAAAATTCGCGACATACACTGTCATTTCGGACGACAGCTAATGTTAAACTTTACCCGTCAATCAGCTTTAAGGTTACGTAAAGTCACGGGCGTGTCCATTTTTGGGCCTTAACTAACTTTTCCCGGCCGGAATGAGTTTGAATGTTTTATGAATTTTTTTCGGCGAGTGAAATTGTAAGAATTTGTGCGGGGGCCACTGACGGTCACATTGACTCTCAAGCATGCATGAACGCAAATTTGACAATGTGATCTGTCGCTGCTTGAAATTTGGCATGCATGCCGACTGGCGGACACAGTGTGTGGCAAAAAAACGTACCACTTATCATAATTTTGCTACTTTACCAAGGTATAGTGCTTGCAACAACATTCGACTTCATCAAAGAATTATTTCCCAATGTGACCGTCACTAGGCCTTATTAAGCATAGTTCTTATAGATCGCGAAATGCTAATTGCTGAAATAATGCTGGTCAATTTATGAAAAATATTTAGAATTGATTAATCAGTCATCATCAATCCAACATACTCATTTCGTGATTCGTCAACACCCCCATGTTATAGGAGGTATTGGATTTGCATCTACAGTATGTCCACGGATGGGGTTTACAAGAGGACAAAGAGACTAAAAATCGAAAGATACGAAAAAAAGTCACTCTTAATAAACGTTTTTGCTTGTCGAGAAAATACGATTCATCATAAGAAACTTCAATTTTTTTATACAGGGTGGGTAAAAACTGCAAAAATGTTATTTTGCGAGTAACATACTTTATTTTGAAAGATACGAAAAAAGTCACTCTTAATAAACGTTTTTGCTTGTCGAGAAAATACGATTCATCATAAGAAACTTCAATTTTTTTATACAGGGTGGGTAAAAACTGCAAAAATGTTATTTTGCGAGTAACATACTTTATTTTGAAAGATACGAAAAAAGTCACTCTTAATAAACGTTTTTAATTGAATAATGAATAAGTGTCAATGTCTTTATTTAATGAAGTACCTAATTATAATAATAATAATAATACGAACATTTTTATTAATATGAAAAGAATGATAACGATTTCATAATTCAAAAACTCCACCCCCATACTCGACACATTTTTCTAATTGCTTTCTCAACTAAGTGAAAGAATTTCTGATTTCTTCCTGAGATATCGATTGGACAGCCTGGATAATTCTGCTCTTCAGCACTTCAATATCATTTGGTATTGCGGTTGCAAAAACAATTTGTTTTAAACGGCCCCATAAAAACATATCGGCCAAGGTTAAGTCGGGACTTCTTGGGGGCCACAAAACTGGGCCATTCCTGCCAATCCACCTTGGACCACATCTGCGGTCAAGCAATTCTCTAACCTCACGAGCGAAATAGGCTGGACAATCTTGCTGAAATTACTTTATTATTATTATAATTACTTCATTAAATAAAGACATTGATAAGTATCACCTATTCATTATTCAAGTAAAAACGTTTATTAAGAGTGACTTTTTTCCGTATCTTTCGAAATAAAGTATGTTTACTCTTAAGCAAAATAACATTTTTGCAGTTTTTACCCACCCTGTATAAAAAAATTGAAGTTTCTTATGATGAATCGTATTTTTTAGACAAGCAAAAACGTTTATTAAGAGTGACTTTTTTTCGTATCTTTCAATTTTTAGTCCATTTGTCCTCTTGTAAACCCTATCCGTGGACATACTGTATATGAACCACCTAATAGTTTTTTTTTTCAAAATGTTATTAAAAACTTTAGAGACTTTTTATTATTCAAGATATCTTGTGTATCAACTAATCCTGGAAACATTCATCCCAGAACAACAAAGGTATCTTTTGGTCATGATAGAATAAACACAAGGTAAGCCGATCCAAATTGGTCCGGCGCGCGCAGTGACGTCAACTGGGGATCATATTCTTATGGAGATTGCCGTTGGTGTTATTGTTTTTAATTTTGTTTTAAAGGCATTAAAAGGTTTATTCATTTGATAGTAAGTAGTGATGGTATTTTATAAAAATATAACACAGATTACAGCTAAAATACACTAAAATAAGAAAAAATACCGGAACTGGATTGCAGAAGCTGCTCGCCTCTCCTTGGCGCCTGTGGCGGCTTAGTAGCCACGCCTCCTTGCGCGATATAATACCTTCTGTTTATTGTATCATGCCTTTTGGTGCAAGTTTAATAAACTTTGTTATGATATTAATTTGAATAGATGGTAGCGCTCGCAAAATTTAACAAATAATCCAGTTATTAAAACCCGTCCCTGTCCTGCTCCTTTCTCCTATAATTGATGTTAAGTGCAAGTACTGTAATTAAGTACTTTTCAAAATTACCAATAATGAGAGTAATTGTAATGAAGGACACTGTGCAAAAAGCAATTATTGTTTTTAAGTCGTTTTCAATGTACAATGTCTTCCTTCGCCTCCTTCCAAAATTTCAAGACTTTTTCGATGTTTTTGCAGCAAATGTTGTGAGCTTACCTTAACGACAAAAAGGACCGTACTTCGCCCTTAATAAATATGCACGGCAATAATTTGGCACATCAAGACCTTCTTTACTGGTGAATAAACAATCTTTTTTCGGAAAGTATATGCAAGGGTTATCAGAAAATGTGTTTCCCGTGACTTTGGGGTCACGCAGATGCTGTAAATTCATTTTCAGACATGGCTCGATATAATTTTGAATTTATTGAGAATTTCCTATCCAAAAACGGTACCGCGCCTCTCAGCAACGCTCTACGGCATTTCATCAGATATAAAAGTTGTAGAGGGGGACCTAAACTCCACGAAAAACCAAATTACTGATATTCCACTTCACGGACCCCCTATTGTCACCTTCTCTCTAACTACTATGACTGATTTCGGTTCAGGAGGGTCGTCGCTGAGAGGGTTGCCTATATGACGGCGAAAACATTATGCGCATTAAATTTAACTTTTTACTGCGCACCCCATAAGTTGTACGTATCCATAGTTATAGGTAGATGGTGGTACCCGACCTGGGATATTTCTAGTTTTTTAAAATGATCTAAGAAATGTAGTTTTGACCACTATTATATTTCCAGAATCAGTGGCAGTCTGCAGATCCCCAGGCATGGTATAACACACCGCAACAACAGCCTTTTAAACAGGAAGTCGGCCAGCCTCAGCACTATTGGCAACAGCCTCAACAACCTCAGCCTCAATATCCTGCTTCTAGCCAGACACCAAATGCCAATAGTACCGCCCAATATCATCAATACCAGCAGGAACAAGCTGGATATTATCCGAGTAGTGCAGATCAGCAGGTTATTATATTTAATAAAATTTGAGAGCTCTGAACGTTATCTATCCGTAATAATTTACAAATGTCGGTTTTGGAAGCATGTTTAGCGGCGCTCACAAAAAGTTTTTAATAGAATATTTTTCTTGTTAGGCCTATGAAAATGTGCAATACAACCAGCAATACAGCCAAAACAATGTCCACTCTAGTCAACCTGCCGTTCAACCATCGACAACTGAAGCCGATGCGTGGGGAAATTGGGGTTGGGACGAAGAAGATAATTCTAATGCTCAGCCTGTAGTATCTCAACAGCCAGCTTCTGCTCCTTTAAATCAACCTATAGGTAAGTTTAAACCTATTGAAGTTATTTTTGCCTCGGATCACACAACTGAAAATAAAAATATAAAAATTGTCATTTAAACCAGCCAACCAATGAGACGCCTTATACAGGGTGTTATGGAAATGACGTATTATATTTAAACCGGCAAATCCTGAGATGAAAATAAATTGAAAAAAAAATAACCATAAATGCGCTTTGAATTATTAACACTTTATATACACTTTATATGAAATCTTAAAATTTACATGGCCGCTACTGACGATGGTCGGTGTTGTCATATCTACACGGCAAACTCTTTAGAAAACAAATTATAATTTTAACAATTTTTCATTCTATCATTTATGAACAAATATGATTCCAGAAAACCGACGGCAAAAGATGTTTTGCAAATAGTGGTAATATTACACAAAAATTTTAAATTCGTCATAAGCACAGGAAGGTATAGGTCAAACGTCACTGACCTTTCTATTATTTTTCAAACTCTTTAAGAAAAATGCAATTTTATTTAAAACCCGTTCTTTCTTACCTTTACTTATTTAAATACAATTATTAGTTTCATTGGTTTCACAGAAACCACACAGAATCCAAGTTTTAGGAAAAAACCTCTCACATAACCTCACAAATAGCAGCCATTCACATCGAAAGAATACACGGGAAATCTGTTATAATTTTGGTCCTTTTTTCTCTCTTAGATTTATTTATTTAACTAATTTAAAAACACACACTTTAAATACAATTCTTTCAATTTAAGAATGACATTTTATCTACGAACGAACGAAATGGTACGTGCAAATCTCGGAATAGAGATGGGCAATATTTGACAGTTTGATATTTCACGGTCACGGTAATTGAATCCTAATAATAGGCGTTACAGGACGGACTAAGATCGCTTAAATGCGTTTCTTATGGTGATAAACGAGATTCTTCCTTGAATTGAATAAAATGATCATCAATTAAGGTAAGGGATAAAATACTGCGACTGTACTTGAGAAACTCAAAAAATTAAATTAGCTCAGCTCTACTCCAAATGACAAGTCCGACGAGGATTTAATTTTCTTTCTCACACTGTCATCTCTCCGTGTCTTTCACACAATCCACTGGGCGCCGGGGCAACGTAAGTCTAGGCGTACAAGCGTGCGTCTTGCGAGTGTCAGTATTAGAAGATACGCGTTAGAATACGGTCGGTTCTGTTGCTTACCATTTACACTCTCGGCTATCCGCTTTGTTTTCAGAAGGTACGCGTATAATAATTGTTTTGTAATGAATTTCGGGCTACGCGTTCAAACTTTGTATATAATTTTACATTGTTTTTATTGACGAACCTAAAACGAGTAGTTTGTTTTGGACGTTTGACTTGATGGAATGTTTCGAGCATAAAGTGTTTCCAGGAGTGTTCCCATGAAAAAGAAAAAAAAACTGAGTGATTTCAGATTTGCATTAAGTTTGGCAACATTCCACGTAATACCTGTTTTCTGACATGCCACCACAGGGTGACGCATTACAGTGACGCAGGATACGCTGTGGGTTCATGGGGCTGGACCCCACTTTTAAAACGATCGATTTAAAAAAAAATATGTAGCGCTTCTCTAGGACACCCAAGGAGTCACCCATTTAAATATAATACGTCATTTCCATAACACCCTGTATATTGATAATATACTTGTTGACAATGTGGTACATCACAGGTTTTATTTTCAGGTGATAGTTTTTCCCCTGATGAGTCTTGGAATTGGTCATTAGACCCTCGACCACCTAACCAAACGGAAAATGTCGCTCAAGGAGAGCATAACTTGAGCAATCCGTTTCCGAAAGTTGGAGATCTTAAAAAGTTCCAGCAGCCGCTCGACAGTCATGGCGATGCCGGTAAAACTAATCGCAGCAAATTAGAAACTCCCCAATGGTCAACCGAGTCTCAGCCTTCAGTAGAATCGTCGGACGATGTACTACCCACGTCCGAAAGTGATAAAAGTCATATAGTGTCGAGATCGTCCACCATCAGCCACTCGCCTATTTCCGGGTTGGAATCGTCGCCGCTAGCACACGCTTCCGGTAGTTATAGCAATTCAAAAGCTTTAGGAAATAATCAGTATCACGTAGAGAATAAGGAGTTTGTTAAACAAGAAGTTGCGGAAACTAGACCTGTAAGGGTGAACCCTACACCTCCGCTACCTATAAATATGCAGACGCCACCGTTGTTTCCGCCGTCGCAAGGTAATTGGCTACAGTTTTCCGTCTTTCCAGTATCTCTCGACTTGTTGCTATTTATAAGTTAATATTTTTTTGTTGGTACTACCCCCAAACACTTCGCAATTTGTAATTTATGTTACGCAGAAGCTCTCCCCTGAGGACGACCTTCTAGATTCAAGAGGTTGGCGTAGAACTATTAATTGATCTTCCAAGTGTGTTTTATTAGACTAGAATCCAGTGGCTGCTCGTGATATATTTTTTAGGGGTGGCTAGAAGTGTTGGGACCAGGCCCAAACGATCTGAATTGTTTTGTCCCTAAAAACATTAAAGAATTATACACTAATTTTCCCCAGCCAGACTATATGCGTTTCCCGCGTTTCACCAGACCACGTGGCGGATTCGCACATGTTAGAAACACATATACTATATATATAAACAGTATATTGGTAATACCATCTGCAATTATGTCCCCGCTATGGGCATCGAAGGGGGCGTTGTGAGTTTGCGCAGTTCGGAAATTTCCTTGTGAAAGTAAACATTCGACAGGGTAAGGTAAATTTCACTGGTTAGTTAGGAAAAATATTGCAATCAAAATTTCGATTAGTTCGAATTAAGACAGCGTTCCATGCATACGATTTCTGACGATATGATGATCCGACGGTGCCTATTTTGGGAATTATTATCATCTACTAATGCACCAAATTAAAAATACATTAATTTTAAGGTTAGATAGTGACCACATATATATTGTATACGAGTGACACTCTCTTCTTTTTTTACAAGTTTCTTAGTGAAATTCGGCTCCAAAGATCGGATAATGTGATAAACTAAAAAATATTTTTATATATACAGGGTGCCCCAAGTAAAGTGGCCTATTAGAAGTATCTCGAGAACTAAATGAGATTTTATTTTGAAAATTTGGCTGTGGCTATAAGAGATGGTTTTCTACGTTTCTAAAATATTTTGGATGATGCGGTGTTGCCGGATCATACCGAAAGTGGTAGCAACTTCGGAATTTTAAATGAATTACCCTATATATTATAATTTTGTTGGAATCTAGGTAAAAATCTAGAACAGTTTTCTGTATAATATCATATACCTATCTTTAAGACTTTTTGAATTATAAATAATTTTGTGATTTTTTAACCCCGTATCGTTACCTGAAAAGAAAATCGTATCTTTTTAGCGGTTACAGCTAGAAAGCTGAAAATTTTACAGTAGTTTCACAAGACCATCGCAATTTTATAATTTTGAACAGTATTGAATTCGTTTTATACAGGGCGTCTCCATAACAATATTTCTGAGGCAGATGAATTATTGCAAAAATCTTATTTTTTTTAAATGGGACACCCTGTATTTGATATGTTTTGCTAATAGAGGACCAAATTTTCTATCTAATGATATTATGTGTTCCTATACCTATCTTCACTATTTTCGGACTTATAGCGAAATTTATAAATTATCTTATAAAAATATATTTTTTGGTAGTTGGCTGTGGATTAATGTTATAAAGTTGTGTCATTTTCTAGTTATGCCAATATTAATAAAATTGTTTTTCTACTACTCACTTGAAGAGAAGAATGCATATGTGTGTTATATTTTTGACACTCATAAAAACTTGGTTAAATATGCTATTGTTTTTTGAATGAACGCGCTAACTCAAATACAAAAAAGTTGCAGGCTCTTAAAAGTGGGACAAACTAAGTTGATAACCCTGTACCTACATACCTGAAATACTTTATATCTGGTATTGATCCACGACTTTTGCAAAAAAGCACCATGCAGTTGTGTCCTTCCATCTTAAATAAAACAAGTCACTAACCTACCAAACAGCGAATCGTATCACCACAAATTAAAAATTCGTTTACAAAAATTGTTGTTAGGTAATGAAAGTTTATAAGCACTAATATACCGACAACAATGTGGATGCATCACTTTTTATTCTGTCAAGAACCAAAGATTGCGACGAATAACAACATACAAATAATAAATCGATAAAATTTCCACCCTACTGCGCAAACTCGATACGCCCGCTCCAAATACTGTTTATATATATATATGTGGTTAGAAATCACACTCCTTGATCAGAGGCTAGCCTCCATTAGACGTTGCCAGATTGTACTTTGAAACTGATATTTTGCTTTTGTCTGCGCATTCCAATTCTTGGTGCTAGACATTAATATGGCGATACAAACATAGACATAATGGACACAACAGACAAAAGCCTCATGCACTGTTGTCGGATTGCAATGAAAAGATTAAATAGTAGCAAATGAGGGATTAGTATTAAAAATCAGTTTAAAAAATATTTGCTGTAAATTAAAAGATATTATTTTAGTAATACACCAAGAAAATGTTGTGAGGAGGCTTGCCCTCTTCGAGGAGCCACCACTGCCAGAATCACTATCTCCTAAATGGTTAAATGGGTTTAAAGGTTATTTTTTGAAAACTTACTGATGGTCGACATGTGACGTAAACAACTGTTATATTGTGTTCTTTTGGTTAAACGAAGATGTGTCTAAATAAGTCCCATAAAAATAGAAACTAAATTAAGTCAGTGTGCTTCATGTTTAAAAATTATACATTAAAACTATTAAAACATAAAAAGACAAATAAAAACAGAGAATGTAGACAACTGTAGCCGCCAATGTGTAGCTAAATACTGGGGCCAGTGAAAAGTTTATCAAAATCCATTAACCGGATCAAATGTACATGTCACAAAAAGTACTGAAAATTATAGTGAATCGTTTCGTATCTCCTTCAGTATACATTCTCTTTTATTTTTCAGGCAGTTCAGATGATCCTAAGAATATTTACAAGCGAACCGGAGGGCTCTCGCATAAATCCTCCAGCAAATTTCGAGCGCCTAGTGTCACTCCGCCTGATCCCAGACAGCCGCTGCTTCCCTCAAGTTTTAACAGCCAGTCCGTCAATTTGGAAACGTTACCCGATAACTCGGAACATCCTGACCATCCCCATGTGCCCGGTTCGCTGAAGACCAGCGTCAAAAGTCACCAGCCGTGGCCGCAAACTGAGAATAATGAAGCGCCCATTAATGACAGGAATCAGTACTTGGAGACGGGTCAGTTGTCTGACGTCAATTTGACGGATGGAGGCGAAGGTAAAACTTGACGAATTTTTTTTCAGGAAAGCAAGATATTTGTTCTGTAGTACTTTTTAACGGTTTTTTTCTTAATGCGGTAGAATCATATTATGTCAAATGTCTTCCAATTTTGACGCCTTAAAGGCAGTGATATCTATTCTCCGGTTACAAGATGATATCGGTTATGTCATGTAGTGGGCCTTGTATTGTATTTAACAGGAATATTTTTAATTAATATACCTACTTTATAACTTTCGATGCGCCTTAGTCGATGGCCATATACCGCCCCTCGCACATAGCCTTGTACCATAGCATCGCACAGCCTCGCTTGAGCTTCTCACAGTAGTCCCTCGACATCGAGATATAATCATGGACTGTGCGTTGTTATCTTCTTCCGATGAAGAAGATATTGTTTTACACTATAATATAACAAACTGGTATTTATATGCTTAAACAAAAATTAAAATTACCAGTTCATCCCATTAACGTAAAGTGAAGATTCAATGGAGAATTTTATCACCTTTATAATGATCTAAGGAAATATTCCCAACGCCTTTTTGAACATATGGGAATACATATAGATACATTTGATTATATCGTACTTGGATTTTTATGTAGGACAACACTATTTAAAATAACAATTAAAATGTTAAAAATTATTTCAGTATACCTTATTTTTTTCTAATTAATTAATTACAGACAAACCCAACTCTGTTTAAACATATTTTTTAATGTGACATCCTGTATATTAACTTATTTTCCAACTTCACCTCAAATTCTGAACATATACCACGTTGTTATATTAGCGTCTAAAATAATATCTTCTTCATCGGAAGAAGATGACAACGCACTGTCCATGTTTATATCTCGATGTCTAACCAAGCTAGGCTTGGTGCGCCGTTGTGGACACTACTGTGCGGTGTTATGGTGCTAGGCTATGAGCGAGGGCGCTGTGCGGTTCTCCGTTGTGGCCATACACTGCATTGTCCTAGGTGAGCGGCAAAGCGCGTTCGGCGCGTCAGGCGTGACCGGCGCGACCGAAGCTGCCATAGCGGTAAATGCGACCAGAGCGTCCTACGTGCAAACTCATGGCGCCGCCTCGCCTGTGCCACGGTGCCTTGTTTCGTGTTCAATTCTCAAGATGTGGACGAAGAAGCGCACAATTCTTTTAACTGAGAGCACGTATTACAAAAGAATTCTAAAATGGCGTAAAAAAAGGCTAAACAAAAGACGCAAGACGAATACTATATTTTTGGAAAGATCTAAATACGGGGAATTTCACCATTTGTATGAAAAACTGAGGTCTTGTCCAGCTTTATTTCGCAGTTATAGCAGAGTGTTACCCGAAACCTTTGACTATATTTTGAAAGCAATCACCCCTGAAATAAAATATACAGAAACCAATTTTCAACGCCCGATTTCAGTTCCAGAAAGGTTAATGGAACATGGTTATTTTTTACACAACTAATTAATAACTCATAAAATACGTCAGACATGATGTGGCTGGAGCAGCAGACTACAGCGGCAGAGGCGGAAATATCAAATATTTTGACCGGCAGTGCCGCTTCAAGAACGCTTGTAACCGCGCGTGCCGTGCGGTAGTTGCTACGCAGGACATACCATATATTCTCATTGTTTTGATATAACCGCGTCGGCCGGGTCGGTCGCGCCGGACGCGCTTTGCCGCTCACCTAGGACAATGCGTTAGACATTCCATCAGTGCTGCCAGAGCTACCGCTTTTACGGTAGATCTACCGCTTTGAGAGTCGTAAAAAATGAAAATACGGTAGTCTACCGCTTTTTGAGAGTCGTAAAAATGAGAAGTAGAAGCAAAACGACTGAAATTAAAATTGAATTTAGTAGGTTTTCCCTTTTAAAATTATCATTAGAATAATTTTTTTTTCTTTTAGTAACTTGCTAAACAAAGTTCTTTATGTGTACCGCCTACCGTTTTCTATTTGTGTTTAATTTTACCTTTTTTCTTAGTATTTTGTTTAAAAAAATCTATTTTATGTGGTACCGTGCACCGTCTACCGTAATCTACCGTTTTTTAAATGTCGAATCTACCGTTTTTGTCATTTTCGATCTGGCAGCACTGCATTCCATAGTTCGATGAGCCGTCCGCCTAATTCTTGTAAGTTTTGGAGATTATCGTTCTTGATTTTGTAACGGCCTACCAATAAATTCCCGAATATATTCAATAGGATTCAGGTAGAGGCTTGACTAAAAAAATCTAGGCACATTTAAGAAAAATTGTATATTACATGAAGTAACAAAGATAAACAAATGAATTATGAAAGAAATTGTAAAGGAAACGTGAGACTTTTATTTGGCTCTATATGCAATAACATGCAATGCCTAGTATACTCGACAGGGTGTTTTGAATTTTCGTAAAAAAACACGACATTTTTATAACGGTATAATAAATATTAAAGTAACTTTTTTAACCAAAACAATAAATGGCTAAAAAAATCAATTAAAACGACCAATAAATTTCGAAAATACATAATATGAAAGTTGAGGCAAATTTTTGGTTCTGCGTTGAATAAGTTGCGCAGTGTATAAAAACATACTCATAGACAGATACTGATTTTGTCGGTTTGTCCATTATGTTGCCATTTATTATTTATTACTTAATGTAGCAAGAATTCCTCGGGTGTACTAGAACACATTTTGTTTCCGTTTAAAAATGTGTGTAGAACCCCTAAAAATGAGACCACATGCGGCGTGTCCCATGGCTAACACTTCCAGGTGTCAAATTTGAAGTTATACCGAAAAATAAAGTGCTGACCTATTAGACTACACAAAACAGTGCATAATTACACTAAAGCACATGGGTTTTGCGAGCACGCGATTCGTCTTATATCAGTATCAGCTCTGTTAAAACTGTCATAATCTCAAATGTTGACCAACCAAATTGTACTTAGTTTAAAAAATATAACGTGACCAAAGATCTTACAAACTCCAGATAGAATTGTTTACATTTGAAGTGGACGTAAGGATTGTAAACGTGCACTCCCCACCTTGCTGTTATACTTGCAGCATAGCCAGATTGTCCTATTTATCGCTAAGGTATCTGCAAAATCCCAATTAAAAATTTGTTAATTTGACAATTGCAACTGGTTTAAGGTTAATCCGCAATTGTTTTTAAAATAAATTTATTTCCCAATAGTTTTAATATAAATTGTGAATAGGCCTTGAGAGATTTAGAAAAAAAAATATTATTATTATACATAAAAGTTTGAAATAAACCGACTGTACTCTGACAACATCAAGTTAAAAGTTACTACGCTCGATGGCAAACGATCAAACTTTATCAATGTATCGGATTATAGTAAATAATACACTGTTGCTGCTCGCTGCTAACCGCTTTTAAGGGAGTGTTTATATACTTGGTTGTTTTTATTTTTTTTTTGTGAGTATTGGTGAAAAATCGTCATTACATGAATGCACCATCATTGTTTATAATAAAGAATGGTGCATTCATGTATAGTTTGTAAAAGAGTGGATCATTTAAGCAAGGATTTATCTTTTCTTCGGTAAGTATGGTTATGTTTAATATGATTGTATTGATATGATTTCTGACTAACCATTGACGTTTAAAAGGTTATGGACCGGTCCGTGGTGCTAGTCCGGGCAAAAAGCAGTCGAGTTGGTTTATTTCTTAATATAAATCTTGCATTTACAAGATGGTTGAGTCTTGTGCGGCCATAAAATACTTCACTAGAAGATGCAATGGTGTTAAATTAAAATTTCACAGGTTAGTAAATATATTTAGAAATTTGATTTTGAGTTTGCATCACTATGAAAATTCGGTTTGTTTAAGAATGTACCAAATGTTTATCCACTTCGTTAGGATACTAAAGGGCCGTAGCCTACGGCAAATTTGGATACATGCCCTTAGAAGGAATAATTATAGTCCAGGTGATACAACAGTTATTTGTGAGAAACACTTCACAAAAGAAGATTATGTAGGTAATGTACATGGGAATAAAATACTGAAGAAAGGAACAGTCCCGTCAAAATATTTTACATCTTTATTTTTCTATATTTAAACAACGTTTGCAGTGTAACAAGTACGTGAAGACAGGTTTTATATAATTTATTTATTTATTTTTATATATTTGATCTAACTTGTTTAGGTACATATTATTTTAATTTACTTATTTAATTAATCACTTTAGTGTACAATATGCCTTAGTGGCCTTAAACCAGTTGTAATTGTCAAATTTACAAATTTTTAATTGGGATTTTGCAAGATGTCTTAGTGATAAATATGACAATCTGGCTAGAAATATACACTTTTATATCTGGAGAGTATCATCCAGTAATGAATACACCAAAAATATTGATGCTAAGCATAAATAGTTAAATCCATCCTTGGATACACTGTATATAAAAACTATTTCTGTCTTTTTATAAATATCCAATATTCGAAACTACGCTTTTTGAATAGATAATATAGTTAAACGTAAAGAATCTCAAAGTAAATTATACGCCCTTGTTGGGCTTTTTGCCCAGACTAGCTCCGCTCCAAAAGGATGAAGACCGCTCCATAACCTTTTAAACGTTATTGGATTTAACCTTGTAAGATCTTTGATTTAACCAGACTTCAACATTGTTGCCATTAGCGAGACCAACATGTTTTGTCACTCTTCCACCCATTACTGATTTTCAATAACATTTCAAACAATCACAAACTCACTTTTCAACAGATTTATGAATGGAGTGTTGGCCCTGTGAAACTAACGTGACCTATCACGAGTTCATTATTTGCTTAAGCTTCATTGGTATTTCCCGATCGTGCTGTCCTGATTATCATACGAGTGAAGCTATCGAAGTAGTTCATCATAAAGCCTAATTTCTTTTTATAGTATTAGACCTGACAAATGACACTTTACCTCCTCCTGGGTTACAAAGGATGATCCCAGGTCAGCTAGAACAGAATGAGGTGGGCGGGGGAGGAATGGACGAGCCGCTGCCTGGTTTCAGCAGAATGGTTTTGGGGCAGAATGAGAGTGGACCAAATATATCAAATGAGAGTAAGTAACAGATATATGTAAAAAATTAAAAGAAAAATCAAACAAATGTCTACAATTATAAAGAATAGCTGAAGCTCTCTTGTCTTTGTTGAAACGAAACTGATTATAGTTCAAGTTCAAACAACGTGATTTTCAAACTAAGAAATGAGAAAAGTTCCTAGATTTACTATGCAGTTCTCTTTCCATATTCGACATCAGTCAATTCTTCTTGTTCACGTGCCATCTCCGCGATGAAGGTTGGCAATCATCATGGCTATTCTAATTTTGGAGTCGGCTGCGCTGAACAGTTCATTTGATGTGCATCCATACCATTCTCTCAGGTTGCGCAGCCATGAAATTCTTCTCCTTCCCACATTTCTCTTTCCTTGGATATTTCTATTGCGATTTTCAAAATATTTTCGTAGAAACTAAGCTCTTAAAGATAAAATGTTTGTCCATACCGATGGGACATTAGACACTCCCGGTTCCCAGCACTGGTTCTTATAGGTTATTCACACAAAATTTGTATAACTAAATAAACAATATTTAACACTATCTACAGAAAAGAACACAAATTTGTACTAATAGTTCTTATAAACTGATTTAAAAGATTAAATCACAATAATCAGCATTACTTTCCTTTAGATCAGAACCTGTTTGATTTAAGTGGTCCCCCGGAAGGTTTGCATCGTATGGTTCCGGGAGAATCGAGCTCACCGGAAACCTCTTTACATCAACAAAACATTGAAGAAAACGATTCAGAGTTGGAGTTAAATCAGCTGACTCAACATCCAAGTACGCAGCCGCCAAGATCTGCCACCATCGGCGCGGATACGCCACCTATTGTACAGAACCAACCAGTGTTGCCATCTCCGTCTCAGTCGACGACTAATCGTTCAGAAACTATCGGTGGTGATTTAACTTTGGGTAAGTTACATTATAGTGTCATAATATACAGGGTGTTATGGAAATTACTTATTTAAACCGGCAAGTCCTGAGATGAAAAGAAATTGAAGAAAAATAACCATATTAAGCGAAATATACACTTTATATGAAATCTCATCTCATACGTGCCCGCTCCTGAGGACCTTCGCAAACAATAGTTTATTGAGGCAGTCTCGAGGTTCAAAAGAGGTTAGCGCATTATAGGCGATGTTGTCATTTTGCAACACAGAATTCCAAACGCACGTGTTCAGTTTTTTACAACAATACGTCTTTGACGCGCGTTATCACTTCTTTTTCAAACCTTTTTAGAAAAAATAACTACAATTTTGAGGTACTTACTCTCTTACCTTCGATCTTATTTTAAAATAATTCGTTTTATAATTAAATTCCATATAAAAATAAAACACAAAAAATATGTTTTTCAACAGAACCAACAGTAGATAATATCACACAAATTTGAAATCGCATTACAAGATTTATTATTATGAATTATTTCACAACAGAACGAACAAACCCTAACAAAACCTTTAAAATTCGTATATGTGGAACCCTCGACAGCGTCATTCCACGCCCGAGTCTCGAAACATACTGAAGCAACGATTGTGGCGTGCGGCCGGTATCCAAGCAAGGGCGAGACACGCAGTGTGATCTGACATCACTGTTAGTATACTCTAGTGACCCACATTGTTGCTAAGTGAATCCAGATGGAACGGCGCGACAGTATATGCGATGACATTTAATAAATGTTTTATATTTTTTTACATTTTGTGTTGCTTCATTGGCACTATTAATTATTTCGTCTGAACTGCACCGAAATGAGTTTTCTTCGGAATCGAAATTATTTCGTTCAATTTTTGATGTTTTGCAATATTTAATTTGACATTAAGGTTAAAATGCTGCGCGGGCTGCGCCCAAGTAACGAACGACGCGGGTGTTATTTTCATGATATTATTTCGCCTAGTTCTTTACATTGAAGCATTCATAGAGAAGTGAAAAAGTAACACGTTACGATTTATTTATGCTGAATTACTTTTTTTACTTCTTGCTTGCTTGCGCCTCGATAGGCTATCTTTACTGTCGCCCGGGAATGTCCAGCTTCTCCTTCTAGGTATATAATGTACTATTTTATAAATATCGCCGAAAACTAAATTTCTCATCTCTGAAAGTGCCATCAGAGGTCGTAGTTCTTACGGTATATCGTCGATAGTCCATGAAAAATCTACAGTATATACTTATATTTAATCTGTGCAGCGCATCCGAATCACCCTTTTTCTCTGTGTAAGGCATTCCTATTGGTCGCAGTCAGCAGAACCCATCGATTTCTAAGCGATTAGTAATCATCTGCAGAATCCACTAAAAAAATCGATTTCAAGAGTCGATGACAAATCGCACGACATTTTTTCCATCGAATTTAAAAAGCGATTTGTGATTTGACATCGATTTATGTCAGTTTTGATTGTCAGGTTAAGGAGTAAATTTATAAAAAATGACGAAAGAAATGAATTATAATTATAAAAACATATTCTATACGAGCTCCGCTAGTGAAGAGGAGCATTAAAAATAAAATTATCCATTTCGCACAGAAAAAAATGTTAATCCTAATCAAACAAAAAAATTGATAACAAAATGCATTCAGCAGAAGTACAGATTGATGCGCATCGTGACGTCACCGATTAAAAATCGCTTATAAATCGATTGACTCTGCTAAATGCGGCCATTATTTTCGAGTTTCATTGAAATCATTTTGATTTTGATTTTATTACTAAATAATTTTTTAAAGGTGGAGATAAAATGGAAACGACGCATGTTAGAGGTGCTAGCATTTCATCTAGTGAAAGTAGGCCTAATAGAGGTTCAAAGTCTAAGGAACAAGTAGACCAGCAGGAAAATAGGAGAGAAGCTGTTGAAGGTATGTTTTCCCCCTTGCTCGCTCGCGTGAGCGGTTCCTCGATGTGTAGAACGATATTTTTTATTATTGCTACTTACAAAATACATAAAGTACCTTTTTCTATTTGGGTTTCATAATGGCTACATTATGAAATGCAAAAAAATTGAATAACCTGCCACTTTATGAAACTGAAATTTTATTTTTTTTATGTTGTCAGCAAGTAGGGTTCGAATTTTAGGCTTACTTCGATTTCGTTGAAATTAGTTTTCTAGGCATTATGGATTCGACAAAATTTTTTTATAGAAAACTTTTAAATACTAACCTTTAACCTTGCAAAATAGATAACTTTTTTAGATATTTATCTAAAATACCTATACTCGGAAATATATAACATTCTGACGGTGTCCGTAAACTAATTTCTAGTCACAACTATAAAACAACATAACCTTAAAATAATAGAAATATCTTCGATTTATGCTCTATTTCTAAAGTTTTATTCAATAAAGTACTATTTTTATTTTTAATTCAATATAATATTATACATATTACCTTATATATACATATTTATAGTTACTGTAGACATTTCCTGGGCATTAATTGTTATTCCTGTCAGATTCTGTGACGACACAATATTTTGTTCAATATTTTGAACTTTGTCTGCTCGCACCATAAATCAAAGTTTTGCATATTCTTTTTAAAGTTTTCTAGATTATTTTCTACAATTTCTCGTATTTCTGACTGAGTACAACTTTCTTCCTGACTCATTTTTATTAACTTTAATAATATATTCATTTTTAATTATGACGGATGGGAAGAAGCTTTGTTGTGTTCAATTGTTTCTATCATGGCATATTTGATACTTGTAACAGTTTATTAAATTGTAAAAGTATTGCCAACCCAAAAAGAAAATATTAATTCAAATGGAAAAAAATCTACTATATTTTTAAAAGTTTTTCAGACTTTAAAGACCCAAATAGAAAAAGTATTATAAAATACACGGTTCATAAGACAATTAGAACACTTGTACTTTAGAAAAATTAAGCGCGTGCTCTAAGATAATGTCTTATGAAACTTGTATCTTAATATACTATTATTTCGATGCAAAGGAAACAAAAATATTGTGTTAAGAGGTAAAGAAACTGAAAATCTGCTACATTTTTTTCTGATCTGGTTCGAGTACCAAGCTGAACCACATACGGATGGGCGACAATGGTTCGTCGTGTATTTCTTCTATTCGTCGCTCTAGGTGGAATTAAAAAACATTTAATCCCTAAGGGATAAACATTTAATTTTTCACAAGTAAATTTGTTGACCGTTAAATGAAAATTAATTTTTTTAAATTATTTTAGAACTCAATTTTCCCTTAAGTGCATAAAATGGTATATAAACCACGTGACGTAAAGTGTCTTTTTATTCCCTAGGTTTATAAAGCACTATTAAAATGGTTCGACATTAATTAATTTTCTCTTTTTATTTTTTGTTGTTTTTATCCCGGGATTTGAGGCATAATCCCGTGATTTTTGAGATTGATTTTTCCTCGAGATTCCGGGATTTCGGTAACCCCGGGATTGACACCCCTAAGGGCCAATTTTATAGTCTTAAGTCTTGGATTTAAATTAATACTTAAACGGAACAATAATCAGGGGATTAACTTACAGGTAAATTATGACAATTTTATAATAGAGGGTTATTACTAGGAGGATTATAACTAAATGTATTATATATACTCACCGGTTTGTTGGACTCTCTAAAACATGATTTAGGAGGTCTAACAATTGTTCCACAGAATTTTTTGAAAACCTGAACCTTTGTAAAAACTGAAAATCGGTTAAGGTGTGCATGTAATTGGGGCGTATCCGAAATATTCTGTCCCGCCTAGGCTGCTCAATAATATTTACAAAATCATGTGCGACGTTAGTTAATAACTCATCAAAAATTTAAAAAATATCCATTAGTAAAATAATTGGTGCAGCCAGAAACAATAAAAAACAAACTCATTATTTATAATTTGTTGTTGTTATAATACTGCGTCCTGTGTCTTAAATCGTATTATTGAGTTTAAGCGGTACTCTATCTACCGATTAACTTATTACCAGGATGGTTGCTCTTAAGTCGAGCCTCGCTGTCAATCCAAGTTTATAAAATCACCGTTTTCAATAATCTGAGATTTAAACTGTACATTGCGATTTAAACCCACTTTATGAAATTGGCCCTTAGGGTTATAATACTATGTTCTGCGTCTTAAATCGTATTATTGAGTTTAAGCGGTACTCTTTCTACCGATTAACTTATTACCAGGATGGTTGCTCTTAAGTCGAGCCTCGCTCTCAATCCTAGTTTATAAAATCACAGTTTACAATAATCTGAGCGATTTAAACCCATCTTATGAAATTGGCCCTAAGTACTATAAACCTCGAATTTTAATAATTTGAATAAATTTCATAAATTCCATTTCTCTTCCTAGGGCAAACTAATGACCCAGCTATGTCGAACCTCACCAACTCCGTACGTAATCTAACAGTAGGTGAAAACCTTACCGACGGCCACACGTCCAATACTAGTTTACAAGAGCATTCACCTCGCCGCCATAGTAGACAAGAAAGCACAGACAGCGAGAGTGACCGAAAGCAATTGTCGAGAAGTCGCAGAGATAAACGCTCCGCCGAGAAGTCTAAACCTAGGGATCCAGAGAGGGATCGATATAGGGAAAGAGACGTCGAGAAAGATAGGTACTACTCTAAATTTTGAATTACTATTACAAATCGATTAAAAGAAATATTCTACTTGCAACAGCGTACGCTATCTGTATCGTTTATTAGGTTATGCAAATATACAGGGTGTTGGGATATTACATCAGAATACTTTGAGAGGTTTTGAAGGACATGTTAAAATAAAGGTAGTAAGTCATATAAATGAGTGTCCACATACAGGGTGGCCAATTAGTGCGACAAAGCTCAATATCTCTTTTACCGCTAGGGATAGCGGAAAACTTTTTTCACGAAAGTTATTAAGCGTTAAGAGGTGCAGCTTTTAAAATTATTTTCGACCATACAGGGTGCTTCAAAAGGACGGTGTGATAAAAATTTCATATTTTTTAAATGGGACACTATGTATATTTTTACATATTTGAATTCACCGTAAAATTCTGTACATAGAACTGTAATTATTTGTACACATTTTTGCAACGTTGCCAAATAGATTGGAAAATTCCTAAAATTTTTGCAAAAACATGGTTCAATGAAATGTGCAATATTTCTTAACTTATAATAATTTGAAATAAAATATTTATATGTCGGAAAGAGGAATGTTGACAGAAGTCCCCTATGATAACACATATCAATATTTTTATACAGGGTATTTTCTATGGATATGCCAACATTACGAACTTGAAACCTGAGTTTTGTAAGTTTTTTAAATGAAACACCCTGTATATGATTACTTTATCTTGTAGATATTTTAATCCTCTCTAATTTTTATTAAGGTCTTTCTATGCCTATCTCTACCAATCTTGGTATTTCAATTTTTATTTAAACTCGAGCAAAAAAAGTGGTTGTATTTTACCATTGTCCTTTTTCAAGTCACCTATGACAAAATAAAAACAAAATGTTTTAATTTAAAAAAAATTATTTATTCATACGGGAGGATACGACACAAAAATATTTTAGCGATTCAAGCTTGTGGACAATTTCTAAAGTAAATTATTACCAAATTATTTGTTCATATAGTTACCTCCACTAACTTGAACACATAATTCAATACGTTTTTCAAAACAATGCTTCTAGACATTTGCCGAGTAATACTTTGAAAACAGTTGAAAATGTGTAGAAACATGACTCATTCTTTTAAAAACCGTATTGAATTATGTGTTCAAGTTAGTGGGGATCACTATATGAACAAATAATAATTAGCTAATAATTTACTTTAGAAATTGTCCACAAGCTTGACTCGCTAAAATATTTTTGTGTCGTATGCTCCCGTATGAATAAATATTTTTTTTTTAAATTACATTTTGTTTTTATTTTATCATAGGTGACTAGAAAAAGGACAATGGTAAAATACAACCACTTTTTTTTGCTCGAGTTTAAATAAAAATTGAAATACCACCAAGATTGGTAGAGATAGGCATAGAAAGATCTTAATAAAAATTAGAGAGGATTAAAATATCTACAAGATAAAGTAATCATATACAGGGTGTTTCATTTAAAAAACTTACGAAACTCAGGTTTCAAGTTCGTAATGTTGGCATATCCATAGAAAATACCCTGTATAAAAATATTGATATGTGTTATCATAGGGGACTTCTGTCAACATTCCTCTTTCCGACATAAAAATATTTTATTTCAAATTATTATAAGTTAAGAAATATTACACATTTCATTGAACCATGTTTTTGCACAAATTTTAGGAATTTTCCAATCTATTTGGCAACGTTGCAAAAATGTGTACAAATAATTACGGTGCTATGTACAGAATTTTACGGTGAATTCAAATATGTAAAAATATACATGGTGTCCCATTTAAAAAATATGACATTTTTATCACACAGCCCTTTTGGAGCACCCTGTATGATCGAAAATAATTTTAGAAGCTGCACCTCTTAACGCTTAATAACTTTAGTGGAAAAAGTTTTGCGCTATCCCTAGCGGTAAAAGAGATATTGAGCTTTGTCGCACTAATTGGCCACCCTGTATGTGTCCAAGATAAGGAGTGCCAGTACAGGGATCTCGGAAACCGTAAGAGATACGAAGTCGGTTAAATAGAGGTAAAGTTGCGCATTTATGTGCCTAATAATATGCCGTTTAGAAAGTTTTAAAATTCCTAGTAGTTCCGGAGATATCCGGAAAAAAACGAAATTCTGAAAAATCGTTTTATTGCTTTTCTGGGTTTTTTTGAGATCGAATTCTAAAGTAAATTGCACTTTTACATTGCCACTTTTTCCGCTCTATCTAACAGCGTTAATTGTTTTGTAATCCAACGAGTCGTCTTCGAAGGGCCATTATCAACTTTCTTTTTTTAAATACGGTCCTGTTTTCCTGATATTGGAATTTGAGAGCTTTTTTCTTCCTAATGCAACGATGTATGATACATTGTGGTTTAATGACATTGTATAAGGTTTTACTTGTTCAAGTAAGACGTATCAGGTGTGGACAGTTTTGCCTGACAGTCTTACGTAAAGACTTAAGAAGTCAAGTAAAACCGTATGTGTGGACACTCCTTAACAAAAAGTCGAAAAACACGATACTTTTTTCTCTCCATTATAAAATCTGATTTTACTGCTAATAAAACTCCTTATTCCAGTTTTGCGCCTAAACGGTATGGTTTATCGACTTGAATTAAGATCTTTTTTATTAGGTAATATTTTGTCTTTAAAATGACAGGTCCTTTTTTCGAATAACTGTCAAATTGGAAAAGATATGCCAAAAATCAAATTTTGAATATCAGATAAAGTGGCCTCTGTTGGCAAATTTTTATAACAGAATGATAGAAGTCGGTAAGCGTAGTCTCTGTGCTAAATATCAACTTGATAGTTTATAAACTAACCGCAAGGCTTTCTTTTTTTGTAGGTACAGAGACAGAGGAGGCGACCGCTATTCACCCGATCCATACAGGGATAAAAGAGACAGAAAAGATAGGAGATATGGTGAGAGAAAACATCCAGAAGATACCGACTATAATAGTGATAAAGAAAAGGACAGGAGGCCTGTTAACGATAGAGATAGAGGTTTGTAGATAATTTTATCATAGTAACGAACTTTGCCGATTATTCAAAACAAACGCAATCCAATGATTTATATTGATAACCATTCTTTTAATATGCAAACGTCTGAAGTAAACTCCTTCTAGACATGTATTTTTCTACTGACCAATTGTAAAATCTTGCTGACCAAGTAATCATTTCGCAGCTCGACTGTTAATTAAGCGAACACATGATATTACAAGCATATTGATATCGGTTAAATTGTTGACAGTTTGTAGCATTTTTTGCAGAACAAATGTTGCAGCCTGATTTTTATTTATTGCAAGCAGAATCTTTTTATGCTGATCAAATGATTTAATGGCTATTTTTTGCTGCGAACCAATTTTAATAACGGCAAACCATTTAATTACTTCTCTTTAATAATTATCTTGTACAATTATATTAACGATGCACTATTTCTATTTTTATTGGCTTTTAAAACAAGTGGTGCACAATTGATTTTTTTTTCAGTTTTTATTTTTTCGCTGATATCACTAAAGCGATTTCAATAAAAATTTTTGGTTTGTTCGGGTTTGTTCGTTATGTAAGTGACCATAAGAGACACCCAAAAGATACCATCATATCATCATATTTGGGACCATGTATATTCAAAAAAAGTGTGCAAAATATCAAAATTTTAACATAAATAATAACCGAGCCATAGAAGACGGGTGGTGAGATGTAGGACCCTGTATATTGTGTTATTGTTGCAGATCATACACGTTGGATTTGAGATCATTCTATTCATATTTTTGTATTGGAGTTGGTTTACTTATTTAAACAAATACTTTTTACAGATTATGAGCGAAAATATAACAGTCTTAGAAAGGATAAAGATAGGAGGCGTAGAGATAGGGATCCTAGGGATCCCAGGGATCCTAGAGATCCTCGAGATCCCAGGGATCCTAGAGATCCGAGAGATTATAGAGATTCGAGACGTAGCGACTACCATTATAGCAGATACGGGGACGAATACGCACCAGAAAGTCGATCTAGCAGACCTTCCAGTCGATCGGATTCCATGCACGAATCGTACAGAGACAGAAGGCACGAGTCTGACTCTAGAGATAGAAGGCACAAGGAAAGGGATAGAGATAAAGAAAGGGAGCGGTACCGGAGTAGAGATCCTAGAGACACATATAATCCTTATCAGGTAAAAATATTTGTTTTTCCATGCTTTTTTGGGTCTTAGTTCCGTGTTTATTCTTCGACCGCATTTAAAAAAATTAAAAATTCATTATTAAAATTAAATCATTTTTTGTGAGGCATAAAACGGCCGCCCCCAGGGTGTTTGAGTGAACAATTCATTCGATCAAGTATTCCTTTTTGCTATACTATGCTATGGAAGCCTTTGGAGTGTTTTTTTTATGAACGCTTTTTTCCTCCTTATCCTTATTTGGCCGCCTTATTTTTTATTTGGCAATTTATTAAATAAATAGCTGTAGCTGTACCTACGCCACTGGCTTGAAAAAACAACTTTTTGGAGAAAAATGTGCGTTTTTATATCACACTATGCCATACCAAAATTTAGTGTATTACCTCAAACTGGCTCCGAGATTTTTGATAAAAACCCTAAAAGAAAAATAGAAACTTTGACATCCTGTATATCGAAAACAAAGCAATTTAGGATATACAACGTGTCCAATATAAGGAGGGCCACTGTACTGGAATCTCGGAAACCGTAAGAGATATGAATTCTGTTAAATGGAGGTAAAGTTGCGCATTGGCGTGCCTAATAATATGCCGTTTAGAAAGTTTTAAAATTGCGAGTAGTTCCGGAAAAAACCGAAATTCTGAAAAATCGTTTTATTGTTTTCCTGGGTTTGTTTGAGATCGAATTCTAAAGTAAATTGCACTTTTACACTGCCATTTTTTCCGCTCTATCGAACAGCATTAATTGTTTTGTAATCCGATAAGTCGTCTTCGAAATATGGTCCTGTTTATCTGATATTGGAATTTGAGAGCTTTTTTCTTCCGAATGCAACGATGTATGACACATTGTGGTTTAATGACCTTTCGAGGCTTTTTTGAACAACATCAGGAAATTTTGGGATACGGTCCTGTATTTCTCCTAATTTTATAAATAATATCTCATAAGTAAGCTCTAAATTTTTACTTATGTTGGACTAGTTCAATAATAACAAATAATTTAATAATAAACCACAAATAAGTGAACAAAATACAGAAACTTTATTTCAAACTTCTGTTGATTCGGGATTTAAAAGAAAAGTAGGCGTTTGAAACAAAAAAAATTAAGATGGTGAAGCGTGATTTGTTTCACTTGACATTCCCATTATGATCGTTTGAGAGCGTTTTAAGAGGTTTTCTATTTTCCAGAAAATATGGAACATAAATTTACAAATGCTGAAAAGTTTGATATTCTATCGCATGTTTTATTTTATCTTAAAAAAACTGTTATGTGTGAGTTAGAAGATGTTATTTGTGCTTAGAGAATAACGGAAATCATCACCTGATTATGTAGTTCCTTACTTTTTTCGTTATTCGTTTTATTACTGTTTTGGTAGGATTTTTGTTCACTTATTTGTGGTTTATTATTAAATTATTTGTTATTTATTGAATTAATCCAACATAAGTAAAAAATTTAGAGCTTACTTATGAGATATTATAAAATTAGGAGAAATACAGGACCGTATCCCAAAATTTCCTGATGTTGTTCAAAAAACCCTCGAAACGTCATTAAACCACAATGTGTCATACATCGTTGCATTCGGAAGAAAAAAAGCTATTAAATTCCAATATCAGAAAAACAGGACAGTGTTTAAAAGAGAAAGTTGATAATGGCCCTTCCAAGACGACTCGTCGGATTACAAAACAATTAACGTTGTTAGATAGAGCGGAAAAGTGGCAATGTAAAAGTGCAATTTACTTTAGAATTCGATCTCAAAAAACCCAGGAAAACAATAAAACAATTTTTCAGAATTTCGTTTTTCCGGATATCTCCAGAACGACTAGGAATTTTAAAACTTTCTTAACGGCATATTATTAGGCACGTAAGTGCGCAACTTTACCTCCATTTAACCGACTTCGTATCTCTTACGGTTTCCGAGATCCCTGTACTGGCCCTCCTTCTCTTGGACACGTTGTATGTGTATAGGAACTTTTCGACTTAAAATTGGTCCATGATTCGCCCATTAAAATAAGTACGTATTATCAAGTAACACCCTGTATAAAAATAATTATTTTAATAGAGAATTTTTATTTAATTTTAAATTTGGTCAAAGATTTAAAACCAAATTTATTTCTTATCAACATTTTAAGAACGAATTATTATTTACTTTACAGAGCTTTTCTTACGACCCTTACAATCCATACTATCAACAATACCAATATTATGAGAATTTACGTCGCACCAATCCTCAGGCATACGCCGACTGGTACCGGAAATACTATCAACAAGCCGCAGGAAGTAACGCTTCGTTTACGGGCGACGATCGAGCGTCGGTGCATTCCGGCAGAAGTTCGGCCAATGACGAGCTAGCGAAGGACAGGTAAATAATATATTTCGTGGTATTATTTCGTTGCTTGGAAACTGTTTTGTGCTTTTATTACATTTTTATGAAATTGTAACTGTTGGACGACACATATCACAGAAAATGATGCTGCTGGTTGTCTAATTAAATTTTATGAGGGGTAGTTGAAAAGTTTTCTCCGTAACCAACTCACTGTGCAACGACTCTTCCGTTGGCAAAATAGTTCCTGTTGGCAACAAATGTTTGCGTTGACGTCACTCGGCCGATAGAGTAACTTTTCTAACTGAAATATGTATATACTATTGACACATACCAAAATTAAAAGTATCTAATGTACTGTCGGAGATATTAAAAAATTACGATTTAAAAGAAAAAAATTGCAGCAACATATTAAGCCGTTGAGGATATACAGGGTGTTATGGAAATGACTTATTATATTTAAACCGGCAAATCCTGAGATGAAAATGAATTGAAGAGAAATAACCATAAATGGCGCTTTGAATTATTAAGCGAAATATACACTTTATATGAAATCTCAAAATTTACGTGGCCGCTCCTGAGGACCTTCGCAATCAATAGTTTATTGAGGCAGTCTCGAGATTCAAAATAGGTTAGGACATTATAGGCGATGTTGTCATATTCCAAGACAGAACACGTGTTCAGTTTTTGACAACAAGACGTCTTTGACACGCGTTATCACTTCTCTTTCAAACTTTAAAAAAAAAACTACAATTTTAAGGTACATACTCTCTTACCTTCGATCTTATTTTAAAATAATCCGTTTTATAATTAAATTCCATAAAAAAATAAAACACAAAAAGTATGTTTTTCAACAGCTCGACAGTAGATAATATCACACAAATTTGAAATCACATCACAACTTTTATTATTATGAATTATTTCACAACAGAAAAAAAATTGAGTACTGCTACAACTAACAAAACGTTTAAAATTCCTATACGTCAAGCACGTGGAACCCTCGACAGCGTCAGTCCAACCCCGAGTCTCGAAACATACTGAAGCAACGATAGTCGCACGCGGCAGGTATCCAAGCAAGGGCGATACACGCGGTGTGATCTGACAACACGGTTAGTATACTCTAGTGCCCCACATTGTTGCTAAGTGAATCCAGATGGAACGGCGCGACAGTACGTGGGTTAAAAAGGTTTTTACCTTAGTATTTAGATATTCGATTTAAAAAAAAGAGTATGTAGACTTTCTCTAGGACACCCAAGGAGTCACCCATTTAAATATAATACGTCATTTCCATAACACCCTGTATGTTCATAATATTCATATATGAACTTTCCGTCATTAAATAACCTAAGGAATTGTTATACTCTGAAATATTAGCACGTCACTCGGTAACACCCTGTACATTTCCTGTAAAGGTCAATCTTTGCATACCAAGATCTATGTTTCAGTTTTGGTAAAAAATCCTAATGATAAAACAAAAATCATGCCCGTACTTTAACTGTGGTGTCCTGTAAGTAACTCCTAATCTCTCGGGGGCATACAGGGTGTTACAATTTCGGCCTTCGCCATTGGGAGTTCGGAAAGGGTAAGAGATACGAAGTCGGTTAGATTAGGGCAAAGTTGGCGCAAATATGCCGCAAAAAAAGAGATGTCCAACATTAAATTTCACTTTCTCATAGCTACTTTTTATTCTCCACAAGATGGCATCATCAGATCTTCCATGCGATGTTTTTTGTCTTTAGCTCACCGTCATTAACTTAATTTTTTTAAATACGGACCTGGATTTTTTTCTTTAAATCATGAAAGAGGGTCGGAAATCTACTTTCAATTGTATACAGCACTTAATGGTTTTCCGACGTTTTGTTCCTTAAATTAACCATCTTCATTAAAATACCCCTAGTAGGTTCCTGTAATTTACTTTTGTTTCAAAGAAACTGAATATTTTAAAATTATTATTGTTATTTCTGTCTTTAATTGTTATTGTACTACTACGAATTATGTCCAACTAATAGTTGTATCATATTTCTACTTAGCGTAAATACCAGTAATTTATTTTATTAATACAAATAAAATTTGACTCTTAAAGCTAGTACTTTCAAAAAAGCTTTACATTTTCGAATTATACCAAATTAAAAAAGAAAGTAAATTACAGGAACGTACTAGGGGCATTTTAATCAAGGTCCTCTATAGTCTCCTAATCTAAACAAAAAGATCCAGTATTTAAAAAAATTAAGTTGATGATGGTGATCCAAACCGAAACGTCGCATGAAAGGTTTGATAACGCAATCTTGTGGAGAATAAAATGTAGCAATGAGAAATGAAATTTATTTTTGGACATCTCTTCGAACAAAGTTATATAAAAATAAAAACCAAAACGCAAAAGTTAAGATTTTTCCAAATATTTTGATTTTTTGATAATTTAACCGACTTCGTATCGTCTGTTTCCCGAAATCCCAATGGTGAATGCCGAATTTGTAACACCCTGTATAGAGGAGGTCAAAATAAACTTAAGGTATAATTTAATAAAGAGTCATTAAATCATACTGCAGTAGATCTTTTACATCGTCAGGGAAGTCAGGCAGGGGCTTGCCACCACACTCTTACTATTGGGCCAAAATTTTGACCGATGTCATTTGACAGATCTGATTTTTTTAAAATACTTTGGTCATTGCTCTTTAAAAAAGGGCTCTTAATTTATTACGATATAACTGGCGGTTTTTATGCGGATCGCACGAAAGTTACTACTGCTAAACACAAACAAGTTGAAATAAAATTTAGCAATACAGGGTGATTCACGACGAGCGTGCATTAGAACTTTATGGGGAACTACTGAATATATGTTCCTGAAACTTTGGGGATTTGGGTTTATCGGTATGCTCTCTTTAACTAAAATATTGACATGTTTCTGTCATTTCCGGTTATACCGGAAGTAGCTGCTGCCAACTTTCGTTTTTTAAATACAACATGGTAATTTTTATTACATTTTTCGATTAAGCATTAAATACTAAGCACATTTTATAGAAAATGTTTTTGTCAGACTCTATTAGCTTTTGAGATATCTGGACTTTTTGTAATTATTTGGCAAATGCATGACGATGAAATAATCCATATAATTTTTTTACCTTAGCGCTTGGACTAAACAATTTTTCTCACCGAATAGCTAGAAGATCATCAAGTCTCAAAAACATTTCAAATTTGGCACAAAATGTACAGGGTGGTCACAATTCAAGCCTCATTTTGAAAGAATTCAACCATTAAAAACTTTCTTATTTTAGATGGAACACCCTGTATATTTTTATTTAATTTGATGGCAAATTAGTTGTTCTTTATAAATAGTATTTACTGTCCTATACCTATATCAAAGCGTTTTCTCAAAAAATCCAATTTTATTCCGAAAATACTATTTGTTCAAGTGTGTTATGAAAACAATTGTACTTAGAGGCTGTATACTGATGTCTATACGGAGGAAAAGTGATTGATTACTGGAAAATACAATATTCTAAAGTGTTTCTTAATAATTTATAAATAAAATGCAGTTGATTGTTTTAAATTTAATGGTTTAAATATTATTTTTTTAAAATAGCAAGGAAACAAGTTTATAAACTTTAAATTCTTTAATTAAAAATGTGTTTGAAAATTATACCTAATATCTTTTGATTATATTTTTAAAATATGTTCGAAATGATTGCCACTTACTTCCAAGCATTTATGTATTATTTTCATCATGTTATTTCTTGTAGCATTCCTAATTTCTTGTTAGAGATTGAAATGCTGACTTAGATTTTCCTTCGTGGTGATGGGACGCGCGTAAACTTTATCTTTAATGGTTCCCCAGATGAAAAGTCCAGTGGAGTTAAGTCTGGCGAACGAGCTGGCCAGTGGAAGGGACCTTCCACTGGTCATGAAAAAGTCTGTTTAGGGCAGTCTTAACAACTTGGGCGTTGTGTGCTGTAGCCCCATCGTTTTGATACCAATCACTTTTCCTCCGTATAGACATCAGTATACAGCCCCTAAGTACAATTGTTTTCATAGCACACTTGAACAAATAGTATTTTCGGAATACAATTGGATTTTTTTAGAAAACGCTTTGATATAGGTATAGGACAGTAAATACTATTTATAAAGAACAACTAATTTGCCATCAAATTAAATAAAAATATACAGGGTGTTCCATTTAAAATAAGAAAGTTTCTAATGGTTGAATTCTTTCACAATGAGGCTTGAATTGTGACCACCCTGTACATTTTATGCCGAATTTGAAATGTTTTTGAGACTTGATCTTCTAGCTATTCGGTGAGAAAAAATTTTTAGTCCAAGCGCTAAGGTAAAAAAATTATATGGATTATTTCATCGTCATGCATTTGCCAAATAATTACAAAAAGTCCAGATATCTCAAAAACTACATTTAATACAACAAACATTTTCTATAAAATGTGCTTAGTATTTAATGCTTAATCGAAAAATGTAATAAACATTACCATGTTGTATTTAAAAAACGAAATTTGGCAGCTACTTCCGGTATAACCGGAAATGACAGGAACATGTCAATATTTTAGTTAAAGAGAGCATATCGATAAACCCAAATCTCCAAAGTTTCAGGAACATATATTCAGTAGTTCTCCATAAAGTTCTAATGCACGCTCGTCGTGAATCACCCTGTATAGTGTTTTAAAATTCTAAATTAGTAAGTAATTTGAAAAAAAAAACAAATAACTGGTAATATTATTGCTAAAATATTGATTTTTTCGATGACAAATTAGGTATATTTTGATCTCCTCTATATGCCCCCGAGATTAGGAGGCACTTACTAGACATCTTGGATAGACAACTAGTAGCATCTGGTTTTTTTTATGTATTAAATACACCCAATCGCTATTACAAGCTTTATCATTTGGTTTACGTTCTTAATTCAAAAGAACGGAACGTTATTTCACACACATTCGTTTAACCCATTTTCATTTTTAAGCTTATCTGTGCATTGTTTAGGTATACAAGACAAAGTTTTTATAGCCAATCAAGTATGGCTAACTACTATGGACAGTCTCATTCGATATCAGGCCATTACGGCCTTGATAATTCTAGGTGAGCCCTCACAATTAAAATCTTATTTCTGACGTGTCAATGAATCACAGAGCAATCGTTTTATTATTAGAAACACTGGTATGTATTCTCCGCGTACAATACGAGCGAGGGCCTGTCAAAAGTGGGTATTATATGTGTCAGTTCAGCCGGAATATCTGGTTTTTTTATAAATAGTATGCGCGAGGAAATCTCAAGTTTGACGATATTGATGTAATGGAACTTTGATAGTTCTTTTCTATCTTGTAAACGAAGAATAGTACTAGATAGTATTGACATATACAGTATTGACATCTAGTAGGGATCTACTCCACTGCCAAAAGCAATTCGCTCTAAAACTGAACAATACATACACATACAATGTATCATGAAACAACGCGTATACAATCACAATCGTATCATGATTTCATGAAACGTCGCTACACCCACCGTCCGTCATAAAAATGTCATTGTATCATTGAGACAGCAACGCTGGTTCAACATATGTGACACCCAGGCAGGTGCACATATATATATTACCAATACCATCTGTAATTATGTCCCCGCTATGGGCATCGAAGGGGTAATAGTGAGTTTGCGTAGTTCGGAAATTTCCTTGTGAAAGTAAACATTCGACAGGACCGGATTTCAACTTTTTCAATGTAAATTTCACTGGTTAGTTAGGAAAAATATTGCAATCAAAATTTCGATTAGTTCGAATTAAGACGGCGTTTCATGCATACGATTTCTGACGATATGATGATCCAACGGTTGATGTAAACTTTTGGTGCCAAATTCCGTCCGAATATTTGTAACAATCGACACGATGAGCTTAATTTCATCTTTCATCCGACGTCGTATGTTTCTTAATCTCACTTTTTTCTAAACCAAAAATTAGGAATGAATGACTATCTTGATTATTTTGGGAATTATTATCAGCTACTAATGCACCAAATTAAAAATACATTAATTTTAAGGTTAGGTAGTGACCACATATATATTATATTGTATACGAGTGACACTATCTTTTTTTACAATCTTTTTAGTGAAATTCCGTTCAGAAGATCGGATAATGTGATAAGCAAAATATTTTCGTATATATGAAATACTTTATACCTGGTATTGATCCACGAGTTTTGCAAAAAAGCATCATGCACTTGTGTCCTTTCATCTTAAACAAAACAAGCCACTAACCTATCAAACAGCGAATCGCCACAAATTAAAAACTCCTTTACAAAAATTGTTGTTAGGTAATGAAAGTTTATAACCACTAATATACCGACAACAATGTGGATGGACCACTTTTTATTCTGTAATTTGAAAAAGCATCCAGAACCAAAGATGGTGACGAATAACAACAGTCAAATAATGTCGGGCCGGCTCTGACGCGATCGGTAAAATTTCCACCCTACTGCGCGAACTCAATAGTACCACGCCATCTCCCATAGCGGGGACACTTTTTGTATTTTGGAACGTTCGTATTGGCAATATAATTGTTATATATATGTGGGCAGGTGTCAATACAATAGTGTCATTCAACACAGTGTTGCCCACTTTGAAAGCAACAAAATTAGTAACTTGGGTTTAGATAAATTAGAGTTTAACAAGATACATTTGTTTTCTAATGGTAATTGATACGTATTGACTCATTGACCGTCGTATGTCTACCATCATACATATCTTTCAAATGTATTTTGTCACCTTGCGAAAAAATTTCAAAACTCAATGAGTCCTTCCTTATTACATCATGACTTATTTGATTGATAATTGTTATTCATATACGGATGTAAAAATAGTTGATACGCAGGATGAAGATAGTCAAGTCAATAAGATTTTCCTAAAGTTCCGTTTGCTTTTAAATTATAATATGTGGTAGACATACTATATCTGTACATATCTATTTCTAATCGTACTTAATTTATCCCGTAGAAATAAACCTCAAATTAATTTTTGTTTATGGATTTGGAAATATGTGAGGTGAACCTTTTGAAGTAGTTGAAGTAACTGTTAATATATTTGTAATTGTTTTTAGTTTATACGACTTTGTTGGTGCGATAGAATCCACCGTATTGCATGTCCCTCGTTGTCATTTCCATTCGTGTTACTAACCTCCATAATTTAGAATACTAATTACTATAATTTGATATTTTGATTAAATATACAAGGCCCTGCAATGGTGCGTCAGGCTTCTATAGTTTCTATACCAATTAAGTTTAAGGAATTTCATTCATATGCTGACTTATACTGTACCATACCATACCGAATACCATAATTTATGATTTTTCATCAGTTTGTAGATCCATTTATGGTGTTTTTCCTGAATTATTTCATAAAGTAACATGTTTCGATTAGGCTATATTGTACAGGAGTAAATGAAACTGTTGTTTTTTGTCTTAATTTCAGAACACCCTCTACGAAAATTAAGGTCGATAATTTTATTTACATACTGTTTCTTGTATTCTAAACATTTGGTTGTTTGATTCATTGCATTATCTCATTCCTGCTGCGAGCTGCAAAATTTTAAATTAAACGAGGATATTTTTAGAAATTGTATGTCAAGCTTTCGGTTAAAAATTATCGACGTAGGCTAAGTAGGCGATTATTGTGACAGAATATTTTGACAGTGATATTCTTACGTACTATTCACTGATGAATCCAGGATTTGTTTAAGGTCGCCGGATGGTCGTGAGCGGGTATACATACGTAGAAATGAAAGATATGCTTGACTGCATCATATCAGAACGAATCTCCGATCATGGCGGTTCATGATTTAGGCGGGTATTTCTACCGAAGCACGCACCAATCTTGTATTTGTTGAAAATGGAGCTCTAACCGCCCACCGTTACATTGAGGAAATCCTCCAAGAAGTTATTGTTCCGTTGGCTCATTGTTGGGAACCAATTTACATTAATGCATGATAATGCTAGACCTCCCGTTGCACATGTAGTGAGCGAATATCTGGATGAAGTTTTTCTAAGATTGGAATGGCCCGCTTGTAGCCAGGATCTCAACCCAATCGAACATGTTTGGGATCAAGTTAAAACTGCCGTTCACCGTCGTCCTGTACAACCACAAACCTTGCAAGACTTACAACTGCCGCTGACCGAAGAATATCAGGCTATCCCTCAAGAAGGGATAAGTAACCATATTCATTCGATGCCAGGAAGGTTGCAAACTATCATTACTGTGGGAGGAGGAAATACACGATATTAAATTTGTTTTTGTTAATTAACTTTATGATATACCTAGCGTTTGTTTTTCTTAATAAAAATAGGCTTCAAATCAGCGTTTCATTTAAAATTTTGCAGCTCGCAGCAGAAATGAGATAATACATCAAAGATTACCAGAAACAGTATTTAAATAAAATTATCCACCTCAATTTTCCTACAGGGTGTTTTGAAATTATGACAAAAAACAACAGTTTGATTTACTCCTTGATCAAAAAATGTTACTTTATAAAATATTTCAGGAAAGATATAATAAATGGATCTACAAACTGATGACAAAATTTCAAGGTGGCGGAATTTTGTGCCGGCGAGTGTACTACTCAAGAAATATAATTTATGTTATTGAAAAGTGGTTTAAACAAGTTTTAAAATGTTCCACTTGACCCCCTTTCCATTTAATATTTTAAGGGTAACATTTACCCCGCTCAGGGGGTTAAACCGGAAAGGCTGCAAATATTCTTTAAAAGTATCAAAGTCACTTCACAATAAAATTGATATGTCTTTCCGATTTTTAATGTTATTTACGGGAAGTTTTTAAGGGAAGTTTTCAAATTACTAACAAAATAACACGAGAAGAGGTAAAGAAACTTAAATTTGCTCCACTAGTTTAATAATAAGATTTTTTATCAAATTTCATGCATATTTCGAAGATAAAAGCCGTATTAGAGTCGGCAATTCTTCCCTTGCGCCTGCAATGGCAATTATAATTGCACGTATTCATGCGCAGTAACCCGTTCTCGATCAGCTGGCGCATTGCCAACAGTCAGAACAGCAGTTGGTACTGTCGAAATCCCTAAAATACCCATAGAATTAGAGTTGCTACGAATAAGCAGTACATATGCTTAATAAAGAATGTGAACTGTTAATTTAAGTACCAGTTAATTTAAATAGCCTTAGCTGTTCATAGGTGCCAACTAATAATCATTTAAAAATAACAGAATAATCCATCTCTACCCAGACTTGCACCGGCAATGGCAATGAAAATGGCGCGTGTCCCATTTCTGGCAATGCGAAACAGCTGATCGAGAACGGTGTACTGCGCATGAATCCGTGCAATTTTAATTGCTAGAAGACTAGAATTGCCGACTGTAATACGGATTCCATTTTCGCATTGCGCCGGCAATGCGAGAAGTATTGGGCCAGCTGATCGAGAACGGTTTATTGGACATGAGTACGTGCAATTATAATTGCCATTGTCGGCGCAAGAGACAAAAATTGCCGACTTTAATACGGCATTAATGCTTAATACTTAAGAAAAAAGACAGGATAAGCTTATGATGTAGCCAAAAAGAATATAAATTTTCTAATTAGCTTAATTTAATTAGCTTTAATTAATTTAAATTAAAATTTTTGGATAAATTTATAAATTTTAGGGAAAATTAGAACGCCATGGTGGGCCCTCATGGTGAAAAGATACCTAAAGCAATCGAGTTTCTTTACCTCTACACTTTACTGAGAGATGAACACCTTTAAAAAAAATTAACATGAGTTTTAACTAAACTGATGTAGCTAGTTTAACTGTGTGTAATCTATGTAACAATTTACCTAGTACCCATTTATGTATTTTAAATAGAATCAACTTTCCTTTTATTCAATAAGTTCACAAAACAATGCCGTGATTAATTACTAATATAACTTATTAAATGTTTCAGTTACAATAGGACTTTTGATCAGACGGATAATAATTTATCGGTCTATGAAGAGCAACCTTCGGCCGCCCAAAGGCTAACACCGGCCAAATTTGCGACCGCCCATCTGAAAGCCTCGATTAATTCTGGCAAGCTTATTCAGATACTGCCGAATTATCCGATGGACGGGCAGAGTGCTATAGTGGAATTGTGCAGTTTGCAAGCCTTTTTGGAAAACGATCCCGAATATTTCGAACTGAAATCGTTTCCCGGTCCTTTAGTTCAGGGTGTGACGCATAAAAAGCAGATTATAGAATATTGTGAAAATAAAATAAAGGGCGCTGCATTTAATAGGGACATTGTTGATGTCGAGTCGTATATACTGATGTGGGAGCTGCTGATTTTACTTATTAGGCTGAATGGGGTAAGTTGATAATTATGGCATAAAAGATAAACAGTGTTGTGTAGTTATAAGTTCTGACATTTCTTTCTAATACATTGGAATTGTATTTCATTTCCAAGAAAAACGTTGTCTGCTTTGTTCCTTTTCTTTAACTGATAGAACAAAAGGACATTAAAAATAACATGTATTTTATATTACTGTAGAGTTATGACGTATGTTCATTCTTTCCGCGGCCCAACTTTAATTCTCTTCATCCTTAAATATCTCTAAATACCTCTTTGCTTTAAGACGTGAATATGAATATGCTCACTCAAGATATGTTTCGACAGACGTGTATAATATGAAAATGTGTAGTTTTTACGGACTGAAATCACTCTGACGGGTAAGCGCAGCGTTGCCGATCTTTTTCGCTCGAGGAAAACGTTCATATTTTTTATTAATCTAGCGATTAGTCATTGACTAGATGAAGGTGTGATAACAGGACATTTTGGTAACGAGCCCGAACAAACCCGGACCATTATAATAAACTCCGTTTACAGAGACTGTGTCAATTAATCGAACATTCAAAAATTCACGTCTTAATGAATATGCTGGCTATTTCGTTAATAAGGAATCAATTTTAATAATTTTAACTCATAGTGCCTGTTCTCACCAAAGCAACTGGCAACCGCAACGCAACCGCAACTTCAGTTGAGTTGCTCGCTTGTTCTCACCAAAGCAACTGGCAAGCAACGCAACTGCAATGCGACCGCAACTTCAGTTGAGTTGCTCTTGCGTTCCCACTGGAATCAACTTGTGTGAAGTCTCCTTTGACCTGAGCAAAATGTCGTCTTCGTCAGATGAAGATATATCCGCATACTTGCTCGTTAAAAAGCTTGAAAAAAAAAACGGAGCGACAATTTTTGGGCGACAATTTTGGGTTAAGCCCTTTTATACCATAAATTTGAGATATAGTTCGTATATAGTGGCACAGGAATTAAGTAATGATCCGGTTAAATGCCATGGGTTTTACCGAACGAGCCAAAATAGTTAAATATTTTGCTGTCTCGTCAGCCATGACACCGCGATTGGAAGCAACTGACAATGGCGACGCAGTATGCCGGGCAACTCATAAGCAACTAGTTGCGTTGCAGTTGAGTTGCGTTAAGTCAGTGGGAACAATCGTATTTAAATACTAGTGCTGAGTCGCATTGTGTTGCGGTTGCGTTGCAGTTGCCAGTTGCTTTGGTGAGAACAGGCACATAGAAGACAGATTCTAGAGTTTAGCGCAGAGTAATTTACGTCCCGATACGTCTAATTGTACAGGGTAGTGCATAAAATCTAGATGCATACCAAAAGAGTTTAAGAGTTCTATTATATCCCCAATCTTTAAGGCTGGTAATCCTAACCTAATATCTAACTACAGACCTATCAGTTTAATTATTAATTTGTCAAAAATATTTTAGTAATACTTGAAGGAAAGGTTGATAGGTTTCTTAAAATTCAATAATTTACTCCCTAAACATCAGTATGGATTCACTGAGGGTTTAAACTCGAGTAATGCCATGCATGAATTAACATCGAACATTGCTGATGCAATAATAAATGTATAGCTATATTTTTGGACCTTTCAAAAGCTTTTGATACGGTACCATCAAAAGCTCCTCGATGTCTTGGGACAGAATGGAGTGAGATGCCTTGTGTTGGAGGTCTTTCGAAACTACCTAATAAATATGGAACAAAAAGTTAAAATTAGAGAAACTGTTGGTACTCCTGAAAATGTGCAGATTGGTGTACCACAGGGAACAGTTTTGGGTTTTTGGACCTTTCAAAAGCTTTTGATACGGTACCATCAAAAGCTCCTCGATGTCTTGGAACAGAATGGAGTGAGATGCCTTGTGTTGGAGGTCTTTCGAAACTACCTAATAAATATGGAACAAAAAGTTAAAATTAGAGAAACTGTTGGTACTCCTGAAAATGTGCCGATTGGTGTACCACAGGGAACAGTTTTGGGTCCAATATTGTTTAATCTAAATATTAAAAGTCTAACTAATAATAAGTACAAAATCATTAGATACATAAGCCATACATAATTCTTATTTTGTTAAATAAATTAATAGATAATTGCGTATTACTCTGTACTATAGGCTTTATTTGTTGAAATGATTTCTATTTTTAATTTCGCAAAACCCGAAAATGATGAAATGTCAAAATTTATTGTTTATTAAACTTTTTTTCGACAATATTACGCGTTTAGAAGAAATGGTAATTTTTTTTGTTACCTCGAGTCACATGGCGATTCTTTTGAGTCAGTGTCTTACTCAGATATATCTCTAATTTTATTTGTAGTGTTAAGGGGCTTATTTAGCCCTAAGTAGATTAAATTTATTCAGTCCAGTGGCGTTCCGGGCGGCACCTTAACGAATATTATTGGAAAAAAAGTTGATTAAAAAAGAAAATGTTCATGCATCTCCAGGGACATGCATCAAAGTGGTTTTTATTTTTTTTTCACGAAAACAAAGTAAGATGCGAAAAAATTCAAGAGACAAAAATCAAAAATGTTGTATTTTTAGTTGCTTAATCCGAGAAAAATATAAACATTCCAAAAAAGCCAGTGGCTTACTTTTTGTTCCAATAATATTCGTTAAGGTGCCGCCCGGGACGTCACTTGGCTCAATAAATTGAATCTACTTAGGGCTAAATTAGCCCCTTAATACCACAAATAGAACTGCCAAATTTGAACAATATCGACAAAAGAACATTTAAGTTTATTTACGAAAACCCGATAAAAAAAATTTTTTTAATACCCTGTATCTTGAAAACGGAGCATTTGCATGCTTATATGAACTTTTCGTCTTAAAATTACTGCACATACTTAATTAACAACCTGTATATTATGTCAAATTTAAATTTTAGGAACACATGCTTCTATATTTTATGCGCTTCCCCGTACAATTAGACGTATCAAGACGTAAACTGCTCTGCCCTAAATTCTAGAATCTACTTTAAATCGGTTAAAAAAATTTATTAGAATTTGTTCATTATTAACTAAATAACAGCTTTTTAATTAGGACGTGATTTTTTTTAATATTCGACAATTAATTGGTGTAGTGCACGATCAAAGACATTAAATTCCTGTTTTTGTAATTTTAGATGGTGCTTGGTACAGATATAGCGGAACTTTTACTAAAATCTCGGAGTATAGAACCGTTACCTCGGCCGCCTTCAGCCTTATCTACCACCAGCAGTAATGTGGGCGAAAAGAATGATATTTCCGAGGCCTCAAATCAGCCGGTGTCGGAGCACGGCAGTACGCAATCGATTTTGAAGGAGGAAGAGGTGACTAGGAAGTTTAGAGAGTATCTTTTGTATGGGTCTTGTAAGGAAGCCTTAGGTAAGCATATTTATTCTTTGATTCAAAATGCCAAGTTTGACCTTTTCTAACTTTTTTATTTTTAATCCGTTTTTCATGATTTTTTTAATCAGTTTGTAAATACCTTTATTGGCACTAAAAGAGATTATATCAATGTGGTCTGCCATCCTTTCATTATGCCTGTTTTATTTTCAATGAATATTTTTATTTTCAGAATGGGCCATGAAACATGGTTTATGGGGACACGCACTGTTTTTAGCTAGTAAGTTAGATAAAAGAACGTACGCCAATGTTATGATGCGTTTCGCTAACGGTCTTACCATCAATGATCCCCTGCAGACTTTATATCAGTTGCTGTCGGGCAAAATGCCCGCTGTAGTAACGGTAAGTGGTAGACATTTTTAAAAGTTTTTTGTTAGATTATTACTCAATAATGTAAACGTTTGTTTACGAGTGTATCGTCGTAAAAATAGCATTGTAAACAGTACAGGGTGTCCCAATTTCACACACTTTTATAGGGTTTCTCCGTAATTCTTAGTGCTATCAAAAAAGTAATATAGGTGTCATGTGCTCTTTTCGGGTCAAACTTAAAATGGTAAAATCAAAATTTGACGACTTTCCGTCGCTTAACGTGGGAATATCAAAAAATTGACAATTTCAAAATTTCCCTATATTTTCTTAGTTAAAAGAGATACAGAAAAATGTTTTATTATACAGAAGTTCTTAATGATTGTTGAAAAAGCTGCCGTTTTCAGAATAAGTATACAGGGTCAGGTAAAAAAGTTATCGCACCTAACCTCATTTTTTAAAATGGAACACCCTGTATATTTCAACCTAAATAAATAGCATTTTAAATTCTCTTTTCAAATATATAACACACCATGGATAATATTGGTTTCCTAGGCGATTTATTTAAACTTTATTACTTTAAACCACAGTAGACCATGAAATAAAAGCTAATATCTTGGAAACAACTATGTTGACATTCAAGTTGTTATTAACATCTAACGTTAATTTCATTTTTACATATTCATTTGTGAAAATGACTTATCAGCATTTTGGAAAATTTGATATGATATCAGTTTATATTGAAAGTGGAAAAACGAAGAAATGGCGTAAAATTCGGAAAGACGGCAACCATCTAAGGACATATCCCGAACATGATTCCCGTTATTTTTTACCTTAATCTGAATCTTTTATTTCGTTTCAAAGTAATGAAGTTTAAATAAATCGCCTAGGAAACCAATATTATCCATGGTGTGTTAGATATTTGAAAAGATAATTTAAAATGCTATCTTTTAGATAAAAATATACAGGGTGTTCCATTTGAAAAAATGAGGTTAGATCCGATAACTTTTTACCTGACCCCGTATACTTATTCTGAAAACGGCAGATTATAAAATAAATAAATAAATAAATAAAATAGCTTTAATTATCTAACAGTACAGAAACATACCATTTATAAGACAATTTAACTTAACCTAACTACAACAGCATACAGCTCAATTTAATTTTGTGTTGCTTAAATTAACATATACTCAACACAGCTCTTTTAATTTCATTTTTATTTGTAAAAAATAAATCTACTTTGTCATGCAAGGAGTCAAAGCTTGCACACATGCTGTATATTGGGGATTTATGTAGTATATTTGTATTTGGGGTATGCAGGTAGAAAAGATTGGTTTTTGGTCTTAGATGTAGTATCGGAGCATAAAAGTTAATTTGACCAAGTAAATATGATGACTCAACGTAGTTATTACATATTTTATATAATGTATGTATTTGGTGATATCTATGTCTGTCTTCAATGGTGTTTATTTTAAATCTTTGAAGTAATAGTTTGCTGTCATAACCCCTTGCAGGATAAATGTTGTCCACTTTATATGCAAGGTATTTTAATAATTTACGCTGCACTGACTCCAATTCAACCATATATTTGTCATAGTAGGGAGTCCAGACAACACAGCAATACTCAAGCTTTGATCTCACATAAGCAAAATACAGAGTTCTAATGGCTTCCACATTGGTGAAATGTTTGCAAACACGAAATATAAATCCTAACATCCTTATGGCAGAGTTACAGATATTCTCTATATGCTCCGCAAATGACAGTGTTGTGTCAAACATTACTCCCAGGTCCTTATAGCTATTGCAGGATGATATTACGTTAGCATTTATATGATATTGATAAATAAGTTTTGTATGTTTTTTAGTAAAAGTCATTGTCTTACATTTGTCTATGTTAAGTTCTAAACGGTTGTTCAGGCACCACTCCACTATTCTGTCAATGTCACGTTGCAGCGCATAACAGTCATTAATGGTAGAGATTTTACGATATATTTTTGCATCATCTGCATATATCAGCATATTGCTTAGCACAACCTGCCATATGTCATTGACAAACAGAGCAAAGAGCAGTGGAGCCAGAACTCCCCCCTGTGGCACACCACTAGTTTGTACAAATGTTTTGGATTTATGCCCATTACACTCTACAAATAAATTTCTATTATATAGATATGATTTTAAGAGACTCAGTAATTGATTACTAAATCCCAACATTTGAAGTTTATGCAATAGTAATTGATGATCAATAGTGTCAAATGCCTTTGAGATGTCCATGTATATAATGTCAACTTGACCATGATCATCAAGTTCTTTACTTACAAATTCAGTAAGTTCTGACAGATTGGTTGTTGTGGATGCAATCATTATTAAAGAAACTTCTGTATAAAACATTTTTCTGTATATACTTTAACTAAGAATATATAGAGTAAGTTTGAAATTGTAAATTTTTTGATTTTCGCCCGTATCTCTTAAGCGAGCGAAAATTTTCCAATTTTGATTTTACCATTTTAAGTTTGACTCAAAAAGAGCACATGACACATACATTACTTTTTTGATAGCGCTAACAATTACTGAGATACCCTATAAAACTGTCGAAAAAGGGACACCCTGTACATAGACATGTAATGTCATGTAGATTATTTTGTTCTAAAATCATAATAATTTTTAAAGAGATTCAGATAATATAAAAATATCCATATATTTGGCAACCTTTACTTATAGAATACTTATATAATACTAGAATACACCACTGCTTGAGCTAAAAAACATAACCGCCCTTCCCGTCGAAATAATATTAATCCGGGGTTAGAATAGTCGAGTTTGTATTACACACCACGTACTGACGAACCATTGTAGATAACTAATAAATAGCTCTAAATAGTTCGGAGAAATACTAAAGTTAATCCAAAAACGCAATAGATCACGAACACAGCTCAACAACACAGTAGAAGTGAATGAATTATGCCAAATTCCTAACATTCAGGATCGCTCGTTGTAAAACGCCCGTACAACGTTGCCACAGTAATTTCTCTAAAACTTTCTAATTTGATGATATTAGGAAACTATAAATAAATTTAAGAGTAGAAAATCTAAAAAACACACACGTATGTTTAGTATAATATTTTTACTTCATAGGTACACATGACTAATGCATTCAATATAATTAATATAGCTTTCGATTTCAAACACACGCGCTAGATCTAGGATGATTAGCATTCATTCGCTTAAAAAAAAATATAGTTTATATAACGATCGTAGCAAAACTATTTAAATTATTATTATATATCCAATACGGATATATACGGTATGGAAAAATTATTATTTCCCAGATCACCCGATGATACCTTATACAATAAGGGCGTATTTTTGTCTACACAGTAACACTTTAAAATACTAATTCAGATTGAATGGTACTACCAAGAAAAGGAAACCTGCAGACCGGTTTCGAACTCTTTTGTTCTCGTCAGTACAGGGTAGGTGTCCATTCCTATCATCAGAGAAGACTCTATACTTCACGCTTTCTTTCTTCTCTGATGATAGGTATGGACACCTGCCCTGTACTGACGAGAATAAAAGACTTCGAAACGGGTCTGCAGGTGGTGACATCCTATCAAAGGAAAGGGCTTTTGGCAATCTGAATCGGTATTTTAAAGTGCTACTGTGTAAACAAAAATACGCCATTATTTTATAGGTATTATCGGGTTGTATGGGAAATAATAATTTTTCCATAAATGGTATTTGATATTAATACCACGTGAAAAGTAAATAGACTTTTTATTTTTGTATATTAGTCTTTTATTCTGATTTCTCCCACTTCCCAGAACCGTTTACTGTTATTAATAAATAATTTCTATTTCTTTCAGTGTGCCTCCGATGAAAAATGGGGGGATTGGCGCCCTCATTTAGCCATGATTCTATCGAACTCCACTCAACGTCCCGAATTAAATTGCAAGGCTATAACACAACTGGGCAACACCCTTTTGAACCGAGGTAGCTTGTACGCCGCCCAATTTTGCTATCTGATGGCGGAAGTAGGCTTCGGAAAGCACGGCGACCCCGAAACGAGGCTGGTTCTACTCGGATCTGATCATAGGAGACCGTTTCCACAGTTCGTGACCAACGAAGCGATTCATATGACTGAAATTTACGAATACGCGTGTAGCCTGAACGATAAAGGATTTGTCATTACTGAATTCCAGGTTAGTTTATTTGCTGTAAAGTAAATAAGTAAAAGATCTCGGGATCTCGAAAAGATATTTGTTTGAAATGAAGAAGAAGATGGCGTGATATATCGTTGGATTCAGAATATAAAGTGGACTTCATAAAACATAAAATTAAACGTTACGGCTATTTAAAACACCCTGTATACTTTATCAATACACTAATTCATTCTACCTTTCTATTTTTTAGTTCTATAAATACATCCTATCTACCAGATTAGCCGATGTCGGTCTTTTAGAAAGGGCACTACAATATTTGGAAAAGCTATCTGGTTACATATTCTACAATCCGTCAGGTGTATCGCCCATGCTGGTTGATCACGTCTGCGACCTGGCGGATAGATTAAAGTATTCCGACCCCGTTGGCGATGCCGAAGATGAGTCGGAATTCGGGGGTTTGTTAGAAACGAGCAGACCCGACAATACATGGTTGAAGGATCTTAAAGCTATACAGAATGATTATCAGGTAAATCATGTCTTGTCTTATCCTTTTCAGTTCCATCTTAGTGAATATTAGTAAGTTAATACATTTTTTCTACTCCTATTGGTAAGCGTCTGATAACACACACTGCAAAGAACCCAAGCTCTTTGCGTAAGGACTAACTAACCTCACATCTGTCAAGTTTACTTTCTTTTTAAAGCACTATATATTTTATAAATTATGCTTTATAAAACTTGTACTTTAATATACCATTATGTTCAGTCAGGAAGAATAATCCATGAGGCTTACGCAAATAATTCGGAGCTGCAATCGACCATAACCACAGAAGACGCTTTACCACCATCTTCGTATAACCCCGCTCAAGACGCATGGCAACTACAGCAGGAACAGTACGATCAGCTACAACGGCAACAGTTCGAGCTGCAACAACAACAGCTCGAACATCAGCAGAAAATTTGGCAAAGCGAACAGCTGTCTCAGCCTAACCAGGAATATCAATTGCAGGATAATCACCAGCAACAAAGGGGTGAGTAATGTTTTACGTAATTATTTTTAAATTCTGTTTTATTGAGATTAAACTATGGGAGTCGTTTTGACCTGATACAATCTTTGTACGGTGTAAAAGGATCAGTGACGTCGATGTCGTGATGAATTTTATTTTTACACTATTTGTTTCTGTTATAGATTCAATTATTGTAAATTATGTGAAGGAAAATTAATTTGGCGTGTTTGAAATCCCTTCAACTTGTTTTGTTTACATCTTGTAATATTGAAAAACAGCCATTGTGCTTTTTACTATTTACAGACGTGGCCGTTGGTAGATATATATAGGTAGGGGTATTTGACGAGCCATTGATACCGTGCGTTTTGTTTACAATGTGTAATATTCAACTTACATAGATGGGATTAATTTGACTATTTACGAAAGGGGTTGTAGATAATATACTACCCCAATTAATTATCGCTTATTCAAAAATGAACGTCCAAATTAATAAGCTGTTATTTCGTCAATAATGAACCAATTTTAAGAACAGATCTCAGAGTAGTTTGTGTCCTAATTGTACTGGCTAGCGCTTAAAAGCTAGATACATGTAAATTTCCTAAAAACTTTTTACAAGATGCAAATCTTTCAACATGGAAAAAAACTGCTACGTGATTAATTGATTGATTAATGATTATTTTTCAGTTTTGGTCGTATTAATATCCCTTTCAAGCTTTCGCTTAAGTGGCAATTTGAATAAATTGATGTGTGATTCCTCTTCACCTACCCTATAGACATTTGCAATCACTTCACGAATCTGACTGTGCAGATTTTTACCAGGAGTATACTCATTCCTTAGCAGAAAGTTCAAAATTTTAAAATAACACCCTAAAATACGACACGATGAACACGTATTTATAAAACACAATTTAACACAACACACTGACTACCTTACCAAAAAAAACAGACAGTTGCGTAGTGATAGAGACACTACGCAACTGGCTGGGTACATCCATCAAATATCGGACATCGCCGAACAAGACCGATGGCCCATCGGGTGTCTCACGAGACGCATGCGCTATCAAATGTCTGGGATGTAACCAATCAAATTAGCGCTAGCTACCTGTAACCATTGACAACGGACTATGTTGCCATATTTTTAGATTAAAAGTAATCAAAAAAAATATATTATTTTGCATTTAAATATCAAAATAAATAGTTTGAAAAGAAAGTTTAAATAATATTGAAACTATAATAGAATCTTGGTTTCTTATATACCTATTAAAATTTATTTTAAATGCGTAAATGTAAATTTACGTTTTCCTCGATAAGAGATTATTAAAATAAAATTTAATATATGTGACAACATTGTTAACCCCAGAATTTTTTTGCCCGCATTCCTTTCGTAGCTACAGATAAACTTGTCAAGCTGTAAGCCATAGCTGATTTATATTTTTAATGTTAAGTAAATTTAAAATTAATTACATGGATAATGTGAAACAAAAATTCTTGAAATTGGTTCATTATTAACGAAATAACAACTTATTAATTTGGACGTGAATTTTTGAATATTCGATAATTAATTGGGTTAGTGATTATATCACGTAATCTACACTATTATCACATCAAGTGAATTCACGTGTTGTCATATCGGCAAAATAGCACATGCTCTCACGGCTTAGAAACATACTACGTACACTGCAGATCATTTTTATTACATATTTTGTGTTTATGAAGATGGCAAGTGAACCTTGTAGCCTTCTAGCGTCAAATTCTGACACCGTACTATCACGCTTGCCGAATATGTGAATTTGCAGCAACAAAATTTTGCTGTCACGTATAACTTGCCGTGAGCTGCATGAGGTGACTATAGTGTACTTCTAAACCTATTTATAAGCACGCATAAACCGTCTTGCAGATATTTTGGGTGTGCCGTGACATTGCGTGATAGCATGTGATCTCACGTGACGTTATAATAGTGCGTTTGCGGTTTTAAAAGACGCATTATGTACGAATGTTTCAACGAGTATATCGGCAAAAAATATATTTTCAATCTATTTCAGATCCAAACCAGTTCCAAAATGAAAATAATTACTGGTCCGAGAACAAAGCTTGGGACGGTCAATATAATCAAGAACCGAACAACCTCGATCAACACCAACAAGAGGCGCCACCTGGCTATTATGAGAGCATTCCTAATGACGTAAGTTATTTCTTTAATCGTAATATTTTTTTCGCTATAGGAATGTATAATAGTGAATATCTTTTGTATATGGTCAATTTTAGGAATTAATAATTTATTATAATGACGAGAAATAATTATAATTAATTAAATTTAAATGCTATTAGATATTACTTAACTATTTGGTAGTCAATATTATAAATGTAACTTTTATAAAGAAATAGAGTCATATAAATTAACCTTCGTATTCGCTAAAGGAGTTTACCGTATACAGCATTGGCAGAAATGATTCACTCGCATTCAAAGTTAACTGGTTAATTAATTAAGAGAAGTAATTAGATGGTTTGCCGTCATTAAAATTGGTTCGCAGCAAAAAATAGCCATTAAATCATTTGATCAACATAAAAAATTTTGCTTGCAATAAATAAAAATCGGGCTGCAACTTGTTCTGCAAAACTGTCAACAATTTAACCGATATCAGTCCGCTTGTAATATCATGTGTTCGCTTAATTAACAGTCGAGCTGCGAAATGATTACTTGGTCAGCAAGATTTTACAATTGGTCAGTAGAAAGAAAACATGCCTAGAAGCAGTTTACTTCAGAGGTTTGCATATTAAAAGAATCGTTATCAATATAAATCATTGGATTGCGTTTGTTTTGAATAATCGGCAAAGTTCGTTATTGTGGGCGGAGCGAAAGCAGTCGCGTGATACGAGTAGCTGCTTGCGTGCGTGTGTTTTCATTCGGTGTAGCAGTCGAGGCCCAAAAGGTAGCGGGGCGGGTTTTCATTTGTTTTCCCAAGACACTGTCAATTTATGTAACTTTCCTGTGTTTTCTTTTGCCGAATACAGAAGGAAATCGGCTACAAAAGGTGTAGCGGGGGCGGGTTTTCACTTGTTTTCCCAGGGCACTGTCACTATTTCACGTTTTATTGCTTTTTTTTTTGATGACCAAGATTACATATTTTGCTTACCCGCTGATTGCTTACCAATATCTGATTAAAAGTGGATCGCTCATAGCAGCTTATATATTTAATTTGAGCACTCTAGTATGACATTAATTACTGACCGATTCAGAAATATTTGCTGTCCATAAGTTGCTGACCAACTAGCCATTTTGGCTGACCGATTACATTTTACTGTTCGCAAAAATAAGAATATTTTGCTAACCAGTTAAATGATTAATTAATAATTAAAATCAAATAATTTGGAGTAAATAAAGGGCCTAAGAGTTGTTAGATTCCCCAGAATGTGTCGATAAGTCTATAATAAACTTATTAGTTCCTAATTATCTAAGGTATTTTTCTGTTTACACTTTCTTAGCTCTGTGCAGTTCTGGGAATATTACTTATGTTAGCTTGTACAGTTTTCCGTCTATTCCTTTTGTGAAGCAAAGCTAATTTCCCCCCCTAAAATTTAGTAAATATACACCGTATATTTGTAGATAGAAGTGTAAAAAATAACAATTTTTTAGGTTTTCGTAATATTATAATCTCATTTTTAAAAAGTTCAACTTGTAACTTATCGCATTCCAAAAATTAGCTGCATTGAGATTTATGGTTATTATTTTAAAAAAAACGTTATTGTGTTGACTCCACTTTTACTAAAATGATCGCCGCTAAAAATTTATTTGATTCCATTTTTGTAACGTGATTATTGGAAACTACGACTTAAAAAAATTATTGTATTATTGTAAATAAATTTATTTACCTATAAAATGATGTGCCAGTTGACCATCTTCCCATTTAAAATTTTAAGGGTAACATCTATCCCTTCCAAGGGTTTAAACCACGACCTCTGCAAATATCGTTTAACAACGTCCCCCTTCACAATAAAATTTACGTATCTTTCCGATTCTTCATATTATTTACTGCAACCGAGATATTAAGAGTGGAAAATTTTCAAATTGATAGTCTGTATACAGGGTGTTATTGAAATGACTTTTGATTCTTAAATGGGTGACTCCTTGGGTGTTCTAGAGAAAGTCTACATACTTTTTTTTAAATCGAATATCTAAATACTAAGGTAAAACCCTTTTTGACTACATGCTGTCGCGCCGGTCCATCTTGTTTCAGTTAGCAACAATGTAGGTTACTAGAGTAAACTACAGGGATGCCAGATCATACCTCGTGTCTCGTCCTTGCTTAGATAACCGCCGCTCGCATATTGATATGTTTAACCTTCAGTATCGTTGCGTCAGATGTTTCGATACTCGGTGTTCGAACGACATTGCCGAAGGTTCCACGTGCTTGATGTATACGAATTCGAAATGTTTTCTTGGTTGTAGCATTACGCGATTTTTTTTCTGTTGTGAAATAATTCATAACAATAAATGTTTTGATGTGATTTTAAATTTGTATGATATTATCTACTGTTGGTTCTGTTGCAAAACATACTTTTTGTGTTTTATTTTTTTATGGAATTTAATTATAAAGTGGATTTTTAAAAAATAAGATTGAAGGTAAGACAGTATGTACCTTTAAATTGTACTTTTTTTCTAAATAGTTTGAAAAAGAAGTGATAACGCGGTCAAATACGTCTTGTTGTCAAAAACTGAACACGTGCGTTACAATTCTGTGTTGACAACATCGCCTACAATGCGTTGAGTTCTTTTGAGACTTGAGACTGCCTCAATAAATTATTGATTGCGAACGTCGTCAGTAGCGGCCACGCAAATTTTCAGATTTCATATAAAGTGTATATTTTGCTTAATAATTCAAAGCGTCATTTATGGTTATTTTTCTTCAATTTATTTTCATCTCAGGATTTGTCGGTTTAAATACAATAAGTAATTTCCATAACACCCTGTGGTTATAGGATATACTACCACCTAACGAGGAAGTAGACAATCTCTAAACATAATATCAATTTCCTACTTTATTAATCAATATATTTTACAGGCTCTTTAAACGTGAGATTGTATTATTACAGTTAACCTATTCATATCTAACTTAATTATTTTCCGTGGCGCTGTCTTGGACGCAGCAGGAAGTAGAAAAAGAACCATCAGCTGATGTAAGTACCACTCTAAACTCATCCGCCTATGCCTTGCCATCTACTGCCATTTCTTTGCGCAAGCGCACCGCTCCGAAACGGAGTACAAACAGTTCCAGCAGCAATACTACTCGCTCACTTACAATCTCCTCTATTCTATTGCATGGCGACTCGTTAGAGATGCAATCTATTAATACAGAAAAAAGCAACTTGTCCACGCCGCTTTTTAACGACAGCACTGGGTTTTTCGAAAGGATGTCTTCAATTGACAGCTCCGATGATGCCGAATTCGAATCACGTTTTGGGAAAAAGAAAAGCGCTAAATCAGTCTCGGAGGAAAAACTTCTGCTGCTGAAGAAAGATAATGCTAAAGTAACCAGCAATGAAAACTACAACACCTTTGAAGTAAAATTCCCCGACAATAAGGGGAAACTCTTAAAGTACAAGTCGCTCGACATTCCCGAGTATAAAAATACAACGGTGAAATATCTCGATCACAAAAGTAAAGTTTTTCTGTCCGCCGAGGATTGCAACTCTAGCAGTAAAACGAGAAATCCGAGGTTAAAGCACGACATTATACCGGACACTGTAGACGCTTGGTCGAAGAACAAAAGTGTTTTTACGAATATTAAGAATTCACTGTTTCACAAAAATGGAGGGATGTCCGAGAAAGTCGTATATAAGCCCCTTATATTTGGTGGGACCTATCCAATCGATTGTCCCATTGGTCCGGCGGTAAAGAATACGCAGGATAAACATAAACTAAATAAAACATATTTTGCTGCTCCTGCACTCAAGCTAAGAGCGTATGGCCCACCAAAAACATTTGATATCGATCAACCAATATAATTATTTTTTTATGCTTATTGTTACGCGATGTTTTTGTGATATAATCTTAAGCTGAAGCCGGGCTCACACGACTGATGTACTTGGCCAATATTGGTTTATTTGTACAATAGTTGACAAATCTACTATTCACATGACACTAGATACCTCCTGATCTCTCAGGGGCAAATAGAAGAGGTCAAAATAAACCCAATTTGTCATAGAATTTATAAAAATTACTTTTTTGGCTAACTTTTGAACCGACAGGTATAATTTAATGAAATTTTAATATTTTATAAAAAGAGTCATTAAGAGCTGAATTTAATCACAGGTTGCTAAGCAGGCACTATTTTATGCGAACGTTTAGCCAAATATACTTAGTTTTTTCTAATTTAAAACTGGATTCGTAAAGTTAAAGGATCGGAAAACGCTATGAAAAAATTGGGTTAAAAAAATATAATGTTAAAAGAATAATAATTACAATTTCAAATATGAACAATTTTCAAATTTTTGTCACAGATTTTCCTGAAAATTGTTGATACCCCAATCGACATGTCAGACAATCTAAATATCAATACATTAACTGAAAAACTTTGTTATTAACCGCTAAAACTTCACGAAAAGAAATATTGATCAGCTGATGACTCTCGTCTCTTTCTAACCTGCCAAAAAGCGGCATATTTTTTAATTAAATTGATGCAACATAGATGGCTCTGATTGGTAATTTCGGATTGTTTGGGATCGTCATCTTAAGCCACTACAATAGATGTTTGTATTGCTATGCATTTACCATTTCGGTATATAAGAAAAATCTGCGTTCCTTAATTTCTTTTGGCCTTAATGCAAGGTACTGTCTAACCAATTTTAAGGCATCTCTTTGGTCGCCTTGGATTATAGTAAAACTTTTTGGCGTAACAGTTTCAGTTTTTGGTACCTTGACGAGCATAACAGGCCCCTTATCATCAATATAATCAATGGTCATTTTTAACATCTCATCCCGTCTTAGGCCGCCAAAAACTCCCATTACGAGTACCGAGTACGAGTACTTTATGCAACAGGAAGGTATCATTCGGCGCATTTTTGATAAAAGTTACAATTTGTTCACATTCCAAAACTTTTGACTTTTTAGGAAGGTATCCCTTTGATTTAACTTTTAAAAATACTATTAATTGACAATATCTTGAAATATTAATGTTTTCCTATAAGTTCAGACTTCACCTGGGAATATTTTGTCCAAATGCTATTGGGGGTATATTTTTCTGACTAAAATAAAGTAAAAATAGTAAAAATTGTTAATTCCAATGAGCAAAAATGTTACATACCAATTCCTGAAAGTAAGCCATCATTACTGTGTCAGTAATCACCGTAATTTGGTTTCTTACTTTCCATTGTAGAAAATTTTCATACTCCTTGTCGTATAGGACTTTAGACTTTGCCGGTAATAAGTTTTCCTTAGCTTTTTCAGCATTTTCTAAAATATTTTGTGGAATTTCCATATTTTCGTTTATAAAACGTAAAATACGCTTAAAATAAACGACCCTTAGCAACCGTCAAACTTATTCTATGACAACCAATCAATGCTCACTGAATACTAAAAATTGGCGAAAATAGTTAAAAAAAAATGCAGGAATTTAACTTACCGTAACAAATATTGGCCAAGAACTCCAGTCGTCTTGAGCCCGACTTTAAAGAATACTTGTAACTGTTCATGTGGATAGTATAAGCTTGAATCTCAGTATGTTAATCTCTGTTTTTTTTTATTTATTAAACTCATACAATTCTTCGGTGGGACTTGAAAACTAGAATTAGTAATTTGCTTCGTTTGAATGCCTTTCGTAAATTTTAATTAGAAATCTAAAAATCGCATGTCACTTTAGAATTCTCATCGGGAAAACATCTTGTTTTTCTAAAGTAATTAGGTATTTTAAGTTTCGCGTTGTTTTGTTAGACTAGTAACTAGTTAGTTCGCTATATTAGCAAAGTAAAGTACTCGGGTGCGGAAAATATATTATATTTTGGCATTTGTATAAGGTAAATTAATCATTCTGCCAACAGATCAATTCGCTTTTGCTAACGCAAGTAGATATGTATGACTAAACGTAACTACTAAACGATAACGTTTTGCACAAGAAGCCCGAAGGACTCTAAACGGAGAGAGCCCAATCGGAAATCACACAACCGCTGTTTATTTTCTCCTTTCTCTATAATCCAAGCCAATTTACAGATCGACAAGACTGTAGCTACGAAAGGAATGCGGTCAAAAAAATTCTAGGGTTAACAACGTTGTCACATATATTAAATTTTAATTTAATAACCTAAAGCTAGAGCTAATTTGATTGGTTATATCCCAAACAGTTGATAGCGCATGCGTCTCGTGATACACCCGATGGGCAATCGGGCTAGTTCGGCGATGCCCGATATGTGATGGGTGTACCAGCCAGTTGCGTAGTGATAGAAAGGGCAATAGTTATTGTATTGTATTAAATTGTATTTTATAAATAAGGGTTCATTGTGTCGTGTTCTCGTGGAGTTATTTTAAACTTTTGAACTTTGTGACAATGAATGGGTATATTTCTGGTAAAAACCTTCACAGTCAGACCCATGAGGTGATGCAAATGTTTATAGGGTATGAAATGGACATTAATACGATCAATTAATCAGTATCTGTTTTTTCCATGTTGATCAATTTACTTCTTGTAAAAAGTAAATTTTTAAACCTTGATAAAAATAGTTTTTAGTCTTTTTAACTTCAAACATAAAATGCAATTATTGAATGATTTTCTATTTTTATCACATTATTTAAAATAATAATAGCACGCCCATGACTAAACCATATTTTAAACGATATTGCTTTCCCCTTACCGATACGTCGGAGACACAGATCCACTTCTCGACCTGTACCGCCCACCCTGTGTCAGTAAAGTGGAATTGATCTGTTAGTAAAAGCGTAGTAAAGGTGATTCTATATGTTAAAATAAAGATAATAAGTGATATAACGAACGTCAACGTCAGCAAATACAATCAATCAATCAATGTTGCTAAAATGACCTCATTTTCCATTCTAAAATAATTTTACATTTATCAGAGTCCCACTGCTGAATTCTATCATCATTCGAACACTGTTTCTAGTTATTGGTAAATTTAGCGAACTATCAAACAAAGACCTTTTTATTTATTTAGTAGGAGACGTATATTCTAAAGTATAATATATAGTTTCGAAGGTAAACAACGCACTTTAAAGGCTGTTCTTATAATATTTGGATAGCTATAGTTTTGAATTAAATATTGTAAACCAAATGTTCAAAAGATACATACGTATAATACCAGAATTGACGTAATATTCGTATATCAGCCATATTTTTAAAAGGCAATTTCATCCTACATGTCACAGTAAATAATCTAGTTAAAATATGCTCGTTTGGAAGAACTAGCTTAAAAGGTCTTAAATATGTTCCTTGGTTTTCGCTCCGGTATTGTAGTAAAAGAGTGTTAATTTGTTAACGTTTCGGTTTTATTCATAATAACCATCTTCAGAACTACAATTTAATAAAAGACATTATTTGGTGATTGAAAAGGACAGACATTCTTTTTATAGTTATTTTTTTATTTAATTAATTACTTTTAAATTTTGAGCTTTTTTGCTGATATCGGTACAACACTTCATTTTTTAACTGCACTAAATATTACATGTAACTGACAACATAACGTAATATTTGGTGCAGTGAAAAAATTAAGTGTTGTACCGATAGCAGCAAAAAAGGTATGAATTTAAAAGATATTTCTATATTATATAAAAAAAATAACTATACAAAAATTTCTGTCCTTTGAAATTATCTGTGAAGTGACAACACTGTGACTACCAGTAAGTCTGTCTAGTAACAGGTGGTGACAGAACAACACGTCATTGTATCGTTTCATTTCAAAGGCCAAAATATTGGTCCTTCGAGCCGGATGAAGGTTTTGGCCTTCGAAATGAAAGGATTTGATGTGTGGACTGTATATTTTCTTTATTGGGATTTGTTAAGAGAAGCTGATAGAATTACGTGTTTTTCTGTCACCACCTTTTCTCTCTTACTGGTAGGTGTTGTCACTTCAAATAATCACTTTTATTAAATTGTAATTCTGAAGATGGTTATTATGAATAAAACCGAAACGGTAACAAATTAAAACTCTTTTACTCCTACGCCACTGGCTTCAGAAAAACTTTTTTGGGTAAAAGCATGTGGTTTTATATCATAATAGTCTAACCAAAATTCAGTGTAATATCTCGAGCTGTTTTCGAGATTTTTGAAAAAACCAAAAAAAAAATTAAAACTTAGGTCTTGACACATATAGTCGTTGCAGCGAACCCTCGCGCCAGATATGTCAAGTGTCACGTGACATTAATGACTTGCCTGCTTATTTCTGGTTATTTATTTTGCCTAGGTTTGTATTCCAGAGCCGTACTACAATAGTACTTACGTTTATTTTAAAAATGAAACGAGTTATACTTATATTTTTAAATACATTTTTTATTATTTATTATAGTAAATAAAACACATTGTATTATTACACATTACATGATCAATAATTGCACTGGAATTCTGACCAAAACTATTAAAAATATCATGCAGATATTTCTTACTTACCCAGCTAACCAAACTGTCTACATTCAAGTCGCCACACAAAAGTATTACCTGATATTTAACTGAAATAAATCTCGACTTACTCGGAAAGAAATAAAACATCTAGAAATTTTTTTATTAATATTAAAATTCACCTTAGTTTCTCTAACGGTGGCATCAGCTGAGGTAGACAATAATTATGCTCCATAATTATTATTTTCGCCTAAAATAAATAAAATATTAACCTATAAATTTTTCGTTACGTGACTGGTACTTACTGTGGTTTACCGCAACTCAATATGTAGTTAATTAAAGTTTTCAAAACAAAATAAACTATACTAAAACGACTGAAATACACTTTAAAACTTATTAGCACCAATCAAACTGGAAAAATATAAAAACAACACGCTCAATGCAAACTGGGGTATTTGATTAAGTCCCCAAACAGCTCATCGATGACATATTGCTGATGTCAACTGTCGAAAAAGCTTGAGGGTTCGCTGCAAAGACTATATAAGATCTTGAGGACTTCAACAGAAGATTTTAGGACATAAACTTTTCAACGTCAAATTGATCCAGGAGTCACATTAACCGGGTGAAATATAAATAAAATAACGATAGAGCGATTTATGACCTTTTAACCGTTTTCCACAGAAATGGTACAGTTGTAAAATTGAAACCGGTATTAAAACATTTAAACGGCTAAATGATATTTGGTAAACCAACAGTTGCGTTGTCTCTAAAATACAGAAAAAAAAAAACATAGATTTAAACGGTTACTTAGTAAGTTAAATGTGCTTACAGAGAGCGGCATTAGAACGTTAGATAGAGTGGCAACGGCAGGTTTACTTATATTTGCGTGAGACCGAATGACCAACTAAGAAAAATGTGCCATTTACTCAGTGATAAATGGCAATCCTCTGGTAATTGCGTTCTAGATTTAGGTTCGCCGCTAGAGGGTGTAATGCTAATTTATTTAAGGACACCCTAAGAGTCATAGTTACTGTTTTCATAAAACATAACATTCTTAATTCCCGACCTTATCCGAATAATCACACGCGATTCCCATACGATTTTGGAGTGAACAAACCCAGGTTGGTACACTCTGCATAAAATCTCGTGTTGTTTACGGTTGTAGCCACCAAATGAAACCTATTCTAGCTACAAGCAAGGCCTGATACTGCACGCAATATCGAGCGCAATAGTTTTTATGGCTATACGATTTTAAATAGATCTTGACAATATCTGTTCGTCAATGTTAGGTCGGCCTCACCTGTTCGTCGACAGAAGGTTGTACTTTTGGAATCCGAAATTATCTTTTACATTTTAGGTAAAAAATAGTTGACAAATCGGTTACTTTATTAAAAAGTTATTTTACTGTACTTGATTTGTAAATGTTTTATTAGATGATATTATTTACCAGCTGGCTAATAATAATAATAAAATCGTGGGAAGTGACCATGCGCTTTAAGTAAACCTGAAGTTACCCTTGGACTCTGTGTGCTTTTAGTGTTTTATACTTTATACGCCGAACGTTACGTTATGTGATATCCTACGTTATTGCAATTAGGAGAAAACTGTTTGTGTTACAATTTGCCTTATAATGCAATTTGAAAAATAAGACTTATTAACAATGAAAAAATTAAATGTTTTTGTGTATCACTGTAGGATATGTCTAACTTGATGTTGCACAAAATGACGTTGAAATCAAGTCGTTGGCTTCCACAAACGTAATTAGTGTATCGCTAAAAGTCAAACTTAACAATGCAAAATATTTTTTTATTCACTGTAGGGCTCAAGCCTTCAAAATCATGATATAATAACTGAAGGTAAGCTATCTAACCGTTCCAACTTCGTCTGCCGCGCGCAGTGATGTCACAGGGAGAGTGCTTTTTAAATTTCTTATGGAGATTTATACGGTGTTAGCGTTTTTAATTATATTTTAAAGGTATTAAAAGGTTTTTTTTTACATGTGCCCCGAAAGTGCCTCTTTTCATGCTTGTTATCTTCACCGAAAGGGGCGTTTTCCAAGAGAGAGGGCGGGAAAGTATCTTCGTGTCGCCATGTGCTCATAAATAAATAAAACCAGAATTATCGATGCGGGATTTGAACCCGCGACCCTCAGATCGCCAGGCGGACACTCTACCCACCGAGCCATACTACAAGCGATAATAAATAGCGGATTATACATCAATTAAATTGGCAATTATTTTTCAAAGATGTTTTAGAAAAATGTCTGAAGAATTTCTTTATTTATATGGCCTCAAAGACTCGGGCACTTGTAAAAAAATAAATAAAACCAGATATGCCGAGTGCAGGATTTGAACCCGCGACTCTCGCCTTCGCTATACCACTAGGCCACCGAGCCTATTTGTCAAAAATAATAAATAGATATTTACATTCTCCATCGCGAGTGTTTTCATGTCATGTAGACAGGAAAATTGTCTGAAGAATTTCTTTATTTATTTGGCATCAAAGCTTCAGAGCACTTTTAAAAAAAATACGGTACATATCTCGGGCCGACGGAGGCCTTTCCGGACTCGTGCATTGGCCTCCCTCACCTTCGGCTCGGTCGGCCATCTCCGCATCTCGTCCGTAAAAACCTCTTTTCGGCCCTTGATACGTAATGTACTATTACGCATTTAATGGTATGTGAAATTAAAGAATAATATATGACAAGTATATTAATACATAGAAACAAACATATTAATTGCATAGAAATATAACACACATTACAGCTAAAATACCACTAAAATAAGAAAAGATTCCGACAAAATTTTCAAACATCCGCCGCGCTATTGGAACCGGTCGACGATAGTCGAAGCTACTCGGCGGTCTCTCCTCGTTGCCACCAGCGTTGTCAGTCTTTTACATTTGTAATATATCCATTATTATTTTAACAATTTTTGAGATGTTCATTCTTGTTGTGGGGCTTCCCATATAAAATGTATGTTTAATCTGGAGATTATAGGAAAGTAACGATAATTTTTTTCGTATTCTTCTTACTCTGACTCGGTTTTTATTATTCTATTAGGTTTCGAACCGTTAACCTATTACTTTTGATCAAGGATTTCTCGCAACACTGTAGTTTTCCATGGAAACTTTTAAAATTCACCAATTTAGTCGTGTATGTTTATTAAAATGAATATCTGAATTTTCATAAAATGAGGTGCGCTGTGTTCGGTTGTGATATGGATAACCAGGCAAATAAATTTGATAGAAATATACGGTGTTTCCGCTTTTCTAAGGATAAAAACAAAAAATTATAATGTAAGTATTTTCCACTGAAGCTGATGAGGGTATATGCCTTGGAAATATGTAGGGAAATAAAATATTGTTTATTTAGCTACTGAAGCAGACTATGAGTGTCTTTACCTCTTCATAATTTCACTACACTGGGAGATGGACTATTTAAAAAAAATAGTTTAATTTGTTTTAGGTCGTATTTTAGCTTCAATCTTTATTGTATGTTCATAAAGTAAATATACCTAAATACCATGATATTATTTTTTCATTTCACATACTATTAAATGCGTAAAACGTTTTAATACCTTTAAAAGAGAGTTAAAAACGCAATATAAATCTCTATAAGAGATTTAAAAATCACTCGCCCGGTGACGACATAAGTCACGCCTCCATCGGCGCGGAATCTTACCTGTTTAGTTATTTATACCATGCTTCAAAATAGATCTTTTTCAATTGGGTTAAAATGTTGATTTGCACTAATTATGTAAGCTATCAATTGAAATAGTTAGCAGTAAGCATAGAAATAAGTAAACCTAGAATGACCACCAAGCCAAAAAATGGGCTATCCTTACGCATTCAAAGGTTGTTTAAGGACCCTAGAGGTGGCTACCTCCAGAAAATAATGCGGAATTCGTTTACAGACATTAAACATTATATTAGCCAGAAGAATGGTAAAAATCGGCAATATCTAAGCATAAATGAAGCCCACAGCGTTAAATGGCAGTGAACGGTATAGGTTTATTTAGTATATGCAATAAGCTATTTTAAATTGCCTTCTTGTCAAACGTAATCCAAATTAAAATGACTCGACAGCTAATTCTTGTTCATTTACTTGATCCACATAAAAGATGGGTTGTTATTTTTAGCGTTTGACCAGGACCAATTTAAAATGAACAAGTAACCTCGTGCACTTGCCACTTTTTGTAGCACACTATCTCATATTACAGATGTGAGATTGAATAGTTGCACATCAAAACGATGTAAGTGCGCGTGGTGGTTTTAAAATATTATGCGATAGCTAAAACTAGTTTTTGCGCAGCTCAACTAACTATTAGGGTGAAGCTAATACTGTTCTCCCTTATTTAAACATTGTGTAATCTATCATATCATTAAAATGTTCTGGGTGCTTATTTACAATATGTATGTAGTAGGACTAGGATACGTCAGATAGAATAAAAATCTCTAAGTTACAAGTACCGCGAAGCTCTCTTCTTTATTTTATACCTGAAAATTTATGTATTACTTTAAAAACAATTTTAGACAAATAACTTGCAAATGGGGATCACTCGTTATACTCCCAGAAACTCAATATTAAAGACTTCGAAGTCTTTAGACTTTTAAAATTTTAGAGTGTATAGAATTTAAAAAAATAAGATAATACTAAATTTGAAATGATTTCATTAAACATAATGTAAATTGTGACTCGTAATTTGCCGCCAATAATATCAGTTATCGATTTACCCTGTTGTCAGGTCCCCTAGCATTTCCTGTCTTTTCCTTACTTAGTATTGTATTACTACTTTGGTCTACATTTGTTATTTAATGTTTATTTATTTCATTCTAATTCAAAAGAACAACGTTAATCTCTTACGTATACAACGTGTCCAAGATAAACAGGGCCAGTACAGGGATCTCGGAAACCCTAAGAGATACGAAGTCAGTTAAAAGGAGGCAAAGTTGCGCATTTACGTGCCTAATAATATCCGTTTACAAAGTTTTAAAATTCCGAGTAGTTCCGGAGATATCCGAAAAAAAAACGAAATTCTGAAAAATCGTTTTATTGTTTTCCTGTTTTTTTTTTGAGATCGAGTTCTAAAGTAAATTGCACTTTTGCCATTGCCACTTTTCCGCTCTATCCAACAGCGTTAATTGTTTTGTAATCCGACGAGTCGTCTTCGAAGGGCCATTATCAACTTTCTTTTTTCATATATGGTCCTGTTTTCCTGATATTGGAATTTGAGAGCTTTTTTTCTCCCGAATGCAACGATGTATGACACATTGTTATTTAATGACGTTTCGAGGGTTTTTGAACAACATAAGGAAATTTTGGGATACGGTCCTGTATTTCTCCCAATTTTATAAATAATATCTCATAAGTAAGCTCTAAATTTTTTACTTATGTTGGACTAGTTCAATAAATAATAAATAATTTAATAATAAACCACAAATAAGTGAACAAAAATCATTCCAAAACAGTAATAAAACGAAGAACGAAAAAGTAAGGAACTACATAATCAGGTGTTCAAAATGATTTCCGTTATTCTCTAAGCACAAATGACATCTTTTAACTGCCACATAACAGTTTTTTTGAGATAAAATAAAACATGCGATAGAATATCAAACTTTTCAGCATTTGTAAATTTATGTTCCATGTTTTCTGGAAAATAAAAAACCTCTTAAAACGCTCTCAAACGATCACAATGGGAATGTTAAGTGAAACAAATCACACGTCACCATCTTAATTTTTTTGTTTCAAACGCCTACTTTTCTTTTAAATCCCGAATCAACAGAAGTTTGAAATAATGTTTCTGTATTTTGTTCACTTATTTGTGGTTTATTATTAAATTATTTGTTATTTATTGAACTAGTCCAACATAAGTAAAAATTTAGAGCTTACTTATGAGATATTATTTATAAAATTAGGAGAAATACAGGACACAGGACCGTATCCCAAATTTTCCTGATGTTGTTCAAGAAACCCTCGAAACGTCATTAAACCACAATGTGTCATACATCGTTGCATTCGTAAGAAAAAAAACTATCAAATTCCAATATCATATCGTATTTAAAAAAATAAAGTTGATAATGGCCCTTCGAAGACGACTCGTCGGATTACAAAACAATTACGGCTGTTAGATAGAGCGGAAAAAGTGGCAATGCAAAAGTGCAATTTACTTTAGAATTCGATCTCAAAAAACTCAGGAAAACAATAAAACGATTTTTCAGAATTTCGTTTTTTTCCGGATATCTCCGGAACTACTCGGAATTTTAAAACTTTCTAAACGGCCTATTATTAGGCACGTAAATGCGCAACTTTACCTCCATTTAACCGACTTCGTATCTCTACGGTTTCCGAGATCTCTGTACTGTTCCTCCTTATCTTGGATACGTTGTATGTTATAATATAACATAATTTTTACATAATATATCTCATTTAACTTATTACATAATATATCTCGATTTGCAATTAAATATAATAAATTATGTAAGGAGGCTGGAGCATTTTTAACCAAGCCTTTATGGTTTAGTTTATCAGTTTATTTCCTAGAATTCGGAAGATTTCGTTCCATTTTTACTGGTAATAGATTTTCTAAGTACTTCGTATAATTCAGGTATTGCTATAATTTAAAATAAACGTAAAGTAATTTTTTTTTAGACAGTGCCAGGTGCTGGTAAAATATATCATTATCTTTATTTTCTGATTAACAGAACGATTCTATTGGTTAGTTCTATTAGCCGTCTCAAACGATAAGAAGGTGTAAAATTACAAAATGGTTAGACACTAACCCGACATGATCGGTGTTTTAATAGTTTCACCACCTTGAATAAAATAATTTTTGGGTATTAAAATATAATTAAAGGTTATTAATGTAAACTAGTATTAAGGAATATCTTTTTCATTTACTTAGATATAGAATTATAATTTGTTTATAATCATAATTTTTTAGAAACTCGGAACACAAAATGCAATACATTAGGTAAAAATATGTTATAGAATGAGCTTAAGACACGTTAACGCGGCCGCGGTGGCATTCATGCCTGACCACACACGAACAAATATTACCTTCGACATGTAAAAAGCCTCCTCATCAATAGGGGTTATACAGGGTGTCCCAGAATATGTGGGTAATCTCCCGGGTTCAGATAGAATACTTAAAAATAACAGGAGAAGTTCATATACATTTTTCTTCCTTCTGTTCTATCTGAACCCGGGAGATTGCCCACATAGTCTGGGACACCCTGTATATGTATATCTATATTCCCAGGCAGAAACGGTCTCGTGTGTTGTAAAGGATGAAGAACGTCATTTTATATATATTTATATATACAAAATACTGGGATAACTAAACTTAACAACTGAACAATAATATTTTCATACATACAAAACACTGCGATAACTAAACTTAGCAACTAAATAATAATTTTTCGAACTAGATACATAAATAGCTATGGAATTCGTTTGGGTATAGAAATGTTTGAGAAGCAAGTATGAATTTTTCATTTTTCTACCTCTCGGGACCGCTTTTACCAATACCCCACATTGACAGCCACGCCAGACGACCGCGTTGGCGTGTCTGAACCCCAAAACAGTTAATGAAAGCCGCCAATGTTCAATATATTTTATTTTATATATATTATCCTGTTGTTATTGTTAAATAATCTGTTAACTGATATTTAATAAAACAATTTCTAAAAATATCATGTTAATCCTAAGTGTTGTATAATAATAGAAGTTTTATTTACTTAGTACAAGCCCAGATTGTAAAATCATTGCATTTAATAATTACGTCATTATATTTTCCCACGTGCCTAGACACTTGGACACTACATTAAACTTGTTGAGACAAATAGAGCACTTGATATAATCTGTTGGCAAGCGCTAAATCGGCCAATTGTTTCCTTAAACGTATGATAACTTATGACAAGTTTGGAGATATAGTGCATGCTCTACAGGGTGTCCGCTAAACCACAGACTCCTTGCATAAAAATATTATGATTTAATTATACTTACCTATATCCGAAAGTTTATATTAACTGAGATACAGGGTGTTAAAGTTTAAACTTCATTTTTGTTTTTCTCTAATAACTTTGAGAGAAACTATCATTTTTTTTTACAAAATTTGGCAATTATGTTTTTTTTAGGACTGGAAATTGATTTCGTGGCGCTGTCTGTGGCATTTTTCGAACATTAATAAGGTCATAACTTTCTTGTGCCTCAGTGTATTTAAGTTTTTAATAACAATAATACTTTTCTCATATTTATTACGTAAAAAAGGTATACGAAGTTCAGGTCGCCCAGAGTTACCGTTTCGAAGATATTTGCATTTAAATTGTTAGCGCGTTAGCTCGGGCAAGCAAATAATATTTTGTTACTTCTTACCAATTAACTTTTACATGATAATTAATGTTCTAGTAATGGTAATTGGGAATAATAAATACAACAATTTGATTGTTCTTTAACTTACTTTAATTAAAATAACTTTGACCCTAGAAAATATCGTGTCGAAAGAAACCAACAGCAATAAAAACACAAACTTAAAATGAAACATTTTCTGTTCCATAGCAACTGCATCTCTAAATTTTATTTGTTTTCTCATAGGTGACTTCAAGAAAAAAATTTTGTTCGCAAATTAATAATAACTGGGCAGGGTGCACTAAACAATTCAAATGCAAATATCTCCGAAACGGTAACTCTGGGCGACCTGAACTTAGTATACCTTTTTTACGTAATAAATATGAGAAAAGTATTATTTTCATTAAAAACTTAAGTACACTGAGGCACAAAAAAGTTATGACCTAATAAATGTGCAAATAATGCCCCCTACATTGTACATTAAAATTTCATAAAAAATCAATTTCTCGTCCTAAATAAAACATAATTGCCAAGTTTTGTAAAAAACGTTAGTTTTTCTAAAAGTTATTAGAGAAAAACAAAAATGAAGTTTTAACTTTAACACCCTGTAACCCTGTAAGGAGTCTGTGGTTTTTCCATGTACCATTAATTAGCGGACACCCTGTATATCTACTATAAAATATCAGAAATTTTTACACTTCCAAAAAACGAATAATTCAATACGTTTTTAATGTGTTTTGCTGGCAATGTATGTTTTACGTTAATTCGGTCGCCATTTTAAGATGATCTACACAAAAAATATATTTGATATTTCGGAAAATTATAAATAAGTATTTAAAAATACAGAGTGCGGAGGATACATCAGCATACGTGGGGAGGTAATTCTACATGTTATTCTTATCCCATTTGAAAAACTCATTTTACAACACTTTAATTCCAGTTTGCATTTAAACGGTACGATTTATCGACTCGAATAGAGTACCTTTCTTTCTATTAGGTATTGTTTTGTATTTAAAATGACATATCATTTTTGCATTAACTGTCGAAACAAGTCGTATTGACACATTTGATAGGCTGTAACTCGAAATTAATTGTTTTCGACGTTCTGTTATATTACATTTTTATTTTAACATGTAGAATCACCTCCCCAAGTATCGGAACGCATTATCCGAACACCCTGTATGAAGCAGTTTTAATCATTACCGGGTCCGTTTAATATTTCTAATTAAATGCAAGGATTTCAAAAAATGTAGAAAATAACCGTTTATATTTTGGAATTAATTTTTTGAGCGTAATTTTTGAAGCTTGTATGTTTATTGTTAAAAATAAAGCCATAAAACAAAGAATGTATTGTCGTTTTTTTATCTGTGGCCCATTTTTTCAGCAGCATTTTTTAGGTTTTGGTAGGATAGTGGTAGATTACCCGCTTGCTATTTTTTTTTACTAACCCTTATTGTCTTTATTCTTAAGACGAATGATAATAAATTTGACCAATTTTTGAAAGAATTAAATTTGATGTCAATTATAAAATATACGTGTTGTAAATTAAATTGTTAAAGTCTACAAAGTTTATTCTTGTAACTACAATGCATATGTGCAGTATTTTGGGCATGACTAGATGTTGGCACTATATTTTGAACAATATTATAAGTCTAAGAAATATAAAAAAAGGAGCACTATAACAATACAAATGTTATGTTTGGGCGCATTTTCAGTTTGATATCTTTAATATCTCAATTTGAAAGAATAGAATAGTGGATATACCTGTATCTACAGTAGAAACAGTCCACTAGTGGTAACGTTATTTCTGTTCAGTCAGTTCGGGAGTCGTACACATTTGAATCCCATATTGGTCAAATTTTTTAACTTACTTCGTTCCGAATCTTTCACCCACTTTTATTTCGCTTGTTTTGTTTGCCTCTGCACACCTCGAGTAATTTTTTCTCCTTCTTCGCATTGATTTTAGGACCGCGCCATTGGCCAGCCTCAAATATCGATGCCCAACCAACCGAAAGGAAAAAGTGCATTTGACGACGAACCTTTACCCAATGAAAAAGTCGATGGGAAATCTGGCGTTCCCCAGATTAAACCCCAATCTCCTAAGCAGGAAAATAAACAGAGCACCGGATGGTTTGGTGGGATTTTTAGTAAATTATCTATGAGGCCTAAGAATCAGATGAAACTTCCTGATGATAAAAATCCAAAGGTAAGGATATAATTTATACAAAAAATATCAATCGTGTTTGTTAAAGTTGTCTAATGTCTCTTATACGATTAATCATAGAGAAAAATTCATATCATATATTATTTTAAATTACATTTTATTCTGAGTAACCCTCCTACGACTGATTTCGGTTCTGGACGGTCGTCGTTGGTTGGTTGGTTAAGGAGTTTAAAGGCCCGAATTTCAAATCACTGCAGCCTTTCGGCTTATTGTGTACCCCACCCCGATCTTGTTAGAAAATGTTTGTTCCTTCTATGAGGTCCATTAACCTTCTACCAAGCTTATCATGTGGGAGGTTGTCACCACGTTGTATGTTCCCGAAGATATTTTGTCTTCTACGAGACAGCGCTATGCAGCAGTGTATTATGTGTGAGGCGGTTTCATCCTCTTCGCCGCAGAGCTACATTCAATGGATCCGTTGTTTTTCCCCATCCGTTGAAGGTATTTTCGCAAGCGGTAGTGGCCTGTTAGCAGACCCATCACTTGTTTCAACTGGGGACGCGTCATGGTTAACATCCCATTCGATAGTATTTTCGATGGCTTTCCAATTACGGCCCGTGCGTGTATTTGATCAGGTAACTCTTGCCATCGAGGTAGGTGTTGTTTTTTCGATCATCTATCTAATGTTGTTTTTGTTGCCTGTTTTGATATTCCAAAGGCCGGCTCGGGGCCCCTGAGACTTTGAGCAGATCCGGCTCTCGCTAGTTCATCCGCTTTTTCATTTCTTAATATCCCGGAGTGACCAGGAACCCACAAGAGTTCCACCTTGTTCCCCCTGGCCGCCAGTACTTTTAGGTTGGTATGGCACTCCAGTGTAAGTTTTGAAGCAAACCGATTGGAGTTCAGAACCCTAAGAGCAGCTTGGCTGTCCGAAAGGATGTAAATCTTTTGGTCGTGGTAGCCCCTTTCAAGATTTTGTAGTACACATGCTTGTATGGCATGGACTTCCGCTAGGTATACTGTGGCGTATGTCCCCAGAGGAATGCTCATGTCCATCCAGGGCCTTTCCCCTAATATAGCTGCGCCCACACCGTTGGCGGTTTTTGATCCATCGGTGTACCAAACTAGACCCTTGTCAAACAACGGGGATGCACTGTTTGTCCATTTATCAAAGGCTTTGTGAAATCGTATGTTGCTTTCATACGATCAGTTTGCATATCCAAGAGCTCATCGTTGATTAGATCCGTGGCTTTTGTGTGTCCAATTTTTACGGGGTGTTGTGTCCATATTCCCCATTTGTGATCATCCTTGAGGCGCTGCAATTAGCCTCCATTCTGATGTGGATGTCTAGGGGTATTAGTCCCAGTATGACTTACATTGCTGCAGTGGGGGTACTTTTCATCGCCCCACTGATACACAGGCAGGCCAGTCGTTGGTTGGCAACCAAACCAGCACCAATATCGGCGGGGTTGCCTATATGACGGTGCCAACATTGTACACAAGACAATTCTAAAAAAAATTTTTGTTATCAGATTGTATGGGATGAAAACAAAAAACGTTGGACAAACGTCGACGGTGCCGGCGATGGTAACGACGTCGGAAACGATTTCAAACCTCCGCCCAAAATGTCGGATCTAATGCCCAAAATGCCGAGCGGCCAGCCTATTCAAGCACCAGGTATGGGTTTTATTAGTGCAAATAGTAGTTTGGATTATAATAGTGTACCCGAACCTACACAAACACACAACAGCATGGGTTACAATAATGCTAACAGTAGTGGCTTGGAATATGTTAGTGGTAACTTTAACAGTAATATAACTGTACACCACCCATCGTTCAATGCAGATCAGAATGTGATTTCGTCGGGACCTGCGACAATGCCTGCGATGAGCACACCTGCCGCACAGAATGAAGATGTAGGGCCGTCGAAGCCTTTGCAGCAGAATATGTTTAAGATGCAGCGAGGGCGAAGTAAGTTTTCTTTATATTCAATATTAACAAATTATACATTCTTCTATTTTTTAACCATTATAATAAGTTTTTTTCTATTTGGGTTCCATAATGGCTACATTATGAAATGCAAACAAATTGAATAACCTGCCACTTTATGAAACTGAAATTTTTTTTTTTTTTTTATGTTGGCAGCAAGTAGGGTTCGACTTTTAGGCTTACTTCGATTTCTAAGATTAGTCTTCTAAGCATTATGGATTCGACAAAAAATTTTTATAGAAAACTTTAAAATACTAACCTTAACCTTGCAAACAGATCATTTTTACTAGATATTTATCTGAAATACCTATACTCGGAAATATATAACATGCTGACGGTGTCCGTCAACTAATTTCTAATCACAACTATAAAGCAACATAACCTAAAAATAATATAAATATCTTCCAGTTTATGCTCTATCTATTCCTCTCTCTCCCTTCCAAGTTTTGTTGTATTAAATTGTTTCTATCATGGCATATTTGATACGTGTAACATTTTATTAAATTGTAAAAGTATTGCCAACCCAAAAAGAAAATATTAATTCAAATGGAAAAAATCCACTATATTTTTTTAAGTTTTTAAGACTTTAAAGACCCAAATGGAAAAAGTATTATAAAATACACGGTTCATAAGACAATTAGAGCACTTCTACTTTAGAAAATTCCCCGCTTCGCGGGTCGTTTTCTAGTACAACTCGTACTCTAAGATAATGTGTTATGAAACTTGTATCTTAATATACTATTAATGGATTTTGCGTTTTAAGATTATAAATATATTTTACATAACAATAGGTATACTCTTAAACAAAATATAATTTTGATGTACCGATATTTATTTTAATTTATTTGCATGTATTTCTCTTTCTGTTTTAGATTTAAAAACTTCTTATGTAGACATTTTTAAACAAAATGGCGCCAAATCTGCTGGTGGTGCCGCTACTGGGTTACCGGCTCCGGAAAAACCGCCCGCTGATGTTCCGCAGCTGAATTTCTTCGTTCCTCAGATTAACGCTGACCCTAACGCGCCGGTGGATTTCTTGACACCAGGTGGCGCACCAGTGCAAATAGGAGAACAACAGGTAAGGATAAATGGAACCAAAAAAAAACTGAGTGTTAGTAGATAGATGTTTGTGACAAACAATTTTGCCGGGTATTCGATCGCTTTAAACGGGTATATAAGAGAGCACAAAAATTATTATACAGGGTGTTATGGGAATGACTTATTATATTTAAATGGGTGGCTCCTAGGGTGTCCTTAGAGGAAGTCTACATACTTTTTTTTTAATCGAATATCTAAATACTAACTAACTTACCCACATACTGTCGCACCGTTCCATCTGGATTCAGTTAGCAACAATGTGGGTCACTAGAGTATACGAACAGTGTTGTCAGATCACACCGCAAGTCTCGCCCTTGCTTCAGTATGTTTCGAGACTCAGGAATGGAATGACGCTGTCGAGGGTTCCACGTGCTTGTGATGTATTCGAATTTTAAACGTTTTGTTAGTTGTAGAATTACCCGATTTTGTTTCTGTTGTGAAATAATTCATAATAAGAAATATTGTGATGTGATTTCAAATTTATGTGATATTACCTACTGTTGGTTCTGTTGCAAAACATACTTTTTCTGTTTTATTTTTTTTATGGAATTTAATTATAAAACTGATTATAAGATTGAAGGTAAGAGAGTATGTATCTTAAAATTGTAGTATTTTTTTTCTAAAAGGTTTGAAAAAGAAGTGATAACTCGGGTCAAAGACGTCTTGTTGTCAAAAACTGAACACGTGCGTTTACAATTCTGTGTTGTAATATGACAACACCGCCTCAATAAACTATTGATTGCGAACGTCCTCAGTAGCGGCCACGTAAATTTTGATATTTCATATAAAGTGTATATTTCGTACAATAATTCAAAACGCCATTTATGGATATTTTTCTTCAATTTATTTTCATCTCAGGATTTGCCGGTTTAAATATAATAAGTCATTTCCATAACACCCTGTATGTGGAGTATAAAGCTGTACATTTTTCATCGCTCAAAAATTTGTATTTCCATGATAAACTTATAAAATTGTCATAAGGAAAAATTATATGAAATTTTCGAAACAAGACATTTATAGTAGAAAATCTGAGTAAAATCAGACTTAAATTACATTTTTTTATAAAAACCAAAAATATTAGGTATTTACACTAAAATGCATTGAAAAATATACACAGCCTTTTTCACAACTGGCTGAACACACGGAAGGCGAGTACTGCCAACCCACGAGTGATAAAGTGGGAACTCGATTAGCTACTTTTTCCCCGTTTTATCTTAAAGACAATGTCTTTAAATAAATATTATTATTTAATAATGTAGGTACTGTTTAACCTTGTTATAAATAATTAACTTACCCTCGGTTATAGTTATTCTTTCCGATTTATGATAGCTATTCTCCGCTGACACTACGATAGTCGAGGGTTTATCAAAAAAAGGCCGTGTATTTTATTTCGGCATTGGTATTGTTAATTTAAATATCATATAACCTTGAATTCATCTCACTGCTTTTTTAAATAGTAGGCGATGAAACTTCAAACTTGATGTGACTCATGCTAACTTTGACAGCACTGTCACTATCTTGTAACCGGAGCATAGCTGTCATTGGCCGCACTTAACAGATATAGCATTAATCATGGTGATATGTTTGGCACAAGCATTCCATTTTTTAAAATTTCTTTAATTAGCTTTGGTGATGTATGTTCCTCAAGTAATTATCGAATTGTTAAATTTTTAACTGATAAAACAGATTCTAGAGTTTACGACAGAGCAGTTTAAGTCCTATACTAATTGTACGGCGTACCGCATACAATCTAAATGCATGTAAATTTGACATTTCTTACATAAAAATTGAATGAAATTTATTTTTTGAACTAAACCAATTATAGGTATATTATCTGGGTTTGTTCGGCACTGACCCAAAAGTATCGCCATGCCACTCGAGGTAACAAAAAAGTACAATTTTTTTCTAAATACGTTTCGTAAATATTCAATGCTACATTTGATCACTTTTAGCTTCGGCTAAATTAAAAATATAAATCGTTTCAACAAATAAAGTCTCATACATAGTGCTCCGTAATTATCTTATCGCTGATCTTTGCATTTGTATCGTTATTTTAAATTTTTTTATTAAATAAAGGTGCATTTACACATGCATTGATTTAGTGGCGCCAGTGGTCGCGCAAGTTATAATTGCACGCCAGTAAAGGTTTACACTTTGTTGAGAAAACAAAAATTAGTGGCACGCCAGCTTCATTTTTTAAGTGTTTTTCACAGTACGCTCTATGCCGAGTGAACTTTCCGACGCAGCCTGTAAAATAGTCGCTGAACTTTTAGTCGAAAAAAAGATAAAAGAAATACAGAAAAAGAAACGACGAAAATGCCGTGTCTGGATTAAACCATGGATTGATCGGCGACCTGCTTTGGGTGCTGCTTCTGCAAAAGTTCTAGTAGAACTCGCAACAGAGGATCCTGCAAGCTATAAAAACCATCTTCGAATTTCAGGACATTTGATTGTCAGTCTGCTGACCACTGTTTTTAGCCATAATAAACTATAATCAACAAAAATTAGAAGCGCGACCTAAACGAAAATCAAACTAAAAACTGGCGAGCGGTCGCCCGACGTGCAAGCACTTGTTTACACTTGCAAGTTTTGATTTTCTGTACGAATTTGTCACCACTGGCGCCGGTCATTTCAGAAGGATGTAGACTTTTTTGGTCTATGCATGCAAAAATAAATTTGTATGCAAGTTATTATTACTGGCGCTAGTTGTATTTACTGGAGCGCCAGTTTTTATTGGCGCCACTAAATCCATGCATGTGTAAATGCACCTTAAATGAATTAAACGAATAGATATTGGGTATCACTCTGTATTATAGACTTAGTTGTTGAAATTATTCTTATTTAGCAAAAGCCAAAAGTGATAAAATGTTACATTGATTGTTCAGGAAATGTTTTTTCGACAATATTACGTATGTAGAAGAAACGGTAATTTTATTGTTACGTCGAGTGGTATGGATGTATCTCTAATGGATTTAATTTTAAAAAATTAATTAAACTCAATTTATATGTAAGATGTCAAATTTAAATTTTCTTAAATTCAGATGCGTCCAGATTTTATGCTCTACCCCGTACATATTTTGAAAAAAGGTACTTTTTGTACGAACATGGGGAGAAAATTAACCTATTATTACCCAAGGAACAGTATATCGCACATCCTGAACAAAAAATTGAAATTTCACTTTTTGACAGAAATTATAAGTAGACTACCTATTCTATTAACCAACAAAACCGCAACATCGATATCTCAATACTCTCCCGCCAGAGGCGCCACAAGTATCTACAATAACAAGGCTTAACAGTATTTCCAAAAATTGTATTTTTTTTATTTGAAAACATTTGTAATGAATTCCAGCCTCAAAGTCGCACTATATCTAAAAAACATAAATAATTATGGTAAAAACAAAATAAGAAGTGAGCATTGAAAGAATCGAAATAATTTATATTGATTGCCTGTAAAATTTACTTTTTTTGAGTTAATACACTTTTATTCCTCCAAATTTGTACTGTAGCCCTGCTAAAAGTAAAATTTGGAATACTTCTGCTTTGCACCTGTAAAAACATCATCACTATTCTTTATTCACCGACTGATCCACTGATTAGCATCGTTCTCTAATTTAAATAATTCTGTTATGAATTTAGTAGGCTAGCCTAAACAAACCAGTGGATTTGCTGGTGACTACTGAACCAGAAACAATTAGTTATTTATACTAATAATTTTATTAACTTTTATTGTCTAGAAGAAAAAAGCTAACAAATCATCTTAGGATTGAAATAAAGTAAGATTTTTGTGTGATTTTAGTTGTAGTGAGTATAGGCATGGGCTTTATCATGATACAGTAAACACAAGGTATGATATCGCACAGGACGTGAGGAGATTATGTGCACTATTCCGCGGTTCCCATTTTGCGATTTCAACGGACGTTTTAAAAGTTTACCCGATTTTTTTCTTATTTTAGTGATTTATCTCAGGTATTTCTGTATTTATTGAAATAAATATCCTAATAGTCATGATTTGAGATGCGCTGCGTCCGGTTGAGGCGTGGATAACCAGAAAACTTTTTGCGATATATAAGGGTTTTCTCCTTTACTAAAGATAAAAAAAGAAGAATTATAAAAGAATATATTTTCATGCTTTGAATTGGTTCAAGACTAGACACTCTTGGTCTCACTTATTTAGAAACGGCCCCGTATTACACGCCTTCACCTAGTCAATGACTATATAAAAAAAAAAACGCGAATTCATCAACAACGGACGTTTTGAGTGTTGCAAAAATTCCATGTGCATGGGACAGCTTGCTGTGTGGCTTGGTTGTCTAACATAACACACAGCATCAGCTATGTCTCCATATTGCATTATTATTGATACACGTGATGTGTTGACTGAAAACGGTTTTGCTAAAAAATGCGCGTGTAAAAATGTCAGTTCATAATTTTTCCCCCATTTTCCGAGCCACAATACACGATTTCTGCTTGAAAACGGACGAGGCGCGATAACTCGAAAAGCGTTAAAAAATGACATACCTAAGATCCAACACTGCGGTTGCGCGTCGATGAAAATGTCCGTTCTCATTTTTTTTCCGGTCACGAATAACGAAAAATAACATCCGAGAAGTAAAACGGACGAGGCGTGTTAAGTTTAATTCTCCGCTGTAAACAAATTTCGATTTTTCTCAAACCAAAACTATTCACCGTACGGAAAATGTCAGTTACTATTTTAATCTCCTCAAAAACATCACTCCGAGTCAAAAAAAATAAAAAGAACGGACGAGGCGCGATAACTATTACGATCACTTTTTTTTACATATGTAAAGATAATTCACAATGATTTCGCAACGTTGCCAATGTCCGTCCTTCTCAACTCCTTATTAAACCACCAAAATACTCACTCACTTTAGGTCGTGATCGGTCTGAAATCCTGGTAACGGACTGCCGTACTACATACTTTACTTTTGTTTGCTAGACTAGGTAGTATTTTAGCTTTAATCTACGTTGTATTTTTATGGAATAAATATACCTAAATACCATGATATCGTTACCATAATTGCGTAAGGTCGTATGTGGAATTTTTAATGTTTTGAGATATTAACATCATCTTATGTAAAATTTGTTTCTTTTACAATACAACCTAAATGATTTTTAACGGAAATATCTAAGAATTTCAAATATTCAAAAGGTGTATGTGTCAAAATGGTCTCTACAATACCAAGAAAGGTCGTATGTACGGCAAATTATACAACCTTGTGTCAAAATAATACTTAAAGTTTATTATTATAGGTTTGTTCCAGGCCCTGCAAAGGAATTAGAATTTTGAAATCAAAGCTAAAATAAACATTAAAAATATTATGTATGCAACCATGTATGTTGACATTTCACATGACTTTTTAAAAGTTTGGAAGAAACATATTTTATCTTTGACATTTATCTAGGTGGAAAGTGACCTGGGTGGAAAGTGATCACTCTAAACCTGAGTAAATGCCACTTTCTATCCAGATAAATGTTAACATTCATTGAATAACCAAAGTGCCTGACAACGTGATACTATCAAATGCATAAAACCTTCAAAAGAGAATTAAAAACGCTAACAACAACGTGAATCTCCATAAGCAATTTTAAAATAACTCACACCATGTGGTCACTGCGCACGCCAAACGGAATTGGAACAGCTAGATATCATACCTTGTGTTTATTATATCATAACGCTTTATAGCATGTACACTGCATGTTACCACGATGTTATTTCATTTATTTTCATTGTTGTTTTTTTATAATTGGATGGGTTGGTGGAATAAAGTCGTCGTAGCAACGTTCAAAAAAGATATTTTTTCCATTGTTACAAATAAATACACTCTGCCACCCTGAAATTTTGATGATATTTTATAACTTTTTATTTTTTATGCGATTTTCATGATTTTGTCATCAGTTTGTAGATCCGTTTAGTGTGTTTTTGTTTAATTATTCTGTAAAGTAACATTCTTCGATTAGGCTATATTATACAGGAGCAAATCAATTGTTTTTTTTATCGTAACTTAAAAATACCCTATAGGAAAATTAAGGTAAATAATTTTATTTACATACTGTTTCCTGTAATCTTTGACGTATTCTAAACATTTCGATTTTTGATTCATTCCATTATCACGTTTCTGCTGCGAGCTGCAAAATTTGAAATGAAACGCTGATTTGAAGCCTATTTTTATTAAGAAAAACAAACACTAGGTATATCATAAAGTTAATTAACAAAAACAATTTTAATATCGTGTTTTTCCTCTTCTCGCAGTAATGACAGTTTGCAATCTTAGTTGCATCGAATGAATAAGGTTACTTATCCTTTCTTGAGGGATAGCCTGATATTCTTCGGTCAGCGCAGTCTTGCAAGGTTGTGGTTGTACACGACGACGACGAACGGTCCTTTTAAGTTGATACCAAAGATGTTCGATTGTGTTGAGATCCGGGCTACATGCGGGCCATTCCAATCTTGGAAGTCCAACTTCATCCAGATATTCGCTCACTACATGTGCACGTGAGGTCTAAGCATTATCATGCATTAATGTAAATTGGTTCCCAATGAAAGGATCAAATGGGACAACAACTTCTTGGAGGATTTCCTCAATATAATGGTGGGCGGTTAGAACTCAACAACTACAAGATTGGTGCGTGGTGCTTCGGTAGAAATACCCATGACATACATTTTCTAAAAATAACATCGTTTCATTTAAAATTTTGCAGCTCGCAGCAGAAATGGAATATCTCATAATGGAATGAATCAAAAAACGAAAGTTTTAGAATACATCAAAGATTACCAGAAACAGTATGTAAAGAAAATTATCTACCTTAATTTTTCTACAGGGTGTTTTGAAATTACGACAAAAAACAACAGTTTGATCTACTCCTGTATAATATAGCCTAATCGAAAAATGTTACTTAATAAAATAATTAAGGAAAAACACAATAAACGGATCTACAAACTGATGACAAAATTATGAAAATCGCATAAAGAATAAAAAAGTTATAAGATATCAAACTTGACCAAAATTTCAGGGTGGCGGAATTTTGTGCCGGAGAGTGTATTTTCAATTATAATATACTCATCAAATGTAAAATTATTCGTACCATTCCCAACCAACGTCCCTTTCTTTATAAAGGTTGGATAAATTACAGCAAGTTGTATAAATTTTCCCCAAGAGTGTTCTTGCAGCCATTAAAAGCGATCTATAATTGTAAAAACCCCAGATTTGCTACATAAAAGTTATATAACAGCATTTAGGCAACATCAACAACCAAGTTATACAGCAAAAAGCTCACACAGCCACTCCGCTGTATAACGGAAGTTCTATTGATGTTTTTACAGATATTTAAAGAAAAACTTTAAAACGGCTTTACAATTAGGTTGTAAAATCATTCTTGCAGCATAATATTGTAGCTGTTTGACCCTAAAAAAAAAATGTGCCACTGGAGACCTTTGTACAACTAGTTTGCAATCCGACAGCTTTTATAAAATCATAATCTCTCCTAGCCTAATGTTATGAAAGAAGTCTGCTGGCTGGGTTGTTTGTGCCTCAGATTACAAGTACAGTTATCTATTTTTACCACATATATATAACCATTATATTGCCAATACCATCTGCAATTATGTCCCCGCTATGGGCATCGAAGGGGGTGTTGCGAGTTTGTTCAATCAAAATTTCGATTAGTTCGAATTAAGACGGCGTTCCATGCATACGATTTCTGACGATATGATGATCCGACGGTGCCCTGATTTTTGTAAACTTTTTGATGCCAAATTCCGTTCGAATATTTGTAACAAATGACACGATGAGCTTTATTTTAACTTTCATCCGACGTCGTATGTTTCTTACCTCACTTTTTTCTAAACCAAAAATTATGAATGAATGACTATATTGGGAATTAATTTTAAGGTTAGGTAGTGGCCACATATATATTATATTGTATACGAGTGACACTCTCTTCTTTTCTTACAAGCTTTTTAGTGAAATTCGGTTCGGAAGATCGGATAATGTGATAAGCAAAATATTTTCGTATATATGTACATACCTGAAATACTTTATACCTGGTATTGATCCACGACTTTTGCAAAAAGGCACCATGCACTTGTGTCCTTTCATCTTAAGCAAAGCAAGCCACTAACCTATCAAACAGCGAATTGTTGTTAGGTAATGAAAGTTTATAAGCACTAATATACCGACAACAATGTGGATGAACCACTATTTATTCTGTAATTTGAAAAAGCATCCACAACCAAAGATGGCGACGAATAACAACAAACAAATAATGTCGGGCCGGCTCTGACGCGATCCATTAAATTTCCACCCTACTGCGCAAACTCAATAGGCCAGCGCCATCTCCCATAGCGTGGACACTTTTTGTATGTTGGAACGTTCGTATTGGCAATATAATGGTTATTTATAGGTGATTTTTACTTCGTAGTAGTGTTTAGTACAAGGCGTTTTATTTTATTTTTGATTCCATATACACCCCTAAAGACACAGATCAGATCACAGAAACAAATATAAGAAATTCTACGGATTATTTTCAGTTCTGTAGAGTACAAAGCTACAAAAGTATATTTTCAAATCGCGAAATCGAATGAAACGACCTCTGTATTGCACATAATTATTTACCATCAACTCCTAACCTCTCGTTTCCTTTCATACTCCCAGCTTTAGAGTTTAAGTAGTATGGCTTCTCACGCTGTTTGTTGTGGTTACGGTAGATGTCTAGGTGGAGTTCGGCAAGTTCGCTTTCGAGAGAGGTTGCCTCTTACATGCACAAATCTGATTTTGGATGAAAGCAATTGCCCGTCACTCATATTTGGTTCCGATAGGTAAATATTATTTTCTTTTAATTAAATTAGGCACGTAGTCTGGTAAAGAGATAATAAATTTCGTTAAGTCAACGATATGATAGTGAGCGAGACGCCAAGTTAGTACCAGAAACCTTAAATAAATATAATCCGTTGCTGGATGAGTCCCGCATACGTTTGACGGTTCAGATTTTATCTTGACGTATTGAATTTTTCCAAAAATCGCTTAGAAATATTGACATTTTTTAAAGAAAAGTCGTTGCCAGGCAAGGAAATGTTATTATTGTACAGGGTGGTCCATTTTCGACACTTATAGGGTATCTCCGTAATTGTTAGTACTATCAAAGAAGTAATGTAGGTGTCATGTGCGGGTTTTTGGGTCGGCAGATTATTCAACAATCAATATAAAGAAACTTCTGTATAAAACATTTTTCTGTATCTTTTTTAACTAAGAAAATATAGGGTAATTTTGAAATTGTAATTTTTTCGATTTTCCCCCGAATCTATTAAGCGAGCGAAAATTTTCAAATTTTGATTTGACCATTTTAAGTTTGACCCACAAAGAGCACATGACACCTACATTACTTTTTTGATAACAATTGCGGAGATACCCTATTAAAAGTTTTTGACGAAATGTTTCTAAACATTCAATAACTACTATTACTGTGTTAGTCAGTTGGGCATGGAAACAATTTTATAAAATGAAATAAAAATTATATTTAAATGAAATAAATGTATTTAATCTTTTATTTTCTTTTAATGTAGGGTAATTTTGAAATTGCCAATTTTTTGATTTTAGCCCGTATCTCTTAAGCGAGCGAAAATTGATTTTACCAATTTAAGTTTGGCCCAAAAAGGGCACATGACACCTACATTACTTTTTTGACAGCACTAACAATTACGGAGATACCCTATAAAAGTATCGAAAACGGGACACCCTGTACTGTACGGAAATATTATTTCCTGCAGGCGCCAAAAATAAATTTGTCATGCATCAAGTTTGACAATGCAACGCATAGTGGTCCATAGTAACGATGTTTGCAAAGCCACATTCCCGACTCCATATTGTCCCAGTATCTGCTTACGCCTCGACAGACAATATTGAGGGTCGTCCAGGAATGTTCAGATTTTCCTATTTGGTATAGAATTTACTATTATTATAAGTGTATTACAAAACCGAAAACAAATTGTATATCTTACAGTAATTAGAAATGGTGGAGCATCATAACCTTCTATACATACTGAAGAGCTTTGGTGAAAGGGTGGAAGGTTTAGAATTTTTTGCATAAAAAAAACTGGAACATTTTGCTTCGAGAACCGATTAATATTGCATTAAAAGATCCTTTATTTTTATATACTCTTTTTTTTAAAATTCCCGAACACAGGGGTTCGGCTCGCTCAAAATAATTCACTCACTCGGAACCCTTTTTATGCGAGAGGTTAGCTTAGTTTTTTAGGGAGATGTTTTATATCCCTTACCATTTTTTATTTAATTTTCAGAAAATCGCAATTATTACAAAAATTATTAATTACTAGTGATGTCACCGGATTCACTTGTTGAAAATACCGGCATTTTTTGCCGGAAACTGTATTTACAACAATAGATCAAAATCCATTTAACTGGTGGAAAGTACACGAAGAAAATTTTCCATTTTTATCGGATCCGGAGGCATCACTATTAATTAGAACTATTACGACACTGCTAATACACTCTCTGTCAAAACCAGTGTTGCCAATTAGCGTATAATTACACGATATGCGTGTATTTTCATTGTTTTGTATATAATTTGTATGGAGTCACAATGTGAATGTAATTCGAAAGCCACCACCTAGTGTTACTTTCAGGTTTGTTGACCTTTTTTTTGGCAACATGGTATATCACTAGTCAGAGCCCGAAACAATTTCAATTGTTTTACACGTCCTTTTTATACAATATGAATGCTCTGTGAATATCGTGTATTTATGTGACTAAAAGTGTGACGTATAGTTTTTCCAGCTAATTAATTTATTCAGATTGGCAACACTGGTGAAACCAAAATTTATTGAACAAATCACGTATTTAATCTAATTATTCTATTTTTGTCTCGTTTCAGAAAAAATAAACTATCGTAAAAGTCTGATGGGTTTGGATTATCAAAAAAAAAAAAACGAACGTGGATTAATTTTATTAGGGTTTTAAATATTAATAGCTTGTAACTATGTTGGAAGGCGGTACCGCAACATTTGCGGCTTTTAATTTGTTATCATGTGATTATCAAATTTTAATAATTATCTACTATAAATATGTAAAGACAATAGCGAAATTGTATTATATTATATTATTGTTGTATAAGGGAATAAACATAGTGAAGGATATATTTGTTTTAAATCTTAGTTTTTGTTGCCTATTGTTTAAATTTAATTGACTGTACATATTTCAATCAATAAACTGTTTTTTTCTTTTGCATGGTAGTGCCAAGGTAGTTTCGCATGAAACGTACGATACGCCATACGCGGTAACGCGGGCACATGTTGCATTATCGTCATGGAAGCAATCGACACGGAATTACTAATCAATGCCGGTCCATTCGACTCGAATATTTGGGATATTTCCACCGACTAACTGGATACGTACAACTTATGAGGGTGCGCAGTAAAGTTTAATTTTATATGAAAAAATGGGTGCGCACGGTTTACCGGTCATATTTTTAAAGGTTGCTGTTCAGTTGTCGCCGTCATATAGGCAACCCCGCCTTACCGGTGCCGGTTTGGTTGTCAACCAATGACGTGAACCAACCACGACCGTCCAGAACCGAAATCGGTAGTAGCGATGTAACAATATTAAAAATCTATCGATACGTGGGCAATAGATATTAAAATTAATTCTAAAAGTGACTTTTCAGTGATGGCCACAACGCCTTCTTTTATGCGAGAAAATATATTGTTTATTGCCCGGTAAAGGTTTAGATGTGCCAAAATATTGCCGTGTAATCATTCTCGTTAAGTAGGGAAGTACGGTTCTGTTCGCCGGTTAAGGTCAATAGTTTATCAGTCAGCATTGCGCATGACATCTGACGATCAGCCGCGCGAGGCCATAAAATTGTCACTTTTGCTTTTAGAGTTTGGCTATCCATAGATATAGGTCTGTGGATATCTCCAATGAACAATCTGAGAACCGAAACGTTAGACAAAAATTATGGGGAACATATTTTGATTAGTACTAAGACAGGAATAAATGTATTTCTCGGTACTTTGATCTACAATACCTATATTCGTCTAATGTATAATATGCATCAATCGCAATAACGCCCGACGTATTCTGTCGCGTTCATTTGAAAGCAAAATAGCCGTCATAAAATACGCTCGGGCATATTATGACGTAGGATGCATGGAAGATATATTTGGAGGATTGGTAGAGAAATAAAGCTCGACGCATGGTTAGTGTGCACCGATTCTCGGCAGTAAACCAATAATAGTAAATATGGAAATATTTGACTGGATGCTGGAAAGCGGGAGGTCATTGGAATTTCGAACAGAACAGTGCGTATCCTATGTCCATTGTGAAACGGGTAGTCGACGCCTGTAACTACCGACTATGCACAGAGGAATGATAGGGCGGAATTTTGTATATAAAGTATAGTATTCTACTAGCGGTAATTGTTACTATTTACATTTTATCACGTATTAGAATAAAAATGGCGCCGAAAAATTTATTACGGTATCATTTTGGTATGTGAGGATTCAAGAGGCTTATATTAAATCCAATCTTAAAAATATATGCGCGAAAAAAACAATAAATCAATGGTACAGCGGAAAACGAATCATTTTCTTTAAAATAGATTTTATTTTAGGTTTACTTATATTTACATCATAAAGTCTAAACTATAATATCTCAGGTATGGCATCTTAATATACAGATAAAAAATGAATTAACTCGCACTTATATGTCGCCGAAATATGTACAAGTTGCGAAGATAAAATGTCAACAGCCTTCAGAATAATAAATTGGACTATTGGAAATTTACCCGATGACCCCAGCGCTATGGCGGTTCCGAGAAAAGCTGCCCGCTAATTAAAAATGTTGTCTTTGCTTAGTTGATGACGGCTAATACTCATTGGCTGACAAACTGTCAAGTGAAATTTTACCGTCCTGTCAATTACAACAGAGAGTAATGAAAATGTCAACAAACCCAGTCAACATTAGGCAACCACCCAATCATCAAGTTATCATAATGGTAAATCGCCAATAGTTTTCAAAACTTATATTAAGACATATTTTTTAATTAATTGTAAAAAGTAATTTTGATTTTACTTGAAACGCATCCATAATAAAAAAGTGAAGGAAATATCACTTTTAATAATAAAAAAAGGAACAATAATTTTAAAGTCATTGTATAAAATAAATATCAGTCAATTTTGTTAAAAATTGCTTACTAGAAAAATTAAAAATGTGTCTTAAGTGCTATTAGATAAATACATCACATCCTAATACAAAATTAGGTCTAACGTAAAATTAGAGACACTCGTTCATTACGGAGTATTTCTTAATAACATGCTTATATTTAAGGACGTTATTCTTGAATTCTTGGGTCCATTTTCAGAAAAAACTTCATATGATTTTCATGTTTTTTTCTAATGACTTAAATACGTGACAACTAGACTAGGTAGACAGCTGTCACAACTGTTTATATTTACAAAACAAAATCTGTTTCTTAATTTAAACTTTGTTAATACCTAATTTCATAACAGAATGAAAATGAATGAATTTAATTTTTTTATACCAAAACTGTACGTCAAACGATAAGAAATCAAGAGACGACATTTGCTCAACAAGGAAGGAAATTTCAAAAATAATGTTTATTTAAAAAAAAGAAGTGGCGTTCCATGCTTGTCTTCAAAAATACCGAGGGCAGTTCCCGCACGAACGCCACTGGTCGGAATAAAAAACATGTTATACATCATAAGTTTTTTTTTCTGAAAATGGACCCAAGAATAACCTCCTTAAATATTAGCATGTTATTAAGAAACACCCTGTATGGTGCAGAGGCTAGCAAATTTATTTTAATCTGTATTATACTCGGAGCGATATACATTTACACTGACCGACAGAACGTACATACCTTGTGGAAACGTTTCTTATCATTGACTTACATAAAAAAAATTATTCAACCTCTACACTTTGTCGAAATATAGACTCTAGGCCCTGTTCAACAGAAATCGTGTATGCAAAAAAAAATCTACATGTTAGCGTTAAAAGTGTCATTTTATTTTGTGGAAAGGGAAAATGTCATCTTCCATTTTTTTTATCTACAAACACTATTAAACCAGATACTAAAATGAACAAAAAAATAATACCCAAAAATTAAAGCAATAAAGATCCAAACATTACATCATTTACATGGAAACCAATGTGTATTGTTGTTAGTTACGAAAAAGCTCGCTGTAAATAAAAAAGCGTTTTTGGAAGAAATGTGGAAATAAATAAAACAGCTAGTGGAGCTACCTTTGAGTGGTAGCAGCTATGCGATATGGACATCGTCGAATTTTTATCAAATATATTACAAATATGCCAGAAATCCAGTCGGTATCAATAGTTTCGGTAAAATGCCTGCTGTTATACCAGAATTCTTGAAGCTCCCAGACGCGAAGATTTACACTGTTTCTGTCGGTCTTCCGCCACTTTACTGGCATACTCTAATGCGAAGCCGAGAAGGATACATTGAACTCATTACAAAGTAAGAAGAGAATTGCCAAAAGCCTTCTTACGACGTCGTCGTCCCGTAATATTGTTTTTTTTTTTAATGCTTCGAAAGTGCCTCTTTTCATGCATGTTCTCTTCACCGAAAGTGGCGTTTTCCAAGAGAGCGGGCGGGAAACCCGCCCGCTTCGAGTCACCATGTGCTCATAAATAAATAAAACCAGAATTGCGGTAATAAATAGTGGATTATGTATAAATTAAATTGGCAGTTAATTTTTCAAAGATATTTTAGAAAAATGTCTGAAGAATTTCTTTATTTATATGGCCTCAAAGACTCGGCCGCTTGTAAAAAAAATAAATAAAACCAGAGATGCCGAGTGCGGGATTTGAACCCGCGACTCTCAGATCACAAGGCGTACGCTATACCACTAGGCCACCGAGCCTATTTGTCAAAAATAATAAATAGATATTTTTACATTCTCCATGCGCGAGTGCTTTCATGTCATGTAGACAGGAAAACTGTCTGAAGAATTTCTTTATTTATTTGGCATCAAAGCGGATCTCGCATCTCGTCCGTAAAAGCCTCTTTTCGGCCCTTGATACTTAATGTACTATTTCATCCCTACACAAGTATTCAAAATGACAACAAATCCCTGATTTATTCTTAACACTGTGTTAAAAGTAATCGATCCACTTTTAACACAAGTGTCATAAAATTACATTTTAGACACCGAGAACAAGCTACTTTTAATAGTATTTGTAGATAAAACTCATGTAAATGTTCAAAAAAATTGGATAAAATTAATAAAAAACTATTTTGATTATTATAGCATTAATCTTTGGTGTTTGTTGTTTTGTTGCGACAGAAGTTATCCTAGCTTGACACCGACCATACTCGGTTCTCTATTGAATAAGGCCCAATAGGTTTATTCAGAATAAGGAAAAAGTTTTTGGTTTTAAAGATCTAAAATTAAAACTTATCTGGTAATGCCTACCACAAAGTCATAATATTACAAAGTGGTACGACGTAGTCGATGTAGATATACTACAAAACCTGTAATTAAGGCAAAAACGTATTCAACATATTTTATAAACATTAACACATATCGAAAAACCACGCAAGAGGTTCGCAAAAGAAACTGTATGGGTCAGTATCAAATTCCCAACTAAAGCTTATCAAAATGAAAGTTAGTTCATATCATAAAATAAATTACGGATGCACTGGAATTTTGAAGAAACGGACTAAAGTCCGTTTTGTTGCAGTTGATAGCTCATATCGAGGGTTGAAGCCATAAAACAACCGTAAACCATAGGCGTTGCCAATAGTAATTACCTTATTTAATAAGAAAATTGGCCTCTGTCCATTGTTAAGTAGGATTAGGGTTAAAGTAGGTACAACAGGGGTAATTAATTTACCTATTTTTGCCTGCTTTAGGATGTTATTACGCCATTTGATGTGCGTTTGTCAAACTATGTATTTAGTTGTATTTAGATACTGCATTATCTCAAAGTTGAATTATTTCCTATACTTGTAACAATGGCTTCAAGTTTTTCGCCAACGTGTCTTCGTCAAATTAGCAAGAGTGCATATTCTCTCCGAGAAAAGACATTAATATTAAACGTGCATGATGCTCTAGTGTACCAGAAACCTGCAAGTGATGTTCGTAGCATCATTGCAGAGTGTGCCAATATGGTAGGAGTTGGAGAGGCTACTATATATAGGTTCTTGCGTGAAAGAAAATCTAAGAACCTCAGTGAGCCAAAACCACTCCCAGGAAAGAAACCGTTAGAAATTGACAATTTCATTAAAAATGGTATTAGAAGAAAAGTACATAGTTTTTATTTTGCCAAGGAAATACCAACTATAGACAAAATTTTACAAGCCATTAACTACGACGAGGACTTACCACAGCTATCACGAACGAAACTATGGAAAATACTTCATGATATGAACTTTCGATGGGAGAAGCAAAACAGAAAATCTTTTCTTATTGATAGAGCAGATATTATTTGCTGGAGACGTCAATACTTAAGGTCCATCCGAAAATACCGCAGCGAAGGCAAAAACATTTTCTATTTGGATGAAACTTGGCTGAACGAAGGGCACACCGTATCTAAAGTTTGGCAAGATAAAAATGTCCTAAGTTCTCGACAAGCTGTCATGGAAGGCTGGTCAACAGGACTTAGACCACCATCTGGAAAGGGACGCAGACTTATTATAACTCATATAGGAAGTTCAAATGGCTTTTTGGATCAAGGATTATTACAATTCCAGTCGAATTCTACTAAAGACTATCATGAAGAAATGACTGCTGATGTTTTCGAGGAATATTTTAAGCAAATGATAGAATACATTCCCGCTAATTCTGTAATAGTGATGGATAATGCCAGCTATCACTCTAGGCTAAAAGAGAATCTTCCCACAACTTCATGGAAAAAGGCGGAAATCGTAAACTGGTTACAACGAAAGGAATTGAGTTACGATAATACCATGGTAAAAAAAGAACTTTTGGATATTGTTAGGCTACATAAATCACAGTATAAAAAGTATGTTATTGACGAGATGGCAAGAGATCGAGGTATTATAGTGCTCCGTTTACCACCTTACCATTGTGAGCTAAATCCTATCGAATTAATATGGGCTCAAGTAAGTATGTTGCTAGAAATAACAAAAACTTTTAAAATGCAAGAAGTGCGACACCTCTTGCTTCATTCTTTAGCAAATGTGTCATCAGAAAATTGGCAAAACGCCATAAAACATGCTATAGTAGAGGAACAAAAAATGTGGGAACTTGACAACGTAATTGACACAACTATGGACATTGAGCCTTTAGTAATAAGCGTAGGACATGATGACTCTTCAGATTCTTCTGAGGACCATTTTATCGAGTTATAATTATTGAAATTGTCAATATTTTTTGATCTGTAAATAAATTAGTTTTCTTGTAAATAAATTCATAAAATCATAAAATCTATTACATTTAAATAAAATAATAAGCGGTTACATTAAAAACCCAACTCTCCGACCATGATGGGCCGTTTTAATCATTATCCTTTCATTTCATTTTATGGCTCTATTGTTACTTTATCTGTTACCCGGTGGAATAGGTCAAAATTTCTTCATCTTTATGCTAGATGTACGTAAAAAGACCATTTTATAGGTAAAATATTTTAGGCCACCGGGCCCTTGTTTTGAATCTTTAATGAGGGTATCGAGCTATCAACGGCAACGAAACAGACAATACATACATTTCTTCGACTTTATTCTTTTATTAAGGCGAATGTTTCATTAATTAAATATATTTTCCCTCTTGATTTTAAATTGTGTTTCCTTTATAATTTGTTGTGAAATGTAAACGTAAATAGGAATAAATACGTCAAATAATATGCTTTAAATCAGAGTTTTTAAAACTTTCTCGAAGGTCCTTAGACTCATTCGGTTTTATATGTTATGAACACCACTAAGGTTTATTCGTCAGGTTCGCAAGGTGTTCGAACAATGTATCAGGATACATGTTAAAATAAAGGTAAGTCATGTAACAAAAAGTCGAGAACTTAATACTTTTCTAGTCAATTTTTTTTCCATATTTTTAACATCTTGTCGTTAGTTTTTGAACTATCAAGTTGATATTTGACACAGGTACTACGCTTAACGGCTTCTATCATTCTGTTATAAAAACGTTTCTCTACTTTGCCACCAGAGGCGATTTTACCAGAAATTCCAATTTAATATTTGGCATAATTATTATGTTTTCGAAGTTATTGGAAAAAAGGATATGTAATTTTAAAGACGAAAGAATACCTAGCAAAAAAGGAACTCTTCATTCGAGTCGATAAACTACACCGTTTAGGCGAAAAACTGGAATTAAAGCTTCTGTTAGCACTAAAATCAGTTCTTCGAATGGAAAAAAAATATATTGAATGTTACAACCCATATTATGACTTTAACATGTAGAATCACCTCTCGAAGTATCCTGATACATTATCCCTGTATAGTAAATCCTACATAGTTTTCCAGGTCAGAACTACTTTCTAATATCTTAACAGATTTTGTGGTAGGTGATGTTTCTCCATATCCATATTCATTCCGATTTAATGTTATTTATGCACCAAGAGCGTTAAGTAGACTATAATCGAGGGCCTTATAGTCTACTAACGCCTGTGGTGGATTCAATACTTTATTTTTCATCTATTTAAAATATAAATAGTTAAATTAATGCATTTTTTTTAAAACTATTTTCGCCAATTTTTAGTATTTAGTGAGCTTTGAACGGTTTCTAAGGGTTGTTTATTTTAAGCGTCTTTTATTTAGAAAATGCTGAAAACGCTAAGGAAAACTTATTACCGGCACAGTCTAAAGTCCTATATGACGAGAAGTATGAAAATTTTCTACAATGGAAAGTAAAAAACCAAATTACGGTGATTACTGAAACAATAATGATGGCTTACTTTCAGGGATTGGTATGTAACATTTTTGCTCATTGGTAATAACGATTTTTAATTATTTTTACTTTATTTTAGTTGGAAAAATAGACCCAAAATAGAATTTGGACAAAATATTCCCAGTTGAAGTCTGAACGAAAACATTAATATTTCAAGATATTGTCAATTAATAACATTTTTAAAAGTTAAATCAAAGGGATATCTTCCTAAAAAGTCAAAAGTTTTGGAATGCGAACAAGTTTTTTTTTATCAAAATGCCGAATGGTACCTTCGTGCTGCATAAAGTGGTACTCGTAATGGGAGTTTTTGGCGGCCTAAGACGGGATGAGATGGTAAAAACGACCATTGATGATATAAGGGACCTGTTATGCTTATCAAGGTACCAGAAACTAAAAATGCTACGCCAAAAAGTTTTACTATAATCGAAGGAGACCAAACAGATGCCTTAAAATTGGTACCTTGCATTAAGGCCAAAAGAAATTAAGGAACGCAGATTTTTCCTTACATACCGAAATGGTAAATTAATTTAGAAAACGCCAAGGAATATACAGGACACTGCCTACGTCAGACCTCGTCCACACTTCTTATCGAGGGTGGCGCTACCATTGCAACCCTTAAGCTACACTGACAGTGGATGAGTACTAACGTAGCGGAAGGTTACATAGAGGAAAGCATCACGTCGAGAAACCGAATAGCAAAAATGATAGCTAGCTCTATTATCGAAAAAGAAAATATGTTAATTAATGTTGAAATGGTGCAGGAATCCGCATGCACATCGAGAAACTCGGCAACGGAGTCGCAAAATTTCATAAATGGTTCAGCTTCTTCTCGGGAAAATTCAAAAATTTTAAATTTAACATAAGAAAAACAGAATAATTAAATTTTGTTCAATATTTTCTTTAATAATAATTACCGGGCATTATGAACTTTATCGCCCGCTAATATTGCTTATGATATTATGATGTTTATAGCAACCGTTTCTAAGATATTACAAGTAAATAACCGACAGATGAAAAATAAAATATAAAACAACTCCTAGATAACGGAAGTTGGAAAGAAAAATTTTAAAATCCCCATTTGATAAATTTAAAGTTTACGGAAAATTATGCCGCGAACTTTGCCGGGGGGCGCGCTAATTTATGGGTGCGCCTCTGCAACAAAAAACGAACGGTCATTAATATAGGATATAGATCGACAAAACTTAAATATATTAATACAACGGCGTCCATCATTTTTATGGACCAAGACTAGTATTTGACTATATAGTTCCTTGCGACTCGTCACAAGGAAAAGTAACACAGAGACTCGAAATGCTTTTGCCAATGCGATATCGTCCTAAAACTAATAGATAATAAAAACAGCAAAAACAAACATAAGGTAAAATAGAAAATTACTGTAGGTCCTTTATAAACAGTCCCTGCGATAAGTACAGGTTTACTTACGTCATAGACAGTAAAAAGAGATACAGGGTGATTGACGTTTATGACCTTTTGTGTGTGTTTTTTTTTTGGTGTGGTGTATAACGTAGATAAACCCGTAGTTATCTCGACAAAGCACCAAGCACATAAAGTATTTTAGACAGCGTAATGACTCACGATAGATATTTCGGTTTCACTAGATAACACGATAAATATTTTTATACAAATTAGCTAGAGGTTTCTAGACATATGAAGGTCATAAATAGGCACATTTAATTGCAATTTTTGTGATTATTTTGGTTAACAATACATAAACTCCTATTTACTTTTGGATAAACATTGAACCATATTTATACGGTTTGTAACGTTGAATAAATTTAATAAATCCAGTGCACGTTTTTTTATTGGGAAAATGCTCGGACACGTCCTGCAGGCGGATCACGAAACATTGTTCGATTCGATTAGTAATTTTTCATCGAAATGTTTAAAATATCGCCCACGATATTCAAAAAATCGACTCGATACGATCAAATTTACTCGATAACAAAGGACTTGTCGAGTTTGTCATTTTAGATGACATTTGTTGAGGTTATAAGTACAGTGGTACCTCGAGATACGAGTGCCCTAACATACGAGTTATTTGAAATACGAGCTGTCGAGCGAGCGAAGTTTTGTTTTGAAATAAGAGCGACGTTTGAGATACGAGGAACGGTCAGCTGCGACGCGATCTCTACAAGTGAGATAAAAGAGATCTTGGGAATGCGAGAGATAGGTTCACAGTTCGTGGAAAAGAAACATCCCGAAAAAGTTGCAACTGGTCGTGCATCGGAGCTATTTATTGACACTTGCCTAACGCATTTCCGCGGCATTCTGAAAGGGAGGAAGAAACAAACCTCCCTGGACAGTTTTTTTTGAATCCGGCGATAAAGGCAAAGACCAGTGAAGAGAAAAGCAGCGACTAAAATTAACCATACAGTAGCATTTAAGTTGTGTGTAAGTTATTACGTTTTTATACAATATTTATCATTTATACAGGGTGCCCCATAACTAATGGTACACAGGAAAACTGCAGATTCCTTGGGTAAAAATACTGCGATTTTGCCATACTTAGTTTAGTTCAATAGCTGGTAATAACCGAGATACAGGGTGCCCAAGGAATTTGAATTTGTTAATAATTTTCATGTAGATTATAGGGGGCGCTCTCTGTGGTACTCTGGATACATAAAAAGAAGTGTAACTTTCTTGGGCCTTAGTATAATTATGTTTTTATTAAAAATATCAGTTTTTCCGTCATTTTTAAGCGATAAAGGTGTACTTTGTAAATGTCGCTCCTACTAACCGTTTTGGAGATATTTTCAATTTCTAATGTGCCCGTTTAAATTTTGATTTGTAAATGTGAAATTTGTCACAGTAGGCTTTGGTAAAAACAAATACAATGAAAGCACTTTGAAACGTCATTTCTGTAAAAGTTTGTTTTCATTTGTCAGCACTGTGGGTGTTTTTAAGGAGTTTTTGAAGATACTGCGCGGCATTTTTAGTTTAATTTTTGATAACAGTATCGTCAAAAACTCCTTAAAAACACCCACACTACTGACAAATGAAAATAATCGTTGACAGAAATGAGGTTTCAAAGTGCTTTCATTGTATTTGTTTTTACCAAAGCCTACTGTGACAAATTTCACATTTACAAATCAAAATTTAAACAGGCGCATTAGAAATTGTAATTGAAAATATCTCGAAAACGGTTAGTCGGAGCGGCATTTACAAAGTACACCTTTATTGCTTAAAAATGACGGAAAAACTGATATTTTTAATAAAAATATAATTATACTAAGGCACAAAAAAGTTACATTTATTTTTATGTATCCAGAGTACCGCAGAGAGCGCCCCCTATAATCTACATCAAAATTATTAACAAATTCAAATACATTATCCCAAAAAAACCCTAGTCATAAAATTTTGTACAAAAATATTGATTCAGAAATAAGTTATTTAGGAAAATTGAAAATTAAATTTTTACTTGGACACCCTGTATCTCGGTTATTACCAGCTATTGAACTAAACTAAGTATGACCAAATCGCAGTATTTTTACCCAAGGAATCTGCAGTTTTCCTGTGTACCATTAGCTATGGGACACCCTGTATATACATTTTTCTTATTCAAAAACACGTAACAAAACCAATTGGGGGCATTTTTGCGGCTGGAACAGATTAATGGCATTTCAATTATTAATTTCAATGGGGAAAATTGCTTTGAGTACGAGCAAGGTTACGGAACGAATTAAACTCGTATCTCGAGGTATTAGTAACAGTTGGGTACTTGGGGTACTATGGGTACTGATTTAAATGTGGATTCATTTCGGACCAACGTTTATCCAAAACGACCTTATTTTCTTACCTATCAAACCAGAAACAATTTTTAACTAAAGACGCGCAAAATGCGTTCTTACACTTTTGTTATGAAACGTCGTTGGTCTGAAAAATACGCCTTTGCGGTTCGGGGGTGTAGTGGAAACGGGCCCTCAGATGTTGCGGCGATCCTGGGACTGACGTGCTCTCCGATAGACGCCTAGGAGGAGGCATTGGTGGCGTCGGTTGTACATATCTAGAACAATGGAAGGAATTTGTTGACGTTGACCTTATTAATTTTTTCGACGAAACGAGACATAAATTACTTACCTACGAGACAAACTGGGAGAATTAGGCGTGTGCGTTTCTAAAAAGGCTCTACGTAACGCCAGAGGACTTTGACCTTCGGCACTTAGGCCCCGGTGCAGGCGAGGGGGTGGTTCTGGACTTTGATGTCTGGAGGATCGCCCGCTTCTGTCACCGCTGAATTGTAATTTTATGTATGATGCGAAACGTTTCTTACCTAGAAATTGTTTAGCTTTGTAGCATTCGGTTAAGGGTTAAGTGGGGGGGGGAGGAATTAGTAGACAATAGAAAAAGCGGGCAAGTGTGAGTCGTAGCCATGTGATAAGTGTTCACCCAAGTAACACTAAGCTCTTATTGCGATCTCCAAGATCGCTTTAAAACTACAGGGTATTATGGAAATGACTTATTATATTTAAATGGACGACTCCTTGGGTGTCCTAGAGAAAGTCTATATACTTTTTTTTTAATCGAATATCTAAATACTAAGGTAAAAACCATTTTTATCCACGTACTGTCGCGTCGTTCCATCTCGATTCCCTTAGCAACAATGTGGGTCACGAGAGTATACTGACCGTGTTGTCAGATCACACCGCGTGTCTCGCCCTTGCTTGGATACCGGCCGCGCGACAGTATCGTTGCTTCAGTATGTTTAGAGACTCGGGAGTGGAGTGACGCTGTCGAGGGTTCCACGTGTTTGACGCATAAGAATTTTAAACGTTTTGTTAGTTGTAGCAGTACCCGATTTTTTTTCTGCTGTGAAGTAATTCATAATAATAAATGTTGTGATGTGATTTCAAATTTGTGTCATATTATCTATTGTTGAGTTGTTGGAAAACATACTTTTTGTGTTTGTTCCTCAAAATTCTATTTTTTTTTTCTAAAAAGTTTGAAAAAGAAGTGATAACGCGTGTCAAAGACGTCTTGATGTCAAAAACTGAACACGTGTTCTGTGTTGCAATATGACAACACCGCCTATAATGCGCCAACCTTATTTGAACCTCGAGACTGCCTCGTTAACCAATTGATTGCGAGGGTCCTCAGGAGCGGACACGTAAATTTTGAGATTTCATTTAAAGTGTATAATGTGCTTAATAATTCAAAGCGCCATTTATGGTTATTTTTCTTCGATTTATTTTTATATAATAAGTTATTTCCATAACACCCTGTATACACATCCTAAAAGGGTTTTCAAGACTAAATTTTAAAACTACATTAAAACCATTTATTTTAAGGTAACTTTAAAACCAACATCCTTTTATTGAACATATTAAAGCACTTTTAAACCATAAATAAATCAAAAGTGTCTTACAATTGTTACTTGGGGATATCCCAACCATTATTTCTCTATTTATAAGGTTCGTTATAGGTTTTTTATAATTCTTAAATTCTTTGACCTCAATCTATACATGGTGTCTTAAAAGGTATGGTCGCTGAGACAATCTGATAAATCTTTTAAAAATTACCTTCCATTTGTGAAAGGTAAATCCTTTTACGGTATTGCAATTTTTGGTTGTTTGTTTAAATAAATGAGTTTCAATTATTAGTACGCCTAAAAGAAACAAAAATAATAAATAATAATTATTTCGTTTATTTTTAGTCTTGCTAATTGAAAATGTTATTTGTTCAATGTACAAAACGGCGAAAAGCTTGTTTAGTCACACAATCATACAATCTTACTGATGTGATGTTTTTGAACTTGCCGATGTTTATAGTCTACAGCATTAATTGTTATTTCCTCTCCAAACCTGACATGCTAAAAAATGTTTTAAATATATTTTATAAGAAAGGTAATAGAAAATCGTTCAAGTTCAACTATCCCGTCCGAAAACTGACCACTTTCTGGTGGTATTTACGCCAAAAAGTTATACCAGTATTTCCAATCAAAAGGTCAAATAATTTGGTAAATGGCATCATCTACAAAAATTTTACCTCAAACATACTTACATGGATCAGTTTTTGCACACTCCTCCACTTCTTTCATCAGCTGTTGCTGTTTTTGTTGATGATAAAACCTCTGTAGTATGATGGGACTTGTATTTCCACTAATATATTGAGGCTCTTCGGTTTGAAACTGGGTTCTTAAAGGCAACGGTGAAGCTGCAGGTGATTTCCATCTGGATTCACTGATACTGCCTGTCTCCTGTATACCAGATAACAAAATAGCTTTGGTTAAAAGAGCGACTCCTCACTTACAAATGTAATGTGGATTAATCATGCGAATAGCTTGCGAGGTTGCCAAACCACTGCGCGTCGTGCTCTACCACGATGTGGCGCTCGATGCCTACCGACGAGCGATAGACGAGGCTTCAGTGCTGCTAGATACATCAAAGCGGCGACACGTTGAGGCGGTATTAGTTTTAAGGTTCCCTAAAGTTCTGTTGTGATGTGAAATAATTCGCTTCCGTGTGCTCTAAATTTGAAATTGGTGTACGTTTGTTTATTTCGAATACAAAAAAGACCGTTTTGTTGTTATCTTTATGGGAATTGTTGAGATTATAGCATATATTATTTTTTTAGAGTTTGAAGCAGCATTTTTTTAATTGAATTGTTGCAACTTAGATGGCCGATTGCTAATTTGGGATCCTCATCTTAATTTGAATTACACCAACTTTTTCGCGTTTGCACAGCAGCACTAGTTCAATACCATACTTACCGGTAATGAAGAGGGTCCCGAATCGACCATTCCACCCCCAAACTTCCTTTGGGGCATCGGAGAACACAAGCCGATGGGATATCCCCTGATACCACTAACGCATTCGTCCCGTTGCTGCAACGACGCTATGTGATTTTGGTACGCTTGCAGCGGCGAGAAACTTCTATTTGCCTGGCTAATTACTGGCCTCTGCTGATTGGCCGAATGAAAAGCATCCAGTCGCGAATGGTGCATTGCTCGTGGTTCCCCGCACGTCTTCAAGTCCGTCATGTTAGACTGACTAAACGGTGGTCGACTAGTTGGCGCTGGTACGAAAGCAGTCCTAGATTCTAACTGGCTAAAAGGAATATTTGGCGCGTTATCTGGCTGGTCGGACCTCAAATCTCGACTACCGTTGGTTGCTGTATTGAAATTTTGAAAAACTGGTAATTTTGATGCTGGTGCGGAAATTTTCTGGTAGGATGTAAAAAATTGGCGAATCGGGTTCGACGAAGGATATCTAAAGATTAAAAAACAACCGATGAGTTATATGGTCGCAAAAATAGAGGTAATTTTATGATTATTTTCTTTTGATTTATGAACTTAAGGTACCTGGGAGCTAGCACACGAGTAACAGCACAGCAGTAAAATGAATTTAAACATAATAAGGTCGAATTACAATATCATACAGGGTAGGTTGAAATATGAAGTTACTTAAAGCAAGTTGCAAAAATGAGGTCATTCTTTTATCAAATAATTAAGAAATATCAAGGATTTTAAATAAAGGAGGATACGGTTTTAGTTCAAAGTCTTTGAAAAATAAACATTTCACATTGTTAGGTTGGTTGTAAACAACTTCCCAGAAAAACAATCGGGGAGCGCTGAAAATTAGTATAATTTTTCAAAAAACAAAGACATCAAATACGTCACCTTCGAGCGTTTAGAACGTACTTTTTATAAAGGTCTTTCCTACCTGCTTTCACGATTGACACTACCGGAATAACAACTGTCATATTTGTCGTTATTGTTAAATAAAATTCTTTGTTGTTTTTCAGTGTTTGTGTGTTAAATTTAAGTATTTTTGTGGAAAAAATAGTAATTCCTATCTCACTATGACGAAACAGTCTGTCGATTGTTTGTTTTTTGTAACAAAGACAGAAACAGACAGAAGATAAAAAGAGATGGGGATTCTACGACGTGTTTTCAACACTTTTATAGGGTATCTCCGTAATTGTTAGTGCTGGGTCAAACTTAAAATGACAATTTCAAAATTACCCTATATTTTCTTAGTTAAAAGAGATACAGAAAAATGTTTAATACAGAGGTTTCTTTATATTAATTGTTGAATAATCTGCCGTTAGCAGAATAAGTATACGGGGTCAGGTAAAAAAGTTAGCGGACCTAACCTCATTTTTTGAATGGAACACCCTGTATATTTTAATCTAAAAAATACTGTATTAAATTCTCCTTTCAAATATATAACACACCATGGATGCTATTGGTTTCCTAGGCGATTTATTTAAATGTTATTACTTTGAAACGAATTAAAAGATTCAGATTAAGGTAAAAAATAACGGGAATCATCGCAAATGTTCGGAATATGTCCTTAAATGGTTACAGTCTTTCCGGATAGCGAACAAAATATACATTTTGCGCCATTTCTTCGTTTTTTCCATTATATATACACACACACAATATAAACTGATATATCAAATTTTTCAAAATGTTGATAGGTCATTTTCGCAAATGAATATGTAAAAATGAAATTGAAGTTAAATGTTAATAGTCAACATAGTTGTTTCTAGGATATTAGCTTTTGTTTCATGGTCTACTGTGGTTTAAAGTAATAAAGTTTAATAAATCACCTAGGAAACCAATATCATCCATGCTGTGTTATATATTTGAATGGAGAATTTAAAATAGTATCTTTGTAGATTAAAATATACAGGGTATTCCATTTAAAAAATGAGGTTAGGTCCGATAACTTTTTTACCTGACCCCGTATACTTATTCTAAAAACGGCAGATTATTCAACAATCAATATAAAGAAACTTCTGAATTAAACATTTTTCTGTACCTCTTTTAACTAAGAAAATATAGGGTAATTTTGAAATTGTAATTTTTTTGATTTTCCCTCGTATCTCTTAAGCGAGCGAAAATTTTCTAATTTTGATTTGACCATTTTAAGTTTGACCCAAAAAGAGCACATGACACCTACATTACTTTTTTGATAGCACTAACAATTGCGGAGATACCCTATAAAAGTGTACAAAGCAGATATAAATTCCTGGTCCACGTTTGTTCCAAACCAATGGAACATACATATTAAAGTTTTTGACGAAATGTTTCTAAACATTCAATAACTACTATTACTGTGTTAGTCAGTTGGGCATGGAAACAATTTTATACAATGAAATAAAAATGACATTTAAATGAAATAAATGTATTTAACCTTTTATTCCACTGATTAATTAGACAATGGAACAATTTTTAAAAAATATTTTTGTTGATTATTGTTACTAGTAAGCTATTCTTTCGATGTTAATAATGTTTTCACATATTTCCTAACAAATTAAACATAAAATACATTTTTTTCGTCCAAATAGCAGTTCCGTTTCATTTTGTAAAATTGCTTCCATGACCAACTGACTAAAAGCAGTGATATTCAGTTATAAACTGCTTAGAAACATTTGATCAGAAAATTAAAAATATTGTTATTAATAATTAAATAAATGCCGAACCGAATGAAATATCAAAAATCTAAAAAATTGTTTTGTTGAGAATATCAGAAACTTTAACATGTAAGCTCCAATTACACTGGGAAACAAATTTCAACTTTTTTTTTGTTTCCTGAACAAAACCTATTTTTTTGGATTCAACTGTACCCAAGTAACTAAAAAATACCTATTAAAGATTTTAGTTGGCTCGCAAAAAAAAAATCTCAATTATTTGTTACAAAATTTTAATTCATAGGCATATACAATGGACATACAAAATACAGATAACAATATATTGTTGGTTCAACAAAAGCAACTAAATAGCACATTTTTATCATTGAATCCAAAGTTTAGACACTCATTTTGCGCTTCTTAGCTTGCCTTTTGAAAGCAGCCTCTGGGGCATCTCTCGTAATAGTCCAGCAGTAGTCGGCTAACATCTCACAGTTCCATTTTCCCTGATATCTTCTTTCCATGTTCGAAATATCCTGGTGGAACCTCTCACCGTGTTCGTCACTTACAGCACCACAATTTTCCGGAAAGTAATCCAGATGAGAATCCAGGAAATGAATTTTCAACGACATATTACACCCTAGGTTTTGGTAACACAAAAGAAGTTGGGCAACCAGGTCTTTATAATTTTCTGCTTTTATGTTTCCCAAGAAATTTTTTGCAACCATTTTAAAGGCATCCCAAGCGTCTTTTTCCTTGCCTTCAAGTATGGAATCGAATTGCGCATCTCCGAAAAGTTTCCTAATCTGGGGACCCACAAATATTCCCTCTTTAATTTTAGCGTCACTGATTCTAGGGAACTTTTCTTTTAAATAACTAAAAGCACGGCCTTCTTTGTCCATTGCCTTCACAAAATTTTTCATAAGTCCCAATTTTATATGAAGTGGCGGTAGTAAAATCTTTTCTGGGGCAACTAATGGCGCGCTGGTCACATTTTTCTTTCCTGGCTCAAAAGACTCTCTCGGTGGCCAAATTTTCTTTCTGTAGTGATCCGATCGTGCTCGACTGTCCCATTCGCAGAGGAAGCAGCAGTATTTGGTATAACCTAGCTGCATTCCAAGCAAGATCGCCACAACTTTTAAATCCCCACAAATTTGCCATTTATATCTTTCATATTGTATGGTCTCAAGTAACAATTTCAAATTGCTATATGTTTCTTTCATATGGACTGCATGACCAATTGGGACTGAAGGCAATTTGTTTCCATTATGGAGTAACACAGCTTTAAGACTTACTTTTGAGGAATCAATGAAAAGTCTCCAGTCTTTTGGATCATAGTCCAGATTTAAAGCTGCCATTAATCCCTCAATGTCCCTACAGGCTACCAAATTGTTATCCATGTTAAAAAATGGTGTTAGGTTTTTCTGACGGCTTCGGTACACAGAAACTTTTACTTCATCTTCAAGTAAATTCCATTGTTGCAATCGAGAGGCCAATAGTTCTGCTTTTGTCTTGGGCAGTTCCAAATCCCTTATAAGGTCACTTAATTCACTTTGACTTATTTTGTGAGGCTTTTTACTTGGAAGTTCACAGACAAAATCGGAGTCTTGCGAGGTTGATGGGCCGGCGACATTTTCCGGTACACTACCGTTTGAATCCTCTTGATCATCATCAGAATGAAGGGTATATTCCTGAGGTGGATTAGGTATAGGCAACTCGTCACTATGAGGCACCGGGCGTATGGCGGATTGTAAATTTGGATACTGTATCGCAGACCTTTTTTTCTCTGAAAAGCCTTTTTTGATGGGAGGTGTCAAACAAAAGTAACAGTCAGTAACGTGGTCTTTCGGTTCTCGCCAGATCATAGGAACAGCGAAGGGCATCTTACGGTTTTTTCCACTTAGCCAGCCGCGAATGTTGGACGCACATTTGTAGCAGCAGATATGGGGAGCCCAATTTTTATCCTGGTCTCCAACTTTGCAGCCAAAATACAAGTGGTAAGCCTTTTTTATTAAAGGGCTAAGCGTACGTTTTTGTTTCACAAAAGTCATTTCACCACATATATAACAAAAATGATCCGGCTTATTTACACAAACTCGCGACATGTTGCTCAAAACTCTCTAATTTCTCAAATACGAACAGCTCTCGATCAACTGGTGGTTGAAATACAACTAACTAACAATTTAGGATTTATATTATATGTATTTAAACCCCTTATAAAGTACACCTGTTATAATAAATCCAGGTATTTCTCATTTAATGGTGAAATTTTCCCATATATTAAGGGCAGGTAGGTAAATTATCATAATTGGGATGGATCTATAAAACCGGAGCCAACTGAGCCTTTTGCAAGACAGATTGTTAATTAGTATAATAAAATAAGTAAGATTTTGCTATTTTGGTCTCGGAAACATTTTTGCTGTTCCCCAGTGTTATTTGAGAAAATAAGGAACTTATTTTTGCGACTTGTTTAAGGTAACTTATTATTTTAACCTGCCTCTGTAGCATAAAATATTCTAATTCGATCTTATTACTTTTAAATTCATTTTACAAGAACTTGTACTCTTGTTAATATTGTCTGCAAATTTGGTTTTATATGGTCACTTTTTTGGCCCACCGTGTAGAAGTACATGATGTTGCTGTTAAATGGCATTTCCTTTAGCAACGTAGTAATTAACTATTGTCTGTCATTATCACTCGTGAGTAACATGCTATTTTCACACGTTGTAACTTTTATGTTCAGCACTATACAATACTCATACACTATTAAAAAAAGTGAATTTTCGATACTTATGCGCTAGCTTCTCCTGCACTAATTACTGATGTACCATTTATGTCTTCAGCAGTAGAAACTGCAACTTACTGCAGTAGAAACGAAAATGAACAATATTTTTGTTATTAAAAGTCTAATTGTAAGAACTATGGGATCTATTAAAGAACTAGCAATGAAGATGTCATTATTTAATTTTAAAATATAGGGCGTAAAATTACAATGCAAAAGAACGTTGCCAAATAATTTTTTTTTAATTTCAATCAATGCCATTTTTCGACATTTGGTGGAGAAACTGTAAAATTCGACAGTTAACAAAAGCCGCATGGTCCCATTTAATTATGTCATTTTTGGTCTTGATTCAAGCAAAAACTTATAGTGGAGTCGTTCCGGTATTCGAAAATCCCTCGACGAAATCAGTAATTTTTTTTTCCCAATCGATACAGTAGGATCCCCTCGACATTCTGAAATGATTTGTGTAGGGCGCCGCATTGGGGGGGAGGGGGGCACGCCCCGTAAATCTAATCTACAACGGGAAATTGAAAATAAAAAAAAAATGTGAAAGGCAAAATTGAAGAGCTTGACAGAGCGCGTAAGCTCGAACAAACCCGATCCCGATATCTCAATGAGTTCGCGAATTAACGCGATTTTCAACTGCAAAAACAATAAAATTTTATTAATTATATCTCGAGAAGGGGCGGAGTTGGGGAATCATTTTTTCCCGAATTACTTTAGATATTATGTTTAATTTTGGTATGTGTTAATTGGATATAGAACCTCAAATTTTAGTTAGAAAAGTTATTCAATTGTTCCACCAGTGACGTCGCTGCAAACATGTCCTTTGATATTTTTTACAAAAAAGATGGTACGACACTGATATATTTCCATGTGGATATTTTTTCTGATTGGCCTGTTCAATTATGCATGAAAACGGTCTCTTGAGTTTATCTCGTCAGACGTTCTTGATTAAAACCACTAAAACTCATTATTTTTAACATTGATAAAATAATTAATGATAATTATTTTTTATAAAAATTTGTTGGAGTCGGTAATTCGATGCGAATACGGGCTGAAACATGCCTTTTAATTTTTATTTTCGCAAATGAAATGAAAAAAAATTGTCATTAATTATTTTATCAATGTTAATAATAATGAGTTTCAATATGAATTTAGTGGTTTTAATCAAGAACGGTGCGTCTGACGAGATAAACTCAAGAGACCGTTTTCGTGGAGAATTGAACAGGCCAATCAGAAAAAATATCCACATGGAAAAATATCAGTGTCGTACCATCTTTTTTGTAAAAAATATCAAAGGACATGTTTGCAGCGACGCCACTGGTGGAACAATTGAATAACTTTTCTAACTAAAATTTGAGGTTCTATATCCTATTAACACATACCAAAATTAAACATAATATCTAAAGTATTTTCGGAGATCTCTTGTATGCCGCGCCCAGCGCGCATTTGGGAAAATAACATTTTTTTTGCCAATCCCACCTCGTAGCTGATAAAAAAAAATGAACAAATTGAATCCGGCCTGATCCCCGTAGCTCGACTAATAAACTACTTATTAGCATTTATGTAAAACATTTCCAATCCCCCTTACTCCCCTCCTGCCCCACCAACCCCAGCCTCCGGCCCATCAAAGTACTCGGTATCACCCGTTAATTCGCGAAAAAAATGATGCCCCAACTCCGCCCCTTCTCGAGATATAGTTAATTAAATTTTATTGTTTTTGCAGTTGAAAATCGCGTTTGCTGTTCACATTTTTTCATCAAAACCGGCCGAGTTATTTTCAATTTCCCGTTGTAGGTTAGATTTAGGGTTTGTTCCAAACATGGTTCCAACTTTAATGGTGACCCTTTATATGACAAATAGCTAAAAAATCAGTTAACAGCACGCTTCTACACAGGATAAAATTTGTTTCTCTTTAAGCCCACTAATGTTCTACCTATTACGTATACCATTTTAATAACTAAAATAAATAAACTAATTACAGTTAATATCTAAAGCAGACGTATCAATACAGAAATTCTTTGATTACAAATGGAACTAGACTGGCTTTGATCGAGAATACATTTTAAAAATATTTGAGACGACCACACATGCATATAGAAACAATGACAAAAATAAAATATGTCGAGGTCAAAAGAAAATTTAAATTTGACTTTTTTTTTATACATAGTTGGTTTCAATAATGAAATTTCGCCGTAGTATTGCGAGTTTCCTAATTACTAATTTCGTATTATCGGAAGTATCTGTAATAGAAATGAAGTAGAGTTTTCTATTTTAGTTTTTATTAATGTATTAATACAGTTAGACAAAGACAGGGTTAACATAAAACTTGTCCAATTTTTTAAATATAAATTTTTAAAGTAAAGCACGCCGCACCTATATCTTGAGATATAAAGTATTCAAAAAAAACTTGGACTGGCGATAATTAGTGATGAGGAATTATGTCTTGAGAATATTGAAAATATCGGATGCTCACATTTATGGCGAATATTTGCTTTAAATTTTATTTATAAAAATACGTTGACAACGCGATTAATTATTAAGTAGTAATTATTAAGAGTAGTAATCCATTTCTATAGGTGTGTGAAAACAAACAAGGAATGTTAATTTCTAGATATAATTTATCATGTATTTTATATCATTTATGTCTTTTAAAATAAAGAAAATAAGAGAGGGAAGTTTAATTTTATTTTAATAAAAGACAGGGTGTTCGGATACTTGGAAAAGGTGTTAGCAAGTCATATAACAAAAAAAGTCGAAAACGAGGTTAGTTTCTTAACTATCACTTTAACTGAAATTGAAATTTAATTTTTGGCATATATTTTAGACAGTTATTCGAAAAAAGGACATGTAATTTTAAAGAAAAAATACTACCTAATACAAAAGGTACTCTTTATTCGAGTCGATAAAACACGTCGCTTAGGTGCAAAACTAGAATTAAACTTTTCGTTAGCAGTAAAATCAGTTTTTCAATGGAACCAAAATTTTTTTTTGAGATTTCGACTTTTTGTTATAGGACTTACTACCTTTAGTTTAACATGTATTATGTCAACATCATTGGTTTTTTATTGAAAAAAGCTGGACGTATCGGATTATTTAAAAAAATTATTCACGAATATTTTTAAATTCTCGAGAATTACGATGATAGATTTTTTATTGTTTCGTCTTAGCAACTAATAAAATTAATTTGTCTGGTAAAATATCAAATCAACTGTATATTGATAAATTTATTGCAATATACAATTCACTACAATTAATTTTTTATTCTAAAAAAACTGAACAAGTTTTTTAAAGACATAAACCCATGCTGGACCCGGTTAATAAAAAAAGGAGGAAAAATTCAACTGGAACGAACCTATAAATAACGCGAAATAATTTTTGAAAAGCCGTATTAGAGTCGGCAATTTTTTCTCTTGCGCCTGCAATGGCAAATATAATTGCACGTATTCATGCGCAGCAGTAGCTGTTGGTAATCAAAACGAACAGGTTTGCCCATCTTTAATTCTGAGGGTATTTTAGGGATTTCGACAGTACCAACTGCTATTCTGACTTGGCATTGCGCCAGCTGATCGAGAACGGGTTAATGCGCATTAATACGTGCAATTATAATTGCCATTGCAGGCGCAAGAGAAGAATTGCCGACTCTAATACGGCATATTACTCTCTCAAAGATTAAAACAATTCTATTCTAAACGAAACAACTAGAATGTTTTATATAATGCCATATAAATGACATGAAGTGGAAAAACACCACTGTACTTAAAAAAAGGCTGAACATATACCGCGTATGATCAAAAATTGCTATCAAAGAAAAAGTTATATTTTTAAATGGGATACTGTTAAATTTAAATTCTGGAAATCTAATCAAAAAGAGCAATTTTAATAATGTTTATTGAAGTTATGAGAGACTATGTTCAAAAATTAAAAAAGAAAATTTAATGACAGGGCGAAGCATTGTAGTAAAGAAAAGTTTCATTTAATTCACAATATAAGCGAAATTAGTACAATCACTTATTGCGGTGCTAAATAATATATTATCCGAATGAATTATCGAATATTCAAAAACGGACGTCTACGGCTGTAATTTCGCTAATAATGAATCATTTTTTGATAATTTTCTTCTAACTGATAGAAAACAGATTCTAGAGTTTAGAGCAGAGTAGATTACGGTCTAATTGTACCGGGTAGCCACATAAAATCTAGATGCATGTAAATTTCCTAAAATTTATATTGGACATGTCTTACATAAACATCAAATTACTACATTTTTTAAACCAACCCCACTAGCGATATATCTGGGTTAAACACAGGCCCAGACTTATCGCCATGTCGATCGAGATAACAAAAAAATTACCATTTCTTCCTAATACGGTATATATTTCACTTTTGACTTTTGCCAAATTAAAAATAAAAATTATTTCAACAAGTAAAGTCTATAATACAGAGTGTTACGCAATTATCTATTCATTTCATTCAATTGTTATTTTAGAATTTTTAATGTTAAGTAAATTAATTAAATGATAGATTACTTAGCACACTATATTTTAGACTTTAGTTGTTGAAAATATTTTTATTTTCACTGTAACTAAAGTTAAAAGTGATAAAATGTCTCATCGATTGTTTACGAAATGTCTTCGACAATATAACACATTCAGAAGAAATGGTAATTTTTTTGTTATCTAGAGTAGTGTTGGGAAAAACCAATGATTTTAATAATGTACTTGATACTCGAGCGATTTTAATAATCGAGTGAATCGCTCGAGCGATTAATCACTTGACATTTTTATGACTAAGAAGAATTTGTTGATAAAACACCAGGGGTTGTTTTTATAAGATTTAGAAGTTTAGTCTTAGAGTTTTTATTAAGGAAGAACAGTATTCTGATTTTTAAAAAAAACTATATTCTTTAATTTTTTTAAAATTTACAATCGCCGCTGGCTAGCCAGTCCCAGTCAAAACGAAACCCATGTCGCGATGAATCCACTAAGGGATTTGGCATACTTTTTTATATGCACCTTCTCGTTTATGTGCCTTTAAGAAAGACGTATGTCGTATCAGCCCTCCGAGCGTCAAACTCGAACGTCGCCAATCGGCACATTTCGGGTGGAGCGGCGCGTAGATCGAGTATCAAGTGAAAGGCGACGATTTTCGGTTTTTCGCTTGAATTTATAACTAGAGTAGTATTTCCTACCGAGCGAAAAACTGTTCGAATATATGAGCAGTTTTTTACCTCGAGCGATCACACTACCAAACAGCACATTTCGGTCTGCGTCAAGCGAAGCTCGGGTATCGAGTGAAAAATAATTGAGCGATGTCGGTGATTTCGATGAGCGAGTACTCGAGCGATCACAACACTAACCTAGTAGCATGGTGGTACTTTTGGGCAGTGTCTAACCCAAATATATCTTTAATTGGTTTCGTTTAGAAAATAAATTTAACTCTAGAATCAATTGAAACAAAAATGATTAAAATTGGTTCATTATTAACGAAATATTTGGAGGTGCAATTTTGAATATTCGATAATTAATTGGGGTAGTAGGTATACAACTGTTTTTTGACAGCATTTTATATTTCTTAACAAATATTGAATTTTCCTCCAATAACAAAAAGAAAACACAAAAATTGCATACAAACCTACTCGTGAGGGTGGGGGATGAGCACAACAAAATGCAATCTAATGCACTGCAGGCACTGCATTCTCTCTGAGTAACGGACCGTCATCATCATCATTCCTAGATAATCAAAATGCTACTTGTACAGTAAACGCACCACTAAAAAAGAAATTTTTGTGCTAAACTGTTAAATTTCTTTTAAAACGATTTTTTGTGAATACGCTGAAAAAATAATTTGTGAAAGTCTAACCTGCTGACAGACACACTTTGAATTTTAATATAAATGTGTCACTTAGAAGGGATGTTTTGCTAGTACAGACATTAATAGAGAAATAGCATTGTATGCGGGTGGTATGGAAATTACTTATTATATTTAAATCACTCAAATCAATAGATACAAACCAATTGAAAAAAAATAATTTGAATTAATAAGTGAGATAAGTCACCTTATGTCAAACCCGAAAAAACACGTGGTAGGTACTGGCGAACAAACCCGAATGTGGTAGGTCAGTTTAGCTTTCAAAACACGTCCGTGAATGTTACCCGATGTTATTGTTATGTTATGTGCATATAATTTTAACACTTCTTCATTCCGTGATATGTATACCTTTTTAAACAATTATTTCCATAAAAATGACGGCGTACAATGTTTTGCAACATAAGCACATGAAAGCAAATTATTTCACAGAACATAAATATAATAGTGCTACTTTCTAGTGATAGGCCCATACGGATTTTTTGCCGATACCGTTATTTTAGTTGTCGATATCGATCTTATATCGGTATCGGCACCACGTCTTGAAAAGATCTGTAACTATTCAATATACGTTGACATGTGAGTAAAAATTGTCAATAGTAACAACGTTGTAAAGCATCTTTAAGTCAACCACTTGCATCGACACGGACGTGACGTGAAGAAGTTACGGTAATTCCCAGGCCGCCCGACCCGATCAAGTCAAAATTTCTTAGTTTCTTAAAAATGGGTTTACACTTACAAATTAATAAATATTTCGGCAAAATTTTGCCGATACCGATTGTTAGCAAAATTTGCCGATATGCCGATACTATACCGATGCACCGATATTTATATCGGTATCTGCCGATCACTAATATATACACTCGATAAAAAAATGAATTTGAATTAAATTTGGGTCACCCACTTAGAAATAATAAACCATTTCCATAACACGCTGTAGAAAAAAAAAATTTAAACATTGAAACCCCGCTTTTTATTAAAAATATAAATGAAATATATGTGAAGAGGTAAAGAAACTCATCTGCTCCTTAGTTTAATAAATATTGTTTAAATTAATCCATACATGTTTCAAAGGCATATACGTTCATCTGCAGTGGCAAAATGTATGAGAAGAAAACTTATGGCATTGCGAAGTAAACTGTAAGAGATGAAATAATTTTAATTAATTAGTCTTATGTGAAAACTTTATTTTTGAAAAGTAATTTTTGAGGTTTCACTTTATTTTTGTTGCTAAAGCTTTTATAAGGTGTCTATTTTTTGTTTTGTTTGCTTTGTTGATTTTTTAATATTTGCTATAAAAAATTAATCCCATTTATTTGAGTGTTTTACTTTTTACGATAGTGAAATTATGATATTTTGCTAAACACATTTGTGAACGAGTAAACTAGTTCAACGAGCTAATATGTTGAATTAGGACGAATGAACTAGTTCACGTAAATGAACTAGAATTCACATCACTACCTCAAAGAGGTAGGTAAATCGACCGTTTTAAAAGTGGGGTAATAAACACTCTTACTCACAGCTACTGTACAACATTTTACCCAGAGCCAATGGCAATGTTTCCAAACTTAATGTAAAACTGAAATTCCATATAAAATTATAAAAATAAATTACTTTCTGCCTACTTGTATTTATCCTTATACCTTAGTAGCGAGGAAATCCAGGCACAAACACAATCAGTTTTTTTTTTCTTCTTCATGGGAACACTTCTGGAAATACTTTATGTACACACAGTAATAGTGAAACAGAACCGATAGTTAGCTTTTGAAAATACAATAATACAGATTATACTACAGATTATTAGATTTTATTAGACGCGACGAAATTTGACGTCCAGAAGAAACGCGTCAATAAAAACAATATTCAAAGATTAGTTATGGACGGGCAAGATACACGCGTAAACCGAAAAAACAGAGCGGATTGCTGAGAATGTGTTGGTGATCGACGAGACACAACGTATTCGGCCGCTGGTTGGTTTTGAACTAACAGACGCAAGCGTGAGGCGCTATATGAAACTACTTAACTCAGCCGATGTAAGGCGTCAAGAGGTCATTGGCATTTAACCTAGTGACGTACGTGGCTATTACTATTCCATATGTTTTTTCGGGTTGTTTAAAATATAGTCCGTCGCAAATGTTCTTCAATTAATTGTACAAAAAGGTATTACAGAATGGAAAAGTGTTTAAATTACATTATTTTGTCTAAAGAGTTTAAGGTGTACATATGACAACACCGGCCAGAATTCCTTGATTGCTTACATGCATCGCAGTGCCACACAGGTGTTTTTCTGGTTTGACGTCAGGTCACTTTTACCGGTGAATGAATTGAAAGCGCCATTTGTGGCTATTTTTTTTCAATTTGTCTTTATCTCAGGAATTGCCGGTTTAAATATAATACGTAATTTCCATAACGCCCTGTATATTGCCTTTGTAATGAATTTGGAAATTAAAAAAAAAAATTGGAACAAACTAAGGATAGTGAATTTATCGTTATCTATTTTGAGTGAAAAAATTATTTCTTCAGATGTCTAGCATAGTTACGTCCTTGAGTCAATTACTAAAACCCCTACCTAATAGAAGTATAAGAAAAAAAATTAGTCCCAATATTACAATCAAAATAAAGTATGTTTAGAGAAGCAAAGAAAATATAGGTTACAATCCTGCCCTTACAAATAAGCAGGAGTTTTTGTTGTGAGACGTGGTTTCACCAGTCGAGACAAAAAGTTAGCGTCTTGAACGAAAGTACTAAACTGATTATAATTTGATGTAAAAAGTAACACCCGAACAAACCCGACACATATTCTTTTAAAGCTGTCAGTTTTCATCTTTACGTCCAACAAATGCCAAATTCTATCAATCCCACCAGGACATCTATTATTGACTTAGGCGAACGATCATATAGAGAGAAGTGATTCGTCTTCTCTTCACGGAACGCAGAGAAAGAAAGAGAAAGGAATAATAACTTTTCTGGATATCATCGTTCTCCTAAGTCGAGAATAAGATACACAAGTAGATTAGAATTCGACAGCCGTAGTCACTAAAGGGATTTTAAAAACCGTTTTACAGTGTGGTAAAAAAATAATAATTTATAAAAATACATTTGTTATCTAACACTTTAGCACGAAAATTACTTAAGTTGCAGTTTGCCTGTTCATTGACTGTACCACAAAATCTACTATTTAAGGTTCCAAGCAAACAAAAAAAAAAAGGTAGGTTTTATGTGATAATTAAACGGATTAGGAAGGGTAAGTAGAGTAAATATAATCAATTCGTGAAAGCCAAACTAACCATGCAACATACCTCGACGCCGCCCTATCGCTGACTCGCTGTAAAGCCCGTACGTACCACTCGCCGACATTCACCTCGATCACCTGGTACCTTTTGATAAAGGCGTGGTTTTTTAACTTGGTGTATTTGGGCCGTTGTTTCTTGTCTTTTGTTAAACTAAAAGTACAGGTCGTCAGATTAAAATATGGGCTGCATTATTAAAAATGTATACAGGGTGTTATTTAATGACGTGCTAATATTTCGGAGTGTTGAATTTTTTTTCTGTCGTTATTTTAAAAATAATATACAGGACGTTCCAAATTCGGCCTTCACCATTGGGATTTCGGAAAATCAAAAATAAATACAGAGGCTTTCAAAATATTTGAAAAAATCTAAAATATTGCGGTTTGGTTTTTAGTATTTCCCGACTTTGTTCGAAGAAATGTCCGAAAACAAATTTCACCTTCTCATTGAATCCTTTTATTCTCCACAAGATGGCGTTATCAGATCTTTCATGCGACGTTTCGTTCGAGTCACCAGCATCAACTTAATTTTTTTAAATACGGGCCTGGATCTTTTTGTTTAAATTATGAAAGAGGATCAAAATCTCAGGGGTATACAACACTTACTGGTCTTCCGACGTTTTATTCCTTAAATTGATCACCTTCATTAAAATATCCCTAGTAGGTACAGGGTGTTCCATTTTCGACACTTTTATAGGGTATCTCCGTAATTGTTAGTGCTATCAAAAAAGTAATGTAGGTGTCATGTGCTCTTTTTGGGTCAAACTTAAAGTGGTAAAATCAAAATTCGAAAATTTTCGCTCGCTAAGAGGGAAAATCAAAAAATTGTCAATTTCAAAATTACCCTATATTTTGTTAGTTAAAAGAGATACAGAAAAATGGTTTATACAGAAGTTTCTTTATATTGATTGTTGAATAATCTGCCGTTTTCAGAATAAGTATACGGGGTCAGGTAAAAAAGTTATCAGACCTAACCTCATTTTTTAAAATGGAACACCCTGTATATTTTAATCTAAGAAGATACTAGTTTAAATTATCCTTTCAAATATATAACACACCAGGCGATTTATTAAACTTTATTACTTTACACCACAGTAGACAATGAAACAAAAGGTAATATCCTAGAAACAACTATGTTGACTATTAACATTTAACGTCAATTTCATTTTTACATATTCATTTGCGAAAATGACCTATCAACAATTTGAAAAATTTGGTATGATATCAGTTTATATTGAAAGTGGAAAAAGAAATGGCGCAAAATGTATATTTTGCTCGCTATCCGGAAAGACGGTAACCATTTAAGGGCATATTCCGAACATTTGCGATGATTCCCGATATTTTTTACCTTAATCTGAATCCTTTATTTCGTTTCAAAATAATAATGTTTAAATAAATCGCCTAGGAAACCATTATCATCCTTGGTGTGTTATATTTTTGAAAGGAGAATTTAAAATAGTATCTTTTTAGATTAAAATATACAGGGTTTAAAAAATGAGGATAGGTCCGATAACATGTTTACCTGACCCCGTATACTTATTCTGAAAACGGCAGATTAGTCAGCAATCAATATAAAGAAACTTCTGTATAAAACATTTGTCTGTATCTCCTTTAACTAAGAAAATAAAGTACGCACAGGGGATCTTTACCCTGACGTCATCGCTAACAAATAGATATCCCGACATATTTCATATCTCTGCATCTTTGTTTGGTACAGACATAAAGGCGAATAAAAATTGTATATTATACGTCGTCCGGAATTAAACGTGTTAGACAGAGAAAGAATTATAAAGAAGAGTTGCCAAATAATTATTTTGACTTACGCAGTACTACAAATTACAAAAACGTCATTGTGACAATTGATTCACAATTTTTTCGTTTCTATACATTTTTGTGCATTAAAACTTCATTTACTCCTGCAAACAGTTCTTTTCAGAGCTTTTGGTATCGCTTTTTTGTGTTAGTGGTAAGTACATATTGATATTTATTTATTGTAATAAAGTATTCCTAACCCTAAAAATTGTGGATAAGTCTCCGCTCCGCTATTTTGCCATCCCAAAAACGTAAAAACACGTCTTTTTAGTTTCGAAAAAAATAAGTAAAATCGCCCGAATTTCCAAACGCTCTGTATATGTATCGAAACTAGAAGGTTCACAGAACGTATTTCGGGCAAAATCCAATCTGAAATCGCCAAATTAAGTTCACAATCTCGTCTCAAAATGTGGTAAAAATTGGTCGAAAAATACAAATATGACAGTTCAATAAAATAATTTATTTAAATTTCCAAGGCAATGCCTATTAGTTTGCATTTTTTCGTAAATTGATATTTTTTTTTCATGTTTTACGACATAAATTACCATTTATCTTCAATTCTAATGAAAAAACTATTGACTTTTTGGGGTGATTCCTGTAGGGGATGAATGGGCGGAGCACTTTTTAATAAATTAATTCAAATGATCTCTGTTGGTCAAATCAAAAATTAAACTTTCTTTGATGTTTTTTTAATCTGTGTAATCAAAATGTCACATTCAAACCGAGTTTATCATTTTGTCAAATAAGAAGTAGGTACATAACTGCCAGTAAAAATTCAAGAATATCAGATTTATACCTACATATTCCTAACAATCTATTTTATGTAAGACCGACTCAAAATTTTGATTCGGAGTTTTAAAGAAATTTTTAAAAATCCGTATATGGGAACGTTATTTACGTCAATTAAAATGTTATGAAATTAGTTTTTGTTTTGACAACTTTTCTTCCACGTAATTTTGATTTGATTCATACGATTTTTATGACGTGTAAGCGATGACGTCAGGGTAAAGATCCCCTGTGCGTACTTGTATATAAATTTTCAAATTTTGATTTTACCATTTTAAGTTTGACCCAAAAAGAGCAAATTACAAATTCGGTATAATTCAAAAATGTAAAACTCAATGCGTCTTTTCAAAGTTTTAAGAAAGTGCTGGCTTTAGAGTTTATTTGTATTAATAAAATAAATTACTTGTACTTAAGCTAAGTAGAAAATTGATAAAACTATTAATTTGAAATAAAAAAAAAAACAGTAGTAGTACGTAATTACAATAATAGATATACATATCAATAATAATTTTAAAATCTTCAGTTTCTTCGAAACAGAAGTAAATTACAATTACAGGAACGACGTTCCTGGAACGTACTAGGGGTATTTTAATGAAGATGGTCGATTTAAGGAACAAAACGTCGGAAAATCAGTAAGTGTTGTATACCCTTAAACGCAGATTTCGCCCCTCTTTCATAATTTAAACAAAAAATCCAGGTCCGTATTCAAAAAAATTAAGCTGATGATGGTGACCTAAAGACGAAACGTCGCATTAAAGATCCGGTGATGCCATCTCGTGGAGAATAAAAAGTAGCAATGAGGAAGTGAAATTTATTTTTGGACATCTCTTCGAACAAAGTCGGGAAAGACTAAAAACCGAAATACAAAATTTTAGCAAATATTTTGATTTTCGTTATTGGGCCCATAATTACCCAAATTTGCCTCAATTTAACCGACTTCGTGTCTCATACCGTTTCCGAAAACGCAATGGTGAAGGCCGAATTTGTAACACCCTGAATAACGACTTTTAAAAAATGTCAACACCCTTTAGCACAAGATGTAAGCTGCTGCTAACCTGAAATATTATATAGATATAGATTAAAGGTGTAGTTAAAAAGAAACTAACCAACAAACTACAAAGTCTCTAAACTCGTGCGAAAAGTCTTTGTCTTTTGGTAACGATGGTGGATCAGTTCCGATAACTTTGGTGAGCACTTCGAAGTCAGTCTTACAGTCTTGATAAGGAAATATGGCAGTCGCCAGTTCTACGAGCGTTATGCCTAACGACCACACGTCGGCTCGCACGTCGTAGTCAGGATTTTGAGGATCAGGTTCAATCCTTTCAGGCTAGAAAACGAAAGAGGTATATTGTCTGCTCATATGTCATAATAATAAATACATATGGGTGAAACATGTCTAAATTAATGAAGAACGATTTGAGCAATATTTATGAGAAAGTTCCGTAAACCTTCCATTTTTCTTTCTAATACTTAATCGCACCAGTAATTTTTTAATGGCCTACTAAAAAAAAATGGTATATTTTTCAAAACCGTAAATTTCGAGACATTAAAAATAAAATATTATATATTTCCGAGAAGCTTGTTAAAAACTAAATTACACTATTAAAAAATATATAGGGTGCAACCCATTTAAAAAAAAAGCTAATGTGTTTTTTTCAGAAAAATTATTGAACATAGAAAAAACTGAGTGAGTGTCACTGGATTCTACGTAAAAAAACTACAAAGAGAACATTTTATTCGTTTTTTATAAGTTGCAGGGTAACTGAAAAAGATCCAAAAACAACATCAAAAACAAGCAGGCCCAGAAAAATTCTAATAGGGGCATCTTTTGTTTCACAAAAAGTAGCCCAGTGCTGCGAAAACCGCTTCCTTCTATCTTTACTAATATATCCCGTAAAACCGTCGAAAACTGTCCATGAACTAAGCTATTACTTCTAAATACGTGATCCTTATTCAGCAGGCAGAATTGTGCATTTTCCAGGCGTCCTCTGGCTTCTCTCCACAGATATTACTTACCGCCATGTATGCAGCACAGCCAGCACTTCTAGAATTAGCCATTGAATCTACCAGTCTACCACTAATTCCAAAATCACAAAGTTTAATATTTCCTTTGGTGTCCAAAAGGATATTTGAAGGTTTGACGTCCCTATGTATTACATTGTGTTGATCTTTTAAATAGGCTAAAGCTTCTACAGTCTGGAAATAAATAAAAATGCTCAATTAAACAATCGGGTGGAAATCTTTGTTGATGAACGTTGGTCTCCGATAAATCGAGTTAAATGCAGAAAGTAAAACCAAAATCTCAAATAAAAATTTATTTTGCTTGTAACCTAAACGCCATTTTAAGAAAACCCAGTAAAAAAGATAAATTCGCGAATATTTCCAAAATCTCGGAGTATTTTTAAATTGTCAACAATTTCATATCACTATTAATTAGTTAATATTGCACAATTCGTGTGAAACTTACCGCTACACCAACTTTTCCTAAAACATGCTCAGGAACAGGTTGCTTAAGTCTTTTCAATAATTTGTCAAAACAAGTGTCCATAAGCTCCATACAGATCCATACTTCGCATTCTGTTATAAAACAACCTAAACACTTAACAATATATTTACAGTCTGACTTTAAAACTACTTCTATGTCCATTATTATCCTTTTAGTTTCTTCACTATTTCCTGAACGTCTCATTTGCTAAAACAATATGTGTATACAATAAAATAATACTATTTTTGGGAATAAAATGATACAAAATGAATAATAAAAATATTAACTCGAATGAACAAAAAAATTTACTGAAATAAAATCCTTATTTATATACTATATTTGATTGTTCCTTTTTCCTAACCAAGACAGAAACAGACAGACGATAAATGGAGATGGGGATTCTACAGAATACCATATCCATGTTTGATTCAAGTCATGGTATAAATAAAAAATTTTTACCTTTACAGCAATAATTTTCCCACTTGGTTTATGTCTCATTTTAACCACATGACCGCACGTGCCATTACCCAACTCCTCTATAAGTTCCAAGTCTCTAATATCAGTTTTATATAATTCACCGTCGATTTTTAAATCTCCACTTATCTTCATTATCTCTCTCAGTCTCCTTTCCGTTTCAACGTTATCATTTCTTCTTGGGCCGAAAGTTAGATGACTTGGTCTCGACATTGTGGGGCTATTACTGTTGCTGTTTAGGCCAACTAAAACATATAATTTAGGATTAAATCGCTGTTATAAAACTACATACATAGAGTTCCCAAATTCGAACCCCCTCCCCTTGATGTCATGAAAGTTAGAAGGATGGTTGCAGTGTTGCCAACCTTAGCATGAATAATATCCCAAATGTGAGGACAAAATGTCCCATATTTTTAAAAAAAAGTCCCACCACAGAAAATAAAAATTGAATTTTTTGGCGAATTACTATAAAAAAAGGTAATTTCAATGCGATTGGAAACCAAGAACTTGATGATTTCCAATAAGTATATCAAAAAGTAGAAAACGGTAGCCTGCCTGGTACCTATGATTATATAAAAAAAGTAATTCTCAACCTTTTGTCCCTTTGACTAACAGAGGCCTCAAAAATCACATGAAATGGAAAATATACCATGGGTTGGCAACAGAGGTTATGAGGACGATTTGTAGAATTTGCATCTTATTTTAAATATTAATTTGGAATTTGTTTAAGGCATTTGAATTTATTAAGGCAAATTAAGTCTTAGTTGCCAGTCAGTCAAGATTCTGTAAAATACCTTAAATTGGCTGTCTGTGGAACAGAACTTAGAAGCGCGAACTTAGTTCGCAAGAGGACAAATTGACTAAATATTGAAAGATACGAAAAAAATTCTTAATAAACCTTTTTGCTTGTCTAGAAAATACGATTCATCATAAGAAACTTCAATTTTTTTTATACAGGGTGGGTAAAAATTGCAAAAATGTTATTTTGCTTAAGAGTAAACATACTTTATTTTGAAAGATACAAAAAAAAGTCACTCTTAATGAATGTATTTTCTACACAACAAACCGAAGTAGAACAATTCATTAAAAGGTTTACCTATGTAAAAATTATTTCCCAAAAAGTATTCTCTGGCACACCTCTGACTGGTGAACCTAGTTAAAATAATAATGACACTTAAGGTGATAGGTATTTGTTGTCAATGTATTTATTTAATGAAGTTATTATTTAAGTAGAAATGCTATCTACTGAACAAAGAGTTTTTATAATACAATGTTATGGGGATGGTCAAGTTTCATACCGCTACGTCAATTTACCGAGAAATTTGTAGGAATCCCGATAACTAGTATGGCAATCTGCAAGTTAATAAAAAAGTTCAAGAGAACTGGTTCGGTTTTGGACCTCAAAAAAAAAAGAAGAAATACGACCATGATGATGCTGCTACAGTCTTAATTCTTCATTCTGTTGAAGAAAATCCTATGACGTCCCTTAGATATCGTGTTACTCAGTTGAAAGTTGTGAAAAAAAGTCAAATTCAGAAGATCCTTAAAGCAAATAAATTGTATATATATAAATCGCACTTTAATCAAAGATTGGAAGAGGGAGACGACGCGAAACGACTTGATTTTTGCCTGTGGATAGAAGACAAAATTTTAAGTGGAAATGTTGATTTTTATAAATGTATATGTTTTCTGATAAAAGTACATTTTCAACAAATAGAACCGTTGCAACCCAGCACGTTAGGTACTGGTCTTTAGAAAATCCCGATTTCAGAATTATGACGAGAAGACAATATTTCACAAAAGTGTGGTGTGCGATATCCATCCGTGGCATTATAGGACCATATTTTTTTGATAACACGTGCAATAGATTATCATATTTAGAAATGGTGGATACATTTTTCAATGATGAACTCAAAAATCTACCATTAAATTTTCGAAAAAATATTTATTTGGTGGTTGTCCAGCCCATTTCGCTCGTGAGGTTAGAGAATGGCTTGACCGCAGATTTGGTCCAAGGTGGATTGGCAGGAATGGCCCAGTTTTGTGGCCCCCAAGTCCCGACTTAACCTTGGCCGATATGTTTTTATGGGGCCGTTTAAAACAAATTGTTTCTGCAACCGCAATACCAAATAAAATTGAAGTGCTGAAGGGCAGAATTATCCAGGCTGTCCAATCGATATCTCAGAAAGAAATCAGAAATTCTTTCACTTATTTGAGAAAGCAATTAGAAAAATGTGTCCAGTATGGGGGTGGAGTTTTTGAATTATGAAATCGTTATCGTATTCTTTTCATGTTAATAAAAATGTTCGTATTATTCTTATTATTATTATTACTTCATTAAATAAAGACATTGACAACAAGTATCACCTATTCATTATTCAAGTAAAAACGTTTATTAAGTATTTATTAGTAAGTTTCTTATGATGAATCGTGTTTTCTAGACAAGCAAAAACGTTGACTTTTTTTCGTATCTTTCAATTTTTAGTCCATTTGTCCTGTTGTAAACCCCATCCATGTACATACTGTATAAAATTGAACATGAGTAGTTACCAATATATTTTAATGCTTTTCTTAAAAAAATATTAAATTTTCATGATTATAGCATTCGCTATAGGCAACATTATAGCATTGAGTCTACAAAAATCAGTATTTTTTTAGTTCGCCAAGGCAATGACCTCCCGGAGGGGATTAAGCAGGCAAATGGGTTAAGTTAGATAGATAGATAGATAGAAACGTCTTCATTTTTAACTCGGCGAAGGGCAAATAAATAGGAAAGTAGAACAAGATATTAGCGAAACACAATTTGGCTTTAGAAATGCAATGGGAACAAGAGAAGCTTTGTTTGCCTTTAATGTGTTGACTCAGAGATGCATGGACATCAATCAACCGATGTATGTTTGTTTCCTTGACTACAACAAAGCATTCGATAAAGTACGCCATAACCACCTTATTCAATTGCTTAATTTGTAAAAATATAGACATGAAGGATATTAGAATAATAAATAATCTATACTACAATCAGACGGCTAATGTCAAAGTGGACAATGAACTCTCAGAAGAAATAGAAATCCAACGTGGTGTAAGGCAAGGATGTGTACTATCGCCGCTATTGTTTAATCTTTATTCGGAAGAAATCATTCAGAGAGCACTGGAAGAAACAACAACGGGAGTACAGGTTAATGGAATACCAATTAATAACATCCGGTATGCAGACGACACCATACTTATTGCTGAAACAATAGAAGACTTACAGGGCCTGGTTGATCAAATAGTGACGAGCAGCGAGGAGAGCGGGCTTACCTTAAATATCAAAAAGACCAAATTTATGACCATTACAAAATCAGTTCAACAACAGGAGAACTTATGGATCAACGGAGAACTAGTGGAGAAAGTCAGTAAATACAAATACTTAGGAACAACGGTCAATGAGGGTAATGACTATACTGCAGAGATCAAATCAAGAATTGGACAAGCCAGAACCATATTTAACAGAATGAGAAATGTGTTATGCAATAGAGATCTTAATTTACGCCTCAGAGCCAGAATATTGAATTGCTATGTTTTCTCCGTGTTGCTATATGGGATGGAATCCTGGACGTTAAAGAAAAATATAAGTGATCGACTGGAAGCATTTGAGATGTGGTCATATAGAAGGATCTTAAGAATAAGTTGGGTAGACATGGTAACAAATGAGGAGGTGCTAGGAAGAATGAGAAAGGAAAACACAATTAAAATAAGAAAGTTGCAATACCTGGGCCACGTGATGAGGGGAGAAAAATATATATTGTTGCAGAATATTATGCAGGGGAAGATACAGGGAAAAAGAAGTAGAGGAAGAAGACGCATTTCCTGGCTAAATAACCTAAGGGAATGGTACCACTGTAGTTCCGTTGAGTTGTTTAGAGCTGCAGCATCAAAAGTTAGAATAGCTATGATGATAGCCAACCTTCTAAGAGGAGATGGCACTTGAAGAAGAAGAAGAAGGGCAGCATTGCTGTTTGCTTAACCGAGCATATACATACAATAAAATTTACAAATTTTAGAATAAAATGTAGGTACACAATACTTTAAGAAAAATAGGTACAAAAAATTGTAATATAGTAGGTATTCATTTATAGATTAACTATCGGTTCTTAAATTCTATATATTCTAAATATTACATAATCATCATGTTAAAACCCTTATTGGACTCTAAACTTTGACATTGTGACTTTGACACAAGTGACTATAAAAAAATATTTTTTCGGTATTTGAAGGATATGTAGAGTAGGATTTATAATTTTTGGAACTAACATATTCACTGTTTGGTAACTTTCATTTTTTAGCAATACCTAGCCAAGTGCTCAATAAAGATTATTATTATTATCATCATAATATTGATTGTTTTTGCTCTATATTATTATGTGAGTGATTCATACCTGCTTAATGCATTTGATTGCAGAATGATAAGAATAGGTATACCTACATCTTTTCAAAAGATCTACATAATCTTAGATAAGCCATTAAACTGTTCAAATAATATTAATATATTCTAACTGTTTATATCAATATCCTCTTACAAGGGTTTATCAATAAAAATGTTATATTCCATACCAAAATTAATGATTTCCAACCTATCTGATATGCAAAAATATTTTATTGCATTCAGAGTTATATTTTTAATCTAATTTTTTTAACTGGGGATACTGAAATATATAAAAAATAACATGATTTTTCATTCTGAAAACGCGTTCAGATATGTAATCATTGTTCCCAAAAAATCATCAATCTTGAGGTGATGTGGATTATATCAGGAATAGTATTTTAAATCCAGTTTTGTTCATAATTTCTGTTAATGATTTAAACTTATGGGCTAACTTCTTTAATTTTGTATATGATGACAGCCTATTAAATTACAATGATGTAAATGTAATTCTTACAACCAATATTTTTTGGCATTATTAAAAGAGAAACTATATGTATAAAAACCCCAGTTTCGTTACATAAAGGTTGTGTAACAGGATTATTGACTAAAAAAGTTTATAGAACCATTTAAAACATTTCCATAAAACAGTTATTATTATTAGGAACATTTTTATAGGGTAATATTGTAGCAAGTTCGCCCTAAAAACAAAAATGTATGCATGGGAGGAGACCTTCATATGACAAATTGGTAAATTGAGAGCTTTTATAATAAAACTGTTATATATCATAACTCTCTCTTAATTTAATCTTATAAGGAAAGTCTATTTTATCTCTGGTCTATTTTAATTCAATTTAGGTATTAAATAATTTTTATTTTAATTTGTAAATCCCCCATCTTTGTTTATTCTAATATGGTATAGCCCAGGGGTTCCCAACCTGTGCGCCGCAGGGCCGAATTTATTTTGTTAGGTCATCCATCACCCCCGTGTACCATCGGCAAATGGTCTTTTTATGTTTAATTTGGTTGTGGCAGTCGCCACTGAAAGTTGAAAGTAATATCTTTTTTTTGGCTACGCAACTAGGGCGCCGTGAGAAATACCAAACCTCTGAGTTCGCCGCGAACTGAAAAAGGTTGGGAATGATATAGATATATCATATTCTATTAATAATTTCTTTGTTATCGAAACATACTGTAAAAGTTAAACAATCATATGCTATGCAAGTAGGGTTACTTTCAACCAAGTAGGTATATCTCAGAAACTGCTTTGAAGACTTTGAAATAACTTAGAGATTTAGAGATCACAATAAGATAGTACGGAGTAATTTTTTGAGGAGGGAGAACATCTTTCCTGTTCAAAACCTTTTATTTATGTTGTTTTGTTATGTTTAAGATGTCTTTTAAGGAAATTGTAGGTAATAATATTTTAAAAAACTATACATATTAACTGTATCCAACTGTGCCAACTCCCATGAGTAATATTAGTACTTCAATTAATAGAAAACAAGCAGTGCAAAGAACGGTTTCCCTAAAAGAGACACTTTCCACTGCTAATTTTACTCATAGCTGAATTAAAGTTTTCATATTGCTAGTAGTACGAGATTACAAAAAAAATAGGACATACTTAAACTGCCTTTCAATATACCCCATCCAATAACATAGTATAAGTAAAAAGTAAATGAACACTTATAATTTTTATATTCTTACGTGGTAAAGAAGGTCTAGGAGGAGGCAGGCCCCCAGAAGGCGAACGGCCACTCATTGGAGGACTTTTTGGGGAACGATCTTGGTTTAATCTATCAAGCAGCCCGTCAATTTTTTGTTGCGTACTGGACATCTCCAACAATTCGACGCTTAGTAGTCAAATCACTCAACACTCTATCAATTTTTTAAAGCAAATATTAAATTTATTTTATCTGACATAACTAAAAAAAATGGTGTACGGTGCGAAGGAAAATGACAATTTGCCTTTTTGACGCAAGTGTGACAAATGACAGACCAGCCTCTTCTTTTCAAATTTTCAGGTTTTACTCATTAATCAAGGATCAATCTAATAAATCTAGACACAGAGGAACAATAGGTCGCACAGACTCCATTGTTAGGACACTGTTTCTGACCATGACCGATATAAAATATAATTCTTGTTATTTTTCAAATATGGCTGAAATTATACGAGGCAATTTAGGCTGGTGTTATTTTATTTATCAAATTAGAGTTGAGGTAGTTTAGCATTGGCAAGGACAGTGAAATAGAGTAAAATTTTTCAATCCTTCCACCAGTAGCGTTCCTGCAAACATGTCCTCTGATATTTTTTACAAAAAAGATAGTACGCCACTGACATTTTTCCATGATGTGGATTTTTTTCTGATTATCCTGATCAATTCTACATGAAAACGGTCTCTTGAGTTTTTCTCGTCAGACGCTTGATTAGAACCACTAAATTCATATTGAAACTTCGATAAAATAATTAATGATAAATTTTGTTTCATCAAAATTGTTGGAAATGGCCACCTTCACTTAAAAGGCATGCTCCCGCCCGTCTTCGCATCGAATAGCCCACTCGTTCAAATATTCAAATTTTTATAAAACAAAATTTATCATTAATTATTCTTTCAATGTTAATAATAATGAGAGTCACTATGAATTTAGTGGTTTTAGTCAAGAACGGCGTGGCGCGTCTGACGAGAAAAACTCAAGAGACCGTTTTCATGTACAATTGATCAGACTAATCAGAAAAAATATCCACATGGAAAAATGTCAGTGTCGTACCATATTTTTTGTAAAAAATATCAGAGGACATGATTGCGGGGACGCCACTGGTGGAACAATTGAATAACTTTTCTAACTAAAATTTGTGGTTCTATATCCTATTAATACATACCAAAATTGAAAATAGTATCTAAAGTACTTTCGGAGATATTAGAAAATAGCAATTTAAAAATTCAGCACCCTGCAGCAAAGAATTTAAGCTGTTGCGGATATATGTTCATAGGAACTATTCTTTATAAAATGACCTAAGGAATCATACCCTGAAATATTAGCACGTCATTAAGGAACACCCTGTATACTTAGGTATATAAGGGTTTTTGTTCGTTTATTCCTGATTATATATATTTATTTGTTGTTTTTTATATATGCATGCCTTTTTTTTATTTCAAGCATGTTTTTTTCAATAAAGAGTACCTATTTATACGTGGGTAAAGATTGTTTCACGAAAAATGGATATAACTTAATGACTGTAGTAAAAGTACCTGTGGCCATCCCATTATTTATGACCGTTTGTTATTATTATGTGGAAAGAACCGGATTGTATTGATTTATATTTAAATATCTTTTTGTGGTAAAATTTGTTAGGTTTTGAGGAATGGTTCAAGAATTGTCTTTTACCAAACATTCCTCAGAATAGCGTGATAGTAATGGACAATGCGAGCTAACACAGTCGCCAATTACATAAAGCTCCAAGCTCAAATAATATAAAACTTGGAGTTTCAGAACTACATGGCGGCGAATGATATATATTTTGAAGAAAGTTATAAAAAAGTGATCTTTTAGAAGTTTTAAAGACATTTTGTATAAAAAAAGTATATGTTTGTGACACATTGGCAGAAGAAATTGGACATACAGTGCTACGGCTCCCACCCTATTATTGCATTTTTAACCCCATAGAGTATATATGGCACCAGTTAAAATCACTGGTTAGGTCTGAAAATATTTCTCCGACTTTAAGTTCTAGTGTTGTAGAATTAATAAGAAAATGCTTTAATGATATTCCCCCAGGTAGTTGGAAAAATTCATTCCGTCACGTAATAACTGTAGAAAATTCGTATATTAGTCTGGATCGTATAATTAATTCAATTATAATTAATTTTGATGAGGATAGCGATAGCGAAACAGAACTATCTATAGAATGACATTATAAATGTAAATAAATATGACTATTAATATTTAAAAAAAATGTTATTTCATTTGATTACATTAATATAATCATATTATTACTTGTTTTCCTTAGTCCGTCCCTTCATACTTCACTTGTTTATTGCCAAGCTCTTGTCGACACAATGGGACCGACCCAGGAAATCATTAAGTCGTATCCATTTTGTCGTGAAACAATCTTTACTTAATATGTCAACCATAAGTAAAATGTATTACTCAACAAATCTACTACGTATCAAGGTTGGTATAGTTTCGATAGTATAATACTATCGATACTATCGATAGTAGTTCTTTAGATTATCGGAAACTATCGATAGGGCTGACTATCGGTAGTGTCCGACCACTACTGTATATAGAACTTATAAAGGTATATACACTCTTCAATTGCATAATATAAAATAAACTTGTTTCTGCGATACCGGCATCAATTTATTTTTAAAACCTTATTGCCCTATATACAAAACACTAAAATCAATACTAGATAGACCTAAAATTCACCTAGGTAACATTTAAATTAAATGGCAGTGTCTTATAAATATATCACATTTCAGAACTTAAAAATAAGTAGGTGACAGAGAGTGCTAAAATAAAATAAATTAAAATATGAAATTTATAAATAAATATAAATGTTAGTTCTAATAATATAATAGGCATATTTTAAAAAAATGCAAAAATGGGTTTGAAAAAAATTATTTTTCGACAATATAAAAATGTTTAAAGCTATTTTTCATTTGAAACAAACGGGCCCGACCGTAAATCCAAAAGCCTGATTCGGCTTTCCATAGTCGACTGGATAAAAGTCCGTTATGGGAAGTTGATGCAGCTTTTTCGTCCTTACTTCGAAAATTGTTTCGGAATTGCCTTGTCGCGTATTACATCCGTCTGTTATAACAGTGGGCTTTAAACCTGAAAAAAACAGACATAAAGAACAGAAAAGAAAAATCTTAAGTGGGACACTAAACTATCGTCTAGGGCCCGACAGTCATTTTATAAGTGAGGCGCTGAACATATAGCGCGCTTTATAATTTTTTTGAAATTGGCCCTTACCCCAATGCACATGTCCATCTTTGCGGCAGCGACTTTATTCCATGAGAAAACAATTATTCCTGATAGTGTTCAAAATAAGCACCAATGCAGGTTTATTCAAAATATTTGGAAACATCTACAAAATCTTGCATTTCGGTTTTTTTTTGCCCGACTTTGTTCGAAGAGATGTCCAAAAATAAATTTCACTTTCTCATTGCTACTTGTTATTTTCCACATCATGCCATCATCAGATCTTTAATGCGACGTTTCGTCTTTGGGACACCATCATCATCTTAATTTTTTTAAATACGGGCCTTGATGTTTTTGTTTAAATTATAAAAGAGGACCTAAATCTACATTCAGCAGTATACAACAATTATTGGTTGGTTTTAAAACGTTTTATTCCTTAAATTGGCCATCTTAAATAAAGTACCGCTAGTACGTTCCTGTAATTTGCTTTTTTTCGAATAAACTGAAGATTTTAAAATTATTTTGCTATTTCTGTCCTTATTACGCACTACTACGGTTTTTTAAAATTTCAAACCAATAGTTATTGTATCAAATTTCTACTTATATAGTACAACCTCGATAATCCGGACTAATTAAAGTCGCGGTCTTTCGGATTAGTAAATAATCCGGATTATTGAAGTGAGACATTTTTTTTTATTGAAAAACGAAACATTTAATACAAAACAACTAGAAAATTGTACATAAATTATTTAAAACGGAAGCATACTTATTATAATTTATATTATTAATTTTTAATTTTTGTTTGCTTGAATTACCGAGTACTATCAAATCCTGATCATAAAGTACACCATGCAGTTGAAATGTTTGGCCGGATTATTGAAGAATCCGGTGTAACGAAGGTTCGGATTATCGAGGTTGCACTGTGGTAATGTGCAACAAGTAATTAATTTTATTAATAAAAATAAAATTTGACTTAAAACCAGCACTTTCTTAACACTTTTACAAAAGGCATTGAGTTTTACATTTTCTTACAGTGGTAGGGGTATTTTAATGAAGATGATCAATTTAAGGAACAAAACGTGGTAAAACCAGTAAATTTTGTATATCGCTGAATGCAGATTTAGTTCCTCTTTCATAATTTAAATAAGAGAATCCGGGCCCGTATTTAGAAAAATTATGTTGATGATGGTGACCCAAGGACGAAACGTAGCATTAAAGATCTGATGACAAAAGTCAGGAAAAATAAAAACCGATTTTTCCAAATATTTTGAAACCCCGGTATTTTTTTTTATTTTTTGGGCCCATAATAAAAATATTGACTGTGTTTCCCTGTTTTATTGCTTTTTGTTGTATTTCTTGGGGGTTTCTGGGAATATTTGAGATAACATAATATATTGTCTATTATTGCGGTTTTGTTTTAGTCATGGAGGTAAATTGGAGTGGAATACTTGGAGGGGTCGATATAAATGAAAAGAAAGAGGTTCCATAACTATAACAAAATTTCGAAATTACAACTTGCGCATTTTAACGCAACTTGGCAACGTGCAAAATTGTGTCCGTCTCGTTCCAGACGATAGTCTAAAATAAAGCCAACCCTATAAAGGAAAGTAGCGGTAATCAACTGGGACTGGCTTAACTTTGACAGAAACATTGCGTTCAGCGATTTTCTTAAATCTAGTTTATACATGTACAGGGTGATCGATGGTGGATGGTGGCCTCGACGTTGACATGAAGTCAAGGATCACTTTGACAATTTGGTAGCTTAGGTAAGCGAACATGCTCTCTTTTTCAAAAATATTTTATTTTTGGAAAATATATATTCTTCAAAAAGGAGCTGATATTTTTTAACTCCGGCAAATTGGCGCACTGAAATTTCGTTAGGAGTCAGGGTATACCAAGGGGCCTTTCGCTCTGTTTCCAAATATTAGTTATAATAGTACAGGGTGTTTCAAAATAAAAATGTTTTGATTATTTGGAAAAGTGATAAAAAGTATATTTTTTGAAATGAAATATCATGTATTTCTGTGGTCCTAAATGTCGATCTATCTTCCTATGTTGCTTTACCTATCTCGAACAGTTTTTGACTTATGAGAATTTATTTAGTAAAATTAATTATTTATAGGTAATAATCACAAATCAATTCGCTTACAGTTACTGAAAACCAAAACGGTGATTATTCGAAGAAATTGGAATTTTTAGTTATATCAGACTAATTGCGTCTTCAAGCGGTCATTTCAGAAACGTGAAAATATTTTCCATACATTTTTCTTTCAATGAAACTTTTGTTTCAAGGACATACGGTTTATGACTTACCTCGCCGACCTTACATGTGGGACAGCCTAGCCTGTATATGAAATAGCTTTATTTAAATGTTTTGTCGTATGTTAGAAACCAATAAAACCGTATTCAATCTAATACTTTGATTGGTTTTTGACAAAACATCGTAAAAGCGACAATTCTCTCGAAAATAATATTTTTACAGCCAACTGTTGCTTATGATAAAATTCACTTTATAGAGAAGTTTGGTCTGGCTGTAAGTAGGTATTTAAAAAGGTATAAAAAGTCCTATTTAAGTTATCGTATATACTTAGTAAATTTGTGCCATTTTTCAAAACGGCCGTATTTGCATTGTAAACGCCAATTGTCCTTGAGAAAACATCGTATTCGTCGTACACTCATGTTGGTTACGATTTATCCTAATGTCGTTTACGACCATTGTTACAAAATGTATTGACAAAGTATCTTAAGCAGCAAAATTACTTGAAAATATTGAAGTTTACTAAAATTGACTAGTCTACACTAAACTATAACAATACAAAAGAATACGTAAAAATGTCCAAAAACAAAATAACGAGAAGAAAAAACTCCTACTGTAAAATTTGAGGCACGTCACTTACGACGTTTCGTCAAAAACCTATCGACTTACCGCTATGTGAAAATTCCTGATCATTGTCCCCTAGAAGCTTAATAGCCATATCGTATTTATTAGTGTTTGAGTTGTACCACGCCAAGCTATTCATGCAGGTATAAGTAAAATTCTGGTAAGCGCCACCAGAGGATAGGCGTAAAAAGGTCATTTGCACTGGCCCCACGCCTTCGTAAGTAATCTAGAAAAAAAAGTTGCTTTATGAACTGAGGTTTATCTAGGGTAGGGCTAGAAAACTGATCGCAGCACATGCCATCGGCTATAGCGTTTAATTATTGTAGTCCGAATTTTAAACCACAACGAATCGAGGGGGAAATTATCTGCTTAGGGATTAAAATAAACTGCATTAAAAATAATTTAAGTCCAGCAGAATTCACAAATCGACTGCTAAACTAGTATTTTCTTCCGTTTTTTTCTGTGTCATTCTAAATAACATTTAGCCAATATCTTAATCGTTTACCTCATGTTTTACTCTGTATGATTCCTTTTATTAGTTACGATAAATTGTATAACTTGTTAATTTCAGATAGAGATGATATTTTACCTTGGATCCACCTCGAAGTTTAGAGTACCATTCGTCAATTTTTCCTTCTTTCCTCCACGGTATATTTGGCATACTTGCACTATGCACATCCGGGTAAACGCAAGTCTCACCTTCCGCAGACATATCGCAGTAAACATAAATGGCATCATCCTGCATACCTAAGTTGGGATCTATCCAATACCACCCTAAAATAATAATACATCTGACGTTGAAAATTCACTACAGGTCATAATAAATCATATGTGAATTAATTAATATACTTTACCATTTTTAAGCTGAGGGTGTCCATAGTATAAATCCCTGCATGTTTTAGCTGGATTATCGCGCTCCCCAAGTGGTTTTTTCTCCTTTTCTAATTCCACCCTCATAGCATAGATTGTTGTGTACATGTCTAAGAATTTAACGTTGATATCGTCTTTATTCGTAGTTTCGTTTTCGCCATCCTCTGTACGTTCAGAGTGAATGTTTTCCTCAAATTCAGATCTAAAAAGTGGTCAGAAGTCAAGGGCTCCAAGTATAGCACAATATAAATTCTGATAGATTTCAATTAATTATTATTTGCAAATAATAAATCATACATTCTACGGCATATAACTTACATTAAGTCATCGACATTCCGCCTTCTTCTCGTCGTTATACCCTTGTCGAGTCCGGACTCCTGTATTTGGAATAATAATTCTGGCGGTACTAAAGGCATATCGGCAGGAGGGCCGGGAGGCCCCCCGGGACCTGGCGGACCTGTTTCTCCTTTCGGACCGGCAGGACCTTCAGTTCCTTTTGGTCCTAGTGGACCTTCTTCGCCTGGTAGACCTGATGGACCGTCATTACCTTTCAAGCCTGGTGGACCAATGGGACCCTAAGAACATTTCAAAGAGAATAAAGATGCCATCGGATCCACTTTTTGAAAATGTCGGCTACCGGAACCAACGCCAACCTTTTTGGCGAGATCCCGAGGCGGACCGGATCATGTATTTATAACAGAAAGTTCTAGAAAGAAATCAAAGCCATTTGACTGGTGAAAAAAACACAAAAAAGGCAAAAAAAATACGTTCTGGGCGTTCACCAAGAGTTTATAGTGAAAGATTTTTTCGGAAAGAAAAAAAAATTCTCGGAAGAAAAAAAAAAATTTACGTCCCCCCCCCCCCAAGCAACGGGGAAAAATAATCTGCCAATTATTAATTACAAATATTAATATATTATACATATTATTCATTAATTAAGTCATTTGTTCCAGAGTTTGGGGTTTTGTTTTATCTTAGTTCCGGATCCGGTAGAAAATTCGGCCTAACTGGATATTAAAAAAGGAGGCAGGTTCCCGCATCCAGACTCGGTTCCGGCGGCGCCATTAATAATAAATAATACGTTTATTAGTCGGTTTTACAAAATAATATTTTAAAAAATCAATATATTAATCTAACTTAAAAAAGATTTAAAATATCATCCCATACCGTAGAACGGGGTGACTTTGATTTTACGGGGTGTCATTGATTATTTTCCTAAAATTTTAGATTTTATATTAGGGAACCTATACAGCGTTTGTCATAACCAAATGGTTGAAGCATTATGGTAGGTTGGTTATTTGGGAACCGCTAGCGGGCGTTTAAATCGCCGATTTATGTATTTGAATTATGCAAATGACGGACTAAAAGTGTGTGCTAATAGCCGTTAGAAGTAGTTTCCGACCAAATTTAAGTGTATAAGGTGTGATCAGTAAACAAAAGGTAATCATTTTTATACAGATCGTTAGCATGATCTATCAGCTATATTTTAGTATTAATATATCTATAAAGAATGATTTTTTTTTAAAAAATATTTAGATTTATGCCGCAGGGGTGACTTTGATACATTTTGTGGGGTGACTTTGATACAAACCCGAACAAACCCATCACTTTTAAAGCGCTGCCTGGACACCATGGCTTTAAAGAGTGCGAAAACTGAACACAAAATTGGAGATCACGAAACATGTGCCATAAAAAGGGTATTAATTTATGGATTTGAAGCTTGCGGGCATTATGCCTTTTAATCCATATAAAGTTCTATGCAAACTTGTGGCCTCCAATGTTACAGATGATGCAAATATAGAATCTGTCATGAATGACAGCCTAACTGAATATTTAAAAGTAAAAAAAATCCAATGACTATGCTATGGCTATTGCTAAGAGACAGATTAAAAAGAAAAAAAAATGGAAGTTCAACCAGGCAAAAGTGTTGTCAGTTATAGAAAAGAAGCAGAAAAGTCTTCCTCTGACAGTGAAGTAGAACCGGACTATTTAGATTACAACGAAAACGAAGATCTAGAAGCTGAAAATACCTTAACTGAACCTGATTATGCCGAACCAGTTTTGCCCAAGTTAATTCCTGGAACCATACTAGTAAACATTTTGTCGGGAAAACGAAAGTGCACGAGTTATATTTATGCCGGAATAATCCGAGCAAAATTAAAATTTGACGAGTTCCAAGTTACTGGTCTTAAATCATTAGACACGACCAAGACGATTTTTAAAATTGTTGAAGATGATATTTTTACAGTTTCCCTTGAGAACATAAAAGCAATTTTACCCACGCCCATGATTGAGAAAATAGGGGATAGAATATCCAAATGCCGTTTTAATAGCGAACCAGATGTAAGAGAACAGTAAAACATTGACTTTCTTTTATAACTACTTGTCCCTTTGGTTTGTTGTTGTTTATTGTTCCTATTTGTGTATGCATTTTTGTACAACTATTTATTTTGTATAAGTATTAAAAATATTTTAGTCTGTTAAATATTGGTTATTTCTTTAGATTCTCTTACACCAATAAAAAAATGTTCGCAATTTATTCATTTTTATTACTATCAAAGTCACCCCACAAATAAAATAATGAATATCTTAAAACTGGCTTGGTCAATTTTAATTTCGGGCGACATTGATAAGTCAACTAACTGGGTATACCTTTTAATGCATTTTAAATCATGGTATCAAAGTCACCCCATATCGATGGGAGACTTTGATAGGTATATTTATAATTTTTTTCTCAAAACCCATTGAATTTGGTAAATAATTTGAAGCAGAAACTGAAAGTGTAGATAAAATTGCATATATATCTAGTTTTTTTGTAAATTTTAAAGAATTGTTTAAAAAACTACGTAGAAAAGAAGGTTAAAATTTATCAAAGCCACCCCGTTCTACGGTATGTCGATAAACTGAATCTAAAATAATATTTACAAAAGTATTCGTGTTCTTTAAATATTCCGTTTATCTTTCCGGCCTTATGTAGCGATATATATCATGACTTTAATTTAAAATAAATACTGTAATAAAAAATGAAGATTAGAAAACTGAAATCAAAGGAATCCTTCCATAAGCAGATTCGTGCAAACAGAAATTTGGTAGTTACAGAGAAAATTTGCAAATAATAATAAAGGTGCCCATTATAAGAAGGACTTCTATGGGGATCTTTCGATTAAATGGTGATTTTGAATTTTTGATTTAATTTTTTTTCGGCGTTAATATTAAAGTTCGAGCAAATCTGACAAAACATTCTCACAACAACTTTTAGCGAACTCTAAGAATACATAATACATTTTTTTATACGACGTTTTATTTTCAAGCAATCATCATCAACTTTATTTTTTCAAATACGGCCCTGATTTTATAATGTCAAATTTGAAGACCTGAGTGTTCATGAAATTTTCAGAATACGGACCTGTATTTTCCATAATTTTGTAAGAACAGTTCGATGAAGTAGGTACTAAAACGAATATTTTTAAAATTCTTTTATAATCATAAAACAAGATAATTAACAATAGCAAAACATAAAGTATGAAAAAATAAACAACAAATAGTACATTGGCCAAAAAAACATTAATTAAAGTAAAACTAACAGTAGATTATTAGAAATTAATTTTTCAAAAGGTGGTCGAAATGATTAGCATTCGTGGCCTTACGCTCTGGAAGGGTTCAATAACTTTACTAGTCGCCTAAGGTCTCTGGAAAATGACGGAAATCATTTCGTACACTATTTGGAAAATTAATTTCTAATAATATACTGTTAGTGTTTTTATTTTGGTGTTTTGTCAGTGAAACACATTGCTTTTATGTTTGTATTAGTTTCAAGAATGTTTTTATTAATGTTTGGTAATAACGTTTTGAGCAAAACCAAATAAATTTAGCCTTTCGACTAAAACCGAATAAATCCATTTTGGTTTCCGTTATATTTTTTATATTGCCATTAATATTTACTTACCAAACAAACGGGAAAGTCAATACTTTTTGAGCTACAGAAAATAGCCTTTTCCCAAAAAATCATTATTAGTGGATTTATTCGGTTTGATCCAAAGTTCCCGAATTTCCTACATTTCCCAACTTACCAAATTACCCTTAGGTCCTTCTAATCCGCGATCACCCTTAAGTCCTCGTTGACCCCTTTCTCCTTCATCGCCCTTCAATCCGTTAAGTCCTACTGCACCGCTGTGACCCTTTGGTCCTCGTCGACCTCGATCGCCTTTGGGGCCTTTAGAACCTTGCAATCCAATTTTACCTTGAGCACCGACTAAACCGGGTGCACCTGGAGGTCCGTTTTCACCCTTAAAAATTTAATACAGATTATTAAACAATAATTTAAAAAGAAATCGTTATCAAGATATTGGTACTAAACTTTTACGTATAATAAAGTTTACATTATACCGTTGATCTTTACTACAATGAATCCATCGTGTAGATTCCAACATCTTCAAACCATAATAAATGGATGCAGAGTCGGCTTGAAAAGATCGATTTATATATTGATTTATTTTTTATTTTGAATTAAAGAGACCTTTTGCTATTTCACACATGAAAAAGTGAATAATCAATAATTAATGTTTCATTAAATAACATTTGCATTAAGAAAATGTTTCTAACAAAGCCATCAGAAAATTGCGAATATTTGTTGAATAATGTAATTACCATTCGATTATTAGACATATTATGTACTATATTATAAGGTAAACCTCTAACTTCAAGACAAAAGAAGACACTAGGAAATGTTCTACTAAAATACTTTTGTTGGAAAGGCGGTCGGTCATACTTATTGAAATTGTGTCATAATTTGGTAGAAAATAAATGGTGAATCATACACTATAATATTGTATATAATTAAATTAAGTAAAATTATTTTAAAAACAAAAGGAGTCATACAATCTTAGGCACTCATACTTATAACATTATTGTATACACTATTTTAAACCTATCTTTAAAGGTAAACCGAACTTCAAAACACAGCAAGACAGTAAGAAATGTCCCACAAAAATATTTTTGTTCGGTCATACTTATTAAAGTTGTGTCATAATCATGTACCATATAATCTTAGGCACTCACACATACCTATATCATTATCGTATCCACTATTTTAAACCTAACTTCAACAATACACAAGAAGACAGTAGGAAATGTTCCACAAAAATATTCTTGTTCAAGAGACGGTCGGTCATACTTATTGATATTGTAATATAATTTGGTATTTAATTTTAGATTTTTGGAAATTATTTTAAAGAGAAAAAGAACCATACAATCTTAGGTACACACATATACTGGGTGGCCCAGAAGTCCGGAATAAAATGAATATAGCCTTAAACTGTACCCGATTCTGTCAAGCTATTTCAAAATGGCATCACAAGCTGTATGTTTCTATTTAAAAAAACGATCGATGTCGTCATATCTTTGACAAATGTTTATAAAAAAACAAACGAATAACGTCAAAATGTGAGCATATATAAAACTAAATTGACGTGTCCGAGCGTTTTCCTCAAAAGTTACAGGTTTTATTCCGGACTTCTGGGCAACCCTGTATATATCATTATCCTATACAATATTTTTTAATATTTAATAATTTAAAAAGGAAACAAAATATCCAGTAAAGTATCATTCCGAAATGTTTATCTCGCGTAAAAATAGTGTGTCTATTGTTTAACTTCGTATAATCATTTAGTTTAATATGCAACATATCTCCTAAAAAATATAACCTTTTGTCAATTATTTATTTCTACCTATAAATGTAAGTGTAATTAAAATTTTATTTAATTTTCTTAATTTTAAATAAAGGTCGTAAAGTCAAAACCAATCACATAACATAAATATAGTCCCTGTATTAATTTTATTAATTATTACTTAAACGAAATAAGAAAAATTATGTACTGACCGTTGCGCCTGGTGAACCTCTAAGTCCTTGTGGACCCGAAGGTCCTGGCACTCCTTGAGGACCTGGATTTCCTTGAAGCCCTAGGGCACCAATTGGTCCCTTATCTCCTTTGTCGCCAGGAAGTCCTGTGTTTCCTTGCAAACCGGCAGGACCTTCTTGACCCTACAACATTAGGCATAAATTAAAATATATTGAAACCTATAGTATTATGAGAATGGTTGATGAGGAGGAAAGACTCAGGGAATACAAGTAAAAAAACAACTCCTGATATATTTCAATTTCAATGCTTTTTATAAATATTATATAATATATAAATTATACAGATACCCGAATATAGAGTTTTTATTCAATTTTAGGACTGAATAAGATAATTTATTCTCCCCTATTTAAAGGAAAGGGGGCAGTTTTCTATTAGATAATTTATGATTCCTGAGAAATACCTCTTTACATTTTTCAAGAAATATCTTTCATTACACTTTCAGTTCGTAACTATCTGTCGGTTTTGTTCAATGTTCAATTCTTACCGGTCTTCCGGGGGGGCCTACTGAACCCATTGGTCCCTGAGGCCCGGCATCTCCAGGTGGTCCCAATTGCCCTTGCTTTCCATCTTCTCCATCTTTTCCTGGCTCTCCTTTTAATCCTGGTAATCCCGCTACGCCCCGAGCCCCAGGAAATCCTGCGGGGCCCAGTGGACCTTTAGGACCCTCCATTCCTATTGGTCCTCTGGGCCCAGGAGAACCTTGTATTCCTGCTTTTCCGGTTTCTCCTTTCTGACCTTGAGGACCAGTATCTCCAGGCCCTCCATCCCTTCCAGGGGGCCCGGCTATTCCAGACGATCCATCTTCTCCTTTTGGTCCTAAGAAATAATTCAAAATACAGTATGAATAATAATATGTCACTAGCAATATTTGGTACTATTGGCAACTAACAGTAACTGATGGTTGCATCAGCTCAAAATCTATATCATTAATAAACAATCATTCAATTTTGCCCTAATAGTGGTTACTATAAGAATACTTGGCGTCAGATATCGGAGTCCCGTTACCATGTGCCTATATATATATTATTGAGCTTACTCAAAAAGAGATTATCATCTTCGATTAATATGATATCCTGACCGCTATAAAGAGGACGTGTAAGTTTGGTAAGGATCTAAAATAATCAATGATAAGCAAAAAGAATCACTCTGAACTATTTGCCAGGTTTTTGACCCTCTCAAGAACTACTAATGTTAATATTGTGGTGAAGCTTTTAAATCCTACATAATATATACCTTGTTGTCCTTCAGGTCCAACTGGACCTGGTAAACCTTCAACACCCTTGGGTCCTCTCGGCCCCTGCTCTCCTGGAGTTCCAGGAGGTCCCACCGGACCTTTTTGACCTACGTCACCTATTAACAATAACAAATATTTACAACGATGGCCGTTGGAAATTGTGATATATGTAATATAAATAAGTTCAAGATCGCGATACTAAATAGTCTTGTGAGTTACTTTAGTCAACTATTATATTTTTAGTTCTAAACTTACCTACTTCCCCTTTGACACCTGGTGGACCAGGAAGGCCTTGTGGTCCAGTTGCGCCTAAGTTATAAAAATATATTATAATAAACAAATATCTTCTAGGAAAGTAATTTAAAAAACTGGAAAAATTCACACATTCTTTTTCTGGGACGAAAAACGTTTTAACTGTTTGATATGATACTGATATATTTTTCAGCTCCTTACATAATTATATTATATGAATCAATATCATTGTTAAATTTACCTGGTGGTCCTGGCAATCCTACTGGTCCGTGTTCGCCTTTAATACCTCTACGACCAATTTCTCCTGGTGGTCCCCGTTCACCAGCTGGCCCCGTTGGACCGGTCTCCCCTCTTAAGCCTTGTGGCCCGGCACTTCCGACTGGACCTCCCTCTCCCTTTGAACCTTTAAAACCCTTTTCTCCAGGCGCGCCAATATCACCCTATAAATAAGTTTGATTATGTATGACGTATTTCATAAAGAGATAATAACATTTTTATTCCACCTATTGTCCAGATAAATTTAATGGTTGAGTACTACCGTTGGAGTAGCGATGGTATTTTTTCTATGTTTTAGATGTAAAGGGACATAATCGATTCTGTTATATATAGGTACTTATAGTTTATCGTTTTTTCAAGCGAAAAAATCTAGGAAACTATCAACGCGATTTTGTCCACATATTTCTTCAATTCGACGAACCAACATCTTCTTTCAGGATCATAATCGTTGAAAGTCTACGGAAACAATCCACTATCTTGATCAATAATAAGCGAAAAATTGATGGCACATCTTATTTAAACCATCGGGTTTGAATTCCCTTACATCTCAATCAAGTATTTGTTACATAAAAGTATAACTCAAGTAAATATTGAAGATGTAGCGGACAATCGTATTATGTTTTCCGAAGCACGACCTCTTAATGTCTATCTGCTATAGCTACCTTATCACCATCTTCTCCAGGTGAACCAACGGGTCCAGGTTCGCCGGGAAGTCCTCTTGCTCCTGGTATACCGTCTCGACCGGCTATCCCTGGAGGACCTGGCTCACCTCGTTCGCCCTTCGCTCCACCAGGTCCACGAGATCCTGTAGATTGCAATATTGTATAATTTGAGGTATTTTTTAAAGCATTTTATAACAGAAATGATTTTTGGGATAATGGCTACCATCAATATCCTCTTTCGGTTGGTCATAGTTTACAAAAAAACGTCCCCTGTAGTGGCTTTATAAATTTCTTAATAAAAATAATCTCGGGTCAGTGGAACAATATTTAAATATGAAGTGAAAAATAATGAAGAACCTTATGCTTATTTTTGTTCGATGTACTTAGTAAATAATATACATACCAGGGGGTCCCTTCCTGCCTTCTGGTCCTTGAGATCCTTGTTGTCCAGCTTCTCCTTGTGCACCTTTATCTCCTTGAACTCCTGGAAGGCCGAGGGGTCCTGCATCTCCCTTTAGACCTGGCATTCCCTAGATGGTTACAAAATAATATAATATGACGTTCGGCATTAGCAAGATAGAATAAAAAATAACAGGGTATTCAAATAGCATACATGGATAGGTAATTTTACATGCTAAAGATATTGAGTCATATAAAAAAAAGACGAGAACTCAATAATTTCTTTTCTTCGATTAGAATAACTGATTTTACTGCTAACAACGACAACTTTAATTCCAATTTCAAGCCTAAACGGTATGGTTTATCGACTCGAATAAAGAGAACATTTTTTATTAGGTATTCTTATGTCTTAAAATGTTATTTTTTCCACTAATGTCGAAACAAAAAGGATATGTCAAAAATTAAATTTGATTTTCAGGTAAAGTGGCATGTGGTGGCACAGTACAGAAACATTTTTATAACATAACTATCGACTTTTTGTTATATTTTTCGGTGGGTTTACGGGGTATCTCCGTTATTAGTAAACGTGATGTGATGGTAGAAGCAATGTGGTACTTTTTTGTGAATCATTCCCCAACTAGAATTTTTCTAGGCCTCCTCGTTTTTGATGTACGGGATGTTTTTGAAGATTGTACATTTTGGGAGACCCTTCTTTTATATGAAGAATTCTTCTGTTTCTGTCAGAATATTCAGTTGTTTTATAATTTCTAATTAATTAAAATAATTTTTCCAATGATAAAATCATTAATTGCTATTAAGGTTCATTTTCTAAGCCTCAGCTCTACCATAAGGAAATTCGAGAGACTGGGGAAATAAATGTGCTTCTGCTTGAATTGAAACAAGTCCTATTATAATAATAAATAATAAATATGTGTGAAGCATTTCTGTGTCTAAGGCATAATGGAGTAAAGTAATTTCGGAGATTAAGACATAACTATTTTTTTTTGTAATACAACAACCTATAGCAAATAATGTAAGCGATTGCGGACATATTGTTCATTTTATGAACTTTTCTTCATAAAATGACCTAAACCTAAAGAATCACACAAGGAACAAACCTGTAATATCTAAGGGCAATTAAAACAACGAATTCTATAGATACACCCCGTCTCGTTATTGTAGAATACCAAACCACCGAGTTTAAAAAGTACAATCAACTTACCTGTATAATAAGGTAATTATTTAACAATTTGAGAACTATTTATAAAAAAGTTTAATAAGCATTCAATTTTTGTTTCTTATATTTAATTGTTATTAGTATTTGTTTTTTTTTTCAAAATCCGTTATGGCATACTCAAAAAAAAATGGTGTATTTTTTATCAAAGGTAAATTTCGGGCATAATATATAATACTAAATATAAAGCATTATATATTTCAGAGAAGCTTGTTAAAAACTTATATTATTAAAAAATATATAGGGTGGACCATTTAAAAAAAAGGAAATTTGTTATTTTCTTGAAAACTACTGAACGTAGAAAAAAATCTGACTATGTTACTGGATTCTACGGTATAAGCTACAAACAAAACATTTTATTTCTTTTTGAAGTTACAGGGTAATCGAAATATGGGGAGTGTCCCAAACTGTAAAATTCTCAAAAACATCCCGTATATCATCAAAACGAGGAGACCTAGAAGGGGTGCTTCACAAAAAAAATAGCATAGCGAAAAGCGCATCCTTGTATCTTTACTAATAATGGAGATATCCCGTAAAACAACCGAAAAATGGACACCCTGTACATTATACTCTAGTATGTATTATCCGAAAACCGTGTATAATCGAATATTCGAAATACATACCTTGCTTCATAAAACTACTCTAAATAAATTTCAGAGGCAGAAAAATGTCTTTTAATAATATAGAATGGGACTATGAATATATAAGGTATATTATAATATACTTTCATTCCATAAATTTCTTATCTTTTATAGAGAAACATAAAATATTTAATAGTTTGCATCTATTGCAATTATTAAAAGACATTATTTTCATATTTTATTTCACCTAAATCCATATTAAATAACATAGACAATTTTGTTATGATTAATAAAATGTCCTGGATTACTTTATGCGAAAAAAAGCGATTGATTATTATCTTACTTTGTTACGTCGCCGTTTCATGCTAGGACTACTAATATATTATTTTTCCATTAGTGTGAGGGTTAGAGAAGCAACCCATGGACACAATATTTTTTTAAAATTACCTAACAAAATAAAACATAGGAAAAGTTCTCTAATTGCAAAAACATTCCGTCTACGGTGCATTTTTTTGTATAAGAACAATTAGGAACTATCGTTTGTACTTCTCTAAGCTTATGTATACAGTTGGATCGGGAAAAGAACAAATTTACATTATAACTTTATAGTAATATCAAAGACCTGTTATTTTGACTTCGTGTTTTTGTTGTATTCGTTAACGAAAAAGGACGAAACAGTTTATCTACTCCTATTAAATTATATATTAATTATTCAACTGCTTTTAAGTAATTAATAGTATCTATAGAGAAACAACATTAGTTATAATATCTCACTACTATAACTCACTATAATAAATCGGAAAAGATTCTTGGAATTATTTACCAACAGAATATCAAGGTGGCTGTGTACTTCTGGGCAAGCCGATTGGCCGAAAGAGAAAACAGTCCTGACAAGCATAGACTTTCCATTTCTTAAATAGATTTTTATAAATTTTGATTTAATCAAATAACGTCTGTTCAGATTGTGTGGGACTACTAAGAGATGGCGCTGCGCGAATACCGTCGATTGTATGGCGTTAAGTTGCAGTCCTCTCTGATGGTAGGTAAGTACACCTACCCTGTACTGACGAGAACAAATAAGTTCGAAACCGGTCTACAGGTGGTTGCATCCTATCAATGGAGAGGGCTTCTTTTCTTGGTAGTATCATTCAATCTGAAATAGTATTTTAAAGTTCTACTGTGTAGACAAAAATACGCCCTTATTGTATAAGGATCATCGGGTGGTCTGGGAAATAATAATTTTCCATATTGGTATTTGATTGTTATTGAGAGGAGTAATGTCACTTGAATAATTTTGACGTTTTCAAAATAAGTTAAAACCTAATTATTGTAAATTTTGTGCTGAAAAAAATGAATTCTGATAGTGAAGATGAATTATTATGTACACCTCCAGAAATAAGACAAGTAGCTAATGTAACCATACAGAATCAATTGGCCGAAAAATCCAAAAACAAATATAAAGGTGTATACAAAAATTTCATTTTGAAGATTGGTCTTGCAGTAAGAACATAAAGTCATCGTTTACAGAAAATGTACTTTTGGCATATTTTAGCGAACTTAGGACTAAATATAAAGCAACGTCTCTATGGACTTTCTACTCCATGCTAAGAAGCACACTCAACATAAATAATGGAATCAATATTGAGAATTATTTAAAATTACGTGCATTTCTTAAACATCAATCAGAGAAACATGTAGCTAAAAAGGCAATAACTTTTACGCCAGAACAACTTAATAATTTTATAAACGAAGCTCCTGATGAGAAATATCTGGCGACAAAGGTAGTAGATCTCACAATAATGCAATCGTTTTTATCATCTAGTCAATTACATCATTTATTTTAGGTTGCTTTAATAATGGGAATTATGGGTGCTTGTCGTGCAGCAGAATTGGACTCTATGCAAATTACAGATTTAGAAGATCATTGGATCTACTTTTATGATCAGTGTACCAAATACAAAAACAAAAATTGCCAGAAAATTCACTGTTACTGCAAATTTTTATACCATAGTTAAGAAATATTTAAATCTGCGTTCTACTGATATATCGCAAACGATATTATTCTTTAAATGTTAAAATGGCAAATATCACTCACAAAGAATTGGCATTAATAAATTTGGAGTAATGAGGAAAGACATTGCTACATTTTAACAATTACCAGGCTGTAATTTATATACAGGGCAGTGTTTTCGCCGCTCGTCGGCAACTTTATTAGTAGATGTTGAAGGGGATATAATTGCACTTAAACGCCATTGCGGTTTGCGATCAACTACTGTGGCTGAGGGGTACGTTGATGATCCCGAAAAGAATAAGACAGATACTGCAATTAAAATATACAGTTATATAACACCGCAACCAGTTAGTAGATCAAAAACATATATGCAACAAACACAAAAATAACAATAAACTTGCATAATTCAGTTTACTGGTTGTTCAGTAAGAAGAAAAATTTATATGAACTTCTCCTGTTATTTTTAACTGTTCTATCCGAACCCGAGAGATTGCCCACATATTCTGAGACACCCTATACAATACAATATAATACATAGTTTTCCCTCATTCGATCTACGTAATTTTGATTGTAATGATGCTGTTACAGGTTTCAGGTGATAACGCATATTGATTCTTTCCCCGGTTCAAGCTGTACGTCCTTACATACCTTCCCATACTTAACAACTGCGAAATATTGTCAAAAATAATTAGATTCATTGTTATACAATAGAAGTTTGTAAAAAAAATTGTCTTCAGAATCTTGTTAAAATTACGGTATTGTGTAGGTAGTTCCCCTTCGTCAAAAATAAAACGTCGAAAAAGATTATTTTTGGATTGATAAAGCCACGTTCGGCTCTACAATGTAGTCTCGATTTTAAAATCTGCCAGAGAGAAACATAAAAAATGTATTTCGATTTTTGCCTGGAGGCATTGGAAATATGTTACTTAATGCGGTAACGTTGATGCCGGGGAAATTCAATTTCTCAAAAATGACGTTATTGATTAGTATTTGTTCGGGATTGTTTCGGTGAGAGTTATAAATAATTTCGTCTATACTTAATGCTTTCCAGGAAAATTGAGTTTGGCGATTTTTTAAAAAATAGGTTGCACGAATTGCAGTAAATGTAATTTTACTTATAAATTTAAACCTTAATAGAATTATCGCAAATAAATTGAACGAAAAATACATTAATAATTCAAAGTGAATGGTACTACGGTTGGTTGGATGTCAAAATACGCTTACCGGTAACCCATTGTGTCCTCTCTCTCCTGGAAAACCTGGCAACCCAAAAGGTCCAGGTGGTCCGGATTTTCCTTCAGGTCCCGCCGCGCCTGGTACACCTTCCTTTCCTGCGTCTCCTGGTAACCCAGATTCTCCTGGAAGTCCCGGAGGTCCTGGTGTTCCCGACTCTCCAACAGGCCCCGGTTCACCGATGTTACCCGGAGGACCTATTACTCCTGGAAGGCCGACTGGACCGGAAGATCCAGGTTCTCCCTAAAAAATATAGTTTGCCTTTATTTACAATGCTGATGGGTTTCGGGGCTTTTCAATACAGCTATGTAACTCTGTAGAAATTTTGTATTTTAATCCTGGAAAAATAATTATACATAGTAATAACAGAATATAATTTAATTTAAAATAATACTATGTAAACTCGCTTTTCTTTAATTTACCGGTGGTCCTCGTTCTCCTGCAGGTCCTGGCGCGCCATCCTTCCCATTGCTTCCAGGTGGTCCCGAAGGACCAGCAAACCCTCTAGGACCTTCATTTCCCGATGGTCCCACCTCTCCTTGAGGTCCCGGTGGACCAGGCTGTCCTGTGTCTCCTTTAGGACCTAGTGCACCTTCCTGACCTCGTCTACCCCTTATTCCTCTAAAACCTCTAGGGCCAGTTTCACCACGTTCTCCGGATTGCCCTGGATTACCCTAAAAAAAATATTTGTAATTACTCGACAACGCCGTGTTTTAGTTCAAAAAATTAAGTATGCTTGTAAAGCTCTTGTTTTACTAAATCAAATTCTGGAAAAATATACCTGGTGTCCCATATTGTCTTTTTTTTATCAGAGCCACCTTTTGGGGCCACCGTATAGGCTGTAAAATATTTTTTGGGTATATTCTAAACTCGCAATAGCTCGGATTCATGGAATCAATTACTTTAATATATTATTACTTTTCATGGATAGTGTTATTTTTACTTACTCTATCTCCTTTTTCTCCTGGTGATCCATGTTTACCTGTGGCACCTTTTTCTCCTTTTTCCCCGGTCGAACCTGGGTATCCAGGAAATCCTCGAAGGCCATCTTTTCCCTTTTCTCCCGGCGGTCCGATTTGACCGGTTTCACCTCTAGGCCCCTCGTATCCCTAAAGAAAATATGCTTGTAGGCACTACTCTAATTTACTTAAACATATTTGTATTATCAAATATAATCATGTCCAAGAACTACAATTATAGTAGTACAAATTGGGACAGCTATTAATATATAAAGTTAATAAATTGCTTTGATAATAATTAATTAGCAATTAATTATGACAAAACAAATTATTTTCGGTTTACTGAATCACATTAATATATGAATACTAAAATACATATTGGATTGCATTTAAATTTAGAAAGTTAATAATATTCAATAATATATTTAGGAATAATTTTTTACAGCAAATTAAATTGGAATTACATGTAGAATATTTGAATTAAAAAATAAGAAGGTCACAAAAGATTTTTAAAAACTATTAAAACTTTTTTATGATAATATAAAGCACCTAGAAATATTATTTTGTGCATAATTTCAAACTCATTTAAATTACAAAATATTAAGTTTGGATAGGAATAAATAGTATTATAAAAAATATTTCCAAAAATTATATTTCGCCAAAGCCGCCCTTTGAACTAGTCACCACGAATAATAGGAATCCACTTACTTTTGCCCCTTCTGGTCCCTCCAACCCCGCAGCACCTTGTAGCCCCTGCGGTCCGACATCTCCTTTTAGTCCCATATATCCTTTTTCTCCTTCCAAACCTCTATCTCCTTTATCGCCCTTGTCGCCGCCTGATCCCCTTTTACCTTCATCGCCTGATAATAATATAAATTTAAATTTCCAATAATTTTGAAAAATAATAAGAAAGAGATTTAGCGCTTTTTTAAATGTTGTTGTTTAAGAAAATAAATAATTCAGTATTTTTTTGTAGACGATCTTTCTGGTTAATTGTTGTAATTCAATTAACTACTAAATTAAGTAATTATTATTGTTTACTTCAATACCTTTCACCCCCCTTGCACCTGGAAACCCTATGGATCCTTGCAGTCCTTGTAATCCTATTTCACCCTTTTGACCTGCATTACCAGGTTTTCCGGCCAGACCTGGTAATCCTTCTGCTCCTGGTAAACCAGGTATTCCCGGTTTACCCTGTGGACCCTGAAATAAGAACAGAAGGTAAACTTTTATTATTTTCTTCCTTTGAAAAAATGGAAACGTGTTTTTACCACACCACCACATATTAATTTTGAAATTCCTTATGTACAGATCTCAAAACCTTGTATTTATATACCGATTAAAGTCTTGCATGAGATCCAGGAATACGCAAAATATAATAATAATAGCAATACAGAATTTATAAATAATCAATTGTTGAGGATTCAAACAAGTTAGAGTAGACTCTTCAAAAGCCCGCATCCAACCGTCTTTTTCTTCTACAGACTACAAATAATATTTTCCAAAAATAATTTTGATGTTTTGGTTTGCTCGTGCATTGTTCGAATAACATATTTATTTAAACGAAGTGCGATAGCTTTTAAACTAAGTAGATAATATTGGCAAGAAATCTATGTTCTTGAAACATAAACATTCTTTTTTTACGTGTACACTTTTAATTAAAAAGATTTGATAAAATCCCAAGAAAAGCCCCGTCATTATTACTGCAACGATCTACTACTTAACATACTAAACTTTTCTAATTATCTTGACAGAATTAATAATCTTTATAATATTACAAATAAGTTTCTATGATGTAGCGCAGCACAATCCCGAATTAAAACCGATCGTTTTGTATCAGAAAGTTTAATAGCTGCATGCTATAAGCTTAATATAACTTATTATGTAATTTCGTAAAATTAGATTTTGGTGAACAGCTTATTTTACCTCACGGTCGATTTTTGATCACCAAGGAAAGTTTTTTTTGTTGTCAGATATTCAGCTTTAAGTTTTCTGGAAAGCTCTATTATACTTATTTGTCTTAGAATTGTAATTAGCACCTCTTCGGCATTATAATACTCCACTTTGTTTATTAAAACTATTAAACGGTCTCAATATAACGTATAGCGCCGTCAGAGCGTACCTAGCTCTGATCCAAGGAAGTTTATGATGGGTACCATGTACATATAGATATTCCAGCGAACCCTTTGATTGTTGACACGAGCAATATGCCATCGATCAACTGCTTGAGAAATTCTATAAAATTCTTCAGTTTAGTGCTATCAAAAAATTAATGTAGGTTTCATGTGCTCTTTTTGGGGTCAAACTTAAAATGGCAAAATCAAAATTTGAAAATTTTCGCTCGCTTAAGAGATACGGGGGAAAATCAAAAAATTGACCATTTCAAAATTACCCTATATTTTCTTAGTTAAAAGAGATATAGAAAAATATTTTTACAGGAGTTTCTTTATATTGATTTTTGAATAATCTGTGGTGTTCAGAATAGGTATACGGGGTCATGCAAAAAAGTTATCACACCTAACTTCATTTTTTTAAATGGAACACCCTGTATATTTTAATCTAATAAGATACTATTTTAAATTGCCCCTCACATCTGTTTTGTTTATTTGACATGCTAAGTCACTTCGGATTTATTTCAGTTAAATATCAGGTGCAGTACTTTTGTGTGGCGACTTGAATGTGGACAGTTTGGTTGACTGGGAAAATAAGAAATAGAGATATGCATGATATTTTTACTACTTTTGCTTTAAAATCGCTCTTGCCTAATGAACCTACAGATATACTGGAAGATCAATAAATTTTTGCTTTAATTTCAAATAAGTCATGTTAAAAATAAATGTACTATTTTTAAGTACGGTCCTGAAATTCATACCAACCAATACAAATGAAATAACGAGAAATACGCAGGCAGGTCATTAATGTCACGTGATACTGGCATTATCTTGTGATAGGGATCGTTGCACTATAACAATCGGGTTTGTTCGTATCAAAATAGTTCTGTTTTTCTCTTTTGGCAGGTCCACCCCTAGGCATATTTCGCTGTACGACAGCTCATCGGGGAGGGCTAGGATCTAACGAAAGGATATATAACTACTATATAAGTTGTGTACGCTATAATTTTAGCCATAAAACATTAGATATAGTAAAGTTTACATTATACCATTGATCGTTTGACTGCCATTGCACCCTTTGATTGCGGTTTAAAGATATTGGGATCTACACAACGGGATTTAATCAAGTAATTGGATTTATTGCAGTAAAGGTCAATTGTATAATGTAAACTTCAATATTATATTCTCTATTTAACAAATCTTTCCCATTGCTGAACAAACGAATCTATCGGTCTTATATTACAGTTTGTTTCAAAAGTGGTGCGGTTTAAGCAGCAATCTTGTTTCCGAAAGTTATTAGCAAGTTAAAGTTTAATAGAATGCAGCGTCATAAAATTTGATTGAACTATACTTATCGCTTGTTTTGCTTGATAAAGGGATTATATGTGACGTAGGATAATTTAGATTTATGGATTAAATTTACAACCTAAAACGTATTAAATTATTGCAATACATGTACGTATTAGTAAATATTGCAATAAAATTAATGACGACGAGAGCTTACTAGATAAGGTAAATAAGATTTATTGTTGCATGTCCGTAGGTTGAGAAAGTTTTTTCCGAAAATCGATAGGAAATATTTACATTTTTGATAACATTTTTGAAAGACGAAATCAATATTTGTACTGTACGGAAATATTGGGCGCAGCCAGTAGACCCCATCGATTTGTAAGCGATTCTGCTGAATTCACTAAAAACAATCGATTTCACAAATCGATGACAAATCGGACGCCATTTTTTCCATCGAATTTAAAAAGCGATTTGTGATTTGACAGCGATTTATGTCAGTGTTGTTTGTTAGATTGAGGAGTGAAAATTATAAAAAATGACGAGAGAAGTGAATTATAATTATAAAATAGTATATTACGTATCGAGGTGGAAAGTATTTCAGTCCGAGAGAGTAAGTAGTTAATCGAGGCGCGAGGCGGCGAGGTTAACTAAATCTCGAGACATCAATGAAAGTTTTCACCGAGGTTTGTATACTATTTTATTTACAACCACATCTAACATCCACTTCTTATTATTATTTTGAATTAAAATTATTAATAAAAAATCAACGTTATTTTTGACTTTTCCATTGAAAAATTTCAAATAACCGCAGGTGGTAAAATAACGTAGGTAATAATACACAGCAAGATGGCAAATATAATTTTTTGAATATGGTTTCCATGTCACTAAACAATATATTATTTTAACAACAGAAAAATGCTATCAGATGAGGAATTTGATTTTGCTGCTACTTCACCAGAATTTCGAGAAGCAGCAAAAATAGTACAAGAATGTCTTCTGCCAACTAAAAGCCCCCGAGATATGACAAGGCATATAACTGTTTCAAAGAATGGTGTACGAGAAACAAAGTTCAAAATCCTGGTTCTGAGTCGGCGCTACCCGAAGATATCAACGGTTTGGTCACAATATTCAATGCTGAGGACCACTCTATCAATTAGGGAAAAAGTAGACAAATTTAAATACACAAAGCTATTAGCATTTTTAAAAAAATGTGTTTATATATTATTTTGAGATATCGATTTTTAAAAAAATTACAAAAAAATTATTCACTTTCCACCCGGGTGGAAAGTAAAAGTAAAAAAAAAAAACGCCAAGTTTCCACCTTTCAAAGATAGATGAAATGTCATTATAACATGCATGGTTGTAAATAAAATAAAATTATCCATTTAAAATATGTAATATTTGAGGCAAATAGTTAGGCGTGATCCTAACCAAACAAATAACTGACAACAAAATGCATTCAGCAGAACTACAAATTGATGCGCATAGTGATGTCACCGATTAAAAATCGCTTATAGATCGATGGGATCTGCTGAATGTAGCCATTATTCCCTTACAGACACCAGAAATAAACTTGTCACGCGTCAAGTTTGACAATTCAATATTACTTCATTTCCATAGTGACCGCATAGTAGTCCATAATTAAATGGCATCCTTAAAGTCGCTGCAGTTCAGTTCAGTTCACTCGTTCGACGTGAACAAATGAAAACATACCAGATCATTTGTAAACTCCGCGGCTGTTCGTTCGAGTCAATTTAAGTTTATAAATCAGAAATTTATTCCCAGCGAACTGCAACTGCGAGCGCAGCGCAACCAAACTGAACGTAAAAGTTTATAAATGGAAGTTTATTTATAAATAAAATTAATAATGTTTGTTACAAAATTTTAAGTTGATTGTAATAATTTATGTCCTTTTAATAATTTTCGATTTTTTCAAAAATAGTATGTATACTTCGTAGGAAATGCTACGAACTGCATTTTGCATATTGTATATTGTATTATGGACTTTATTTGTTGAAATGATTTTAATTTTTTAATTTAATACCAAGATCAAATGTCGCATTGATTATTTACAAAATGTTTTAAAACAATATAGGTAACGTATTTAGAAGAAATCGTAATTTTTTTTTTAAAGAATAAGTTAAACTCAATTTTTATGGAAGTTAATTGTCCAATTTAAAATTTAGAACATTTAAATGCATCTAGATTTCATGCGCTATCAGGCACAATTAGACATATCAAGCAGTAAACTACTCAATCATAAACAAACGAAGATATTACAAACTATAGATAGAAAAATATACATTTCTAGCCTACGCAACGAATACAAATAGTATTTCCCACCTCTTTCGGTCATTATTGCAGCATAGGCAGATTGACATATTTATCGCAAAGGTATCTTGCAAAATCACAATTATTGGGGGCCCGGGCCCCAACGAAATGTAATGTTTTAACCAATTTATTTATTCATTTACAAAGAATGTTATGAAGTTATATAAATTCAAATGAATGTATGCACAATGGACTAAAGTCTGTGTGTTCACACTACCATAGAATATACCTACAATATACGTATCAATAAGTCCATGTTCAGTAATATTATTCAATCACGTAAAATTCTCAAATTACAGAATAATTTAAAAAAACTCAACTATCCTATTCATTAACAGGGTATTATTTCGAATCCATTTGTTTAAGTCTTTTTTTATGCATTGGAATTCTTTTCTTTTGAAATGCGCTGGAAATATGTTTAAAATTTTGGGAGTCACATAAGAAACCGATCTTTGTGTGACATTAAAGTGCATGTTAGGCAAAGTCAAATTACGATTGACATTTGCTCTCGTCATTATGTCGTGAACTATGTAATTGTGAAAAATATTTTTGGTGAAAGAAAATCTAAGCATATTTTTTATGTACAGTTCAGTAATCGTAAAGACACCAGACTGCTGAAATAAGACTTCTGAAGAAAAGCGTCTTGGCTTGAAGAATACTATCTTTAAAATATACTTTTGAGCAATGCTGACATTACTCAAAATACCTTTGTTAGCCGATCCCCAACAAATCACTCCATAATTACGATAAGATTCTGCTAATGATTTATAGACATTAATCATAACCTCTCTGCTTAGAATATTACGCAGTTCATAGAACTTGTAAATTAATTTTCTCAATTTATTTTTAAAGTATTCTGAATGAAAATTCCATTTTAAATACCGATCGAAATACACACCCAAATACTTTGTATTATCAACCGACTTATTCAAATATGAATTCGCTATGAAAAATATAAATCTTGATTGTACTTAAATGTTTGTTTTAGTAAACGATTGTTTTGCTCGTTGTTGTTTAAACGCTTAGTATATTTTTTGTTCAGTTAATAATTAAGTCAGAGCTAGTGACGTATTCACCATTTTGTTTTTTGATCAATATTTCGATACTTTTTCGTTTTATCCTAAAAGCTGTTAATTATTCGTTTCTAGGGATCAATTACCTGAAGTTAAGAGTACAAATTTTTTTAATTAATAAATTAATAGAAGTAAGAAATGCAATTTTGTTAATTTGCACAAATTTCTTTTCAGGAATTTTCAAACTTTAGGTAATTGATCCCCTAAAACGGGTATTTTCGGATTAAACTAAAAAGAAACGAAATATTGATCAAAAAACGAAAAGGCGAAAGGCCCCCTCGAAACAAATTCCTATGTACGCCACTTGGCCATAGCATGGCAATGGTAAGAATTCACACAAGCAATAATTTAAAAAAGTGAAATGTACACTAATACTTACAGCAATACCTGGTGGGCCGAAAGAACCCTGCGGCCCTGGCGGCCCTACCGGTCCTAACGGTCCAGGTTGACCTGGAGCGCCTGGTTGACCTGGTGGCCCTGAATGTCCTTTGTTTCCCATCGGGCCTTCACCCCCGGGAATTCCGGGATTACCTGGTAACCCTGGAATACCTCTCGGACCAGAGAATCCTCGAGGTCCCTGAAATTAAATGTATTTCATTAACTTCTACACAGTTGTTTTCAGATTTAACTTCTTAAAGGCTGAACAAGTTCGAACAGAATATATCACTTCACTGTAATTAAAATTTCTATGACTAAAATGTAACTTCCTGATGCGTTATCATGTCAACAAGTAATATTACTTAAAATGGCAAAATTTATCGTATATTACAAATTTCTTACAACATTTTATATGGAAGCCTCGTAGTTTGACGTGTTTGCGTTTTATACTTGCAATCTAGAAAATATAATTCCAAGTCTGATAACAATTCCATTGCTGTAGAGTCACCTCTATTCTTTGCATACTCTTATAATTCCTTTACCATACTAATGGCTTGTTGATAATTGATGACAGTTGTTTGATTACTGCACTGATAGTGATGTGGTTTCAGTTTGGACTACATAATCGGTAGGAATGGGGTCACTATCATCTTCTAATAGTACTTTGCTATCAATGTTAATGAACTCGCCCAAATCATTGTTATCAAATTATAAATTTCCATAACATCAATATTATCTTTCAGACTCAAGACGCGACATTTTTGTGCCATTGTTTATGATTTTAATCTTACAACTAACAAATAAACGGCGGACTGCTGTCGGGGAATAACACATACTTTCATTCGGCGAAGTCCTTTCGCGCTGCCACGCATACGCGATTGGTTGCCGGTCTGTCTTCGGAGAGTTTTTGCACCGTACAAACCCGAACAAACCCAAATACTTTAAAATTTTTTTTTGCCCGTTTAAAGGAGGGTTTTCGCACTCTTTGTATGCAAACAGTCTGTCCACGTCCGCCCAAAGGAGGTTGATTTTCATGGAATTTCATATACCTAGTTCCAGACTATGAAACAATGTCCGCTTAATAGACAGTTGTATAATAACTTTATTAAAAGCTGTCGCTAACAGCGGTCTAGCTCATCAATGACATGCATGAACGGTGTTTTATTTTAAATCGCCTACGTGATATTTATTCGGTGAGTATAATTCGGGTGCTTCTTCGAGATAAACGTCTACTACATCCGACCTGTAGCATCTCATTTCACTATAAACGAGATTTGACAAATGCACGCCAGCAAATTTTAACCCTTATCTTATTACCATGCCCTCGTCTTCATGTCCCTTTATGAAATGTATTTAAAACGGATTTCCTTAGGAACGTTAATGTATCTTAAGCGATATTTTAGGGACAAAACGACGACCGCTTTATTATTTTCTTGGAATTTCACATAATGATGAGTTGACAATTTATAAAATTTAAATACGGAATGTCCCAAAATTAATAGTACCCAGTAAAACTACAGATTCTTTTTATACAAATATTGCGATTTGGCTAACTTTGCTTAGATCAAAAGTTGATAATAATCGAGATATAGGGTGTTGAAGTGAAAATTTAGTTTCGAAACTCCTAATTAACTTACTTTCTAACTAATATTATTGCACCGCATAGAGACAAAATAGAGTATCCAAATTTTCCTTCTGCGCTAAGGCCAGTTCCTCATTGCCAGGAACTGCCGGTACCGATAGCGCCTTTAAACCTAAACATCACAACACAACAACTACCAGTGAACCTCACTTAATAACTCAGAATGAATTAAATGACTTGGTACGTGACCTAGGATTGTCAAAACAAAAATCGGAACTTCCAGACTTCAACAGTGGAACTTGTTAGATAAAAAAGCAAGTGTTTCACTTTACCGAAAACGGAATGTAACATTATCAAGTTTTTTTAAAATGGAAGGGTCGCTTCGCTGTCGCTTCGCTGTCGCTTCGCTGTTGCTTCGCCATCTCTTCGCTGTCGCTGTCTGTTGTGATATTGATGGTTTAATGAATGAGCTTGATATGGAGCATGATCCTAGCGCGTGGCGTATATTCATAGATTCATCGAAATACAGCCTAAAGTCAGTACTGCTTCATAATGGATACAAACAACCATCCATTCCTTTAGCCCATTCAGTCACAATGATAGAAACGTATGACAACTTAGCAACCATATTAAATCGTGTTAAGTATCAGTGGGATATCTGTGGAGATTTAAAAGTGATAGGTATATTGCTAGGACTTCAAGGGGGTTTTACAAAGTATTGCTGTTTTTTGTGTCTGTGGGACAGCAGGACAATAAAAGAACACTACAGTAAAAAGGATTGGCCTTATAGAACTTCTTTTGAACCTGGTACCTACTTCAAACATTAAATATGCCTCCCTTGTTAACCCAAAAAAGATGCAGCTACCGCATCTCCATATTATGCTCGGACTAATGAAAAACTTTGTCAAGGTCATGGACAAAGAAGGCAGTGCTTTCCAGTACCGAAGAGAAATATTTCCTCACCTAAGTGATGTAAAATTAAAAGAAGGCATATTTATTGGACCTCAGATAAGGAAGCTCCTAGATAATCTCCGTTTTCAAGAACAATTAAATGAAAAGGAATTGGCAGCTTGGACGTATTTTGTAGGTGTAGTGAAAGGATTTTTGGGCAACAAGAAAGATGAAGACTATAAAAGACTCATAGATGAAATGTTGACAACCTATGAATTACTAGGGTGTCGCATGTCTCCAAAAATTGCACTCCCATTTGAATTTTTTCCCAGAAAATTTGAGTGCAGTAAGCGATGAACAAGGAGAGAGGTTTCACCAGGACATCAGGACGATGGAAACAAGATACCTGGAACCCATCTTTGGCGACTATTGTTGGGTTTTAAAAAGAGATGATGCTACAGAACACAAAAGGAAAAGTGAACGTTTTTGTCGCTGTATCATATCTTGTGCAATATAATTTTTATTAACATAACAACCAATCCTCAGTAATGTTTTTGCATAGATGCCACATGTTTTATATGTTTATATTAAATAAATGTATTAGATTGTAAAAATATGTCGTCTCCTCTTTTTTCTCCACCACCCGCCCCTTATAACAAAAAAACTGTACGTGTTACAGTAATTAGCTTATCATTTTCGGATTTAGGACACTCTAAAATACTTCAGACGAACCTATTTTCATCAATGTTACTTTACAAAAATTTAAATTTGTCGACTTGTGTAATTGTTGTAATATTTATATAAGCGCAGTAGGCACTATACAGTGATGGGCTAAAATATGGAACAAATTCATTTAAAAATCAGGTATTAATTTTTTTTAAAAACGCTCGGACACGTCGATTATAATTTTTTCTTCCGGATTTTTTGCCTCAAAAAGAAATTATACTGGGTGTGTCAAAAAGTAGATGTAGGTATAATTTTGTAAAAATTATTTTATTAAGTTGCAAATTTCCATCATAGTTTCACAAAACTGTAGTCGGCGGTCGGGATCATCTTCGTTTAGTTCGTGCAGCAACCTAATTTTATACGGATGGTACTTTTCTTGTTTCAATACCCGCAAAACAGATCGTCGGCTAACATCATTATTAAGGGCTACTTCAGTGGATGCACTATGGGGATTATCTTCAACTTCTAACAAAATGTTCAATTTTGTGTTTTCACTAATTTTTGGACGACCTGGCCGTAGACGATCCTTTTCATTCCCTGTTTCCCTGAATTTTTTCTCAATTTTACTCACTGTAGATCTTGTAATCCGTCGTTCTGGATACTTAGCGCTAAACAAGTTACAAACTTCTTCTTGACTTCTTGTTTTGTCTCCACATCCAATTAAAATTAAAATTTCGATTCTTTGAGTTTCATTTAAATGCACCATGATCACCGTTTTTTCAAAATTATACTTAAAATTCTTTTTGATTGACACATGCCTTGCTATCGTAGTAACAATTAATTTAAATTTACCTGTTTACCTTTAAGTAGGTACATGTACCTTTTTTTAAAGAAATTTCTTTTTTAAGATGTAATTTTTCTCTAAAACCGTTAGAGATAAGGATAGATATGCTATATGAATTATGCTCAGAATTTGCCGTAGAATTTATGTGATAAGTAAAAATAGGGTGGTTCTATTTAAAATACAAAAAGATTTTACAACATCTACTTTTTGACACACCCAGTATACTTTCTTTTTGAGGCAAAAAATCCGGAAGAAAAATTATAATCGACGTGTCCGAGCGTTTTTACAAAAAAATAAAACCTGATTTTTAAATGAATTTGTTCCATATTTTAGCCCATCACTGTATATGTAAAAATATAGAAAACAATTGCTCGGTGGGACATTGAAGATTCACACACCATTTTTGGGCAAATATGATGAGAACAGTTTGGCTAAATCGCAATATTTTGACCCAAGAATCTGCAGTTTTACTGTGTACTATTAATTGTGGGACACCCTGTATAAAAATTTTAACAAAAGCGCAATTTGGCCGAAGTAATGAATAGTTAGACACTGATGAAGTTCCTAATCGGGTACGGCGCGACGCCCCGGAGTGCTACAACTGCCCCACTTGAATTTGCCGCCCACTGATGTTGCCGCCCGGAGCATTGGCACCGGCTTAACCCCCCCCCCCCCCCAGTTCCGGGTTGGTAGCAAATCAAATATGTGGTTTGTACACTTATATATTTTAATGATTGTAAGCACGTTCTAAGGAACCGATATTTTTTTTGGTTGATTATAACCTAAGAATAATCTTATAATTTTATAATTTGTTATACTCCTGAGATATCTCATATTATGTGTTGTACTGTATTTAAGCTTACATTAGGTTTTGAAACTGTAGGATGGAAGTTCGTTGGTTCAAACCCCACGGCCGGTAAGCACTCGGTGGATTTTTGTGGTATAAATTTTGTGACAAAATTTTTTCTCAAAAATGTAATTTTTTAAATTTAATTAAAATTATTTCTTACCATTTCTCCGGGTAATCCTGGGAGTCCAGAAGGTCCGTCGTCACCTTGCATTCCGTCATGCCCCGGCAATCCCGTCTCTCCGGTAATTCCAGGTAAACCTCTATCACCCTTATCACCGGGTAGCCCTGGTAATCCAATCAGGCCGAACTCGCCCTTGGACCCCGGAGGCCCTAAAATATTGTTTATTTATAAAAAAAAGCCACTTCATAATTGTAGCTTTGACAATGGTACCGAAATGCGAAGTTTTTGAAGATGAAAAATGAAAAAAAAACAAAAAAAGTTAATCTTTGGATTAAAACTAGATCAATTCTTGACGAAAAACCCATATTTAACTCCTTTAAAAACTATGTATCACAACAATATCCATTAACTTTTTTTTTCTCGGTGAAGGTAGGTGCGTGCCAAAGACCGTGAATGACCCTGTATAATTTTTATCAACCACAACTTAAAACATCCAGTTTTTTCAAGTCACATTCGCACTTGATCACTTGATTTGAAGACTTTTTTTGATTACAGTTGTTGAAGCCAAGAAAATTAGCAAAAAAGGAAAAATTAGCTATATTTTGGAAAAATATATCCTCACGGTTACAAAAAATGAATTTATTAAGTTTTGTATTAATTTATTTCAAGAATAGCATTTTGAAAAAGTATTTTTTTTTATTAGTGAACTTATAAAAAAGTTCAGTTGCGTTTAAGAAATCGACCATCAGATCTGTTAAAAATATTTTTGGAGGCTTTTCCTCTAGATTAGATTACATCACTTAAAATAAAATGAGTATATAAAAGTCTATTCCTTCCACAATAATTACCTGTTAAGCCTCTTTCGCCATCTCTTCCAGGTTGGCCACGTCGACCTTGATGTCCTGGAAGTCCATGGGGACCAATTACACCCCTCGGTCCCTAAAGCCAAAAAGAATAAAGCACAGTTAAAAACAAAATACCGCGAAATGGTAACAAATTAATAAAATTCCGTATCCCTCACCGTCTCTCCAACATCTCCCGGTTCTCCTTTTTGTCCTTCAGGACCTGTAGGTCCTTGCGGACCAGTGACTCCTGTTAACCCCATTGGTCCTTCAATTCCTCTCATGGACATCTTTAAAAAATTTTCAAGAAACTTTAGTTAGACATTTTATATTATAATAGAAATATATCAAAATGTTACCATATGTTCTGCTATCATTTGCCTGAATGCTTCAATACCTTGGTCAGGACCTTTCTGGTTACCTTGTTGGTTAATCTAAAAGGAATATATATATGTAGTAAACTAACAAAATTGCTTTATAACCTACAGAAACTAGTAACTTACGTATTAATAAGTAATATTGATCAGTAATAATGTTCCAATGGGTTTAAAATTATGCTATACTTATAGGCGTCGGAAGGGGAAAGATGGGGCACTGCCCCCCCCCCCCGGGGAAGTCTTAATACATCAAAAAAACTTGTGTTTCTTTAGCGGAAAAGATAGTTCGGATGTTTTTCTCTTATTTTTGTAGTTTACAACCATAGAATAAATACCATTACAATATAATCATAATTAATGCGGAGTTAATTTTTTGTTTGCTTTCTGCTGCCCCTTTTTGTATATATAGAGTGTTTCGTAATAACATGCTAATATTTAGGGAGGTTATTCTTGCGTCCATTTTCAGAAAAAAAACTTAATATGAACCTATGTCCTAAACGTCTTAACTTTTGAGATACAGTTAAAGATTTCATGTATTTTATAATAAGTTGTTAAGGTTAATAAGACTAGTAAGAGAACTGTCAAAACTGTTTATGTTTACAAAATAACATCTGCTTCTTACTTATACTAAGTAGATCCTTTTTAATCTTTGTCAATACGTAACTTCATAACAGAGTGCAAATGAATGAATGAAAAATATCAAGAACAGTAAAGGAGGAGATATTGTGAAAATTTTTAACACCCTGTATCTCAAAAGTTAAGATGTTTAGGATATATATTCATATGAAATTTTTTCCTGAAAATGGACCCAAGAATAGCCTCCTTAAATATTAGCATATTAATAAGAAACACCCTGTATAGTTGTATTGTCCTAAAACCGCGATCGCTTTAATAGTCTGAAAACCCTCCAGAAAAACAAGGTGTCTTTGGAGAACTCTAAAAAAAATTACTTTTTTCGTCTCTTGTGACTTCAGGCTTTTTAAATTATAATGAGAATATCGTCAAATTTTTGTCAAGTTATATGAATTCACCCATTACCGCCTGGATTTTTCTAGTATTTACTATAAATTATTGACCAAATTTAGGTGTGAAGCTGGGGCGTGGTCCACAAAAAATTTTGCCTGCGGTGCTTTCGCCTGCAACGGGTTTCCCCTTTTCCCACCATGGTTTTTAAGTTTACATAACTTTGTTACCTCAAAGTAATTTTATTAAAAAAATATTTTATATGTATTTTGTAATCATGTCGCTTATAATTTCTCCTATAAACCTTAACAGCCAATTTCACTAGAGAGATATAAGATTTTATGGATCTAGTAACCTAGTAAATTAAAACTTTGTGTTGTATTCATGTTAATGTTCTTGAAAGTCATTTAAATCATAACGTATTTTATTTTTGGGAATAATTTGTATAATAAATTACTTTTGATATCGTGATGAAAACGAGTATAGTAATTTCTTGTTAGGTTACTGCTGTTGTGCTGGTAAGTTAAGTAGTTTTTCATTTCGTTGTCCAGACAACAGCATTAATTCTTTCTCACTATCATTTTTGTAATAAAACGATTTTTATAAACGTTTTCATATCGCTTTATGATTGGCCATGCTATATGAACTTTAAAGATGGCAATAAAAACTGTTACTTTTATTGAATCAGAAAATAAAACTTCGCTGTTATTATTTGCTTTGCAATATTGTTGCAAAACTTCCAGGGCTATAAGCCATGTGCCGCAGGGTAAATGTAACCACAAAACAAGTAAAAAATCATTAACATTTAGAATGTTTAAAATTTGAACGAAAAAATTGAATATTGCTTATTTTCCAATGATATTCTTGTAAAAGAACTGTAAACTGAAAAATATTTCCTGTTAAAATATTATGGTTAATATTTGGTCAGTCACCATGTTATTAAAATATTTGTGTATAGGAAAAATAGGTCTACATAAACCAAATTAATTGCTATAAACGGTAACATACAGTGTGTTATGGAAATGATTTATTATGTTTAAATCGGTAACTCCGTTAGGGTGTCCTTGATTCTATGAGCTACCCCGTACAATTAGACGTCTGCCTTAAACTCTAGAATCTATCAGAAAACAAAATTATTAAAATTGTTTCCTTATTATAACTGCTTATTAATTAAAGGGAATTTTTAAATATTCGATAATTAATTTTCATAGAAATAGAATGGCTAAAACTATTTTCACCTTTCCCTATCTCTATCCTTTTATCGGATTTTGCATCAAACTTACCGGAATCATAAACACATGACCGGGAGATCCAGGCACACCACCTGTCCCATCCAACCCTTTACGTCCAGTGTCGCCTTTAGGGCCCTGAGGTCCATATGCTCCAGGCGGTCCTGGATATCCACGGGGACCTGGAGGGCCTCGATTAGGATAATTGAATTGCGTTTCTGGTAATACGGGAGATGAATCATATTCACCATTTTCGTTATCCCGGTCTATATCCTAAAATTAAGTATATTTTATTTTAAACATAATTACTGGATCAGGTCTATCATTCTGCAAGCATATGTTCAATAAGACTATTATTATTTTCAAATAATGTTTCTGTATGTACGCTCAATATACAGGGTTATCAAAATTAAATGTCCACCATTTCTAACGTTGCTATTATTAACAAATATAAAATTTCAAAAGGAGTATAAAACTAGTCGCGACATTTCGCTGTGTATTTGCCTTCCCAAAGCAGCATCTTATAAAATACCAATGCAGAATGTTCTTTATGCAAAAACAGAAAAACATAGCAAATGAGTCTCTCAGCGGTTAGAGAAGGGAGGAGGGAGGGAGTAGTAGGGTTCGAGACTGGAAGGAAAAAGGATGTCACAGCACAGTATGCACTGAACGAACTTCAAAAGTAGTATAAAACTAACTAAATTAGTTTTATACTCCTTTTGAAGGAGTGAACTAGTTTTATGCCCCTTCAAAAGGTGTGCAGGTGCACTCCTCCAAAAGGAGTATAAACCTAGTTAGTTACTATAGTTCCGGACCAAGACGGATGGCAGTGACGTAATAATCGAAATCAGTAAAACTTCCAAAATGCTGTGTTGTCATTGTCAGGGAAACATCCAAAATGATGTGTTGCCATTGGTTTGAATGTGTTTCCATGGTTTCCACTGGTACGTCGCTGCCATATATCAGTTTTGGCCGCGAATTACAGTTAGTTTTATGCTCTTTTTGAAGTTCGTTCAGTGCTGTGAGGTCCTTTTTCCCTTTGTCAAACTCGAGCCTTCCTCATGAGCCGTAATAACGGCGAAACGCGTCTAAAGATGAGTTTGACAAAGGAAAAATTCTATTTAGATGCAAAATTCTTTAGATGAGCAAACTATACTCTATCCACTTTACCAATTCAGAAGAATAAATAAACACCAGCGCGTGATAGCCACGTGCTCGATACATAAACTTATTGCTGTTGGTCAATCGACAATAAAACTTCTTATGCGCGCGCCGCACTTCATATCTACATGTCGTAGTTTAGTGTAGGCTAGTATTTCAGGTCTCGTCGCGTATATTTGTTTTGACCTAGGTACTGAAGTGGGAAAATGAATATACTATAGTAGTATTCGTAACATCGTTTTTTGGGTTTAGAAATAAAATACCATATTTTAAATGAAATTCTCCGAGGATTAAAATTAACGAACTTATGAAGCTCAAAAAGCTTGAGCTATAATTACGATGGTCTGGTCCTATCATGTATTTGGTTTATCTTTTCCCTATCTTTAAAGCGTTAACGTTATCGTACCTTTGTTGGTGCATTTAGTTCTTTAAATAAAATAATACAATTTTTCCCCAGCTGACTATTAAATACAACTAGACATTAGTATGATACTTCAATTACCGTTGGGCCCCCAGAGGGGTTAGTAGAATCTTCTTCGCCGGATCCCTCAAAATCATTCTCATTTCCATTTAGATCTACTTCTCCTGAAGAGTTGAAGAACGCTTTCGAAGTGGTATTAAAATCGGGTCCAATTAAGTTACCGCCCTCGCCTCTATGCAGATTTAAATGTGTTTCCTGGCCTGCTCGGCCTGTAAATACGTCGAGCTCTTCTATCGTTCCAGATCCTGCTAAATTACTTGTTGTCTTTAATAATGAGATATCTACATTTGCACTTCCTTCCCCTAAAAATAAATAAAAAGTATTTTGCGATCGTCACATTGTTAGTGGCGTGTGTGAGTCGGAAAAAGCCGAAAAATCGAAATCCCCCCGTTCTGGAGGATACTGAGCACGGTGGTGGTGTTGGATATCGCGTCCGACCCCTTCCAACCCCTCCACCGGCAAATACTCGCCCCTGAAAGGGGTGAATTTGTTTTTAAGTATCAGCCGCAAATATTATAATTTCGCCCCCCCCCCCCCCCCCCCCGTTTAGGAGGATGCTGAGCACGGTGGTGGTGTTGGATATCGCGTCCGGTCCCTTCCAACCTCTCCACCGGTCAATACTCGCCCCCGAAAGGGGTGCATTTTTTTTTAATATTATATTATCGGGAAACATATTTATCCCCGATTTCAAAGATTCTGAGCACGGTGGTGGAGGATACCATTTTAAGCCCCGCCAATCCCTGTCATTCCCAACGATCATTTCAACTACCTTTTTTCTTTTACGTTACATTTAAAATAACGCGCGTCGAGAGTGAAGAGTATACAGCATCCCGCGCAACAACCAATCATCTGTGGACTGCCGCTTATACTTTAAAAAAAAAATCACCCCTTTCGGGGGCGAGTGTTGGCCGGTGGCGGAGTTGGAAGGGGTCGGACGCGATATCCAACACCACCAGGGAAAGTGTGTTTCTCTGCAGGGAAACCTCTTGAAGCGCGTTTAACTCCTCTGGGAGGTGGTTTTTGGCCGTTTTGAGGAGTTGCGCAACACCAAAGAGACATTCTGACGCCGCCATCGTGTTCAACATCCTCGAAAACTGGGGAGGGAGGTACTCTTGTTCCTGCTGAAAATATTTCGATGTTCGTCCGACTCACACACGCCACTATGTCGAGACTATATCCTGCTTGTTTGGCGGTCTCCTATGCTGAAACTTGCCCACTAAATACTTAAGTTTGAAATTGTATGATAATAATAAAATGAATAATAAAATTCTTAACCGGATCGTTTCAATTTGGCCATAATGAAAATTAGATTGACCCGTACTTAAATTCCGAATTCAAACGACTTATTTAAATGCTAATGCCGGGAGCTTGTTAAAAGACGATTTGAAAAAGTTTCGAGATCATGATTCTCAAATTTAACTTTGCAAGATAATTGTTTATGTTCAATCTTTTATTCGTCCAGAAAGAATATGAATTTTCAAAGTTATAATTTTGTTTTTAATGACTTAACTTTTAAAACTTGCGCGACTGCTGCATTTATTTTAGACAATTTGGTTTTATCATCAAATTATCTATAAAACGCAATCATTTTAAAGTTATAAGAAATAGTGTTTTTATGTTGTTTTTTAAGTAGTATACAGGGTGTCAATTTGAGAACTTCCCATACGTTAATATCTTGCTTTCAGTAAATAATATTCAAATTCGAAAAGACACGTCAATTTTATTGTGACGGTGATCACTCTTAAAGAATGTGGTTCGTGGTTTAGATGTTACCCTTAAAATATTAAATGGGAAAGGGTCATGTGACACGTCATTTTAAAGGTCGTTTAAGTATATTTCCAATAATATCATAATTGTATTATTTTTTTAATAACATTTTCCAATAATCGTGTTCCAAAAATGATAGTAATTGGGTAAAAAAATTTTTACAGGCAACTTTTAGTCCTTATCATATAACTTACTAAAATAAACTATTTGCCTGTAGAAACGATTATAGTTTGCAAAATATATGCTACTTCCTGCATGACAAAGCAATTTTAAAAGATTTTTTTAGATTGTAGCTCCAGTATTCTAATTTGAATTTAAAAATGTAACGCCGGTCGCGTGTCCCCAGTCAATAATTTGTTACTTTACCCTTTTATAGTTCACGTAATTTTACTAAAGTTACTTTTAAATATAAATAATTTGCACCCCTAGTACAATTTGTATTGAAAAAATAATGTTTAAAGTTGAACAATTTAGGTTCTCCAACGCAATTATTAACCAGAAGTTCCGTCCCCGCAGCTGCATGTATCGCCGGTCACGGCAGAAATGGCTTATAAATAACGCCAGTAGAGGTCGGCCTAATAGTTTTACAAATATGACGGTATGTGTTTGAATTTGTGTAAAGCGTGCTCCTGTTTAGGTAAGTTTCTTATTATGAGCATTTGGGTAGAAGCTAGAACATTGCCTACTTTTAACAGGCGCATGTTTTTATGTTCTAATGCCGGTCACAGGGATAACTCAAACCTAATAGTCTTAATTAAGGGAAAATTACTAGTAGTACAGATAATCATTTCGTCTAACAAAGTTTAAGAAATAACTTGCATTAGCTGTTATCCACGAATTTGTGAATCCGAAGCTATACATTTTTTTTAAATTTATGAATCTTTACAGAACTACGAAGTCACCGTAAATTCGTAAAAATGCCTAATCTGAAGCAAATGGGGATTTGCAGTAGACAATGCTACTCTAACACGATTTTTTGCTTTCCATTTCATCTGTTAAATGCAAGATTACAAAGAAATAAGAAGAGAAGGAGGCTGTTCAACAAAAAGTAAATATCTATTCAAGAAATAATGAACAAATAAGTTCGCAACCGGTCTACAGGTGGTTGCATCCTATCAATGGAGAGGGCTTCCTTTTCTTGGTAGTACCATTCAATCTGAAATAGTATTTTAAAGTGGTACTGTGTAGACAAATACGCCCTTATTGTATAAGGATCATCGGGTGGTTTGGAAATAATAATTTTCCATATTGGTATTTGAAAAAAAGTAAATAGGTTTTAAAACAAAAATAATATAAGAGTAAGTTTAAATTGTTACTTATGTTCACATTACAACATTTTAAGTTCCAATAGTTTGATTTTAAAGTTTAACTCCAAGTACCCATGGAACTATTTATTTATTGATTGTAACACCGGTCACATTTATAATATTTGTATTGCTGGTAGCCACAATGGCCATAGATTTATTTGTACTATTTTAGGATATTGGCAACATAGATTTACCATTAAGGAAAAATATATTTTGATGTGCAAGTTTCGTTTACCCCTTAGGTAGATTAAAAATATGATTAATTTTCTTAGTATTTTAACATTCTATAAGGAACATTTCAAAAGTTTAAGCCAACATAAGACAGGGCTGTTATAAATAATAGGAAAATGGTTATAGTAACTGATTAAAATAGCTCAGTTCTAAATATTGTCGTTATACGATTCAGAAAAGTTAAATTGGTCATGTGACCGGCGTTAAATTATGAAAAAAATCGATTCTATACAATAATTAATCTTTGTGACGATGATCGTTTGCGCGGACATATATAATTTCTCTAATTAGATACTATTGTGAAACCCATTAAAAAATTAACAGGTGTTTTTGAGATTATTTATTTTTAAATTCCGATTTACTGAAAGTTGCTTATAAAATTTTTTTCACCCGATTAGAACATTTTTTAGTCCGTGACTTTGCCCCCGGTAAAGGGAAAGTGGAAAGGGTGTCACTCGGACACAATAATGTTGTTTTAAATAATAACTTAAAATCTCAGTGCGAGTAATAATTTCCTACATCCATTTTTGGAAGGCGACTTCTTGGAACTTTTGAAAAAATAACAAAATTATGGTATTATTGGAAAAAGATTTAAACCACTTTTAAAATGATATTCCACTTGACCGCCCTTCATATTTAAGATTTTAAGGGTAACACCTACTCCTCCCAGGAGGTTAAACCACGAAGCCTTCTAATATTCTTTAAAAAGTCCCCATTCAGAATTAAATTGACGTTCCTTTCCGATTTTTAATATAATTTTCTAGAAGAGAAATGTTAAGGGTGGGAAGTTTTCAAACTGACACCCTGTATTTTAAATTTCAATATAAATATTGTTAAAGCCGTATTAGAGTCGGAAATACAAATTTCCGGCGCAATGACAATTATAATTGCACGAATTCATGAGCAGTAAACCGTTCTCGATCAGCTGGCGCATTGCCAATAGTCAGAATAGCAGTCGGTAGTATCGAAATCCCTAAAATACCGCCAGAATTAGAGATGGGCAAACCTGTTCGTTTTGATTAGCAGTTAAAGCAGCCACTGCTACTTACGAATGGCAATTCAAGAAAGTTGCTACGAATTAGCAGTACATATGCTTAATAAAGAATGTGAACTGTTAATTTAAGTACCAGTTATAGGTGCTTCGACCAACTAATAAACATTTAAAAATAACAGAATAATCCATCTCTACCCACTACTGGCACCGGCAATGGCAATGAAAATGGCGCGTGCCCCATTTCTGGCAATGCGAGACAGCTGATCGAGAACGGTGTACTGTGCATGAATCCGTGCAATGCAACTTAAATTGCCAGAAGACTAGAATTGCCGACTGTAATACGGATTCCATTCTCGCATTGCGGCGGCAATGCGAGCAGTATTGAGCTAGCTGATCGAGAACGGTTTAGTGGGCATGAATACGTGCAATTATAATTGCCATTGCCGGTGCAAGAGAAAAAAAATTGCCGACTCTAATACGGCTTTTAGAAATAACTAATCCTAATCGCTCAAAGGTGACACAAATACTGCTTAGACGCCATTCCTCGGTCTATAGGCTCCGTCGAACGCACTTGTATTATTTAAAATAATTGATTGTTATATTTTAAAATTAACTTTGTAAAACATAATATTTTATAAGACCTATTCTGATATAGCAGTTGTATAAAGTATATACTCTTACCTTGACGGGATACAGAGTTTTGTCCTATTATGTTTTTCTGGGACATAGCATCAACATTAGCTGTATTTTCTTCTTTTACTTGTTCATATTCGTTTGCTAGAGAAATCTCTTCTCTACTTGATGAACTAGAACGATCAGAACTTCCTAAAAATCCCAAATTGTTGTTTGAAGAAGTTTTACGAAGTAGGAACACATTTGTAATTAAATTTCCTTTAAATATTTAAATACAGAGTGTTATGCAATTGCCTTATTATATTAAATCAAACGTACACGAATTTCAAATTTAAATTACATAGAAGCAAATTATTTCACAACATAACAGAATTTTACGGTAGTGATCGAAACGACGAAGTTAGATTGTTTATCTGCGTTGTTCAAATAATAAAAAGTGGTAAATTATCCTCAACATTTATTGAGCAAGAGCACCTTAAACGTTTAAAACTAATACGCCCTCGATTTTAAGGCAACCAGCCTACCTCGTCGATCAATTGTCACTTTCACGTATCTAACAGTACTGAAGCCTCGTATCTTGCTCTTCGATTGAACAATATCAAGCAGGAGGAAATGTCGGGAGAAGCTCCATCGCGCCTTATCGTGGTATCGGACGACGAAAGGTCGGAGCCCGCGCATTGAGTTGGTAACTTCGCAAATGATTTTAGGGGTTTCTAAACTGCCGATTAAAAAAAAAATAGGTATATAGGCTTTCCTAGATCACTCAATGAGTCGCCCGTTTAAATATAATAAACTATTTCCATCACACCTTGTATATGTTTCTCTTTAATATATATTGTATTTATATTTAGTTTTATTCGGCTGAAACACGGGACAATAGTTTTTTTGCCGTCCCAGGTCATGTTAAATGTAATATAACTACTTTTTATTATCATCTTCGATCGAACAATATACTTGCTGTTATTTTTATTTTATGATAAGACAAAACAACTGAGCCATCTTGTACTTTTAATTCATAAAATATATCCTACCAGTGCCCCAGCTAGATCCCGAGGAAGTACTATATGAGGAACCCCAAGATCGACTTTCTGAAGACGTGGTGCTTAAATCAAGACACGCTGAGTATTGCTCACATAAATTATAAGCTTCATCTGGTGTGTTTGCAATTTTAAGCAGATAAATATCCCCCTGAAAATAAAAATAAGTACAGTGAAATATAATACTCTAGGTGTAATGACGTGCATAATAAACAGGACAGCTAAGTTTTGTATGGCTTCTCTTCAACTTAATAATGAGAAACAATCTTTAGCATTAGGACGGTTGATATTAATCAAACTGAACTTAACTTCACGCTAAAGGATAAACAGCTGGTAAAAAAACGGAAGATGATATTAAATTTAATAGGTATACATATTAAATAAAAAATAATGGTAGGTTCCTCTTAAGTAAAATCAGTATACAAAAACTATATTTTCTAATTAGAAATTGATAAACTTTTTTCCAAGCAAAATTTTTTATAAAGAATGACTTCTTGTCGAGAAACTAAAAATTAGGGCCATGCGTGATATAGGTAACTTCATCCAGAGACACCCTGTATCTGTAAGCGATGTGAATGAATGACTTTACACATTCTATAATTTAACAAAATAAAAAACAAAATATCGCTCTTTGAGGATATAAGTAGCATTGATTGATGACTCATCGTCCATTGTAGGTTAGACGCATGTATAGAATCCCCTTAAAAATTTGGCCTCCTATACAAACGTATACGGTGCATCAATCTAAAATGTTTTCAGCATTGCGGCGTTGCTGCTCCTAACGTTGTTCTTTAAATAGAACACCCTCTATATCAGCGTTTCTCAAATTGGGGTCCGCGGACACCTTGGAGGATCCGCGAGCAACTAGTTAGGTGTCCACGAACCACTCAGTGGAAATAAAATATCACAACAACAAAATATCGTAATCGAATTAATGCCGAACTAGATATATACAGGTAGACAACTTTATCTGTAGCTACAAAAGGAATGCGGGCAAGAAAATTTCTTGGGTTAACAATGTTGTCACATATATTAAATTTTAATTTAATAACATGTTACCAAGTAAACCCTAAAATTAAATTTACCCATTTAAAGTAAATTGTCATAAGTATATAAGAAACTAATATTCTATTATAGTTTCAATTTCTTAAAACTTTCTTATCATACTATTGATTTTAATATTTAAATATTTTTTTTATTAAAGTACTTCTAATCTAAAAATAGGGCAACATGGTGCAATATCAACGGTAACCATGGGTAACCGGTGGCTAGAGCTAATTTTATAGGTTATATCTCAGACAGAGGATGCCGACACGCGTCTGGTGACACGCCTATTGTGCCAGCGTGCTTGTTCGGCGATGTCCAATATGCTTGTTGCGTAATGATAGGGCTTGTTTTAAAACTGTGATAATGAAAGAATATACCCTGGTTAAACCCTTCATAGTCAAACTCGTGAAGTGATTGCCATTGTGTACAGGGTGTGTGAAGAGGAATCACAAATTAATACATTTAAATTGCCACTTAAGCGAAAGCTAGAAACGGTCGCAATGTATGCGGGAGTAAGCGTGGGTGTAGTAAAAAGCATTCACAAAGAAGATATTGAAAGGAACGAAAATAACACGGATCAATTGTTGTCATCTCCTGTCCCGTATCTCTGCTGTCGAAAAAATCGCGGGCTTCGACCTTGGCATTGTTAGGAGAACAATACAAAAGTTTTATTTGGAACTAAAAGTGGTTCCAACCTTAAAAAAGTTACTACAACAGCTAAGAAGTGACATAAACTCTCCATTTTCCCGTGAAACTTTGAAGTGCATGTTGAAATCAAATAGATTTTATTGGCGAAAATGCCAAAATAAGCGACAAATATTAATGGAAAGGCCTAATATATTGCACTGGTGATACAAATATATTCATGCCATGAAAAAATATACATTATTACATTATTAAGATATTATTAGCATGCCCATGATTCGGTCATGTTTTAAAAGATATTGCTTTCCCCTTACCGATACCGCGTAGCTATAGACTCGCTTGTCGAGCTGTAAGGCTGCAGCTTTCTTCAAGTCAAATCCAACATAAAGTAGCTGTGTGGAAATAGACAGCAGTATTATCAATCTTAGTAAGGCCCCTTTTGAGCACGGGTTTTGTGTCGCGCGATAAAAATCGCGGCGTTTTCTAAAGATATTGTTCTTAATCTGTGCTTTTTTTCGGTAGAAGCGGCAACGCCGCAAAGATGCAGCAGGTTCATTTATATAAGAGACCAAATTTTTGAAACGATCATATTGCTTTTTTTCCATATACCTACGTCCATCCACCATAGACCATGGAATTCCCTATATTTGTGAGCGATGTAAATGAATAACTTTTTAGATTTTCCCAGAAAGTTTATTAAAATATGGAACAAAAAATCACTCTTTTAGAATATAAGTAACATATTGAAAAATAGAGTAAAAAAGCAGTGGCGTAACTACGGGGGCCTCAGACAATTTCTCAGAAGGGGGCCCTTACCAGGGAAATATGTTACATTATTTCACCCCCCCACACAAATCCCCCGCTGCAATAATATTTAAAGCTTAGAATTTGGGGAGGTATCCCGTATAGCACCAAATTCCCGTTACATTCCGACGGGAATTCAACGGGTTCCCGTTTCCTTCCCATGAGGTGGGTGAAAACGATACATGGCCAGGAGCAGGAACTATTTGTACTGACTTCTGACTTGCGCCGTAAGAATTTTAACAGTTGTTTTTGTATTCCTGGCATTCATGTAGTTCGTTTAGCCTGTTTTGTAGGAGTTGTTGCTTAACCCCTCGTTAATATTCTGATTATTTAATTTATTTTTATTAAATTTGTATAATCCGGTTCCCAAACCTACAAGATATTCTTACCATTAAACACGTTATTCGCTTCCATAATTAGTAAATACAACAAAACGGAACGACAAAAGATAATACTCAAGCTTAGACGAAGAAATTAAGCAACAAAAGTAGGGTTATGATTTATGATAAGTAACTAATCATCTTTCTTAGAATGGTCATAAAAACGTACCAATCTTGCTCCCGTTGTGCATCTGCAACAAACAGTGCAAAATTAACGCCTGCGCACAAAATCGATCCCAACAATTTCGTGACGGTTCTAGAACGATACAAAAATAGGGTGTTGGAACAAACCTAATATAGGCATGTCCGCGATGGCGCGCAAATTTGAAATTGAGAACATAAAAAATGTAAAAATATAAAAGGTAGATAACGAATATGAAAAAGTGAAAAATCAGCGTTTTCACTAAAAACTTTTATTTGATCGTTTCAATTCTACAAAAAGTAAAAAAAAATTTTTTCGGTCATCACTTTTGGGGGCCCCCTGATGCTCGGGCCCCGGACAATCTAACCGGCCAGACCGACGGTAGTTACGCCACTGTAAAAAAGTCATCAATTAGTTAAGTACTACATTATCCCAAGGTTACATTTCAATTAACTGGTACTTAACTACGCATTGCGAGAGTCGCGGAGTTGTGAATAAGGGTTAGTATTTATTTTTCACCATAGACGGGAAAAATTTAAATTGCATGGAGATAACACTCCTACATGCTCTAATTTACAAGTCTCGTTTAGAATATGCTTTAATGAGCACTGTTTGGCTCTTAAATACAAATAAACCCACTGCAAACCCGAATAAATGTAAAAGCACCCTATATTTGCATAGGCGACATTTCGAATGCTTGGTTTTCTGGTGTCGCTTTTATCTTAAAAAAATAAGGTCCAAAAACCCGAGATTATTACTACGCAGCGTGGGATGGGACAATTCTCCCATTCTTTATACTTCAGTTTGTTGCCAAGGGTGTTTAAAAATTAAATAATCTTTGCTTCGCAACCTGGGGGTCAGGTTAATTGTAAATCAAATAAATTAAATAGGTATAGGGAAAATGACAACTATTTTCTAAGCGCTCAAACTTTAAAACGCGATTTACTCGAAATTATAATAGTCGCACTTGCGGTGGGTTTGCTTAGGATGGCAGTATATGTCGCAATCACATACATATAACATTATATTGCCAATACGAACGTTCCAAAATACAAAAAGTGTCCCCGCTATGGGAAATGGCGCGGGCCTATTGAGTTTGCGCAGCAGGGTGGACATTTTATCGAGCGCGTCAGAGCCGGCCCGGCATTATTTGTTTGTTGTTATTCGTCTTTGGTTCTGGCTGCTTTTTCAAATTACAGAATAAAAACTGGTTCATCCACATTGTTGTCGGTATATTAGTGCTTATAACCTTTCATTACCTAACAACAATTTTTGTAAAGGAGTTTTTAATTTGTGGTGATTCGATTCGCTGTTTGGTAGGTCGGTGGCTTGTTCTGTTTAAGATGAAAGGACACAACAGGTATAAAGTATTTTACATGAACATATATACGAAAATATTTTGCTTATCACATTATCCGATCTTCGGAAACGAAATTCACTAAAAAGCGTGTAAGAAAAACAGTGTCACTCGTATATAATATAATATATATGTGGTCACTACCTAACCTTAAAATTAATGTATTTTTAATTTGGTGGCTGTTAATAATTCCCAAAATAGTCACTATAGTCATTCATTCTTAATTTTTGGTTTAGAAAAAAGTGAGGTTAAGAAACATACGCGTCGGATGAAAGTTAAAATAAAGAACGTCGGATCATCATATCGTCAGAAATTGTATGCATGGAACGCTGTCTTAAATCGAACTAATCGAAATTTTGATTGCAATATTTTTCCTAACTAACCAGTGAAATTTACATTAAAAAACTTGAAATCCGGTCCTGTCGAATGTTTACTTTCACAAGAAAATATCCGAACTGCGCAAACTCACAACGCCCTCTTCGATGCCCATAGCGGGGACATAATTGCAGATATACTGTTTATATATAAATAGATTGATTAGATAGTATATAGATAGATTAGATAGTTGCGATTTTAGATATTTTTCCTGATAACCTCGGTGTAACTTTTTTTGAATTAAAACTAAGCTATGAAATTAATTGAGATTATTGATAGTGCATGCAATACTTTTAAAAATGACTGTATAAGTAACCATATTTTTTCAATTTAAACGTTATTTACCGTTTTGAAAAGAATTAAATTATGCTTCGAAAAATTCAAGAAAATATAGTAGTCATGTGGTACCATATTTCGAAGCTAAATTTAAAATTTTAAGAAATTCTAGGCAATAGTTTGCCTATAGTTTGTCACACCTTTTTACCTTAATGAAGGTCACTGATAAGTGATCTTAACACAGACCAAAGTAGAAAATAATATTTAAATTACGTTCGAATATATTAAAAAATAACGATTTAAAAAAAAAAATTAATATCCTGTAGCAAAAAGTTAAGCCGTACACCCTGTATATCATTAATAATATGACAGTCAGAAATTGAAAGAGTGGTAGTCGCTTTCGAAAGAAAATTAAATTTAAAAGTGATGAATGGAAAATAAATTGTACATTACTTATCTATAGATGACATATCTACACTTTCAGTATTGACGAAACATATAAGCATATGCGCTCCTTTCGAAGCTTTTACCCTAATAAACTTTCGTTTGATACAAGGTGATTGACGGTTGATCGCCTATTAGAGGTTTATGAAGGACTAGTCACTTTAAAAATTTGGTAGCTTATACATGGTGATTCACGACGATTTTGCATTAGAACTTTATGGAGCACTACTGAACATATGTTTCTGAAACTTTGGGGATTTTAGTTTAACGATGCGCTCGCTTTAACTAAAATATTCACATGCTCCTGTCATTTCCGGTTATACCGGAAACAGCTGTCAACTTTCGTTTTTCAAATACAACATGGTAATTTTTATTATATTTTTCGATTAACCATTAAATTCTAAGCAAATTTTATAGAATATCTTTTTGTCTGACTTTAACAGTTTTTGAGATATCTGAACTTTTCGTAATTATTTGGAAATTCATGGTGATGAAAGAATCCACATAATTTTTTTTAAATAAGTTTGATTTTGTGAGAAACGCTCTGATAGAATAGTAAATACTATTTATAAGGAACAACTAATTCATCAAATTAAATAAAAACATACAGGGCGTTCTATTTAAAATAAGAAATGAAGTTATTAATGGTTGAATTTTTTCACAATGGACCTTGAATTGTGACTATACATTTTCTGCCAAGTTTGAAATATTTTTGAGACTTGATGATCTTGTAGCTATTCGATGAGAAAAATTTTTTTAGTCCAAGTGCTAAGGTAAAAAAATTATGTGGATTATTTCATCGCCATGCAAAAAGTCCAGATATCTCAAAAACTAACAAAGTCTTGCTTCTCGACATGCAATTTAGTTCATATTTTTGTCAATATTTATAATTAAAACAAAAGCGTCAAAATTGGATTTTCAAGACGAATAATCCAAAAATCAAGTTTTTTGATGAATGCTTTAACTTTTACAAACTGAAATACACATCTACTAAATTTCATATTTTCCCGGAAATCGCAAACATTTTACGCAAAATTGGAGACAAAGATAGATATCTACTTCATTATACTGGATGTTTAAAAAAATATGTGCATCGCTCATGTAATGTATTTTTGATACTTTCATAACCCAAATTTTACTAAAATTACTAAATACATATCTTGCAAACACCGAAAAAATGTGTCACCCTCTTATCTTTCAAAGAAAGCATTTGCGCACCCGTGTTGCGAAACTATTTATCTGATTTTTGATAAGGAATCACTACACGAGCGATGGCACATATTTTTTGAAATACCCTGTATATTTTTCTCTTTTCACGAAACTCCCATAAACAAAGATCAATACTGTTGGATTCTCATTCGATTCATAAATTATTTCATCATCTCTTACCTTGTAACGTCCCTCTCGAAGCAACTGGTAACCCACATTGATTATTCCCTTGTTGTTGAGCTTCGAAGATGACTCCCTTGCTAGAGCTTTGGTTATTGTTGTGTGACAGTCGTATATCAAAGTGACCGAATCCCCCTTAATGCTGAACGCGAGCTGATGCCACCTGAAAGTTAATTAATATTATGAGTTATTAATTATCTAGTAAAGCCAGTGGCGGCTCGCGGAAAATTAAATAAAGGAATATAAATTTAGGCGATTTTACAACAAGATACATTAAGGAATCAATAGTAAATCTCAAATCAATTTCTAAAATACTTTTAAAACAATATACAAAAATTAGTTTAATTCAAAAGTGATAAACTATACAATTTTCCACAAATTAAGGGTATTGTCATAAATAATCGGATAAATAATAGGAAAAGTAAGTTAAATTTACTATAAAAATAGTAAAACTAATAATAATTTACGGCTCTATATTTTTTATTTTATGATCAAATACAAGCACTATAGAAAATATACTTTAGGGCACTCTGGGAGTGGTGCGTGTGCGCAAAAAGCGATTCACGTTGGTTTTGAATCGTTGGAGGTTATATTCGTTGGGTAAAACGACCTCGGGAAGGTCGTTCCAAAGGATGAAGTCCTCCATATGAAATAATTCTTAAATAATGAAATTCGAGGAGTACTAAGCTTAACCACATATGGATGGGCAGTGGTTCGTCGTGTATTTCTGCTATTCGCCGCTCTGGGCGGGTCAGCCGAGCATTTTCCATGAAAATATCTGTAAAAGAGAGTCAAATCCCCATGTTCTAGGCTGTCGAGGTTCTTCGTCAGCTCGTGGTCTCCAATCAGACAAATGGCCCTCCTTTCGATGGAATCCAGTAGCCGATATGTGACTAGAATAACTTTTATTAAGAACGGCCATTAAATTATAGCAAAATTTTAAAATAAACTTGATAAAAGTTAACAAAATATTTAAATAAAAACTAAACCATTTATATGAAAAGTATTTGTAAAATTGACTAATATCTTTGGTAAAATTTATTGAAGTATTTTGTAAAATTTAACAAAACCTTCTGCAAAAGTATGTAAAAAAAAATTATCCACCTCAATTTTCCTGCAGGGTGTTTTGAAATTACGTCAAAAAACAACAGTTTGTTTTACTCCTGTATAATATAGCCTAATCGAAAAATGTCACTTTATAAGATAATTAAGGAACAACACAATAAACGGATCTATAAACTGGTAATAAAATCATGAAAATCGCATAAAAAATAAAAAAGTTATAAAATATTAAAATTTCAGGGTGGCGGAATATTGTGCCGGCGAGTATAAGTATAGTTTTTTGTAAATTATGTTTACAATATTATTTTGGTATGGAATACTAATAAAAAATGTATTTAAAACTATATTTTATAGCACATTTTACAATAAAATCTTTAGTATAGTCTTTTTCCGTATAAATTATTATAGTTTAATAGAATTCCTAATAATATCGGAAAAATTTGCATATTTCTAATACCACATGTGCATTTAATTGCATATCAAGTTGATAGAAATTTAAATCTATGTTACTCCTTTATTCTAGATTAATTTTATCTTAGAATTATTTAAAAACTATTCTATTAAGGTACTTATTCCCAGGTATCCAGATAGGTAGTTTACTAGATCGGCAAGCTTAGTTTCCGACTAACTTTTTTAAAAATGTCAAAATTGAAGTGTAATTCAACGTGGATCAAACCATATTCAGAGCTTAATAATTATTATATCTTTGTCTGATCCCAAAAATACCATTTCCAGAGCTTAGTGGACATAGAACATTTTATGACGTGCTAAAGAATGGTAAGTATTACTACCTATTTTATACCATAATTATTATATTTTTTCTTTTTCCATTTCCAGACTTAGACTGGATGGAGAACATTTTTTTGCATGGCGTGGGCAAAATGTAATTATTTTTATACCATAATTATTATATTTTTTTCTGATATGGGGGTATTTTAATTAAAATATTACGTAAATTATTGTTATCATCAACATTTTAAGAGGTGTCTTCATTATTACGACGATTATAAATTTATTCATATATTAGTTATTCAGTAAATTGAAAATATTTTTTTACTACCCACTCTAATATAATAATATAATTCAGAATTATCTCCTTGTTTTTGAAAAAATCGTTAATAAATAAATTGTAAGGGGATAAAATAGCTTTTTCGTTCGAGTTTAAAAATTCTCTTGCGTGACTTGTAAAATTGTGTAGCATGTAATATAGATAATCAAAAAAGGAATATGTTAAATATATTTCGCCCACCGGAAATATCTTATAACTTCATACGAATATAAATATAAATAGGAACCCCTATTGGAGTTTTTATAAAATAATTTATTTCCGAACTGCTGATGTCGCTCGTCTGCATCAGTTAGCATGTATGGAGTATACTAAATAGAAGAATACAGGGTGATACATGGAAGAGACGATCGCGGAGACAGTGCTTTATCAATGAACTTAAAAATAGTTTAATGAAATAAATTAAGTCTAATAAATAAATAAATAATAAAAGTATGTGTATGTTGCGGAATTAAACCAGTCTAACCTCTTATAATGGGTTAAAATCATTCAGGGAAGTTAGTCTTCTGTAGTATATAAATAGCATTCTTATATTTTCTTTACCAATATTGCGCTGAGAAAATTATCTTTATAAAGTTTAACGATTCAATAAGTAATTTTCTAAAATAACTAAATTATGATAAGTACTTAAACAAAAACGGCTATATTTTCCGTATCAATTACTTAACTTACACAATACACAATTTTCCAAAGTATGATACACACTTCTTTCATATGGTCAATATATTTTTAATTATGATCTACCTTTCATAGTATGTATTTCGATCTGGGAAAAAATTTTGTGGATGGTTTGGTTTATTATTGTTTTAATACAACGCTTAAGCTTGTTCGAATAACCAATCAACTTGATGTACTTACTGATCGTCATCCATAGTAACATCAAATGATATATAATTTCCTTCGACTGGCAATTCATCCATATCTTCGTAGTATAAGCTGACATCTCGTCCGACGGTAATTGCAAGTTGCTGATCACCTTCTTCACTGTAAAGCGTTAGTAACGGATATGCTTGTCCTATGAAGGAAACTAAAATTACTTAATGCTATGAAAAGTGCTAATGAATAATCAAATAGTTGAGTAAATAAAAAGTATATTTACTTTTCAGGTGATATTAATATTAAATACCAAGGTATGGAAAAATTATTATTTCCCAGACCACCCGATGATACCTTATACAATAAGGGCGTATTTTTTGTCTACACAGTAGCACTTTAAAACGCTATTTCAGATTGAATGGTACTACCAAGAAATGGAAGCCTTTTCCATTGATAGGATTTTACCAGGTGGTCAATGGTATTACCAAGAAAAGGAAACAAGGAAACCTTTTCCATTAATAGGATTTCACCAAGTACAGTATCAGGTATCATCGGGCGGTCTGGGAAATAATAATTTTTCCATACATTGGTATTTGAGTAAATATTAATAATTTAATTAAAGAGTGCGATTAATCGTTGATTTTGTTAAATATGGTTCTATGTGTGTATATTTATCAACAGCTACTCTCATGGCTCATGGTAGAAATTGACGGTTACTTTTAAAACAGCTAATAGTTGTTTACTTAAACCAGTGTTTCTAATCTGAGTGACGCGATCGCGTATACGAAAGTCTCAATCAGTCAAAAAAATAAGGCCCATATACGAAAAATCCATTTATAATTTTTTAAGTTCTAATCAATTGTTATATGTTTGGTATATTGCTGATTGATATCTCTTAACTCTAAATGGCAAAAAAACACAGGAATTTAGCTTCTTATTCCTTTCATTATTATTCGATTGTGGATATCGATGGCCATTACATTAATGTCTCGATAAGTGTTATTTGAAAGTGATACCGTTTTCAGTTTATTTGCTTCTTCCGAGCCTAATTGACTAAGTATATCAATATCAGCGGCCAGAATGATATTTCGTACGAAATCGTGTAAGGTTTAGACTCTCTGGCAATTCTTAATAGGAACGAACCTTCTACTACTACTACAGGTATGTCAAAAAGTGTGAATATCATGTGAATAATTTCAATTCGCCTTACGACTTTCTTAAAGTAGTTGACAAGGCTTCCACGATCTTGAAATCGTCATTACTATTTACTAGTGTTACGACCTGGGCTTATATTAGTGGTATCTGAACGTTTCTGTATGTCTGTATGAAGAGCTATGGTATGTATAAGAACCGTAGTAGAAAGCGTACTCAAACAATAATTTATTAAGTCTAAAATAAATAAATGCACTTTGTTCAATTTTTTCAATTTCAATTTCATTTATTGATCAATTTTTCAGTACAGCAGTACAAAAAAACACACTAAATCAATAACAAAAAACAATCAACGTGCAACATACAGAGAATAATTAACTAAACACAAACTCGAAAATATAATAAGATCAAACAAAATATGCACAATTGGGCAAGACAGCCAATAACATAACAGACTATAAAAATATTTAAAATATATAAAATATATACAATATAATAATATTTAAAAAATTTACTAAAACAATCCCCCCCAAGACAGCCTGATAGAGTCAAGCGCTAGGCGGAAATCAATCTAGGGATGGAATTTTCCAAAAATTCATCAAATGAATAATTTGCCGAAGATATTAAAATTTTCTTAATTTTTGATTTAAATTTCCCGGAGCTTAACTGTCGCACACCATAGGGAATAGCATTATACCATACTTTGCCAGCATGAAAAACGGTCTCCATAGTTAACCTTAGGTGAGATTGGGGTACACGTACAGCATTTCTATTCCTAGTAGGGTACTCATGCGAACACTCACTTCTACCCAAGTACATATTATGAAGAGAGGTTACACATTCATAAATAACCAAGTCATAAAGGGTTAGGATTTTTAAAGATTTGAATAAAGGTTTGCAGTGTGCTATTCTATTGGCCTTATAGATGACTCTGATAGCCCTCTTTTGCATAAGAAATATACTGTGAAGCCTACCAGCAGTTCCAAACCCCCAGAACATCGATCAATATCTTAAATGCGATTCAAATAGAGCATAATAGACCTGGCGAGAGATGTGACCGTCGTCCAGTTCCTGCGATACAGTTCTTAACGCAAACACAGCAGATGCTAGACTTTTGGTCAACTTATCTATATGGTTATCCCACTTCAGGTTTTGATCCAACATAACTCCCAGGAACCTATAGTCTGAGACTCTAAGAACAGTCGAGTAATTAACAGTTAATGATAATGCAAGATTTTTATTAAAGGTCATGAATTTTGTTTTATCGACATTTAGCACCAGCCTGTTAGCATCAAACCACTAACTTATCAGCGACAAATCTTTATTAATTTTAAGCTCCAACAGGGTTGGGTCCTCATCGGTCCAACAGATGGAGGTGTCATCCGCAAACATTGTTTGTTCCCTGCCTGATAAGTATGATTTAAACCATCTCAATGTAACCCCCCTAATACCATAATATTCCAATTTATTTAGTAATATATCATGATTCACGCAGTCAAAGGCCTTCGCCAAGTCACAGAAAACCGGTAGTAGTGACTTTTTTATCGTTCAACCCTGAGTAAACCTTTTCCAAAAATGAGTAGATAGCAGCACCAGTACTTTTTTTACTTTGAAAACCAAACTGCGAAGCCGATATAATATTGTGCTTATCAAGAAAGCCAGTCAAACGTACTTTCACTAAAGTTTCCACAATCTTAGAGAAAACAGATAAAAGTGAAATTGGTCTAAAATTTGCTGGGCTTTTGACATTACCACCCTTATCAATGGGAATTACTAACGCTAGTTTAAGGGTATCAGGAAATATCCCTTCTATAAAAGAGCTATTTACAATGTCGGAGATAATTTCAAGGACGCTTATAGGTAATTGTTTAACTACCTTTAGAGATATTTGATCCAATCCACAGGAATTGGTTTGTTAAGATTTCGTACGACATCCAAGATCTCAAGCGCGATAGTAGGCCTCAGATGGAAACTATTTACAACCCTCATTCTATTTTCCCTGAGAAACGACATTGCACTGGAGTTAGAGTGTGCCGTTATATTTTTTGTGACTTCAGATGCAAGGTTCACATAGAATTCATTAAAATAGTTTGCAACATCCAGTGGTTTTGTAATTTCGAGGGAATTAGCTTTTAGTTTAATATGCTTTTTTTGTCTATTACAGTTCCTTCCAGAAATTGTATTTATTATTGACCAGGTTTTTCTTTTAGAGTTGTTGATTCGGCTTTGGATTGGATTCTTCCCGAAAATTTTTTTTTCTCAAAATGTAATTCTGACGGGTATAGTATTAGACCCCTCTTCTTTACCTACATTATAAATATTTGATAAGTTGCGGCTGCATAGCCTAATTTTTTGCTCACATTTCTTCCGACGATCAGAAGCGACCCGTCGTACAATAACAACGCTTATCCAAATGTAAAATCCCGAATATCAAATATTTTTATAAATCAAGTCAATTTCACTTACCCTTTGTCGGCCTGGCAATTATTAATATGGAAAAATCAGTTGGGAAACCTCGAGGGAAATGATCTTCCGTGCTTGCAGAAATTTCAGCTTTTTTACTCCATCTATAGGCCCACTGCTCCCTATAATGGGAAAAAATATTAAGTTATCTTTGCCGTTTTCTGAAATACGATACATAGAATACAGTATAATTTACTGTTAACAAAGTGTTTTGCTGGTATTTCATATGGGAATATACTGGGTATTTCAATAGTGAGAAAGGTAAAATACCTTCGTCGTGGTTAGAAATATAAAAATAAAACCGGACAAACCCAATAAATTAAATTAATTTTTTGAACTAAATCAATTAGAGATATATCTGACTTAGATACTGGCCCAAAATACTGGCGGTTCTTCCACAGGAGCACATTCGCACGTGCACCCCCAAAACGAATAAAAAAAATATTAATTTATATTCATTGAATATTATTTATCGTATAAAGTCCGACCCTCCCTAATATTTTATAGTACCGTCAACCAAACTGTATATTATAGGCTCTCGATCCGGCAACCGTGCCTCGGTCGAGGTTAATGAGGATTATGACGAGACTTGCTCGCATGTGCGATTAAGTATGCGGGGCATAATGCCTGTGCATGTTTCTCTGTAGTAACAGGTGGCGGGAGACAGCGGGGGATAGCGGGGCTATAGCGATTTAACATAGTAAAGGCGCACAATTTTAGTGTGCGCCGCGCCGTTGTCTGTTCGTGCATCTAGTTAGAAATTCGAGCGTGTATGTTTTAATATTATATATTTATTAAGTTAAAATGAATAGTTTGACGGTGGACTATTTAAGAAATAACTTTAGCTCTTTCAGTTTGGGGCAAAAAATTTAAGTGACGAATGCGGGAAGATCTAAAACCGAAATTAATTTACCGCAGACCACAAAGGGTCAATCTAGGGACTTTATTAGAAAGTTTAAACATTAAATATATGAAAAAAAAATATAGATGGTATTCCAAACTTTAATGAGGCTGTTATTGATTAATTTTCTACAATTAAGAACCGAAAAACGGACTTTACGTTTAAGCACTATACACACTAAAAAAAACCTTTCTTATTTTCCAAAAGTTGTATTTCTTTATAAAAATATGTTTTACCTAACGCATTTTCTTATTCCTTTTTTCCTTCCTACATTTAAAACGCCTAGGAAGTAATTGTTTGGTCGTTACACAAAAATAAAATTTTAAAAATAATTTCACCATACTTGTGAACCCCCTCTATCGTAGGTCAAGAGCGGCCACTGGCCCAAAAGTATCGTCGTGATAACAATTTTTTTTTAAATACGTTATATTGTCGAAAAAATGTTCCGTAAATAATCAATAAGTAAAAATTATTCCAACAAATAAAGTCTATAATACAGCGTTCTACGTAATTATTTTTCGCTGAGCTTCGTATTTGTATCGTTATTTTTGAATTTGAATAGATGATTGCGTAACACTGTATTATAGACTTCATTTGTTGGAATTACTTTTAATTTAGCAGAAGCCAAAAGTGATAAAATGTTGTACCGATTGCCTACTAGGCGTTTTTCGACAATATTTTTATTTTAATCTCGATTGATATGGGCAGTGTCTAATGCAGATATATTTCTAATTGGTTTACTTTAATAAATATATAAAATTCAATTTTTATTTCAGATGTCTAATTTAACTTTTAGGATATTTACATGCATCTAGATTTTATGCGCTACCTAGTACCTACCTCGTACGATTAGACGTATCAGGATCTAAACTACCAGAATCTGGTTTCTCTCAGTTAAAAAAAATATTCTTCAATTTGGTTCATTAACTAAATAACAGGTTATTAATCATTACACTATGAGACCGAAACTAGTAAGTAAATATAAGTCAATAGGTTACATAGTGAGACAAAATCGTTGTGCTATCTGAAATATACAGGGTGTCCAAAAATTATGATTTAAAATATATTAAAATATTTTTTAAAATTTTCAATTTATTAATTAAGAATAGCAACAAATCGCAGAAACATAGGTAATTTGACCCAACGGTAAAAAAACCTTATTATCTAAACTTCTATTAAATGTTTTTATTTAATTAAATACCTTGGTGTTATGGCGTCGTCGGTTGTATTTCTGCAAGGACCAGCGACTTGTTTTATGTCATGGGATTCAGATTGAAGCTCACTTGGCTTCAAAAGGTTGATAATTTTTAAATGAACAGGAACATCTAAAGCAAATAGTAAATAAAATTCAAAAATAAAAAATTTGAGGATGAAATAATATACAGGGTGTTATGGAAATGACTTATTATATTTAAATGGGTGACTCCTTGGGTGTCCTAGAGAAAGTCTACACACTTTTTTTTTAAATCGAATATCTAAATGCTAAGGTAAAAACCCTTTTTACCGACATACTGTCGCCCCGTTCAATCTGGATTCACTTAGCAACAATGTGGCTCACTAGAGTATACTAACAGTGTTGTCAGATCACACCGCGTGTCTCGCCCTAGCTTGAATACCGGCCGCGCGCCGCTTCATACTTCAGTATGTTTCGAGACTCGGGAGTGGAATGTTGCTTGACGTATACGAATTTTAAACGTTTCGTAACCTACAGTACGAATGCTGCAAAATTCTTTAAAATCATCTCCCTTCATAATAAAATTTACGTGTTTTTCCGATTTTAAATATCATTTACATTTTTGTTTTATAACAAAATAATTTGACGATTAACGTCAAACTTTAGGGTCTAACGTCCGCTATAGGAGCGGCATAATGAGGTTATTATTAAAATTTAACTTTGTGTTTTGTTTGATACATGTATGCCATGTCATACCATTGCGCTTGAATAAATACTAAAACGAACAAAGGTGTGTTCTTTTGCATACTTATATATTTACATAATTTTGTACGATTTTGTGGAATAACTATTGCTACCATGTAAAAATCTAACCCTAACAGATATTATTAAAAATTATAGTTATCTTATAAATATAAAATAGTTGGAAATGTGTAGAAACATGACTCATTCTTTTAAAAAAATATTTAATTAAGTGTTCAAGTTAATGGGGGTCACTATATGAACAAATAATTAGGTAATAATTTACTTTAGAAATTGTCCACAAGCTTGCATCGCCAAAATATTTTTGTGTCGTATCCTCCCGTATGAATAAATATATTTTTTTTAAATTACAACATTTTGTTTTTATTTTGTCATAGGTGACTAGAAAAAGGACAATGGACACATCCACTTTTTTTTGCTCGAGTTTAAATAAAAATTGAAATACCAGCAAGATTGGTTGAGATAGGCATAGAAAGACCTTAATAAAACTTAGAGAGGATTAAAATATCTACAAGATAAAGTAATCATATACAGGGTGTTTCATTAAAAAAACTTACGAAACTCAGGTTTCAAGTTCGTAATGTTGGCATATCCATAGAAAATACCCTGTATAAAAATATTGATATTTGTTATCATAGGGGACTTCTGTCGACATTCCTCTTTCCTACATAAAAATATTTTATTTCAAATTATTATAAGTTAAGAAATATTACACATTTCATTGAACCATGTTTTTGCAAAAATTTTAGGAATTTTCCAATCTATTTGGCAACGTTGCAAAAATGTGTACAAATAATTACGGTACTATGTACAGAATTTTACGGTGAATTCAAATATGTAAAAATATACATATTTAAAAAATATGAAATTTTTATCACACCGCCCTTTTGGAGCACCCTGTATGGTCGAAAATAATTTTAAAAGCTGCACCTCTTAACGCTTAATAACTTTCGTGAAAAAGTTTTCGGCTATCCTTAGCGGTAAAAGAGATATTGAGCTTTGTCGCACTAATTGGCCACCTTGTATATCATTAACATCAGTTTATAAGAAAGAACATTAGCTACAAATTTGTTCCCTTTTATGTAGTCCCTGGTAGTGTTAAATATTGTATATTTAGTTGTTCGAATAACTTATAAGAACTAGTATCTAGTATCTCATCGGTAAGGGTAAACATCTACGAAATATTTTGAAAATCGCAATAGTACTCATAAACATGAAATTATTTTTCTAGATGAAATGTGGATCAATTTCAAGGGTAACGAAACATTTTCTTTTAATTTTATTTGATATACATAATCTCGATGTGAATCATACTCTTATAGGTGATGACGAACATTCATTCATTCCCCGATTCAACTGTATATAAATAACCTTTAAAGGCAGATTAAAGAAAAAGGAAAATTAAATTACAAAAATATAACACTACAATCACTGGTTATTTCGAACTATCGATGTTAAATTTAGAGTGTTTCGGTGTATTTGATCGCTAAATTCACATTTATATCGATCAACCGCATATTGTGTTTCGGGATTAATGAAACCTTTCATCCGTACAAATTAAAACATGTTATTACAGGTTTAAGTTTTAGTGCATGGGCGATTATCATGAAAACAAATAGTCTTAATTAAATTTAATTGTAGCAGCTTCCCAATTAAGCAAAGCAACGCATATGAGACTAACACTTAAGAGCAGCTACCGTTACGTGGTAAGTGAATAGATAAATAAGAAATAGTGGGAGGTACTAGACAATAATTACGTGTAGCTTTTAAGTTAAATAATACTGTTATGACCATTAGACTTAAACATCTTACTCTTAAAAGGCGTAATAATCACACTAATTAAGCTAGCCAGTTGAGACATATATTTTTATAATCCTTGGACAAAATAGAGGTGTCAGGTCAAAATTATTAAAACGGGATACAAATGATTCAAAATTACTCGGGAAATGAAAATATTTTAAATATACTTTTATTTCGACGCGGCAAAAGAAATTTCATTGTATTTGTTATTTAAAAATATATATTTATGAGATAGAGACATGCGGACAGGAAACGTGTTGTAATCTAATCTAGACTAGTACTTTATTATATGTATAGTGCATTGCCCCACCTCTTCTGGCAGTTGTGGGCTCGAATAATAATGAATGCTACCGAATAAACTTCTCTAACATAAAAAAATAATGCATTGGAGTCAGGTGTGGGGTAGTAATTTGTTAGAGATACAGTAACACTCATGTACAGTGAAACCTCTCTTAGGCGGACACCTACGGGTCCGTCTAAATATGTCCGCCTAATAGAGGCGTCCGCCCATGGGAAATTTGTTATTAGGTAATATGTAAATGCAAAATTATTACTATGTATATGTATGTACAAATAAGCATAACATAACAAAAATACACTAGTTTTAGTTAGGATGTAGTACTAAAAAAATCTAATAACGTAGTTTGACGTGTTTGCGTTTTATACTTGCAATCTAGAAAATGTAATTCCAAGTCTGATAACAATTCTATTGCTGTAGAGTCACCTCTATTCTTTGCATACTCTTATAATTCCTTTACCATACTAATGGCTTGTTGATAATTGGTGACATTTGTTTGATTACTGCATTCAACTTCTTCATCAGAGTCGTCAGATAGTGATGTGGTTTCAGTTTGGACTACATAATCGGTAGGAATGGGGTCACTATCATCTTCTCATAGCACATTGTTATCAATTTTAATGAACTCGCGCAAATCATTGTTATTATATTACAAACTTCAACAACATCAATATTATCGTTCAGACTCAAAACGCGACATTCTTGTACCATTGTTTACGATTTTAACCTTACAACTCACAATTAAACGGCGGTCTGCTGTCGGGGAATCACACATACTTTCATTCGGCCCGCTGCCGCGCATACGCGATTGGTTGCCGGTCTGTCTTCAGAGAGTTTATTATTCGTCTCCCAAATACTTTAATAATTTTTTTGTCCGTTTAAAGGAGGGGTTTTCGCACTCTTTGCATGAAAACAGCCTGTTCGCGTCCGCCTAAAGGAGAGTCCGCCCAAGAGAGGTTGATTTCCATGGAATTTCATATACCTAGTTCCGGACTATGAAAAGATGTGGGCTTAATAGAGAGGTCCGCTTATTAAAGGTGTCCGTTATGAGAGGTTTCACTGTAACACATATTGAAGTGAAGCTTGACTGGAGAGCTGTGATACATCGAAACGTGCGTTGAGACAGTTAATAAGCTGAAGATAATTATAATTTATTTATTTATTTAATATTTTGCAATAAATAAAAATATGCTTTTCTTGTTTGAGTCTTAAAATAATGCATTATTTTCGTTGATCCTTTATTTTCTGAACTTTAGAAAGAATTGGTAAATATTAAATTGAAAAATGTTGTGGAAAGGGTATATGATATATATATGTTCAAGGAATTAACAGACTTTGTTTCTTAATAAAAGTTAGTCATTTGCTCTATTGGATCATTGAAAAATATTTTTCTTATCTTTACAAAAATAAATCTCTTTACCTCAACGTTATGTATGAACATTATTTTAAGCCGTCTAACCTATAAATATAACATTTTCGATGGAATCATCAAAGGAGACCCAGTTTCTATTGTCCGTATGTTGAAGTTATGATTCCACTTGGGACACTGCCTTCGGGACAACAAAAAGTATAAGAATAATAACAGGAATAAAAAACAGAGTTTTTAGAATGGAGAAGTTCGGTAGAATAAATCAAGGAAATATACAGACAACGAAACTTTTTATAATCAATTATTGTTGTTTCTACATAGTGTACTTAAAACGTCTTGAAATAACTTTTATGATTTTTCGGAAGTCATTCTTCAAGACTGTTATACCATACCGAGATTGACGTTATAAAATAATCTAGAAGCATTGTTATATCGAATTAATATTAATAGTTATATCAAAATATGTTTCTTACGGAAAACATGTCGAATTTTTAAAACTGACGCCGGTAAGTAAAAATGTTTGTACTTATACAGGGTGTTGCATGACGAGCTTGCTTTAGAACTTTATCGAGAACTACTGAACATATTGTTCTGAAACTTCGGAGATTGAGGTTTATCGATATGCGCTCCTTATCTAAAATATTGACCGGCAAATCCCGAGATAAGAGTAAATTAAAGAAAAATAACCATAAATGGCGCTTTGAATTATTAAGCGAAATATACACTTTATATGAATTCTCAAAATTTACGTGGCCGCTCCTGAGGCCCCTCGCAATTAATATTTTATCGAGGCAGTCTCCAGGTTTAAAAAGGGTTAGCGCATTATAGGAGATGTTGTCATATTGCAACACAGAATTCTAAACGCACGTGTTCAGTTGTTTACAGCAAGACGTCTTTGACGCGCGTTATCACTGACTTATTTTTAAACTTTTTAGACAAAGAAGATTACAATTTTAAGGTACATACTCTCTTACCTTCGATCTTATTTTAAAATAATCCTTTTTATAATTAAATTCCATAAAAAAATAAAACACAAAAGGTATTTTTTCAACAGAACCAACAGTAGATAATATCACACAAATTTGAAATCACATCACAACATTTATTATTATGAATTATTTCACAACAAAAAAAAATCGGGCAATACAAGCAACAAAACGTTTAAAATTCGTATACGTCAAGCACGTGGAACCCTCGATAACGTCGTTCCACTCCCGAGTCTCGAAATATACTGAAGTATGAGGTGTCGCGCGGCCGGTATTCAAGCAACGACGAGACACGCGATGTGATCTGACAACACTGTTAGTATACTCTAGTGTATACTCTAGTGACCCACATTGTTGATAAGTGAATCCAGATGGAACGGCGCGACAGTATGTGGGTAAAAAGGGTTTTTACCTTAGTATTTAGATATTCGATTTAAAATAAAAGTATGTAGACTTTCTCTAGGACACCCAAGGAGTCACCCATTTAAATATAATAAGTCATTTCCATAACACCCTGTATTATATTTTTCGATTAACCATTAAATTCTAGACAAATTATATAGAACATGTTTTTTTTTAGATATCTGCACTTTTGTAATTATTTGGCAATTGCATGATGACGAGATAATCCATATACATTTTTTTTACCTTAGCTCATCGACTAAATTTTCTTTCTTACCGAATAGCTAGAAAATAAGTCTCAAAAATATTTCAAACTTGGTACAAAATGTACGGGGTGGTCACAATTCAAGGTTCATTGTGAAAGAATTCAACCATTAAAAACTTATTTTAAATGGAACACCCTGTATATTTTTATTTAATTTGATAACAAATTAGTTGTTCTTTATAAAGAGTATTTACTGTTCTATACCTATAACAAAGCGTCTAAAGCAGTGAGCCTATTATCGATATACCTAAATCTCTTTTTTATGTTAGAGAAGTTTCAGGAAGATATGTTGAGTAGTTCTAATGCAAACTCGTCGTGAATCACCCTGTATATGATAATTAAAAAAGTATAATAATAAATAATAAGCATTATTGACAAAGAAGTAACATTATTTCAATAAATGTTGAAAATTTTGACCACAACGAACAAACCCGAACAAACCCGAACAAATTAGTTGTTCTTTATAAAGAGTATTTACTGTTCTATACCTATAACAAAGCGTCTAAAGCAGTGAGCCTATTATCGATATACCTAAATCTCTTTTTTATGTTAGAGAAGTTTCAGGAAGATATGTTGAGTAGTTCTAATGCAAACTCGTCGTGAATCACCCTGTATATGATAATTAAAAAAGTATAATAATAAATAATAAGCATTATTGACAAAGAAGTAACATTATTTCAATAAATGTTGAAAATTTTGACCACAACGAACAAACCCGAACAAACCCGAACAAATTAGTTGTTCTTTATAAAGAGTATTTACTGTTCTATACCTATAACAAAGTGTATAAAGCAGTTAGCCTATTATCGATATACCTAAATCTCTAAAGTTTCAGGAAGATATGTTGAGTAGTTCTAATGCAAGCTCGTCGTGAATCACCCTGTATATGATAATTAAAAAGTATAATAATAAATAATAAGCATTATTGACAAAGAAGTAACATTATTTCAATAAATGTTGAAAATTTTGACCACAACTGCGTAAAATTTTTCAAGAAATAGGTAATCGAAAGTTTTAAGGGAACTTCAAGAGAGTTTTAAGGAAATATTATTAGGATTCAAACTTAATAATATACGGGGTGTTCCATTGAATTTAGATAGAAGCGGTTATGTCGCTACGATGAAAATATTTTAGAAAGATGCAGCATTTGGGTGGGTTTATCTAAAAGGCCCAATTTTTGAAAGTCGTTTTCCATTTACGTATAATCTACCGTAGACCGTGATTCACCCTGTATACTAACATAAAGTAAATGCAAAAGAACCTTTTGGAACGTAATTTGTTTTATATTATATTAAAGGCTTTGCCACGGCAAAAAACAAAATATTAAATGATATTTGTATAGCATTAAACACAGCCACCAAGCTCGATCAACATATTTTCCAAAATTATTATTTATTTCGTACAATCTTATTATTATAGATTGTCATTCGCTGTGAGTGGCCTAGGCGAAATATTGGTAGTCGCTATAAAAGATCCTGATTATTTAATTAATATACAGGGTATATATATATCTGAAAAAATGAAGGAGGTGAATCATTACCTTATTTTAAGAGGAAAATGTTGTATAAAAGTTTTTCGCATGTCGCTTCGTTTTCGAAGTACAGGGTGTTAAAAAATTAATGCCAATGATTTGATAATGCTTTGAATAATGAACTCATTTGAACAAAAGTCAAATAAATTGCTGCAAATGTCCTCCATGAGCCAGTAAAGACCCATGTGTATACACGACGTGTTGAATTGTCTCTTACGTATTGGAAAATTTCGAGACTGTCGCGAATCGTATTAAAACCATCAGTTTCAATAGGAGGAGCATAAATGAGTTGTTTAAGGTGACCCCAGAAGTAAAGTGCTCTAATCATTTATATTTAACAAATATCATTAGAATATCGTTTGGCATTAATTAATAAAATGAGAAATACAATATTTTTTTGAACACACTGTATTTCGAAAACGAAGCGACATGCAAAAATCTTTCATACAACATTTTCGTCTTTAAATAAGCTGAGGATTCACCTCCTTCATTTTTTCAGAGAGGTTTCTGAGATAAAATTTAGGAAGGAATTTTTGATAAAAAAAAATATGTCAAAGGTAATTTGACATTATTTCGTAACTAATGCAGTTAAGGAATTAAAAATATCAGCAGGCTTTATCAATGTTAACACTAATAGCAAAATAATTTCCATGGGAACAATTTGTATAAGTATTGTATTATTGTTTAATTATTACAACAATGATTTTCATGAAAAATCTTGTGATGTTGCTCTCAGTGTTTACAGGGAATTGATATAGCCCGCTTAAAAGAAATATGTTATTATACCTACTAAAATAAAGCTACACCATAAATACAGGTATAAAATTAAAAGTTAATGGCTATGTGCTATATAACCAAAGAATATTAAGGGATTTAGAGATAAATAAAACGTTTTTGACATTTAGGGCTCTTACTTTTAATTACTTTTCGGGTAAAATGAAATGCTCGACAATTACAAAGTTAATGGATTCTGAGTAAATTAAATCGGATAGGGATTTTGTTTTTACGTGTGTATGTATAAAACTGTATCGAAAGAATGTAGATTTCTCTGTAAAGGCATCCTGTCAGTGGTAAACTTCATCGTTTCCAGACGTCGCGTCGCGTCGCATCGGTCAGGTTTGTAGGTACATGTCACCGACCTATATCTGTGGATAGCCAAACTCTAAAAGCAAATGTGGCAATTTTATGACATCGTGCATGTAAACCAAGCTGATTGTCAGATGTCATGCGCAATGCCGACTGATAAACTATTTACCTTAACCGACGAACAGGACCGTACTTCGCCCTTAATGAAAACGATTACACGGCAATATTTTGGCATATAAAAACTTTCTTTACTGGGAAATAAACAATCTGGTTGTTCGCATAAAAGAATGTCTTGTGGCCATCACTGAAAAGCAACTTTTAGAATTAATTTTGATATCTATAGTCCACGTATCGATAGATTTTTAATATGGTTACATCCTTACGACTGATTTCGGTTCTGGATGGTTATCGTTGGTTCACGTTGTTGGTTGGCAACGAAAACTTAGAGCACGCGTTCAATTTAGAAAACGACCCGCGAAGCGATGTATTGTTTTTCTGGGTTTTTTGAGATCGAATTCTAATGTAAATTGCACTTTTGCATTGTCACTTTTTCCGCTCTATCTAACAGCGTTAATTGTTTTGTAATCCGACGAGTCGTCCTCGAAGAGCCATTATCAACTTTCTTTTTTTAAATAGGTCCTGTTTTTCTGATATTGGAATTTGATAGCTTTTTTTCTTCCGAATGCAACGATGTATGACACATTGTGGTTTCGAGGATTTTTTGAACAACATCAGGAAATTTTGGGATACGGTCCTGTATTTCTCCTAATTTTATAAATAATATCTCATAATTTAATAATAAACCACAAATAAGTGAACAAAATACAGAAACAAAATTTCAACCTTCTGTTGATTCGGGATTTAAAAGAAAAGTAGGCGCTTGAAACAAAAAAAGTAAGATGGTGACGCGTGATTTGTTTCACTTGACATTCCTTGTCATGTGGCAGTTAGAAGATGTTATTTGTGCTTAGAGAATAACGGAAATCATTTTGAACATCTGATTATATAGTTCCTTACTTTTTTCGTTGCTCACTTTATTACTGTTTTGGAATGATTTTTGTTCACTTATTTGTGGTTTATTATTAAATTATTTGTTATTTATTAAACTAGTCCAACATAAGTAAAAAATTTAGAGCTTACTTATGAGATATTATTTATAAAATTAGGAGAAATGCAGGACCGTAACCCAAAATTTCCTGATGTTGTTAAAAAAAAAACCCGAAACGTCATTAAACCACAATGTGTCATACATCGTTGTATTCGGGAGAAAAAAACCTCTCAAATTCCAATATCAGAAAAACAGGACCGTATTTAAAAAAAGAAAGTTGATAATGGCCCTTCGAAGACGACTCGTCGGATTACAAAACAATTGACGCTGTTAGATAGAGCGGAAAAAGTGGCAATGTAAAAGTGCAATTTACTTTAGAATTCGATCTCAAACAAACCCAGGAAAACAATAAAACGATTTTTCAAAATTTCGTTTTTTTCCGGATATCTCCGGAACTACTCGGAATTTTAAAACTTTCTAAACGGCATATTATTAGGCACGTAAATGCGCAATTTTACCTTCGTATCTCTTACGGTTTCCGAGATCACTGTACTGGCCCTCCTTATCTTGGACACGTTGTACTATAGAAAGAAATGTTAGTTGTGATATTAGAAAAAATATGTTATCAAAAAGAATCGTCTTTTATTTCATGGATAGTTTCATCGCGATAGTCGTAAAATATTAGACATAAACTTCATAAAATAGTATGGTGCCGTTTATCAATAAAACATGTAATATCTGTTATCGTTTTACCTAATTGCATAGATATTACTAATAATCTATAAATATATATTTATATTGATACTATTATTGCCATTTTCATAAATTAGTAGTAAAATAAAAAAATATATACAATGCAGTTATAGGGTGTTTACGCCATTATTACTTTTTCGACTTTATTTCATAAATGAAATTACTTCTGTTGTTTTATTATCTAAATATACAGGGTGTTCCTTAATGACGTGCTAATATTTCAAGGTGTGATTCCTTAGATCATTTTATAAAGAAAAGTTCATATAAACATATGTCCGTAACAGCTTAAATTTCTTGCTACAGGGTGTTGAATTTTTATATTTTAAATGGTTGTTTTTTAATATCTCCGAAAGTACTTTAGATATTATTTTCAATTTTGGTATGTGTTAATAGGATATCGAACCACAAATTTTAGTTAGAAAAGTTATTCAATTGTTCCACCAGTGGCGTCCCTGCAAACATGTCCTCTGATATTTTTTACAAAAACGATGGTACGCCACTGACATTTTTCCATGTGGACATTTTTACTGATTAGCCTGGTCAATTCTCCATGAGAACGGCCTCTTGAGTTTTTCCCATTAGACGCACCTGGAGTGGGCTATTCGGTGCGAAGACGAGCGGAAGCATGCCTTTTAAGTGAAGGTGGCCATTTCCAACAATTTTTATGAAACAAAAGTTATCATTAATTATTTTGTCAATGTTAATAGTAATGAGTTTCAATATGAATTTAGTGGTTTTAATCAAGTCTGACGAGAAAAAAGAACGTTTTCATGTAGAATTGACCAGGCTAATCAGAAAAAATATCCACATGGAAAAATGTGAGTGGCGTACCATATTTTTTGTAAAAAGTATCAGAGGACATGTTCGCAGCGACGCCACTGGTGGAACAATTGAATAACTTTTCTAACCAAAATTTGTGGTTCTATATCCTATTAATACATACCAAAATTGAAAATAATAGTTAAAGTATTTTTGGAGATATTAAAAAATAACCATTTAAAAAATAAAAATTCAACATTCATTGTTGTTGCGGGTTTGTTCGTATGAACTTTTCTTTATAAAATGACCTAAGGAATCACACCCTGAAATATTAGCACGTCATTAAGGAACACCCTGTATAAACCCCCCGAAAATAATTATTAGCGCCAATCAATACGACAAACTGATATCTCGATTGCAAATCATGTGATAAATTAAAAAAAAAATCTTTTAATAAAAAATATTTCTCCGCTCCCAGTAACTGGCCGAAATAAAACTATATCAATCGAAGTCTTTTCAACTTACCGTTCTGCGAACTTACAACATTTAAAATCCATAAGAAATGCACAAAATGGGAACTAAAATATGTAAATAGATCACTTTTTAGCCTAGTCCGAATCCACATGTTCACTCCATTGATGTCACATGAACTAACTTCGGCTGGCACACTTCTCGCTTTCGAACGGCCATAAATGGAAAATTAACATATTTTTAATTGATAAAACATTGCATACTTACTGGATTTTATGATGTAAGATGCTGCGATCACACGCTGGTTAAAGAGTTATCAACTCCATTTGCTTAAAATAGAAATGCTTGTTTTATTAATTAATATAAATAGGAAATAGATAAGTAGTTTCAATTATTTTTAAACTTCAGTCTCTCTTTAAAAATCTACTCTTATTTCACAAAATGACAAATGGTATCTAATCCCTGACAAATTATTAATTTCCTTAAGATCAATTTTAGATAATCAGTTTTCAAAAAAATATTTTGATTTTTAAGTTTTGCTTACTAATTTAATTTCCTTGTCTTCAGGGCTACATCAGAATAATACACCGACACCCGACAATAAATTCCGGACAAAGATAATGTTAGTGAAGTTTGCTGATATATTGAGCATTATACAGGGAGGATCAAAAGTCACTTTTTTACCATTAATTACCGGTTTTATTCTGGGTCGCCCCTTACATATCATTTTTAACTTATCACTAGCAACCGGAATTTTTCCAGAATATTGGAAGCTTAGCTTCTTAGCGCCTATTTATAAATCGGGACGGAAGGACGTTGTGATAAACTATCGACCTATAAGCATCTTGAGTAGTGTTGTGATCGCTCGAGCGAAAAACCGCTTGATCACTGGATTATTGAAATAACCGACATCGCTCGATTATTAAAAAAACCGCTCGAGTTATCTATTCAGGCAAAAACCGTCGCTCGTCACTTATTATCTTTCACTCGATACCCGAGCTTCGCTTGACGCTGGCTGAAATGTACCGCTGTAGTGTAGTGGCTAGCCAGCGGCGTAGTTTAGGTCTCCGATTGTAAATATTAAAAAATTAAAGGATATAATTTTTAAATTTTTATTTACTCGAGAAAACTTCTCAAAAATAGCATAACAAAACGAACAAAACTCAAGAAGACTTCTTAAAAATAACATACATTATAGAAATTGTTAATGGAAAATAAGAAAACGAGCCAAATAGTTAACAAAACATAGACTATCGACAAGTTTTTTGGTAACCAAAAGTAAACATTCTTAAATTTAAACAAGAACTTTTAGGTAACTATAAACATGAATTTAAAAAAATAATCACCTATTTTCTTATTTTGCCAGTCCCGTAACTAATTCTACATTCTACAGGGCACACAGTGGGCACCTGATAATTTAAAGTCGAAGGATTTGACAAGCCATTTTAAATATCTACTTACTTTATGCTCGCAGATTGAGAAAGATGTGAAGAAAAGTAACTCTTGGTAATACATTTTATTTTAAAAAAATCACAAGAATAAATCCGAACAATAAATACATATTTGGGTGATTTTTGCAGTTTATTTGTTTGGTATCGAGACACGTGGTAAAAATTCATTATTCACAAATAAATAAATTTCTGGAATTTTTTTGGTGGCTACTACAATTTTTTTAGCTAAATCTGTGCCCACCCGTAGTTAAGTGCCTGAGCACATGTAAACGGCTAGGCTGCCGATCGAGCAGTCGGTAACGTCATCGCTTGGTGAATTGAAATTTCAAGCGATTCACTCGAGCGATTCACTCGATTTTTAAAATGGCTCGAGTATCAAGTACTCGATTATTAAAATCATGGGTTTTTCCCAACACTAATCTTGAGTGCCGTGCCTAAGGTATTTGAACATATTTTAACTGATTATCTGAGCTCCATATCAAGCCCTAATATTGCTATTAAGGCAATTCGGCTTTCAGACTGGAAAGAATACTGAACTAAATTTGCTGACCTATGTTGATTTTATTTCGGAAGCCTTGGAGAACGGTTTCCAGGTTCATTCGGTCTACACGGACTTCTCCAAGGCGTTTGATAAGGTCAATCATGCAGTTCTTCTGTCTAAGCTTAAGGGTCTGTGCGTTGGGGGTGCATTGCTGTCCTGGTTACGTAGCTACCTAACAAGTCGATCCCAAATAGTTCGATTCAACAATTTTCAATCCAGGAGTATACTGGTCCCGTCTGGAGTTCCCCATGAGTCCCATTTGGGCCCTCTTCTCTTTAATTTGTTTATTAACGACTTAGGGATGGAATTTGATTACTGTCAGTTCTTCCTATTTGCTGATGATCTGAAACTGTTCATAAAAATCTCCTCATTTGAGGATTGCTTAAATCTCAAGTCGGACTTGAATAAATTGATAGCATGATGTAAGATCAACGGCATGGAGATTAACGCCTCAGTGTCACTCGATAAATTTTCATAGGTCTAGGTCGGAGTTTGAACAGCATTATTTAATTGAGGGCAATATTCTTACTAATGTTCCCGAAGTTAAGGATTTGGGCCTGACTATGGATGGCTAAGCTTACTTTCATTCCTCACATTCAGAACACCATATCCAAATCTCTCCAACTCCTAGGATTTAATAAGCGCATAACCAGTGACTTTACTAATACCAAAGCTATGAAACAATTATATTGCTCATTAATAAGAACCCATCTGGAATACTCCTCCTGTATCTGGAAACCTTGCTATATTGTACATATCTTAAATGTTGAAAGGGTTCAACATAAATTTTTGAATTACATGGCCTATAAACTTAATACACCGCAACTAGATTATTCTCAACTTGAAGCAAGTATCCAGATCAGAGTCCTCAGGCTACGTCGGGATCATAGGGATCTTATAATGTTGTATAACCTATTACATAACAAATATAACGGTCCTTTGTTACTTGACAGAATAGGATTGCGCGTGCCATCTAGGGAAACACGTCAGAGGAATACCTTTTCTGTACCACCTCATAGAACTAACTATGGCCAAAATAGCTTTATATCATGATCATGCAGACTACTAATGAGTATCGCACGCTTGATTTCCTTTTAAGTAGATCAGATTTTATGAGGCAACTATACTGACTATAGATTGTAGTATTTATCACTCAATTAACATTACAAACTTTCAATTCCTTATAATTTTTTTATTTTTTATTTTACACTTATAAATTTGGTAATTACTCTCCTCATTTTTGTAAAATTGGGCTTTGCACTTTAATAAATAAATAAATAAAATAAATTAATTAATTTCTTAACGCCCTGTGGTAAAGTTGAGCGATAGAATTTAGCTACATTGTACTTTGTTTTGAAGTGTGACCTTTTATTAACACGATGTTTTTTGGGTCACGTTATTAGCTGCTTTTTAGAAGAAGATACACATTTTTAAAAAAATATTACAATTTTTGAAATTTATTCACAATTCATAAGATTAACTTATCACTTCTACTATGTGACGTGGCATGCTTTCAATGTAATACTAGGGTCGGCAGACGTAAGCAAAACTGAACATGTCCTCCTTTTTTGAAAATTTGCTAACGGCATCCGGCCTCTCTCTTTCTTTTCGGCTTTTTTTAGTAACCGTTCATTTGAATGTAACTTAAACATTATTTTGAACCTCAAAGGTAAAATATGGTATGATATATCGATCTGGTAAGGATAGTGCAATATATTGCCAGGATACAGAGGGGATTAAAATAATACTAATAGTTCAGATAATATTTTTCCAAACCTGTCTCCTGATAAAGATAGAGGGTCCCATAAAAGCACCTGAAAATTTACATTTTCGATTATAACTTTTAAGTGACTCTGTATATTTTAATGAATTTTTGTAACTTTGTACAGCACATATCGACTAAGAAACTCATACTATAATTATTCTCGTACATAGCCAAAGAAGGACTTAACACTAGATCCGTAAGGTCAATATTTGATAGGTGTCAATTTTGGAAAACTATAAGTTATATTTTGTAATACATTTATCTTTAAAAAATGAACCATTTTCTGGATAATGTAATTTTTTGGGAGCAAGAAGACTTTATGCCGAGAGATTTCCAAAACGAAATCTACCATATCGAAAAACATTTGTAAGGATTAATTGTAGATCGTAGAGGAACAGAAAAATTGAGAAATTAAAAAATGAATAATATCTCTCGATAAAAGTCAGTTTCTCGTAAAATAAGTTTTTTTTCAAATTGCCTGTTTCATCATACATAAAATGAGCACCTTGAACTTAATTGAATAATTTTTTTCGAAAAGGGTCGATTTTTTTAAAACAAATTGCAAAGAGAAATGTCAAAATTATTTAAAAAATATATTTTTAAGGTAAAATTATTATATTTTATGAAGTATCAGTATTATTTTGGCCCCTCCTGTACGCGAACGAAATATTGTCATATACTTACCGGGCACCCTGTATATGGAAATATCGAATTATATATTGGAAAATATATTTGTACAGTGTGTCCCATTTTCGACACTTTTATATGATATCTCCGTAACTGCTAGTGCTATCAAAAAAGTAATGTGGGTGTCATGTACTCTTTTTGGACAAACTTAAAATGATAGAATCAAAATTTGAAAATTTTCGCTCGCTTAGAGATACGGGGAAAATAACAAAAAGTATCCTATATTTTCTTAGTTAAACGAGATACAGAAAAATGTTCTATACAAAAGTTTATTTATAATGATTGTTGAATAATCTGTGGTTTTCAGAATAAGTATATAGGGTCAAATAAGTTATCGGACCTAACCTAATTTTTTAAAATGGAACACCCTGTATATTTTAATATAAAAAGATAGCATTTTAAATTCTCTTTACAAATATATACACGCCATACATGATATTGGTTTCCTAGGCGATTTATTTAAACTTTATTACTTTAAACCACAGTGGCAATGAAACAAAAGCTAATATCCTAGAGACAACTATGTTGACATTCTAGTTATTATTAATATTTAACGTCAATTTCATTTTTACATTTTCATTTGTGAAAATGACTTATCAACATTTTGAAAAATTTGATATGATATCTATCATCCATGGTATATTATAAATTTGAAAAGAGAGTTTAAAATGCTATCATTTTAGATTAAAATATACAGGGTGTTCCATTTAAAGAAGGGAGGTTAGGTCCGATAACTTTCTTACATGACCCCGTATACTTATTCTGGAAACGGCAGAATATTCAACAATCATTATAAATAAACTTATGTATGAAACATTTTTCTGTATCTCTTTTAACTAAGAGAATATAGGGTAATTTAGAAATTGTGAATTTCTTGATTTTCCCCCGTATCTCTTAAGCGAGCGAGAATTTTCGAATTTTGATTTGAATTTTGATTTTACCATTTTAAGTTTGACCCAAAAAGAGCACATGACACATTACTACATAACTTTTTTGATAGCACCAACAATAACGGAGATAAGCTATAAAAGTGTCGAAAATGGGATACCCTGTACATATAGTCGATTTGTCATCGTGGAGTTACTGGTGTTTAATTTGTAAATAGTTAATTATATATTTTGCCCTCTTTGCTCGATTTATTTAATTTACTACTTCTGACCGCGGATTTATTGTTGTAAATATGAGAAATAAGTGAAATATTTTTAATAATATATTATAATATCGTAAGCGCTTGTTCGATTTCTCGATAAGATTTTAAAGTTCAATATGACAAGATATTGTTGTATGACAATTAGCTTAAACCAGATTAACCAAGCTGTCGTGATCATCGATAAAGTAAAGTGCGTTCGTGTTGTATTTCGATATTTATCTATTTTCTGAATCAATTTTAGGAAATATCACCCTATAAGAACAAAAAAAACTCTGTTCTTTTTGCCCGAGGGGAGTGTAAGCAAACCCGAGCTTCCTGAAAGACTTAAATATTGCAACTCCCTGTGACATGATATCCCTACGCATTTTATATTTTTATACAAATAATAAAAATGGGATCCATATGTATTTTCATGGATCCGATTGATGAAATAAAACTTATTAAAAATGTAAGAATTTCAAATAAAAATTAATTTTCTTATTCAAGATAAGAAATCATGTCCAATTTTTCCAATGAAATTATTTTGGTACGGATTATTAATAAAAAATGAAACTAATAATTAATGATAAATCATTGATGGTTTCTTTACCTTTCAAGGTAAGAAATATTCATTGTTTCACGTTCTGACATTTTGTAACATAACAGTAGTTATGGTTTATTTGTTATTTATTTTCCGCTTATTTGAATAGAGATTTTCTAAATACTTTTAACAGTCGCCATTTTGAAATAGCTTGACAGAATCGCGCTAAAATTTATGAGCATACTGTACGAGATATTAGCTTTCAAATGATGTATCACAAGCTGTATGTTCCTATTTAAAAAAAAGATCAATGTCGTCATATCTTTGACAAATGTCTATAAAAAACAAACGAATAACGTCAAAATATGAGCATATATAAAACTAAATTGACGTGTCCGAGCGTTTTCCCTATAACTTACAGGTTAAGGCTATATTAATTTTATTCCGAACTTCTGGGCAACCTAGTATATAATATAGTTTAGATTTGATTCTCTGATCGAATTTCAATCCAAATTAAAATAAAATAAAATCCTCTCTTAAAATAAAATCTATTTTACCACGAATATAAACGCCTGCTGTGCAGTGGCCCAATATCATATGATATACAATTTTGAAAATTAGTTGTTTAACATAATTTAATGCTATTTAAAGAACGCGAAGAAAAATTAAATTATCACAGTTATTTTAGATTTATTTAGAGTTAGATTTAGATTATTTTAGATCCATGCAGCTGGTGCGTCCGAACAGGTTACATGGGATCTTAGATTCGCAGATAATATCGTTCTCATCGCGGATAACATCGGCGATGCAATACAGATGATCGAAGAAATAGTACAGGCCGCATCAACAGTTGGTCTCCGAATAAATGCAAGTAAAACCCAAATAATGACAAATTTAGTGCTCGCACAAAACATCACTATAGGGGACTTCGAGATAAAAGAAATGCATATGTACAAATACCTCGGACACAAAATACAAATTGGAAAGAACAATCAAACACACGAAATACAGCGTAGGATAGGTTTGGGTTGGGCTGCTTTTGGCAAATTACAAGAGGTATTTAGAAGTAATATACCCATATGTCTGAAGAAAAAAGTGTATAACCAATGCGTGATGCCGGTAATAACATATGGAGCAGAAACCCTGACAATAACAGAAAAGTCAGCAGAAAATCTAAGAGTGGGCCAAAGAGCCATGGAATGCTTGGAATCACTAAAAGAGACAGAATACCTAATAATACTATTAGACAGCGAACTAATGTTAAAGACACACAGCTGAGTGTATGACTAGAATGAAATGGAGATGGGCAGGTCATGTGGCGAGAACATCAAACGATAGGTGGACTAAAAGAATATTGGGATGGCGACCACGAGAGGACAAACGTAACAGAGGCAGACCACCGACGCGCTGGAGTGACGATGTAAGGAGAATAGCAGGAAATTGGATAATGATGGCCCAGAATCGAGAGACATGAAGAAATTTAGAGGAGGCCTATGTCCAGCAGTGGATGATAATGGCTGACTGATGATGATGATGATGATAGTACTAGAATGCTAGGAAAAGCAATAGGCAAACATCACAGTACTGCGTTACGAGTTTTATAGCATTCATTTAAGTACGAGAAATACCAATAATTGCGAGGAAGTGATGAAGAACGAAGATCAAACTTTTATTTTGAAATCATAGAACGCTGTAACAATGACAGAGATTTTTAAGAAATATTTGTTTTTCCGATGAGTCCCAGCTTTATCTTAAACTATGAACGAAAACTACAGGTACTGGAGTCAGGAAAACGACAATCGTTTTATACGAACGCAATATCCTCAGAAAATTAATGTTTGGAGAGGGATTTTTGGCCACCACATAATTGGTTTCTTTTTTCTGAATCAAATTTTAACATCTGTGAGTTTTCTGGAGCTGCATTGGAAGCTGTCGGTGTCGCTTGACCACCTCGCAATTTCCATGGGAAATCCTATGTCTCCTGATCGGACGCACGAAGCGGTATAAGAGCCCAAGTTCTTAAAACAATCCTATGACTCGTTTTCCATATACCTACCATCTACCTTGAGTCATCCTGTATAGACCATAATGTAATTGTATTATAAGAAAAACGGATTAAAGTTAATTAAACGAAAACCATTTGCCTACTTACTCTAGAGTTTATAAAACGAGTTTCCAATAATATATTTTTCAATATATTCTGCAAGAATGATTTCTTCTTATATGCTACCATATGTTTCTACAATTAAATTTCCATAAAAAAAATGATTCTTGGCTAAACACACCATCAAAGCGCCATTGTGTACCCATTCTACACACCCTTATACAAAATATAATATTATCTTAGATAAAACAAACTACTTTAGCACCAGCACGGAGTTACTTAAGCCATCTTTTGCACGTAAATGTTTTGAAAGTGGATTATGGCTTGGGATGAAGCCACTGGGGTAGAAACACTTTATATTAAATATTATGATCTAAATATTTACGCGGATTCATAGTTTGCCAAAGTATTTTTGGGGTTATTTTTGTCACGAATTAAAAATATGTATTTTGCTCTTTTAATTAAAATTGATTTTTAAATAAACCTATTGTCGCCATGTCTAAGCAGAATATATCACGGAATACCTTGGTACACCAAATTTTCAAAACAAGAGCTACTGTAATTATTTATTATTAAATACTGTTTAAATTATTTATTATTAAAAATAATGATAAATTTTCCTTTTTTAAAAATTTTCACTTAATACGCGTAAGTAATCAGTTTTCATGTAGAATGGATCAGGGTAGTCAAAAGAAATATCCAATTGGAAAAATCTTAGTGGCGTCTAACGTTTTTCATAAAAACTATCATAGAACAGGGACGCCATTGGTGATTCCGTAGAATAAGTTTAATAATAATATTATGAGAAACAATAAAACTACGTTATATTTATTTTCCACTATATTGTTAAAAATGACATGTTTTGCTATCAGTGTAGCTTCTTCAGATTGAGAATGAGTCAATATTTTTCTATATCTAACAAAGTGTACAATCTTAAAATATTATTACAGGTATAAAGATGGTGTAGGGTATAGGGGATATAATAGTAACAGTGGGATTTTCCAAATGGTCAGTAAAGTGATTATATAAATTATTTTATAGATTTATTTATATATGTAATGGCGGATTAGTGAAATAAATTTAACAAAGGAGAATTGTTAAGGTCTATTTGATCATTCAGTGAAACATCGATATTTAAGTTTATTTATTTCCATGGATTCTAACAGATTAAGTTTTATGCCTTTATTTTCAGTATGTAAGATTTTAAAATTTGAATCAAAATTATGTTGTTTTTCTTTAAAATGGTTGGAATAATTAGAATCTGTTTTATCTTTTATGTAACTATTATAATGTTCTTGTATTCTTTTTCCAAAATGTCTCCCTGTTTGACCAATGTATGTTTTCGCCATTTAAGGATATTTTTCTTCAATTCGTATTCATCTCAGGAATTGCCGGTTTAAATATAATACATCATTTCCATAACACCCTATATATATTTATTATCCTTTAATAGGCTACTCAACGTGAATGACCCTGTATATAGGCTATTCATTAAACCGTTAAAAGATCCATTATATCTCGTCAAGAGAGCCAAGCGTTGCCCGACATTATTAGCGTGTCATTTACAACCTAATCTACGCTGCGGTCGTGGATGGTTAATAGGAAAGTTCAAAGAACTTTCGCTTATGTTAAAAGCTTTTTACCACAAACACTCACAACGTCAGTAAAATATAATTGGTCTATTTAGGATACCATCAGATAGTCTGATAGTTCATTTAACCAGGTGTGTCTCCATCAAAGGTGTAAAGTAGGGTCCATTAACAAGATTGCATTAAAGTCTCTGCGAAAAGTGAAGAGCATCTTAAAAATGTGTAAAAAAGTATTTTAAAAAAATGTTTTTTTTTCATCTTTACTTTTTCGTACAATAATTGATAATGGGGAATATTAGGGAATGTATTTATGTGGATCTGTGTCTCCGACGTATCGGTAAGGGTGTGAGGTAAAAATAGAGGCATATTCTATTTTTACTCATTTCTTGTAAAAACAGTTATGTTTATTATTGTTATAATATTATTTGACATTGGTTCTGATTTCAATATCACGATCGATGGTCAGACGTGCTAATGATGTAATTACATGTATAATAATATAACAATAACAAGTACATGAACCTTATGGGTTAAGGTTGTAGATTAAGTAGTTAAGGTTATAATAGGATAATATAAGGATGAGTGAAACAGGAGAGAAAAGAATCAATACTCAACCCTTTTTTGAGTAGGTTGTTGATATTAAGACTGATCTAAAATGTAGTTCAAAAAATATAACTTTAGCATGGCTAATGTCCGCTGATGTTTTATTACGAACCAGCAACATCTATTACATGGCGATCCTGCCAGGTGACTTAGTCATGCAAGTCCAATATTAGTGAATAAAAAGTTTAGTGCAGTGAAATTAGTGAAAAATGAAAAGTGTAAGGCAGTTATTTATGAAGGGGTCATACCACAAGCCCTTCAATGGTAAACCTTTTAATACATCTATACGTCCAAAGTTTGATAGAAAGCAGATTTCAAATGACCAGACCATGTCCACGAAGGCTAATGTACGTGTGAGGCCTTTGTTGAAGAAAGGTGAGGCAAAAAGCCGCTCGTACTCAACGTGGGACTAATGGCACATGACGTTATGGTTAAGGGAGACCCAAAGCATCTGTTAAAATTTTGAAAGTGTTAAAGGACTGTAAGTTAGATGATACCTTGTATTTATATCGTGTTTGTTTTTTTTAATTTTGTTTTAAAGATGACTCGAATTTTTTTAATTTATTTCATACTGAACGCATTTTTTGGCTTCTCGAGTATGGCACCGAGGATGTGACAGCGACTGATTGATGGCATTGAGTTACCGATTGTTTTTTTTTTTAGTAAAAGTAAACCGAAAGAAGTGATTTTATGTAATTAAAATTTTATTGAAGTGTGATAAAATATGACTCCATATAAAAATTTTCGTCTATTATAAGAAATATTTAATATATTTTTTTTATTTTTCTATGAACCAGGATTCTTGAATGAAGTTAGCTTAGTGCATCGTTGTGAGACCTGCGATTCAAATATATTAATACGGAATATAAAAATCAGAATTCTCGATCGGCGTTAGCCTTAAGTGCATCGTTGAGAGACCTGATATCCGTATGTGATGATGATTCATCACTTATGTATATTATACATATACATATTTGCAAATTAATTGCAATAGAAGACGAAACAATTGAATTTATTGTTATTATTTTTTTCAAAGGAAGTTGATTCTTTAGAATTAAAAATGCATATTCAGCGAGTAATTTGTAACGTGAATAATAACTTAATGGCATCAAGAAAGTAAAAGAGTAATAATATATTTAATTATAGAAATGTAGGTTTAGAAGTCATAGTCGATATTTATAGAAGTTATAGTTGATATAGAAGTTATAGTCGATATTTATAGAAATTATAGTTATAAAAGTGTAATTATAGAATGAGTTTTAGCGCACACATTTAGTTAGTGCAGCGCATTTGTGTATGTATATAGTATACATAGGTCTAAAAAAAAAATCAAAATTCTAGACCTTTGATTTTTTTTCCTTTCCCAAGGGAGGTGTGAGGTAAAAATAGAGGCATATTCTATTTTTACTCATTTCTTGTAAAAACAGTTATGTTTATTATTGTTATAATATTATTTGACATTGGTTCTGATTTCAATATCACGATCGATGGTCAGACGTGCTAATGATGTAATTACATGTATAATAATATAACAATAACAAGTACATGAACCTTATGGGTTAAGGTTGTAGATTAAGTAGTTAAGGTTATAATAGGATAATATAAGGATGAGTGAAACAGGAGAGAAAAGAATCAATACTCAACCCTTTTTTGAGTAGGTTGTTGATATTAAGACTGATCTAAAATGTAGTTCAAAAAATATAACTTTAGCATGGCTAATGTCCGCTGATGTTTTATTACGAACCAGCAACATCTATTACAAGGGGAAAGCAATATCGTTTAAGTCATGGTCTAGTCATGGGCGTGCTATTATTATTTTAAATAAAGTAATAAAATTAGGAAATTCTTCAGTAATTGCATTTTATGTTTGAAGGCAGGTAACTATTTTTATCAAGGTTTAAAAAATTACTTCTTACACGATTTTTTCAACATGGAAAAAACAGCTACATTGTTAATTGATTAATGATGATTCTTCAGTTTTGGTCATATTAATGTTCCTTTCTAGCTTTCGCTTAAGTGGCAATTCAAATATGTTGATTTGTGATACCCTATAATCATTTGCAATTACTTCACGGGTCTGACAGTGAAGGTTTTTACCAGCAGTACCTATTCATTATCATAAAATTTTAAAATAAGAAACGACACATTGAACACTTATTTATAAAACACAATACAATAACTATCACTACGCAACTGGGTGGGTGCATCGATCAAAAATCGGGCATCGCCGAATAAGCCCGATGAACCATCGGGTGTCTCACGAGGCGCAAGCGCTATAAATTATCTGGGATATAACCTATCAAAGTACCTATAACTACCTGTAACCATTGGCAATGAACGATGTTGCCATATTTTTAGATTAACAGTACTTTAATTGATATATTATTTTGCATTTAAGTATCAAAATAAAGAGTATGAAAAAAGTTTAATAATATTGAAACTGTAATAGAATATTGGTTTCTCATATACCCTTTACAATTTATTTTAAAAGCGTAAATGTAATTTTAGGGTTTGTTCGGTAAGATATTATTAAATTAAATTTAATACATGTCACAACATTGTTAACCCCAGAAATTTCCTTTTCCCGCATTCTTTCGTAGCTATAGATAAACTTGTCGACTTGTACTTTTATCGCCTATTTTGTTATACAGGGTGTCCGGGAAAAGGAGGTCAATCCATTAACCATATATTCCTTGAGCAAAAATAATATTACTTTTATAATGCCATTTTTCATTCTTGACCCTCATGTGCGATATACAGGGTGTTAAAGTTTGAAATTAAAAACTGATTTTTTTGAATAGTTCCAGTATTTAATGAGATATTCATTTCAAATTTGGTTCATTGCGTCAGCCTAAAAAGCTATATCTTTTGAGAGGAACAAAACAAGAAACTTTTGTCAAATACTCAAAATAGGGGGGTCCAGTTCTCGCTGACTACCCCTATTTTTTAGTGTGTGCGCCAGTGACTTCTAAACTATATTTTTTTAGGTAATCATTTATTTTTGATTATTTTTTCTCCCTTATAAAATTTCGATCAAATCATGTGTTTTGGAGATAAATTGAAAAACATGGATCCTTACCAGATGCCAGCGCGGCTGACGGTAATCCAATAATTTTCAAATGCTAAATCAAGTCAGCCGTTGTGGCATTACCATGGATACAAGATATAATGAAGTAAAACTTTGCAATAAGTGACAATACCGAAAATAAAAGACGAACCAAAAATAAGGACAGTGGCGTACAGATAAATTCCTGTAGTACTAATTCAGTTAAATGAAATTAGTTTATTGACCTACTAAGAACTTACTATTGCTAATCTTCATATAACAGTAAACAGCATTGTTATCATTCGTTCTTAAGACATTAATTTACTATTACTTATTAAATAAATTTGAAACATCATAACAAGATAACAAATACTCAAAACATATTATTTTCGAAAGGAGTATAATAATCGTCGCGACATCTCGCGGTGGTACATAAAAACGGCGAAACGCGTCTGGGTATTAGTCTGACGAAGGAAAATGGAAACAAATTTCTATATTCAAATATTATTTTTTTAAATTAACGTTAGTAACAAAAAACAAACAAAAAAAATAGTCTAAAGGAATTGCTCGATATGACCTCCATTTTTTTGAATACACATGCTTTATTAAAGAAAATCTTAACCTTTGAAAAATATGTGGTTTTAACCTGAACTGCTGTCCAGCTTGAAGTATTCTTTCTATTAAATGATTCTCGCTCAAAATCGGAACCATATACACAAAATCTTTCATACACCCCAGACTGAATAGTCCAAAGGAGTAAGGTCTGGGGAACGGGGTGGCCATTTAACATGAGCATCATGGCCCCGACCAATCCAGCGATTAGGAAAGATTTGGTGTAAATAGTTCCTAGCATTTATAGCAAAATGCGGGGGAGCACCGTCTAGTTGAAACCAACTATTAGAGGCAAATCATCAAGTAAATCGGGCAGTGTGTGAAAAGTAATATTTAATTTGACAGCAAATAAAACAACGATGCCGTATCCATGGTAATGCTACAACGTCTAACTTGATTTAGGATTTGAAAATTATTGAATTACCGTCAGCCGCGCTGGCATCTAGTAAGGATCCATGCTTTTCAAATTATCTCCAAAATACATGATTTGATCGAAATTTTATAAGGGAGAAAAAATAATCAAAAATAAATGATTACCTAAAAAAATATAGTTTAGAAGTCACTGGCGCACACACTAAAAAATAGGGGTGGTCAGTGGGAACTGGACCCCCCTATTTTGAGTATTTGACAAACATTTCTTGTTTTGTTCCTCTCAAAAGATGTAACATTTTGTGCTGACGTAATGTACCAAATTTTAAATGAATATCTCATTAAATAGTCGAATTATTCAAAAAAATCAGTTTTTAATTTCAAACTTTAACACCCTGTATATCGCACATGAGGGTCAAAAATGAAAAATGGCATTATAAAAGTAATATTATTTTTGTTCAAGGAATATATGGTTAACGGATTAACCTCCTTTTTCCGGACACCCTGTATATTTAAGATTTCTTATGTATTTAAATTTTGTTTATATAACATACAAAAACATCGCGTGGATACTCTTCTGGGTATTTTTTACCTGCCTATATCCCTGTGGCATAAATAAATAAATAAATTAATATATAAATAAATAAATAGGTTCTATAAGGGTGAACTGAGAAATAGAGACCGCTAAGGGTAATTCTGAGATAAATAGTAATAGTGCCTTACGTAATGAGTGTTGTAAATAGCACATTACCCACGAATGGAGAAGTTAATCCCATGAGTTCGTAATTGCATTACACCTAGTATTACATACCATACTTTACCTACGATTATATTTATTAAAATTAATTTAAAAATATATTGTTACGACACTCTTGTTATCAAATCAAATCAAATCAAAAAGTACTTTATTAGTCAAAAAACATAAATTTTTGTTGACAAAGCATGATCTAATACTCCTAAAATAAACATTTAAAATGAAGAGAGAAAGAAAAAAAACAAAAAAAATTATAAATAGTAGCAAGCTTAGTAAAAAATTATTAAACATTTAAACATACAGTCAATAACACAAAAGCACTAACTAAAGAACATAATTTAGGTACAAAACAATAAATGTACAATAAACAGTTTTCAAATAAAATTAGGGGTAAGCTGAAATTAATAATTGTACAGGCCAAACATAAACCTTGATATTTAACAAAAAAAAAACGCATACAGTATAAAAATGCACAATGAACAGCACTAAAACTCAACATTCTCAAGAGCATCCCGATAGAATTCATCCAGACCATAATATGCTCTACTCAGAAGCAATCTTTTAAGCAAACGACGAAAGGTTTTTAGTGAATTAACCGTTCTGATATTAGTTGGTAAATGATTGAAAATCCTTCGACCCCCATAAATGAGTGACCTTTTTACCAAAGCGCTTCTCGGCAGTGGCAGAGGCAAATTGAGTACTTGACGAGTCTCATGCTGTGGGGTAGGACCCTGAAGCACAGCACGGTTTTTAAAAATGAGGGACGATGTCTCCAAGATAAAGAGAGACGTAAGGGTTAAAATTCGCTGCGCTATGAAATGTGGTCTACAATGCTCCCTCTGATTTACATTCACAATAAACCGAACTGCTTTCTTTTGAAGGACGAAAAGCATATTCAATAGGCCCTGATTGGTCACACCCCAAAATGGTATACCGTAACTAAGGTGCGACTCAAATTAGGAGAAATACACTGTTCGGGCTAGTTGTTGGCCCAGTTCCTCTCTAACTGCTCTCACAGCAAAACATCCAGATGAGAGTTTCTTACTTAATGTTAATATGTGCTCCTCAAAATGCAAATCACCGTCAATCAGGATCCCCAGAAACCTAGTCGCTCCCATCTCCGAAAGGCGAGCTCCATCCAAAGCTAAATCCGCTACATTACACCTAAACCCAACAATGTGGGTTTTACTCAAGTTTAAACAAAGGCGGTTTGAGTCGAACCACTCTTTAATGATTTTTAGGTCATTTGAAATGGTTTGTCTTAGCTGCACAATATCCCTGTCTTGCCACAATATCGACGTATCATCAGCGAAAAGGGTGAAGTTTCCAGAGATGTTTAAGTTAACAAGGTCATTAATATAGATTAGGAACAAGATTGGTCCCAAAACTGAGCCTTGTGGAACTCCACAGCTAACTCTTAATGCCGAGGACCTTGTTCCTAAATGCACCACAGCCTGAGATCGACCCTCAAGATAGGATCTAAACCAGGAATGAGCCAAGCCCCTAAAGCCATATCTCTCCAGCTTAGACAACAGTATTCCATGATCCACACAATCGAATGCCTTGGACAGATCACAAAACACCGCCGCCGACGTGTTGCCCTGATTCACCCCGAAATAGACCCCCTCAAGAAAACTGTAGATGGCATCATGAGTTCCCTTTGATGACTGAAATCCAAACTGCCTTACAGTTATCAGGTTAAACGACTGAAGATAGTTCCAGACCCTTCTTTTGACAAGTTTCTCGATAACTTTAGACAGAGTAGGCAGTAAAGAGATTGGGCGAAAGTTAGATGGCTCTTCAGAGTCACCACCCTTGAATAAGGGGATTACCGTTGCAGACTTCAGACAAGCAGGAAATGTACCCTGTGACCAAGACGCATTATTCTTCACTCGAGTCGTCATATTGAAAGTCGAGCGATGCTACGCAATGTAGAGTAAGTTCTCTAAATATGGACTAGCCCTATAATATGGACCAACTTTATTTTTTGCATAGGCAACAATGCATCCAACGGAAATTTGTGTCTTTTAAGACTATAGTATGCCGCCATATCGTCAGTTGTTCTCAAACAGGCTGCGAGTAAATCTCAGACAGCGATGACCATTTTGTGTTGTTATCGGCATCTAATGTAAATTTCTAGTAAGTTTTATAAGCGTGTAATAAAAAGTAAATTGTTTTATCTCTGCTTTGTTTCATATTTTTACATAAAGGAGTTGTTTAGAAATGAATTATTTAATTAATTTAGGTTAATTACTGATTTACTATTTTCGAAGAATCAGATTAAATAAAAAACTTAACGTTCTTATAATATGGACTACCTATAAGTTTCAAATATGGACTAGTGGTCCATATTAAAAGGTGTCATTTTATTTTATTCCATCAACGGCTCCCGCTTGCACAACACCAGGTATTATTAGTTCGATACCATTTTTAAGAAGAACAAGAAGTAATAGGGGAAGAAAAGCAAGTAGGGCTACGTTGTTGACGTCTTCGCCATATAAATTAGAACTAGAGCAATCACTAAAGGGAAAAAAGGAACTAAAGGTTAAAACAAACAACAAATTAAAACAATTGTTGGAAAAAAACACAAGAAAAAAGTAAAAAAAAACTACAAGGAAAGGAAAAACAATTTTAAAAACTGGTGAATGGTCTTCTAGTTCTGAGGATTCTAACGATTATTCTGTCAATGATAGCTCAGATGAAGATCCTAATCGTATAGGTAAGGAGAATGCCGCATGAATACATTGCGAGGGTTTATTTTTGGAAGACAATAATGGTGAGTTGTGGGTTCAGTGCGTCTCTTGCACTCGATGGGCGCACGAAGATTGCTCCGGAATAGAAAGAAACATTATAACACATATTCTAATATGCCTTTATTTTCCGTTACTATGGACATTTGATTAAAGTGCGGTTTATACGGATACAATTTATTTGCTTTAAGAATCTTTTTAATTTGACTTTTTTTCACAACTTCCAACTGAGTAACATGATTTCTAAGGGATCTCATAGGATTTTCTTCAACAGAATGAAGAACTAAGACTGTAGCAGCATCATCATGGTCGTATTTCTTTTGTTTTTTTTTGAGGTCCAAAACGGAACCAGTTCTCTTGAACTTTTTTATTAATTTGAAGATTGTCATCCTAGTTATTGGGATTCCTACAAATTTCTCGGTAAATTGTTCCATGACGTAGCGGTATGAAACTTGACCATCCCCATAACATTGTATTATAAAAACTCTTTGTTCAGTAGATAGCATTTCTATTTAAATAATAACTTCATTAAATAAAGACATTGACGACAAGTACCTATCACCTTAAATGTCATTATTATTTTAACTAGGTTCACCAGTCAGAGGTGTGCCAGAGAATACTTTTTGGGAAATAACCCCTTTAATGAATTGTTCTACTTCGGTTTGTTGTGTAGAAAACACATTCATTAAGAGTGACTTATTTTTCGTATCTTTCAAAATAAAGTATGTTTACTCTTAAGCAAAATACTATTTTTGCAGTTATTACCCACCCTGTATAAAAAAATTGAAGTCTCTTATGATGAATCGTATTTTCTACACATGTAAAAACGTTTATTAAGAGTGACTTTTTTTCGTATCTTTCAATTTTTAGTCCATTTGTCCTCTTGTAAACCCCATCCGTGGGCATACTATATAGCAGCTTCGTTCGGCTTCGCTTCGATTAAGAGAAATATTTTCGAAGACACTATCCCACCATGCACCGCCGCGTATGGCGAATTTACTTTAGGCTTTAAAAATACGTACCAAATTTAAGAAAAAATAGAAAAAACATACTATTTTTTCAAAAATATGTGAAGAAATTTTGCAAGTACTTCTACGACCAGGTAATCGGAGCATAGCCCTAAGTTGATTTTCGTTAGAACTAATACAATGGTAAAATTAAGGGCCTATAGTTCAAAGTCACCTTAAGGTACAGAATGACGTAAGTCATTCTTAACACAAGTTTGACAGTATATTAAAGTTCTCTATAACTCTTACCTAAAGGAATAGATCCTTAAGGACGTGGTCATCTTAGACTTAACGCGTATTGATCCTCAAATTAAATTAAAACGTGGTTTATTAGAGGTTTGCCTCAAGGTTAAGGCTACCTTACCTAAGGTCTAACTTAAGGTGCGATATTTGGTCCAATCGTAAATAATAAAATATCCACCTTTACATATATGTTCCTTTATTTACAACAAACAATCTAAATAGCAAAAACTCGAACATAATCTATAATAAAATGAGAGACGTTAGAACTCAATTCCCACGTGGGCTCCCATTGGCTCTTGCCCTGCCAAAAATCAGTCGAAGCGGTACCAGATGGGTTGGACCAAGGCTTCCCACCAGGATTAGTTAAATCGTCTGAGAAGAAACCATTGACTCCTCCGACAGCCAAGTTAATAAGCACATAGAACTCTTGATCAAAAGGAGCCATCCTTGTGGCACCATTCCATGGATTGTCCACATTACCAAAATCGCCCAGTTCCCAGAATCCTCCTTCTACAGAAGGAAAAACGGTTCCAATCGCTTCGTTGTCAATATAAAAAAGCATACAATAAGAGTACCAGATCACTTTGTAAGTATGAAAGTCAGAGTCGTAGCCAGCACCGTTGTTCTTCTCCCAATGAGTCTTAGCCCATTGGTTTACAGCGGAATAAGGTCCCCAGTGAAGAGTTTGAGAAACTTGTTGTGTTCCAACATTTGTTCCATCCGCATTGACAAGATTTCTGTTACCCCGACTCTCCATTAAGTCAATTTCTCCAGAAGCGGGCCACGTGCCATAAGAATTGTCCCGGGGCAGTAACCAAATGGCTGGCCACAGCCAATCGCCGCCAGGCAATTTTGCTCTGACCTCCACCGTCCCATATTTAAATGAAAAAGACTCCAGGCTCCTGATCCTCGCACTTTTGATGGGATTTAAAGCATTTGTTGCTGTGCCAGTACGACTACAACCGTAATAGCTCGGGTTGGTGCACGCATCTGCTGGACTTCCACCATTACAATCCAAAGTACCAGAGTATAGGAAATCTTCTCCATAATCGTCGGCTAAGTACGTCGGTTTAATGTGCAAAAACCCATTATCTGCGTAACTATTGGTCCTATTATTAAGGTAGTATTGAAATTCCCAATTGCCACCACCGGCCAATGTAATTTCGTGTTGCCATTTTTTTAGGTTGAAAGTGTCAAAGTTGTCTTCGAAAATAAGATCTCCGGGACACAACTTTTCTTGAGGTACATAAAAAGTGCCACTAGCTGTAGTCTCACTGGCCTCAACACAATCTGCTTTCAAAATATGAACGTTATAAGCGAGCACAAATATAAAATAAAAAAGATTCTTCATGACGATTACGTTACAATATTCTCTGCCTGGTATTCAAAATTTCTAGCTTTTTATACTACATTTTTATTCATTATCTATCGTGCACCCGGCACTTTCTACTTGTAATATGTTAAGATTATATGTACTATCTTATAAAATACTTTTCATTGTTTATTGCTAAAAAAACAATTTTTAGATGATTACAGAATTTTTGTTTCCGGATCCTGAAATAAGTGGATATTTTTCTTAAGCCGGATACGCTAAACTTTGAACGGCACATGTACCGGGTATTTTGATCTGCTTTGTACACGTCAATGTGACGCCTGTTATTACGAAAATAAACACAACAATGGAGTTTCTATCTGTAGAATCACCATCTCTTTTTCTGTCTGTTTCTGTCTTGGTTAGGAAAAACAAACAATCGACGGAAAAATTTAATTTTCAGATCTCCACGATTGTTTTTCTGGGAAGTTGTTTACAACCTACCTAAGATCTGGGAGTGAGTAGGATGGCCTTTTTCAGGAAATTTAGTAAAAATACACAAAAACGCATATTATACAAAAAGTTAAAACTGTATTTTTCGCAATTCAGATATATTGTGGGTCTGGAGACTGGCCTATCCAATGTACATTTTGTATTTAATAATCCGCCTGAATCAATATATGATTAATGGTGTGGCATTGTTAAGGTTTTTAAAAAGTAAAAATTAAGAATTTATTAGAAACTTTATCTTTTGCTGAAAAAGCTAGACCTAGAAAAAATTATTTAAAACGGAATATACAAGCTAAATATTATCTGCTCTAGCTCTAACAGCATTTGCTACTTCTACTATAGTATAGCTAATATGGCAGTGCCCTCTTCAATAATAATTCCTTAAAAAGTTTTTGAATATAGGTACATAAGAAGATGAATAAAAATTTATTTTTTGGAAACATACGTATTTTGGATTTGTTCAATAATACAACGGCTTTAGTTCACAGTCTTTGAAGAAAAGACAATTTACATTCTTAGGTAGGTTGCAGACAATTTTCCAGAAAAATAATCGAGTTGGAAGTTGAAAAATTTCGCTCGCTTAAGAGATAAGGGGGAAAATCAAAAAAATTGACAATTTCAAAATTACCCTATATTTTCTTAGTTAAAAGAGATACAGAAAAATGTTTTATACAGAAGTTTCTTTATATTGATTGTTGAATAATCTGCCGTCTTCAGAATAAGTATACGGGGTCAGGTAAAAAAGTTATCGGACCTAATCTCATTTTTTTTTAATGGAATTATGGATATTTTAATCTAAAAAGATACTATTTTAAATTCTCTTTACAAATATATACACCCCTGCATGATATTGGTTTCCTAGGCGATTTATTTAAACTTTAAATCACAGTAGGCCATGAAACAATAGCTAATATCCTAAATACAACTATGTTAATCCTAGTTGTTATTAACATTTAACGTCAATTTCATTTTTACATATTCATTTGTGAAAATGACATAAATATTTTGAAAAATTTGATATGATATGTATCATCCATGGTGTGTTATAAATTTGAAAAGAGAGTTTAAAATTCCATATTTTAGATTAAAATATACAGGGTGTTCCGTTTAAATAATGAGGTTAGGTCCGACAACTTTCTTACCTGACCCCGTATACTCATTCTGAAAACGGCAGATTATTCAAGAATCATTATAAATAAACTTCTGTATAAAACATTTTTCTGTATCTCTTTTAACTAAAAAAATATAGAGTAATTTAGAAATTGTCAATTTTTTGATCTCTTAAGCGAGCGCAAATTTTCGAATTTTGATTTTACCATTTTAAGTTTGACCCAAAAAGAGCACATGACACCTAAATTACATTTTTGATAGCACTAACAATAACGGAGATACCCTATAAAAGTGTCGAAAATGGAACACCCTGTACAAAGCAGATAGAAATACCGGGTTTATGTTTGTTTCAACTGTCTGTGTGTTCTGTTCTGTATTTTGTATCTTAATTAATGATTTATAAATATGCAAAGGAATTTTTATGAACTACACCAGAACTAAATCTTCATGTAATTTATATTGTTCAAAATTAATTTGCAAGTAAATAATCTCCGTATAATTCAATGCAAATTATTTGCAGTGCGTCATGCTTTTTTTTATAATATTAAAGGATGAGAACTTGATTTGTATATAATTATTAATTAATAGAGACTTTGTACTCTCATCACTCCTTCGTCTGCTAACAATGCAAATTGGTATGTTGTTATGTAAATTAAAATTTACTAAAGTTCTGAAAATTTCGATGATTTTTAGGATATAAAACATCGACAAGCGATAGTATCAAAAACGATATTTATTTTTGTTATCAAATATTTTATTCAGTGTCACATGATATTATATATTAAAACTCTTGCCACATCACAAACAAGTGAATTTTCGTATAAAAATAATATATACAGTATCACCATTAAAGTTGGAACCATATAGGTTCGATTTAGGTAAAATTTGAATTTACCATAAGTTTTTGCTTCAATAAAGACCGAAAATGACATAGTTAAATGGAATCATGCCGCTTTGGTTAACTGTAAAATTTGACATTCTCTCCATAAAACGTCGAAAAATGGCAGTTATTGATCCAATTTAAAAAAAATTTATTAGGAAAAGTTGTTTCTATTGTAATTATATGCCCACATATCAAATTTTAATCACTTATGATACTTTTTGTTTCCTATCTATTTTTGGCCAATAGGTAGAGTAAGTTCTCTAAATATGTACTAGTCCTATAATATGGACCACCTTTATTTTTTGCATTGAGAACAATGCATCCAACGGAAATTTGTGTCTTTTAAGACTATAGTATGCCGCCATATCGTCAGTTGTTGTCAAGCAGGTTGCGAGTAAGATCAGACGGCGGTGACCATTCTGTGCTTTTATCGGCATCTAATGTCAATTTCTAGTAAGTTTCATAAGCGTGTAATAAAAAGTAAATTGTTTTATCTCTGCCTTGTTTCATATTTTTACATTAAGGAGTTGTTTAGAAATTAAATTCTTATATATTTAGGTTAATTATTGATTTACTATTTTCGAAAAATCAGATTAAATAAAAAACGTAACGTTCTTATAATATGGACTACCCATAAGTTTCAAATGTGGACCAGTGGTCTATATAAAAAGGTGTCATTTTATTTTATTCCATCAACGGCTCCCGCTTTCACAACACCAGATATTATTAGTCCAATACGATTTTTAAGAAGAACAAGAAGTAATAGGGGAAGAAAAGCAAGTAAGGCTACTTTGTTGACGTCTTCGCCATATAAATTAGAACTAGAGCAATCACTAAAGGGAAAAAAAGAAATAAATCTTAAAACAAACAACAAACTAAAACAATTGTTGGAAAAAACGTTACCTACAGAGAAAACACAAAAAAAGTAAAAAAAAACTACAAGGAAAGGAAAAACAATTTTAAAAACTGGTGAACGGTCTTCTAGTTCTGAGGATTCTAGCGATTTTTCTGTCAATGATAGCTCAGATGAAGATACTGATCGTACAGGCAAAGTATGCATATATTGCGAGGGTTTATTTTTGGAAGACAATAATGGTGAGTTGTGGGTTCAGTGCGTCTCTTGCACTCGATGGGCGCACGAAGATAGCTCCGGAATAGAAAGAAACATTATAACACATATTCTAATATGCCTTTATTTTTCGTTATTGTGACTGCAGCATACCATTTTTTAAATATAAGATTTTCCAATACTTTAGAAAATATCAGTTTTTGTTTAGTTTCTCAAGTTTTTAAAGACCAAAACAATTTGTTTACATTGCCATATATGTTCGTGACCAATTCAAATAAAATAAACTCATTGTAGAGTATTTTCAGAAATTTTTTTAAAAAAACTATTAGAGTGGTCCATATTTAGGGAACTTACTCTACCTATCTATTTTCTTTGAAAACGGAAATCGACCCTACCACCGTAAATCTATTTATTTATACAATACTCATCGTCCAAATTCATTCTTTCTACCAAAAATCCTACCAAAATATTCATTTGCCTCAAAAAATTAAATTACAGTTTAAAAATATAGCCATCAGTTGAGTAAACTCGACATAACTTTAAAGATCTAACCAATAGAAGAGCAGAGTCTTGTTTTTAAAATAATAAATACGTTGAAAAAAATGGAAATATTAGAATAATAGCGCCGTTGTTTATAATTACGGTTGTATGGTCCACTTCCCTATTCAATGAAAATAGATATTGGCCAAAAATAGATGCGAAACAAAAAATTATCATAAGTGATTCAAATTTGGTATGTGGGCATAAAATTACAATACAAACAACTTTTCCAAATAATTTTTTTTTAAAGTAATTGCCAGTTTTCGATATTTTGTGTGGAGAAAATGTCAAATTTGACAGTTATCAAAAGCCGCATGATCCCATTTAATTATGTCATTTTTGGTCTTTATTGAAGCAAGAATTTATGGTAAGTTTAAGTTTTTACCTAAATCGAAAAATACATATTTTCCCCATATGGTTCCAACTTTAATGATAACACTTTAAGGATCGACATCCTATCTTTGAGTGTAATTAATCAAATATTGATAATTACGGACGTTGGTACTTAAGTAACCACTTAAACTTATTTGTGAAAATGCTGATAAAAATATTAGAATTGTTATCCCGTGTCCCATAAGTACTTTAGAAAATATCAGTTTTTGTTTAGTTTCTTAAGTTTTTAAAGACCAAAACAATTTTCAGTATTTTCAGAAATTTTATTTAAAAAAACTATTAGAGTGGTCCATATTTAGGGAACTTACTCTATGTTTTTGGTGAAAATAAACTAGGCGCTCTTGTTTACTGTACGATTGACAAAAATCGTGCTATTTTCTTTACAGTATGTAAAAGTAGTATGTTTCTTGCTATTTACGGTAGCCATCGTATATAATAGTATACCTATGACATACCAAGAGTGGTACCTATTGCCGACTTACCACTCGAGTTGTGTACTATACTTTTTCTACGACTTCATATTATGTTCAATTATCGAAATATGCTAATAAAGCATTTTCTTAGTCAGTACAGATTATCAGTACACCAATGAATACATTTTTGATGCACTTTTTCATAGCGCTCCCTGGATTTTTCAGCAATAAATTATTTGCTACGGAAGCAGCTTGTCACGTTTGTTCCCATGCCGTTCCCTCAATCTGAATATCGTAGTCACTCATACTTTACTAATATACCCAAAAATAAAATCCAAACCAAAAAATTTTTTAAAATTTCGTTGCTTTTACGTTGTCAGGCGACCTTCACAGTCAACTTTGCATAAAATATATTGGAAACATTGACGGTTTTGGCATATCACGGGTAATATGATTTGTGGAACTGTTACGTATATATTAGTCATTACGTAACAGTAATAGAAAATAATATTTTATTCTAAATTAATAATATATTGATATTGAAATAACTATTTTTTCCTTTCCTCCCAATAAAGATTTTCTCTAACCATAAACCCGAACAAACCCGGCAAATATTGTTTATAATTTAGGTCAGTTCCTGGTTACGCCCCGATATTGTACATTGAATACTTAGCAAGACAACGGTATTTAAGAAAATTAAATGGTAAAGCAATATATCCGAATTTTAAAATAATAATAATTACATTCTGGATGTGAACAAAATACAATAGAAAATAGCATTTTTTTAGAGAATTTTCGCTAAATTTGAAAAAAATCGCTAGATCTAGTGAAATTTTACTAAACCTGGCAACACTGTATCGATGACTCTCCTTCTAAAATCTGCCAGAGGAGAAATCGAAAATCCTCCTACCGTGGTAGAGGGAAAAAGCAAACGAATTAGGATATGACAAGGAAATCTGTATTCTCCTTATTTAATTTATACGCTATTTTTTTCTGTCCATTTGGCGTCTGATTGAAATAGTTGTTTGGCAAACCTGAGCCCACTCAGTGACCCTGACCCATCAATCGTCAAAACAGAACTTGATAAAGTGCAATTAGCCGTCGGTCATGTTGTAATTGATAGTACTTGTATGAATGAGGACCTCAAATATCGAAAACCTATAATGCACTCCTACAAATAGAAAGTTATTCATGTTAAAATTAACACCCCTTTAAATACAGGGTGTCCCCAGATAAGGAGGGTATTTGGGCAAAACCGAATTCTTATGATTTCCTTCTAGTTGTTTTCTGAATCTATTTGAAGAGATATGTGAAAATAAATTTTACATTCTCATGGCTACTTTATCTCCTGTATAAAATAATTTGGTTCAAATTTGACGTTTTGTTTATTCACAACCATCATCAACTTTGTTATTTTAAATAGTAGTAATATTTTATTTTATATTTTTTTTTTAATATTTTAAATCCAACGATATATCACATATATTATTTATTATTTTTTTTTTGTTCGAAAATTTGAAAGCTAAAAATAATTTATATTTACATTATTCTTATTAATGTAAAAATTGCCTTTAATGCCAACTAGAGTATAAATAGAACAATAAAACAGTATTCGCACTGAAGATAAGTGTTTTTAATCCGAAACGTCTAACAAATAATAGTGGTGATACATAATTGTATTCACAATATAAAGTCGATTTCATAAAGCAAAAAATAAAATATCATAACCATTTAAAAAGTTAATGATAGTTTCGAAAAAAAAACAAAATGTCATATTGAAAATTTTATTAAATTACCTTATAGAGGAGAAAAAGTGGCAATAAGAATTAAATAGTATATTAAGATACAAGTTTCATAAGACATTATTTTAGAGCACGCGTTTATTCGCGTGTTATTCGCTTCGCGGCTCGTTTTCTAAAGTACAAGTGCTCTAATTGTCTTATGAACCGTGTATTTTATAATACTTTTTCTATTTGGGTCTTTAAAGTCGGAAAAAATATAGTGGATTTTTTTCCATTTGAATGAATATTTTCTTTTTGGGTTGGCAATACTCTTACAATTTAATAAAATGTTACAAGTATCAAATATGCCATGATAGAAACAATTGAACACAACAAAGCTTCTTCCCATCCGTCATAATTAAAAATAAATATATTATTAAAGTTAATAAAAATGAGTCAGGAAGAAAGTTATACTCCGTCAGAAATACGAGAAATTGAATAAAATAATCTAGAAAAACTTTTAAAAAGAATATGCAAAACTTTGAGTGATGGTGCGAGCAGAACAAAGTTCAAAATAATAATTAATACTATTGAACAAAATATTGTGTTGACACAGAATCTGACAGGAATAACAATTAATGGCCAGGAAATATCTACAGTAACTATAAATATGTATATATAAAGTAATATGTATAATACTATATTGAATTAAAAATAAAAATAGTACTTTATTGAATAAAACTCTAGAAATAGAGCATAAACTGGAAGATATTTCTATTATTTTTAGGTAATGTTGTTTTATAGTTGTACATGACTAGAAATTAGTTGGCGGACACCGTCTGCATGTTATATATTTCCGAGTATAGGTATTTCCGATAAATATCTAGTAAAAATGATCTAATTGCAAGGTTAAAGGTTAGTATTTTAAAGTTGTCTATAAAATTTTTTTTTCGAATTAATAATGCCAAGAAAACTAATTTCAACGAAATCAAATTAAACCTAAAATTCGAACCCTACTTGCTGCCAACATAAAAAAATAAAATTTCAGTTTCATAAAGTGGCAGGTTATTCAATTTTTTTGCATTTCATAATGTAGCCATTATGAAACCCAAATAGAAAAACATTATTTTAACATATCTCTTCAAATAAAACCAAGGAATGAAATCGCAAAAATTTAGTTTCGCCCAAATATTCGGAATTCTTTAAATTTTAATACATGACGTTGCAGAACTCACCAATGCGCCACCTTTGTCTAATTTGATCATTTCTGTATATCCTATGATTAACGAGATCCCTGTGTAGATACGTGAAATTATTTTAAGTTTATTAAATTTATCTAAAGGGATTATCAAATTAAGGTCATAAGACACATTGAAACCCAAAACGTCTTCAATTAAAAGTAATATTACCGTCTTACCAAAAAACTCATTAATGTCAAAGTTTCGAGAACGTTTCTAATAAGGCATTTTCATGGTCTAAGGTTCGCAGAGCAGAATTTTCAAACGTTCCTTAACTGTATTTAGATTTAAATTACGGAAGCGCTAAAAATTTAAAAACATAATGGTAACTAAATTAAAAAGAAAAAAGTGCATGATATCCTAATTAATAAAACGCCTTTGTTAAAATGCGAGAAAATGTCGCCTTCAGCTTCAAGAACGACGTTGTTCAGTAGCGGAGTGTCGAGATATATATTGCTAAAATATATTTTTAGTACGTGTGCGAAAAGTTATTTGCGATTGGAAAGTTATCATTCTCCGTACTAGCGCATGAAGAAATTCTTTTAGGCTTTAGAGAGTGGAACATTATTTTTATGCCCTTATCGAAACAAAAATGTTGTGTTATACAAGGGAAAAAAGTATTAGATTTTAGCTCGTGGTTGAGTTCTAATATTTTTCCCGTATATAATACACTATTTTTTTCTGTGGTGGGAAAAACGACGATTTAATATTGAAAAACATATTATTAGAATATATTAAAGTTAGAAAAGTATGGATGTAAAATTTTAATTTTAAACTAGTAGGCTTACCTATAGCGACAATTAAACCTGCGTTTCTAAGGAAACCTTTAAAATAATCAAATATCTGTCAATTTAATTCTGTGATTAAATTTAAAAATTAAGAACTTAGTTGTTGTTTATTAGTTATTTTGAATATTATAAAGTTAAGAATGTCTGATTTCGAGTTTTCTCTGACTCCATCGGAATTGGTAGAAGCAGTGAAAGTAGCGTCACAAAAATGATTTCCTGCTAAATCGCGCAAAATTTACGAAACCGCGTATTCAAGATTTATGGAATCGAAGATGAAAAAGACTTGCAGTTCTTTGTCGAAAACGGTGTTATTGGCCTATTTTTCGGAATTGGCTCAACAACAAAAGCCATCAACATTGTGGTCGAATTATTCAATGATTAAAAGTATGTTACAAACCAATAATAATGTAGACATTTTAGAATATTTCAAACTAATTAGGTACATTTCTGAAACAAAATGGAAATGCTTACACGCCCAAGAAAGACGATTACAGATATTAGTGATTTTTTAAATAATGATCCCGATGAAGTTTATTTAATAGCCAAGGTTGTTGTTTTATTTGCGATTGCAGGAGTTTGTCGAATTTGTGAAATCAGCCAGGTAACATTAGATGATATTGAAAATTCGGAACGTTATTAAATGTGAAAATTAAGCAAACAAAGAATGATGTAAACAGGAGATTTGTAGTTACTGAAAAATATATTAAATTTACCGAATGTACATAGCCCTTCGTCCAACAGCAGCAAAGGATTGCAGCCTATATTATGCTTATCACAATGAAAGATGTATTAATCAGTTTTATAAGGTACCTCAAACAGTAACTAATTTTTTTTCAACTTGTAAATGTTAACATATATACGTGTCATTCATTTCGAAGATAGTCTGCTACATTTTTAGTTGAATCTGGGGAAGACTTGATGACACTAAAAGTTGGAAGTCATCAACGGTCGCTGAAGGGTATGTTGATGAATCGGTATCACACAGGACAGAAATAGGCAATAAGGTGTTTAAAATGTGTGGTAGTGTTGAAATAACACCCGATTTGCGACCAGGTACATCAACGGCAGTTGTGTCCATGGCAGAAAAAAATATAATTTCAATACCAGAACATTCGACTATTGTACCGAATAGTAAAAGGAACATGTCATTCATGCAATGCACATTTAATAATTGTACTTTTGATATAAAGAAAATGTAACTTTTTGTATAATAAAATATTCTAAAATTAAATATCTACCTTTACTTATGCGTATATATATCCGAGAAAAAAGTAATTTTTATCATTTTTTTCTCGGGAAAAAATCGTAAAAATAGCAGCTTGGGCGTGTAACCTTTCCCATTTTGTCTCAGAAATGTAATTAGTTTGAAATATTTTGGAACGTCTACATTATTATTGGATTGTAACATACTTTTAATCATTGAATAATTCGACCACACTATTCATGGCTTTTGTTGTTGTGGCAATTCCGAAAAATAGGCCAATAACACCGTCTCCGACAAAGAACTGCATCTCTTTTTCATTGTCCATTCCATAAATCTTGATTACGCGGTTTCGTAAATTTGGCGCGATTTAGCTGGCAATAATTTTTGTGACGCTACTTTCGCTGCTTCTACCAATTCCGATGGAGTCAGAGAAAACTCGGAATCAGACATTTTTAACTTTATAATATTCAAAATAAGTAATAAACAACAAGTAAGTTCTTAATTTTTAAATTTAATTGACAGATATTTGATTATTTTAAAAGTTTCCTGAGCAATGAAGGTCTAATTGTCGCTATAAGTAAAACAGCCTACTAGTTTAAAAAATTATATTTTATATCGATACTTTTCTAACTTTAATATATTGTAATAATATGTTTTTCAATATTAAATCGTCGTTTGTCCCGTCACAGAAAAAAATAAAAAATAATTCTAAACTGGAAAAATATTTTTTAGATTTTAGCTTTCGGAATTTTGATCCCTTCGCTTCGCGTCGGGAGCCAATACAATCTCGAGTTAAAATCTAATACTTTTTCCCTTATATAATAAATAACTATTATTGTCCCAGCAAAGTATTTTTTCAGTCAGTAGTAAATTGCTTTGTAAGCATAAGAACTTTCCATTGCTGTAACTGCAGGATAATGTTTATAAAGTGACTTGACTATTGCAGGAATCGTATACAGCTATTTTTTCTGTTGTCCCGTATGTGGATATTTTTTCTTGCTATCGTAGTTAAAATTTTTAAAATGGTAGTAAAAATCTTCCCTCAGTTATTAGTATATGAGAAGCTCAGAGTTTCGTCAGTTTCAAGATATCGAATATTCCATTTCCATAACACCCTGTATAATAAAATCAATTTTCAAATTCAAATCGATATATTCAATATTTCTCTATTCTCAAACATTGCTCAACAGATATAATTTAAAATTAAACGACATCAATTAATATTTTATAGTCTCTTCAAGTGTGTTGTTTTAATCAAAAGTTAAATTGCTTCCCTTTGCATAAGTATTGCGTAATAAACTTGTTATGCTCGGTCGACGTAGTTAATAGCTATTCGGAAATATTAAAAGCTTTTCCAGATGGACAACCTACGAATTTATGTCTTCATTTTAGATAGTTTAGTATTAGTTTTGAGACATCTTCCTTATTGATGACAACGCTATTTTGTGGTAGTTTTAATTTCTTCCATTCTACATATTTTTTGGGGTGCTAAATCCGGATTTGAGGTTTGCTAACAAAATTTCGAGACGCAACATCGAAAAAAATCCGAAGAAAGGTAAAAAATCTATTTTTTTGGCGTTTCTTTGCTTATAACTCGGAAACTATCAACTTTTCGCAAATAATCTTTCTATTCCAGATGAAAGTACATTAAAATCCTTTCGAAATTCTATTATTGAAGTTTTTTCTCCGATGAACCGTTCAAGCTCTAGCGATAGTTGTAAATGGGCATATCCCTCTACGACAAGGAGTATGAAAATTTTCTACAATGGAAAATAAGAAAATAAAATACTGGATTATTGAAACAATAATGATGTCTTACTTTCAGGAATTGGTATGTAATTTGCTCATTGGTAATAACAATTTTTAATTATTTTCCATTTATTTTAGTCGGAAAAATATACCCCGAATAACCTTTGGATAAGATATTCCCAGGTGAAGTCTAGACTTATGGTAAAGGTACTCGTAATGAGAGTTTTTGAAGTCCTAAGACGTGATGAGATGGTAAAAACGACAATTGATGATATAAGGGACCTGTTGTGCTTGTCAAGGTACCAGAAACTAAAACTGCTACGCCAAAAAGTTTTACTATAATCGAAGGCGACCAAACAGATACATTAAAATTGGTTAGACAGTACCTTGCATTAAGACCAAAAGGAATTAAGGAACGCATATTTTTCCTTAAATATCGAAATGGTCAATGCATAGCTATGCCTCTGGGTAAAGATACACTAGGACGTGTTCCTTCAATCATAGCAAAATTTCTTAATTTAGAAAACGCCAAGGAATATACATGACATTGCCTTCGTCGGACCTTGTCCACACTTCTTATCGAGGGTGGTGCTTCCCTTGCAACCCTTAAGCTACATGGCGAGTGGAAGAGTACTAGCGTAGCGTAGGGTTATATAGAGAAAAGCATCACGTCGAAAAACCGAATAGCAAAAATGATAGCTAGCTCTGTTATCGAAAAAGAAAATTTGTTAATTAATGTTGAAATGTAGTAGGAATCCCAATGCACATCGAGAAACTCAGCAATGGAGTCGCAAATTTTCATAGTTGGTCCAGCTTCTTTCTCAGGAAAATTCAAAAATTGTACAGAAGGAAAATCAGAATAATATTATGCAAAAATAACTATAAAAATAAATACAAATTTTATTCCATATTTTATTTAATAATATATTTTTGTCATACCAGTGGATTATTGTATTTTTATACCTTAAATACCATTTACATAATGGATTACTTTATGACCGTGTGGACAAGAAACATGTTTCGATTACAACTTATTCTTTATTAACAAAATATAAATTTACGTTTATATATTATTTGGTTGTATTTACATAGAACTGGCAATTCTGGAAGGTTCCGCTGATAGCTAAATTTCCTGCAGCAAAGGTTTACTCATGATTTATTGTCTGAGTCTCTAGTTTCTGTAAGGAAATGCGAGATCCAAATGGTACGCCTGCCAATATCCTTGAAACCTCATTTTTTGAGGATATGCTATCCTGTAAATATCCTTCAGCAACTGTGAAACTCTTCAATCCACCATGACCCAGGCCCGCGCCGTACATAAGGGCAAAGTCGTGCGGTGCACGACGGCGCCGAGGCGCCGAAGGCGCCGAAAAGCCTTAGAACTCAAAAGTAAAAAAAAGATAAAGCAGCAAACAACATTGTCAAAACAATATATTTCTGTTTTCTATAACTTTATAATTATGTTATGTATCTCAATGAGAAAATACTTGTATGGCTTGTACTTGTAAAATATAAAAATAAATTTATGAATATACTTTTTAAAATTATTGTTCAATAGTGGATAATAATACCTAACTTAACCCGTATCTGTACTCACATATGACCGTTGAACGAATTTGGGGCGTTATTTTAAATTTGCACAAGGGCGCCAAAAGTGATAGTTGCACAAGGGCGCCAAAAGTGCTAGTTGCACAAGGGCGCCAAAAGTGCTAGGCGCGGGCCTGCAATGACCAGTGTACTTTTCGGGGTTGTTCAAACCCAAATATTTTGCAATAATACAGCGAGTTTTCCCAAATGTGTTTTTTCCAACAGGCTGTACAGTACAGCGGCCTTGTCTGTAAGTTTTGCGTTGCCTTTTCCGTTTTTTTTTCTATTTCGTCGGGAATTTCAAAACCTTGCTCCATTTTTGATTTTTGACTTTGACACATTAAACATTTGAATATTTATCTCCCTAGCAACAAAAACGCAGGCTATAATAATGTGAATGTAAATAATTTTTAGATGAAAAATAAAAATCAAAACTACCCCAGAACTTGTAATCACAAGTTGACTGTATTATAATGAGATTCATTAGACATTCGGACAACTCGGTCGTGACCTTGCCTACTATTAAAGTTTACTGGTAAAATATATTTTGAGGATAGGTAACTCTTAATCAATATGAATGCCATCAGGTGTCTAGACAACATGATGAATATAGGGCCTGAAATAACAATTCTATTAGCGGTTAACCTCCAACAATTTTAGCTTTCCGACTTTCGTGTCGACCAAAGTACGATATCGGGCAACGAGTTTGTTGACTTTAGAGCGTAGCAATTTAATCGCCTCTTCGCGGAACATCAATGATTCTCTTTAATACTTTAAAGATAGTTTGGCCTAATTACTATATCATTCATTGGCGCAGCCAGGAGTGAGTTGGGGATGCCTCCGGATAGGATAAAAATAAAAACCTAATTGTCTACAAGGTCAAAATCACCAATTATAAAAATCGTTCTTTGTTTGTTTGTACTTTTTCGAATGGACTATTTTTATTATCATTTTAGACTTTGGGCATTAAGTAATTACTTGATTTTACTAAATTTATCCGAAATTCTAACTACAGGGTGTTACGGAAATTACTTATTATATTTAAATGAGTGACTCCTATAGGGTGCCCTAGAGAAAGACTATTTACTTTTTTTTTTTAATTGAATATCTAAATACTAAGGTAAAACCCCTTTTTACCCACATACTGTCGCGCCCTTCCATCTGGATTCAGTTACCAACAATGTGGGTCATTAGAGTATACTAATAGTGTTGTCAGATCACACAGCATGTTTCGCCCTTACTTGGATACCTGCCGCGCGACTATCGTTGCTTGAGTATGTTTCGAGACTTGAGAGTGGAATGACGCTGTCGAGGGCTCCACGTGCTTGATGTATACGAATTTTAAATGTTTTGTTAGTTGTAGCATTGCCCGATTTTTTTTTCTGTTGTGAAATAATTCATAATAAGAAATATTGTGATGTGATTTAAAATTTGTGTGATATTACCTATGGTTGGTTCTTTTGTAAAACATCCTTTTTGTGTTTTATTTTTTATGTAATTTAATTATATAACGGATTATAAGATCCAAGGTAAGAGAGCATATACCTTAAAATTATAGTATTTTTTTTCTAAAAAGTTTGAAAAAGAAGTGATAACGCGGGTCAAAGACGTATTGTTGTCAAAAACTGAACACGTGCGTTCATAATTATTTGTTGCAATATATAACAGCACCGCCTCAATAAACTATTGATTGCGAACGTCCTCAGTGGCGGCAACGTAAATTTTCAGATTTCATATAAAGTGTATATTTCGTACAATAATTCAAAGCGCCATTTAAGGTTATTTTTCTTCAATTTATTTTCATCTCAGAGAAATAAAGAAACTTGTAATTAATACAATATTTTATAGGAAATCGTACAATAAAATCTTTGCTATATTAATTTTACTATAGTGTTTGTTCCGTGTAGGGTTATTTTAATAAAAATAATAATTTTCTGATAAAAAGGCCTCATCATTCATCCTGAATAATAATAACATGCACCTTCGGAAGTATACATTTTTTTCATTTGATTTACTGGGACCTTAGATAGCGACCTTGCGGTAACGTAAATTCAATTAGTTGACCCTTACTGCCGATAACGAGGATCTAGGTCGGATTAATGTGTTTAATACGATCGTGATGAGATGGCAAAATCTTGAACATTTCAGCAAGAATTTGCAGGAACGGACATTAAGAGATTGAAATTTAGATAAAGGTACCTACCCAGCTCAAAATCTGTTAAATTTATCGGTTGTTTTTATAATCACAAAGCAAAACTAATCGACAAAACTATCGATTTCTGAGAAGTCTGACTCTGAATACTGAATATCTTAAAAATATGTTAAAGATGTAATGTGATGTCCTTAGTAAAGCCATTTTGACTCAATCTTAACCTTATTCGCAAAAATGTAATTGGTTTATCTTTTTGTCCTGTTTAAATCGATATACCAGAGTTATAGAAATCGTCGAAATCTAGTTTTTTTTAAATTTAAAAACAAGATTGCTTATTATATTTAATTGGGTGATTCCTTGGGTGTCCTAGAGAAAGCCTAGAGGAGTCAACAACAGAGCCCAACAACATCTGTAAGTAAACAAATTTGCTTTCACAAAAGCGTTCAATGTGTAATTTTTCCAGTAAATTGTGTAATTTCACAAATTTAGATTGGCAACACTGGATGGACTAGATGAGGCTTCAGTTCTGCTCGAGACGTGAAAGCGGCTACACGAGTTGATGTTATTTGAACGCAGATATAATATCTAGCAGCGTTGTCTCGATCACTACTAAAGTTTGGTTGTGCTGCGAAATATGGTGTTGTTGAGTTGAGATCTTATTATTATTGCAACATTTTTTTTTGGAGAATTTGAACTCACGGAAAAAATAAATGTAAAATGCTGACCAATAATAAGCACAAAAGTTTTTGAAAGGAGAATTTTAAAACCTCCCTACATGCAGGACGCAAAATCTTTCGGCTAGTAAGATGTTGGCTCTCGGATCAACGAATCAATTAACGGATTGGCAAAATGTCTCTCTCTACAGACTGAATAAACACTCCTTTAATTTATAAGTAATAAAATCACCACAATACCCTCTGAGAAATGGCTGATTTCTGACGCAGTAAGTTCTGTTCACTCTAAAGATGGATGATTGATTGGTGTGTAACCCGAACTTCAATCACTGCAAGCAGCCGTCTAGCTGATTGTGTACCTCGATTTTGTTAGAAAATATTTCTTCCTTCTAAGAGGTCCAATAACCTTCTGCCAAGTCTGTGATGCGGGAGGTTGTCGCCACATTGCTTGTGCCCGAAGATATTAAGTCTTCTACGAGTCAGCGCTTCGCAGCTGTATCTTATATGGGAGGCAGTTTCATCCTCTTCACCGCAGAGTCTGTATTCAATGGGTCCATTGTAGATTCCTATAAGTTGAAGGTGTTTTGTTAGCAAACCAATCACATGTTTTAACTGGGGCCGCGTTCGGATTAGCATCACATTGCGTATCCTGCCGTTACTATATCCGGCTCTGTAATGTTAACCTTTTTAGAGAAAACTGCTGCCTGGGTTTTCTTAGCGTTAAATTCTACTTACTCTCACCCCAATCAAAAATTTCCCCCAGTTTAGACGTGATATTTCATGCTCTCTACGAAAATGTGTCGGCAGCTGATGTTTGAGCATTTAAAGAGAAATATGAGACAAGTATGCTATCATCAGCAAAGCTAAATATCGGATTTTTAGTTTTCACTAGAAGGTCGATAATGTAGAGTAAGAACAGGATGATAGACAATATGAACCCTTGAGGCACACCGGCATTGAAGGTGAATATGTCTGAGAGAAATCCGTCAATCGTCATGTGCAGAGAACGGTCATTAAGAAAGCTAGACAACCATGCACTGAATCGACTGGGCATACCATAGGATCGCAGTTTACTTAGGAGCCCTTTATGCCAGACACGATCAAAGGCTTTAGAAATGTCCAGTGCGACAGCCCGAGCACATCTTGTTCGATTGCGTTAGTCCAAAGATGGGTGACATAGTGTTCTTGTAATTTGTAATTACGCGATATAACTTGTATAAGGATGATGAGTGATTTTACATTATTTTCACTTATATTAAACACTCTTTTGGTTTGATTCTATATAGACTCATCCTGTATAGAATATCCATCAGTTTGTAGCACAGGTGTGACAACAATAACACGAGTAGTGTTTCATTAGAACTGAAATGTAATTACGAGGAGACTTAGTGCGGGGTTAACCTAGATAAACGGTTTTAGACTTTGTAACACATTGTTATTTTCGGTTCATTAGAATAATACCTTACAATGAAACTTAATAAAGGCTTATTTAAATTTATCGAATTATACGGGATTCCCCATCACACGGAGACCCGAACAAACCCTATTGTTTGTTATGGAATTGCCATATTATATTTAAACCCGCTTTAAATACTGTGATGAAAACAAATCGCAGAAAATTAACCATAAAGAGAAATTTTCTTATGTTATTGCCATACGAAGATTGTTGCAGCTATTTAAAATTTTACAGTTCTTGATTAAATGTAAAGATTTTGAAGCTGTCTATGTTGGGCAAACCGGTAGAAACCTCAAGACAAGATTAAAAGAACATCGCAATTCTATTTTGAATAATATAAAAAATTTCGGAATCTCCACACAGAAAATAATCATTTTATAGATACGGACAACATTAAACTATTACATAACGAAAGAAAGGGCCAAAGTTTAGATCTTCTAGAACAGTATGAAATTAAAAAGTCTATAAAAAATAATCCCCTCACAACTAATGATCAACAAAAGTCTACCTACACTAATCTGGGGAAAACAATAATTCTTAGGCAATAAACAAGTTTATATGTGACTGTATAAAGACCCGTAAAATAATTTTTAAGTTTAGTGTTCATCGTGCAATGCTATTGACAAAGGCCTAAATAGCATGTAGAGTAATCCTCTCAATATATTGAAACATTTAAAAGCAAATTTCTTCTTTCTTTACATTAAATTAATTAAATTCAAATTGAAGATCACATTTATTTATTAATATTGATAATGACAAATTTTGTTCCATAATAGTTAAATGCATAAATAGGAGTGCTACAATCCCGTTCTTGAAAAAAAAGTAACTTATTTAATGTATAACTTATTTAATGTATATTATAAGTTTCATACAGTATTCCTTCTACGATTGTATCAGTTTCCAGAATTTATGATACGATTTGAATAATTTTTTTTGCATTGTAGGTTGGTTCCTTGACAATGTCATAGTTTTCGCTGTTTGTGATAAAAATTTAATTTTCGATTTATAGTGGGTGTACTAAAACTGCTATGTTTTTTTCCGAAAATTCGCATCACCCTGTGGAGTATATTAGCAACCGAAACATATTGCAGTTAACATAAAACGGTAGTTCCATCCTTCCCCAACATTTTCTCCTTTAGTTTACTTCATTATCTCTGTTATTAAAGGAGATACACCATTTTATAGCGTAACATGTTTTTATAGACTATAACACATTCATTGTTAAATGTTTTCAAGTAGACTATGGACTTTTTCTGACATTGCAAGCGTTGTGTCAGCAGATGTTGTGTTTTAAAGTTACAAAGGTCAATTAAAATTCGCCATACTGATAAAAACTGTTCGGAGATATTGAAGTAAACCAAAAAAGAAAATGTTCGGGAAAGATGGACCCACCGTTTACTGTCAACTGCAATATGTCTCGGTTGCTAATATACTCCACAGGGTGATGCGAATTTTCGGAAAAAAACATAGCATTTTTAGTACACCCAGTATAAATCGAAAATTAAACTTTTATCATAAACAGCGAACACTATGACATTGTCAAGGAACCAACCTACAATGCAAAAAAAATAATTCAAATCGGATCATAAATTCAGAAAAGAAATAGCATCAAAAATATGTCAACTTTATGATATGATGTTGCGTTAATTTTGTCCAAGAGTTTATATTCTGTCACTAGGAAGTTAATAAGTTTTACTGATATCGACTTGATAATTCAGAATTAATATATTAATGTTGACTTTAGCTTGGAATAGCATGACCAAAAGTCGAAGATAGAAATAGTATATTACGTACAGAGGTGGAAAGTGTTCCATTCCTGTCGAGAGAGCCGGTAGTTAACAGAGGCGCAAAGCGGCGAGGTAAACTAAATCTCGAGACAGTAATGAAACTTTTCACCGAGGTTTGTTCGGGTACTATTTTATTTACAACCACATCTAACATCCACTTCTTATTATTTTGAATTAAAATTATTAGTAAAAGATAAATGTCATTTTGACTTTTCCATTGAAAAATTAGAGAGAAATTTCAAATAACCGCAGGTGGTAAAATAACATAGGTAATAATACGCATCAAGATGGCAAATATCATTTTTTGATTATGGTTTCCATGTCACTAAACAATATATTATTTTAACAACAGATGAGGAATTTGATTTTGCTGCTACTCCACCAGAAATTTTAGAAGCAGCAAAAATAGTAGAATATCTTCTGCCAACTAAAAGCATCCCGAGATATGACAAGGCATATCATCATGGCAGCATCTCAAAACATGTTTCAAAGAATGGTGTACGGGCAACAAAGTTGTGCTGATCGGAGACCACGAGCTGACGAAGAACCTCGACAGCCTAGAACATCGAAGACAGGTTGGGGATTTGACTCTCTTTTACAGATATTTTCATGGAAGGTGCTCGGCTGACCTTGCCTTCCTAATTCCACCTAGAGCAACGAATAGCAGAAATACACGACGAACCACTGCCGCCCATCCATATGTGGTTAAGCTTGGTACTCCTCGAACTTCATTATTTAAGAATTCTTTCATCTGAAGGACTTCATCCTTGTGGAACGACCTTCCCGAGGTCCTTTTTCCCAACGAATATAACCTTCAACGATTCAAAACCAACGTGAATCGCTTTTTGCGCACACGCACCACTCCTAGAGTGCCCTAAAGGATTTTTCCTATAGTGCTTGTGTTTGACCATAAAAAAAAAGTTCCTGCTAGCTTATTTCAGTGAAAATGCCAAGACAAAGAAGATATCAACGATTTGGTCACAATATTCAATGCTGAGGAACACTCTATCAATTAGGGGAAAAGTAGACATATCTAAACACGCAAAGCTATTAGCATTTCTAAAAAAGTGTGTTCGTATATTATTTTGAGATATCGATTTTTTTTTAAATTTACAAAAAAATAATTTACTTTCCACCCGGGTGGAAAGTAAAAGTAAAAAAAATGTCAACTTTCCACCTTTCAAACATAGATGAAATGTTATTATTACATGCATGGTTGTAAATAAATGATTTACATTTCTTAAAAATACACTTATACACTTACATTTCGACCAATGCCACTTAACAAATTTTGTGTTGCTTCATTGACTTTCTTAATTATTTCATTGGGAGCGCATTGTAATGTGTCTTCTTATTCTCGATCGAAATTATTTCTTTCCATTCTTGATGTTGTCGTTTTCAATACTATTGTAAAGTAACAATAACAATGCGGCGCTTAGGCAACGAACGACACGGATGCTGTTTCCATGGCAATGTGATATTATAATCGTTCAGAGAGATGTGAAAAACTAACAGGTTACGGCACATTTTGACGCTAAATTACTTTTTTAAGTCGTTAAAAATTACCAGTTAGATACATTCATTTGCGCAAAAAAATATAGTTTCTATAATGATCGTAGAAAAAAGAGACCGTTTTCATGTAGAATTGATCAGACTAATCAGAAAGAATATCCATGTGGAAAAATGCCAGTGTCGTACTAAATTTTTTTTAATAAATACTAGAGGACGCCACTGGTGGATAGATATAATAACTTTTCAGACTAAAATAGGTACGCGGTTTTATATCCTATTAACACATACTAAAATTGAAACAAATATCTAAATTACTTTCAGAGATATGAAAAAATAACGATTTAAAAATATTAAGTAAATATCATTAAGTAAGAACGACCCTGTATAAAAAAGTATTGTGCGATCGTATTTTCCAATAAGAAATACATTCTCAAGACAATTTCCGTCTCTAAGGTTCTGTCATTTCTTTAAAGGGCGGTTATTTCCTTATTTCTTCCCGTTACATGCAAAAACGAAAAAGGATAAAAAAATAATTTATTTCTGGATTTTTGCTAAATCGATTGATTGGATTTAGCGAAGAGTTCTGACAGCGGAAATGATATAGTGTCTTAAACCTGTATTTACTTTTTTTAGACATCTTCTGCAAAAGAAATAACTTGAACAGTATTAAATGAGTAAAATTTAATCTATTTTGTTGATGAATGTTGACTTTCTAGATTTCAGTTCTTTTACGCAATTTTCTGCACAAATATATTTTTAAAACGAAAGGTTCTTTAAAGTTTTGCTCGATATGTTCAGTGCTTTCATCGTAAATTTAAGCATCAGTTTTTAAAATGTACTTCGATAAAAAAGAAATACCTAATCCAAGAAAATGTTACGTTTACTAATACTATTGCGATTTTCAAAATATTTTCGTATGAACCAAGCTCTTAAAGATATAATGTTTGTCCTGGTGCCGATGGGACATTTGATACTCTCGGTTCCCCTGGGTTGTTGTAGGTTATTCAAACAAAATATTTTTTTAATAACTAAATATACAACAATTAACACTAAGGAAAAAATATTTGTAATTAATAGCTTTTGGGTCAAAATTTTTTTACAGGCAACTTTCAGTAAATCGGATTTTAAAAATAAATAATCTCAAAAACACCTGTTAATTTTTTAATAGGTTTCTTATAGTATCTAATTAGATTATATTTGTTCGCGCAAAAGATCATCGTCACAAAGATCTTGGTCTATAGCATCGATTTTTTAATAATTTAATGCCCGTCATATGGCTAATTTTACTCTTCTGAATCATATAACGCCAATATTTGGAACTGGATTTTAATCAGTCACTATAACCATTTTCCTATTATTTATAACAGCCCCGTCTTATATTGGCTTAAAGTTTTGGAATGTCCCTTATAGAATGTTAAAATACTAAGAAAGTGTTCATATTTTTAATCTACCTAAGGTGCAAACAAAACTTGCACATCAAAATATATTTTTCCTTAATGGTTTATAAATGGTTAATAAAAAAATATTGTATATAAGCTTCGGATAACAAACCGTCACATCAATTTATCTCGGGTAACATTTTCATGTGTGACCGCTATTACTGTGACCGGCGATACAAAAATGCATAAATTTGTGGATAACAGCTAATACAAGCTATTTCTTAAACTTTTTTAGACTGAAATGAGTATCTGTACTCAAGAGAATGACTGCATGTAATATTTTTCCCTTAATTAAGACTACTAGGTCTGAGTTAACCCTGTGACCGGCGACACAACATAAAAACACACGCCTGGTAAAAAGTAGACAATAAACATAATAAGGAACTTACCTAAACAGGAGCACGCTTTACACAAATTCAAATACATACCGTAATATTTGTAAAACTATTAGGCCGGCCTATAGTGGCGTTATTTATAAGCAATTTCTGCCGTGACAGGCGATACATGAAAACTATAATCGTTTCTACAGGCAAATAGTTTATTTTAGCAAGTTATATGCTAAGGACTTTTATAATTTGATTTTGAAGATTAATTTCTATACAGGGTGTGACAAATTCGCCCTTCACCATTGAGATTCCGGGAACGGTAACAGATATGAAGTCAGTTAAATTGGGTTAAAGTTGCGTAATTATAGGCCCAATAATATGCCCCAAAAAAATCAAAAATAAATACAGGCTTTCAAAATATTTGCAAAAATAAAGAAATATTGCGTTTCGGTTGTTATTTTTTCCTGACTTTGTTCGAAGATGGTATCTTTAATGCGGCGTTTCGTCTTTGCGTCACCACCATCAACTTAGTTTTAATATATATGATGCACATTCATTCTTCCCCCGGCGCAACTGTACGTCTTGTGAACCAAAAAGGGGGTTTTCCTTTTAATCAGTCGCGGAAACACATAAACTTTTAAGCGGGTTAGCTAGGTAAGCTTATCTTTATGCTCCTATTCAGGTTTGCAATTCTTTTTTGAATAAGACGTTTAAAGAATCTCCCATACAATTTACCACAGTAGTACATCTAAACTAAATATATTTCCTTTATCTGTTAAACCTTTTTTTTGAACACAAAGCTAAATGGAAAATTACAGTTTGTGGTTTCAACAAAAACAGCTTGACACTGTCCGTTTTTTGATATAGTTGTTGCACTTTTTCGTTAGAACTGGCAACGCCGCGATGTTCAAAATAGATCAATGCAACAGGTGTGTTTGTACAGTTTGTTATGGAACTGACGTATTATATTTAAATCCTTGGGTGTCCTAGATAAGCGCTACATATATTTTTTTTAATCGACCGTTTTAAAAGTATGGTAATAAACCCTCTTACTCACATATAACTCCGCGGTAATGAATCGCAGCACCCTGTGGCAGTGTATCACAAACACCCATTACGTGCAATGTTGCCAAACTACGTAAAAATGTAAAACTTTAGTTTCTTATAAAAATAAATATTTAGCTTACTTAGAAAGTAAATCCAGGACTCTGTAAGGAATCCAGGACGCAGACACCTTCAGTCCTTTTTTCTATGGGAAAGCTTTGTTCTATGTGCTTTTTCTCTCGACGATATGCCGGTTATATTCTGAGATTAGAAAGAAGAGCCCGAATGGGGTTTAGTGGGTATATATAAGCTTATTATGCCGTTCCACATTATCATCAGGGCACGTGATGAGCATAATCACGTGCCCTGATGATAATGTGGAACGGCATAATAAGCTTATATATACCCACTAAACCCCATTCGGGCTCTTCTTTCTAATCTCAGAATATAACCGGCATATCGTCGAGAGAAAAAGCACATAGAACAAATTACACTACATCACTGAAAGAATAACACAGACACCCACGAGTTTCAAATCAGTTTTTTTGAAGATATGCACCTATTATTACATTATCCAAAATCACTAAATACTAACGCATAATTAATAACACTACCGTACACTTAGAACAACAGCACTATAGGATACAAATTATTTCGTAATAGAAATTCAGAAATAATAAAATCGCTAATGTCTAATGGGCTAATCAAATTTATTAATCCTTTACTGAAGAAGAATGATGAAATAATTATGTTGATACACAGGACATCCCTTTAAAATAAATAGTCTCGTCTAACTAGCGCGGTTGCCATTTCCGAGACTATCATTATACAGGAAAGTATTACAGAAGGAAATTCCGCAATTTATGAATATCATCTTATAAAACATCGAAAATTTTGCAATTATTTTTGTTTTTGTTCTGGTTATTTACTTGGTGTTTTTTTATAAATAACGTTGGTTTTAAATAAGGCCGAAAAGGAAAATAAAATTGCATTTTTTTCTTCTAAAGGGTAAAGTGGCATTTAAGTTGTTCAGATTCGACGGTGTCGTTCGTATTGAACAAATGAGAACATACCTGACCATTTATAAAATCCGCGGCGGTTCGTTGGAGTCAGTTCAAGTTTATGAATCAGTGATTGTTTCCCAGCGAACTGAACTGAACTGAAAGTAAAAGTTTATAATAATGAACCCTGAAAAATAAACAACTTCAAATCTGTCTGTTCAAACGGTTATTGACTTTCTAAAGAGTTTACCATGAAAATGTGACAACACTGCTCAAAATTCACTGACATTTTTTGCCATATGTTGCTTTGTTTACCTTTCTCCCAGTGACACACGTGCTTATTTTTGGTTTGACAGCAGGTCATGTACAGGGCATATTAAATTAAAGCGTCATCTTTGGATATTTTTCTTCAATTTGTTTTCATCTCAGGAATTGCCGGTTTAAACATAATACGTCATTTTCATAACACCCCGTATAACAAGCCAAATTTTCGAGACCATTATATTATTCGTTTTCCATATACATTTCACCTATCATAGACCGTGAGTCACCATGTATAGTAAAGGACATGAAGTTCTTGTTCCACGTTCACTACCCTCTCCGCATTTACATCTTTTTTCCTGTTAACAATCCTTAACTGAAGAATTTCGTTTTGCTTTCAGTCGGGTTGGGCTTGAGTTCCGGTATACGTGCAGAAAATACAATTAAAATATTTTTAAACAAGGCGTAGTCATGGGTAACACCTTATATTTTCTGGTGTCGATACAATGAAACTGTTACCGCTTATTATACATATTTTAGCAAATCGCGCAAAATTGTGCAGTTTCGGTTTCACGGTCATAACACCCTAAAATGACACTGGTAATTCTTTTTTACAATTGCGCTATATGGCACAGTGTCTCGTGGTATGGCTCGCAGTCTCGGTTTTACGTTTTCTGAAACAGAAACATGACAGATGATATGAAGCACTTCGAACGGTATTTTTCAGCGGTGGATCCAGTGAAATAAATCGCAACCATGACCCTCATGAACAAATATAAAAATAATGAAATCTTAGCTCAACCGTAAGCAACCCACAATACTTGTATATTGTGTATCATGAGTTATCTAAATATTTAATATGGAAAAAGGCAACAGTGTTATGGAAACAAGACTCGTATAATGGCTAAATTCGGCTACATCTGTTCCAAGCGAGAGAATATTTTCAAAAGCGGGACAGGAGAGCTAATGCAATCCGGCAGTGCCTCATTTATTTTTTAGAAAAATAATGGACTTTATACATTTTATACAACAACAATTTTCCCTTGAATGTTTTCAAAAAGTTCTAAAAAAAACATAAGATACAGTTTTAACGGTATATTTACATTGAATTGCTCTTTTCCATCTTGTGACAGAAACTTAATTTAATAAAATGCTAAAATAAACAAAATGTAATTTGTGCTTTAAATGTTTTTTATTTGATTTATTTGCTTCAAACGTTTTAAAATTCAATATAAAGTTAAGAATAACGAGAGGGTAAATAAACTCCATGTGCTCAAAATATATATAAATTTTAAGGAATATAATTTTAACCTTTACTGTAACTAATATTCAGCTTCAATCGATTGAAAATAGATCACCAATTAACAAAACCATTATTTTAACATATACAAAATTAACTCATAACTGATTTTTTTATTGGGGAATTAAATTTAAAAAAAAATTGATTCTGTACAAATACTAGAAATTAAGGGATATGTCTATTTAATACAGGTGGAAAAGAAGAAGATAACCGAACAAACGATGAAAATAATCAAACAAATATGGCATAAACCAAAAGGTTATGTAAAGGTTTCTCTTAACGTAAGAATAAATATTGTATATTAATTTAGAAAGAGATTCTTGTTTTCTAAATTCATTGCAACTTTTTGGATAAAGCTATTATTTTCTTTCTCAATATCGTTTGTAGCCTATGTAGAACTATGGTAATTTAATAAATCTTTATTTATCATTTTAATTAGCTACATAATACACATAGATTCAAAAGTTTTGCATCACTCTGATTCTTGAATAAGTAATTATGTCATGTTGAAATTAGACTGCAGTCGACAAACTCGGTGGTCATATTGTAGTTGGGGAACTCTTACTTGTCGCCGACATCTTAAACCAGATTCAAAAATTCTTCTTCTTAGTGTAGAGATGGATACGCGAACTCCAATTGTATGCGTAACATCTCTCTGAAGTTGTGGGACTGGCATAGTACGATTTCTCCGAATTGTTAACGTAATATAGCGGTTCTGCTATTCGTTAGTAACACGCCTTCTAATACTTCGTGGTCTGTCTCGCACATAATTGGCCTCTAACTAGCGATTCCATCAGTTTGAAAAAAACCCTATTCTTTCAGCAACAAATCTTTGGGAATGACCTTCTTCAACTAAAGCTACTATTCTTGCACGATCAATTTCAGATATTACTCGGCGATTCATTTCTACACACTGCACCGAAAAATTTAAGTGGCCAGCGCCAACAAAATACAACACTTAAAATGTTATCTTTAACTATATAATAATACTACGCTAAGAGCAATTCAGTAAAAATGATAGGTATATAGGTTATATGCACTATATCTCAGCACGAATCTAAAAATGCTTCCACGATATTATCACACTAGTTGCTTAAATCTTTCGATTCGCCGTATATTATTCAGAGCTAGAACGTTGTAACTAAAAAGACCACTGAAGTCTCCTACGACTTAAAATTGGTACAAGAATCATCCATTAAAATAAGTGAATAGCATTAATTAATACCCTGTATAATTCAAAATTCAAAATCTTTTATTTCTTCAATTTAACAGCACTAGACAAGAGACAATAATTGAAGAAAACGTCAAAAGTAAAGTTAAACACTAGATACAATTTAACTATATGATATGAAATTAAATACAGAAAGAGAACAAAAATACAAATAAATTTTGTTAATCATGTTTGTCACAAGCTTTAAGAAAATGCCTGTAAGGAATAACAGTTTATTTCCAACAAAAACTCCTTCAACCTTCTTCTAAATACATTTAAATTAACGGCATCTCTAAGTTCAGCATTTAATTTATTGAAAAATTGACAGGCTGTAAAAAATATATATTTTTGATATTCGGCAGATCTGTGGTTTTCAGGCAATAAGAGAGTTTTCAGTCTAGTATCATGATTATGATTAGATCTGACGCCCCGAAAATATGCTTTGTTACGGTAAACGAAACAAGATACTTCGCAAATGTAAATGCCTGCGACCGTCAAAATTCTCAATCTTTTAAAAGCATCCCGACATGACAGTCCTGCAACCACGCTAACAGCATATTTTTGTACAATGAAGACTCTACATACACTAGCACTCCTCCCCCAATTGAGAATACCATGCCTAATTAGCAAGTTATAAGCGTTGTAATTACCTTAATAGTCATTAAACAAGTTTCCATAAAACATTGACACCATCGAATTAAACAACAACAAACAATCGTTGTTTTTTAGCGATGCGGCGCCTCTATCCTCTGCTATCGCCGAAATCCTGGGTTTCACCGACAATTAAACTCATAATATATAAACAAAAATGCTTCGCCCTGCTCTGCTATATGCCGCACCAGTCTGATATGGCATTAGCAAAACTCAAATGGCATGCCTGCAGAGGATGCTGAATAAAATGCTCAGATGTATAACCTGTGCAGGACGTTACGCAAGAATAGATGAGTTACATGACACGACAAATATGCCAAAAATAGACCACATCTACGGTAATTCTGACAAATTTTACAGACATAAATAACAAACAACACCATTCACACAAGACATACTACAAACCCGAGGTATTCATTCTCCTAAACTTCCCTATATGCAAATTTGCCAATATATTTTGAATATTGATCAATATACAATTTTAAAATAATGAAAATACTAAATTAAATAAATTTATACTGGCAAAATTGCACTATACAGCGATTGGTTCACGGAGAAATGGCAGCATCCTAAGCTTCGCACACAGTTTTTGTGAAATGTTTTCCAGCCGAGAGAAACTTAATCACGATATTACAATCATACAAAACATAGTAATCCATGCGAGGTTAACATTGCAATTATCGACTAGAACCACAAGCTTGAAACCGACAAAACTGCATAATATCCATATAAAGCAATCCTAGGGCTAACATTGTCCTCGGACTACGTTTCAGCCTGGCCGTGTCGCCAGACTGTTCAATCTTAGGCTCGCTGTACTATGAAGAACCATTTAAAATATTAAAATAGATTGTGAAAATCTATATATAAAAAATTGTAAATATTAGACAAATAAATGTATTGGGATTTGGATTTGGAATTAAACAATAAATTCTTATTATCCAAGATAACAGGAACTCAGTTTAGGAAAACCAAGAAATTCAACGGGAAGCAATAAATTTCAGTTTCTCTGAAATGCATCATGGAGATTAATGAATCTTAAATTTATATATGAAATTATATCTGATTGATAAGCTGAAACATATAAGTTAACTTTAAGTATTGTATATGAATACAGGGTCATTCATGGTGAGTGGTCTATTAAAAGATCTGGGGAACTAAAAAATATATTTGTTTGAAATATTGGCATTCGCTATAAAAGATGCCAATCTTTTTAATGGATATATTTTGACGTATCTATCACATCCAGATATACCAGAAGTTAGGCTTAACATGATTATTTTAAATAGAATGCCCTATATATTTTGGCATTTTTCGATTCTATGTTAAAATACGAGTAACTTTTCTCTTCCTGAGATTATAAAAAAATATGTCGAAGGTAATTTGACCTTGCTTTGTAACCCATGAAGTTAAAGATTTGGAAATTTGTAAAAGTTTAGAAAAGGTATGGGTCTTCCTATTTTATAAAAATAATAGACATTTTTATACAGGATATTTTAAAAATCATACATTTCGTGTATGATATAATTAATACTAATAAGTTAATTTAAAAACTTCATAACTACTCAATATAGAAACATGAATATAGAATATTATTCTACACATAACGCTAAATTAAAATACAGGGTGTTTCGTTTAAAAGAATTTGACTTATGAGTTTTTATTATATTATACCAGAAAGGTATATATTTTAAAAATACCCTGTATAAAAAATGTTTACTATTTTTAAGAAATGAAAAGACCCATTTCTTTTCTAAACTTTCTCCAGTTTTTGAATCTTTAACTCCATTAGTTAAAATGTATGGTCAAATTATCTTCGACATGTTTTTTTATAAAAAAATCCTTTAATTAATTTTATCGCAACAACAGTTGGAAATGGGTATAAGAAATTGTTAGCAAAAGTTACTTGAATTTTTATATATGTATAATCGAAATGCTAAAATATGTAAGGTAATTTATTTAAAATCGTAATGTTAAGCCTAACTTCTGGTGTAACCGGAAGTGATAGATACGTAAAAATATCTTCATTAAAAATATCTAAATGTTTTACGGTGAGAACCAATATTTCCAACAAATATCTTTTCTAATTCCCAAGATCTTTAAATATGCCACTGTATAATAGTTGAAATTGAGTATGTCTCCACGACACCAACTTATCTTTTTTACCATATCTGATTATGATTTGACCTGACTTACCTGTAGAATGACCTGTACAATGTAGATGTCGAGCAAGTTAAATCATTTTTGTAGATGTTGCCTTATGGAGGTATCAATTGAAGGTTAAATGAAAAGACAAAGAAACAGAGGTTTAGTTTAAAAATTTATTTTACAGTTCACATCAAACACAAACACAAAATGCTTCATAAATATTTATTTTCTACTGCTAATTAAGTTTTATACATTTAGCGCCATTTTTATAAGTTAAGATAAATAACTACTTACAATAAAATATTTACACAGTGTTTCCATTAAAAGTGAGTCTTTGCAATCGTCAATCCGGTTTGAGTTAGGTTTAAAATATTTTATAGAAAGAAATGAAGAATTGAGTATATTTGATACGTTATACTTTTTTAACTATATTTCATAGGTTTTTCAAAGCCGTCTTCGATTTTTATTCGTTAAAGTTACCATTGGAATAGCTGTTACAATTAGTTTTCTGCAAATAACTCTTAACGGATTTGGAATTGCGATAGCATTGTAATAAAAAAATGTTTGATTTTTAATTCCGCATAGATTGACATAAAAATATACAAGGGTTCCAATTGACAATAAGAAAAATAAAGTTATTTGAAATTCGATAAGATTGACCTGAAATGTTGGACACCCTGTATAATTTGTATTAATCAAACTTAGTTAACGAGACTTAATTTATTATCAAAGTATCTTGTATAGTTTTATTAATTATATATTACGTGTTCACTGGGCTACTATCAATTTATCGACGACCAAGTTCTTTAAATCTACATTATTGTCACCGTAAAATCGGAGAATCCTATATGCTTCCGATTCTATTCCGACGATTTGTATAACTATGATTTTAAGTTATACCACAAATAACAGGGAAGGGACTACTTACCTTATGAAAACACTGCTAAATAATATATCTACTTTAAGATTAGTACATAAATAATTTTAGAGTTTCTTTAACCTTGCCAACCTTACGACATCCTTTCTATAATCTGCAGTAATCAGAATCAGAAGTTAATTATATTCTCTCTTAACTAATACAGATTAATTCCAACACTTATATAAGGGCCATTCTTTTTCAAACCGCATAAAATTAGTTGACAAGTAGTTCAAGATTTTGCTGAAAAACATTTTTTTTTCGAAAATATCCACAGATAAATTTATGATAATTTGCTGGATTTTCTCCAATGTTTCATATTTGAAATTTAATATAGAAAAATATAAATAAAAATATAAATTTAAAATAAAATATTATCTTTGTAGTTTTCTAGGTAGAATCCAGTTAAATAGTTTTCAAGAAAAAAACAAACTTGCATTTGTTTTTAAATGAGCCACCACATGTATTTTTTAATAATGAATTCATTTTTTAACAAGCTTCTCAAAAAATATATAATACTTTATTTTTTAGTCTTAATATTATGCCCGAAATTTACGTTTCTTAAAAAAAAAACATTTTTTTGAGCAGGCCATAACGGATATTTAAAAAAAACAATTACTGGTGCGTATAAATATAAGAAACAAAAATTGAACGTTTATGGAACTTTCTCATAAATTGTTCTCCATTAAGCATTAGACGTATTTTACACATACTTATTATTATAATAGGATTTTTCAATTGAAGCAAAAGCATATTTATTTTATCACTGTCTCGATTTTCGTTATGGTAGATTTTGAAAATAAATCATATTAAATTAAATTAGATTTTATCCGGCTGTCGTCTTTCGAGATATCTACAAGTAATTCCAGAAATTTCATAGAATCACATAATACAAAAAACCTATATTTACCATTGAAATACACTTTACATGCTCCATCTGCAATTTTGTTACACTGGATATAGCAATCAGCATGTCATATTTTGTTTACATTGGCTGTAATAATTAGGACAAACTATTTTTGTTATTAATTAGAAATTATAAAACAACGTAGAGAATCAAAACAGATGAATTTTTCATTACGACATAACTGACAATGTTCTTCTGGTTTTTTTAAATATCCGTCATGTCCTACCCAAAAAAAGTATTTTTAAAAAAACGTAAATTTAGGGAAGAATATTAAGACTAACAATAAAGTATTATATATTTCTGAAACACTTGTTAAAAACTGAATTATATTATTAAAAAATATACTTATTTCCTATATACCCATTTCAAAACGAGCAAGTTTATTTCTTTCTTCAAAACTATTGAATGTAGAAAAAATCTGAGTACGTCACTGGATTCTACATAAAAAGCTATAAAGAGGACATTTTATTTCTTTTTGATAAGTTACAGGTGACCGAAAACCACCCAAAGTTATTTTGTCAAATTTGATGTACGATTACTTTCACTTCTAGAGAAACCTTTATTGTACATTGCAATTACAATTAGATATAGTTTTCCATATACGTTTACTTAAGTTTTTGATACACCGTGTATGCTGGTTAAAAATATTTAATTGGAATGTTATTTTCTCAATAAGCTAAACTTTCCATGAAGAATAAGTTTTTGCGTAAGCTCCAAAATTAAAAATGTTTTAAGCTGATTTCTGGACAAGCTGTATATGTTCATTATATCAAATTAAATCTACTTTTTAACATCTAGAGGTTCTGAAAACAAATTTTAACCATTATTATGCCATATTTCAAATTTCATAATGAGATTTTGCATGTTAAATTTTATGTCTGAATTAATTTATGATAGACATTTCTTATACTTAACACAATTTTCGTGAATATGATATACAGACAGTATATTACCAATTCAAAAGGGGATTTATATATTATGCAGATATTATATGTATTTCAAAATATGTGGATGGCTTATACGAACATATTTTTAAATTGTATTAGCTATCTTTTTGTCTTTTCGACAAGTTAAATTTCTCTTAAAACAATATGCTTTATATAAACCTATATCCAATATTATATTATTGTATTAGGGTGGGGTGGGATGTCATAAAGTTGTCGTGTTAACTCAAAAATATAGCAGTCTTATTAAACGGCCTACCTTGACTTGTTATTCTGTTGTATAAATAAAATATTTGAGTTTTCACTTTTTTTCTTTACCATACAAAGGCAGCAAGTCATTAGAAGTCTAAATATTGGCGGTATAGAGCAGCGTAAACAGGAGAAAATTTTTATTATTTTGTTTTTACGTCAAAATGTTATAATTAACAAGCAATTCTTTAAACCCTTTTTTTTTTCTATAGAACCGTGATTAACAAAAATACTGTAACTTTATTATTTTACACTTTAATTACATACTTTTACATTTTACATCAATTTTAATGAGGTTATGTATAAACGTTCATGTGTTGTCACCAGCAATATCATTAATTACGTCACATGTACAAGTTACAAAGCAGTATTTGCCTACGTCCCATTTTTGACTTATCTTTGGATTCATAATACTAATTATTTTAATTTTTAATTTAGCAAAAGCCGCATAAATATACACTCTCCGCCACCCTGAAATTTTGGTCAAGTTTCATATTTTATAACTTTTTTATTTTTTATGCGATTTTCATGATTTTGTTATCAGTTTGTAGATCCATTTATTGTGCTTTTCCTTCATTATTTTATAAAGTAACATTTTTCGATTAGGCTATATTATACAGGAGTAAATCAATTGTTTTTTGTCTTAATTTTAAAACACCCCGTAGGAAAATTGAGGTGGATAATTTTATTTACATACTGTTTCCTGTAATCTTTGGTGTATTCTAAACATTTTCTTTTTTGATTCGTTCCATTATCTCATTTCTGCTTCGAGCTGCAAAATTTTAAATGAAACGATGTTATTTTTGAAAATGTATGTCAAGTCCGTTTAAAAATTATCGACATTTGCTAAGTATACGATTATTGTGACGGAATATTTGACAGTGACAATATTATTACGTACTATTCACTGATGAATCCAGGGTTTGTTTAAGGTCGCCGGATGGTCGTGAGCGGGTATACAGACGTAGAAATGAGAGATATACTGACTGCACCATATCAGAACGAATTTCATATATTGGCTGTTCAGTCATGATTTGGGCCGGTATTTCTACCGAAGCACGAACCAATCTTGCATTTGTTGAAATTGGAGCTCTAACCGCCCACCGTTATATTGAGGAAAGCCTTCAAGAAGTTGTTGTTCCATTTGCTCCATTCATTGGGAACCAATTTACATTAATACATGATAATGCTAGGACCTCATGTTGCACATGTAGTGAGCGAATATCTGGATGAAGTTGGACTTCCAAGATTGGAATGGCCCGCATGTAGCCAGAAGCTCAACCCAATCGAACATCTGTAGGATTAACTTAAAAAAGCCGTTCGTCGTCGTCCTGTACAACCACAAACCTTACAACTGGCGCTGACCGAAGGATATCAGGCTATCCTTCAAGAAAGGATAAGTAACCTTATTCATTCGATGCCACGAAGACTGAAAGCAGTCATGTCAACTGCGAGAGGAGGAAATCCACGATATTAGAATTGTTGCTGTTAATTAACTTTATGATATACCTAGTGTTTTCTTAATAAAAATAGGCTTCAAAACAGCGTTTCATTTAAAATTTTGCACCTCGCAGCAGAAATGAGATAATGGAAAGAATCAAAAACGAAATGTTTAGAATACATCAAAGATTAGAAAAAATAGTATGTAAATAAAATTATTCACCTCAATTTTCCTACATTATGTTTTGAAATTATGACAAAAAACAACCGTTTGATTTACTCCTGTATAATATAGCCTAATATAGCTTAATCAAAAAATGTTACTTTATAAAATAATTAGGGAAAAACACAATAAATGGATCTAGAAACTGATAATAAAATCATGAAAATCGCATAAAAAATAAATAAATTATAAAATATTAAACTTGACCAACATTTTAGGGTGGCGGAATTTTGTGCCGGCGAGTGTATTTCGATAATATAATGAATTTAGAAGAAATAGTAATTAATTTGTTACCTCAAGAGGTGATACTTTTGGGCCACTCTATCTCCAATTTAATTTTCTTCTATTTCTAGGATCCGATTTCAGCGCCATTGCAAACACTGCCTATTTATAACGGTAACTCTACCGCTATCAAATATAACGGGGGTGTATTAATCGCGTTGAAAATACACGAAAAAGCTTTTTGTTTTTTTGCGCTAAAGAATATTAAAGTGGTGGCACAATGGATTTTTGGGAAGTACACGTGTACCCATCAAAATTTTAAATGTCATCGATAAAACTTCTGTAAAACAAAATATCAATGATTTAAGCTGCGCGATAAATAAAGCTGAACTTTTTTTCCCCTTAGTATAAAAGGATAGAGTGCGCTAGAAATATGAACTCAGAATTGTCAAAAAATATAAGAAAAATATATATACAGGGTGTTATGGAAATGACTTATTATATTTAAATGGGTGACTCCTTGGGTGTACTAGAGAAAGTCTACATACTCACTAGAGTATACTGACCGTGTTATCAGATCACACCGCGTCACTATCGTTGCTTCAGTATGTTTCGAGACTCGGGGGTGGAGTGACGCTGTCGAGGGTTCCACGTGCTTGACGTATACGAATTTTAAACGTTTTGTTAGTTGTAGCAGTACCCGATTTTTTTTCTGTTGTGAAATAATTCATAATAATAAATGTTGTGATGTGATTTCAAATTTGTGTGCTATTATCTACTGTTGACCTGTTGAAAAACATATTTTTTGTGTTTTATTTTAAAATGGAATTTAATTATATAAAGGATTATTTTAAAATAAGATCGAAGGTAAGAGAGTATGTGTCTTAAAATTATAGTTTTTTTTTTAAGTTTGAAAAAGAAGTGATAACGCGTATCAAAGACGTCTTGTTGTCAAAAACTGAACACGTGATCTGTGTTGCAATATGGCAACACCGCCTATAATGCGCTAACCTCCCTTAAACCTCGAGACTGCTCCAATGAACTGTTGATTGCGAAGATCCTCAGGAGCGGCCACGTAAATTTTGAGATTTCATATAAAGTGTATATTTTGCTTAGTAATTCAACGCGCCATTTATGGTTATTTTTCTTCAATTTATTTTCATCGCAGGATTTGCCGGTTTAAATATAATAAGTCATTTCCATAACACCCTGTATAAGATGACATTTATGCGGTTATGCCAGTTAGTTAGTTTTTTGAAAGATTTGTTTTTCTTGGATCCGTCGCACATGAAAAAATAGGCGGATTAAAGCATAATAAAAACAGTAATGAAATTAACTGCCTCAACTCTTTCATCTTATTAAGTCTTAAGTATTTTTTTAACCATAATACTTTTTAATAAAACAAATTTATTGCAGAAAACTCCTTTAACGGGATGCTTTGTTTTAAAACTTTTACAACTAAAGTAATAATTTTCTTGTTGAGAAGTTTTCTTTATGTTTACCAAACAATGCCTAAAACTTGATTCCAAAAAGTTTGGACACAGTTTGTAGGCTGATTTGCTTATATCGCTGATTTCAATAGAAAGCATATTATCACTAGATATTATAAGAAAGCCGTAAACATTGGATAAAAGTATAAATAAAATCCCTTAAATTTCGTGGGGAAACTAAACAAAATACCGAATACCGATAAAAAAATTGTATCAGAAGGTTTAAATCATCGGTAATTCGTATACTGTTTCATTCAAACGATATTAACCAATGAAATAAAGGCGTCTGGCAATTTACTACGGAATTCTATTTTAAGACAAGAAACCAAGGAGATTCCACAATTTTAGATAACAAAAAATACTAACAATTGCGTATATGGAGATTATGCAAATAATAAATAATGAATGTTTTATGAAACGGCTCTGGTGACTCTGTGGCTAAAGCGGCAGCCACTGTGAACTTTAGAACGAGATTTCAAGAGATAAAAACCGCCACGACCGGTAAACCGATCCGCACTCGGTGGATTTTAGTGGTATAAGTAATGGCGCTACTGGACGGCTTCGAAACCGAACCCCATTCACGCGGGTAATCAAGCCGGATGAGGTCAGATGTCTCGTGGGGTAAGGGGGACGGTACGCCCTTCCCAATCGGTAGGTAATAGTCCTTGGGGAGTAACGTATGATCAAGGATCGTGGTTCGGAGACCACGTTAAGCTTGGGCCTGACCCTAATAGGCGAACGAATAGGGGGAAAAAAGATTTTGGCCATTTTTTAGACTTCGTGTCAGTATGTAGTGCACAGGTAAAGATTGTTTAACGCAAAATGGATATAACTTAATGACTGCAGTAAAAGTATCTGTGGCCATCCCATTATTTATGACCGTTTGTTATTATTATGTGGAAAGGACTGGATTGTAATGATTATAATTAAATATAGGTACATCAGGTACGTTAGGTTGCTTAATTTATATTTAAATATCTTTTTGTGGTAAAATGTGTTAGTTTTTGAGGAATGGTTCAAGAATTGTCTTTTACCAAACATTCCTCAGAATAGCGTGATAGTAATGGACACTGCGAGCTATCACAGTCGCCAATTACATAAAGCTCCAAGCTCAAATAATACAAAATTGGAGATTCAGAACTACATGGCGGCGAATGATATATATTTTGAAGAAAGTTATAAAAAAAGTGACCTTTTAGAAGTTTTAAAGACATTTTGTATAAAAAAAGTATATGTTTGTGACACACTGGCAGAAGAAATTGGACATACAGTGCTACGGCTCCCACCCTATTATTGCATTTTTAACACCATAGAGCATATGTGGCACCAGTTAAAATCACTGGTTAGGTCTGAAAATATTTCTCCGACTTTAAGTTCTAGTGTTGTAGAATTAATACGAAAATTCTTTAATGATATTCCCCCAGGTAGTTGGAAAAATGCAGTCCGTCACCTAATAACTGTAGAAAATTCGTAATTAGTCTGGATCGTATAATTAATCCAATTATAATTAATTTTGATGAGGATAGCGATAGCGAAACAGAACTATCTATAGAATGACATTATAAATGTAAATAAATATGATTAGTAATATTTAAAAAAAATGTTATTTCATTTGATTACATTAATATAATCATATCAGTACTAGTTTTCCTTAGTCCGTCCCTTCATACTTCACTTGTTTATTGCCAAGCTCTTATCGACACAATGTGACCGACCCAGGAAATCATTAAGTCGTATCCAAATTTCGTGAAACGTACTGTACCTACCTATTTCCTCCAGTTATTTTCCTTACTCGGTAGAGTAAGAGTCATCCGAAACGTAATTTCTGAAATAAAGCTGAACGTCACGTTTTGTTTATACAATCTGCCTACATTTTCTGCTGGGTAATTTTCCTGATTTAGCAGACTCCGTGATTTCAGTTTGTTGTAAGTTAACCCAAACTTTTGAACGTATGTACTTATTCCTAAGAATAAGAACAACACAAGCAGCTTAATTTCTTTTCGTCGCCGGCAGTCTGTTTTTATGACCTAATATTAGTTGTTTATTAAAAACATACAATTAGTAAACTGTATTTTAAAGTTGATTTCAACAAGCAGAAACATAAAACTCTTACAACTTGAAAAACGGTTGGCCTACCCAGAATTTTAAGAAGTTAATAAAAACTAGCTAGATTACTACTCGTATTAGAATGAATGAAAACTAATTAGCTCGTTGTCACAATATGCTGTAGCACAAAGCTATAGCGGAAGAAATATTGTTATACAGGGTGTTATGGAAATGACGTATTAGATATATTTAAACCGGCAATTCCTGAGATGAAAACAAATTGAAAAAAAACAACCAAAAATGGCGCTTTCAATTAATAACCGAATTACCACCATATGTCAAACCAAACAAACACACCACTTACCACTGACTCAAAGGTAAACAAACTCTCCCACATGTGAACCATATGTAAACAAAGCAATATTGAGATAGGTTATGGCCAAAAACGTCAGTGAATTTTGAGCGGTGTTGTCGGTGTTAGAATGTCAATATCCGGTTGACAGAAGAAGAAGTTTATTTTTCAAGGTACTTTTTTAAACTTTTACGTTCAGTTCAGTTCGCTGGGAAACAATTTCTCATTTATAAACTTGAACTGACTCGAACGAACCGCCGCGGAGTTTACAAATGGTCAGGTATGTTCTCATTTGTTCAATTCGAACGATACCGTCGAATCTGAACAACTTAAATGCCACTTTACCCTTTAAAAAAAAATGCAATTTTATTTACCTTTTCGGCTTTATTTAAAACCAACTTTATAAAAAACACCAAGTAAATAACCAGAACAAAAACCGACACAATAACCTCATAAAACACCAAAACAAAGCCACATAAATTCATATTAGTTTTCGCGTAGGTATGCAACTCATGAACACATCTAAGTTTCTAGTATTTTAAAGTGCTACTGTGCAGACAAAAATACGACCTTATTGTTTTGGGAAATAATATAAATTTTCATACATTGGTATTTGACACCTAAAAATTTTGAAAGTAACTAAACACGTTTGACATATTCCGGTTTACTAGGTCGATCGATATTTAGCTATTTGTGCTGAAAATACAGCGTTGCCACTTTCGATGTTTTATAAGATTATATTCATAGATTGCGGAATTTCCTTCTCTAATACTTTGATAGTCTCTCAAATGGCATGTTAGACGAGACTATTTATTTTAAAGGGATGGAAGGATGGGAAGGAAGGGTCTATCAACATAATAATTTCATCATTCTTCTTCAGTAAAGGATTAATAAATTTGATTAGCCCATTAGAAATTAGCGTTTTTATTACTTCTGAATTTCTATTGCGAAATAATTTGTATCCTATAGTGCTGTTATTCTAAGTGTACGGTAGGGTCATTAATTATGCGTTAGTATTTAGTGCTTTTGTGTAATCTAATAATAGGTGCATATCTTCAAAAAAACTGATTTGAAACTCGTGTGTGTCTGAGTGTTTCTTTAAGTGATTTAGTGTAATTTGTTCGGGTTTGTTTTTTTCTCTCGACGATATGCCGGTTATATTCTGAGATTGGAAAGAAGAGGCTGAATGGGGTTTAGTGGGTATAAGTTATTATGCAGTTCCACACTATAATCAGGGCACGTGATGAGCATAAAGCTTTTCCCATAGAAAAAAGAACTGAATGTGTCTGCGTCCTGGATTCCTTTCTAAGTAAGTTAAATATTTATTTTTATAAGAAACTAAATTTTTACATTTTAACAGGTGCTTATGATACACTGCCACATGGTGCTGTGATTCATTACCGCGGAGTCACATGCGAGTAAGAGGGTTTGTTTTAAAACAGTCGATTAGAAAAAAAAATATGTAGAGCTTCTCTAGGACACCCAAGGAGTCACCTATTTAAATATAATACGTTATTTCCATAACACCCTGTACTAGAATCAGCTCTTTCACAAGTCCATTAAAATAACCAATATAAATTTATTTCTATTTATTTTCGCCCTAAATATATTGAGACGTCCTTGATAAAACGCACGTGGGTATGTAACAGTTATTTTTATGCAGGACAAGTGTCCATCGTAACGAGAAGAAAGAGAGTCTATGCAGGATAAAAATCCAAGGAAAAATATACATAATATACAGTGTGGTCAAATAACTCGGAATAAATCCATTTAAAATTCAACCTTTAATTTTTCGAAGGAACCCTCGGCCCCGTCGATTTTAGTTTTTTGATGGGCATTTTTTAAATTGATTTTCAGGGTACTCAAAAAAAAATTTCATGTGAAATTGAAACCGCCACTTTTTATTTTATTATCCTGTTCTATGGAAAATTTTGATCGCATTTCATGTATCGTAACCTATGTCTAAATTAAATTGTTAAAAAAACAATTTTATTTAAAAGAATTCGATGGTGTAAATATTTTAAAAATAAATGAAAGTAAAATTGGTGATAGGCACGACACTGGTGTCAACTTATTGAAATTTTGTATTTGGTCGTTTTGAGCGATGCCAAATCGACTTCTGATATTGGTTTTGAAATAAAACAATCTCTAAAGGTACTTTACTCGTTAAATTATTATTTTAAAACCACTGTCAATATGTACGCCAATGAGTTGTGAGTGAACTAAACTTTCTAAAGCCGTATTATAGTCGGCAATTTTTGTCTCTTGCGCCAGCAATGGCAATTATCATTGCAAGGATTCATGCGCAGACACCGTTCTCGATCAGCTGTCTCGCATTGCCAGAAATGGGGCCATTTTCATTGCCATTGCCGGTGCAAGTCTAGGTAGAGATGAATTATCCTGTTACTTTAAACGTTTATTAGTAGGTCGAAGCAGCTATGAACAGCTAATGGCTATTTAAACTAAGTGGTACTTAAATTAACAATTCACATTATTCTGCTAATCAAACCGAACAGGTTTGCCCATCTCTAATTCTGGGGTATATTAGGGAATTCGACACTAATAACTGCTGTTCTGACTGTTGGCAATGCGTCAGCTAATTGAGAACGGTTTACTGCGCATGAATTCGTGCAATTATAATACTGCTTTAAGAAATAGAAAAGTGAGCCTTGGGATTATACATAACAACACCAAAAGTGAAAACAATTCAGACAGCCCAAAGATATAAGCTTGTTTCCATTATAAATAGGACACCCTGTATATAAAAGACCCATTAAAGATAGTAATTATCTACATGCTTGTAGAAATAAAAGGTTAACTATGCTTTAATAAATTATTCCTAATAATGTTTATATATGCAACAGTTTAACAAATCTTCGGTAAGTAATCGTTATTTTGTGGATTCGTCGTATATTTTGTTTAACCCCATCTCAACGGTTGGCCCATTATTCGACTTCTTGTTTGCGTGCTGAAAAAGAAAGATGTAAATATTATAGCCATATCGCCAAATTATTTGTTTCAGTCTATTACGTAATCTGTTCATTGTATGACCATCAAAGGAATACTAACAGTGTTGTGATCGCTCTAGTGAAAAAACCGCTCGAGTACTCGATTCTTCAAATAACCGACGTCGCTCGATCATTGGAAAGACTACCCGACTTATAAATTCATGCGAAAATCGTCGCTCATTACTCGATACTCGAAATTTGCCGTGATCCTATAGCTGACGTTCGAGCGCCCGGTGATATCATCGGTTGACGAATCATAATTTCGCTCGAGCGATCTTACAGAAATACTACTCGAGTTATAAATGCAAGCAAAATTTGTCGCTCATTACTCGATACCCGAAATTCGCAGTCGCCCTAGCACTGACGTTCGACCGCTCGGTGGCATCATCGCTAGATGAAACGGAATGTTGAGTAATTAACCGCTCGAGCGATCACTCGATTATTGGAAAGACTACTTGATTACGCTCATCACTTAATACCCGATCATTGCCGCTAAAAGCGCCCGATATGTGTTATAATATACTTGTAAACTACTGAGCTGCCGCTCGAGCGTTTGGTGGCATCATCGCTTGATGAATATGAATTCCGAGTGATAATTGTTCGAGCAATTGCTCGATTATTGAAATCGCTCGAGTATCAAGTACTCGATTATTAAAATCATCGGCTTTCTTCAACACTAAATACTAGGGCCGTATATCAGTACTTCCAACTGCTGTTGATTTTTGACAAAAATAAGAGGACAGAACAAACGGAATCGCCAAATTCTTCATATTTCTTTTTTTCGAATCTGTTTGTAACATTCAAATATCGGCCCTAAGGGCCGATATTTCAAAGCCACTCTAAGGGACAGAATGACGTAACTCATCCTTAACACAAGTTTGACAGAATATTAACGTTTTTTTAACTCTCATCTAAAGGAATGAATCAGTAAGAACGTGATAATCTTCCACTTAACGCGTTAATTGACCCCCAAATTAATTTAAAACATAGTTTAGTTTAGGTTCAGCTTAACCTTAAGCCTACCTTAGCCAAGGTCTAGCTTAAGGTAACATTCAAATATCGGCCCTAAGTTCAAGATTAACGACGTTGTTAAAGATCTATTTGTTTAGATGAGTGTTAAAGAGAACTTTAATATATTGTCAAACGTGTGCTAAGGATGACTTAGGTACGTCATTCTGTACCTTAAGGTGACATTGAAATATCGGCCCTAAATTTTTTTTGTCCTAGTATTGTTTGAACACAATGGTATATGAGCAGTATCATATCAATATGATTGCTGTTACTTTTTACACTAATTAGCTGGTTTGGCTATGATTTTTTGATCCACCCATATGTGGTTGAGCTTAGTACTCCTCGAACTTCATTATTTAAGAATTCCTTCTTCTGGAGGACTTCATCCTTATAGATCGACCTTCCCGAGGTCGTTTTTCCCAACGAATATAACCTCCAACGATTCAAAACCAACGTGAATCGCTTTTTGCGCACACACAAAACTCCCAGGGTGCCCTAAAGGATTTTTCCTATAGTGCTTGTGTTTGATCATAAAAAAAACATAACAATGGCATTGTTATTGATATAGTATTTTGAAAGTATGGTATTGCTATTTTAGTAATTAGATTAATACTGATCAAGTTATATTTGTCACTTATTCTTATCCTGCTATTTTAGACAAAAAGTAAACAATTTCATTTATTTCGAAAAACAATAAAATAATTTGATAATTTCACTTCCAATTCTCGGTAATATTAAACCTTTTTAACAAGAACAACAGATAGATGACTTGGTAGATCCTTTGGGAGGAAATAAACACTCCAGAAGGTAAATATTTTTATATCATCTTTGACATTAAGGCCCGTTAAAATAAAAAATATATATTTTATTCTTTTGGCCGATGTTAATACTTAAATTATTTAATTTATTCAGATGCCAAAAGTATAATTGTTTTCAAAAATTTTTTGTAATTTCCCTTAAGGCTGTACTTGTTATTTAAATTTTTATACCTCTGGAGACAAATATAATTTTTTATGTATTGTAAACAAATATTGCTTTTCTTAATAAATGTAAGTTGAAAATATTTTCAGAAATGTATAAGAGCTGGCTTTACTGGATACGTATTCGCTAATCTGGAGTTTCAATTCGACTTGAATTCAATTTTTGAATAAAAATTTCTTTATAACGTATTTAAAATGAAATACGAACTTTTAACTTTACCTCTTCTTATAGTTGACTAAAAGATTGGCAGGGATTTTCCCTGGGTCAAATTTTTTTTACAGGCAAAGCGAAGGTAATCAAAACATTTTTGATCGTTCTGTGAATATGTTTACTAAGCTAGGGTCATCAAAAATTGCCATAATATTACATTTCGACGAAAATACGTGTACTTAATTGATAATACTCAAAAAATGAAAGTAATATTTGGCAATTTATCTCTTAGTGCTTCTGCCACGTCGTCTAACATGTAATTTAAATTTTACAGCCACTTTGTTAATATTACAGGTACCTACTTATTCTAGAGATATTAAAGATAATTCATATTACATTCAATCTTAAATCCTGGAAAATTCAATAAGCTAAATATTCATATGCTTTAAAGCTTTTATCATCATCATACTTTACAATTATTATAACTTATAACCAGAACTTTTTTGTTTTTAATCTGAATATTATTTCACGAAAATAACTTATTCAATAACTGTCTAGACCTGAAAAGTAACGACGAAACGAAAAATATTTTTTTATTCTTTATTTACAAAATAAGCAGGCTATTAAAAAGATAAACATATATTTATGTTAAATTAAAATGAATTACAATTAATTGATTCTGCCGATACTTGGCGGAAATCCATAACTAATATTATGAGAAACAATAAAACTACGTTATATTTCTTTTCCACTATATTCTTAAAAATGACATGTTTCGCTATCACTGTAGCTTCTTCAGATTGAGAATGAATGAATATTTTTCTATATCTAACAAAGTGTACAATCTTAAAATATTATTACAGGTATAAAGATGGTGTAGGGTGTAGGCTTTATGTATAAAAGGAAATATTCATGTAGAGTACGTCTATAGAGTGGTGGGTGGATTACTAGGACGTATTATTAATTTTGTTTTATAATGCCATAAAGATTGACTACATAAATATTTATATCTGACACATATTAGGTTGCAATAACTATAATATACAATACATTATTTCTTGTTATTGTAATAATTATGAGAAATCATTTCATAAGGGTATATTTATTGGTTGTATCGATCTGTAGTAAATATTAAAACTAATAATCGATGACTAGGTATTTTCGGTAGGGTCTAATTTACAATAGAGGATTCCTAAAATAGGCCCGGTTGAATTCCCTTTAATGGTAATTTTTAAGTTAAATAAGGGTATCTGCCGTCGAGAGTTACCAACTTTTAAGATAAATAAATAAAATTAGGTATAGATTCATTCTTAAGGTAAGAGTAAGTATAAAATTTAAAAAAAAAACAATTTTTAAAATAGTGTTCCTACGTGTCTTCATAATTTTAATATGCATTGTTAAATTAAATAGTTAGATGTAATAAAAAAAACTCCGCACTGACTTACCAGATCCAGTTAAGATACCAAGAAACTAACAAGTGAGCGATTGTTAACAATATTGTCACATATATTAAATTTTAATTTAATTATCTCTTAGCGAGAAAAACATTAATTTACATTTACGCATTTAAAATAAATTGTAATAGGTATATAAGAAACCAATATACTACTCTAGTTTCAATATTATTAAAACCTTCTTTTCAAACTACTTATTTTGATATTTTTTGATTAAAGTACTTTTAATCTAAAAATATGGCAACATAGTCCGTTGTCAATGGTTACAGGTAGCTAGCGCTAATTTGATTGGTTATATCCCTGACAGTTGATAGCCTTATGCGCCTCGTGACACCCGATGAGTCATCGGGCTTGTTCGGCGACGTCCGATATTAGATAGATGTACCCACCCAGTTGCATAGTGATAGAAAGGGCAATAGTTATTGTATTGTGTTTTATAATAAGTGTTCATTGTGTCGTGGTTTTAGGGTATTATTTTTAACTTTACTCCTGTTAAAAAACCTCAGAGAAGAGACCCGTGAAGTGATTGCAAATGTTTATAGGCTAGGTCGGCGGCTCTTTGGATGTGAAGCTGCGGCTCTTTAGTTCCATACGCAAATATTATTTATTTTAACAAAAAAAATTCGTTCTGAATCGAGTAACGAGGATTAGGCATCGATTCTATCTCTCAGCCACTTGTACTCGCTTTTCACCGCACCCCTCCCCCGTGACACGCATCGTTACTGTCGTCAGTCCGTCGGAAGCTCTGGAATGACGCCGTCGTCGAATGTTTTTATGTAGGTCAGGGACCGGCAGCCTACGGCTCGCGAGCCGCATGCTGCTCTTTCGATTTCAAGTTGTTTCTCTTTCGATATCAAATTGCGGCCTTTAGTGGCTCTTTAAAAACAGAGAAATTGTGTAAATTATAACTTTTTGCTCTTCCGTCTCAAACGGTTGTCGAACCCTTGGGCTAGGTGAAAAACAAATCAATATATTTAAATTGCCACTTAAGCGTAAGCTAGAAAGGGACATTAATACGACCAAAACTGAAAAATAATCATTAATCAATTAATTATATAGCTGTTTTTTTTTCATATTGAAAAAATAGTATTTTTTTAAACCTTGATAAAAATAGTTACCTACCTTCAAACATAAAATGCAATTGCTGAAGAATTTCCTATTGTTATTACATTATTTAAAATAATAATAGCACGCCCATGACTAGACCATGTTTTAAACGATATTGCTTTCCCCTTACCGATACGTCGGAGACACAGATCCACTTATCTAACTGTATAAGTATTATTATTTAGTTGTTAAAGTCCGTTTTGTTGCAGTTGATAGCTCATATCGAGGGTTGAAGCCATAAAACAACCGTAAACCATAGGCGTTGCCAATAGTAATTACCTTATTTAATAAGAAAATTGGCCTCTGTCCATTGTTAAGTAGGATTAGGGTTAAAGTAGGTACAACAGGGGTAATTAATTTACCTATTTTTGCCTGCTTTAGGATGTTATTACGCCATTTGATGTGCGTTTGTCAAACTATGTATTTAGTTGTATTTAGATACTGCATTATCTCAAAGTTGAATTATTTCCTATACTTGTAACAATGGCTTCAAGTTTTTCGCCAACGTGTCTTCGTCAAATTAGCAAGAGTGCATATTCTCTCCGAGAAAAGACATTAATATTAAACGTGCATGATGCTCTAGTGTACCAGAAACCTGCAAGTGATGTTCGTAGCATCATTGCAGAGTGTGCCAATATGGTAGGAGTTGGAGAGGCTACTATATATAGGTTCTTGCGTGAAAGAAAATCTAAGAACCTCAGTGAGCCAAAACCACTCCCAGGAAAGAAACCGTTAGAAATTTCATTAAAAATGGTATTAGAAGAAAAGTACATAGTTTTTATTTTGCCAAGGAAATACCAACTATAGACAAAATTTTACAAGCCATTAACTACGACGAGGACTTACCACAGCTATCACGAACGAAACTATGGAAAATACTTCATGATATGAACTTTCGATGGGAGAAGCAAAACAGAAAATCTTTTCTTATTGATAGAGCAGATATTATTTGCTGGAGACGTCAATACTTAAGGTCCATCCGAAAATACCGCAGCGAAGGCAAAAACATTTTCTATTTGGATGAAACTTGGCTGAACGAAGGGCACACCGTATCTAAAGTTTGGCAAGATAAAAATGTCCTAAGTTCTCGACAAGCTGTCATGGAAGGCTGGTCAACAGGACTTAGACCACCATCTGGAAAGGGACGCAGACTTATTATAACTCATATAGGAAGTTCAAATGGCTTTTTGGATCAAGGATTATTACAATTCCAGTCGAATTCTACTAAAGACTATCATGAAGAAATGACTGCTGATGTTTTCGAGGAATATTTTAAGCAAATGATAGAATACATTCCCGCTAATTCTGTAATAGTGATGGATAATGCCAGCTATCACTCTAGGCTAAAAGAGAATCTTCCCACAACTTCATGGAAAAAGGCGGAAATCGTAAACTGGTTACAACGAAAGGAATTGAGTTACGATAATACCATGGTAAAAAAAGAACTTTTGGATATTGTTAGGCTACATAAATCACAGTATAAAAAGTATGTTATTGACGAGATGGCAAGAGATCGAGGTATTATAGTGCTCCGTTTACCACCTTACCATTGTGAGCTAAATCCTATCGAATTAATATGGGCTCAAGTAAAAGGATATGTTGCTAGAAATAACAAAACTTTTAAAATGCAAGAAGTGCGACACCTCTTGCTTCATTCTTTAGCAAATGTGTCATCAGAAAATTGGCAAAACGCCATAAAACATGCTATAGTAGAGGAACAAAAAATGTGGGAACTTGACAACGTAATTGACACAACTATGGAAATTGAGCCTTTAGTAATAAGCGTAGGACATGATGACTCTTCAGATTCTTCTGAGGACCATTTTATCGAGTTATAATTATTGAAATTGTCAATATTTTTTGATCTGTAAATAAATTAGTTTTCTTGTAAATAAATTCATAAAATCATAAAATCTATTACATTTAAATAAAATAATAAGCGGTTACATTAAAAACCCAACTCTCCGACCATGATGGGCCGTTTTAATCATTATCCTTTCATTTCATTTTATGGCTCTATTGTTACTTTATCTGTTACCCGGTGGAATAGGTCAAAATTTCTTCATCTTTATGCTAGATGTACGTAAAAAGACCATTTTATAGGTAAAATATTTTAGGCCACCGGGCCCTTGTTTTGAATCTTTAATGAGGGTATCGAGCTATCAACGGCAACGAAACAGACTTTAGTTACCTTATTGAGTCTAATGCATTGGGCGGGTATCCACTTCTGATAGGGTTCCTATCTTTTCCAACTGTGTTGATCGGACCCCAACGGGCAAACATTGATAACGCCCGTTTTTCTGACGATGTTTTTTGTGAAGATAAAATTGTTCGTTTTTCATTGATGCTAACGTCTGAAACGAAAGAAAAACAATTTTTATGTATAATGTTTCTATGATATTCTCCAGTCACCAGATAGTATAGGCGCTATCAAATTTAGGATACGTTGTGTCCTTTTCAAGTTCAATTAAATGTTATATTATGATATTCAAATTGAAAATATTTCAGCATGGATAAAATACAAGGCTCAGCTTATGAACTAACCCATATCTTTTAACTGACATAATTAAATAAAATGTAAAATATGTATAATGCGGGAAATACCATTTTAAAATTTAATTTGTGACTTTTAGTACCATAAAGAAATTTTCATATTTACAACATTTATAATATAATCACGTCCAATACCTGCTGACATGGTTTTGTTTTATTTGATCTATACAGGGTGTCCCAGAATATGTGGGCAATCTCCCGGGTTCAGATAGAACACTTAAAAATAATAGAAGAAGTTCATATAAATTTGTCTTCCCCCCCCCCCTACGGAGATACGGGCCCATAAGGGACGTCTCTGGAAATCGTTGATTTTTAAATAATTTTTTAAGTACTAGGTGTCTCCTTAAAATTCGCCCTTTTAAATACATTTGGCTTATTTAGTTTGACAGGGACAGACTATACGTAACACAATAATGCTTTTTTTTACACCCTGTATGATGATGGAATGACAACAATATTTTTTTTGGATACTTTAAACCTTAAGCTGAAAAAAAGGTAATCTTGATCAATGTCGATAAAATGAACTGTTTTCGAAAAAAAAATATTTTTCTTCAATATGGTTTTGTGCATTGGTTGTTGTTTTATGTTCATAAAATTCCCTCATTGTTGCTATGGTATTTTTCACATTCACAAATTTTTGTTCATACATTAATTGCATGTCGGCATATTTAGTATAAGTAAATTCCACTACTATGTTAGTAACTAATAAGACAAAGGAGAAAAACCGCAAATTTCAAGACACTACCATAAACTGACACTGGCATAAATAGTCTTATTTAAATCGGTACATGTGTAAAATACCATAGCAACAATGAGGGAATTTTATGAACATAAAACAACAACCAATGCAAAAAACCATATTAAACAAAATTTTTTTTTCGAAAGCAGTTCATTTTATCGACATTGATCAAGAGTATCTTTTTTTCAGCTTAAGGTTTAGAGTATCCAAAAAAATCATACAGGGTGTAATAAAACGGCATTTTTGTGTTACGTCTAGTCCGTCCCTGTCAAACTACTATAAATAAGCTAAATGTGTTTAAAAGCGCGAATTATAAGGAGACTCTTCTAGTAAACATTATACTAAAAAATTATTAAATTACACCTAGTACTTAAAAAATTACTTAACAATCAACGATTTCTAGGAACGTCCGTAGCTCCGTAGAGGAGGTCGTAGGAAGAAAAATGTATATGAACTTCTCCTGTTATTTTTAAGTGTTCTATCTGAACCCGGGATAATGCCCACATACTCTGGGATACCTTGTATAATCTCGATTTGAATCATAGTGTTACAGGTAATGATGCACGTCATTCTTTCCTCGGTTCAACTGTGCAAGGCAGAAGAAGTATTTCGAAATAAAATTAATAATTTTGTTCCTTAATTAGGTTAATCCATTAAACCAAAAAAAAAAAAAAAATAGGAAGCATGTATCGTGATAATTATTTTCCTGGAAATGAAGTTATCAGGAATAATTACGACCCGCTTTGATTAAGCCAAGGATTAACCCGCACAGGAAGCGCTTAAGAGCTTAGTCGATGTTGTTGAAGTGAATATATTTCGGGTTTCATTATTTGTGCAAATATCATGCAGATTGCCGTAAACTAGGTGGGCATAATCGAATCTACGAACGGTTAAGTACGTTTCACGCTATTTTGTCGATTTTCCACCACATGGAAATTTCAACAATAAATACAGGGTGTTATTGAAATGACTTATTATATTTAAACCGGCAAATCCTAAGATGAAAATAAATTGAAGAAAAATAACCTTAAATGGCGCTTTGAATTATTGTACGAAATATACCTACACTTTATATGAAATCTGACAATTTACGTGGCCGCTACTGAGGACGTTCAGAATCAATAGTTTATTGTGGCGGTGTTGTCATATATTGCAACACAGAATTGTAAACGCACGTGTTCAGCTTTTGACAACAAGACGTATTTGACCCGCGTTATCACTTCTTTTTCAAACTTTTTAGAAAAAAAATACTACAATTTTAAGGTACATACTCTCTTACCTTCGATCTTATATTCCGTTTTATAATTAAATTCCATAAAAAAATGAAACACAAAAAGTATGTTTTGCAACAGAACCACAATAGGTAATATCACACAATTGAAATCACATCACAATATTTCTTATTGTGAATTATTTCACAACAGAAAAAAAGTCTAGTAATGCTTCAACCAGCAAAACGTTTAAAATTCGTATACATCAAGCACGAGGAACCCTCGACAGTGTTATCCCATTCCCGTGTCTCAAAACATACTTAAGCAACGATAGTCGCGCGCGGCAGGTATCCAAGCAAGGGCCAAACATGCGGTGTGATCTGACAACACTGTTAGTATACTCTAGTGACCCACATTGTTGCTAACTGAATCCAGATGGAACGGCGCGACAGTATGTTGGTAAAATGGGTTTTTACCTTAGTATTTAAATATTCGATTAAAAAAAAAGTATGTAGACTTTCTCTAGGACACCCTAGGAGTCACCCATTTAAATATAATAAGTTATTTCCATAACACCCTGTATATAGTCCAAGGATCTAGAATCAAGGAAGATACGTCTTTGGTTCACAGTCTTTGAAGAATAAATAATTCACATTCTTAGGTAGGTTGTAAGTAACTTTCCACAAAACAATCAGGGAGCTCTGAAGTACTTAAATTATTATCGAAAATTTATCGACGACACGATTTTTTGAAAATTATCCCGAGTCGAACACGAGAGAAATCGTGTTGAAGAAAAATTTCCGTATATTAATTCAAGAACAAGGGAGATTCGGTAAGAAAATTTCGCAATAAATTATTAATTTTAAGGTAGAAAAAAATGAGGATTGCGTTAGTTGTTAGTTCGAAGAGCAATGATTTCCTATTTACCAACTTTAGTTGCATACAATTGTTACTAACAAATTAAAAATAGTTCAGATTTGTATTTTTATTTATATTTGATCTACTAAAGTTGGTAAAACATATTATTTAAAGAAAGTTGTTTTCGGTCAAGCAAGATGTCATTCTATACACAAACGTCAACAACTTTCCACTGTAATCAATTCCTGCTGCCTCGAGGAGGAGAAAAAATTTCGGAAATTTTCTTAGTTGGCGTGGTAACGGAACAAAAAGCAAGCTTCTGATCGGCTGAAGAATGTTAGTGTGAAATTTTCCCTAAAATAATACAGTTGTATTCATTGAAAATGGGGACACTAAATTTGTTATAATGTAAATCGGTCTTAAATTATTTTGACTTCCTCAAAAGTTTATGATTGATAACGCTATCACTGTCAAAATTCGCAAAATGCCTCGCCATTTAACAGAACTTGAGAAAGTTCAAATAGTAGCCAGAATTGAAGATGGGTGGTCAATACGGGCACTAGCAAATTTATACGGAAAAGGCAAGAACACAATTTTAACAGTTAAGCAACTTTGGTGACAAGAAGGGTCTTTGAAAAGAAATACTGGTACTGATCAGGCCTCATTTCCGACCCAAAAGAATCGGAGTTAAAACACTGGATAGCTGCGTAAAAGAATAATGTTCACAGATGAACGTAGACATTATCGGATATTTCTCGCTGTAAATTATATATTCCGGGACTGTCAGTTATGGAATGCGGCAGTGTTTACTGACGAAAAGGGTTTTCAATCTAAATACAGGGTGTCCCATAACTAATGGTACATAGGAAAACTGCAGATTCCTTGAGTAAAAATACTGCGATTTGGCCATACTTAGTTTAGTTCAATAGCTGGTAATAACCGAGATACAGGGTGCCCAAGTAAAAATTTAATTTTCAATTTTCCTAAATAACTTATTATTGAATCAATATTTTTGCACAAAATATTGTGACTAGGGTTTTTTTGGGGAAAGGAATTTAAATTTGTTAATCATTTTGATGTAGATTGCGGTACTCTGGATAAATAAAAAGAAGTGTAACTTTCTTGGACCTTAGTATAATTATACTTTTATTAAAAATATCAGTTTTTCCGTCATTTTAATAAAGGGATACTTTGTAAATGTCGCTCCGACCAGCCGCTTTCGAGATTTTTGCATTTAAAATGCGCAGTGCACTTCTTAAAATATTTAAATAAAACTCTAAGCGGTCACGAATAGGAATAAAATAAATATTATTTTATAATTTTATTATTTTATAAATAAGAATTCAAGTTTTACATAAATAAATAAATAACTATCAATAATAAAAATGGTCTATTTTTGACAATAATTGTTCAAAGTGATTACCGTTAACTTCAATGCATTTGGCTACACGCTTATTGAAGGATCGCCTAATTTTAAATAACAAGCGTTCACCTTGAAACATTACCGCCGCATCTTGAATTCTTTGCCATAGTTACTCCCGACTATTTATCGTTTCATTATAAACAAGTGATTTCATGTATCCCCATAGACAAAAATCAAGGGGATTGAAATCGGGGCAGGCCAAGACAATTGGTTTCCATGACCTATTCATCGATTAGGAAATTCGTCATTTAAGTAGTCTCTGACAAGCCTGGAATAATGTGCTGGGGCACCATCTTGCATGAAAACCATATCTCTTCTTAGCTCTAACGGTACATTATCCAAACAGTCGGTCATCTGATCTTGAAAAAATTATGATAGAGCTGTCCGTATAAATTGGGTGGTAGCTCGAACGAACCCAACATGGAGTTGTCAATGAGGGCACCCACAACAAACATTTATTATAAACTCGTGCTGAAAATGCCGGTCGGTTACTAGTGAGGATTTTCTAAATCCCATATATGTTTATTTCTAAAATTAAAGATACCCCTTCAAGTGAAAGTCGCTTCATCGGTAAACAAAACCCTATTCAAAAACATTGGGTTGGCGTTTTGCTGGATACGACAGAAATGGGAAAATTCCAATCTAGCTGGAAGATCAACAGCCAGCAAATTCTGAACAGGCGTAAAGTGGCATGGATAAAGCCCTTCTTGGTTAAAAAATCTAGAAATAGTAGGTTTACTTGCTGGAGCTGCTGCAGCCATACGGCTTGTGCTAATTTCTGGGTTTTCAGCCAGAAGTATTTCTTCTTCCTGCTTGGGTGTAATAATCTTCGGACGTTCTCCGCACTATTACGTTTTGGACGCAAGGATCCTGTTTCTCCAGTCTGGCGTATAGGATTCTAACAATTTTAAAATCTGGCTGCCTTCATTTGGATACATTTCCAAATACCGCCGGCCCCGCGTCTGTTAAAATTTTCTTGTGCGTATAAACATACCATGTATCGCATTTCTCCGTTAAAAAACAAGTTATGTCGGGGCTTTTCAGTTTAATTCTTGATAACAGTATCTTCAAGAACTTCTTAAGAACACCCACAAAGCTGATAAATGACAATAAACTTTGACAGAAATGAAGTTTCAAAGCCTACTGTGACAAATTTCACGTTTACAAATCAAAATTTAAATGGGCGCATTCGAAATTGTAATTGAAAATATCTAGAAAAACAAATTATACTAAGGCCCAAGAAAGTTACGCTTCTGTTTATGTATCCAGAGTACCGCAAAGAGCGCCCCCTACAATCTACATCAAAATTATTAACAAATTCAAATTCCTTTCCCCAAAAAAACACTAGTCACAAAATTTTATGCAAAAATATTTGTTAAGAAATAAGTTATTTAGGAAAATTGAAAATTAAATTTTTACTTGGACACCCTGTATCTCGGTTATTACCAGCTATTGAACTAAACTAAGTATGGCCAAACACAGTATTTTTACCCAAGGAATCTGCAGTTTTCCTGTGTACCATTAGTTATGGGACACCCTGTATAGATAATAAATTCGGGTACCAATACGTTATTAGTTATGTTACATTGATTAAAAAATATGTGTTATTATTATACATTTATCACATTTAATTAGATTATTTTATTTTATTTAGCGGCGCCAATGCTTATTACTTATAATCTTAAAAACAATAAATCAATTAGAAAAGCCTGATTTACGCAAATATGGCAAAACTAGTCATAAGACCATTTTCTATGAATACAACTGTACATAGAAAAGCGAATTGAAATTTGTGAAATTTTAGTAACCTAATAATATAGTCATATTTATCTACATCATAATATAGTAATTTTTACCACTATATTTGTTAACTAGCCCTTAATCTACTGTAAACTTTATTTTAATTAAAAGGAATAACTAATGGACTACAACAGAATAAATAAAAAAATTGACAGATTCAGTATAATACTTGGTGTTATTTAATATTGCCAGACTGCAAAGTTGTAACTTAAAACGTATTTCTTATTATTCTGCTACTGTCTACCTTCCTCATTTTTTTTATTAATCTTTTTCCAAAGATAGCAATCTCGTGGGTATTTTTTACAAAGGTTTAATATTTTTAGAGTTTGAATTAAAAATATTTGTAACCATTTATAACAGAAATCCTCAAAATAGTATAATTATTCTGCGATCTAAAACATAAAACCAAATAAGCCTATGGTGTTGAAATTAATCCGAATCAGATTAGATTTTATTTTTATTCGAATCATGAGATCAATTTTTTATTATTGTTCATAAATTCCGAGCCATCACAATCTAGGGTCTAAAACGGGTATATTTGACGTAACAATATTTAACAGTAACATTAGATTAGACGTCGTTATTTTTCATCGCTATGCCTAAATGTTACTGTGTCAAGCGCGGATCCAGGGTGGAGGTCGTGGGGGTCATGACCCCCCCCCCCCCCCAAACCGTCAATTTAACATGAAAAATACCAATACCGGTTTGACTAACGCGTCAAGGTATTACTTTTCGTAATTTTTCCATGCATGACCCCCCCCCAAAAAAAAGAAATTTGACCCCCTAAACCGAAGTTCTGGATCCGCCTTTGTAATGTATTTTATTTGGTTAATAAATTACACATTATGCCCTCGTATCTTTTCTCTGAAAAATCAACGTTCTGTTCGGAGACAACGAGGTGACCACGAACCTCGACAGCCCCAAAAGTTCGAAGATAGGTTGGGCATATGACTCTCTTTTACAGGTATTTCCACGACTGACATTGCTCGCTTGATTCCACCTAGAACGACGAGTGACAGAAATATACGATGGACCACTGCCGCCCATCCATATGTAGTTCAGGTTAGTACTCCTTGGACTTCATTACTTAAGAATTATTTCATCTGAAGGACGTCATCCTTGTGGAATGATCTTCCCGAGGTCCCAACGAGTAGAACCTCCAACGATTCAAAACCAACGTGAATGCACACACACCACTCCCAGAGTTTCTTAAAGGATTTTTCCTGTAGTACAAGTGTTTGGCTTGCGCCTCGACATGGATTCCTTACGGTCAACCGAGAATGTTCAGCTTTTCCTGCGAGGTATATCGATAAAAATCGAAAATTATTCACAGAACATAAATTATTACAATCAACTTGTTAAAAACAGCTCTGGTGGCTCCGTGGTTACAGTGGCAGTCATTGGGAACTCCAGGACGAGAGTTCGCAGGCTCTAACCCGCGGCCAGAAAACCTATTCACACTTGGTGGATTTTAGTGGTATGTCACGGCGTTGCTGTCCGGCGTCATGCAACAAATATTGAAGCCGGTCACCAGGCCAGACGAGATCGGATATCTCGTGAAGTACGGGGGACGGAAATTTGAAAAAAAAAATTTTTGAAATAAGTATTATTAATTTTATTCGCAAATAAAGTATGCCATGAAATAAATTGTCTTGGGACTATATGAACAAAGTAATATTGAATTGTCAAACTTGACTGTCGAAAAGTATATTTTTGGCACATTCAGCAAAATAATGTTACTAGTTCCCATGTTCTAAGGAAATAATATTTCCAGACAGTACAAAAATAAATATTTCCTAACAAATATTTTCCTCCTCTGCCTAACAACGATTACGTATAAAGAAATATTGAGTTTTCTTCTCAAAATTGTTAAAAATAATGTCAATGATTTTTGAAAAAAATATTATGTAATAAAAATTTTTAAAAAAATATTGTAGTCATTTCCATGATTCTAGCCAACACGGGATCAGTATTATTACGTGTCCTTTTCTCTTTCAAGGATTGTGTCAAAAATGTAATTGTTTTAATCAAGAAGAGAATAACGTAAGAGACCGTTTTCATATAAAATGGAAAAATGTCAGTAACGTAACACTTTTCTTATAAAAACTATCAGAAGATTTTTTCAGGGACGCGACTAGTGGAACGATTGAATCACTTTTCTAATTAAACCTTGTGGTTTTATATCCTATTGATACAATACATATGTATATATATATCAAAATTGAAAATAACGATAAAAAAAACCCTGCAGCAAAAAATTAAAGCCGTCGGCGTCACTGACATACAGTATGTCCCAAAAAGTTGCACAGAATTCCAAATTATGCAAGGGTACCGAATTTAATAACCATCAGCCTGCATTGTTTTTTTTTTCCATTTTAATCAATATTTTCCCTGGTTAGGTATTTATAATTCCTTCAATTTCCTCATCATTTGTCATATTAACCTAGGAAATAAAATTTGGTAATCAAATGTTATTTCCGAAATAATATAAATGTATTCAATACCATGAACAAAATTTTAAAAAAGTCTATTTACTTTTCAGGTGGTATTAATATCAAATACTTAATAATGTATGGGAAAATTATTATGTCCCAGACAACCCGATGATACCTTATACAATAAGGGCGTATTTTTGTCTACAAAGTAGCACTTTAAAATACTATTTCAGAAGGAAGCCCTTTCCATTGATAGGATGTCACCACCTGCAGGCCGGCTTCGCACTATTTTGTTCTCGTCAGTACCAACAGGATAGGTATCCATACCTATCATCAGAAAAGACTCTATACTTCACGCATACTTTATGTATAAAGGTATCATCGGGTGGCCTGGGCAATAATAATTTTCCCATACATTAGTAAGTATTTGATATTAATACCACCTGAAAAGTAAATAGACTTTTTATTTTTGATTTGTTCAAATAACGTCTGTTCAGATTGTGTGAGCTGCTAAGAGATGGCACTGTGCATTGTATTTTCTCGACTACCGTTGATAATACAGCGTGAAGTATAGAGTCTTCTCTGATGATAGGTATGAACACCTGCCCTGTACTGACGAGAACAACAGAGTGCGAAACCGGTCTGCAGGTGGTGACATCCTATCAATGGAAACGGCTTCCTTTTCTTGGTAGTACCATTCAATCTGAATTAGTATTTTTAAAGTGCCACTGTGTAGACAAAAATACGCCCTTATTGTATAAGGTATCATCGGGTGGTCTGGGAAATAATAACCTTTCCATACAATTGGTATTTGAAAAAATTTAATATTTGTTGATGGTTATTAAATTCGGTACGCTTACATGATGATGAATTTCGAACAACTTTTCGTAATAAAATGTTTGGATATCTAGTAAAGAAGATGAAAATAATGCTCCGGTCAAGGCCCGCTTGATTTATAAAAATGAAAATATGTTAAATTTTATTATCTAATCAAACAGGTTTAAATCCCAAACGGTCCAATTTAAATTAGGAAATTTTTTTGTCATTTATACCTATAAGTTCGCTTATTCTTGGGACACATTGTATATTGACGCGAACGAAACAGTTAGGATACAAAGGTCTACTTTCCACCCTTATGACATAAATTTATATTGTACCATCACGTTCCTCCTTCTAAACATTTATCAATTTTAAGCTTCATTAGGATTTTACAGACTTGTTAATTTTATTGTCGTTTGTGTTTTTATCAGATTCATCCGACAATAATGATTTATCTTCGTAGTCAGTGAATAAAAACATCAAATTAATGGAATCGTTGATTTAGCCCAAACGGTCGAGCCCAGCCATTTCAAAGATATTTCATTTTTAAATTATGTCAAATAAGTTTTGTAAAATCGACTGATTAGGTTTTGAACGTTCGCATTAAGAGTGATCCAGTTTTGTTTCTGAATTATATTCGGAAATAATTAACAAACGGAAACTTATTCAAATGGTTAATACAGGATGCCCAAGATAATGAGGACCTCTGTGGATATCTCGTTAATGGTAATAGATACAATTTCGATTAAATAGGAAAAAAATATCATCATCAAAGCACGAACAATAGTATGCCGCACAAGAAGTTTTGGTAAAATTTTTAAATTTTGAGTTATTTAAATAAAACTGAAATTTTGAATTTTTAATTAAATTTTTTTCCGTTATTTTTATATCACGTTTTGGTTTCAAGCAATCATCTCCAACTTCTTTTTTGATATTATGTACACTTTTTGAAACTATGTACCATCGTGCCGGTAAAAAACTAGGACAGTAAAATTTCTTATTTTCTCCTTGACTATTAGGAATTTTTTACTTTCGAGTTTGGTACCAGTAAAATGCCATTTACAAATTTTACATGTCAACATAGATTGTCACTTTATCATTAACTTGTCAAGCAAATTTTTCTTTAAAAAGTATGCCACAATTAACACCCCAGCAAAAGGCTATAATCTACAGTCGGTTGCGAGATGGTGCTTTTGTTAGGAATATTGCAGACGAACTGGGAGTAAACAGAAATATCGTGTTGTTGGCAAAACAAAAAATAGCAAGGCATGAGACTATTATTAGGAAAGCAGGTTCAGGTCCCCCTAGAATTTCTACTGAAGATGAAGATAAGAAGACTAGTTAATTATCTAAGGGATTATCCATTCGCATCTGCAATAAAGGTGAAAGAAGAGACGAACTTTCCAGGTTCTGCAAATACTGCTAGAGACAAGGTTCGAATTTCCGATATACGAAGTCGTTGTGCTACTAATAAAATATTTTTAATGGAAAGAAATAAGGCAGGTTGCACATGAATATTTAAATCGGAATATTTTCTGGGAAACAGTTATATTTTCTGACGAGAAAACTTTTCAATCGTGTAATAATGGAATACACTCACAAAACAAACCAAAGCGGGCGTTTTTCTATAAATGTATGTGGTTGGATTAGCGCTAGAGGTCCAGGAATTTGCCAAATCGTGGAAGGAAGACTAACTGCACCTGAATACGTTAATATCCTAAATGCAGATGATACCATCGATAAACGATGTATATGGTCAAAATTTTACATTTCAGCATGATAATGCTCCAATACACACAGCACGCATTGTGCAAAATTTTCTCCTAGAAAATAATATAGCAGTTCTTCCCTGCCCTTCGAAGAGTCCCGATTTGAACCCGATCGAAAACATTTGGGGTAAAATGGTGAAATCAATGTATGAACATGATTTTCGGCCACGAAACAGAGATGAATTACGCTACAGGATAAAAGAAGCTTGGGATGAAATAATAGGCGAATTATGCAGAAACCTAGTTTCAAGTATGCCGCAAAGGCTCAAGAAGTAATAAACAGGAATGGTTCTATGACTAAATATTAAAAATGTTTTGTTGCTTCGACAAATTTTGACCTACTTTAAATAAGGCATTAGACTTTTTCTTAATAAAAATGCCCAATATATTTACTGCCGCTCAAGTTTATAAAAGAAATAAGATATTTTGATGCCACCTCGTATCGAACAATATAAAACGTTAAATTATGTAACCTAGGTTACTTCCTAAAAGTTATGTGTATTTACCTTTACAGCTGTCGAGCACCTTTTATAGGCTATGAGATATGTATATCCGTTCCCAGTTTTGTGATTTTGTTGTCCTTGGTTTTTATCGGCACGATAGTACCTACTATGTACTACTCTTTTATATATCACCTTAGCTGTAATACTCCACTCCCAGAAAAAGGCAATTCGTTGTATTTTTGACCTTAGGGATGTAGACCCATATTTATTGCACATAAGATTATTATCTTTCCATTCATATTTACCAAACTCGCCTTCGGGGCTCGTTTTGTTAAACGCACATGCAGTAAAGACGTACCTACCGTACTTGTATTGTAATATACTACATTGTTTGTGAAACAAAATGCGCATAGGTTTTTAAGGAATTCGGACTATTATAGTTACCACACGAGAGGGGGTCCCGTCTTTACTATCGATAATCATAATCTGACAAAAGTTGAAAGATCCCCGGTATATGTCGGGAAAAAATTATTTAATAAATTACCAAATTATATTAAGGAGTTACAATACGACCAGTTTAAGAAGGAAATTAAAAATATATTATTAAACTTCTACTAAAGAATTTTTTATCGATAGTATATAAACTTAATTTTATCTCTAGATATAACTTAAAAAAAAACCGTTTTATGTAGAAAATATTTGTCTAACTTATTGCAATTTAGTCATATAATCATCATTTTTGCTGTTGATTTTGTTTTTAATATCAACAAGTATATTTTTTCCCTATACGGTTCCTAATGGGGTCACTGTATGTCAAAATAAAAAGTTCTTCTACAATTCCCTAATGCATTTTCCTAACACCTTGTGTATAAATTTTAAATTTAATTAAGTTAAACAGGCCCAGTATTTGTCATATAAAAATCGTATTCTGACAAATTAAATAATTATTTAATAAACTTACCACTTTCCTCCAAATTTTTATAAAATGGCGTGTCACTTTTATCACTTTCCACCTGTCTAATTTCTTCAATTTTTGATGATCGAATAATATCGTTCAGTCGGTCGATCCAAAGTGACTCTTCCCAAGGCTCTATGCTTCTAGTTGAAACGTAAAATAACTGTATCAGTGCTATAAGGAATATTAGATTCCACATCTGTAATAAAAAAACATAATTTAGATTTTAATCGAACTACATTTATGTATTTACAAAGTTAAAACTAAAAATAAACGTTAAAAAATTTTGTTATACGCCATTTTAATTTCGCTTACAGGAACGGCTCTGTATCGATGATATGAGTTCGTAAAGTCTACTAAAAAGGCAATTTTGTACACTTTTTTTATACTTTATAACATGAGCTCTCTGAGTTCTTATCGGATAAGCCATTTAAATAAGGCGGAACAATCCCCCCCTTTACTGTTTGTGTAGGTTCGTGTTCTCCCGCTCTAACTACTAAAAAAAAAAATACTTATTCATTTATAACCATACCAAAAATATACTGTTCTATCTGCACGGAAAAAAGTCTATAATAAAAGTATTGTAGTAAAGAGAGATAACATTATAGTAAAATTATTATAGTATATAAATATTTTATTTTACGATTTTCTATAAAATATTGTATCAATTACAATTTTCATTATTAATCCGTACCAAAATAATATTGTAGATACACATTGTAAATTTTATAACGAATGTATAGTGAGAATGCTTTATTTAGAACTCCAGTAGTTAAATATTTTTAAATGCATGATACATTTTACTGACTGACGACCATTATTGTACTTTAAGTATTATTTATTGTAAAAATGACCAAATTTAAATAAAGTGTTGTAAAAATTCTTCTTTACAAGAATGAAAGGCTTAAATCACAGATGCAACGGATGCAATTTAGTGAATTTTACAAAAGATTCTAGTAAATTTTACAAAAATATTTCATGTACTACCTACATGATTTACTAAATATTTTTCTAATTTTTACTAAGAATCTGACTTGTTGTGTGTGAATTTATGGCAGTTTTTAATAAAAATTATTTCAATCACATGAATTCATGAGCCATGAACTTAATGAAGGTTAGTTTTACTGTTTTATAGTAAAAATCCTCTTAGATGGAAATTTATTTTTCCTTGTTGCATGAAGTATCACGATTCAGCAACGACCTATCTAATAACTTGCTGGGCGTCAATATGGGAGGAAAGTTGTTTGGCATGGCGGATCTAGGATTAGATTCCAAATATCTCTAAATTTGATAAATAATTTATAGTAAATAGAGCCTGTAGATCTGCTACTGCTTGTCGTAACCACGTTGTGGTAAGTGTCAAAACAGCTTCGCAGAGACTTCATGTACTTTTCCGAACCAAACAGTTGTACACACGTCAACAAATTTTGATATTATAAAGCGCAGAATCGACCATCACTAGAATACTACTCTCATGTCTGAAGGTATGCACCCAAGCTCCTAGATTCCATCGAATGGAGAACCATTTGATTGATCGGAGACTACGAGCTCACAAAGAACCTCGACATCCTCCCTAGAACATTGAAGACAGGTTGGTCTCTCTTTTTAATTGCAAATGTTAGCCTGATATTGCCCGCTTAATTCCACCTAAAGCGACGAATAGCAGAAAAACTCAATTTGAGGAGGAAAATAAAATGGTTTTAAGGCCAAATAAAAAGCGATTTGTTCCTTGAAGTGTTTTAAAATGGTTTTTGTAATGCGACATTATTTTTACAAAGCAAGAGATTTAAGGCAAGATTCGGCGGATTTATTATAAAAACACTGTCAGGCTTATAACCGACTTAATTTCTCAAACTCATTTGAAGAAGATTATTTTGAATCATTGAAACATTCGGTATTCGGTGCGTCCATAAAGTCTTGAACAAATTCATTTAAAATTCAGGGATTTGATTTTTCTTTAACTCTCGGACACGCCAATTAGTATTTTTTGTTGCTTATTTCTTAAGGTAAAACGTAAGTATACAGGGTGTTATGGAAATTACTTATTATATTTAAACCGGCAATTCCTAAGACGAAAATAAATTGAACAAAAATAACCATAAATAGCGCTTCGAATTACGACGACGGTCGGTGTTGTCATATCTACACGGCAAACTCTTTAGAAAACAAATTATAATTTTAACACTTTTTATCATTTATGAACAAATATGATGCCAGAAAACCGACGGCGAAAGATGTTTTGCGAAACAAATAATGTTAATATTACACAGAAATTTCAAATTCGTCACAAGCACAGGAAAGTAAATAGGTTAAACGACTATTATTTTTTTTCCCATGGAAAAGAAAAAAAAACTGATTGTGTTTGTGCTTGGATTTCTTCGCTCTTTAGGTATAAAAATAAATACAAGTAGGTGATAAATAATTTATTGTTATAATTTCATACGGAATTTCAGTTTTGCATTAAGTTTGGCCACATTCCACGTAACACCTGTTTTCTGACATGCCACCACAGGGTGACGTATTACAGTGACGCAGGATGAGCTGTGGGTTTATGGGGCTGGACCTTACTTTTAAAACGGTCGATTTAAAAAAAATATATGTAGCGCTTCTAGAGGATACGCAATGAGTCACCCATTTAAATATAATACGTCATTTCCATAACACCCTGTATAATAAGCTACCTGATTTAGTAAAAAGTTTTTTTATGGGACAAAAGTTTTAAGATTCAAGCTTTCAGCTTAAAGAGTGCTGGATATTTGTCGACGACAGGAGGAGGTGAAAACGGATAATTTTCACGAGAATATTGCACATTTAATATTCCTTAATCAGCTACCTTGAGGAAAAGCCGTGTTGATTTAAGGAGTGACGTTGTAGATTTTTTTTAAATACTCAAACAAATTGTAATCCAAAGCAAATATTATTATTAGGAACAAGAGCGGTAACAACTTCATTATTTATTGATTACATAATATTATCCTCTCAAACGTGCCACAGATTGAAAAGGTGTTAAGTAGATAAAAGTACCTGACATCATTTTTGCTGCGTTTGACAAATTAGGGCTTTGTTTTACGTGGCAGACTTTATTAATAAATCAGATTTGATTAATAACGTTGTGTAAGAGGTTTTTAAACTGCGACTTAAAAAAAAATTACCAAATTATTGAGTTGAAATTATAAAATTTGTTGTTTATATTACAAATGAAGATGTTGTGCACTTGTTAAACAATTATGCACTATTTTCCTGCTAGATTTAAGACAACCTCCAAAAATTACTTTATAGTTTCCGTTTACTTATTCTGGGATTTGTTCGTTCAACTATGTATAAAGATTTTAGATTTTCGACAAACAAACCCGAACGGACCCAAATATATTTTTTCATATTTTTATAAATATTTCAAGAAGTCAAAAATTATCATGCAGGAATTCTTCTTTATGTTACAATTCTGTAACTGGTTTCACAGTGCAATAAAGTACTGGCGCTCTTATAATAAATTTGAACCTGTCAGATTAATCGGCTTGTTATCAAATGTAAGCTTGTAGCGGCGTAAATTAAATTTCGTTACAGAATCTACACATAATGCCAATAATATTAGGGTGCATACCTATTTCAACATGTATATCTATGATACGCATTTTGTACTTTAGCAACAGCATCGTCACAATTTATCAAGATACGATATGCATATATTTAACAAGTTTAGGTTTGTATAGGTTTATTCGGGTTTATTCGGACTAAAACTACTACTCTTTTACGTTTAGTCTGCCACAAAATGACGGTCATAACGTTGGGGACTTAGGGGTCCAGTTATTTAATAAGTCACGCATTGAAAATATAAATCTAAAAAATTACAAAATATAAAATAAACATAATTTATCTACAAACAGGACTAAAAGTACGCTTTTTAACGCTCATTGTCACTGTCTAAAATGTCATTTTATGATACTAGTGTTAAAAGTGTATTACTTTTGACAACACTAATGTTAAAAATAAATAATAGTTTAATTAAGGTTGTGATGGAGATTTGAACAGAAACAAAAAGTCATAAAATTTCCACAATTTTTATTTAGAAAAAACCCGTAACATATTTAGGCACACGGTGCCTTCTTCTGACGGAATAAATATAAATGTGGTAAAATTTGATTTAAATATCTTACTAGGTACAAGATGGAGCGAACGATTTTATGGTATGGGGTTTACACTAATCTTAATAATTATACCCAACAAAAGGGTAATATTTATGCTAATGTTACAAATAGGTGTAAATTCCTAATCTTATTGTGTAGATTTATATAAATTCAGTAAAGGTGAATAATTAGTGTCTAATTGTTCATTCAATAATAAACCCGACCTTTTCTTTTTGTTAATCTCCATACTTTCCAACTATTTGGACCTTTTCTTTTTGTTAATCTCCATACTTTCCAACTGTATGGAGATTAACAAAAAGAAAAGGTCCGGTTTATTATTGAATGAACAATTAGACACTAATTATTCACCTTTACTGAATTTATATAAATCTACACAATAAGATTAGGAATTTACACCTATTTGTAACATTAGCATAAATATTACCCTTCGGTTGGGTATAATTATTAAGATTAGTGTAAACCCCATACCATAAAATCGTTCGCTCCATCTTGTACCTACTAAGATAAGAAATTTTACCACATTTATATTTATTCCGTCAGAAGAAGGCACCGTGTTACATGTTACGGGTTTTTTCTAAATAAAAATTGTGGAAATTTTATGACTTTTTGTTTCTGTTCAAATTTATAATGGATTTCCATCAAGTATCGGCTAAATCAATCAATTTTGTGATGGAGAGTTTTTCCGTACTAACAACAACATACATTAGGTGCCATCTAATAAAGAAATGAGGGAAATCACTTGATATTGTATTTTTAAGCTTCAATTTTGAATTTGGTAGAATAGGTATTAGTTCTGTTGTTCATTTTAGTGTCTGTTTTAATAGTCTTTGTAGATAAAAATATTGTACGATTCGTGCTAAAATACTCTTATTTTGTTCAAAGGGTACATAGGTATGCTACGTGCGCTATGCAGTTTCTATTGTCACAAGATAAAATGACACTTTTAATAACATCATAAATAACTACTGACTAGTTCTATTAATAACAACAGTGATCTTAAAGTATTTTTTTTTTTGATAAAGAAAGAAAGAAAACTAAAATACTAAGAATAAACAACTTGATTGACTTATTCTCCCAGTTGTAATTTTAAACTCCCATCCGTCAATTCAGGATGGTTTTAAGATCCAAAAATCTTTTAGTAAATACGGCAGTTAAATGTGAATTTACATTGTAACATCAGTATTACATTTTATATTTATTTGAGAAAATGTTTGTAATTGTCCCAACATTTGTAACTTTACAAAAAATTATTGCACTAAAAACAATACAATTAGAGTTTCACAATAGTGGTTTCTGTTTGGTCAGTACGCGCATAATTATCCTTAGAGATTTTTTTTTATTACAGAAAACCGATATAGCATGACAAACGCTTTATATTCTTATAGACATAATTACGTGAGGGAATATAAAAATATCGTACTACCCTTAACGGAATGAAAATAAGTTTATTATTATACACGTTCGCGTCTGCCAGTAAAAATTTTTGCGAGCGTTGTAACTTCCGAACAATGCTTTTCAGTTATGCTACAATAGTATAGAAAAACTTTAGACGTTTTAATGCTTTTAAAGTTTGACATTTTAGACGTTGTTTCTAATCTGTGCAAGCATATTTGAAATTCGGAAAGCTTGGGGCATGTTGTTATAGGTTACATTAGAAAGAAATGTATTATTTAAATCTAATTTTAGAATAGTTAAAAGGAAGTTTAACCACGAGAGGTGCAAATATTCTGGAAAAGCGTGTAACCCGCACAAATTCCCCTCAACAATAAAATTGACTTGTCTTTCCGATTTTTAATATAATTTACTGGATGCGAATTATTAAGGAAGTTCTCGAATTGATGCGCTGTATGTTAGAGAGAAAAGATACAGGATATAATTGACATCCATCGATCACGCAGGGAATGACAATTATTTCGTTGGGACTCAAAAGACACAACCTGAGCAATTCCAACAACAGCGAGACTGAAAATTCAATAGAAATTATCAGTAGTAATCGGTGCCAAATTCACGCACACAACATCTAGCGGCGACTCACATATGCATAAGAAAATACACACAAAAAGTGCCTCATATCACAATCACCAAGAAATAATATAATAAATTACACGAATCAAAATTAAGATGAGGGTCCCAAACAATCCCAAATTATCAATCAGAGCCATCTATGTTGCATCAATTTAATTTAAAAATATGCCGCTTTTGGCAGGTTGGAAAGAGATGAGAGTCATCAGCTGATCAATATTTCTTTTCGTGAAGTTTTAACCGTTAATAATAAAGTTTTTGAGTTAATTTATTGATATTTAGATTGTCTGACATGTCGATTGGGGTATAAGCAAGTTTCAGGAAGATCTGTGACAAAAATTTGAAAATTTTTCATATTTTAAATTGTTATTATTTTCTTATAACATTATATTTTTTAACGCAATTTATTTATAGCGTTTTCCAATCCTTTAACTTTATGAATCCAGTTTTAGATCAAAAAAAAACTGGCTAAACGTTCGCATAAAATAGTGCCTATTTGGCAACCTGTGATTAAACGCAGCCCTCAGAAAAAGAATGATGCATGATATAAATAACATTATTTCATACTTGACTAATTTTTTTAAAATGATTGTCACCTTAGAGATAATTAAATAAAATTAATAATTAATAAACCATTATATAGTTACCTTGAACGAAAAAATGTGTGTCAGGTTTATGTGGGTTAAACCTTGGTTATATCGTTTACGCCCCACGATTAAACTCAACGCTCTATTTAGTTATGCATTAGGTAATGAAAATTTAAAATTCCAATTAAATTTAATAAGAACTAAATATTTTAATATAAATTAATAATTGAAAGTTACTGTTTCCTATAAAAATGGAAAATATGACTTTTTAGTTAGAACAATTCTAATTTTTATTTTTGTCTCGTTCACGTATAACGTCAGACAAAAATAAAGCCTATATTTGCATGGGCAAAGCCCATAGCAATAGGTCTTTAAGCACCAAGCCCTTACCTAAAGAACTAAACGCTTGAAAACACTATACGCTTTATTTTATTTTACTTTATTTTAATTTACCAACTGCTCGTCAGAGTACGCTCCAAGCACCAGAAATTTTTGAAAATAAAGCTAATCAGAGAATGATAAATATAGGGTGTTATGGAAATGACGTATTATATTTAAACGGGCAATTTCTGAGATAAAGACAAATTGAAGAGAGAGAAGCTTCCAATTCATTCAGCGGTAAAAGTGACCTGCCGTCAAACCAGAAAAACACCTGTGTGGAATTCTGGCCGATGTTGTCATATGTACACCTTAAACTCTTTAGACAAAATAAAATAATTTAAACACTTTTCCATTCTGTAATACCTTTTTGTACAATTAATTGAAGAACATTTACGACGGACTATGTTTTAAACAACCCGAAAAAATATATGGTATAGAAATAGCCAAGTATGTCACTAGGTCAAATACCAATGACCTCTTGACGCCTTACATCGGCTCATCGAAGTAGTTTCATATAGCGCCGCACGCTTGCGTCTGTTAGTTGAAGACCAACCAGCGGCCGTGTCTCGTCGATCACCAACACACTCTCAGCAATCCGCTCTGTTTTTTTCGGTTTACGCGTGTATCTTGCCCGTCCATAAATAATCTTTGAATATTGTTTTTATTGACGCGTTTCTTCTGGACGTAAAATTTCGTCGCGTGTAATAAAATCTAATAATCTGTAGTATAATCTGTATTATTGTATTTTCAAAAGCTAACTATCGGTTCTGTTTCACTATTACTGTGTGTACATAAAGTGTTTCCAGGAGTGTTCCCATGAAAAAGAAAAAAAACTGATTGTATTTGTGCATGGATTTCATCGCTCTTTAGGCATAAGGATAAATACAAGTAGGTAAAAAATAATTTATTTTTATAATTTTATATGGAATTTCAGTTTTACATTAAGTTTGGCAACATTTCCATTGGCTCTGGGTGAAATGTTCTAGAGTATCGCGGACTGACCTGTGAGTAAGAGTGTTTGTTATCCCACTTTTAAAACGGTCGATTTAAAAAAAAATATGTAGCGCTTCTCTAGGACACCCAAGGAGTCACTCATTTAAATATAATACGTCATTTCCATAACACCCTGTATACAAATATAAAATAATCTAATGATGCCATCTTATAGAGGACAAAAATCAGAGAGTACCATCCCTTAAAATAAACTCTGAAAGGAATAAAAACTATTTTCCGAAATATTGTAGGTTTACAACATTGGTACAGGGTCCGGTTACTTTGATTTTTTTGATGCATTGTGATGTTTAAATGGAAATATTCGCTTTCAGTATTTTGTTAAGCGCTTCGGTCCCTATTTAGAAGTATTTCCAATCCTTATAATTACAAGTTTTAATAATTTTCTAAACGTTTAAGTTTAGATTATGTGTTTGAGTTTAATAAGAAATGGTACAATATAATATTGTTACACTTTTCTGCCTTCAATAAGCGACACAAATTAATTTCAGACCTGTGCGTATAAAAGGAATGAACTTTGCAGACTCTTGTTTGCTATTTCGCTATTTCATTTCAAAATTAATCGTGTTAAAAGGTCGACTTTATTTCCTGCTGACTAATTAGTGGATCAGCGTACAAATCAAGCTTTTTTCGCTAATCGATGACAAAATAAACAGCAATTAATGTCACAGGTATTGAACCAGTAAATATATGGATTTTTGTTATAGGGGGTGAGTCAGGAGAATGGACCAAGCTCCAGTAGTATAAGGAAAATAATGTAAAAATACTCGTAAGTCTCGAACAAACATGGACTCGGTATTTCTATCTGCGTTTACGAAAATAAACACAACAAAAAATAAATGGGAATTCTATCTGTACAATCCCCCAGTGGCGGCTCGTGACCTATGATAGAGGGGGTTCACAAGTATGGTGAAATTATTTTTTAAATTTTATTTTTGTATAACGACCCAACAATTACTTTCTAGGCGTTTTAAATGTAGGAAGAAAAAAGTAATAAGAAAATGCGTTAGGTAAAACATATTTTTCTGTATTTTTTAATTTTACACAAGGAAATACAACTTTTGGAAAATAAGAAAGATTTTCTTAGTATGTATAGCTATCGGATCTTAACGTCGTCGCATGCATCCCTCGTAACAATATTTATACAGTCCACTACTCATACTACAAAAGGCATCTATGAGCTATCAAAAAAATACTACTACCGCCATCTACGAGTTATCAAGGAAACCGAATGATGTCTAATACCACTACGCCATCTACGGCTACGTCATTAGGCGCAACCAAGACATGAACAATAGTTAACTCTTTTATGACGAGAACGAGTTGAGCCACGAGACTGACAAGTTGGCATTCTTAATATTTTCAGTGTTTTTTAGTTTAAATCCTTAAATAAAATGGTTTACAATTATATAGAGTATCATTTATCGAAATACACAACATTTATCGACTCTAGACAATAGTGCTTAAACGTAAAGTCCATTCTTCGGTTCTTAATTGTAGAAAATTGATCAATAACAGCCTCATTAAGTTTTGAATACCCTCTATAAATGTTTTTTCATATATTTCATTTTTAAACTTTCTAATAAAGTCCCTAGATTTACCCTTTGTGGTCTGCGTTAAATTAATTTCGGGTTTAGGTGTTCCCGCATTCTTCACTTCAATTTTTTGCTCCAAACTCAAAGAGCTTTTCTTAAATAGTCCACCGTCAACTATTCATTTTAAGTTAATAAATATATAATATTAAAATATTAAAACATACACGCTCGAATTTCTAACTAGATGCACGAACAGACAACAGCGCGGTGCACACAAGAACTGTGCGAATTTTCCAAGTTAAATCGCCATAGCCCCGCTATCCTGTTACTACAGAGAAACTACAATACTTAATCGCACGTGCGAGCAAGTCTCGTCATAATCGTCATTTACCTCGACCGAGGCACGGTTGCCGGATCTATACAGTTTGATTTGACGGGATGATAAAATATTAGGGAGGGTCGGACTTTTTTAGTTTGACGATACGATAAAATATTAGGGAGGGTCGGACTTTATACGATAAGTAATATTCAATGAATATAAATTAATATTTTTTATTCGTATCGTTTTGGGGTGCACGTGCGCATGTGCTCCTGTGGAAGAACCGCCACTGGAATCCCCCATCTCTTTTTATCCTCTGTCGGTCCCTGTTTTCATTTTAACAGCTGATCGGTTTCATTAGGAAAAACAAACAATCTACGGACGTGACTCAAAAGTCTATATTTTTATCCAGTTTACGGCAGACTTGGCGCAGTCTTACCAGATTGAGTTAAGAATTACTATTTTTTCCACAAACAATACTTAAATTTAACAAACAAATACAGAAAAACAACAAAGAATTTTATTTAACAGTAATGACAAATATGTTAATCCGATAGTGTCAAACGTGAAAGCAGGTATGAAATACGGCCGTTCCAATGAGGGCTTTATAAAAAGTACGTTCCGAACGCTCGAAGGCGACGTAATATCTTTGTCTAATTAACAGGAAACGACAAAGAAAAATTATAATAATTTTCAGAGCTTTGTTTTCCTGGGAAGTTATTTACAACCTGTGAATGTGAATTGTTCATTCTTAAAAGACTGTGACCCAAAGACCATCGTTGATTTAAAATCCTTGCTAATTACAAACATTAACATTTTTTACTCATAATGTTTTTTAATAAATGTTCAAAAATATCCCCATTGACTTCTAAAAATTTTCTGCTTCGACTACGAACGTCGCCAGTTACTCTCCTGATTGCTTATTGTATTCCTTTAATATTTTTTCAACTATACTTTGTAATAAGTATTCATTTTTCAACTAGACCCGAAGCAGGCCTGGAGCTCTTGGAAGCAAACTAATGGAACCGCCGCTATTAAGTCTTGGAGGCCTTTCGTCCAAATATTGATTGACGTGATGAACAAAATGTGCAAGAGCTCCATCGTGGTGATAACATAGCATCGACCTATATCTACGGATAGCCAATCTCTAAAAGTAAAAGTGGCATATTTATGGCCTCGCGCATGTAAACAAAGCTGATCGTCAGATGTCATGCGCAATGCCGACTGATAAACTATTTACCTTGACCGATGAACAGAACCAGAACCGTACTTCGCCCTTAATGAAAATTATTAAACGGTAATATTATGGCACATCAAAACCTTCTTTACTGGGCAATAAACAATCCATTTTCTCGCATCAGAGAAGGCCTTGTTGCCATCACTGAAAAGCTACTTTTAGAATTAATTTGGATATCTATTCTTCACGTATCGATAGATTTTTAATATCGTTACATCCCTACGACTGAATTCGGTTCTGGAAGGTAGTCGTTGGTTCACGTCATTGACGGGCAACCAAACCGGCACCGATGTGGCGGGGTTGCCTATAAGACGGCGACAACATTGTGCGCAAGACAACCGACACGCAACATTTAAAAATATGACCGGTAAACCGTGCGCACCAACTCATTTTTTCAATCATAAAATTTAACTTTTAACTGCGCACGCCATAAGTTGTACGTATCCATAGTTATAGGTCGCTGTAATATAGTTGCATTCTGATGTTTCAGTGTTGCCAGGTGAAAATCACTAGAAATGGTTATGAAAAATCACCAGTTTTAAATTGATAGCCAAAAAAGAGGATCAAGAAGCATATTTTTATGACCAATTAGAAAAAAAAGGCATCGTACCAAAAATGAGCAAAGAAAATGGGGAAAATGACGCTTAAAGTAGATTTTGTGTCATCCTAGTAACAAACATACGCAAATAAACTAAAAATCACCAGTATTCACCAAACACCAAAAAAAATCACCAGAAATCGAACGTTGTAAAAAGATTTTCATCAATCACAAAATTATTCATAAAATCACCAGATCTGATGAAATTTCACCAGACCTGGCAACACTGTGATGTTTACAGGAGCATTCTCTGGTAGTCCTTGTAATTCATTTTATAACAAATGTAAGTAGTGCTCTTCCGTTAGGCGATTCGATTCTGAATTAAAGTTCCAATTAAATTAAATGAAAAGTTACCTTGCAACCATCTTTCGCGGTATTAAGCAAAATTTAACTAACAATGTGTTAATCATATCTAGCATGGTTATGATAAGGTAAAAACAAATTATGTATCACAGACCGTTAAATTTAATAGTGTTTTTTAAACCAATTCACCCTTATAATGATAATGTTACAATGTGGAAAAGTTTTATAGCTTCCCTGCTAAAATCCTCAAATAGATTAAACAAATATTGTCTTAACGTCATTTATTTACTTTTTTCCGCAATTAAGTATTATAGTTCGACGATAAGCTTTGACAAGTCATTCGAATGGTGTCTTAATAAAGATTTACGAGGTGACGATCATTTTAGTTATGGACTCTGCCGCAAAATGGCGTGCTACAAATAAATGCGTTGCAAAAGAAGAAGATAATATTAAGTTGCAAGACAATACTGTTGCAAAACTCGCCAAACTTAAACAGACTAATAAAAAACGTATTTCTTTTATAAGTGTACCTTGTAGCGTTTAAACCTTTTCCTGGCACTTACCTGTGTTTGGTTTTGTTGAAAAGTGTAGTAGATTCACCGAAAGGTCACAGATAGATTGTTGGTTGCCTAATGAATCCCTGATAAGATAATAAAATCTATATCGTTCGATAGCTGGAAACAATTCCAATTTACAAGGTTGCCATATTTATCTGTAAATTTTCCTGGGCACCTTTTTACTTGGCGATGTTTACCACCAGTTTAGAACTGTCCGTCCGCCATTCCGGGGTGAACACGCGTGAAAATAAGGCTGTTTAAAGGCAATTTTAAAGAAACTGGGATGTCTTTCCCCAAAAACCCAATCGAGTGATTTAGTAAATTTTTTTTAGAAGGAGCCCGTGCTCATCACCGCCTAAAGGTAGATGATTGTGTAGTTTTTTTTTGTATTGCAACCCTGAAAGTTCACTTACCAAGGCACACCGGAATCATCACTTATTTTACCTTCCGCAGAACCTTTCCTAAAAGGCGAGTCGATTTTATTTAAGAGAATCAGTTTTCTCGTTATTAAAATAAAGGCGACCTGCCCTTTCCAACCAGAGCGCGGACATTAACTACCCACCGTTACAGGGTTCTTCTTCCTTGCTCTCACGTTGCTGTTCCGTTTCTGTGAGAATTCGACCTCATGTTTTCAACCCCCCAGGTGTATCCTTGATGCTACAGTGACGCTCTGCCAATTTTGGATTTTTAGGGGCCATGTTTAGAGACCACTCTGAATACAAGGGGCTCGCCAGAATTCTACGATGGATTACTTCAGGCCAGAATTTTCAGATATTTTTATATTTATTTTTTTTACATTTCCATTCCTATTAGCGATAATATTACGTTGATTTCCAATGATAAGTAATGACTTATTATGATTCTTAATGTAGCCGTAAGCTATGAAAATACTAGATATTTCTTTTGAATATTTTATTTCAGTATTGATAATATTTCCGAAACAACCATTAGGTTAATCTATATATTTTACGTATTATTGTAGTGCAACCCTATAATGTAAAGTATGTCGACTATGGGAGGGTGTGCGCATTCTTCTTATGTAAACCTACTATTTCACCAGTTCACTGTAATTATTTTATCTCATTTAAGATAAACCTCCAATAGTCTACAATTAAAAATTATTCCTATACAATATGAAATAAAATTTAAATTTTTTTGATTTTAAAATTTTGCCTAATTTCAATCATCTCACTTATACAAACTGAAAAGTCCCTTTAGACACGTGTTTACCTTACTCATGGTGAACGTAAGCTAGTTCAGGTATTTAACACATTTTTTATTAATTTGTGTTTCGTAATTTTCCCCAAATTAAAAGGCATTCTGAAAGAAAAATATATAAATTACGTGGTGCCCAAATAATTTTCAAACTAAAAATGTATAAATCGTTATTAGAAAATTCTCAAACTATTGATACTGTGTATTAACAAGCTACGACCTACGACGCTCGCCAGACGAACAGAGCAGCCGGATGCATGTGGTCATTTTCTATTGTTTGACAAGGAAAAACGATACAACCTAATTGAAAAGTCTTACCTAAAATACACTGACTGAACATTGCTCCCGCTATTTAACGATGTTTTTATCGCGTGTACTCATATTTTATAATTTTAAATAAAGAAATATGTGAAAAACAATAACCATAACCTACAAATTCTTAACGAAACTATGAACGGGTATGTCATTACTGCTTACGGCTTAGCGACAACGGTTTACGGCTTACGTTACGGCAACTATGATTATTTGACAATAATTAAAAAAAACAGCTTGTCTAACCAAAGAAAAAGGAGCGGAAGTCAGCGACATTAAATTTCAATATTTTAATTATTTTTTTAAAGGATCGATTATTTTATTAACTAATATAATCGCCCAAAAGAGGCAATGATTCCGCGAACACATGCATTATTTTCATATTTTGTCCGTAATCGGAAATTCATTTTACATACACGCATCAAATTTGGATCGGATCGGTTAAGTAGTTTTCGAGTAATCCTAAAAACAGAACAGGTCTCGTCAACTCCAGGAAGCCCTAACAGTGGTAGCAGACTTTAAGAAAAATGCGGCAGTTCATAACATTTATGACAAATATATTTTTCAACAACGTATATATTCTATACCCTTAAACTATATATATATATAAGGAGAAACTAAAATTGTTGATACTCTTCAACACGCGGACCAAACCGTGGGCACTTTTAATATTTTTTAAAGGTTCTTCCCGAGTAATTTTACTTGCATAAACCAAGCGGACGGAAATTTTAATTGTGAATAAAAAGGCTTTAATCACGGATGATATTCAGTATTTTTTCAACACATTGGTATATGTACTTATTTTAATTGATTCTTCTTATCCTCGATAACCTTACTTATCTTTTATATTCCATTTCGAGCTAAACCTATTATTTCTTTTTTACTTGGGTTCTTATAATTTTAAAATATATCAAATTTAGAACTGCGTATTATATTTTTCATAACATATTTTGTTGTAGCTTTAAGAATTTGTATATTTCGTGGGCCCTAGGCTACCTAATGGTAAAATAAGCCAGGCTGAAGGGTGTATAAAAGGGCTCGATATAGAATAAAATTGAATTATTTCATCAATTTGCGATTATTAAACCCCATTAGTTTAGCTATCTTGCTCAAAGCTCTATAGTTATAAATTGTATTATGATAATTCATCAGCTTATAAATAGGATATTCTTTTATAATGACAAAAATTTTAGTCATGCTAATAAATCAGATGTAATTATGACAATTTAGTCGATAGTAATTAAACTTGATTATTAATAACTGCAAAGTCCATCATCAACATTGTACCCTATATCCTGCATTAGTTAATGATAATAAATCTTCAGTATACAGGTCATGGGGAGTGGTCCATTAAAAGATCTCGGGAACTACAAAAGCTGTTTGTTTGAAATATTGGTACTCGCTATAACAAATGCCGACTTTTTAAAGAAGATTGTTTACCATTGATTGATTCTATCACTTCCGGTCATATCGGAAGTGAGACTTAACATTGTTATTTTAAATAGAACGCCCTGTATATTATGGCATTTTTCGATTCTATATAAAATTCAAGTAACTTTTATTAACTATTCCTGTACCCATCACAAACCGTTTAGGAAATAACTATCGAAAGTTTCTTAGATTTTTACATCGAATCGAATAATGCCAAAATATTTAAAAAAAAAACACAATATATCGTATTTAACGTCAGCAAATAGGAAAATAGCTATTATTTTTATTTATAACCAGGTAAGTAACCTGAAATGTTCAAATAATTGGGAACTGTATTTGTGGTCGTAGGAATAATTGTGTACAATACTTGTGTGAAAGTAACTTTCACAAACTCGGCGAATTTCCGCACTCGGCTGGTGTCTCGTTCTAAGTATCTCCTCGTCTGAAATCCATCACTTCTAACACTTGTTATGTAATATACTATTATGGTAATATTATTCTTAGACCTTTATACAATAAGTTTGCAAATAGCGAGCGAGAGAAAGTTTTTAGAAAGCTTTTACGTTAAGTCATGCAAGGATATCATAATGGACAGTTTTACAATAATTAATGCAAAATTAATATTTTCTAATTTCGGTATCTACATTGTCTATTATGTATCAGTATTAAATTGTGTTTTAAAAATAGAGTTCTATATATAGACACATACTACATACATTACTTTAGGAAATTAATACGGAAAACCATCAATAGAGGTCATTCTTTGTTATTGACAAGTGTTAGATCGGGCAAATTTTAATTAATTTAAATATTATATGGGTATGTATCTAAAGATTTTTACTTTTATGTTCTCAGTAATTTTTTAAATATTTTTTTCCTTAAAGCTACTAAACGTGGTTATAAATTATTATAAAATTGTCTGCGTATTGCATAAATTATTTACCCCAGTTTAGTTGTGATCTTTTCATTCGTAAAAGCACAAGAGGTTTTCTTTTGTCTAGTACCGTTTTTTAGGGATTAGACTGCTAAAGAGCAATGTAGTTTTATCAAATACCAATGTATGGAGAAATTATTATTTCCCAGACCACCCGATGATACCTTATACAATAAGGGCGTATTTTTGTCTACACAGTAGCACTTTAAAATACTAATTCAGATTGAATAGTACTACCAAGTCTGGGAAATAATAATTTCTCCATACCTTGGTGTTTGATATTAATACCACCTAAAAAATAAATATACTTTTGGATTTATTCAAATAACGTCTGTTCAGATTGTGTGGGACTGATAAGAGATGTATTTTCTCGACTACCGTTGATAATACAGCGTGAAGTATAGAGTCTTCCCTTATGATAGGTATGTACATCTACCCTGTACAGATGAGAACAAAATAGTTCGAAACTGTTCTGCAGGTGGTGACATCCTATCAATGGAAAAGGCTTCCTTTTCTTGGTATTACCCTTTCCATAGTTTCAATCTGAGTTAGTATTTTACAGTGGTACTGTGTAGACAGAAATACGCCCATTGTATAAAATATCATCGGGTTGTCTGGGAAATAATATTTTCTCCATATATTGGTATTTGATATTAATACCACCTGAAAAATAATAGATATCAGACTTTTTTTTTCTTAATTTACAAAATAAAATTTTATCCGATATTAAAAAACATATCTAGTGATTTTGAGCGCAAGATAAATTTATGAATTCATGATAATACAAGACAATAGATACTAAGAAAACAATATTTATTTTCTAATTATTTGCTCAAAACGGTTTGAGTTGGGAAGGTTTCTATCACCTAATTTTTAACTGGAGATGTTTGTATCGCTGTACAAAACGATATACATTTTTTTTTATCAATGTCGAAGTGACAAAAATTAAATATTTAATATGAGTGGATTTATCAATAATAAATAGCAACACGTTAAAAAATCATTCATCTAAAGCTATTATTTTTAGCAATTCTACAAAATTTATTTCTATTTCTGTGGAATTTTTTTTCTCGTGTAGTTGGCCTTACAAGCTAGTGTATTGGCCATATTTCTGTGGAAGAAACTTGAAAATGTACCTAAGTGGAAGTCATTTGGCAGACGATAAATCACATGAAATATAATATTGACTATTTTGAAGAGATAAAGCCGCTTCAGCACGGGTGCGTAAGTACGTTGAACTTAAGGAAAATTATATTATACAGGAAATAAAATTGAATACTTCCCACCTTTAATGTCTAGCACACGTCACTTTAATTGTGAAGAGTGAAGCTATAAAAGAATATTTGCTGACTTCGTGGTTTAAACCCCTAGGCTGGCTGGATGTGACCCTTACAATCTTAAATCGGACGGATGGGTAAGTGGTACATCATTTTAAAGGTCGTTTTAATCAATTTCCATAAATAATTTATTATATTTTGTAAGTATAGTACTTTCTATAGTGCTGATACACTAATCCGATTTGAATCAAATGTTGGGGATATGTAAGTCACCAGAAAAGGCACCGAAACAAGCAATTATATACAGGGTGGCCAATCAGTGCGACAAAGCTCAATATCTCATTTACCGCTAGGGATAGCGGAAAACTTTTTTCACGAAAGTTATTAAGCGTTAAGAGGTGCAGCTTTTAAAATTATTTTCGACCATACAGGGTGCTCCAAAAGGGCGGTGTGATAAAAATTTCATATTTTTTAAATGGGACACTATGTATATTTTTACATATTTGAATTCACCGTAAAATTCTGTACATAGCACCGTAATTATTTGTACACATTTTTGCAACGTTGCCAAATAGATTGGAAAATTCCTAAAATTTCTGCAAAATCATGGTTCAATGAAATGTGTAATATTTCTTAACTTATAATAATTTGAAATAAAATAGTTTTATGTCGGAAAGAGGAATGTTGACAGAAGTCCCCTAAACACGGTATTTTTTATGGATATGCCAACATTACGAACTTGAAACCTGAGTTTCGTAAGTTTTTTAAATGAAACACCCTGTATATGATTACTTTATCTTGTACATATTTTAATCCTCTCTAATTTTTATTAAGGTCTTTCTATGCCTATCTCTACCAATCTTGGTTGTATTTCAATTATTATTTAAATTCTAGCAAAAACTGGATGTAATTTTACCATTGTCCTTTTTCTAGTCACCTATGACAAAATAAAAACAAAATGTTGTAATTTAAAAAAATATATTTATTCACACGGGAGGATACGACAAAAAAATATTTTAGCGATTCAAGCTTGTGGACAATTTCTAAAGTAAGTTATTACTTAATTATTTGCTCATATAGTGACCCCCATTAACTTGAACATATAATTCAATACGTTTTTCAAAAGAATGAGTCATGTTTCTACACATTCGGAACTGTTTTCAAAGTATTGCCTAATTATTTGTTCATAGTGACCCCCATTAACTTTAACACATAATTCAATACTTTTTCAAAAGAATGAGTCATGTTTCTAGACATTTGCCGAGTAATACTTTGAAAACAGTTGAAAATGTGTAGAAACATGACTCATTCTTTTGAAAAACGTATTGAATTATGTGTTCGAGTTAATGGGGGTCTATATGAACAAATAATTAGGTAATAGTTTACTTTAGAAATTGTCCACGGCCTGATACTCCTGAAAGGAATGGGAAGAAAAAAACAGAACTAAATATAGAAAGGCAGAGAAAGGAAAAAAGGCCGAAGAAGAAAGACTCAAAAGAGAACGGATAAAATAAAGAAATAAATTTAAAAAAAAACGACATAAAGATAAGAAAAAAGCACCAAAAAAAAATATTAAAACGTCAATAAAACATTTAAATACTTTGGCGGTCGCCCTTTATTTAACGAACCAAAAGAAATTTAATAATTGTTTGTTCTACCATCCAAATATTTCTGATTCGCTTAGAAAGTAATAAGGATACTGACAAAATAGAATTTGGATCTACAATCTCCAAAAAGGGAGTTAAAATATGTATCCCCAAAGATCAATTAACTCTACAGCTGAATCACGTTCAAAGTTAGATTTTAAAGCTACTTCCATTATTTTTTCTGTGGATGTAACAAAATGGTGATTATTTGAAGATAGTTCTGAAAACCTAAGAAAACTCAAATAATTTCAAACAACATGATTTGTTCTCCAACCCTTCCAAACAAGTTCTTAAATAAAAAAGTAACGACGGGGTTGTGCTATATTTCCCTCTTGAATATTAGATCATCTAAAGAAGGAATTCAATGTTAAAAGTGTGCACGAATATATCACGAGAAGTCTTGCCAAAAAAAATTTATTTGTTCCTGTAAACATTTTTCGTTGTTTGAATTAGTTGTATTGTATTAAATGGATTTCCTTGTTGTCCGGTATTTTTTAATTTTTTTTATAAAATAATAAATATTTATTCAAATAATTAATTGTTGCTTTTAATCGAAAGTAGGAGGCTAAGTAGGTTCGGTACCTAATTTAGTAACATTGTAATCCGCTCTAGGTTATGGCCAATAACTGTAGATGGCGAGGCCAATTATTATAGCACCATGGCCAATGACTATACCGTTCGCATTTTTAAAAACAAATTTAAATATATTTCAAAACTCATAATTAACAAATTAACAGTTATTAAGGAGAACTTCATCTCTATAAATATTGAGGTTAGATTATAAGTTTTATTATTTTCCTGGATCAATGTATTTATTTAAGGTTAAGATTTAAATAAAAAATCAGAAACTATAAAGTTTTATAAACAGTACATAAGAATTATCGTAAGCAAATAGGAGAAAAGCCATTATTTTTATTTACCACCAAGTAAGTTTAAACGCTCAAATATTGGGTATTGTATTTGTGGTCGTAGGAAAAATTGTGTACATTACTTTTGTGAAAGTGGCTTTCTCTGAAATCTGCCACTTTCAACATTCGTTATGTAACATACTAAAGAAACGCTGTTTGATAAAAAAATCATTGTTATTGAAATTTTACTTGTCTAAAATTAATTTCCAGATTGAACTGACAATTTTTATATATCCTGTCTGTGTAGTGGAGTGTGTCTGTGGAGAAAAGTGTGACAGAACCAGATAAATAAACTGACGAGGAAAATACGAAAGCCCTTTTTTTCCTCCTCTCTATTAGTAATTGTCACAACCATCTTCAAGAAAAAAATTCTGTAATTAATTCTTAGACTGATAATTAAATGTTCTTCTTCTGGTAATTTATTGGAATGGATTTCATAAAAATAGAGCCGTGATCGGCTTAGCAACGAATGGATCACAGACAAGGTGACCCATTCTCAAGTCAAGATTCTATAGCATCGAGACGAATACATTTTCGCTGTCTTTTAAAATTTGGCTGTATAGCATCGTCATCATAGCTATATTTTAATAGTATATTACGTAGCGAGGTGGAAAGTGTTTCATTCCTGTCGAGAGAGTCGGTAGTTAACCGAGGCGCGAAGCGGCGAGGTTAACTAAATCTCGAGACAATAATGAAATTTTTCACCGAGGTTTGTATACTATTTTATTTACAACCACATCTAACATCCACTTCTTATTATTTTGAATTAGAATTATTAATAAAAGATAAATGTAATTTTGACTTTTCCATTGAAAAATTAGACAGAAATTTCAAATAACCGCAGGTGGTAAAATAACGTAGGTAATAATACACACACAAGATGGCAAATATCATTTTTTGAATATGATTTCCATGTCACTATACAATATATTATTTTAACAACCAAAAAATGCTATCAGATGAGGATCAAATAATCATGAACTAAACCTTTCAAAACAAGATTTTCAGCAAGGTTTTAACATAATAATATCAGTAACTGCCTACAATAATGCTAATGTAATATTTAATGTAAATAAGCAAAACAGAAACCATGTTAGTTTTTTATTTTTTATAAATATCATTAGATTTATTTAAAAAAAAATCATTGTCGTTAATTTTGTGTAATGAGTTGTATGTTGGTGTGTTCGTATAATATTTTGAGATATCGATTTTTTTTTAAATTCCAAAAAAATAATTTACTTTCCACCCGGGTGGAAAGTAAAAGTAAAAAACGTCAACTATCCACCTCTCAAAGATAGATGAAATGTCATTATTATATCGATACATGCATCGAATAACATTGTAAGTGACAAATCGTAATTTTACAGGCGAAGAGATAACAGGTTCGAATACATTAGTTACAGGCAAGATACCAAAATAATTAGATACAAATGGGATGAAAGAGGCATTTAAAAAAAAAATAAGCTAAAAAACCAAATTTTAGGTTTGAAACATTGAAATTTATTTTGACCTCTGAAATTGGTCAAAATGTCACTTACAATATTATTCGATGCATGTATCGATATGCATGGTTGTAAATAAAATTACTTACAATTACCTAGGGGGTGACAAATCAGACAATTATTTAAAACAATCATGTCTAATTATTTTTAATAATTAACAAAGTGCAGATAATTGTTTTTTAAATTCCTGTTTGTCGGTCGGACGAGATACGAACAAGGCCGGGGCTAGCAGGGGGGAACCTCCCCCCCCCCCCTCATTGAAATCCAAAGGTGGCGCCATAAAATTATAAAACATAAAAATAATATATACGGTGTTGAAAAAAGGTCGGTACCCCGGAATAACTCCGGTGCATCGCATTGCAGCGGAAAATGGTTAGGGAAAAAGTTGCTTGGTTATGAAGAAGGAATAGTTTGCAATTTAAACGACCCCCCACCCCCTCAACCTCCGGGGGCGGATGGGAGTAATTTAAGATTTTCAACTGGAACCCCATATTTTTCATTGGCGTATCGTGTTCTCGACCGAAAATAAACATCTTTTGTCCGAAAAATTCTTTTATTCGGGCCCATCTTTCACCAACAATCACCATGACAAAGACAAAATCAGAACCGTGCGAAAATCAAGTTTTATCCCTGAAATACTCTTTTTCTCTGTCTTGTACTAAAAAATGCCCGTGGAAAAAGTTTTCTGTATTCCACTTTTTTAGTACAAGACAGAGAAAAAAAGTATTTCCGGGATAAAACTTAATATTCGCACGGTTTTGATTTTGTCTTTCTCGGGGATTATTGGACAAAAGATGTTTATTTTTGGTCGGAGAACACGATACGCCAATAAAAAATATGGGGTTCCATTTGAAAATCTTAACTTACCCCCACCCGCGCCCGGGGGTTGAGGGGGTGAGGGGTGATTTAAATGCACCGGAATTATTCCGGGGTACCGACCTTTTTTTAACACTGTGTATATCATATCGCTATAACTATTTACTTTTAATTTTAACAATGATCCAGATCCCGGGTCAAAATGTTGACTGTTAATAAAATAATAATGACAAGACGTTTAAAACGGCATCCAGAAGCGATTTAAGAGAACATAAACACAACCCTATTTTTTACAATTTATAAGAGAGTATACATAAACAAGAAAAAGTTGCTTAATAAGATCACTTGAGAGCCAGGCTAGATAAAGAAAATAATACATTAGAGTTAGCCCTGCCGTCTTTTTTGCTTTTTGCTTTATATATTTTATCTAAGATATATAAACAGTTTTCGATTTATCTTGGCAACCTACGGAGGAAACTGACAAAATAGGATCGTTTTGAGAATTTTGTTTCGTTATCCAGTCACTTTCTTTTTTTAATTCCGTAAATTTTTGGTTACCTTTTTACTCAACTTTATCGACGTTCATTGTACTTTTCAAAAATATCAACTTTTGATGCATGTGGATGCTGTACGTATGATTTGTAAACAATTTAAAAATATTTTCAATTACTTTCATTCAACTTTAAGTCATTCAATTATTATTTTATGATAGTTGAGATCTGATATGGGTCGACTATAAATACTAAAGGGGAGAACCGTAATAAGGGCATTTATAAGAAAACAGGTTGATGATGCATTTAAGTATCGAAACATCAGAAAATATATTTGTGTGATATATAGTTGAATTGCATGGATCCTCTTCCGAAATATGAAAAAAAAATCCAGGTCCATATTTAAAATATCTAAGTCGGTAGCAATAACTTACGTTTGGTAGAGAATGAAAAACCATAATTTTTTTGTATGAAACAATTTTTGATCAAATCAGTGGTTTTCGAGATATTTGGAGAAAACCTTTTGATGAATTTTCACTTTTTCTTTAATATCTCAAAAACTAAAAACTATTTGGCAACACTGTAAGCACTTTATAAATGATCACTAAAAATGGCAACTTTTGTCTAATTTAAGCGACCTCGTAACTCTTACCGTTTCGGACATAGCCATAGTGGCCTACGTCATTTAATACACCCTGTATAGTTGAATGTTACATTTACTTTAAAATGTCTATAGAATTTAAGCTTTGTGAGCAGCTTTTGTGATAAAATATCAATTTTAAAAATGTCCCGACGGAAAGATCCAAATTATGACTTTCAAGAATCTTGAGAAAATCGAGATAAAATTGATCTTAATTTGCAATGATTTTTTAAACACCGAAGAATGAGAACAGCTTCATTTTGTGTCAGCTTATTAAAATTGTTTAATATAAGAAAAAAGTTCATATATAAATATGAGTATTTTTCAAAATAGGTATTTTTTTCTGAAACGACGGTCATTTCTAAAAATAAAAAGTGTCTTGCGTTTTTCTAGTAGGACAAAAATGTACTGTTGCATTTTATTTGTTTTTTTTAATGTATTATGGTTTTTTTTGGCCATACGAAATAATCGACAAGTTATTAAATATTTTACGGCCATCAATGTTTCCTTACAGCGGCCTTTACTATATTTACGGACACAACCCCCAGGCTATATACTCCTACAGCTTTGATTAATATTTAATTGGTAAACCGTAGTATATCTTTTAATTTCAGATCGCAATTATCTAATTTATTTTTTTCTTTCTATTTATTACAAGATAACAACAATAAAATAAATTGAGTTTTCATCATTTTTTGTAACACATTCTGCTGCAAGTTGGAAGCAAATAATATTCCATATACTATAATATTCCATATACTATAATATCTTCTTTATTTAACGTTTTCGCGATATTTAAGAGTGAAGATAGACAACATGCTCTAAAGAAAAGTTACACTCGTGAAGGAGGGGTTGGACTGGATGTAGAATGCTAATCTTCTGTATGTGTATGTGCTAGGAAAGTATATTAGAGAAAAAATTCTAAAATCAATTTTAGCAAACGTAAATGATAAAACTAAAAATTGTGTATATTAAGTAGATGTATATCATATGCCAGCTAATAAATGTAAACCAAAGAAAAATGTTTTAAATAATATGAAATATAGAAGGATTTTTAGAATAACCACATACATAAGGTATTACTTGTCTTATCACTACGGTTATTTAAAAAAAACTTCTACACTAGCTAATAGTTTTATAGATTGGCATTAAAAAGATTTTTACAAATTAACGTAATAAATAACGAAGCAATTTTTATGTAAATTATGTTTCATAAAAAAATTTTTTAACTCGACTTTGTGAATAGAAATTGTAATTTAACCCCATCAAATAATTATTGAATATCATGCGACATTTAACACGGTTGGCTTGGCTTCTGCCAAATTAAAATTAAAGATAATTTCAATAAATAAAGTCTATAATACAGAGTGTTCCACAATAATCGATTCATTTAATTCATTTACTTAATGTTAAAAATTAGTGCTGGAAAAAAACGATGATTTTAATAATCGAGTATTGATACTCGAGCGATTTTAATAATCGAGTGAATCGCTAGAAATTCTAATTCACCAAGCGACGACGTCACCTACTGCTCCACCGGCAGCCTAGCCGTTTACATGTGATCCGGTATTTAGCAGGCACGTAACTAAGGGTGGGCACCGGTTTAGACTAAAAAATTTTAGTAGCCACCAAAAAAATTCCAGAAATTTATTTAGTTGTGCATAATTAATTTTTACCACGTGTCTCGATACGAAACAAAAAACTCCAAAAAAATAACCCAAATATGTATTTATTCTTCGGTTTTATTCTTGTGCTTTTTTAAAGCAAAAAGTATTACCAAGATTGATTTTTTTTCACATCTTTCTCAATCTACAAGCATAAAATAAGTAGATATTTAAAATGGCTTGTCAAATTCTTCCACTTTAAATTATTAATTTAAAAATTTAAATACGAAAATAGGTGATTATTTTTTAAAATTCATGTTTATAGTTACCTAAAAGTTCCTGAATAAATTTAAGAATGTTTACTTTTGGTTACCAAAAAATGTGTCGATACCTATGTTTTGTTAACTAAGTACTTTGCTCGTTTTCTTATTTTCCAGTAACATTTTCTATAATGTATGTTATTTTTAAGAAGTCTTCTTGAGTTTAATAATAAAAAGTTCCTGTTTAGATTTAAAAATGTTTACTATAAGATTACCAACGAATTTTTCTATATATTTTGTTAACCATTTTGTTCGTTTTGTTATTTTTCATTAACAATTTCTATTATTATGTTATTTTTGAGAAGTTTTCTCGAGTTTATAGTAAATAAAAATTTAAAAATTATATCGTTTAATTTTTTTATATTTACAATCGGAGACCTAAACTACGCCGCTGGCTAGCCAGTTAAAACAAAACTTTACAAAACCCATGTCGCGATGACTCCGCTAAGGGATTTGGCATACTTTTTTATATGCACCTCCTCGTTTATGTGCCTTTAAGAAAGACGTATGTCGTGTTACCTGCTCAGTGTCAAACTCGAACTTCGCCAATCGGCATATATCTGATCGCGAGATGCGTAGAACGAAGGTCGGGTACCAAGTGACAGGCGATATTTTTCGGTTTTTCGCCTGAATTTATAACTAGAGTATTTCCTATCGAGCGAAAAGCTGTTCGAATATACGAGCAGTTTTTCAACTAGATCACACTACAGCTGTACATTTCCGTCGGCGCCAAGCGAAGCTTGGGTATCGAGTGAAAGATAATAAGTGACGTGCGATGGTTTTCGCCTGAATAGATAACTCGAGCGGTTTATTTAATAATCGAGCGATGTCGGTTATTTCAATAATCGAGTGATCAAGCGGTTTTTCGCTCGAGCAATCACAACACTATTAAAAATACAAAATTATATGATACATAAGTCATAACTAGTTTGTATTTTTAATGTTAAATAAATGAATTAAATAAATGGATAATTATAGACTTAATTTGTTGAAATAATTCTTAATTTAGAAAAAGCCAAATGTAATCAAATGTCGCATTGATTGGTCACGAAATGTTTTTTGACAATATAATGTATTTAGAAGAAATGGTAATTTTTTGTTACCTGGAATATCTAACGCAGATATATTTCTAATAATTGGTTTAGTTTAGAAAATAAAATAAATTCATTTCTTGTATAAAATATGTTAAATTTAAATTGTAAGAAGTTTACCTACCTCTAGATTTTATGTGTACCCTGTACTGTTTTCTATCAGTATTCGATAATTAATTTGGGTCGATTAGTTTAACGTATGTACTGAAATGAGATTTTTAAAAATTATATTTGTAAATATATTATTTTGAAAATATATATTTGAATATTGTATTGTTATAGAAAAGTTTAGTTTTACTACGTATAGTTGATATTTAAACCTCTGATCGAATTCCCACGGAAATAAAAATTCTCGCATATATTATTTATTTTAAATATTATTTTTTGCTAACGACGGCTTGTTTCAAGTCCGACACCGCTAGGCCGGCATGACTCCAATTAGTTAAGAGGACGCCGTCGGCTTCGTTATATCTGCTCGCAAAAATAATATAAAATATTAAGAGAGAATTTTTAATTGTATTTCAATCCTTTTTAAATTATTATTTCAGCATATTTCAAATTGAAGGTGCTGAGCAATGCTGTATTTTTTTTTATTTCGGTACAATCTACTATTACCCAAATAGTTTTCTTTTAGAAATAAGATACTGTCAGAAGTTTGAAATGTCCAGGGAATAAGGTACCTTATTGGATAATTTTATTTTTGTGTCTACTATGTGAAATAAAGATAAATAGGTACAAATATACAGGGTGTCCGCTAAGTATACTTACCTATATCCGAAAGTTGATATTAACTGAGATACAGGGTGTTAAAGTTAAAAGTTCATTTTTGTTTTTCTCTAATAACTTTGACAGAAACCGACGGTTTTTTAAAAAATCTGGCTATTATGGGTTTTTTAGGATGAGGAACTGATTTTTTGGTGATATTTTAATGTACAATGTAGGGGCCGCTGCCTGCGGCATTTTTAGCAGATTTATTAGATCATAACTTTTTTGTGCCTCCGTGTATTTAAGTTTTTAATGAAAATAATACTTTTCTCATATTTATTACGTAAAAAGGGTACACTAATTTCAGGTCGCCCAGAGTTACCGTTTCGGAGATATATGCATTTATATTGTTTAGTGTCTATTATTAATTTGCAAACAAAATTTTTTTTAAAGTAACCTATGAGGAAACAAATGAAATTTAGAGATGCAGTTGCTATGAAACCTTCATGTTGTTAGTTGTTTGTTCCAAATTTTGTAAAAAACCGTTGGTTTCTGTCAAAGTTATTAGAAAAAAACAAAAATGAAGTTTTAACTTTAACCCCCTGTATCTCAATTAATATCAACTTTCGGATATAGGTAAGTATAATTAAATCCTAATATTTTTACGTAAGGAGTATGTGGTTTATCCATGTCCCATTACTTAGCGGACACCCTCTATTTATACAGTGTGTTTCTTAATAACATGCTAACATTTAAGGATGTTATTCTTGGGTCCATTTCATGTTTTTTTTAATAATTTTTTAAGGGTAATGACTTAAATACGTCACAATTACACTAGGTAGACAACTGTTAAAACTGTTTATGTTTACAAAACAAACTGCTTCTTAACTACTAGATCCTTCTTAATCTTTGTTAATACCTAATTTCATAAGGAATGCGAGGGGATGAATTTCACTTTTTATAAGAAAACTGTAAGTCAAACGTCAAAAATCAAGAGGCGACATTTGCTCAGCAAGGAATGAGAATCTCAAATATAATTTTTATTAAAAAAAAAAAGATGTAGCGTGCCATTCTGTTCTTCAAAAATGCTTAGGGCAATTCCCGCACGAACGCCATTGGTCGGAATAAAAAAACATATTATACATCATAAAATATCTCTTGATGAAAAGAAAGTGTGAACGAAATATCACAAAAATATCTAGAGCAGTATCGCAGATATTAAAAAAAATTAGATTTTTCGAAAATCTTTAACACCCTCTATCTCAAAAATTAAGACGTTTCGGACATATGTTCATATGAAGCTTTTTTCTAATAATGAACCCAAGAATAACCTCCTTAAATATTAGCATGTTATTAAGAAACACCATGTATAATATAATATACAACTAAAATTTTTTTTAAAAATATACAAAAATTTTAAAAAATACTTACTGCTTTTGCTGCCAAAGAACTTAATTTTGAAGTTGACTTTTACACACTCGCGAATTTCTTGGAGAGCTATCAGCTACGACCAGCCGATACCGCCCAACCTTCTTGTAGTGGTGTTTCGATGTCACTGTCTCTGAAAACTTGACGCGAGAGCTTACCCCAACACGTTGTCCAATAGAATTTAGTATTGATAACTGCTTTCCACTTGTTGCTGGAAATCGTGAGCAAGTTTTCCGCCTCAAAATTATCTTCGACCACCTGTTGATGTGTTTAGTTACATTATTTCAAACTAATTTCCAGTGAATTATGAAACAATATGAAATTTTTAAAGTTGCGAATTATCTTTCCTAGTCTCTAAAAAAGTATGACATTATCATCTATTAGAAGAATTTAGACCGGCAAGTGTTTTTATCGATCCCTAACACCAATTTTCCGATCTTGGCATATAAAACATTAATTTCTGTCGCTGCTAAAACTGTATATTTTCTTGTCGATCGTAAAAAAGAAAGGACCCCTATAAATTGACCAGGAGATGATAATTGATGAAATAGCTACCTAAATTGTTGCTTTATAGCGATAATAAAAATTTAGTTCTCTTTCATTAAGTTTTAAATGGATAGAAGATATATGGATCGTTAATTTGGCATGAGTTGTCCCAGAGGTAGACCCTATGTAACACAGTTAGCTTTTTTCGCTATACTTAAACTTCGAAAAGCAGTTAAGAGTTTTTGACAGTCCATCTTCTAACAAGAAAGCACCCAAAATTAGACTATTGTCTTGTTAATAGTTAGTTATAGTCCTGTCATATGAAATAAAAAGACCCGCCACTGACATTCTTCCATATCTATATTTTTGATGATTAGTCTGGTAAATTGTACATAAAAACGGTCACTTGAGTTTTATCTTAAATTAAATTCAAATTGAATCTCATTATTAACATTGATTTTCTTAAATAATAAAGTTCGAGGAGTACTAAGCTTAACCACATATGGATGGGCGGCAGTGGTTCGTCGTGTATTTCTGCTATTCGCGGCTCTGGGCGGAATTAAGAGGGCAAGGTCAGCCGAGCACTTTCCATGAAAATATCTGTAAAAGAGAGTCAAATCCCCAACCTGTCTTCGATGTTCTAGGCTGTCAAGGTTCTTCGTCAGCTCGTAGTCTCCATCCAGTAGCCGAAGAGTATGTTTCGGTGCAGAGCTCCAGACATGAGAGCAGTACTCTAGTAATGGTCGAATCTGGGCTTTGTATAGCGTCAAAAGTTGTTGAGGTGTGTACAACTTTCTGGTTCGGAAGAGTACACCAAGTTTCTGAGAAGCTATCTTGGCGATTGCCACAACGTGGTTATGCCAAGACATATTTCCTCACAGATTGACGCCCAACAAATTAATGGATGAAGTCAGCGGGATTGCGTGTCCGTCCATGACTATATCCGGTTCTGTAATGTTAACCTTTTTTGAGAAAACTGCTACCTGAGTTTTTTAGCGTTAAATTCGACTTGGTTACTGTCACCCCAAGCCAAAATTTCTTCTAGGTCTTTGTTGAGGCGTGATACTTCATGCTGTTTGCGAAGATGTGGGTCGGCAGCCGATATTTGTGCATTCAAAGTGAAAGATGATGAAAGATAAGTGTGCTATCGTCAGCAAAACTAAATATCGGATTTTTCGTTTTCACTAGAAAGTCGTTACTGTAGAGTAAGAAGAGAGTGGGAAACAATATGGACCCTTGAGGGACACCGGCATTCATGGTGAAGGTGTCTGAGAGAAATCTGTCAATCGCCACTTGCAGAGAGCGGTCCTTAAGAAAGCTGGATAACCATGCACAGAATCGACTGGGCATACCATAGTACCCAGAATTTCAGGTAAACTGGGCTCTAGTGGCACAGTAGAGAAACATTTTTATAGCAGAATGATAGAAGTCATTATAAGCATAGTGTCTGTGTCAAATATTGACTTGATAGTTTAGAAACTAATCGCAACAAGTTGAAAATAAAATAAAAAAAAGAATTTTGACAGATTAACTCGAAAATTTCGACTTTTTGTTATATGACTTACTGCCTTTATTTTAACATATTGAATCACTTCTCCAAGTATCCTAGGTACTATATTGTACCAGTTTCAATATTAATCTTATTTAGACAATAATTAACGAATCGATATCAGGGGTATGGATTTACGTTTATTGTTATAAAGTCATCGCAAGCTAACCACATCAGGTTCTTAAATTACATTTATTCAGTCATAAATAATTATGTTTTAATTAAATCCAAAAAAAGTAATTGCTTCGTTATGAAAATATGATTCGGTGAATTATAAAGCAAATTAATATCATCTTTATTTACTTAAAGTCAATTTAAATCATATATTTAGTAAATAAAAGGTAGGTATTAATTTCGGGAACAAAATAAGGTAAAAGGTACTTGACCTTATAGTTCACTCACATATTTTAGAGACATTAACAGGGTAAAAGGAGATATTAAGGTCTATGATAGACAGAGGATTCTTACCATGAATTAAAAAAAAAATGGATTATAACTTTACTTGACTAAATCAGGAATTCACTTTTTTTGCCTATAGAATAGTTTTTTTCCACATATTATTTCTAATTTTCAGTACATTTGTTGGTTATCTAATTATCCTATTCGTAAATTAAAACGACATTTTTAAGACTGATAAATAATTATTAAACAATTTCTTTGGAATTAGAACTTCATTTACAGCTTCAAAAGTATTTGGAGAAACCTAAAATTTCTTGTGTTCGGTTTTAATTTTTTCCTGACTTTGTTCGGAGAGATGTCCAAAAATAAATTTCACTTTCTCGTTGTTACTATTTATTCTCCACAAGATCAGATCTTTAATGCGACGTTTTGTCTTTGGCTCACCATCATCGACTTAATTTTTTTAAATATGGGCCTGGATTTTTTGTTCAAATTATGAAAGAGGGCCGAAATCTACGTTCAAAGGTATACAACACTTATTGGTTTTCCGACGTTTTGTTCCTTAATTTGATCATCTTCGTTACAATACTCCCAGTACGTTCCAGTAATTTACTTTTGTTTCGAAGAAACAGAAACGTCTTAAATTATTATTGCTCTTTCTGTCCGTAATTATTATTACTACTATTTTTTTATTTCAAACTGATAGACAGTTGAATCAAATTTCTACTTAGTGTAAGTACAATAAGTAATGTATTTTATTAATACAAATAAAGCGCATTGAGTATTACATTTTCGAATTATACCGATAAATTACAGGAACGTACTGGGTAGGGATGCCGCTTTGAACCGTATCGGTTCTTTTCGAAACAGGTTTTTATGTGGAACCGGTCGAAACAGGTATAAATCGATAGGTTTTCCGGTTCCACTGGAACTATCTGTTTCGCTCCTCGCTGGAGCGGTCTGCTTCTCCGAGGCGGCCGAAACAACTTGTTTCGATGAAACTGTTTCGGTAAAACTGTTTCCGATTCCGAGTCTCCGATGAAACGGTTTCGAACAAACAGTTTCGAATGCTCGCGCACTATGTTACAAAAGGCTGATGGATTGGCTGATCGTGACGATTCGTCGCCTCGTGTAGGGATTGTGCAATGTTGTCAATGTTTAATATTTTTCAGAAATGTTGGTAAAAATCAAAACTAAATATTTATCACAAAAACTTTTTATAACAAGAAAATAATAATATAGTAAATAAAACCCTTTGGCAATGTACAAAGATAAAGTAGTGAGTTATCATCTAAACAACACAACACACATACTAATAGGTACCTGCTAAAAAACTATTAAGTAAAGAACATATATTTATAAACTATATAGGAAACCAAAATCCAACAAGTAGGAACTTAAATTTCTCCAAATTTGGTTGGTTTAAGTTTAAAAGAATACCAAAACATTGATACCTATGTAATAACAATAAAGATATAAACAGAATATAATAATACGTAGGTATCTTAAAACGAATGAAAAAGTTCCAATCTGGGCTACTTTTCCGGCACCAGCAGCCAAACCGACCCGCGTGCCGCAGCATTGCGATGTAACAGAAGAACAGCGGAAATTTTGAAACCGTTTGGAACTGAAACTGGTTTCTTGAAACAGGTATTTTTTAAACCCGAAACAGGTTGCACCTGTTATTTAAAAAGCCCTGTTGCAACCATCCCTAACTGGGGGTATTTTAATGAAGATTGTCAATTTAAGGAACAAAACGTAGAAAAACCAGTAATTGTTGTATACCGCTGAACGTATATTTAATTCCTCTTTCATAACTTAAATAAATAATCCAGGCCCGTATTTAAAAAATTAAGTTGATGATGGCGAACCAAAGACGAAACGTCGCCTTAAAGATCTAATGATATCATCTTGTGGAGAATAAAAAGTAGCAACGAGGAAGCGAAATTTATTATTGGACATCTCTTCGAACAAAGTCAGGAAAAAATAAAAACCTAAACGCAAAACTTAGATTTTTACAAATATTTTGAAAGCCCCTGTACTTTTTTGCGGCATATTATTGGGCCCATAATTACGCAACTTTGACCTAATTTAACCGACTTCGTATCTCTGACCGTTTCAGAAATGCCAACGATGAATGTATACTGAAAGGTAATGTAGTTTGGATAGGAAAATAAAATATTAAAAGCGAGTTTATAAAATAGATCTATTTGCCTCTTAGCCAATGGAATGTTTTGCATTGTTAATAAAATAAATTTTAGCTTCACACTGATCACTTTTAAATAAATAAAATAACTTAAACTATAAATTACAATACAATTAAAATAAATTATAATGAAACAGATTATTTTACAATAAATACTGATTAATACTCGTCCTCTATTCCAGCTGTTTCATCATATAGATCATCCTCCCTGCTTACTTCTTCATAATCTTTTTCAAGAGCAGCTAAATCTTCGCGAGCTTCGGAAAACTCTCCTTCTTCCATGCCTTCTCCAACATACCTAAATAATAGGAGTGTGAGTGTAGCAAGTAATTTATTTTATTAATACAAATAAGATTTGACTCTTAAAGCCTTTTTTAAGACTTCTTAAAAAGGCGTTGAGTTTACAGTACAGTCGAATTAAACAAAATTTTTTGAAACAAGATTAAATTACAGGAACGTACTATGGGTATTTTAATGAAGATGGTCAATTTAAGGAACAAAATGTCGGAAAACTAGTAAGTGCTGTATACCACTAAACGTAGATTTAGTTCCTTTTTCATAATTTACAACAAAAAATCCAGGAGAGTATTTAAAAAAGTTAAGGTGACCCGAAAACGAAACGTCGCACTAAAGCTCTAATGATGCCATCTTGTGGAGAATCAAAAGTAGCAATGAGAACGTGAAATCCATTTTTGGACATCTCTTCGAACATAGTTAGGAAAAAATAATAACCGAAACGCAAAATTTTAGATTTTTCTAAATATTTTGAAATCCATTCCATTATTGGACCCATAATTATGCAATTTCGTCCCAACCGACTTCGTACCTCTTACCGTTTCCGACATACCAATTATGAAGGACGACGAATTTGTTACCCCCTGAATACATGGTGCCCCAGGTAAAGTGGCCTATTAGAAGTATCTCGAGAACTAAATGAGATTTTATTTTGAAAATTTGGCTGTGGCTATAAGAGATGGTTTTCTACGTTTATAAAATATTTTCGATGGTGCGGTGTTGCCGGATCATACCAAAACTGGTAGCAACTTCGGAAATTTAAATGAATTACCCTATATATTATATTTTTTTTTGAATCTAGGTAAAAATCTAGAATAGGTTTCTGTATAATATCATATACCTATCTTTAAGAGTTTTTGAATTATAAATAATTTTGTGATTTTTTAACGCAGTATCGGGACCTGAAAAGAAAATCGTATCTTTTTAGCGGTTACAGCTAGAACGGTGAAAATTTGACAATAGTTTCACAAGACCATCGTAATTTTATAATTTTGAACAGTATTTAATTAGTTTTATACAGGGCGTCTCCATAACAATATTTCTGAGGCAGATGTATTATTGCAAAAATCTTCTTTTTTTTAAATGGGACACCCTATATTTGATATGGTTTGCTAATGGAGGATCGAATTTTCTATCTAATGATATTAAGTGTTCCTATACCTATCTTCAGTATTTTCGGACTTATAGCGAAATTTAAAAATTATCTTATAGCCGCAGCCAAATTTCAAAATAAAATCTCCTTTAGTTCTCGAGATACTTCTAATAGGCCACTTTACCTGGGGCACCCTGTATATATAGGTACAATAATATTTAAATTCTATACTTGTTAAGCTTAAGTAAAATATTACTCACCAGTGTACAAATGCTCTTTTAGCATACATTAAATCAAATTTTGTGTTAAGCTTTGCCCAAGCCTCAGATATTGCTGTTGTATTGGACAGCATGCAAACAGCTCTTTGAACCTAAAAAAAATTAATGAGCAATATTGTCCTCGCGGTTTCTTCACCATTTTATTTCTTATGTTATTTGTTATTTTATAATTAATTTAAAATACATTTGTAGTTTATTAGCATAAATTGGGGTTAATTATGTATGTAAATTGAATAGCTATACCTTAGCTAGGTCACCATCGGGTACCACAGTGGGAGGTTGATAATTTATTCCTACTTTAAAACCTGTAGGACACCAGTCAACAAATTGAATTGATTTTTTCGTCTTTATGGCAGCAATGGCATTATTTACATCTTTCGGGACAACATCTCCTCTGAAGAGCAAGCAACATGACATGTATTTTCCTAGTCTTGGATCACATTTTACCATCTAAAAATTAAAAACACTAACTTAAGATATAATATATTATTATGTAATTTATTGTAATAAACTCATATGTGACACTAGTGATAAATAATGACATGTCTTATACACTGGAATTGTAATTAGTTTCCAAAAAAAAACGTTGTAGGTATGTAGTATTGATTCCTGACCATTTGTTTAAATATATTTGTTTTTTGGGTTTTCGGTCAATTCTTAATAAAGCGAGTTATCAAATTTGTGACGTTTCGGTTTATTTCATTTTAAACCATCATCAGACTACAATTAAAGGAAAACATTTCTTTAGTTTTTAAGGACATGATTTGTGAAATATGATGGGAAAACATTTAGTTTATAGCAATCTAATTATAATAAAAACATACCTTATGCAATTGCACTATCACAATCACTTTAACATATTTACTTATTATGAAGATGTTGTATCACCCTAGGTATAATTGTAACTAATTTCTATTTTAAACTACTTTACTGTGTTCTTGGTTTTTCTTAATCTATGGGTTTTCCAGGCGGTTTATGGCTTTCTTTTGATGGTAAAAATTTGCATTTTATTATTTAATTAAATTACTATAGTTACAACTTAGATTATCAGTGTCGGTACGGAAATTTAATGTGTTTGTATTATTTTTTTTTATATGAATCATTTATTTAATGTTTCGTCTCTTATAGTTTGATTCGTGGTCAAGAATTTGTGTCTCATTAAATTTGAAATTATGAAGATTGTCTATTGCATGTTTAGCTAGGGCTGTATTTATTTGATTTGTGTTTTTTATACTTCTTTTATGTTCATTTATTCTGTTTTTTAAATATTGTTTCGTTTGACCTATATATGTTTGAGTACAATCATTGCAGTCTATTTTATATATGACATTTGTATTATTTAGTTTAGGTATTTCAGGTTTTAATTTAGTGAAGAGCGTTTTTGTACTGTTATTGGGTCTTTCCGCGATGGGTGATTCCTCATCGAAAAAAAGATAGGATCTTTCATATAAAGAAACTTCATTGGAGCATCCCTTGTTAAGATACAGCCCCTTAAATGGGGTACATAAAATTTATAAATAAACAAAACTAATTTATTAATAACAAAACATATAACATCTAGAAATCATAGTAAATGTTCAATATGTCTACCTTCCGGCCCATTTTTATTGTCACTATCGCTAATAGCGGCCTACTGGATAAATTAGTTTCGTATTTTCGTTTTATGGCGATATGCATCTTGTCGTAAAATAATTTTTTGCTGGTTTATTTTGGGCAAACAAATCAAGAGACATTTTTTGTTTAGAATGAAACAGGCTATCAGAAATAAATTTTTAGATGGTAAACAAATAATAAGACAAAAACTTACATTGGAAATAAATTTTAGGGGTTGCAATTTCCATCCCTTACAACCATGGGGTAAACCAAATAAATTACTGGCTAAGTGTCTTTTTGGTAGTAGAAAATGTCAGGTTAATTTCAATATTGTAACTTTTTTAGTGCTTGTGAAAAAAATTGTTAAACACATTTTATGTACCCCCTTTAAGGGGCTGTATCTTAACAAGGGATGCTCCAATGAAGTTTCTTTATATGAAAGATCCTATCTTTTTTCGATGAGGAATCACCCCCTTAAATGTTTTACACTTATTTAGTTACACCCTGTATTATATGGCTCAAGAACTTTTTTAATATTGTTATTAATTTCCGGAATGATGATGGTTTAAAATGAAATAAACCGAAACGTCACAAATTTGATAACTCGCTTTATTAAGAATTGACCGAAAACCCAAAGAACAAATATGTTGTAGGTATGTTTTATTCCTTTTCATTGACTGATGATAACACAAAAAGACATTCCAGTAGCATTTTTTAAAATTGAATTTAAAGGATTTTGGAATGTGCTTGCTTGCAAAAAATCAAATCTTCATCAAGATGTCATCTTTCGAAATCATTTTAAAAGGTAGAATACTGTAAAAATTTTAAATTGAAATAAATACCTACGGCAAAAATTATATTCTATTCTACTTTGAACCCTTTGACTTTCGAACCCTAAATTAAAGGTACTTGCAGGCGCGGAACTACTATGCAGCAAGACCATGCAACGCGGGGGGGAATCGTCAAGGGGTTTGTTCGGGTTTGTTCTCTCATAGGAATCATCAGCTTTTTATTTTAAATTCTTATGGAGTAACATCTATATCAATAATTTATCAATTTACGTTATTCTAGACGTTATTCTAGCTTAACTAAATAAATCATTTTATAGGACCTAATAAATGATTTTGCGGGGGGGGGGGGCCTAATTTTGAAGTTCCGCCACTGGGTACTTGCCTGATTTGAAGGTTCGAAACAAGCATTTGTTATCTCGCCCACAGACATCTGTTCATGATGTGCCTTTTCTGCAGATATAATGGGAGCATATGTAACCAAAGGAAAATGAATCCTTGGAAAAGGTACCAAGTTGGTTTGGAATTCCGTTAGATCTACATTCATGGCTCCATCAAACCTGCAAGATAATGAAAAAATATATAACTATATAATTACAAAAAAACTGAAAATTTTGTGGCTCGTAATTTGCCATCAATAAAACAGTTTTATCGATAATTCATGTTGGTCCACTAGCCGTTATCCTTTTCCTACAATTAATTATCATGTGTTTCAAATTTAAAACTTACCTAAGCGACGCCGTGGTTGACGATACCACTTGAGCGACAATCCTGTTAAGATTATCGTATCCAGGCCTGGGAATGGCTAAACTTCTATTACATATATCAAAAATAGCTTCATTGTCAACCATAAACGAGCAGTTCGAATGCTCAAGAGTCGTATGAGTGGACAAAATGGCATTATAAGGTTCCACTACTGCTGTTGATAAATTTGGAGCCGGGTAGACGGAAAATTCTAATTTGCTTTTCTTTCCATAGTCCACCGATAGCTTCTCCATTAACAATGAAGTGAATCCTAAAAAAAAGTTTCATATTTCCAATTGCTCTAGCGATATATGGTATTGAAAAATGAGTAATATACAGGGTGTTACAAATTCGGCTTTCGCCGTTGGGATTTCGGGAACGGTAAGAGATACGAAGTCGTAAAAAAATCAAAAATAAATACATTGGCTTTCAACATATTTGGAAAAATCTTAAATCTTGCGTTTGGGTTTCTATTTTTTTCTGACTTTGTTCGAAGAGATGTCCAAAAATAAATTTCACTTTCTCATTGCTACTTTTCTCACTGATTTATTAAGTTTTGACGTTACGACCGTTTCGTATACATCTTCAAGCCAACAAATTTTCTTTTTCACAAAGTAGTGAACGGAGTCGGTGTCAATCAATTCTCTCAGTATACAGGGTGGCCCATTTGTGTGACAAAGTAATATAACGGCTCTACCATTAAAGATATAAAAAAAGTGTTAATAAAAGTAGTGAGGTATTAAGAATTACATGTTCTAAAATTATATTTAAGTATACAGAGTGGTCCAGAAAAGTAGGACAATAAAAATATGTCTTTTTCTAAATGGCACACCCTATATATTTTTGCATTTTTCGATTCGCCACAAAATTATACATATGACCCCATTTTTTAGTTTTTCGTTTTATTGCAACGTTGCCCAACAAAATAGAAAATTCTTTAAATTTTTGAAAAACGCGATAGAAAAAAATTACCTGTATTTCTCAATTAGAAAATCCAAAATCGATAATTTCTTGTAAACTCTTAAGTACAGGGATAGAAAACTTTTGTAAATAATAAAGTAGTTAAAATTTTGTACAGGGTGTTTTCTGTTGAAATTCGAATATAGGAAATTTTAAATTACGATAACTCAGTTAGTTCAAATGAAACACCCTATATATTTTAGGCTTATATTATAGATATTTTAAATATCTTTCAATCTTATTAAGTCATTTCTATACCTAAAGTTACTTCTTTTGCTTAGAATTCGATTTTCATTGAAATTTTCGTAAACAGACTGTTTTTTTTTATTTTTCTGGTTAGCCATGACCAACAAAATCAAAACAAATGTAAAATGTCAATTTACCAAAATGGCAAATTAGGCATCAAGTATTTGTGCCAATTTGTGTTATATTCTAGGTTTTTCTCGTTAATTCTAACATTTAAAAGATGCATTTTTCATAATACTGAAATTATTGATATGATTTACATTCTCGGGGCAAGTGACCAAAATATCCAGAGAGACGACAACTAAATAAACGAGCTTTTGAAAAATTGATGGAGAGGTTTGACAGAACAGGAAGTGTGGCTTATAATCAAAATAATAAAACAAAAACTGTTAGTACGGAAGAAAATGAGCTAAATGTTTTATTGACTATCACTGAAGATCCCCATGTCGGCCAACGACCTCTGGCACAACAAACTGATATATCGAGATCATCCGTACAATCCGTTATTAATTGATTTCAATTTGACATTGAAAATGTCAATTTTACATTTGTTTTGATTTTGTTGGTCATGACTAGAAAAATAAAAAAAACACAGTCTGTTTACGAAAATTTCAATAAAAATCCAATTCTAAGCAAAAGAAGTAACTTTAGGTATAGGAATGACTTAATAAGAATGAAAGATACTTAAAATATCTATAGTATATGCCTAAAATATATAGGGTGTTTCATTTGAAATAATCGAGTTATCGTAATTTAAAATTTCCTAAATTCGAATTTCAACAGAAAACACCCTGTACAAAATTTTAACTACTTTATTATTTACAAAAGTTTTCTATCCCTATACTTAAGAGCTTACAAAAAATTATCGATTTTTGATTTTCTAATGTAATTTTATACTATAATGTTTTTTCAAAAATTTTAAGAATTTTCTATTTTGTTGGACAACATTGCAAAAAAACGAAAAAATGGGGTCATATGTATAATTTTGTGGCGAATCCAAAAATGCAAAAATATATAGGGTGTGGCATTTAGAAAAAGACATATTTTTATTGTACTACTTTTCTGGAAAATATAAATAAATAATATAAAAAAATATTTTTAGAACATGTATTTCTTAATACCTCACAACTTTTATTAACACTTTTTTTATATCTTTAATGGTAGAGCCGTTATATTACTTTGTCACACAAATGTTAGGGAACTGGGTGGAAAATACACTATATTAGTACCTGAACCTGATCCTCCACCAAAAGAATGAAAGAGCAAAAATCCTTGTAGGCCACAACAGTGATCTGCGAGTTTCCGGATTCTATCTGAGACTCTATCTATCAATTCCTTCCCTACCGTGTAGTGACCCCTCGCATAGTTATTAGCTGCGTCCTCTTTGCCACTGATGAGCTGCTCGGGGTGGTAGAGATCTTTATATGAACCCAGGCGAACAGTATCTGAAACAGTCGTCTTAAAGTCGTTATTTAATTTTAACCAATATTTTGTCTAGTCGGTTCACGCCATTATCTGCTCTTTAAAAGAAGATACAAATTTTGAAATTTATCGAGTAGCATGAACAAATATCCAAGAATTAATAGCGTGTATTGCAACCTCGTGTTCTTATCACGTCTATCATACGATGTACCTATGTAGTTTTGAATTGCTTCTTGAAGAATATTTTATCATTCTTCAGTTAGGACCGTTTGCAGATCTGCTTAAGTTTCTGGGTGTCGATTGCGGACACATCTACATCCTATACATGTTCAATTCCATTTAAATTTGAATATTCACATCGTCTAAATACCCAGTTACAACCCGTAAACTAGGAAGATGGCGTTTCAGTTGCTAGACTTGCTTTATATTATTAAATACAACAGCCATTCCTGAAGAATGGGAAAATCTTACTCAAGAAGCAATTCGAAACTTCATTGGAAGCGTGCCACGTCGCTTGGTAGAAGTGATAAGAACACGAGGTTGCAATACACGCTATTAATTTTTGGATGTTTGTTCATGCTAGTCGATAAAATTAATCATGTAATGTGAATTCTGAATACAATTGAAAAACTGCACGACTTATTTTCAAAATTTGTATCTTCTTTTAAACAGTAGATAATGGCGTGAACCAAAATACATTGTGTTAAGAAAAGGTGTCACACTTCAAAACAAAACATAATGAAGCTAAATTCTACTGCTCAATTTTTCCACAGAGCGTTAAGAAATTAAGTAAAAAGTTACTTTTGTTTAAGCCTGTATAATGATCAAGATGTACGTTGCTACAAATTTCACCAAGATCGGAAAGCAATTTAAAAAGTTACAGGTCTATAAACTTAACAACAAATTGATATGAAACTTACCAATAACGGTAGGCTCTAGGTCTACAAAAATAGACCTAGGGACTTGTTTATCGCTCGATGTAGATGAAAAAAACGTAGAAAAACTGTCATCTTGTGGCTTGTGTTTATCGGTAAAATATCCATTCTTGTCTAAGTTGTGTTCAAGACAGTACAGCTCCCAACATGCATTGCCAATTTGTACGCCGGCTTGCCCGATGTGAATTGAAATAACTTCCCTCTAAAACAAATTAGACCATAGAATGAGGTGGATTCTTAAAGTCTGAATAAAAATAAGACAGATATTTTTTTGTCTGGAGTAGCTGCAACACAATGCGTTTAAATGTTATTATGTTGAAAAATAAAATTTTCGCTATACCGGATGTGAACAAGATTACTAGCAAGGCTGTAATATCCTTATGAAAAAACTCATCGATTTCATATTTTGTAAATAGTTATGATTGGGTAGGATGTATACTTTGAATGCTTAAACCAAGGAAAGTCGTTTCTGGTTTAACCGGAAGCGCTATCGTCTCCGTTATTTTGAATGAAACACTCTGTATTCTTTAAAAAATTTCGATTCTACATTAAAATCTAAATATAAAACGTATTACTTTCTATACTTATCTCTGACAGTTGTCGAGAAAATGGCGATTAAATATGTTTAATTTATCAAAAATTATAACGATTTGACGAGAACCAAATGAATGTAGGAAAAACATGATGTGCTTATTTAAGTTTATTTATGTGGTACTATCTACTAATATCACTAAAAGTTTACTTCCGGTTTTACCGGAAGTGCAACGAAAATTGACTTTCATTATCAAAGATATTTTTTATTCATACTTCAAAATGCATGACGGGAGTTTCGGGAAAGAATTGATTATTATCGAGAAGTGCATGGTAAACGTTTCGAGCATTTAAACTATAGTTAAATATTACTTTGTGTTAATGACTATTTTGGTTGTTACTCGGTTTTTTTATTTATTGACTGACTTAATATTGTGTTGCGGCCAAATTTATGATGCATTTTTTCCGTTATTTCAAAACTTATTAGGTCGAGACATAGGATAGTATGAATAAAAAATATCGAGAAATGTAAAAGTACGTACTATAGGGCATTTCATTAAAATTATTAAAGTAATTTGAGAATGAAAGTCAATTGTCGCAGCACTTCCGGTTAAACCGGAAGTGAAATTTTAGTGATATTAGTAGATAGTACAACATAAATAAACTTAAATAAGCATATCATGTTTTTCCATTCATGTGTTTTTTGTCAAAACGTTATAATTTTTGATAAATTTAACATATTCAATTGCCATTTTCTCGACAACTGTCGGAGATAGGTATAGGAAGTACTTCATATTTTATATTTAGAATTTAATGTAGAATAGAAATTTTTTAAAAATACAGGGTGGTTCTTTAAAAATAGCGCTTTCAATTGTCGAACCTTCAAAATATACATCCTACCCAATCATAACAATTCCCAAAATATGAAATCGATGAGTTTTGTCATTAAGGATATTACGCCCTTGGTAGTAATCTCGGTGACAACCTGTATAATTTCTTTTCTTTCCAAACCCCTGATGACGACCGCCACTATTTAATGTCTGTCTATTTAATGTCTGTTTGAAGTCCAAAACTTTTCTATCATCCACTATTTAATGTTTTTTTTTTGGATTTTCGATGATGTAGAAACGATTGCCAGCATCGGTTTTTGTTGAAATCTAACATAAAAAAAAATTCTCTTCGTTTGCTGACCAGTCCCAAAGTAGCTACAGCTTAATGTCGGCTCCCAACCACAATTTTCGTTCATACGATGCACTCCCGAAGGAGTAGCAACACTTTTAGTTACACAGTGCGTATACCGACCACCGTGTCATTCGGCCTGGTTATTGGTGTGAATGGGGATGATACGTTCGTGAAAAACTTTAAAAAATTAAACTTTGGTTCCTTGCATTTTTTAGATTTTTATTTAGAAACAAAACAGTTCTTGGTTTATTAAAATATAAATTCAAATGTAAATTAATTGTTGAAGCGTTAATTATTACTATTTTCGTAATTTTACAGGAAATAAAAAATATGTCTATAAATTGCCAAATGCGATAATTTGACAGATTCTGACATTGCATTTTCCGATAACTATTTTAAAATGGAAGCAACAAGCACTTTACCGAAGCCTATTCTTTGTAATAACAATCCCTAAGCTATTTTGCAAAGGACATGTATGTCAAGAAATGGAAATTTGGCTGAAAAAGTAAAAATTTCTAAAATGGTATCTATTCCAAAAAAAAATCAGTTTTTCGACAAAATTTCTGTCGCTATCACTAGGGCATTTTTGGAAATAATGAAAGCTTTTTCTTCCCTAATTTTTATGGATCGTTGATCCCATAATTTATCTAGGTTCGGAAGAAGTTTTCTTATCTCCAAAGATGAACAAATACCGGTCAAATTATGAATTTTTGTTGTAGAACAGAAAGGTCGTGAAAAAACTGAATTTTTATGGCCCTAATAATAGGCAAAAGGGACTAATTACAGACGTATCGTGTCGGTGATAAAAAAAAACACCCTAAAGCCCAGTTATCACAGTTATTAGTAGGTAAAATAACTTACCATTTTAATAAAACAGTTAACAGTTAATAAAATATAACACAAACTACAGCAATATCAAACACAAAATGGAACCAACAATGAAGAACTATAAAGCAGGTAGGTATTTTTTGTTTTTTCTAAATTTAAAAAAATTGGAATATTTTAAATCGCACTTCATGGCGGAATATCAATATACCTAGATATTCAATTTTTTTTTTAAATAAAAGATTTTATAAATTGAAGGTCGTTATTGTGGATATTTTAAGGCGGCAATTTTAAATGGCATTTTTAGTGTTTAGTTGGTTTAGTATTAAAATCAGAAAAACGGAACATGTATGTTTCACAATTATTATCACTCGAAAGCCGAGATTATAATTATTAGTACAAGGGATCCAATTAAGGGTGCCAGTCCCGAGTTCTGTTCCAAACCCGGGATTTTTGGGATAGAATCCGAACAAATCCCGGGATTTTCGGGATAGAGTATCTAATCCCGGGGTAATCCCAAAAAAAAATTTACATGAGATAGATTGTGTCTACTAAATACACTACACGGAAATCTTGCCTACTATTAACAAAATTAAAAAAAAAAACTTTAAAAATTTCTAAAAAAAAAGAACCAAAAAAAATCAGTGTGTCTTCTCCTAAACTTGATCGTAACTAATTGCAAGTATATACTGCTGACGAGCAGCGTTCTGATTCTATACCTAAACCCTCAAAATAACGGATTATCCCTAAGGGATAAAATTTAAATCCTTGAGGGATTTTCAAAAAATTAATCTCTCCAAAGTAAATTTGTTGACCATTAAATGAAATTCAATTTTTTTAAATGATTTTTAGAAAAGAAAATAATCGGAAAGAAAATATACCCGGTGTTGAAAAAAGGTCGGTACCCCGGAATAACTCCGGTGAATCGCATTGTAGCGGAAAATGTCTGGGGAAAAAAGTTGTTTGGTTTTGAAGGAGGAATAGTTTGTAATTTAAACCACCCCCCATCCCCTCAAACCCCGGACGCGGGTGGGGGTAAGTTAAGATTTTCAAATGGAACCCCATGTTTTTTATTGACGTATCGTGTTCTCCGACCAAAAATAAACCTCTTTTGTGCGAAATTTTTTTTTATTTGGACCCATCCTTCACCAATAATCACGGGCATTTTTTAGTACAAGACAGAGAAAAAGAGTATTTCCGGGATAAAATTTGATTTTCGCACGGTTTTGATTTCGTTTTTTTCATGGTGATTATTGGTGAAGGATGGGCCCAAATAAAAAAAAATTTTCGGACAAAAGATGTTTATTTTTGGTCGGAGAACACGATACGCCAATAAAAAATATGGGGTTCCAGTTGAAAATCTTAACTTACCCCCACCCGCGCTCGGGGGTCGTTTAAATTGCACACTATTCCTCCTTCAAAACCAAATAACTTTTTCCCCAGACATTTTCTGCTGCAATGCGATGCACCGGAGTTATTCCGGAGTGCCGATCTTCTTTCAACACCGTGTATACAAACGTTTCCTTACCCTTTTCAAATGTATTTCCGAAGAAACCATTATAAGGCGAAGGAAGACCCTTGGGAATATTACGCCTTGGACCCATAGCAAGTGGGGTCCCAACTAGATTTAAAAAAATAAAACCTTCCTGAAAACAAGGCATAAATAAATAGGAAGGTAAAGAAACTAAAACCATACATGTTTCAAAGGTTCAAACCTTCATCTTCAGTGGAAAAAACGAGAACATTAGAAGGCACTCATGACATTGTTTAAACTGTAAGAAAGAAGAAAATTGTTCGTATAAGTTGAGTTTAAGCAAAAATATTCTTTATTAAAAATAAAAGGAATTGAATTGAATTGAATTTTTAATTTATTAAAAATTATTCTTTAGAATATTTTTGCTTAAACTCAACTTATACAAACAATTTTCTTCTTTCTTACAATTTTAACAATGTCATGAATGCCTTCTAATGTTCTCGTTTTTTCCACTGAAGATGAAGGTTTGAACCGTCGAAACATGTTTGGTTTTTAATTTTAATATTTCATTAAACTAGTGGAGCAGATTATGAGTTTCTTTACCTCTCTATAACTTCACTCCACTTCGAGATGGACTACTTCAAAAAAAAAATAAATAAAAAAAAAAATAGATTGAAATATCTTAAGATCATAAGAGGTTCTTTTTCTACTTGGATTCCTCGCCTTTGGAGTATTATGTTTCGGAACCGACTATATTATAATGGGTCCACCACACGTTGGTATAGATGGCTACAGCTGCTGAAAATGAAGGTAGATTTATATATTTGTAGATCTTCAGACTCCAGGATCAAGCGTATGACCCATTGCACATAAAAAATCGCATTCTAATTAATTGTTTTTTCACCAACCCATTTCGATCATTACGGAATCATCAGGATTAGAGCAACTATCTACTTTAAGTGCGTCCTCATTGGCTACGGAAAATAGTTTCCATTTACGCCTTTATCACAACCTAAATTAAATTATCGAACAGTCAGGAATGCCCGTCCAAATTAATATCCGTTATTTCGTCAATAATGAACCAATTACATAAAGTAATAATACACATCAAGATGGCAAATATCATTTTTTGAATGTGGTTTCCATGTCACTAAACAATATATTATTTTAACAACAGAAAAATGCTATCAAAGGAGGAATTTGATTTTTGTGCTACTCCACCAGAAATTCGAGAAGCAGCAAAAATAGTAAAAAAAGATCTTCTGCCAACTAAAATCCGCCCGAGATATGACAAGGCATATAACTGTTTCAAAGAATGGTGTACGGGAAACAAAGTTCAAAATCCTGGTTCTGAGTCGGGGCTACTAGCTAATTTCAGTCAAAATGCCAAGACAAAGAAGATATCAACGATTTGGTTACAATATTCAATGCTGAGGACCACTCTATCAATTAGGGAAAAAGTAGACATATCTAAACACGCAAAGCTATTAGCATTTTTAAAAAAGTGTGTTCGTATATCATTTTGAGATATCGATTTTTTAAAAAATTACAAAAAAATAACTTACTTTCCACCAGGGTGGAAAGTAAAAGTAAAAACTCGTCAACTTTCAAAGATAGATGAAATGCCATTATTACATGCATGGTTGTAAATAATAGTACATTACGTATCAAGGGCCGAAAAGAGGCTTTTACGGACGAGATGCGGAGAGTGAGGGAGGCCACCGCACAAGTCCGCAAAAGCCTCCGACGGCCCGAGATATGTACCGTATTTTTTTTTACAAATGCTCCGAAGCTTCGATGCCAATTAAATAAAGAAATTCTTCAGACAGTTTTCCTGTCTACATGACATGAAAACACTCGCGCATGGAGAATGTAAATATCTATTTATTATTTTTGAAAAATAGGCTCGGTGGCCTAGTGGTATAGCGTACGCCTTGTGATCTGAGAGTCGCGGGTTCAAATCCCGCACTCGGCATCTCTGGTTTTATTTATTTTTTACAATTGCCCGAGTCTTTGAGGCCATATAAATAAAGAAATTCTTCAGACATTTTTCTAAAACATCTTTGAAAAATTTACTACCAATTTAATTTATATATAATCCGCTATTTATTATCGCTTGTAGTATGGCTCGGTGGGTAGAGTGTCCGCCTGGCGATCTGAGGGTCGCGGGTTCAAATCCCGCACCGACAATTCTGGTTTTATTTATTTATGAGCACATGGTGACTCGAAGCGGGCGGGAAAAATCTTTCCCGCCCGCTCTTTTGGAAAACGCCACTTTCGGTGAAGAGAACATGGTTAAAATTGGTTCATTAGAAACAAACTAACACCTCATTAATTTTCAATTGGAATATTCGATAATTAATTGGGGTAGCGTATATCTTAAATTTAATCAGGAACGTGATTTTTGGTTACTGCATTGTACTTTATAATCATGTAACTCAAAGCAATGAAAGATTTATTATTTTTTAAATTTCAATTTATTAAAACCTAGGACAATGTAACAATAAAAAAATACTAATGCACATTCTAACACCCATATTGTATCTATAGCTATAAGTAAAAGTTGCATGGAACTAAACTAACTAAAAAAATATATTTTCTTGACCAATCCCTTCTTATGTTTTAAGCGTTTAAATTATTTTATTTAAAACGTAAATTACATCGATATTTTTTGAATATAAAATTATAAGTATACTTATTCCCCACCTAAATCAAACGTTTATCAGTGTTTATTTTATTTTTTGGGGCATAATATTCAAGTGGGTAATCGTTTTCAATAAGATCGGTAGAGATTTATAAATGTTTGTTCGGGTATGTTCATTCGTACGCTTTTGCGCAGACGATTTAAAGACGGTTCAGGACGTGTATGAAGCTGAAAACTGTACCAATTTATACTTTGAATGTCGATACGTTTTTCACCCGTACTTCCTATACGTCGGCCCCGAATTCATGAGTGCAAAAATACATCTAGCAACACTGAATTAGCAATTCAGCATACAAAATTCTGTTCAATTTTGATGTATGGTAACTTTTTTTACGTATTCCGATTTAAATTATTTGTTTCTTAATTGTTGATAAATGGTTGCCTTTTTCAATTTTGAAAAGCGGTATGCATGTTGAAATATACAGGAAAAAGTATGTTTTAGTTTGTAATACCCTGTAGATTGATTCGAAATATTTTAGCCTATACATAATTCCTTTTGCACTGTTTATCGGAAATAACTTCATTGCTATTCAATCCTTAGACGACGTTGAAGTACGAAAAATTGACTGGCCATCACATAATACAGACCTCAATCCCGCAGAGCATGTCTGGGACTTGGTGGGTAGAAAGATTCGAAAACGAGTTCCGGTTCCGAGCAACTTAGAATAATTAAAATATGCACCAACTGAAGAATGGGGTCAAATCGATCAAAATCACATTATACAGCTAATTCAAGGAATGTCGAGGCATATTATGGAGGCAGTTGTTCGTGGCCAGGGTGGTAATACCCGTTATTTTTATTTTTTAATATTGTTTTGCCCCTATATTTTTCTAAAATAAAATTATTTTGCAAAAAGTCTTAAGATGTGGATCCGAAATTAGCAATCAGAGTCATCTAAGTTGCAACAATTCAATTAAAAAATATGCCGCTTCTTCGCAGGTTAGAAAGAGACTATAGTTATCAGCTGATCAATACTTATTTTCGTGAAGTTTTTAGCCGTTAATACGTTTTTTAGTTAATTTATTGATATTTAGATTGCCTGACATTATTATTCTTATTACATTATATTTTTTTAATTTAATTTTATCATACCTTCTTCCAATCATTTAACTTTACGAATCCAGTTTTAGATTAGAAAAAAATTAAGTATATTACCTTCACGTAAAATAGTGCCTGGTTAGCAACGCGTGAGTCAAACGCAGCTCTTAAAATTAAAATTTTTCGATGAAATGTGTAGAATTCTCTTAAAAAATTCTCTTGAACCGAAAAATATATCGAGACAAATAAAGAAGTAAGCTGTTAAGAATAGATTATTCATTAGTATGTGTCCACAACGGCGCACAGACCATCGCACCGCACCTAGCACCGCCCACAGCCTTGCTTAGACCAAGTAAATAAATCCATTACTTTAAATGTACGTGTCCACAACGGCGCACAGACCATCGCACCGCACCTAGCACCGCCCATAGCCTTGCTTAGACCAAGTAAATAAATCCATTACTTTAAATGTACGTGGCCACAACGGCACACCGACCATCCGGCTCGGTGCAGTGCGATGGGCGGGTTTGTTCGCGCCGTTGTGGACATACACAGTTAAGATTGCAAAATTACTCTACAAGATATTACAAACTTAAGGGAAACAACATACATTTAGAGAAGTAATTAAATGGTTCGCCGTTATTAACAGTCGAGCTGCGCAATGATTATTTGGTCAGCAAGATTTTACAATTGGTCAGTAGAAGAAAACATGTCTAGAAGCAGTTTACTTCAGAGGTCCCAGGGCACTGTCAATTTATGTAACTTTCTTGTGTTTTCTTTTGCCGAATACAGAAGGTAATCGGCTACAAAAGGTGTAGCGGGGGCGGGTTTTCACTTGTTTTCCCAGGGCACTGTCACGATTCAGAAATGTTTGCTGTCCATAAGTTGCTGACCAACTAGCCATTTTGGCTGACCGATTACATTTTTCTGTTCGCAAAACTAAGAGTATTTTGCTAACGAGTTAAATGATACCCATACATTTATATTTTCTTGTATATTTCAACATGTTTACAGCCTTCTAAAAAATTGAAAAAAGTTAATGAAAAGTCGAATATTTATCTACAAAAAGTTATAATACATTAAAATTGAACAAAATTTTGTATGTATCGAATGTAATGTTGGCCAAGCGCCAACAAACAGATGTAATATAATTTTTCAGACGCGACACACTCAGCAAGACGAAAAACGTTTTTGGGATTTCTAAATAGTTATCAATCCTTTTCTAAAAAATATATTTACGTACCCATTAAATAATATTTTCAATAAAACATATTTTAGGTGTACCCATAGGGTAAACCATATAGGTAAACTAGAAATAGTTACAATATTTAGAATCTTGAATAAAAAATAATCACATCCTTAACAAGCCAGTAGGTTTCCACCTGATAGATAATTATAATTAATAAACATAAAACAATAGAAGAAGAAAAAGGTGCTAACCCCCCAACAACTACGCAGGTACTCCTTTTCCCCATACTTTTTTTTCGTCCCTCTGAGTACGGTCTTTTAAAGCTCAAATAATTTATAAATATATTTAAAGACACTGGTTTCAATTAAGAGTATTATTATATACTTTTGAGTTAAAAGTCAACAAACTATAAAGCAAACGGTAGAAACCAGGAAAAAAACGACAAAACGTCTATTTAGTCTAGTTCAATCTTCGATATATTTAGCTACACATATAGGCCAATAACATAAGTCAAAGTAAAAAGATATCTTCGGAAAAATTATTTAATAATTATAAGTATAATAATAATATAAAAATAGGGTGTCCCATTTCCGATAATTTTATAGGGTTTGTTCGGATCTCCGCAATTGTCAGTGCTATCAAAAAAGTATCAAAAAAGTAATGTAACTCAAAAAGGTAAAATTAAAATTTGAAAATTTGCGAGATACGGGGGAAAATCAAAAAATTGACAATTTCAAAATTACCTTATATTTTCTTAGTTAAAAGAGATACAGAAAAATGTTTTATACAGAAGTTTCTTTATATTGATTGTTGAATAATCTGCCGTTTTCACAATAACTATACGGGGTCAAGTAAAAAAGTTATCGGACCTAACCTCATTTTTTTTTAAATGGGTCACCCTGTATATTTTAATCTAAAAAGATACTTTTTAAATTCTCCTTTCAAATCAACACACCATGGATGATATTGGTTTTCTACGCGAACTTTATTACTTTAAAACACAGTAGACCATGAAACAAAAGCTAATATCCTAGAAACAACTATGTTGACTATTAACATTTAACGTCAATTTCATTTTTACATATTCATTTGCGAAAATGACCTATCAACATTTTGAAAAATTTGATATGATATCAGTTCATATTGAAAGTGGTAAAAACGAAGAAATGGCGCAAAAGGTATATTTTGTTAGCTATCCGGAAATACGGTAACCATTTAAGGACATATTCCGACATTTGCGATGATTCCCGTTATTTTTTACCCTAATCTGAATCTTTCATTTCGTTGCAAAGTAATAAAGTTTAAAGAAATCGCCTAGGAGACCAATATAATCCATGGTGTGTTATATATTTGAAAGGAGAATTTAAAATCGTATCTTTTTAGATTAAAATATACAGGGTATTCCATTTAAAAAAACCCAGTATACTTATTCTGAAAACGACAGATTATTCAACAATCAATATAAAAAAACTTCTTATAAAACATTTTTCTGTATCTCTTTTAACTAAGAAAATATAGGGTAATTTTGAAATTGTCAATTTTTTTAATTGATTTCTTAAGCGAGCGAAAATTTTCAAATTTTGATTTTACCATTTTAAGTTTGACCGAAAAAGTGCACATGACACCTACATTACTTTTATAGCACTAACAATTACGGAGATATCCTACAAAAGTGTCGAAAATGGGACACCTGTACCCTCGAAAATATATTTATGTAATGCATTTAGCATTATTTTAACACCTGACGAGTAACATGAGTGATTATTACACAAGTATTGTAATTTTTCGAAACATGGACTAAGTATACTGGCAAAATCATGCGAAAACGTGCTTCTATAATGCCTTGAAGATGGCGTGGTATCGAATGCATAGCAGCATATTAATAACAGAGTATTAACCCGTTTTCTATAGCGGCTATTAATTAATTTAGGATTTTGATATTTTGCAGACTTTACGTTTCAGGAAAATATTTTTGAATGTAAAGGAAGGTACAAAAAACACCCGGTGTAACATTTGTGAGAAGGCGAATGGGCGAAGAATGCATTCCAGAATGTGTGGTGCCCACTGTTAAACATGGAGGAGGCAGCATAATGATCTGGGGCTGCATGGCAGCGTCGGCGATATGTGAATTTGTGAAGGTCGCATGGATTCTCCTAAATACATAAATGTACTGGAGAATTCATTCACATCATCATTCACCAAAATTTTTGGTGACACTCACTTGGAAGGAGTGAAATTCCAGCAGGACAACGCACCATGTCACAAAGCCACGAGTACTATGACATGGTTTCAGGAACATTCCATTGATTGGCCTGCCCAGTCCCCGGATCTGAATCCCATAGAGCACCTATGGGGTATTCTAAAGCGCAAGGTCCCGGACCACCCTATTTCTTCCAAAGAAGACCTATAACCAGGAAACATTGGCAATGCAGGAAGCTAGTTAGCTCTATGCCTAAAAGGATAACAGCAGTAATAAAAGTCAACGGTGGTCCAACAAAATACTAATTATCTTTTTTAAATATACGTATAATACTCGGAAACAGACTTTCATTTCAACCATCCCGTTAAAGAGAATTAAACTATAGACATGAAATCTAAAAAAAAAAACCAACATGACGTTACTTTTTTTGGGACTCCCTGTATATTCGAGTCTAGGCCCTAGCCCTACGGTTAAAGTCTGCAAAATATGAAAATGTTAACTTAATTAATACCCAGTATTTTATGTAGGCAATGGTGGGCCGTATAAGTTAAAAATGGCCGATTCTATATAGGTAACCTTTCTTGTAGATAATGTTACAACCTACAATTTGTATAATAACTATGATTATCACCTAACCAATAACAAGCGATATAAAAATCCATTATCGTAGTCTTGATTAACCTTCGAACCGTTCTTTATAAGGTTAAAAATATACGTGTACACAAAAAGCAGCTGCGATTTCATTTTTCCGAACCAAATAACTTATGTAATTGGGGTAATTACCTATTTCAGTTGAACAAATAATTGTAAAAAATAAATTACCCTATAAAAATAATTAAGACTAGGTTACACCACAATAATTTAAGTAAATTTTAAGTTAAAACTATGTTCTACTTAAGAGCACTTTCAAAGGACAGATTTACCATTTTTGTAAGTTATCTTATGGATAAATTGTAAATTATAAATACAAATTGTTTAAAATGATGCTAATTAATATCTAAATTCGATTAAGTTTCCAGATCTTTAGAATTTGAGTACAGAATGAAACGGGGGCGTTTTTGAGTCAACGATTGAAAAATAAAAAAGTTAGCAGTTGTTTTCGCCAATAGGGTTCTAGTAGTAAAAACGGCGTTGGAAAAAATATTATAGGAATGTGTCGTGATATTTTTATGTGTTCTATCGCAATTGTGGGATGCTATATTATTTAAAAACAAACATTTTAACTCAAATATGCCTCAATACTTTGTTTTGCCTCCTCTAGCCTTAACTACTACCTATATCCGTCGGTTCATACCATCACGGAACCTCCCCCCCTGTCAAAGAAAATACTGAATTCATATTGCATTAGAATTATGGAAAATTTCAGAACAAATGCATGTATTGACATGAACCAAAAAAAACGTACAGAATCGATGACTCTAAATGGAAACTATTTCGAAATAATTTTGCTACTCGATTATTCCATGGGGAGTTTTGAAATTAGATAGAAAACAACATTTCAATTATCCTTGTATAATATATCAAATAACTAATGTTAATTAAAATTGATAAAACTCGTAATAACTGATAGTTCTATCTACAGTTCTCTAAAAAAATCATTAATATCGGACTAAAAATAAAAAAGTTATTAAACCTAATACTTTATCAAAATTTTATAAAGACCGTTGTCCTTGCACGCGAGTGGAGAACACATCAATATCATATTGCACTTATTATTATTAATAAACTCTATCTGACTGATAATATACAACTACCAGTCATATGAAATTTCAGTTTCAATTTTCACTTTGTTGGTATTTGTCCTATCTCACTGGCAGTAATAAATAGCCCAACAGACTTAATAATAATATTATTAATAATGTGTTTATGAGTTCATGATGCAACAAAAAAAGGCATTGAAAGCGCAACAACTCTGCTTAAATTAGATATAAATTGTTGACTCAAAAAGCTACCCCATAACTACGTTACAAATATACATTCTTAATCAATTAAAATTCAACATCAGTGACGCACGTCATTTTATTTTTTGATTAACATTAACATTATTTTTCTCCTTATCCAAATCAATTTTAAATTGAAATATTTTTATTCTTAAAGATAAAACATATAAACAAACTGTTTTGAATATAATGGTTAAATATATTTTTTTAAACGTAATGAAAATAAGTTTATAAACTTTAGTGAATGTGTTTGAAAATTATAATATTAAAATTATAGATTTAAAATAATCAACTGCATTTTATTTATAAATTCAATGAAGAAACGATTTAAAGTGTTTTCAAGCAATCAATCAATTTTCCTCCATATATAGTACCTATGTACGATTGTTTTCATAGCACACAAATAGAATTTTCGGAATCAATTTGATTTTTTGAGGAAACTCTTTGATATAGGTACAGAACAGTAAATACTATTTATAAAGAACAACTAATTTGTCATCGAATTAAATAAAAATATATAGGGTGTTCCACTTAAAATAAGAAGGTTTTTAATAGTGGAATTCTTTCACAATGAACATTCAACTGTGACCACCCTATAGATTTTTTGCCAAGTTTGAAATATTGGTGAGACTTGATGATCCTCTAGCTATTTGATAAGAATCCTTATTATATTATTATAGTCCAAGAGCTAAGGTAAAAAAATTATGTGGATTATTGCCAAATAAGTCCAGATATCTCAAAAAATGGCAGAGTCAGACAAAAACATGTTCTATAAAATTTGTTTAGAATTTAAAGGTTAATCGAAAAATATAATAAAAATTACCATGTTGTATTTAAAAAACGAAAGTTGATATATACAGGGTGTCCGGGAACATGTGGGAAATCTCCCGGATATGAAGAAAACACACACAGAATTTTGAGGTTCGATATTTGATAGGAACAAAGATGTATCTCTTACCAAGATACGCCAAATACATGATGTAATTAAAATATCGTTTTTTTCGAAAACGGTTAGGATTAGGGACATGAATGAAGAGTACTTAATTTTTAGCCAATAGTTAAAGGTATGTAAAAAACATTGACCAAAGTTCTCATCATACAGGGCGTAAAAAAAATGGGCCCATGAGTGTTACAGCTAGTCCGTCCCTGCAGCTGTGAGTAATTCACAACAGTTTCTTGGGTAGTCATTTGACGGGTCTTACCTGGTATACATCATATTAAAAAATAATTGAAATATACCAGGTGGTTCAATAATTATGTGTAAAAAACTTGATTCCATTGGTGCTCTTTGGGAGCCCATATCTCCGAAGAGGAGGCCGATACGAAAGAAGTTTATATGAACCTATAGTATTCTTTTCACGTGTTTTCTTCATATCCGGGAGATTTCCCACATGTTCCCGGAACCCTGTATATACTTCCGGTATAGCCGGAAATGACAATATGTGAATATTTTAGTTAAAGAGAGCGTATCGACAAACCTAAATCCTTAAAGTTTCAGAAACATATGTTCAGTACGTTCATATCCACCATAAAGTCCTAATGCAAGCTCGTCGTGAATCACCCGTAAATTATACAATTTTAAAATGCAGATGGATTTAGAAGGCGCTACTAAAGACCGATTTCGAATAAAATAGAAATCGGACATAACCAAAAAATCTTAATGACGATAGCGCAACTGACAAAAAATCTTAACAATACGTTAATATCCTCTTAGTAGAATCTAATGGTGCGATGCTGTATCTGGTTTTACAGCGCTTAAACTTGTGGCGCTGATCACATTCTACCGTCGCTGTAAGCTTATAGCGCCGTAAATCTCGTAACAGAATCGACCCATAAAAAATGTAAGTTGCCAAAATGTTTTTTAAAAATAAGGAAATTAGATTAGAGAGTACATAAGCAACTAAGATCTAAAACATATCACATACAATATTAATAATAGATTTGGTAGGTATGTATATAATAAAATGCCTTTTATATCGCTGAAAACCAAATAACTTATTTTAATGTCAATCTTACTTAATGCACAATAAAAATAGGTGCCTTACAATTAAAAGTAAACAATTTGATCTTTAACCTTTAACCTTAAAACATTTACAAAGAGTGTATGTACATTGAGATAATTACAGAAAATACGCATATTTTGGTTTCAATTTCCGATGTGGAAAGATAGCACTTTCGTTTAGTTCGACTATGAATGTGAAATATTGTAAACTTGGTAAATCAAAAGTTCTTGGAAATAAGTCAATTGATTGAAAAATGGAACGGCATGTTGTTTCTTGTCGCGGCATTTTCTAAACACATTGCTCTAATGGGGGGGAAACGCCATTGGGAGCTTTTGATCCCCTTAATGCACGCGTTTCTTGTCGCGGCGTTTCCGCCCATTAGAACAATATGTTTAGAAAACGCCGCAACAAGAAACGCGTGTATAAACGCGGCCTAAGACTTGGCGCGCAGTATCAATTATTTTGCTGACAAATTTAAAAGTAGGTCAACTAGAAAATTTAGACAACGATCCGGGGTGCCAAAGATAAGGAGGGCCTCTATGGGGGTCATCGTTTATGATAACAGATACAACTTCGATTAAATACGGAAAAAGTATCGCAATATTAACGTCGAAAAAAAATTAAATTAAAAATTCAAAATTTCAGTTTTTTTTAAATACCTAACTCAAAACTTAAAAATTTTACCAAAACTTTTTCTACGACATCGTACTTTGATTCTACTTTTATCTCAATTAATCGAAGTAGTATCTGTTACCATTAACGAGATCCTCATAGCTTGAGCACCCTGTATAGTTGCCACTCCATATCACTCGCCACGTTGTATTTAGGTGATGAAAAGTGGCTGGTGAGCTCAGGGTCTAAAATAACAAACACGTAACAAAAATGTACCCATCAAGACTTTAAAACAGATTTGGGACAAATATTAAAAACATTAACCTTTTTTTTTCGTAAACCTAAACAATCATAATTTTTCACTATTCGTCACCAGTGTCACTGCGAATTAAAAAACAATTAGCCCCTGCTTGTTGTATTGATAATTATTCGTTAAGGCGGTTTTACATGCTACCAGATAATCCGCAAGGCAAGACAACCTGCAATTTGGATTTACAAGACGCAAATCCTTATAAGGGCCTTGGTAAGACCGAAATTACTAAAATTTCCCCCTTGCACTTGCAGAAATATCGAACAAAACCGATAAGCTGCAACTGAAAGAGACTTGCGTTGCGAGAATAGATAAACTGGGTCGCAACTGAGCATGCCGCTGGATAGGGTATCTTGCGTCTTGCAGGCAGGTAATCGGCAGCATGTAAAACAGCCTATAAACTTCGTTGTGAATGTTGTTTAATCGGCAATGTCTTAAACTTTAACAATGATAATGGTACATTATAGCCACCATAATAAGGCCATGCGCACAAACAATTGAAGCTACCATAAAATAAAGATCGTGACTAGTTTATAAGCCGTTCCAATTATTCGAGATTTATTCATTTATCAAAGACATTCTGGTAGAGGAGATGACGTGCTTTCTTTAAAGTTAAGATAGAAACCTCGTTTATGCCTCACAGAAAAACCATTAATCTAACTTGAAAATCACATTAAAGATCGTGACATTTGGTTTTCAGCGTTAAACAATATTAGCTATTCTAAGTAAAGAAGGCCTGACCTAGAGAGTATGGTAGTTCTGTTCCGTACGAGCCTTGTAGAATTTAAATGCAACAAATCCAATAGCCACCAGTCCAAGTGCTAGTATGATTCCTGGATAATAAAAAATACATGCTTTTACTATACAGGGTGTCCCAAGTAAAGTGGCCTATTAGAAGTATCTCAGAACTAAATGAGATTTTATTTTGAAAATTTGGCTGTGGCTATAAGAGATGGTTTTCTACGTTTATAAAATATTTTCGATGGTGCGGTGTTGCCGGATCATACTGAAAGTGGTAGCAACTTCGGAATTTTAAATGAATTACCCTATATATTATATTTTTTTTTGGAATCTAGGTAAAAATCTAGAACAGTTTTTTGTATAACATCATATACCTATCTTTAAGAGTTTTTGAATTATAAATAATTTTGTGATTTTTTAACGCCGTATCGGGATCTGAAAAGAAAATCGTATCTTTTTAGCGGTTACAGCTAGAAAGCTGAAAATTTGACAATAGTTTAACAAGACCATCGCAATTTTATAATTTTGAACAGTATTTAATTAGCTTTATACAGGGCGTATCCATAACATAATATGAATTAATGCAAAAATCTTCTTTTTTTAAATGGAACATCCTGTATTTGATATGTTTTGCTAATGGAGAATCGAATTTTCTATCTAATGATATTAAGTGTTCCTATACCTATCTTCAGTATTTTCGGACTTATAGCGAAATTTAAAAATTATCTTATAAAAATATATTTTTTGGTAGTTGGTTGTGGATTCATAGAAACAAAATAATGAAAGATTCATGTGACGTTATGTCTCTGTTGTTGTAATAAAAATGGCTAATTAACATTATTCGAGCTTAGATATTTTAAGTTTATTTTATATTCATGGGGAGTGTGGTAGAGTTTTTCTAGAACTTGCAGAAACTTTAATGAACTGCATCCTGATGCAGCTCCTATGACTCCAAAAAAGTTGATTGGCCGAGGCGGTCCATGGAAATGGCCCCAAGGTCTCTGGATCTTACCCCCCTAGATTTATATCTATGGGGTAGGATTAAAGAAATAGTATACAAGACACCCATCACGGAAAGATTTAGAAAATCGAGTACGAACAGCTTTGGGGTCTCTAGAAGGGAAATAAATGAAAAAGGAGACAAATGAACATGTTATAACCACAATTTATGAATGTTTAAGAGTCGAGCATTTTAAACAATTTAGTTATTGGTGTTGTTGCGTAATTTTCATTTTGTTTATTTATTTATTAATAAAATCCTTATTGGTTAACCATTTTTTTTACAACAACACAAACATATTTTCATTATTTTGTTTCTATGGATCCAGAACCAACTACCAAAAAATATATTTTTATAAGATAATTTTTGAATTTCGCTATAACTCCGAAAATACTGAAGATAGGTATAGGAACACTTAATATCATTAGATAGAAAATTCGATCCTCCATTAGCAAAAAATATCAAATATAGGGTGTTCCATTTAAAAAAAAGAAGATTTTTGCAATTATTCATCTGCCTCAGAAATATTGTTAAGGAGACGCCCTGTATAAAACTAATTAAATACTGTTCAAAATTATAAAATGTCGATGGTCTGGTGAAACTATTGTTAAAATTTCAGCTTTCTAGCTGTAACCGCTAAAAAGATACGATTTTCTTTTCAGGTCCCGATACGGCGTTAAAAAATCACAAAATTATTTATAATTCAAAAACTCTTAAAAATAGGTATATGATATTATACAGAAAACTGTTCTAGATTTTTACCTAGATTCAAAAAAAATATAATATATAGGGTAATTCATTTAAAATTCCGAAGTTGCTACCACTTTCGGCATGATCCGGCAACACCGCACCATCGAAAATATTTTATAAACGTAGGAAACCATCTCTTATAGCCACATCCAAATTTTCAAAATAAAATTTCATTTAGTTCTCGAGATACTTCTAATAGGCCACTTTACTTGGGGCACCCTGTATAGGTAATACGATTAGGATCGCTTTCTCTCTAATTCTTTTTTTTTAACGGCACGAAGGAGCCTAAGTGCAACCCATCATTAGAGAGTATGACTTTGTTGAGCTAGACCGCAGTAGTAGCGCCGACGACACCGCTACCGAAACCATATTGCTTGTCCAGTGGTTTCTGAACGTTTCCTTATAAAGAGCGAGGGGAGAAAAATGTATAAAAACCATGGACCATTGAAAGCATGTTACCATGGGCGTGCTCAAACAATAATTTATTAAGTGGAAAATAGATACATATAATTTTCAATTGTTTGTAAGGAATAGTGATGTTTCAAATAATATTCTAACCAGGGGTAGAAATGATTTGGTTACACCTGTTCACCGGACATCTCATTTTCCATAAGGTTCCTCTCATGAGCTGTATCAATGTATACAGGGTGCTATGGAAATGACTATTATATTTAAACCGGCAATTCCTGAGATGAAAACAAATTGAAGAAAAATATCCAAAAATGGCGCTTTAATTTAATATGCCCTGTACATGACCTGACATGAAACCAAAATTAAGCACGTGGTGACACTGGGAGAAAGATAAACAAAACAACATATAGCGGAAAACGTCAGTGAATTTGGAGCAGTGTTGTCACTCTTTAGAAAGTCAATAACCTTTTGACAGATTGGAAGTTGTTTATTTTTCAGGGTACATTATTATAACTTTTACGTTCAGTTCAGTTCGCTGGGAAACAATCTCTGATTTATAAACTTGAACTGACTCGAACCAACCGCCGCGGCGTTTATAAATGGTCAGGTATGTTTTCATTTGTTCAATTCGAACGACACCCGTCGGAACTGAACAACTTAAATGCCACTTTACCCTTTAGAAAAAGACCTGCAATTTTATTTACCTTTTCGGCCTTTTCAAAACCAACTTAATTTATAAAAAACACCAAGTAGGTAATCCAAACAAAAACCGGCACAATAACCTCACAAAACACAAAAACAAAAGCACAAATTCACATTAGTTCTCGCGTAAATTTGTATGCATCTCATGAACACATCCAATACCATTCAATCTGAATTAGTATTTTAAAGTGCTACTGTGTAGACAAAAATACGCCCTTATTGTTTAAAGTTTGGTACATGGGTATTTAACATCTAAAAATTTCTAGTAACTACACGTTTCAGTCTGTTTCGGGTTTATTCGGTCGATCGATATTGCGTTATTTGGAAATATCTAAAAATACAGCATTGCCACTTTCGATGTTTTATAAGATTATATTTATGAATTGCGGAATTTCCTTCTGTAATATTACTTTCCTGTATAATTATTGTCTCGGAAATGGCAACCGCGCTATTTTTCCGAATATGTGTGAAGCACTCGACCCTTGGTTGGACTCGTCTATGTTAAGACTGAAAGGGAGGTCCTGTTGTTGTCAACATAATTATTTCATCATTCTTCATTAGAGGATTAAAAATTGTTTTAGGCCCATTAGAAATTAGCGTTTTTATTATTTCTGACTTTCTATTGCGAAATAATTTGTATCCTATCTTCTGCGTGTGCTGTTGTTCTATGTGTACGATAGTGTAATTATGCGTTAGTGTTTAGTGCTATTGTGTAATCTGATAATAGGTGCATATCTTCAAAAAAACGAATTTGAAACTCGTGGGTGTCTGTGTGTTTCTTTAAGTGATTTAGTGTAATTTGTTCTATTTCACTATGTATTTTTTCTCTCGACGATATGCGGGTTATGTTCCGAGATTGGAAATAAGAGGCTGAATGGGGTTTAGTGGGTATAAGCTTATTATGCAGTCCCACACTATCATCAGGGCACGTGATGAGCATAAACCTCTTCCCATAGAAAAAAGAACTGAAGGCGAGACTGAAGGTGTCTGTGTCCTGGATTCCTTACTCGTGTCGGCGGCCTGGATTAAATTTCTAAGTAAGCTAAATATTTATTTTTATAAGAATCTAAAGTTTTACACTTTTCCACAATTTTGGCAACATTGCGCCAGAACATGTGTTTATTACACAGCTAGGCAGTGTAATATGATTGTGCCGCGGGTTTGTTCGGGATTGTTCGTGTGACCTGTGGGTTTATGGGTGAATTACCCCACTTTTTAAACGTTCGATTTAAAAAAAAATGCAGCGCTTCTCTGGGATACCCCAGGAGTCACCCATTTAAATATAAAACGTCATTGCCATAGCACCCTGTATAACTCTGTACCGAATAACGTTAGGGCCATTCAGAGTATCGAGTTGTTTAAAAGTCACTTGAAGAGGTTCTTAATTGATGAGGAGTTTTCCTCAATCAATGATTTCTTTGGCTTTTTTTGAAAAAAAAATCTTCCTATTTTGTTAAAAAATTATTGACTCGTTTTATTGACATTGTTCTTTCTATTTTGATTCTGATTTGTTTTTGTTTTTGATATTAGCATATGTATTTTGTAATAATTTGTTTATATCTATGTTTATGTTTTGTTTTTTATTTAAATTTCGAATTATTTTGTTCTATGGGTATTAAGATTCATTTTTTTTGTATTTAATTGACGTTGTCAATGTTCACTAGTGAATTCATTTTATGACAATAAAATTATTATTATTAAATAAGCACAATAGATAACTTACCTCCAACAAAACTAGGGCCGTCAAACTTTCGATCGTGATGAGGTGATGCCGTTGTGGTAATGGGTGCAGTAGTAGTAGTAGTAGTAGAACCAGTCGGAGGAGTACTAGGCACAGTAGGTTTGCTGGTGGTACTAGCCTTGGTTGGATTAGGGGTAGGAGTACTTGGTTTAGTCGGAGGAATAGTTGGTTCAGTCGGAGGAGTAGTAATGGGCGGCGTAGTCGGTTTACTAGTAGTTGGTGTTACTGGCTCTGAAACAACAAGATTTAAAAATACCTTTTTCTACTCCCGCATGTATATTTTCTGTTTCCTTCACAATCTACAAAATTAACATGAAGGCTATTTCAGTTAACTAAATGGATATGATTTCATATCCATCCTATTTAGGATATGAAAATGACCAATCACAGTTAGAGTTACATACCCACGTAACTATTTGTGTTGATACTACCTGCTAGTCTCATTACCTCAGTGGTATAGCTCCCGGTTTTCACGAACAAGGTCCTTGATTCAAATCCCAATCAAATCGATTTTTTTTGTATGTAAATAAAGGTTAACATTATTTTCTATCTGTGTAAAGTTGTTTGATTGTAGAAAAAGTATACTGTACAACTCGAGAGTACTAGTAGTATCACTTACAGCCATAGTAAACAAGGCCGCCACTTTCACTTTCAACAAAAGTATACGTTGTGTAACACGCTCTCCTTTCAAAATAGATTTTTTTTAAAACTTCACTTTATTAAAATTACGAGAAACAATTTGATAGTTTGCCGACAAATATTGTTGACGGAAATATTAAACCCAAATTGTGTTTAATACGATCGGAGGTAAAGTATGGTATGTAATTCGAGTTGTAATGTAATTACGCACGAATGGAATAATATGCTATTGGTATGCAGGCCTGTATACATGTGCTTTATAGACTATGAAAAGGCTTTTGATAAAGTCAAACATGACAAAATGCTACAACATCTTCAAAATATTGGTTTGGATCAGCGAGATATAAGGATTATCGCAAACCTTTATTGGAATCAACGCGCTTCAGTTCATATCGAAGATCAGTCAACGGAGGAGGTGGAGATTCGAAAGGGAGTTAGACAGGGTTGTGTTCTTTCCCCTCTTTTATTCAACATATATTCCGAGTTTATAATGTCAGAAGCGCTGGCTGATAGTGAAGGCGGCATAAAGGTTAATGTTGTACCCATAAACAATGTCCGATATGCTGATGATACCGTCTTGTTGGGTGAATCGGTTGAAGAGCTACAGTGGTTAGTGAATAGGGTCAGCGAGGTCAGTAACACCAATGGGCTTAGAATGAATGCAGGCAAGACCAAATTTATGGTGGTCAGTAAACAAAATAACATTAGACAACCAAAACATAGAACGTGTCGAACGATATAACTACCTCGGATGCTGCTTGAATGCCGAATGGAATATCGGACAAGAAGTTAGAATTCGCATTGAAAAGGCCAGAAATGCTTTCACGAAGAGGAAACAGTTACTAACATGTCGGCAACTCAGTCTGAGTCTGCAATTACGCCTTGTTAAGTGTTACATTTTTCCGGTCCTATTGTATGGAATGGAGGGGTGGACATTATTAGACCAGCACTGTAGAAAAATTGAAGCCTTTGAAATGTGGATTTAACGACGTTTACTTAGAATCGGATACGTAATGTAGAAGTGCTGCAACGGCTGAGCACAACCACAGAAGTCCTACGAACAATAAAGCATAGAAAACTGGAATACTTTGGGCATGTCATGAGGGGTGATAATTATTGTTTTCTGCAACTTATTAATTATACAGGGAAAAATTGTGGGACGCCGACTACCAGGACGAAGACGGACATCTTGGCTCAAGAACCTGAGGGAATGGTATGGCAGGAGTACCAAATCCTTATTCCGAGCAGCGGTTTCAAAAATACAAATAGCCAGAATGATCGCCAACCTTCAGTAAATGAAGACGGCACCAGAAGAAGACGAAGATTATTTATTTATTTATTCATTTACAAAGAATGTTATGAAGTTATATAAATTCAAATGAATATATGCACAATGGACTAAAGTCTGTGTGTGCATACTACCATAGAGTAAACATACAATATACTTATCAATAAGACCATGTTCAGTAATATTATTCACTCATGTAAAATTCTCAAATTACAGACTAATTTAAAAAAACTTAACTATCCTATTAATTAACAGGGTATTAGCTCGTATCCATTTGTTTAAGTCTTTTTTTATGCATTGGAATTTTTTTCTTTTGAAATGCTCTGGTAATATGTTTAAAATTTTGGGAGCCACATAAGAAACTGATCTTTGTGTGACGTTAAAGTGCATGTTAGGCAAAGTCAATTTACGATTGACATTTGCTCTCGTCATTATGTCGTGAACTATGTAATTGTGAAAAATATTTTTGGTAAGAGAAAATCTAAGCATATTTTTTATGTACAGTTCAGTAATCGTAAAGACACCAGACTGATGAAATAAGAGTTCTGAAGAAAAACATCTTGGCTTAAAGAATACTATCTTTAAAATATACTTTTGAGCAATACTGACATTACTCAAAATACCTTTGTTAGCCGATCCCCAACAAATCACTCCATAATTAAGACAAGATTCTGCTAATGATTTATAGACATTAAGCAGAACCTCTCTGCTTAGAATATTACGCAATTCATAAAACTTGTAAACTAATTTACTCCAATTTAGTTTTAACGTATTCTGAATGAAAATTCCATTTTAAAAACCGATCGAAATACACACCCAGATACTTTGTATTATCCGCCGACGTGACCCTGTCAGTACATGCACAATCCTGAGAGAATTTACAATCAATGAAATGGACCTTAATTTCATTTTTACTTGGCAGACCAATTTTATTCATTGCAAAACACATGAAACTTGTTTTATTAACATTAAGCGTTAAGAAGTTATAATCCATCCATCCATACTTTAACATAGGTAGCCGCCCTTTCAGCCCTCAAAAAAACATCATTCCACGATGATCCTTTAACAAGCAGAACTGTATCGTCAGCAAAACAAACAGTTTTAACGCCGGGTATTGCTGTCGCGAGACTGTTAATATATAGAGAGAATAAAATCGGGCCAAGCACTGTGCCCTGAGGAACACCACACTCTACCCCACTTACAGAACTACATGTTGAATTTAATTTAACTTTTTGAGTTCTATTATTCAAATATGACTTAAACAATTGAAGAACTTTTCCTCTTATCCCAATCAGTTCTAATTTGTGTAGTAGAATCCGGTGATCCACAGTGTCAAATGCCTTGGAGAGGTCCAGAAAAATGGCAAGTGGCTTACAATTATCGTTGAAACAATTGATAATATAATCTGTAACCTCATGCAAGGCCATATCCGTGCCCATTCCTTCCCTGAATCCATATTGTGAATCAGATATTAACTTATTTGTATTTAGAAAATTACAGAGTCTTTTCTTTAAACATTTTTCTATGATTTTACAAATAGGACCAGTAAGAGTATGTCATTACGTACTGTACTAATTATAGCACTTTTATTTGAAATGGGTTTTAGCATATCGCCTTATTGAAGGGTTATAATCGGTCGCATATCTTCCTAGTTCTACAGTGTGGTTCTTTAATGCAGCTAACTTTATTTTTCACAAAATTTGGGTGTGGTCAATAAGGGAGGGCAAACTAATTAAGAATATTGTGTCTAGATTCCTACCCAAAACAAAATGGCGGCTTTTTATAAAATAATACAGTGGTAAAATCTAAACTAAAATAACAAAAGAAAAAAATTAGTAAATATTATTTTTTAAAAAGCCGCCTTCTTGTTTTAGGTACGAATATGGACACAATATTATGGGATCGTAAAATACTCGGTAGGGCCTTTAACATGATGAATGGCAAGACCCACTTCCTATTCAATTTTTTTTATCAAGATGGAGATCATCCGCCATTTTGAATTTGAACACCATGAAATATGCAAGAAAGTGTAGCTCTCTGATTCCTACTACACTATTCCAAGTTCTATTTATTTTTCTAAAGACGGTGAAATAAATGATAATAAGAAATATTAACTATCATCACGAAAATTCACATCGGCTTTTTGACAAATCTACCGAATGCGTGAAAAGCAAACGAATATTTTGCAGTAATCTGACTATAAAATATGTTAGTTTTTGCAGCAAATAAGATAGGTAGATGTACCAGTACCTGACCGTGTACCAGTAGGTGACCGCTTGAATTTGTTCTTCCATTTTAAGGAAATTTTCTAAAAAACAGTGTTGGGTCCTTTATAATTACTTATTGACAACTTTACTCTGGTGTAAAGTGATCTTAAGACTTGGCAACAGTGCTTCGGTATTTGGTCTGCAATCGTTTAAAATGTGGAGTGTATCATTTGTTGGTTTTTTTCATATAAAACTAGATAGTTTTCTTAAGCAGGTAAGGAACAGAAAATAACAGTTTTAAGATTATTTTATAAGATTGAAAGTAATTTATACATTTATTATGTAATATTTAGGAATAAGGTTGAATGTTTTTTGGCAAAAAATATCGATCTATCCTTAGATTATATAAGTATTATAGGTACAGCATTAATGTTCGTACTCCAAAGTCTGACCTCGCGGTCAGGCATTGGAACGACTTCAGTTTGGGATATCTTTGTTTTTTTCAGTAGATTACAGTATACAAAGTTTCCTTTCTCTCTTTTTTGACATTTATGCTCTAAGAACCTATAGGTGACCTATAGGTCAGACATAGGTAAAAATATATTCAAGCATGTATGTATAGGTGACCTATGAATTTTTGCCATACTCGGAGACTTCAATGAAAGAAGATTTAAGAGCTGTTCTCAGTTCAAGGTACCTAAAACCACTCTCTTATAGGTAAAAATCCCGAAGGAAGAAAAATGGGACCATCTACTAAATTCTCTGCAGAAGAAGAAAACTTAATAGTTAAGTGGATCCAAGATATGGCAAAATCCGGTTTTCCAATATCCAAGGAAAATTTTCTGGCCAGTGTTACCAAATTATCTGTTGCATTAAATAAAGAATTTGAAAACTCAGTCCCAGGTTGGAAATGGTATGGGAGTTTTCTTAAACGTCACCCCGAAATTAGTTTAAGAACACCACAAAATTAAAAAAAAAGTAGATCTTCAGTGAACCGAATTCAATTAGTCGGTTTGTCGAAGTGTATGATTATCTAATACAACAAAATTGTATTGAAATTCTTCAAGATCCAACAAGAATATTCAATGTCGACGAATCTGCATTATTTTGGACAGAGCTCTCAACAGACATCTAATAAAAAAAATTTTAAAAAATCGCCAGTGTTGTAGCGAGCGAAATGTGGCAGGAAAATAACAGAAAGAAAATTGAGAAGAAAGAAAAAAGCGAGAAAGAAAAATTGGACAGGAAAAGGAAACGAGAAATAGCTAGTGAAAAAAAGAGAAAAGTTAAAGGGAGAGTTAAAAAACTGAGTTATCTTCCGACTCAGAAACGAAGTCAGATGAAGAAAATCCAAAAAGAGTCATCATACAAATAAGGGCCACTAAATAGTTAATAACAAGAATGGAGTCCTCGTCATCGGAAATATCAGAAGAAGAAAGCCAATTTAGAAACAAAATGAAGCAAAAGGGAAAAAAAATCAGGAGAACCCCGGAATTACGAGACTACGTGATTGTCGAGTATGAAGATAAGTATTTTCCTGGTCTAGTTACAAAAATCTCTAGAAAGCCACACAACCAAGAATGTCAGTATTTTGTTAGTGCTATGACACCATCAGGTTTGTTCGGGAAAACCGGAAGTAAAAGATGAAATATAGTACAAAAATGTTCTAGAAGTTATTTGCCCTCCAAAAGGAACCAACTCAAGAGGCGTTTGTTTCGTAAAAGAATTTGAAAACTACAATAAATGTTGATTTTTGATTTTATTTTTTTACAGATGTATCTAATTACTCTTGCTTAATTTTTATAAATATTAGTATCTTAGATTACATTTTGTAAGATTTCGTATTTAAAAATATCTTTAGGTTTTACTAACTTTTTTAACTAGTTTTAATTACGGTCACCTACTGGAACCACACAAGTCAGCTTTAGATCCCTCTTAAATTTTGAGGCTCATCTATAGGCGTACCTGCCAACATGACAAATTTATGCTATTATTTTTGAAAAACAACCTAGAATATCATTTTTAAGGCTTTTAATTATGGGTAACAGTACAAAGGCTTAAACAAACCGAAATTTATATAAAGAAAGTCTAAAATATTTATGTGTTAAGCAAATATATGTATAAATCTCCTTAAAAGATCAGGTACTGGTACATCTACCTTATGCCTCTTAGTTACAGAGCTGACATACGTTTCAAATGGTTTGATGACTAATTCTAAATACTTACTTGCTGAAGTAGTTTCTACAACAGGATGAGCAGCGTAAATAAAACAAAAGTATTAATAGATAATTGAGAATTATCACATTATTTTATCTTTTGGTTCCGATACATTTTAAAACTAGAATATTCAATCTTTTTATACCAACTTTCAAAGGAATTAAACGACATCGACATACGTTTCAAATGGTTCAATGAATAATTGTAAATACTTACTTGCTGAAGTAGTTTCTACAACAGGATGAGCAGCGTAAATAAAACAAAAGCATTAATAGATAATTGAGAATGAGATGTAATTAAATGGTTTGCCGTTATTAACAGTTGAGCTGCGAAATGATTACTTGGTCAGAAGAAAACATGTCTAGAAGCAGTTTACTTCAGAGGTCCCAGGGCACTGTCAATTTATGTAACTTTCTTGTGTTTTCTTTTCCCGAATACAGAAGGAAATCGGCTACAAAAGGTGTAGCGGGGGCGGTTTTTCACTTGTTTTCCCAGGGCACTGTCACGATTCAGAAATGTTTGCTGTCCGTAAGTTGCTGACCAACTAGCCATTTTGGCTGGCCGCTTACATTTTTCTGTTCGCAAAAATAAGAATATTTTGCTAACCAGTTAAATGATACCCATTGAGAATTATCACATTATTTTATCTTTTGGTTCCGATACATTTTAAAACTAAATGGTGAGTATTCAATATTTTTATACCAACTTTCAAAGGAATTAAACGACATTGTTGTGCAAGTTATCTCCCCTAGTTACAAAAGAACAGGACCGAGAAGGAGAGTTTCCTTGTTAATTATTTGGCAGTAACATTTTTAAAAAAAATTAAATTAACCAATTTGTAACGAAATGTGTCATAGACATCTGATGAAACAGTGTTAAAAAAACCAGTTGATACAATACAGTAACAGATACAGACGAATAAGTAGGGTTAAGTGCAGCTGCAAAGACTATTATCTTACAATTCACCAAACGCAGACAGCAGACAGATAGGGAACTACGACGACCTAAACACACATAAACACAGTCAGAGAGGTAAAGTATCTAGGACTAACCCTGGACGCCAAACTGACATGGAACCAATAAATGGATAGGAACCTAAACAAAGCAAATGTGTCTAATGCGATGCAGGAGCTTGGTTGGGAATACCTGGGGACTCAGATGATGCAATGGCTGTAGGTCACAGTTATCATACCCCTGATATCATATGGGTCTGTAGTTTGGTGGAAAAAAACACGGCAAATTACGACAGCGAACAAACTTAACGGTTTGCAGAAGCTGGCTTGTTTGTGCGGGGCTATGAGAAGCACCCCCACCGCAGCAATGGAAGTCATACTGCGGCTCTACATATTCACATCAGACGGGAGACTACCTGCAGCGCCTCAAGGATGAACACAAATGGGGAGTGGACACAACACCCCGTAAAACCTGGGCACACAAGGGCTACGGCTGTAAACTTTAGTTAAGTATGCCATCCAGTGGTCACATGAATGCACCTACCGCGGCCATGCTTAACTAACTTCCCAATCCCCCCTAAATACTCTCGTAGTTTAGTAACTTATTCAGTATTCACCTGAAGGCGACTGGATTTGTTTACCAGTTGAAACGTTGCGTTATAAATAATTAAAGACAATGGAAGTACAAATACAAAATAGTCTAATAGTCATTTTATATACATTATCTTGTGTGCATTTAACAGAGACAAAAAAAGTATTAACGGACAGATAGTCTGCCCAGAGGTCATTGGCGTGATAATATCATAAAAAAAATCAGTAAATAAACTAGTATTATTTGTCTCCAAATATAACATTTTATCCCTTTCAACGTGCAAGATAAAAATTCCCAAGTAATATGATGTAATCTGTAAAACAGTAATTATAAACTGTAAAAACAATTGTGATAATGTAAATAAAAGACAAAAATTAATGAAATTCGAGCAGCAGCAATGTATCTGTGTTACATGCTTATACTAAAGTACCACCTCTCAAACTTTTTTTGATTGTGAAATTTGAAAAAAAATAATTTCAGTTTGTGACCTCATTTTACTTTTACTACTGACTGGTTACAGTGGGGCATTGTTCTCGTTAAAAGTTTTTAGCAAATGGTCTTATTTACATATTTTTTTATATACCTACATATGAGTTATTTTATTATTTTATGCTATTAAACTGGCCATGAGTATGCCACAATATTGTGAACTAAAACATAGGCGCTTACTTAGAATCACATTCATCCTAATAATCTGCACTTCTTATACCAATAAAAAAACAGAAAAAGTTTTGAAACTAGACTAGAAATAAAAAATATTTAAAAAAATGGAACCTTACTTGGAGGGTCAATTTCTGTTATAGAAGCATCAGTTACGGTTCCTCCATTTATAATAGGATCGTCACTTGCTGCAATCTTAGCATCTGTAAAACAAAAATTGTTTTCTGATCACAAAGAAATAGATAAGTGGCATATAATTAAAAACCTAACAAAGCACAGACTGCCAAAAAAAATCAACTCACAAAGGCTGCACTTAAATGCCAGTTTTAAAACAGAAAAGTTCTTTTTAATATTATTAATTTTTCACTGAATGTGGAATAAAAATGAATAAATGTGTATTTATTAAAAATATAGGTGCCCCAAAAGGACATCTCCCTACCCCAAACATTGACTACATCATTGGAGGTAAGTGTTGTTGGCATGTGTTTAAGGCTACGATCAGTTAGTCAGGTCAGTAAAAATTAAATGAACTTACTTGGAGTGTTATTTTCTGTTACGGGAGCATCAGTTACCTTTCCTCCATGTATAATAGGATTATCACTTGGAGGGTTATTTTCTATTACGGGAGCATCAGTTACCTTTCCTCCATATATAATAGGATTATCACTCGCTTGAATGTTAGTATCTGTAAAATAAAAATAGGTAGATAAACAAGTTGTCTTATTTTAATTATGTGCTTAGTTGTAGCTATTGTTTCAAGTTATTAAATTAAGATTGCCATATAATTAATATTATAATTTTATATACAGAGGGCCTAGCTAATTCCTGTGGTCGGATGGATTTCCTTCCTCAAATCAATCAATTCCAATTTTTATGATTACTGAAGCAAGAGTTACTGTGGTATGTATTTAGGTTTCATTATTTCTATTATGCAACCGACATATAAACTAGGAACAGAAATTTTGTAATATAATTTTTTATTAAAAATTCAATTTAATTAGAGATGCTTATATTTTTACTTGCTTATTTGTAAAATTTGTAATATCTCAATACTACAATAACGGTTTTTATAGGTATACTTAGGTACATTTACTTTTTGTCAAAGATAAAAACTGAACCAAAAAAATACATTCAAGGTAGATACTCTTCTAAATATGGATAATTGTTTTCTGATCAAAAATTAATATAATATGTATTTGGGATTTCTAAAATATCATTTATTTTAAACAAATAGATGTTTGTAACGTACTGCTGTTTGTGGGTGTTTAGGGCTAAAGTCAGATTCTCAGGCTAGTGAAAATGAAATAAAAGCAAGATTTAAGTATTTTTTAAACGGTTTACTTACTTCCTAAACAAGCTCCAATGCCCAGAAGAATGGTAATTGCAAGGTATTTCATACTTATTGTAAGTGTAATAAAGATAGCGGAAATATGGAAACAAATTGAAATCCAGAAATTCTACACCACTACACAAACAACCTTGCAGTTTCGCCGTTTTATCTGTCACTGTCAACGTCGATGATCCAAAGGTCAGCTTAAGGGCGTGTTCTAATGAGAAATGAAACCGCGGTTAAATTAAAGTGTTTTTCATTGCGAAGAACCGTGCGAAATAATGTAAAGGTAGACCAATAGATCAAGGGCCGCCTTGATGTTCAATAATACAAGAAATGTTAACCTGACCATGATAAAAGGGCTAATTAAGTGATTCAGCACCAACGGAGGGGGCAGGGACGATTTCTATGTCGGGGTAACTATTTATTTTTTTTTATGTTGTAATTTTTAAATTTCTTCTTAGCTCGGTTACTGGGTTCATATTTGGAATGACTGGGGATGATTCTAGGTGGTTTTCTATCTTGTCCTCGCTTATTATACTTCATCGGTACTATTTCAGCTTTACGTTTATTGTCGGTATTCTTGGGTAGGTTCAAAATTTTGATCTTCAGGTAAATTCAGTTAACGATTATCGTCCAGATAACTTAATTGTTCTGTAATTTGTTAATCTTTTCCTCGAAGATATTGCTTGCAGAGAAACAACTCTTAATTTGTAGGTTCGATTGAATGTGTGTCGGTACTGTATGGCTGGACCAAGATCTTTCTCCATTATGGCGAAAATCTCACTAAGAAAATTTTGTTATGTCGATATTTTATTTCGTCATATAGCGTAAAAATATATTGATTTTTATTTATCTGTTGTGTTAGCGATTTATTATATAAAAAAAAACAGACTTGTAAGTACTGACACTCCGCACTTGCTCCGCACATCCACTAATGCATAAACATAGCTAACCTAGTATTATTTGCTGCCGGTTAATTTTTTGTCCGGTAAGAAACATTGGCCTTCCATCGAGCCACACCCGATTTGACGGTAGAAGAAGGAAGAAGTTGACAATTGACATTTAGCTTTGGCTTGGTCGCGATTTGTGTATTTTATAAAAACTATTTATTTTTAAGTAAAAACTTACAAAATGACTGCAACCGATGAAAGGGCAGTTTTCGCTAAATTGGAAGCTGTTAAAGAGATCAGGTATAACAGTTCTATAATCGAGTATATAATCGATTTCTTTCTTCCAGGAGTATTTTTACTTTATTTATTTGTAGATCCAAAACCATTCAATTAGAAAAACTGAAAGCTCGCCTTATATGTGAGGTTGAAGCTCAAGAACAAGAGGAAAAATCTTTAGCAGAGTATAAACAGGAGATGGATATGTTATTACAAGAGAAAATGTCACATGTTGAGGAATTAAGGCAAATTCATGCCGATATAAATGCTGTAAGTTAATTTTGTTCCACACATGAGAAGCCACCGAAATTATGTCTGGTGAAACAATATCTATTATTAATAATATAATATTTATACTATATTATAGCAGTGTTTGTCTTCATAAATTTATTTAATGCTTGAATTAATTAAAGTTCATTATTTGTTCATATTGTGTACAATTCATATAGTAGGTACTATTTGCAATCTTAACTTCTTAAGGTACCTATTGAAATAAAGTCATAAACATGGTCTACATGTCAAAGATATGTAGAGTAGAGAAAAAATAAACAGCTGCTCTTTTCCACTAGATGGAAGGTGTCATAAAACAAGCAGAAGAGAGCCGACAAAGATCCATGAATGCTACACTGCGTTTTCATGAAGAGTATATGCCCCTCAAAAATGAAGTAGATCGTCTAAGGCGGGAATGTTTAGGTCTGGAGAGATTACCGGAGCTTCACGAAGAAGAGGGTTCAACTATAACACCAGAGTAAGTAATTAAATATTACAGAAGATCTTGTGCCTTTATTGTTATCAAATTTAACATCATTTTATAACAAATATAATTTGAAAGGCAATCTACCAATACTGACATTCCCTTCTTAATTTTTTTCAGAAAGTTTTCTCAACTGTACAACTCAACCAAATCTCAGTCAGCGACGTACAGCAAAACTGATTGGACCAGGCCAATTGCACCGACAGATAATTCCATTGGTTCTCTAGCTCCCCCTTTGCCACCAACATTTTTACCACCTCCAAACCCATTGAGACTGGTGACCAACAAGCCAGACCCTGGAAGACCGATGGGACAATCACATCCAGGACCTCCCACACCCACTTTCAGGTCGGATCTTAGTCTAAGGTGCCCCTTATTATATTTAACATTTTTTAAACCGCTTATGAATTTTGATCTGATTTTAAGGAAAAAAGTTTATTTATTTTATTACCAATGGAAATGTTTACTTCGGTGCTTTTTAAAATAATTACCGTTGTTTATTATAATTACTAACAATTTCTAAATGTTTTCTGGGACTAGAGAAGTTTTCACAAGACAAAATACTGTTTTGATAATTGTATTTTTTAAAGTAAGAATTATTTCAATTTCAAAAAAATTGTTATTCTTTTATTGGATTGTTAAGAGGAAAACTTTTTTAATGCCATTTGTATACAGGGTGTTTTCTAATAACATGCTAATATTTAAGGAAGTTATTCTTGGGTCCATTCAGGAAAAAACTTCATAAACGTCTTAACTTTTGAGATATATGGTGTTAAAGATTTTCAAAAATTCCTTTTTTATTAATATCTGTGAGACTGTTCTAGATATTTTTGTGAAACTTGGTACACACTTTCTATTCATGAAGAGGCATTTTATGATGTTTTTTTAGTCCGACCAGTGGCGTCCGTGCGGGAATTGCCCTCGGTATTTTTGAAGAAAAGAATGGTGCGCCACTTCTCAAAATCTCATCTCTTGATTTTTTTTGTCGTTTTGACGTACAGTTTTCGTATAAAAAAATTAAATTCATATCATTTGCATTTTGTTATGAAATTAGGTGTTAGTATTAATATTATTGGGTATTAACAATGATTAAAATGGATCTAGTAGGTAAGAAGCAGATTTTCTTTTATAAACAAACAGTTTTAACTTAACTAACAGTCTACCTAGACTAGCAGTCACGTATTTAAGTCATTAACCTTACCAAATTATTAAAAAAACATGAAAAAAAGTTTTTTTTTCTAAAAATGGACCCAAGAATAACCTCCTTAAATATTAACATGTTATTAAGAAACACCCTGTATACAACGTGTCCAAGATAAGGAGAGCCAGTACAGGGATCTCGAAAACCGTAAGAGATACGAAGTTGGTTAAATGGAGGTAAAGTTGCGCATTCCGTGCCTAATAATATGCCGTTTAGAAAGTTTTAAAATTCCAAGTAGTTCCGGAGATATCCGGAAACTCTGAAAAATCGTTTTCCTGGGTTTTTTTGAGATCGAATTCTAAAGTAAATTGCACTTTTGCATTGCCACTTTTTCCGCTCTATCTAACAGCGTTAATTGATTTGTAATCCGACGAGTCGTCTTCGAAGGGCCATTATCAACTTTCTTTTTTAAATACGGTCCTGTTTTCCTGATATTGGAATTTGAGAGCTTTTTTTCTCCCGAATTCAACGATGTATGACACAGTGTGGTTTAATGACGTTTCGAGGGTTTTTTGAACAACATCAGGAAATTTTGGGATACGGTCCTGTATTTCTCCTAATTTTATGACTAATATCTCATAAGTAAGCTCTAAATTTTTTACTTATGTTGGACTAGTTCAATAAATAACAAATAATTTAATAATAAACCACAAATAAGTGAACAAAAATCATTTCAAAACAGTAATAAAACGAACAACGAAAAAAGTAAGGAACTACATAATGAGGTGTTCAAAATGATTGCCGTTATTCTCTAAGCCCAAATAACATCTTCTAACTGCCACATAACAATTTTTTTGAGATAAAATAAAACATGCGATAGAATATCGAACTTTTCTTTTAAATCGCAAATCAACAGAAATTTGACATAATGTTCACTTATTTATGGTTTATTATTAAATTATTTGTTATTTATTGACCTAGTCCAACATAAGTAAAAATTTAGAGCTTACTTATGAGATATTATTTATAAAATTAGGAGAAATACAGGACCGTATTCCAAAATTTCCTGATATGTTCAAAAAACCCTCGAAACGTCATTAAACCACAATGTATCATACATCGTAGCATTCGGAAGAAAAAAAGGTATCAAATTCCAATATCAGAAAAACAGGACCGTATTTAAAAAAAGAAAGTTGATATGGCCCTTCGAAAACGACTAGTCGGATTACAAAACAATTTACGCTGTTAGATAGAGCGGAAAAAGTGGCAATGCAAAAGTGCAATTTACATTAGAATTCGATCTCAAAAAAATTCAGGAAAACAATAAAACGATTTTTCAGAATTTCGTTTTTTTCCGGATTACTCCGGAACTACACGGAATTTTAAAACTTTCTAAACGGCATATTATTAGGCACGTAAATGCGCAACTTTTCCTCCATTTGGCCCTCCTTATCTTGGACACGTTGTATATATATATATGTGTGTATTGTAAAAAACAGTTTGGGATGAAAAGTCCTAAAAATCGTTATCCTGCCCCTGTATTTTTTTAACAGTAAAAAGAAAAAATAATAATTGACAGTGCAAGGTGCTCAACACTTATAACGCGAGTTTGATTCGCACTTGACCGATTTTTTTTTGTCAAACAGTTCCAGCCATTGGCGAGAGGAGAAAATACAGCTGAACCGATTTAGGTAACTAGAGAGAATGGCGACTTTTTAGTAATGTTGTATCTGTGTCCAAAGTTGTTTACCTAAAAAATTCGATTACCTAAAAAATTCAATACTTAACAGAAAATGGTTTAAAAGGCACTAAACTAACTTAAGTGTTCTATCTATCACTAAATTCCAATGAACAACCTTATGCACAGCACAGTTTTTGTTAAATCTCCCTTAACATCATCACATTTGCGTCACCTGTGCAACTATTTAATCAGGCAGAAATTATTCCTGTTAGGCTTCACAAAAAGTGTCTCTATATCCTAGAATTAAAGTGTTTTCCGACATGTTTATAAACAACATTGCCATTAGAATAAATCAATACCAAAGATAGTTTCTTTTGCAGACAACAACCGCCGCCAATGAAATCCTGTCTGAGCTGTCATCAACAAATTCACAGAAATGCGCCGATTTGTCCACTGTGCAAGGCCAAGTCGAGGTCTCGTAACCCAAAGAAGCCAAAGAAGAAGGATCACTAATCGAAGCAGCTATATCCACTATAATAGTGGTGCCATAAGTTTATGTGTTTATTATTTCGTTATAGAATCTCGTAAGTATATTGTGAAAAAAAAATTAAAATGAAGAAGCCTAAAAAAGATTTGGCATAGTGTGTTGGTAAGCGTACTTAAAATAAGTTATTTTTAAATTAGTACTTTCGGTTCGGCAGTTGTGTTTCGTTCATGACGAGCGTTTAAAAGGAGCCGGTTTTTGTAAATCCCGTTTTAGCCTTAATAGTTTCAATTTTTCTCTGTTTTGAAACTAGATTCGTAAAGTTTGAAAACAAATATTTTTATGAAACTTGCAAATCGGGTTTAAAAAAATGAGCAACGGCAAACTAAGCAAATAAGGGGGTGGGGGATGCAAATCCTAATTGTCTTGTTTGGTTAAACGTTTGTGAAAATGAAACCTAACTTTTTTTTAGTGTTTGACTGATGGTTATATTCACTTTTTTTGTTACTGTACGTGTTTTATAAATTATGATTACTGTATGTGCTATAAAGGAATATATTATAATATAAATGTATACTTTCATTAATGTTTGTTTACTTTATTGAATACCTATATAATTTTTGCTTAGGTTGTAACCTTAACACCCCTACCTTATAGTAGAGATGGGCAAAAACCGCTACTTTTAAATAACAGTTGAAGCAGCTACTGCTTTTTTATAAAAAAGCACCTTATTAAGCGGCATGGCTTCTTGAAAACAGAAAGCCGTTGAAGCTACGCATGTTTTTTTTACTTTTGTGTGCAGCAGTGGCGGCTCGTGACCTATGATGAGGTTCACAAGTATCGTGAAATTCTTTTTAAAATTTTATGTTTGTGTGAACAAACCAAACCTCTTCAACGCCGCGACCAAACAGGAAAAACAAAACAAACGGTTAGTTATGCTGCATCCACAAATCCAGTTATTTTTTAACTTTAATGTGTGAACTGGTCTTAAAATTAGCAAATTAGTTTCGTCAATAAAAACAATATTCATAGTTTATTTATGGAGTGACAAGATACATGCGTAAACCGAAAAATATTACACACGACACAACGACCCGAGCAAACAGCTGCCAGACCGACCCGGTTGTTTGGGTATTGGTTATTCGACAAAAACCTCTATATTTCGCCGGTGTCTGTTTTATACTGACAGCCCGCAGTCGCTAGCACGTACTCATATACAAACTACGTCTGCTCAGTCGAGCCGAGTGTGTGACAAAGATGGGGAGATGGCAGTGTAGCCTTCTTACTTCGTAATTTGAACGCAGGGTTGTTCTAGGGCGTAGTTTTGTACCGAATTCGGTACACTTTATAAAGTATTGGCACGTTGGTACATCTTTCGAGTTTTAGGTAACTATTAATATTGTTTTTCTGACGAAACTAATGTGCTAATTTTAAGACCGATTCACAGCGTCAACAAGTCAAATTTCGTCGCGTCGCGTGTAATAAAATCTAATAACCTGAGTGTGTGTGTGCGTGTGTCTTTACAAAAAACTTATTAGTTCTCTTCCACTTCTTATTAAAAAGAATAAACAACCGATTATGTATGTGCCTGGATGTCCCGCTCTTTAGTTATAAGATAAATTTTAATACAAGTCAGTAATTAATTTTTATAATTTATATGCAATTTGATGACCAAATTTCATTTCCTGGACTAATATGACAATATATGAATAAATTGTGAAGAAATTAGAAACTATAGGGAAAATATTGTAAAAATGAAAAACAATGTAAATTAGGTAGGCTTCCCTGATTTTCAATTCTAATTAACTTTTTAGTAAAAATAATATTCTGGTCAAAGCCTGCTTGATTTCTCATAAAAATTAAAATATGTTAAATTTTATTTCTAATTAAGCAGGCCTCGATCCCAATTGGTCAAATTACAATTGGAAAACTTTTCGTTATTTACACCTGTAGGTTCGCTTGTCCTGGGACACACAGATAAAAATGCAGTCATCCTTTTTAACCATAGTATTGATGAGGTTTTGCAGAGTACCATTGACGCGTCACAAAAAAACTATTCGAAAACTTTTGGGGATACATGGCAATAAAATAAAGTATAGACGTAATATTTGGTCAATGCATTTTATTTTCTAGTCTATTTCGACTTTTTAAGCCGTTTATGGGAGGATTTATTATTCATAATTTTAAAAAGAAGCTAAAACCGTCAACTAATATATCCAATTCAGATAAATTCCTCAATGATTTCACGTTTCTTTTTAATATTAGAGATTCAAGATTGTACCTTCCCATGTTTATCTACTAATAATAAAAAAAAACCTATTTCTTTGGATATCTGATTGGTGAAACTAGCAACTTGCCTCGTTTGAAAAAGATAACATTTGCAAAAAGTTCATCTGGTTGCTACGATTTACCGTAAAAGCTTCATATTGAGTAGACAAAAGAGCCCTTTTCATTTAAAAAAATTTTCTTTCCAAAATATCAGACCAACTTTACATTGTACACAAAGCATAAGTACACCTAATAATTTAGTTAGATATCACCAAGAATAGCTCCAAATCCAAATGCTTGTTTCATTGCGTCCCAATAGAATCGGTCCCAATTGGTTTTGGTAACATCTATCTCGCTACTTGGAACACCTGTTTGGTGAAGTTTTACTTCCGTATGGTCACTCTGAAATAAATTTTTTACGTCATGTCATAAACCCACTAAATTTTATTTCTGTAGTTTAAACAATAAACAAGTTATAGGGGTGAGCATTCCTCCTGAAACACCTGGTATAAACTTTTTTGTTCACAAATTTATTTGAGACCTTCATACATGTAGAGAATAATACAGGGTGTCCTATTTAAAAAAAAACAATTTTTGAAATAATGTAGAAATGCGATATCCAATTGTTTTGCCGTTTTCGCAATTTTAATTAGTGTTGGGAAAAATCGATTTTAATAATCAAGTACTTGATACTCGAGCGATGTTAACAATCGACCTGTACCTATATATTTTATTATGTTTTTTAATATGACTTAATTTAGAAAGATTAATATTCGGGAAACAACTAATTTACCTTCTGATCGATAGTAATAGTAACTGTGGAATAATGTCCTTCAGGCCATTGTTTATACCTCCATTGCTGGACAATCTTCTTATTTGGAACTAATTCTTGAAAATGGCCCGTTATATTGCCACCAAAAAGGGCAAATATACCACCTTTGACTGGATCTAACTTTACATGGCCTCTGGTAAAAGCAGTGACCATTTCGATTTTTGTTAGGGCATTGTAAAAGTCTTCAGCTGCACATTGAAATTTGTGAGTTTGAGATATTGTACTTGTGTCGATTTTTAGACCTGTAACCTTTTTTTCAGACACAATAGGCGTCATGGATACTTTCTTATTAAATCCACTGGATAGGCTCTTAACGTTGTCAGGTTTTGCTTCATCTTTTTTTGGGAGAACCATGCCTTTTGAAAATTCCTCTTTTAGGCTTGTGACATACTGTTCTAACTGATCTCGAACCACTTTCTTGCCCTTTACTAACATAATTTGCCTAAGGGCATCTCCTTCCTCATCTGGATCTTTTACTGAAATTTGTATCTAAAAAGTTATAAGTATATTAATTATATATATTAAAATATAATTATACTTAGTTTTTCTAGTTAGTCACCCCCTTCAGTAAGTATGGGAGCAACGGCGGATCCATAACCAGGAAAAGTTATTAAAAGTAAGGAAATTCATTCATGACAAACATTTAAATGATTTTATAAGATTAGTTTATTCAAAGTATTCTTTATATTTCGGAAATAACATTTGATGACAACAAGGTAAATTATACAGTGTGTCCAATTGAAAACTTTCCACCCTCAGTAAATAATATTAGAAAGATACATCAATATTGTTGTGAAGGGGGACGCTTTTAAAGAATATTTGCAACTTTTGTGGTTTAACCTTTAAAATCTTAAATGGAAAGGTAGGTCAAGTGGCACATCATTTTAATACAATGTATCTTCCTTTTTAGAAAAAAATATTAAATTTAACTTACATCTAAATCAGACATATCATTTTCTTCAGACAAATTGGGAACTTTTATTGTACCACTGTGGGTACGATCTGTACCATGTTTCAATTTACCCGACCAGTTAAGGATAATATCCCATTCATAAAAAAATATCAATTTTCCTTTCCTGTTATTTGCGCATGCTTCTCCCTCACATTTCTCTACACCTTCAATTTCTAGGTCACCCTCATCACATTCAACTGAAATGAAAAATTCAAGGAAAATATTCCTACAAATAGGTAAGTAAAGCCCTATTAAAAATGGCATAAATAAATCCCAATTTTGTTACTCATTCATTTTGTTCATAAACAGAAGAGTTTCATTTAAAATACACTTAAGACGGCCGTTTAATCAAAGATCGCCAAGCAGACACTACTTTTATCAGAGTTTTAGCCAAATATACTTAATTTTCTTCTAATCTAAAACATTATTTGTACAGTTAAAGGATTGGAGAAGGAAATGAGAAAATAGCGTTAAAATACATAATGTAATAAGAATAATAATAACAATTAGAAATATGAATAATTTGCAACTTTTTGTCACAGATATTCCCGAAACTTGCTTAATGCCTAACTAAAATGTCAGAAAATCTAAATATCAAGAAATTAAATAAATACATTTATTAATAACGGCTAAAACTCCGATAAATAATAATAAAATAAATATTGATCAGCTGTTTACATAAACTGTCAATGATAACTTCGTTAGAGACGTAATTGTGTCGTAACCCAAGCACGTCTAAAGTTTGGACATTCTCTTCCAGGGTGCAACACTAGTTTTCATAAAAGATACCTGTAACATACCGCAGCAGAATAAAAGATACCTGTAATATAGGTACCGGCTAGCAGAATAAAATATCAGGAAGGGAGTTTTTGTTACAACGGTATTCATACTCCCCTACATTCCTCAATATAGGGGTATTTGTCTCCATTTTATAAACCTAATGTATTTTTGACCAAAGTCTTTAACAGGGTTGCCGATATATCAGAAATTATTGGAAATTGTCAGGATTATCGGTCCGGTCAGTTATATCGGTCCGGTCAGTTATTTAGCCAGGAATGACAAATTACATAATGCTTCATATATTAATTGTCTCTTTTGTGTTAAAATCTATTAACACTACAATTTCTCCATTGTGGGCATTCTATTTAATTAGGTTGTACCATAACCATGGTCATTGGGAAGTAGAAAAAAATCTACCTGTCAGTGCACACATTAAATTGACATAATGAGTACAGTATATTTTTCAGACTTAAAAATATCTATTGCTAATAATTTTGGTTATTTTAGCAAAAATATTTTTTCTGATTTTCGAACAAATCCCGTTTAATATATTTTGTAAGTATTGACAGAAGACACAATTTGTTAATAATTTCTTGAGACGAGGTACATTTTATACCTAAACAATGGCATCGGGTATGACGTGCGAACTTTTACGAGTAGGGATTATGACGTACTTATTGGTAATAAGCCATAGGTAATAACTAAGGAAATTTAGCATTTTACCGCTCCAAACCGATCGAATAATCTTCATGTAAAATTTGGTTATTTTGTTCTCATGTTCCCGCGGCAACACTGTTTCAAACATCAAGAAATAGAACGCCACGCCGCGCCGGCGCCGGCCACATACAAATTAGTACAGAATTAGTAGTTATATGATCAAATTTATTTTATCACCACTGCTGAATACATGTAATTCCTAACTCGAAAACTGTTCACCTTATAATTTGTTTTAAATTAGTTGGTTTTAGTCCTATAAAATATTAAAATTATTGACCATACAGCCTAACAGTTTTTTAAAGTTTTTGTTGCCACCGCATTATGTCGTAGGCAGTGAGTGAGGAGTGATTTGTGATACTTAAAATGGCATCGGTGTGTCGATCGGCCTTTTACCAGTTGAAGTACTCATCGATAATAGCTATGTAATAATTAAAGGAAGACAGCATTTCACCTGTCCAATCAGATTTATTGAGGCAAAAATAAGATATTATTTAGTTATCACGTTCCCAGCAAAACGGCAACACTGTTTCAAACATCAAGGAACATAACGTTGCGCCGGCATAGAACACGTGCTACGGTGAAAAGTCGCCAATCGTATACGAGGGTATTCACGGTATACTTCTACGTAACGTTGCATCCGCACATGTGTATGATTGTCGAAGGAAATTTTAGGGTTTCTATCTATAAATCGTTTTCAATTATTGGTGTGTTTTATGTGGCAGATTATAAGATAGTGGAAATAGGTATACCGTAATATTATTTTCGTGATTAGTGTTTTTTATTGATATTAAATTATGACGAGAAGTACTAGAAGAGATTAAAAACGCAGAAAAGCTTCCAAAGCTGCTCGTATAAGCAGAAGAAATAAATGTTCTGTAAGTATTATTTGTGTTAGGTATTACACAAAAAAAGGTTTTTTTTGTATGTGTATTTTATTTTTCATTGCAATACCAATGTTAACATTTTAGTTCGCATTGTTAAGTACAAAATGATTTTTATAAAATAATTTCAACAATTCTTATAAATTTTAGAAATATCAGCATTGCAAATATAATAAAATAATAATAAAATACCCCTAGCCTACGTTCCTGTAATTAACTTTTTTTTTAATTTGCTATAATTTGAAAATGTAAACTCGATGATTTTTCTAAAAGTTTTAAGAAAGGTCTGACTTAAGAGTAAAATTTTATTTCTATTATTAAAATAAATTACTAGTACTGGCACTAAGTAGAATATACCTAAAATATACCTTTATTATCACAAGTACTTTTTATTAGGTCATTAATCGGCTACAGAAAAAGTAAAACACGATTACTGTTAAAATTCACTAGTCATAGTAGTCTACCGTACAAATATAAGAAAATAATAATTAATTTATCGAATTTTTAAATAATATGTTATGCTTTGAAATACAACAGAGCCTGTTAGAAAGTTAATACCTAATGTGAATAGTAATAACCCTGAAAATGACATCACCTTTCATTGAAACTCATTCCTTCTTGCCCCCCTCCCTTTTTTTAAAATGTATTTTTCTAAATTATGTTTTTATTCCAAGAATATTAAATACCACTCAACACTTTCAACAAAAATTTGTGGTCGTTCGATTTCATCGACTACCGTCTAATTAATTGTTAACCGTATTTTTTAAAGTCTATTATGTTTATAAGTTCCAAGTCATGATATAGTCATAGCCAATAAAAATTTAGTTTTTTATATTTATTTATTTCTTTTATTTCGACTTTACTGTATAACATTTATTTGACCACCATACCACCAACGTTTTCACATACACTCGTAGGCAAATAGTCCTTGTAAAAATAAAAATACAAATCCAAGCTTTCGTCGTTCAAAATAAAATAATTATGTTGCGCCATCTATTGCTAGACTTACTACATGAACTTGGAGGGATAACATTATGCGGAATAGTGATACCACAAACTAACTTGTTCAAAATTATATATGTGTTTGGTATAAAGACGATATAAAATATATTCATTATAATGCGCCGTTAACGCCATCGGTGGTTGCTATGGATTTAGGCTCATTAAACGGCCGTCTTAATATGACTTTAATATACATAAGTATAAATTTTGGATAAATAAATTAATTTACTGTCATTAGTTCTTTATGGTAAAGATGCAACCTTTTCTAAACGATAAAGAAGACTGATTTGATGGAACAATAATTTTAGATTATTTTTGTTTTAGTTAGTTAGCTGACAAATCCATTATATCAAAATTTATTTACACAAAAGTAACCTCAAAAACAAAAAAAAAATATTCTGTCAACAGTAAATACCTGCTATATTTTTGAATAACTCCTTTATGCGTTCCTGGGACCACGGGCTTGCATTCTTCTCTGTCCAGTGCCAGTTATTTACGTTTGTGGCATCCGGCCTTTCCTCTACAATCCATCTTGGATCGCCTTCGCCCCACTTTGCCATGTTCTAAATTAGTTTTTCAGTGTCTATAATCCAAGTATTACAAGCAATCGTTAACATAAGTTCAAATTCCTGAATGGGGCGATATAAATATAAAATTATTAACAACAAAACTCACTTGTGTGTGTCCAGAGACTTTTTGCGAATTGATGACTTAAGGCAAATTTTGGAAATGCAAATAACTTTTTACCAGGCACAGTAGAACAAGACCCAGTCAGCTCCAGATACTTCTATCACCATATATTTATAATCTCTATAAATTATAGGAAAATTCTAGAAAATATCTATAAAGGCATGAGCAAACGGCCAAAAAACGACGTGACATACATAATAGGTGTTTGACATATGAAGAAGTGAAACAGCTGATTCTCCTAGTGACATCTCTGACCATATTTTGTAAATTACTTGAAACAGGAATCTATAATATCTATAATAGAATAATAGTTCATAGATCAATAGGACGAAAAACAACGAAGACGTAAGAGACTACGTTCATGCACTTGTGGTTTCCACAAGACCACAGAGAAATAATTGGTTTATAACCGGGTTCATTCGGGTTTTATGCATGATATTATGACTGCTGATAAATCTTAGACATAGACATTTTAATACCCCCTCCCATTCCACACACGAACAAATCCCTCCAACAAAATTATAAAAATTCGTAAAATAAAATATTGTTAAGTACTTATACTAGGTCAGTTCCCTGGTTACGCCACATACCGCCGTAGATAATGACGGTATAGTTGTTGCAGAATTATACCGTTGATTCTTACTGCCATAAATAAACTACCTGATTAAACCCTATTGTATACGCCTGAACCTCTTCAAAGCTCAATAAATGGGATCAGGGCCGGCTTGAAAATGTATACCACACCACATGATTTATTTTTATAATTTAAAATAAATAGATAGGTATTTTTAGTTTTAGGTACCTATAATAAATGTAAAATAATGATAACAATTAATGATAATTGAAAATAATATAATTTAAAAGTATAACTATTAGGATAACAAGTACAATAAAAAATGAATTAAATTCTAAGGAACTATTGATAATTTATTCAAAATTTAACTCTGTATCACACTATCACTATCTTCATCTAAGCCTAAACTTATAAATTAGGGTTGAACATTTGTAATCATACAATTGTAAGAATTTTCCACCTTAAGTATATGCTTTACACAGTTTTTCCAGCTGTCTGCAGAAATTTTTCTTACTTCGTTTTTAATTAATTCTACTACAGATGCATTTAATGTAGGGAAATACTATTTCTCCTAATATTGGATTTTAATTGGTGCCATATTAGCTCAATAGGATTGATAAACAATATACGGAGGAAGACGCAACACTGTATGTCCATTTTCTGCAGTAAGTTTGTAACACTCGTATTCCTTATTTATGTTAAAAGCTTTTAATACTTCTAGCAGTTCTCGTTTTTTGTAAGTTTCTTCAAAATATAAATCATTGCCAATCATAAAATTTTCAATTTCTGCTTTTGTATTAGTATTAGAATTGGGAATGATTTTTGCTTGCCGACTATGATAACTAGTATTGTCCATTACAATGACGCTATTTTCAGGTATATTTTTAAGGAGTTTATGTTGAAACCAATCTTACAAAAGTTGTGCGTCGGTATCTTGATAGTAATCTAAAGAAGAATCTTCTATGTTTTTAGCTGAAAGCAATAGACAATTTGGAACAAACCCGTTCTCTGAACCAGCATGTAATCTTGTGATTATTTTGCCTTTATTTGATGGTGCCTTGGTTTGACAGTTTTTGGAAGAATCATCCCAATCTTTTCTTGGAGTGTCATGGGTATCGAACCATGTTTCGTCAAGGTAAATAATTGGACGATGTTCTTCTCTAAATTGATTAACTGCTGTTAAATATTTAAGTCTCCATTCCCAACACTTGAAGATGCCCCCCTATCAGCACAATTCGAAGGACGCCACATTCTACCACTAATAAGCATAACTAAAAATTACTCGCCGGAAAACCACTAAAGATTAAAATTATTCTTGCCTTGTAAAGTCTGTGGAGATGGGTACGATTCCCTACCGTGGTAGCAAGGGCGGATCCAGAACTTCAGTTGGGGGGGGTCATACATTGGAAAAGTTACGAAAAGTAATACCCTGCCACGTTAGTCAAACCGGTATATATGGTATTTTTCATGATAAATTGATGGTTTGGCGGGGTCGTGACCCCCTGACCCCCCTCCCCCCTGGATCCGCGTTTGCGTGGTAGAGGGTGAAATCAAGCGTTTGCTAATTAAATTATACGTAAATTATATGTTGATTAATATAGTCGTTATAAATTTAGGTATGAAATCTATTTAAACCATTATAATTGATTATATTTAGCAACATATAGCAGAGCAGTCTGCTGAAAAGGACTTGTTTCATAAATAGGCCATACAAATACTAATCTATATCAGAGAATATAGGTAGGTATAGACAGAATTGAAAGCATACTTTACGTGTACTTACTAAAGCAATAACAAAAGAAAAAGATAACATTGAGTAACATTTAACGCATTTCAGAAATGGCATAAGTCACAATAGGTTTAGAGAGAATAACAGGCATTATGTGCAAAAGATATGTCTATGAAATGACTAAAACTATTATTTTGAATCTTAAAATAGCTTACCGCTTTTATAATAAATAATTATAGAACTTATAGAAGAAAATCAGGTAATAGTTCATGACTTTTTACTATGCAAAATGAAATATCAAGCGTCTATCTAGTTTACAACGAACATTCTTTTGGAAGTTGACTAGATCGTATAGACTTAAAATCCCATAAAAATCTTGTTTAGTAGAGATATACTTCAATCCCGCAAGTAGCCATAATAGAAGTGTCAATGGTTAACAATATCTTATAAATTATAAAATACATAATTATGTATTAAATGCGATACTGCTATGACATTAAATACAGTGGCGGCTCGTGACCTATGATAGAGGAGGTTCACAAGTATGGTGAAATTATTTTTAAAATTTTATTTTTGTGTAACGATCAAACAATTACTTTCTAGGCGTTTTAAATGTAGAAAGAAAAAAGTAATAAGAAAATGCGTTAGGTAAAACATATTTTTATTTATTTTTTAATTTTACACGAGGAAATATAACTTTTGGAAAATAAGAAAGGTTTTCTTAGTGCGTATAGCTGTCGGATCTTAACGTCGTCGCATGTAACCCTCGTAACAATATTTATACAGTCCACTACTAATACTACAAAAGCCATCTACGTCAAGAAACCGAATGATGTCCAATACTACTACGAGTTTTCGGTTCAACCAAGACGAGAACAATAGTTAACTGTTTTATGACGAGAACGAATTGAGCCACGAGACTGACAAGTTGGTATTCTTCATATTTTCAATGCTTTTTAGTTTAAATCCTTAAATAATATGGTTTAAAATCATATAGAGTATCATTTATCGAAATACACAACATTTATCGACCCTACACAATAGTGCTTAAACGTAAAGTCCATTCTTCGGTTCTTAATTGTAGAAAATTGATCAATAACAGCCTCATTAAGTTTGGAAAACCCTCTATAATTTTTTTTTCATATATTTCATTTTTAAACTTTCTAATATTAGGGAGGGTCGGACTCTTTTAGTTTAACGGTACGATAAAATATTAGGGAGGGTAGGATTTTATATGATAAATAATATTCAATGAATATAAATTAATATTTTTAATTCGTTTTGTTTTGGGGGTGCACGTGCGCATGTGCTCCTGTGGAAGAACCGTCACTGATTAAATATTATTGTCGAAGTTGTGCTTTATTTTTTAAATGAGCAACTATTAAATGGCACCGATTAAATTTAACAAATTCATCGATGTTCTTATTTTTCTAAGGCAGAGAAATATAATCAGATATAATTATTACTTTGTAATCTGATCGGTTCAAATGATGTTCCTATTGTGCATTTGAGAATTTTATTCCCCGAAAGTACCTTAACAAGCTGAATTGTAAATTAAAACCCCAACAAGCTCCGGGCTTTAATTTAGAGCGTTATTACCATTGAACCTCATAGCCATAACACTTGCATAAACCAAAGTTATACGAAGCTAATTTATCCTAGCGAACTGTAGTTTATACATGTTTCATTTAGGTATTTTGTGGATAATATGTATGTAAAATTTTTATATGAGAATGTTTCTTTAACTCGAGAACGTTTATCCAACAAACGGACCCACGACAGGTCGCGTTATTTACAGCCAATTTTTCATCGTACCTATATAATTGTAAGAAAATGATGTGGTTGACAGAAATTCATCAAATTTGTCCGAATATGTCTTGTAAATTTTAATTTTTATCCATAATATATGAATATTCAATGTTTTGTATCGTTGTTCTTGTCTGAAAATTCCTATAAATTTCCTTAAAATTTTATTATCAGGCGGAAAACGAACAAAGAGACATAATAAACTGATATTAGCTCCAAATGGCATGTATTTCTAAAGTTTGACTATAAAATGCGGGTCATATACGCCAAGGTTATGATACAATTATCACAAAACGTGTATCATATATTACGAAATTAAAATGTGTAGATTTGTCGTTTATTTTATGACGTAATAAATTTTCATATTGTCGGCAATATTTTATAATGAATAATAATAACTAAAACTAGTTAAAATGCAGATATTTTATCGTAAAGAAAACTGGGAATGTTTTTTATGTTTTGAAACCAGTATCGCCTTCATATTAAAATGTTATCACTCTTATATTAAAGTTGCGATCTTATTATGTTAGATATACAGGGTTGCCCAGAAGTCCGGAATAAAATTAATATAGCCTTATCCTGTAACTTTTGGGGAGAACGCTCGGACACGTCAATTTAGTTTTATATATGCTCACATTTTGACATTATTCGTTTGTTTTTTTATAGACATTTGTCAAAGATATGACGACATCGATCTTTTTTTTTAATAGAAACATACAGCTTGTGATACATCATTTGAATGCTAATATCTCGTACAGTATGCTCAAAAACTAGTTCAAAATGGCGACTGTTAAAAGTTTTTTAAAAATCAGTATTTAGATAAGCGGAAATGATAAATCATTGATGGTTTTTACCTTTAAAGATAAAGAATTCTTCATTGTTTCACGTCCGGACATTTTGTGACATTGTGAACTTGAAAAATTAATTTAGGTATTGCCGAGAGATTTTTTAAAAACTTTTAACAGTCGCCATTTTGAAATAGCTTGACAGAATCGCGCTAAAATTTATGAACATACTGTACGAGATACTAGCTTTCAAGTGATGTATCACAAGCTGTATGTTTCTATTTAAAAAAAAGATCGATGTCGTCATATCTTTGATAAATGTCTATAAAAAAACAAACGAGTAACGTCAAAGTGTGAGCATATATAAAACTAAATTGACGTGTCCGAGCATTTTTCCCAAAAGTTACAGGTTAGGGCTATATTAATTTTATTCCGGACTTCTGGGCAACCCTGAATATATCAATATAAGGGAAAATTGCGCTCATACATTAAGCTAGAGGTGTTGTTTTCGATTGATTACATCGAAAACAACCCCTCTAGCTATCGAAAACAACCCGCCAAGTTTTTATTGTTTATTGACAAAGATAATGACACTTTTTGACGTTTATTTATTATTTTTATTTTCCAGTTACAAACTCAAATATTAAATATTATTACAATTGCGTTATGAATAATTACTAATTTTTTTAGTTCTTTATTTAAAAGTTGTAATATAAAGTTGTTTTAACCATTATTCGAGTAATTTTCTCCCTAAATTACACTCGTGTATAAAAATTCTCAGATAATTTTTAGGCACTAGTGTAATTACCTCCGAAAATAACATTCCGAATTAATGATTAATAAGTTATTCGTCTGGTATTTATTCGTTGTCTCCCTACGTAAAAAATAACTTTATCGAAACAATTCGTTTAGATTATCCATATTTTAAACCAAATTTTACTATACAGGGTGCAAACAAATTCGACCTTCACCATTGGGATTTCGGAAACGGTAAGAGATACGAAGTTGGTTAAATTTGGTTCAATGTTGCATAATCATAGGCCCCATAATATATCGCACAAAAAATGAATACAGGGGCTTATTTGGAAAAATCTAAAATTTTGCGTTTAGGTTTTCATTTTTTCCTGACTTTGTTCGAAGAGATGTCTAAAAAGAAATTTCACTTTCTCATTGCTACTTTTTATTAGTGTTGGAAAAACCCGATGATTTCAATAATCGAGTACTTGATACTCAAGCGATTTTAATAATCGAGTGAATCGCTTGAAATTCCAATTCACCAAGCGATGACGTCACCGACTGCTCGACCGGCAGCCCAGTCGTTTACATGTGATCAGCTAGGGTATTTAGCAGGCACGTAACTACGGGTGGGCACAGGTTTAGCTAAAAAATTGTAGTAGTCACCAAAAAAATTCCAGAGATTTATTTATTTGTGAATAATGAATGTTCACCACGTGTCTCGATACCAAACAGAAAACGGCAAAAAATCACCCAAATAAGTATTTATTGTTCGGGTTTATTCTTATTCTTTTTTGAAACAAAAAATATTACCAAAAGTTATTTTTCTTCACATCTTTCTCAATCTACGAGCATAAAATAAGTAGACATTCAAAATGGCTTGTCAAATTCGTCCACTTTAAATTATCAGGTGCCCACTGTGTGCCCTTCAAAAATTTAGGCTTAGTTACGCGACTGGCAAAATAAGAAAATAGGTGATTGTTTTTTAAAATTCATGTTTATAGTTACCTAAAAGTTCCTGTTTAAATTTAAGAATGTTTACTTTTGGTTACCAAAAATTTGTCGATACCTATGTTTTGTTAACTATTTAGCTCGTTTTCTTATTTTCCATTAACATTTTCTATAATGTATATTATTTTTAAAGATGTCTTCTTGAGTTTAATAATAAAAAGTTCCTGTTTAGATTTAAAAATGTTTACTATAAGATTACCAACGAATATTTCTATATATTTTGTTAACCATTTTGTTCGTTTTGTAATTTTTCATTAATAATTTCTATTATTATTTATTTTTGAGAAGTTTTCTCGAGCTTATAGTAAATAAAAATTTAAAAATTATATCCTTTAATTTTTGAATATTTACAATCGAAGACCTAAACTACGCCGCTGGCTAGCCAGTTAAAACAAAACTTTACAAAACCCATGTCGCGATGACTCCGCGAAGGGATTTGGCATACTATATGCACCTTCTCGTTTATGTGCCTTTAAGAAAGACGTATGTCGTGTTACCTGCTCAGCGTCAAACGCGCGGCGCGTAGAACGAAGGTGACAGGCGATATTTTTTGGTTTCGCCCGAATTTATAACTATATAGAGTATTTCCTATCGAGCGAAGAACTGTTCGAATATACGAGCAGTTTTTTAACTCGATGACACTACAACGGTACAATTCCGTCGGTGTCAAGCGAAGCTCGGGTATCGAGAGAAAGATAATAAGTGACGAGCGACGGTTTTCGCCTGAATAGATAACTCGAGCGTTTTTTTAATAATCGAGCGATGTCGGTTATTTTAATAATCGAGTGATCAAGCGGTTTTTCGCTCGAGCGATCATAATACTACTTTTTATTCTCGACAAGATGGCATCATCAGATCTTTAATGCAACGTTTCGTGTTTGGGTCACCGTCATCAATTTAATATTTTTAAATACGAACCTGAATTTTTTTGTTTAAATTATGAAAGAAATACTATAAATCTACGTTAGGTGATATACAATACTTACTGGTTTTCCAACGTTTTGTTCCTTAAATTGACCATCTTCATTAAAATACCCCTAGTACGTTCCTGTAATTTACTTTTCTTTTAATTAGGTATAATTTGAAAATGTAAAACTCTTGAATTTTTTAATAGTCTTAAGAAGGTGCTAGCTTTAAGAGTAAAATTTTATTTGTTTTAATAAAATAAAGTACTGGTATTTACACTAAGTAGAAATTTGATACAACTATTAGTTTGAACTAAAAAGGAACAGTAGTAGTACCTAATAATAATAATTAAGGACAGAAATGTCAATAATAATTTTAAAATATTCAGTTTCTTCGAAATTATAGGAACTTACTAGGGGTATTTTAATGAAGATAGCCAATTTAAGGAAGAAGACGTCGGAGGACCAGTAATTAATAGTGATAAACGTAGATTTAGGTCCTCTTTCATAATTTAAATCCAGGTCCGCATTAAAAAAATTAAGTTGATGATGGTGACTCAAAGACGTAACGTCGCATTACAGATCTGATCATGCCATATTATGGAGAATAAAAAGTAGCAATGAGAAAGTTAAATTTATTTTTGGACATCTCTTCGAACAAAATCAGTTTTACCACGTCTTTTTTCTTTGGCAGAAGGTGGTTTATCTCGTTTATAATTTTTTTCTTTTTCAATTTTATTGCATCTCAGCATTTTAAATATAATAAGCGGGTTTAAATATAATAAGTAATATCCAGAGCACCCTGTATATACTCCGTATACCGATTTTAATTATTATGTATTAATTATTTAAACGAAGCCAAATCCATTTAATATTGCAAGTGCACCAAAAACTCTCCCGAGTAGTCGACAGCATTTCAAGAGGTTTGCTTACGCTCATACGACATTAATGTTTAAGCACACAGCTTGTTGCATCTGCCTTAAAGGCAATCGCCAGAGATGTTAGAGAATGCAGGGTGAGTAGTAAAAGGTCAATTTGCTTCAACAGATTAATAGAGTAATTAAACTTTTACCTAATCGTATATTTTTACTTATACATACAAGGTGAAATGAAATTTTTGAAAATTGGACATTGAGCTAATGTTTGATGGTGGTAATTCGGCTCAAATATTTTTCAAAATAGCGGCACTTCTGGTTATACCGGAAGTCGATGTCAACTTGCTTATTTTAAATGAAGTTATTAAGTTTTTATGTCAAAAATGACGTTTGCAGATCTTAAAATAATTATTAATTTTTCCTATAACGAAGCCTTTATTATTTAATTTGGGTTTGGGTTTCTTATTGAAAAGGACCTGCCTTAATAGATTTTTTATAATATTTTGACAAACATTAATACAGGGTGTTCAAAAAAAAGATTAGAAAATAAATTGAGAAATCTACATTTTCAAATGGAAATCTCCAAATTTTATAATTACTTTCTATTTGTCATTGAAACTAACGATAAGATTGTATAAAGGCCGTATTAGACTCGGCAATTTTTTCTCTTGCGCCGGCAATTATAATGGCACGTATTCATGCACAGTAAACCGTTTTCGATCAGCTGGAGCATTGTCAACGGTCAGAACAGCAGTGGGTACTGTAGAAATCCCTAAAATATCCCCAGAATTAGAGATGTCCAAACCTGTTCGTTTTGATTACCAGTTAAAGCAGCTACTGCTATTTACAAATAGGAGGTGCAAAAAATTGCTGAATTAGCAGTCCATAAATTTAATAAAGAATGTAAACTGCTAATTTAAGTACCAGTGGGTTTAAATGGCCATTACCTGTTCATACCTGGTCCGGCCAAATAATAAACAGTTAAAAATAACAGAATAATCCATGTCTACCCAATTGCGCCGGCAAGGGCAATTAAAATGGCGCTTGCCCCATTTCTGGTAATGAGAGACAGCTGATCGGGAACAGTGTACTGCGCATGAATCCGTGTCATTTTAATTGTCAGAAGAATAGAATTTCTGACTGTCGTACGGAGAACGGTGTACTGCACCTGAATCCTTGAATTATAATTGCCATTGCTGGCGCCATAAAAATTCCCGACTGTAATACGGCCTTAAGGTTGTCTATTCCGAATATTTTTAGATTTCGAAATATTGTCAAATGAATATTTTTATATGTTACTTGTTTATTATTTATGGACAATTTGATGAAGAAATAATAGGAACATGTGCCAAATGTATTTCTTTGGCATTTAACTGAACTTAAAATTCGCAGCAAAATGGCCATATAAAAATATTAAATTGGGAATATTACGAAAACTACCAATCTTCGCAATATATCACCTTATACGAACTAACTATTATTTTTAATGCTAAATAGAAAATAATTATAAAATTTGGGGTTTTCATTTGAAAATGTAGGTTTTTTGAAATGTTCTCATTTTCATTTTTAATCTTATTAATACTTATCAAAATATTATAAAAAGTCTATTAATGCAGATCCTTTTCAATAGGAAATCTAACCCAAATTAAATAATAAAAACTTCCTCATAGGAAGAATTAATAATTATTTTAAGGTCTGAAAACGTCAATGAACGTGATATACAACTTGTCCAAGATAAGGAGGGCCAGTACAGGGATCTCGGAAACCGTAATAGATACGAAGTCGGTTAAATGGATGTAAAGTTGCGCATTTACGTTACGCAGTTTATTATTAAATTATTTGTTATTTATTGAACTAGTCCAACATAAGTAAAAATTTAGAGCTTACTTATGAGATATTATTTATAAAATTAGGAGAAATACAGGACCGTATCCCAAAATTTCCTGATGTTGTTCAAAAAACCCTCGAAACGTCATTAAACCACAATGTGTCATACATCCTAAAGCTATCAAATTCCAATATCAAAAAAACAGGACCGTATTTAAAAAAAGAAAGTTGATGTGCAATTTGCTTTAGAATTCGATCTCCAAAAACCCCAGGAAAACAATAAAATGATTTTTCAGAATTCCGTTTTTTCCCGGATATCTCCGGAACTACTTTGACTTTTAAAACTTTCTAAACGGCATATTATTAGGCACGTAAATGCGCAATTTTACCTCCATTTAACCGACTTCGTATCTCATACGGTTTCCGAAATCCCTTTACTGGCCCTTCTTTATCTTGGACACGTTGTATGTCTGAGTACAAAAAAATATTTTAAAATCAAATTTAAATAAATTTACGAACTAAGATTACTAGTAATTGGGTGAATTTTTTAAATAATTTGGGCGTGGTCCTGAGAATTTTTCGACTGCGTCGTTGTCTGTTGAGACAAAAACAAAAACCCAATTAATGATACTTATTTTGAATACCAATGGGAAGAATTGTTTTCTGATGGAATTGAAAGTCGATTTAGCACAGGTGGCGCAAGTATATTAATTTTATTTTATGAAATTATGCTAAAAAAAAAATCCTATTTTCCACCATATATTCGGCTCATAAGGAAAATTTGTTGACATATCATTTCAGTATTTTTCAAAGTGCGTATTAAAACATCTAATAACCTCTTGCAAATAAAATGATTTTACAACGATCGCGTTTATATCTTTTTTATGGTTCACAACAGTCCTAAACCTCATTTCTCTTATTATTGGATTTGAATAAAAAAAATCGTATAATTCTACAAATACTATACAGTGTGAGTTCGTAACTTCCAGTCGGTACATGTCTTGCTTTTTGGAAACATGTTCGGTATTTTAAGCAGTGCTATTTTCTATTAAAAAAATATATTTATATAGTGTGTACCCCATACCCCAATTAGAGATATCACGATATCGATGTGTGTTTTTTCTTGTTTACCATTTTATACAACGTGTCCAAGATAAGGAGGGCCAGTACAGGGATCTCGGAAACCGTTAGAGATACGAAGTCGGTTAAAATCGTTTTGTTGTTTTCCTGGTTTTTTTTTAAGATCGAATTCTAAAGTAAATTGCACTTTTACATTGCCACTTTTTCCAATCTATCTAACAGCGTTAATTATTTTGTAATCCGACGAGTCGTCTTCGAAGGGCCATTATCAACTTTATTTTTTTAAATACGGTCCTGTTTTTCTCATATTGGAATTTGATAGTTTTTTTTATTCCGAATGCAACGATGTATGACACATTGTGGTTTAATGACGTTTCGAGGGTTTTTTAAACAACATCAGGAAATTTTGGGATACGGTCCTGTGCTTCTCCTAATTTTATAAATAATATCTCATAAGTAAGCTCTAAATTTTTACTTATGTTGGACTAGTTCAATAAATAACAAATAATTTAATAATAAACCACAAATAAGTGAACAAAATACAGAAACATTATTTCAAACTTCTGTTGATTCGGGATTTAAAAGAAAAGTAGGCGTTTGAAACAAAAAAATTAAGATGGTGACGCGTGATTTGTTTCACTTGACATTCCCATTGTGATGGTTTGAAAGTGTTTTAAGAGGTTTTCTATTTTCCAGAAAATATGGAACATAATTTTACAAAATGCTGAAAAGTTTGATATTGTTTTATTTTATCTCAAAAAAACGGCAGTTAGAAGATGTTATTTGTGCTTAGAGAATAACAAAAATCATTTTCAACAGCTGATTATGTAGTTCCTTACTTTTTTTTGTTGTTCGTTTTATTACTGTTGTGGTATAATTTTTGTTCACTTATTTGTTGTTTATTATTAAATTATTTGTTATCTATTGAACTAATTCAACATAAGTAAAAAATTTAGAGCTTACTTATGAGATATTATTTATAAAATTAGGAGAAATACAGGACCGTATCCCAAAATTTCCTGATGCTGCCCAAGAAACCCTCGAAACGTCATTAAACCACAATGTGTCACACATCGTTGCATTCGGAAGAAAGAAAGCTCTCAAATTCCAATATCAGAAAAACAGGACCGTATTTAAAAAAATAAAATTGATAATGACCCTTAGAAGACGACTCGTCGGATTACAAAACAATTAACGCTGTTAGATACAGCGGAAAAAGTGGCAATGTAAAAGTGCAATTTACTTTAGAATTCGATCTCAAAAGAACCCAGGAAAACAATAAAACGATTTTTCAGAATTTCGTTTTCTTTTTCGGATATCTCCGGAACTACTCGGTATTTTAAAACTTTTTAAACGGCATATTATTAGACACGTAAATGCGCAACTTTAGCTCCATTTAACCGGCTTCGTATCTCTTACGGTTTCCGAGATCCCTGTACTGGCCCTCCTTATCTTGGACACGTTGTATATCCGTTAGGAATATAATAAGATTATAATAGAGAAGTCTAAGTTGTTATCTAATAGTATTCCCAAACGTTCGATGATTAGAAAAAAACCTGTATAAACCCTATTAATATCTAACTGGGTACCCACTTTAGATTGGATAAAATATATTCATGGCTATACAGGGTATTTTAATGAACAAAACGTCGAAAATCCAGTATCTAAGTGTTGTATAACACTGAACGTCTTCTTTCATAATTTAATCAAAAAGACCCATACCCTTATTTAAAAAAAATTAAGTTGCTGATCGCGACCCAAAGACGAAACGTCACATGAATGATCTGATAATGCCATCTTATGGAGAATAAAAAGTAGCAATAAGAAAGTGAATTTTATTTTTGGACATCTCTTCCACTAAAGTCCGGAAAGAATAAAAACGCATAATTACGCAACTTCGCCATAATTTAATCGACTTTGTACCTATCTCTTACCGATTCCGAAATCCCAATGGTGAAGGCCGAATTTGTAATACCCAGTTGTTGGTTAAATTATTACATATTATCCAGGAACATTTTTTTCCAATAAGGTGCATATGAGCAACATCTCCTATAAAGTTATTCGACCTCCAGCAGTCCCAGCGATGCACTTTATAAAACAAACCCTAACCATCCGCTACGCAAAGCTTCAATTCCCGAAAATCTCAACACCCCGTTTCAACCCGAAAGGACCTGTTCGGCGCAGCCTCCGGACCCCGAAAACGCCCGATCTGCCAGATCCTGCTACATATGGGCGATTCCACGGTATCCGGCTTCTATTTGGGGATAGAAAAAGTGTCGAAAATTAAACCTTTCAGTCCAGGAAATATTAGAAACCCAATATTAAAAAAAAAGAACTTCCCCACTGATAAATTCTCAGAATTTCATATATGATTTATTATAATATAATATACCAGGTGTTTCTTCAGTATGAACGCTCACCCCTATAACTTTTTTATTATTTAAATTACAGAAATAAAATTTGGTGTTTATATATTATTTTGCAGTTTATGGCATGACGACTCCACATTGTTTCTTCCGGTTTAACCGGGAATAACCTCAAATTGAATTTTTAAATAGAACACCCAGGTATTTTTGGCTATATCGATTCAGAACAGCATTGTAAATTCAACGACATCCCATACATCACTTTTGACACTTTAAATCATTTTTCTTTTTCATTTAGATTGATATAAACTCCATAAAACGGGTTACTTCTAAGATGGCGGATTTTCATTTGTTTGTTAGCATTATGGCGTCATGGGTACCTAGATAAATGCAAAGCCATTTGCGCTTCTAGTCTTAGTTTTTGTCATGAATTGGTATTGTTAATAAATTATATCTCGTTTTTAACTTGACATAAGGGTATGTGATCCCAAATTATTGGAAAAAAATGCTCTATCTTTTTGCCCGAATGAGCCTATATTTCCATTAGAAATAATTGAGTGTGTTAAAACGTCTATAAAAAATTTAAAACGCATTAAAACTAGAAAATTGTTTTTTTCTCATTAATTTGGCGTAGAGAAGTAAACCATTTTAGGGAGTTTATAGCAATCTTAATGAAAAAATAAGAAGAAAAACGATTTAAAGTGTCAAGTAAGTAAAGTCTGTGCATGTTTGGCTAGCTTTCTTAAGGACCGGTGTTCCTCAAGGGTCCATATTGTCTCCCACTCTTCTTACTCTACATTAACGACCTTCTAGTGGAAACGAAAAATCCAATATTTAGTTTTGCTGATGAGCACTTATCTCATCTTTCTCTTTGAATGCACAAACATCGGCTACCGCCGCACATCTTCACAGACAGCATGAATTATCACGCCTCAACAAGACCTGGAAGAAATTCTGGCTTGGGGTGACAGTAACCAAGTCGAATTTAACGCTAAAAAAACCAGGCAGCAGTTTTCTCTAAAAAGGTTAACATTACAGAACCGGATATAGTAGCCATGGACGGACACGCAATCCCACTGGCTTCATCTATTAATTTGCTGGGCGTCAATCTGGGAGGAAGTATGTCTTGGCATAACCACGTTGTGGCATTATATTTAAAAATCCAATGTTGAGGTCATTTCCGGTTAAACCGCAAATGGCAAAATGGAGTCCGACATGTCATAAACTGCAAAATAATATATGACATACAAGTAAACCAAATTTTATTTCTGCAATTTAAAAAAAAACACCCAGTATAAATATTCATATAATTTTTAAAAATAATACAAAATATTATACAAGAAAACCTTCTTATAAAGTAAGTCCGCCAACTGCGCAAGACGTCGTGTGATTCTCCGCAGCCGTATATTCATAGGTAATTCCCCGGGGATTCGCCTTCCATTAGTTAGTTCAATAAATTAGTAAGAAAGTGCAAAAAATATATATAAAAAATGCAATTTTTTAGAGAGAGATTTCCTGATATTCCTCTACCCCCAGAAACTATTTTAACAAGATAGGGAACTTGAACATGGGGAAGCACCGGGTATACCATGGTCCTCTGGAATTTGAATCTATTAAAACGACTCTCCCTCTAAAGAACAGGTAGAATGTATGTGAACATTTTAGTAAATACAAAATTAAATGATAATTATAATTTTCTTGATTTGCCACGAATGTGAAAAGTTAAATAACGTAGAATCACCCATATCCACATCTCGGCATCCGGAGGGGTGAAGGGACAAACAGAAGCGACCCGTATAGTAGGCGCCCAGCCAGTCCACGCCTATGGAGCTAGCTGCATCTTCGCAGCAAGGTTGCAATCCAGCAGGACTTTCAGTGCTGTGATATGTGTTTATTAGAAGTGATGACGGGAAAATGTCCAGGAGACAGGATGTGAGCCATCAGGTATGTCCCGTAGAGTTTAATAAATAATAAGTTTCATCGCGAGGTAGCGCAGCGTGCAAATATTGTGAGCGCCCGGACCAGGGAGTGATGCTGCCCGGGATCGCTTCATGTTTGGCATGGATTTTGGCTTTTAAACGAATTACAGTAGACTAGTTTTCACTTAAAATTTGCTTGTATAAAAAGTAGATTTTTACAATTAAAGTCGATAAATCTAATGCGATAAATCTGGTCGCAAAGAGTATTTTTTTAATTGTTTTTATATGGCTCCGCCGGTTGTCATCCTAATCAATAAGGAGTGTTTTTACAAACTTATTGATGATGAATTACTATCTATGAAATAACTTAATAATTGTAATATTTAACGTGAATCTATATAAATTTTATTTTGTTTGTAAGATTCAGAATTTATGTATCGATGGTATAGGTACATGTTTCATTTTAATGAAAAATATTTTAAAACTAAATCTACATATCAATATCATATCATGGTCGAACAATTAGTAGTTTCATTAGGTACTCTAAGTACATTGTAATATAGAAAATGCAAGAGAAATCGTGGTTGTGACCCAGCGTCATCTGGTTTATATATACTATTGCGCTATAGAACACTAAATCTTCATATCAATAATAAAGTTGTCTTCGTCATTATCATGGTCCAGCAATTATTAGTTTCATTACTCTAAGTACATTGTAATACAGAAAATGTAAAAGAAATAGCGGTTGTAATCCATCGTCTTCTGGTTTATATAGATTATTGCGTTATAGAAAACTAAATCTTCATATCCATAATAAAGTTGTCTTCGTCATTATCATGGTCCAGCAATTATTAGTTTCATTGTATATTGTAATACAGAAAATGCAGAAGAAATAGGGTTTGTGACCCAGCGCCTTCTGGTTTATGTAGATTATTGCGCTATAGGAAACTAAATCTTCATATCAATAATAAGGTTGTCTTCGTCATTATCATGGTCCAACAATTACTAATTTCATTACTCTAAGTACATTGTACTATAGAAAATGCAAAAGAAATAGTTGTTGTGACCCGGCGTCTTCTGGTTTATATAGATTATTGCGCTATAGAATTTATGGCTAGTAAAAATTTACAATGTATTTTATAGGTATGTTACAAAGTTTCAGATGTTGAATCAATTGAATTTGAATTGAACAGAAACAGGTATTGTCAGTATTCTACTAATATTCAATAACCTATACATAGGAAAATTTTGAAAATTGGAGAGTCTGTATCAACTTGCTTATTTTAAACGGAACATCCTAAGCATGGCGAAAATGACGTTCACAGACCTTAAATTAATTATTCATTTTTCCTAATCGGAAGCCTTTATTATTTAATTATGGTTAGATTTCTTATTGGAAAATACCTGCTTTAATAGATTTTAAAACGTTTTAAAACTATTAATACAGGGTGTTCAGACAATAAAATGAAAATGAAATTGAAAAAACTGCAAAAATCTACATTTTCAAATGGAAACCCCAAATTTTATAATTATTTTCTATTTAGTATTAAAAATAAGGGTAAGTTTGTATAAAGTTGTATTCCGAAAATTTGTTGTTTTCGAAGTATTGAAAATTTAATATTTTTATATGGCGATTTTGCTGTGGATTTTAAGTTTAGTTACTCCTGGTTGGCTATGACTGAGTTGAAAAACAGTCAAATGTCAATTCTTGTTATTACTTTATCACATTCTCCCTAAATAATAAATAAGGTTAAATAATCTTCGTTTTTCTATTTGGGTTTCATAATGGATACATTATGAAATGCAAAAAAATTGAATAACCTGCCACTTTATGAGGAAGCAAGTAGGGTTCGAATTTTAGGCTTACTTCGATTTCGTGGAAATTAGCTTTCTAGGCATTACGGATTCGAGAAAACTATTTTATAGGCAACTTTAAAATACTCACCTTGCAAATAGATCGTTTTTACTAGATATTTATTTATCTGAAATACCTATACTCGGAAATATATAACATGCTGACGGTGTCCGTCAACTAATTTCTAGTCACAACTATAAAACAACATAAGTTATATCTTTCAGTTTATGCTCTATTTCTAAAGTTTTATTCAATAAAGTACTATTTTAAATTCAATAGTATTATACATAATACTTTATATATACATATTTATAGTTACTGTAGACATTTCCTGGGCATTAATTGTTATTTCTGTCAGATTTTGTGTCGACACAATGTTTTGTTCAATAGTATTATTTATTATTTTGTTGAATATTTTGAACTTTGTTCTGCTCGCACCATAACTCAAAGTTTTGCATATTCTTTTTAAAAGTTTTTCTGGATTATTTTCTGCAATTTCTCATATTTCTGATGGAGTATAACTTTCTTCCTGACTCATTTTTATTAACTTTAATAATATATTTATTTTTAATTATGACGGATGGGAAGAAGCTTTGTTATGTTCAATTGTTTCTATCATGGCATATCTGATACTTGTTAATAAGGATTTAAACTAAAAAACACTGAAAATATGAAGAATGCCAACTTGTCAGTCTCGTGGCTCGATTCGTTCTCGTCATAAAACAGTTAACTATTTTTCTCGTCTTGGTTGCGCCTAATGACGTAGCCGTAGATGGCGTAGTGGTATTAGACATCATTCGGTTTTCTTGATAACTCGTAGATGGTTTTAGTAGTATTGGACATCATTCGGTTTCCTTGATAGCTCGTAGATGGCTTTAGTAATATTAGTAGTGGACTGTATAAATATTGTTACGAGGGTTGCATGCGACGACGTTAAGATCCGACAGCTATATACACTAAGAAAACCTTTCTTATGTTCCAAAAGTTGTGTTTCCTTGTGTAAAATTAACAAATAAATAAAAATATGTTTTACCTAACGCATTTTCTTATTACTTCTTTTCTTTCTACATTTAAAACGCCTAGAAAGTAATTGTTTGGTCGTTACACAAAAATAAAATTTTAAAAATAATTTCACCATAACCCCCTCTATCATAGGTCACGAGCAGCCACTGGTTGCATTTAAAATAAGCAAGTTGCCACCATATTGAAAATATTTTAGCCGAGTTGCCCCCCATCAACATTAGGATACTTTCCAATTTTCACAATTTTCCTCTGATTAATTTTTCATACATAGATCGAGGCGGGACACCCTGTATATAGACAAAATTAAAGTTATTATGCAATTTTATCAATAATTTATCATCAACAAACTTTTTTAGTGCTATTTCGCTTAAATTCGTTTAAATTATACCCCTTTAATAACATACATATGCAATTTTTCAAATATACATAATATGTGTTTAGTACATACCCAAAGTTGTCAATACCACGAAGTGGCGTAACTTGAGATAATCTAAAATTTAGTTAAGCCCATTTTTATATATAAAAATGCAAGTCCGCAATTCCACGAAGTTGATTTTCCCCGTTGATTCGGAATCGCTATGCTCAATTGTTTTTCTGCTCTCGCCATCTTAATCAGCAGAAGAAATGCTACCACTTTCCTAATTTATACGACTTTGTATCTCTAACAATAAAAAAGTTAGCAACAGTACGCACTTAATTTGGTACAGCCTGTAAATTGTGCTTGCCATAACTAAATAATACTTATACGTATATACCTACACTATGTTCAAAACGGGACACAGTCGCTGTAATATATTTTTTCCACTACTAACCATTTTATCACGCATTATTAACCGATTATCTGCTTCAGAAATCATTTTTCTTAACCTCCTGCCCGAAATCATTACTATTTACCTCCATTATTTACCATGAGCAATAACCGATGTATCTGGCGAAACAAAAACTTTTATAAGTTTACTGCAAATTATAATAACGTAAAACTTATTTTTATAAAAAAATATACAGTTTTTTTTATTAACTATGGCTGGATACCATCCTGATACCATAAATAGAAAATGTTGTAAGCGGCCAAAAATAGCTAAGTGCACAACCCTAGTATAAAAGCAGTGATACACTTGACAAAATTGCCCAAGGGTCCTCTAACCGAGGAGTAAAACCGGATTTATGTAGTTTTTTTGCAACCTTATTCAATGACTGTACTGTGATGTTTCCTTTTATATTCAGTGCAGTGGAATTACATTTTACTTTTAGATGTCTATTTATGATAAAAGAGAATCAATGAAGTTTTATCTCACATAATCTTTAATAAACGTTAAACCTGTCTGTACCTTGTGTATACATGGCTCACTTTATAAAATATGGTGTTATGTTGTAATATATCAATACGTATTTTAAATTTTATTTAATTATATCAATTCAAATATGATTTATTGTTTAAAATAAAATAACATTTCTTGACCAAGATAACCAACGGCTTAGAAACATGCCAAGAATATGTTTCTTTATCTTTGGTATAGATCCACGTTTTATCTAAATTTTACATTTATGAATACTATTGCAATTTCCAAAATGTCTTAGAGATGACATGTTTGTCCCTACCGATGAAACATTAGACACACTCCCGGTTCCCAGCAGGAATTGTTATAGGTTATTCAAATAAAATACAATATTTTATAATTAGATATAAAATATTTACCATTTCTTACAGAAAAGGAAACAAATTTATAATAAAATTAATAGTTATTATATTTATATTACATTTTGATCATTAAATTCTATATAGCACAGTATTCTCGTTAAGAAACTTGAAAAAATTTGTGAACCGCACGAAACACAAAATATAAATGTCAATAATGACAAATAGGGACATGTCAATATTTCAATTTTCCCATTTCCGTCCAATACTCTGGATTTTATTTCGGCTCCAAAGGAAACCGTTTTCTGTTTAATTCAAACAATATGAAAATAATACATAGTATATTTTTTTAACCGATATAAGATAGAAAGATATGATTGTGCGATGTCAATAGCTTCTGCTATTCCTTCATTTGAGCTAAAGTCAAGGTTCAAGGCTTATTTAAAACACCATTGTTTTTCTCTGCTTCTTTTAACTATTATGGTAATGACTGAGTTAACCTTAAGGCTCCCGATGGATCCTTTGGGAAATAAAAGAAATCTTGCTGGACCCTAAGTACAAATTTAGGACAAGGTCAATATTCTCTCCAGTTAATTGATTTTAATAAAAATTAAAATTAACATCAAGGATCAAGGCAAACAACAGACAAGAAAAACTATGTTTAAGTTTGATAGTAAATAAAACAATGTTTTAATCTGTTCATCCGATATTAAAATAATTTAAAACAGTAATAATTACTGGATTTCCCATTGTAACCGAGATCTTATATGTTAAGAAATTGTATTTGTGTACCTTACATCTGATGAAGCCGTCGATCGGTAAAACAGATGTCATGGTTACAATTAAAAGTTGAAATCAAAAACATAGTGTTGTCTTTAATAATTCAATTTTTAAAAATAATCTAAGAAAATGTAGGAAAGACACGGCAGAAGCACCTGTTAAAAACTTGAATGTTGTGTCAAAAGGTAAAATTCTAATCAAATGTAGATATATTGTGTAAGAATAGAATCGGCGAGTCAAAAATACGTATATTGTGCTACAAGAAGAAACGTGAGTCAAAAATATGTATATTCTATAAAAAAGTGAATCAATAATATGTATATTTGTTAATAGTTTCTACTAACGCTCGTAAGTAGAGAGGTTATTTTCTTCACATTCTTTTATTTTGGCACTTTAAAAAATATTTACAGAATGTTACAAAATTTGGGTGTATCCAATAGCGAAAGGTATCATCTTGGCAAAGAAAATTAGATAGGATGAGCTGTCTTGCGACACATTATTTTGAAGGTCGTATCGAGTACTTTATGATGACAGAATATTACTTACTTCTCTATTCGTACCCAAAACAAAATGGCGCCGCACTGCATAGTTATCAGTTTTTTATTATCCTCTGTCTTATTTACCGTATTAGAAAAATAAATACAACTTGGCATAAGTGTAGTAGGAACCAGAGAAACACACTTTCTTGTATATTCAATGGTGCTAAAATGGGGTATGGATGCCATCTTGTTACAAAAAAAATAAAAATTGAATATGAAGTGGGACCTTGCGATACATCATTTTAAGGATCCCTGAATATTGTTCGTACCCAAACCAAAATGGCGAATTTAAAAAAAATAATTTTTACTTTTTTTTTGTTTTCTTATTGTAGTTTAGATTTTACAACTTGGTATAAAGCAGTGAGTATCGGGTTTGTTCGGGGTATATATGTATAGGCTGGTATATATATTATAAGACACCTAGAGGCTAATCATTATTATATCATATTTCTTAACTGATAAATAAAACAGTTAAATATTTACCTAAGAAAAATAAAAAGTTGAAAACTATATTTTTCCCCGTACGAAACTGTACAAATCCATTAACATTAACTGGCAGCATAAATGAACGTTCCGGTTTGAATAGTTATAAAAATAATCCCTGCATCGCCGTTCCAAAATTAAGAGTGCTTAAAAATTAGAAGCGCTACACAGATGCATATGTATTCATCATGCTTCAGACCCCTCGGGTCATTTTGCGCATTCTTAAACGGTATTTCTGGAAGTTTCGCCTTTCAGTGTGCACTTAGACGTTAACGTCTATTATTCCCTTTATGATGTGTGAAATCGAGTAGGCATGATGATAAGACGGTTTTTAGAGCAGATATTAATGAAAGGAACACTATTCTAGAAACAAAATATTCTCAAGTAAAAATATGTATTAGAATTCGTTCAGAATTCGAGCACAATGGAACCATTCCATATTACCTAGTCAAGAGCAATTAGATTTTCAATTCGAACATCTAAACTGCACGGAAAACCAAATTATTTTGAAAATCAAGACTGCTTTGTTTTAATTATTTTAACACTGTGAGGTTAAATATGATTTTGACAGCGCTTCAATTTACCAGGAAGGTAAGTTTTATTACAAAATGTTAATTTTATAATACAATAAATTAATGTTTTTATTCAAGTAATTAATATAACTATATCGCGCGATGAAGCATTTGCTGATAATACACCCCAGGAAATTAGAATTGTTCCTGAAAATACATTATATTATATTTATTTATGTTTCTAAAATAGTGTTAGAGAAAGTAGAGTCTAGAACTCGTACGGAATGACATCTCTGAACTCGCAACACCGTGTAGACCCAGCAATAAGCAAACTTTTCTCTCGTACGGAATTTATCCATTCCATACTCGTGAAAGAATATATACTTGATAAACAAACAGTGCGACAAATATAGTCAACATCATCATTAGAAGAAAAAGATTTGCTTTAAAATTTTGCTACATATAGCCTCGATATTTAACAACGTATGGCTATAGATAAATTCGAACAAGTGCATTATATTTATACAATACAGTTATCTTGCATATGAATTAATCCTATGGCAGTAAAACGTTCGATAGATTTATATAATACCATAGTAAATTCGTTAAATGAGAAATTAATTTCAATTATTTTGTTCATTTAAGCTTAACAAGTAGGTCAGTAAAATAGGCAGAATATATACTAGTTAGATTTAATAAATTGTAAATTTTATGCTATAAAATCAACGATACAACTCTATTTACTATTATTATCGTTTATCATCATGTCAATATCATCAAAATTGAACAAATTGGTTGGTTTGGTGACGGTGTATTGTCGATAATCTAAAATTTAAAACTTTTTTATTGATGTATCTGGCCCACAATTGAGAATGATTATTGATTATTCATATTCCTATCTTAGCTTTTAATAATTATTAGTCTACAGTGTGTCCGCGGATGAGGGTACCCAATAGGGAAAAAATCTTTATTTCTCATTTTACGACCAAAAGTCATTCTTTCTAAAAAGTTCTGCTTGTTGAGAAAATGAATTGACGATAAACAAATTTTAGATCCGATGTACAGGGTGTTAATAAATTAGGAAAATATGAAAATGCTTCAAGAGAGAACTACCATCATTTATTATTTTTTACAAAAATTTTATAAAACAAAGTTGTTTATAGCTAACGTAAAATCTAAATACAAATTTTGAATGGTTCGCGGCACATTCAGATCGTGGATCGCTTCTTCTATGCGTTGTTTTAATATTTCCCTATCATGTGGACGATTATCTGAATAAGCCTTTTGTTTTAAGGCACCCCACAAAAAGAAATCTAATAATGAGAGGTCAGGCGATCTAGCTGGTTAATGGTTTGGGCCAAACCTCCCTATCCACCTTGTGCCAAAATGATCATGTATTTAGACTTTACGTTAGTTTATAAACAACTTTGTTTAATAAAACTTTTGTAAAAGATAATAAATAATGGTAGTTCTCTCTTGAAGCATTTTCATATTTTCCTAATTTATTAACACCCTGTACATTGGATCTAAAAATTTTTTATCGTCAATTCATTTTCTTAACAAGCAGAACTTTTTATAGATAATTACTTTTGGCCGTAAAATGACTAATAAAGATTTTTTCCCTATTGGGTACCCTCATCCGGGGACACACTATATATGCATACAAAAACTTTCTTCATCCAAACGAATAAAAAGACATATCTATTACTCTACAAAGTGTTTTAAAGTTTGAATCAAGAAACAGTTCTTATTTCAACCTGTACATATTCTTAACTTTCTGAAAATTTCACACAATATAAAAAAAGAATAATAAAAATCGGAATTAAATAAATAAATTATTCACGATAAAAATCCATCCAAATATTGTGTGATTATTTTGCCTGTGAGTGTAGCAGTGGCGGCTCGTGACCTATGATAGAGGAGATTCACAAGTATCATGAAACTATTTTAAAAAATTCATTTTTCTGTAACGACCAAATAATTATATTCTTCGGCGTTTTAAACGTAGGATGAAAAAAAGCAATAAGAAAATGCGTTAGGTAAACATATTTTTATTAATTTTTTTAGTTTTACACAAATTCAATTTTTGGAAAATAGAAAGGTTTTTTTAGTGTGTAGTTCTTAAACTTAAAGTCCATTCATCGGTTCTTAATTATTGAAAATTTATCAATAACAATCATTAAAGTTTGGAATACCCTCTATACATTTTTTTTCAATAGCAATGCATTGCTAGGGCTGTTTGCTTTTCTTCATTCATAAAACTTCGCAAAAATGTTTTTATTCGTTTTAATGTTGAAAAACATCGTTCACCTTCGGCCGTGGTCATTGTTATGGTAACAATTATTTGTAAAAGTGTGAAGGTGACAGAAAATATGCTCTGAAGATTATTTTCTATTCCATTTTTTGTCCAGGCAGGCTCCGCAACGCCGCGACCAAACAACAAACAAGAAAAACAAAACAAACGGGACTTTCTACTAAAGTCCCCCTGTGGTCTGCGTTAAATTAATTTCGGGTTAGGTCTTCCCGCATTCTTCACTTCAATTTTTTGCTCTAAACTCAAAGAGCTAAAGTTATTTTTTAAATAGTCCACCGTCAAACTATTCATTTTAACTTAATAACTATGTAATATTAAAATATTGAAACATCCACGCTCGAATTACTAAATATATGCGCGAACAAATAGACAAAGGCGCACTCCAAAATTGTGTAACTTTGCCATTTAAAATCGCTATAATCCCGCTATCCCCCGCCACCACCACTAAAGAGAAATTGCATTATGTCCCGCCTATTTAATCGCATATGCGAACATTTCTCGTCATCAACGACATCAGCGGCGAATGGCGCGACGGCCGGAATGCGCCACGGTGCAAGATACACTTTGGTTTGACGGTACGATAAAATATTAGGGAGGGTCGGACTTTATACGATAAATAATATTAAATGAATATAAATTAATATTTGTTTATTCGTCTTGGGGGTGCACGTGCGCATGTGCTCCTGTAAAGGAACCGCCACTGGAGTGTAGTTAAATTAGACACCATTGCTGCTACAATTATTTTCAGGGAAATTATCTTTCTGTTATTATTAACGGGATGTTGATATAACCGATAAAATACACTTGTAGGTGAATATAATCCCTTAATTATGATATTGTGCAGAAAATTTAATAACCATTTCGCGATATCTATGAACGCATCGGATTTTCCGATTCAAATCCGAATTGTCATCTATAATTTGGCTAAATACAGTTTATCTCTTCTTGCATACTTTAGAGATAAAAAGGAACGACGCGGCGGAGTGGAGTGAAAATTCAATTTATTTTGCTTTCCCTAATTTTCGAATAATCCTTTTCCTTCATTTCTATATTTCCTAATAAGATTACTAAGCATTTTAAGTAGTTAAAGAAACGATGGAAAAGAGTCTTTATTATATATTAAATTTACTTTCTTTCCTTGACCATCTTTAATAATGAATTGAAAATAATTATTTTATACAGTGAAACCTCTCTTAGGCGGACACCTACGGGACCGTCTAAATGTGTCCGCCTAATAGAGGTGTCCGCCCATGGCAAATTTGTTATTAGGTAATATGTAAATGCAAAATTATTACTATGTATATGAATGTACAAATAAACATAACATGACAAAAATACACTAGTTTTAGTTGGGATGTAGTTCTAAAAAAATCTAATAACGTAGTTTGACGTGTTTGTGGTTTATACTTGCAATCTAGAAAATACAATTCCAAGTGTGATAACAATTCCATTGCTGTAGACTGTAGAGTCACCTCTATTCTTTGCATACTCTTATAATTCCTTTACCATACTAATGGTTTGTTGATAATTGGTGACATTTGTTTGATTACTGATCGTCAGATAGTGACGTGCAGTGGCGGTTCTTCCACAGGAGCACATGCGCACGTGCACCCCCAAAACACAACGAATAAAAAATATTAATTTATATTCATTGAATATTATTTATCGTATAACGTCCGACCCTCCATAATATTTTATCATCCCGTCAAACCAAACTGTATAGATCCGGCAACCGTGCCTCGATCGAGGTGAATGACGATTATGACGAGACTTGCTCGCACGTGCGATTAAGTAGTGCAGTTTCTCTGTAGTAACAGGTAGCGGGTGGCAGCTAGGGATAGGGGGCTATGGCGATTTAACATGGAAAAGGCGCACAGTTTTTGTGTGCACCGCGCTGTTGTCTGTTCGTGCATCTAGTTAGAAATTCGAGCGTGTATGTTTTAATATTTTAATATTATATATTTATTAAGTTAAAATGAATAGTTGACGGTGGACTATTTAAGAAATAACTTTAGCTCTTTGAGTTTGGAGCAAAAAATTGAAGTGAAGAATGCGGGAACACCTAAACCCGAAATTAATTTAACGCAGACCACAAAGGGTAAATCTAGGGACTATATTAGAAAGTTTAAAAATGGAATATATGAAAAAAGATTTATAGAGGGTATTCCAAACTTAATGAGGCTGTTTATTGATCAATTTTCTACAATTAAGAACCGAGGAATGGACTTTTAAGCACTATTGTGTAGGCTCGATAAATGTTGTGTATTTCGATAAATGATACTCGATATTAGTGGTATTAGACATCATTCGGTTTTCTTGATAACTCGTAGATGGCGGTAGTAGTATTGGACATCATTCGGTTTTCTTGATAGTTCGTAGATGGCTTTAGTAGTATTAGTAGTGGACTGTATAAATATTGTTACGAGGGTTACATGCGACGACGTTAAGATCCGACAGCTATACACACTAAGAAACCCATTCTTATTTTCCAAAAGTTGTATTTCCTTGTGTAAAATTAAAAAATAAATAAAAATATGTTTTACCTACGCATTTTCTTATTACTTTTTTTCTTTCTACATTTAAAACGCCTAGAAAAATTTCACTATACTTGTGACCCCCCTCTATCATAGGTCACGAGCCGCCACTGCTACTGACCCACATTGTTGCTAACTGAATCCAGATGGAACGGCGCGACAGTGTGTGGATAAAAAGGGTTTTTACCTTAGTATTTAGATATTCGATTTAAAAAAAAAATATGTAGACTTTCTCTAGGATACCCTAAGAGTCACCAATTTAAATATAATAAGTCATTTCCATAACACCCTGTATGCTAGGATACTATTTCCTATAATTTAAAAAAATTTGCTCAATCTTTACATTAGTATCGTTTTTTCCCTCAATTATTTTCCTCCTCGTTTGCCTGATGGGACGATTCTCGAGGAGATCTACAGCTTAACGTGGTCTTCGAAGCACAATCCTCGGTCATACTGCTACTGCTCTGTTAAGAGCTTGGTTTCTACAAATATATTTTTGAAAACGAACGTTATAGTTATTTTTCTCAAAAAAATGTCAAAAAATATTAATATATTTTAAACAATAAGTTCTATTTGAATTAATTAAATAAAACTTACAAACTTAGTACAGATAATGGCATCAACTACTATTTTAAAATGTAATTTTCTACTTTAGCACAATAAAGTTAATCACGTCCAATAGCTACTAACGTGGTTTGAATCATAGTATTATACTAATACGATGAATTAAACTTGCATTTGACCGACTTTATCATGCCTTCCAAACAGTTGCAGCAGGGTTTAATCGACTATGGAAGCTAAAAAGTATAAGACGATGAAATGACAAATTTGCTGTCGCTGGTGGTGATTGATGAAAGACAAAAATGTATGTATAAGATTAAAGCTTTTAGTAAAGTTTATATAGTAAGAAAATATTAAGAATATGCTCTTTCTATTAGGATCATAAACTATTTTATTAATCTCATAAATCTTATGAGATTGGCAAAATATAGGTTTGTTTAATATTAAAAGAATTGTTACGCTTCTCGCGCCACGGACCACTGAAGATGAAAGAAACACAAGACATCTTTAACATGACATCCAATTTATAGTCAAAAACCATCTCAAAATAATAATTCAAAATAAGCATTAAATTTATAGTTTACTTGGCCAAAATTTCTTAAAAATATTTTAAATCGTTTTTGAGGTATTACGTATTGCATACTACATGAGTTTTTAAACTCATCAATTATATTCCTGGGTATTACAGGGTATAACTAGTATTTAATTGAAATATTTTGAATGAATTTCCGTGGAAATGGAAATATTGGGAATTTCTAAAAGTGTCGGAAATATTGGAAATAATACTAATAATGCAGTAGAGACATAACACTAGAGAAATAATTTTATTTTCAGCAACCACTAGGGGTACCAGTCCCTTCGTTCCAATCCCGGGATTTTGATTATCTAATCCCGGGATCTTGGGACTAATCCCAAGATATGAGAATGATTGTGTTTACTAAATACTAGAGGTGAAAAAGTATTAATAGTGCTTCGATATATCGATAGTAAAAGTGTCAAACTAACAAATACTTTTAAAAATCCATCCAGAAAAATTTACAATTGACATTAAAAAAAAATGTTATTATATTAGACATAATTACTATCGATAGTCGCTATCGATAGTTCTTTATTTTTCTACTAAATACACTAAATAGAAATCTTACATACTGTTAACAAAATGAAATAAAAACATTAAAAATTTCTAAAGGACAGGAAGTAAAAAAATCAGTTCAGCCAGTGTGTCGTCTTCTAAACTTAATCGTAACTTATGCGAGTGTAACCTGCTGATGAGAACCAGCGTTCTGTTTCATCATTTAAACCCTCAAAATAAGGGATTTAATAAATATTTAATCACTAAGGGATAAAAATTGAATCCTTGAAGGGTTAAAGATAAATTTAATATCTTGAAAGTGAAAGTAAATTTGTTGACAGTTAAATGAATTTAAATTCTTTTAAAAATTTTATTGAAGGACTTCTATTATGCACTTTACATAAAATAATATATAATCCACGTGACTAAAGGATATTTTAAGTCCCTAGGTTTATAATGAATGCACTATTAAAAGTCCGGGAAAATTGGTTTGACGTTAATCAATTCTCTTTTTTAGCGATCTTTGAAAATCAGTTCTAAAAAATTACATTATTTTGTAAATTGTATTAGGTGCTATCGAAACATGTTGCGAAGTTAGGGATTTATTAAAAAATATAATTTACAATAAAATTGTTAGTTCTAAAAGAAATATTTAAAAAACAACTTATATAATTTATCCCGGGATTCGATTTTCCTCGAGATTCCGGGATTGACATCCCCAGCACCCACTAACACAGTTATAGTATTTATATTCGGAACACTACTTATTCCACAACGAAAACTTGTTAAAAAATAGATACCGTCAGTAGATCAATTTTTATTTTTCATACTGTTGAAGATTTAGAAGAAGTTGACTGGCGTGAACTAGGTATTGATACTGAATATAATATCGAAGGTAATGATAAAGATTGGTCTTTTGCTCGACTTGCTTCTGGCGTATGATGGTTTTTGAGTGCTATCTTTTGGATGATATTTTTTCATTAGATATGTATTTAGTTTTCTTGTTAAGTTTCTTTTACCCGATAGAAAACAGATTCTAGAGTTTAGAATGGCGCAGTTTACGTTCTGATAAGTCTTATTGTAGTAGATATGAGTTTTCATACATATTTATTTGTATTTTTATGTTTTATTTATTTTTTGTTGTATCCTTTGCAAACCTGCAAAGCTAATATAAAGCCGTCACTCTTTCAGAACCTATTTCCATTTTGTCCCACAAAAGAAAATAACCTTTCTGCTAAAGCCTACCATTAAATACAGGGTGTTATGGAAATTACGTATTATATTTAAACCGGCAAATCCTGCAATGAAATCAATTTGAAAAAAAATAACCATAATTGGCGCTTTAATTTAATATGCCCTGTACATGACCTGTTGTCAAACCAAAATTAAACACCCGCGGCACTGTTCAGAAGAAATAAACAAACTAGCGCCATGTAAGGAAAGCACCAGATGTTCAAAAACGTGTGTGAATTTTGAACAGTGTTATCATATCGGTAAACTCTTTAGAAGCTCAATGTTGTTTTGATTGAAACGAAGTTCTTTATAAAAAAAAGGAATTTTATTTAAGTCACTTACCTCCAAAATTTATATTCTCGCGTAGATTTCTATGCACTTTTCTCTTAACTGATTAGAAAACACATATCAAAAGTCAATGACATTTTGATTGATTTGGCTTCGTTTAGAAAAAAAATACAATTTTCTCTATTTAATCTAATTTAATAATATGTTTTAGTATACCGGCGCACCTAACCTTCAAATTCACATACGGATATCGTTTTTAACACGTAAAAATTTGTAGGCACTATTCTAAAACACATGCTGTCTTCCCTTGTTATTTAATAATATGTTTTAGTATACCGGCGCACTTAACTTCAAATTCACATACGGATATCATTTTTAACACAACGAACAAACACGTAAAAATGTGTAGGCACTATTGTCGACACACATATTAAATTTATGGCATTTAAAAACCACTGGAATAAAAAACAAATTCACGATTGTTTGCTTACGTCTTTGAATATAACTTAAAGTATTAAGGCGAAGTGTACAGTTTTATATTAGTTTCTGTAATATACTATAGTTAAGATATGTTTTAATAGAGATCACCATGCGTAAACATGTATAAAAATAATTTTTTAAGAAACGCAGCGAAATCGTTTTGTTTTCCAAAATAATATGTTAATAACAGTGTTTAATTAAATCTTTCCGTTTTAAAAGTCAACATTTCGAACGTGTAGGAATGTTTACTGGGAATTATATTGTTTTCTATGTTATTCTATTTGAAAGTGCCAAGAACTTCAATCGAACAGGCAAATGCCCGAGCAGCAAAGATATTGTACATGCATAGATTCCCCAAACCGATGCGAAATGCGAAACTACCTTCTAGAACATTTAGAAAATGTTCCTTTAGCTCGGATAAGAGACATTTCACTGTCACTGAATATTTGGACGTCCCTTGTGCGTTTATTCTATGTGTACGGTAGTATTTAGTGATTTTGTGTAATCTGATAATAAGTGCATATCTTCAAAGAAACTAATTTGAATCTCGTTGGTGTAAGTGATTTAATGTAATTTGTTCACTATGTGTTTTTTCTCTCGACGATATGTCGGTTATGTTCAGAGATTGGAAAGAAGAGACCAAAAGGGTTTTAGTGGGTATAAACAAGCGAGGAGTAGACTGTGACTTTGAGTTTACTTCTTAATAGCTATTAGGCAATCCCAACACTATTATCAGGGCACGTGATAAGCATAAAGTGTGAGCATAATGTGATGAGCATAGAGTGTCCTGGATTTACTTCCTATTTGTATACTAAGGTACCTACCTAAGCTAAATAATTATAAAAAAAAATATGTAGCGTTTCTCTAGGACACCCCAGGAGTCACCCATTTAAATATAATACGTCATTTCCATAACACCCTGTATAAACTGATAACTGACCCAGTGGCTTTAAGCTCCTGGGAAAAAACTCGACGCGGCACCTTATTTTAAAAACGATTTAAAATAGCTTCAGGTCGCGTGCGTCGTGCATGTGAATCGAATGATCCATTAAATTTTCAAATTGTGACGTAGTAATTAAAAATGTGATTACAGATGTGATTAATTGTGTTTGCAGCTTCAGCGGGGGCGAGCGGGCGACATGCGGCGACGTCTAGCCAAAGGGTCCTCGTGACAAACATGAACACCTCGCCAACGACGGAGAATACGTCTCTCGTCAACTATGCTCCCCACGAGGCAACGTACACTATCACACAAGTCGTCTTCATAGGCACCATAGGTATGTATTTTAATATGTATGTATAGTAAACTTTATAGTGTAGGTAGTTCAAAATATATCGTTGACCATCACTGCCATAAGTCATCTACCTGATTAATCCCTATTGTGTAAATCTTTAAACAGCAACGAATGGGTGCAGGGTCGGCTTTAAAATATAGCTGTATACATATTGATTTGTTTCTAATTTGAATTAAATTAAAAGTCAAAATACGCTTTATTGTGACAAGATAAATCTCATTCACAAAGCTTCTAAAAATAATACTAACAAAAATTATACACTATATTAAATATAAAGACAAATATACAATCCAAACTAGCAACAAAATAACTATAGTCTAAAATAATTAAAATCTAAAACTCTGGTCAATAGTTTCTAAATACTTAATAAAATAAATAAATAAAAATTAAAACAAAAACATAGTAAAAAATACATTAAATCTTTTAACAAACTAGTGACTAGGTTATCATTAAAACTCCTGGAGAGAGTAGTATGATCTGGCAATTAGATGTTTTTTTAAGTTTGCTTTGAAAATCTTGCTATCCAGTACTGTTCCAAAAGTTAGTGGAATATGGTTATATATTTTAATCCTCTCAAATAGAAGATAATTCTTTGTAAAAGTTGTTTTCAGAATTGGAAGAGGTCATCATTTCGATTACGCGTGTTATACGAGCTGTTAGGAGAATGTTTTATTTTTTATGAATTAAGCAAACAGTTTCAAGAATGAAGATTCGAGTTACAATTAAAATTCTCTCCCTAATGAATAAAAGTTCAATGTTCAATGTTCATGTAAATTAACACTATCTCTTTTACAAAACTAATATATAGCACAATACCTCTTTGCTGCAAAGAATTAGACAACTGTAATATAACTATCTGCTGTCTTGGAGAAATGTAAGAGGCAAACAAATTCAAGGCAATACCTCTAACACTATAATGTTGAAGTTTAGCAAGCAGTATTTTGTGGTTAACGCAATCAAACTCTTTCGAAATATCACAAAATATCGCTGTCGGTACATCGCCATCATTTGGCTGTAAAGGTTCTACATCGTTAGTCGATTTAGATGCCTGAAATCCAAACTGACAGTCAACCAGCACATTATTTCTATACAAGAACCCAACAAGCCTATTTTTATCCAGTTTTTCAATTATTTTAGACAAGGTGGGAAGCAATGAAATGGGGCGAAAATTTATCAGTAATAAGTATAAGTATAATAAAAATCAAAATTAATGAAATACTGAAACACAAATTTATTCGTTACAATAAAAATTTTCATTATCGTCCATCTGTCACGCTGTCGGGCTAAAATATTTGTAAACAATGGGAAGCGATGAATTTTAATTAAATGTATTAATTAAATCGGGATGGTTCTAATTTGTATTTAACAAATTAAAGTGCTCTGCATATTTTTGCATCGAATAATTTAATATCTAATAATGTTAATCAGCAGGTGTGCGTGTGCAACGTACAACTAAAAGATTAGTTCTAGGATAAGTAGGAGAGGTATCAGAAATGTTTTTAGACTAACAATGAAGCAAAGTATTATTTTTTTTTTGATAAGTTTACCTATGGTATTCATCAGAAAAAGGTGTTCTTATTGATTGATTTTCAACAGACATCAATACCTCTTTTAAATTGATAATAATCAACCAACATTTGAAGAGCACACGGGAAAAACGATCCAAGTCCAAAATATCAAAAATCAGGATTATTGCGCCAAATGGTAGTTTAGCATACGAAGTTTATGTCATTTATAGTAAATCACTGAAGGACCGATCTAAGTCCCTTAAAATCGCGTGTAAAAATAAGAGTACAATGAAAGAACGATCTAAGTCCTCCCAATTTACGGAAAACCGATCCAAGTCCTCAATCCAAGTGGGGAGTCTATTTATTCGTGTTTATTTTTTAGTCTGAATTCTAATCGTGTTCAAGCGTGTAGTGCATTTTTTGTCGGGCGTTACCAAGGCCTGAAAATAATATTATTATCATGTCTAGTAGTGATAGCGACTCAGTGCCATTGTCAAACTTTTTAAGTAATACACGAAAGAGAAAGTCTTGTGGTCGTGTAAGAGATGTTGAAAAACATGTTCGAAACCATACATTTGAGACTGGGAATCCTTGTAGTTGTAAAAATCGTTGTTTTCAAAAATTGAGCGACTGCGGAAAAAATAATATTATAAGAAAATTCAATTTATTAGAAAACAGAAATTCACAGAACAGACATTTAGCTGGGTTAATTTCTATGCTGCCAATTAGAAGACGTCGGCCACGGAAGAGTGAAGATATTGCAAATTTGAGAAGCAGTGCATTTTTTTACAAAATTAGAGTTCAAAACGAGGAGAATGATGGATTCCATGAAATGTCAGTGTGTCAGCAGGCCTTTATCAGTCTACATGGAATAACAAACAGAAGACTAATAACCATAAAAAGTGGTCTTAAAAGGCAAGGTAGCTCAGTTGACGATCTGAGAGGTAAGTACACATTACATTATAGAAATATTAGATCTGTGTAAGTTTCAAATTGTAGGTAGGCATCAAAATCGGCCACATAAGATGAGTTCAGAAATGGTGCAACTTGTTGAGGAACATATCAGATCATTTAAGGGTCGTGTATCTCATTATAGTTTAAAAAAGTCAAGGAAACTGTATCTTCCAGAGACCCTAAATGTTAAAAAGATGTACCTTTTCTTTCGTGAAAAATATCCAGGTCAAAAAATAAGTTATGAGTCTTACAGACGAATTTTTACGACTAAATTTAATATTGGATTTGGGTATCCTAGATCAGATACCTGTAGTTACTGCGACGAAGTTAAAGTCAAAAAGGCTTCCTTGGAAACTCAACTAAAAAACATAGGTGCTGATAATCAAAAAAATAAGTCAGATATAGAAAAACAGCTGAGAACTATTGAAACTGAACACAAATTACACAAACTTAAGGCGGAAACTTTTTACAATAGAAAACGTAATGCTAAGAAAAATGCCCAAAAACAAGTAACCTTTGAAGCTATAACAATGGATTATTCAAAGAATTTACCAACACCAAACATCACAACTAACGATGTGTATTATAAACGGCAATTGACGTTCGTAAGCTTTAATATTCATATCCTTTCTTCAGGGCAGTCTATTTTTTATACATACCCGCAAACTGTTGCTAAAAAAGGATCAGATGATGTTGTGTCCCTTTTGAACCATTTTTGCTTTAATTTTCTTGACGCAGGAGTACGACATTTAGAGATCTTCTGTGATTCATGTGCAGGACAAAACAAAAACTTCACCCTTTTAAGATTTTTGCATTTCCTGGTACATAACAAAAAACGCTTTGACTCTGTGATTGTCACATTTCCTATAAGAGGTCATTCCTACCTTGAATGTGACAAGGACTTTGGTCTAATTAACCAAAAAAGTGAAGTTGATGTCCCACAGCAATGGGTGGAGGTTTTTAGAAACGCCAGATGCAAACCACGTCCATTTGATGTTGTAGAATGCAAGCAAGACATGTTTTTCGCCTGGACAGAGTTTCTAGCACCAACCTACAAGAAAAAGTGCCCATTTTCTACAAGACCGCTAAGAGAAGTTCGCATAAGCCATGACCATCCCAGAACAATAGAAACAAGAGAAAATTATAACGGAGCGAGACAAAGCTTCATTATTGCTGGTCCAAATTTGAGCTGGAAGGGATCCCCAAAATTGTTGTATAAACAAGCTATTCCTGTGCCAAAGAAAAAATACCTACAGCTACAGGAGCTAAAAAAATTCGTTGCTGAAGAACATCAAAATTACTACTTGGAGTTGCCCACCATAGATAACAATAGGAGTGATGATGAATTTGATGTAAGTTTCCTAATCATTTTTTGACAAAAACTAAAACTTTTTTTTCTTCATTGCAGGAGCTATAAGGAACGACAGTCTTCAGAAAAGAGAAACCTCTTGCCCACATGTTAATGACAACCTGTCATTTTGACAGTTTCATACATCTCATCCAAAAACAACGAACAGGCGACGTCACAGTGGTTATTTTTGTTACCCAAAAGGAACCATATATATAAAAAAAATTTGGACTTAGATCGTGTTTCCGTTTTTTTTTTGTGTATTTGAATTATTTTTTGTTTATATTTTTGTGAAAAATTTTTTGGCGCGAAATTGCTTTACGTTCTTTTAAAACGATAATAAATCATCTAGCTAAGGCAAATAGATAATATGTTTTTTTTTAGTATGTAATAACAGGACACTTTCAAACTTTAAAACTGATTTATCTCAAAACTTGTAAAAAGTGACTTAGATCGTTTTTCCCGTGTGCTCTTCATTTATTTCTTCGAATACATAAAAGGCTTGTAACAGCATTTGAAAAACATGAACATTCAAGTTAAACGAATGAAGTTCGTGGACGAAAACAGAGCACGAGCCAACCTGGTCCAGTTTCCCTATACAACAATTGTCCACGAAATAAAATTAATGATTAAGACAAGTTAATACTAATAGTTAAATAATTATACACGGTGTTGAAAAAAGGTCGGTACCCCGGAATAACTCCGGTACATCGCATTGCAGCGGAAAATGTCTAGGGAAAAAGTTGTTTGGTTTTGAAGGAGAAATAGTTTACAATTTAAACAACCCCCTCAACCCCCGGGCGCGGGTGGGGGTAAGTTAAGATTTTCAAATGGAACCCCATATTTTTTATTGGCGTATCGTGTTCTCCGACCAAAAATAAACATCTTTTATCCGAATTTTTTTTTATTTGGGCCCATCCTTCACCAATAATCACGGCCATTTTTTAGTACACGACAGAGAAAAAGAGTATTTCGATGATAAAACTTGATTCTCGCATGGTTTTGATTTTGTCTTTCTCATGGTGATTATTGGTGAAGGATGGGTCCAAATAAAAAAAATTTTCGGACAAAAGATGTTTATTTTTGGTCGGAGAATACGATACGCCAATAAAAAATATGGGGTTCCATTTGAAAATCTTAACATTCCCCCTACACGCGTCCGGGGGTTGAGGTGGTGGGGGGTGATTTAAATTGAAAACTATTCCTCCTTTGAAACCAAACAACTTTTTCCCCAGACATTTTCCGCTGCAATGCGAAGCACCGGAGTTATTCCGGGGTACCAACCTTTTTTCAACACCGTATATAACACAATAGAAAGCAAAAATATTCGTAGACACACAGATTACGCTTCTGCATAATTTACGTCTAAAGGTCGCACTACAGTCTGCAATACTTTTGTAATATTATTGCTGCAAGTTAATTTTTGGCATTAGAGTTGCAAGCAATAAGTCATACAAGTTGTTTTATAGTCGGCAATTCTATTGATGTTACCTTTAGACTGTCAAAATAAAAAACGGTGAAACTCTGCAAAATATAACGAAAAACTGAATAAGAGAATAAATAAACACGAACATACGATCAACAATAAACACACGAGAAGTGTTTTAAGGTTAATATTGGGTAACTTTTAGTTTGGCTAGTGATGTAACCGACTCATCCTGTATAATATTTAACGGTTCACTTTTAGATGACGATATTTTTTTTATTGAAAAGGAGATCTTTAGGCATAGTGCGACAATGGTAGCCATATTTATCAGTCACTATGATTCTTCTTAATAAAATTATGTGTCTTATTTCAGCGGCAATTTTGTCACTGCTGACTGTGGTGGGAAATATTATGGTAATGATATCGTTTAAGATCGACAAGCAACTACAAACAATAAGCAACTACTTCCTGTTTTCTCTCGCCGTCGCTGATTTCGCCATTGGCCTCATTTCAATGCCACTGTTCACTATTTCAACACTCTTGGGTAAGTAAGCACTAGCAGTAATAATACTCAAATTTCTTCCTACATTTTTTTAGTCAAATCGTTTTTTTAATATCTCCGAAAATATTTTAGATATTATTTTCAAAAAAGTTGTTCCTTAGATATTAAAAAAAGTGATACGCAACTGACATTTTTCCTTGTATATATTTTTCCTGATTGGCCTGGTCAATTCGACTGGTGTTTTTCCGGTCAGATGCACTGTTCTTAATTAAAACAATTGAATTAAAATTGATTGATAATAACAAAATTTCGTTTCATATAAATTGCTTGAAAAGGCAAACCAAATTTATTATCAATTGTTATTAGTAATGATAATTTCTTTAATCAAAAATGGTACGTCGGACAAGAAAAAAGGGGCAGCTTGCATGTAGAATTGACCAGGCTAATCACAAATTAAGAAATGCTATATATCCACATGGAAATTTGTCAGAGAACACGTTTGCAGGGCCACCACTGATATATCAACACTTAATAATTCCGAAACAGTTGAAGATAGGTATAGGATATTGTACATTAATAAATATGTCTAAAATTTTCTAAGGGACCCAAAAATCGAATAATATACAGGGTGTTGCATTTAAAATAAGAAAGTTGGTATTGGCCACCGTTACATGACACACCCTGTATGAAAAGTTTTTATTGAAAAAAATGCGCAACTGGATACCAATCGACGTGTCCGAGCGTTTTTTCGCACACGCCCCCATTTATTTATTATAGAATTTATGCCATTTGGCTGACACACGCTGTATAAATGTCCCACCGAGCCAGGTCCAATTTTAGAGCTTTACATTTCCATATAGATAGAATTTCGGGAAAATTTTTAAACACAAGTTTTGCTTATTAATATTTATTAAAACTACAAACACACAAGGGTTAAACTGGACGGTTTCGGCAATTAACAGATAATATATACGTAAATAAGTTTGCTTGCTGTTTTTAAAAATATAAAATATAAAATACAATATAGAATGAGAGGGATTGACATTATTATTTTATTATACAAATTTAATTTCATTAACACACATACGTGTATTCGGCAAACATTTTCAACAGCGGTATTTTACTAAATAGTTTATTTCAAATCCAGTTGCAAGTGGCTGGGTTAACTCCAGTTTAGTAGAACTCGAAATTACGGCTAAGAATATTTTAAAATGAATTGCAGTTAAATTAAATACAGCTTGGAGTGAAAAAGTATTTAATTTGACAGCAATATAGAGTGCGTTTCAGAAAAACATGTGCCATCGATCGTGTGATGATTCCTTATTCAAAAATAGGACAAATAGATATGGGATGATAAAATATTTAATATACAGGGTGTTCCTTAATGACGTGCTAGTAATTCAGGGTATGATTCCTTAGGTTATTTTATAAAGAAAAGTTCATATGAACATATGTCCTAAACGGCTTAAATTTTTTGCTACAGGCTGTCGAATTTTTATTTTTTAAATGGTTATTTTTTAATATTTCCGAAAGTACTTTATATATTATTTTCAATTTCGGTATGTGTTAATAGAATATAGAATCACAAATTTCAGTTAGAAAAGTGTTCTACCAGTGGCGTCCCTGCAAACATTTCCTCTGATATTATTTACAAAAAAGATGGTACGCCACTGACATTTTTCCATGTGGATATTTTTTCTTATTAGCCTGGTCAACTCTACATGAAAACGGTCTCTCGAGTTTTTCTCGTCAGGCGCACTTCATTCTTGATTAAAACCACTAAATTCATATTGAAACTCATTATTGTTAAAATTGATAAAATAATTAATGATAAATTTTGTTACATAAAAATTATTGGAAAGACCCACCTTCACTTAAAAGGCATGCTTCCGCCCGCCTTCGCATCGAATTGCCCACTCCAACAATTTTTATAAAACAAAATTTATCATTAATTATTTTATCAATGTTAATGATAATGAATTTCAATATGAATTTAGTAGTTTTAATCAATCTGACGAGAAAACTCAAGAGACCGTTTTCATGTAAAATTCACCAAGCTATCAGAAAAAATATCCACATGGAAAAATGCCAGTTGCGTACCATCTTTTTTGTAAAAAATATCAGAGGACATGTTTGCAGGGACGCCACTGGTGGAACAATTGAATAACTTTTATGTGTGGTTCTATATCCTATTAACACATACCGAAATTGAAAATAATATCTAAAGTACTTTCGGAGATATTAAAAAATAACAATTTAAAAAATAAAAATTCAACGCCCTGTAGCAAAAAATTTAAGCGGTTGCGAACATATGTTCATATGAATTTTTCTTTATAAAACGACCTAAGGAATCATACCCCGAAATTTTTAGCACGTCATTAAGGAACACCCTGTATTTTGGTGTTTTCAGGATATTTCCCAAAGAGCTTTAGTGATTTTTACGAAATTTGCGTTTGTTCGAAGTAAGAAGTATCTAAAATAGCACATAGTTCAGCAATAAGAATGTGTAAGCAGGTTTACCAGGGGCGATTATGCGCTCTAATAATTTTTAACAAAAAATAGGTGCAACAATTACTTTTTCATATTTTGTAGCATATAATTTGTTAGAAACTTAATGACTAAAAAAAAGATCTCTTAATATTTATTTTAAATCAGCATATTTTACAATATAAATGCAATTTTATTAGGTAGCATAAGTGTAACAATATTTTAGCAAATTAGGTACTTATTGCTATAAAAAGATATCTACCTAAATAAAATTATCAGCTTCATTACAAGCATTCAACCTTCTTCGTAAAGATGTTCTCACTCTCATAGAAATATGAGCATTTGCCGAACTCAAAGATTATTGTTTGTTGTTGTACTGTTAAAGCTGTTTTTATTGCTAAAATATGTGCTATTTTAGGTACTTTTCTCGAACAAACCCAATTTTCACTAAGCTACTAATGCCTTTTCGGAAATGTCTTGAAAACACCGAAAAATATTGAAGAATTTTAACACCCTGCGTCTTTCAAACAAAACATCTGGAGATCGAAACTATTCGTCTTATTTTTGTATAAGGAATCACCACACGAGCAATGGCACAGGCATTTTGAAACAATCTGCATAACACAGCCATCGTCGTCTCCGCCTAGATCATGAGTGCCGTGATTGACCTTGTAGTGTGCCTCATCATCTGAGCGCACAAACTCTAAATCAAATTACGACGGATTAAAATTCAAAATTTTTCACATACCATATTACCCAAAGAAAGAGAGATATACGTTTTTTCTTCCGTAATTTTGTTTGATTGTACTCAATGCAAGTAAACAATTAATATTTAAAGACATTTTCATAAATAAAAATGTTCCCATAAACATGCGATTTGAACCTATCCGCACAAGATAATAAATAAATTTACTGAAGCAGTTCACTTTTCTGGTTATTATCTTAGATAGGACGGAGAAATGGATTTAAAATATTTATTGACTATCCTGTTTTTTTGGGCAGCGGCCAAACTACCTTAAAAATGAAATTGATGGTTTCAAATATGCCCGGACGCGACGCCAATATCGAACGCTAAAAGTCAATTGCTTGCTTATAGGCAACCAAAGTTTTCTCTGATTTTTCGTAGCATTATTACGCATTTTCTTTTATGAGCGGGTGTATTACTACTACACAGGGTGTTATAAATTCATGAATACTCGTCATACGAAGAGATAAGAAATTAGGTGCAAATATTTTAATTATTTCATGGAACATTTAATCCCGAAATTCCACCTTATGACATTGTCGTAAAAAGCCGCATGCACTACTAAAAATTATATATAATAGTTATGTTGTCAATTTAACCAATTTTTTCTGTAACGTCAGACCAATACAATTTTAGCAAGTTTTTTCCCTCAACAATTACATCCACAATTTCCATAAAGAAACAAGATAAGGAAACGTACATAAATTTCCAATCTAAAGCACATGGAAGATCATTATTTCACAACTGAACTCACGAAACTACGATAGTGATAGGGACGATGCGGTTAAATATTGTATATGCGTTAATGAAATAACAACTTGAATTTTTAGAACTATAATACATTAAAGGAACCCGCCCTTCGCATCGATGCAGTCTTTTAAATCTTCTCCAAAATTATTAGGCACTATTGAATAGCTAAAATATTGAATTTCAATGAATAATCGGTTGTAATAGTTATTGATATTTCAACTACACTGCACTTATTTAACACAGAACTAAAAATTTGCCTCACCTTTAATGTTTTATATTTTGGAAATTTGTTGGTCGATTTAATTAATTTTTTTCTAATTGTAGTCTTCTTCTTAAGAATCTATACCTTTTTTGTTTGTTTAAAGAAGTAATTTTAATATTATACCGGGTGTTATAAAACTGTTGCGTATTTTAAGAAAAAAACGTGAAGTATACTAAGCATTGCATGTTATTGCAGATACAGCTAAATGAAAGTCTCATGTTTTCAGATTTTCTAGTTAAAAGCCCCGACCTAAATCTCGTTGAAGATATTTGAGGTTATACAGGGTGTTATGGAAATGATTTATTATATTTAAACCGGTAAATCCTGAGATGAAAATAAATTGAAGAAAAATATCCATAAATGGCGCTTTGAATAAGCGAAATATACACTTTATATGAAATCTCAAAATTTACGTGGCCGAATTAAACACAAAAAGTATGTTTTTCAACAGAACCAATAGTAGATAATATCACACAAATTTGAAATCACATCACAACATTTATTATTATGAATTATTTCACAACAGAAAAAAATCGGGTACTGCTACAACTAACAAAACATTTAAAATTCGTATACGTCAAGCACGTGGAACCCTCGACAGCGTCATTCCAGCCCGAGTCTCGAAACATACTGAAGCAACAATAGTGGCGCTCGGCGGGTATTCAAGCAAGGGCGAGACACGCGGTGTGATCTGAAATCACTGTTAGTATACTCTAGTGACCCACATTGTTGCTAAGTGAATCCAGATGGAAGGGCGCGGTAGGTAAAAAGGGTTTTTTCCTTAGTATTTAGATATTCGATTTAAAAAAAAAGTATGTAGACTTTCTCCAGGACACCCAAGGCCAAGGAGTCATCAATTTAAATATAATAAGTCAATTTCATAACACTCTGTATAGGTAGACTCAAAATCAAGAACGACAATCCGAAAACTTACAAGAACTGGGAGAACGGCTCATCGACTTATGGAATGGCTTACATTAGAATAAAAATGACCTTAATTTTAAGTATGAATCAACGAGGTCGGGGGTCATTCAGGGCAGAGATGGATCACCAGATACTGATTATTTATTGACTTTCAATTTTGGGTATTTTTTTATGTTATTTATTGTCGTTGCGATAATTAAAGTAATTCGTTCATTTTGCGGTGTTTTTAACTAAAAAATGTATATTAATAAAGATTGTGTATTTCATGAATTAACAGCGATAAACAAATGAATGAAAAACGAAAAAAAATATATTAAATATTAGAGTTTAATTTGGTTGTATCCGCAATAATTTGCAATGCCTAGTATATTCCACAGGTTGTTTTGAATTATTATAAAAAACACAACAGTCCTATAACACCTGGTATAATATATATTAAACTTACCTTTTCAACCAAAATAATAAAAACAGTGATATTCCTAACAAAAAAAAAACTATATTAAAAAAATCAATTAAAACGACAGATCAAAGTGAAGGAAAATTTTTGGTTGCTCGTTAAATAAGTTGCGTAGTGTATAAACAGTGCACAAGTATATAAGAGTTTTCTTAAGCAGACGTTATCCTTTTTGTGTAATATCCTTAATTATTTTTCTTACAATTATTAAGGAACTAAAACCTTAAATATTTCCGTTTTAGGCTACTGGCCTCTAGGCCCCTTAATATGCGACACCTGGCTGGCCTTAGACTACCTCGCTAGCAACGCCTCGGTATTGAATCTACTTATTATTAGTTTTGATCGTTATTTCTCCGTCACCAGGCCACTTACTTATCGTGCCAAAAGGACCAATAAAAAGGCTGCATTTATGATAGGGTAAGTACTAGTACTTCACTTAGCTGAAATATATTAGGAATTGTTTGCAGTATACTTCGTCTAAATTTGACTTTAATTTTCTTAAAATCAAATGAATAATAATTTACAATGTTTCGTTAGCAATGGGAAATAATTTTAAAAAGTATAGGAAAATATGAACATTTACAAACTCATCAAGGAAATGAATTTTATAATTATAATTTTTTTAACTTTTCAAAAACGTGGAAATCGTACCTTAAAAGACAATACTTAGATTTCTTAACAATATAATTTGACATCCCTTATTATAATAGGTATAATGTATAATTTTTCTTTAGGAGTGCATGGGGTATAAGTTTGCTTTTATGGCCTCCGTGGATATACAGTTGGCCCTATATCGAAGGTCAGCGGACAGTGCCCGACAACGAGTGTTACATTCAGTTCATCGAAACCAATCATTATATTACTTTTGGTAAGTATGTTTAAAAATATATCTTTTTGCAGCTAGTATCTTTAGTTTCGCTGTTCGTAAAGGTTATGGTGTGGTCTATAGCTAGAACCCCTGTCATTTTTTTTTCTGCACCTTAAAAAACTTCTTCTCGATAATCGTGTTTCATTTATAAGACCCATATAAATGTTGTTTAATGTAAAAAAGAAGAAATTTGCTCTTATATGTTTCAATATATTTCATCCTTCTCCTTTTGTCAGACTCTATCTAGCTTCACTGATGAGCCGTGATACGGCGAACCGCATCTAAGGATGAGCTTAACAAAGAAGAAGAACAAACATTCTATGTTTATGGTTTCAACAGAGCGTTATTTCTTTTATTTTACCTTGATATGGACCATTTCGTGAACATTTTTTTTTATTTTTAAATTTAATTATGCTGGTGTCGCAGTTTCAATAATTTTTTTTTACTTTCGGATAATCTTGCAGTAGACATTTTATAATTTATTATTCTTGTTTAAGGTACGGCGATTGCGGCATTTTACGTTCCTGTCTCGGTAATGTGTTTTTTATATTGGAGGATATGGCGGGAAACAGAGAAGAGACAAAAAGACTTACCGAACCTGCAGGCGGGAAAGAAAGATAGTAGTAAAAGAAGTAACTCTAGGTAAGGTACTCGTCAAATTTTAAGTAGAAGTAGCGTGTGTAGAGTTAAATCTAGTTTAATCACAAGTTGCATTTTTATTTGTTTGGATAGGGGAGTTATGCTTAAGATTACATTACATTACATCTTAAACAAATCTCTCTTAATATTATATTTACAGTCGAACCTCCATAACTCGAATTTCAGTGGCCAACCATATGCACATTACGTTAGATAGTATTGCGCTTTTAGTTGCAATACTGGATCTGATATGGGCAAATGTCCATTACTAGCTGATCCAAACCATTTTAACGACGTAGTGCTAACTTTTATTCTAGGCCTAATCTGGGAAATAGCTGCTTTATTCTGGTTGACAACGTACTTTACTGTATTCTATATTGTGGAGCAGTAGTCTTTAATGAATCCCATTTTCTACGTTTTTCAAAATCTCGATTGTCTTTTCAACCGTAGAGAATTCGTGGCGGTGACATTTTATCAAAACAACACATGCTATACTGTAGAAATTGAAATCCTCGAAACATAACGAACGGTGATTCCCCAGAAATCACGCATATCGCATGCGATGAGGCCCAAACAAACCCAAGCTTTGCCTTGTTAAATTTTACCACGATATTTCGACTTATATAGAAACTATTGTGCTGATGAAGCATGTTATTTGCTTCGAGTTACACAGCTTTTTAACTTAGAGAGATTAAAATACACGGCAATTACACAAAATGTACAGGGAACAACAGTAAATTTCGACTTAGAGAAACTAACGAGTTATGGAGGTTTGATTGTAGTTTGTGTGAGTATTACATTTTTAGAAGTTGCTCGGTGAAAGATATTTAGTTCACAGAAACCAACGACACGTCTTTGTTTGAATTATGCTACTTGCGTTAATATTCAATTAAAACTGACTGTATAAAGTTTAATTTAAATGTCTCGCTAAAGTCTATAATAAACAATTAAAATATGTATTTATTATTTATTTGTCAATTTGTCGTTTCTGTTTGTTTAAGACAGAGGTAGTCGTAGGAATAGATAATTATATTACTTAATTGCACACAAAGTAACAATTTAAGATAAAACAATAATTTTGTCCTCTACAGGAAAATAAATGCAATGCATACAAGGACATCCGTTAACGTCAAAATATTTAGCGCCAGAATGCTAATAATAGGCATTATTTTAAAACACAGATAATAATAATTGTTTAGTGACATATCAATGAAAATGTAGTTTCTCTTGACAAATAAATATTGAAATTGAAATCAAATCCTCATTTGAATAAATTTTTAAAATAAATTAACATAAATTAACAGTTAAAAAGAATAGTAGTTAGTTATATTTGCTTAAAATTTAAGAAATGGTTAGAAAATAATTAAAGCCTATTCCATTTAATTTTAAAATAAAACGAAGAATTAAACTTGAGAGCTCTTAAATTCAGCGATTCCAAAATTATTCAAGTTTAATTCTAAAGGTATACAGCTTTACAGTCGCCCAAGAGATTACTTATCCAGAATTTAAATCATCAAGCAATAATTGCTTCTTGCCTAATTAATTTCGTGACAATTAAGTTCGATAATATAAACGACATTTTTATATTTATAAGAGAGAACAATTTAGAATTAAAATATAGTTTACATTTCAGACGTAAGCAAAAAATGCAAATATCCTGGGTCCTTTTAGTGGGTTCTGGAAGGGCACATCATCAGCACTTACGAGTATACATTTTTGTTAATCCTTCCCAGATATATTCATTAGGTGCATTCATAACATCATATCCTGCATTAATTTCAAGGTGAAGTACGTCCACCAGTTTTGTTTTTCATTTCCGGCGCTCCTTTTCTATCTCAATGTTCCACCAGTTTCCTTTTTCGAATTTCGACGTTGTTATGCAAATATTCACTGCGCTCAAAATAGGTCATATTTGACAGGAGCATTTGTTAATTGTTTCCTGTCCATGGCCTACTATCCGTTATACTTTTGCAAAACTATATTGGGTGACCAAAATTCCGGAGCGTATTATACAGGGTGTTATGGAAATGACGTATTATATTTAAACCGGCAATTCCTGAGATAAAGACAAATTGAAGGAAAATTGCCATAAATGGCGCTTTCAATTCATTCAGCGGTAAAAGTGACCTGACGTTAAACCAGAAAAACACCTGTGTGGCGCTGCGATACATGTAAGCAATCAAGGAATTCTGGCCGGTGTTGTCATATATACACCTTAACTCCTAACTCTTTAGACAAAATAAAATAATTTAAACACTTTTCCATTCTGTAATACCTTTTTGTACAATTAATTGAAGAACATTTACGACGGACTATGTTTTAAACAACCCGAAAAAACATATGGAATAGGAATAGCCACGTACGTCACTAGGTCAAATACCAATGACCTCTTGACGCCTTACATCGGCTGAGCGACGTAGTTTCATATAGCGCCGCACGCTTGCGTCTGTTAGTTGAAGACCAACTAGCGGCCGGATACATCTTGTCGATCACCAACACCCTCTCAGCAATCCGCTCTGTTTTTTCGGTTTACGTGTGTATCTTGCCCGTCCATAAATAATCTTTAAATATTGTTTTTATTGACGGGTTTCTTCTGGACGTCAAATTTCGTCGCGAGTAATAAAATGTAATAATCTGTAGTATAATCTGTATTATTGTATTTTCAAAAGCTAACTATCGGTTATGTTTCACTATTACTGTGTGTACATAAAGTGTTTCCAGGAGTTTTCCCATGAAAAAGAAAAAAAAACTGTTTGTGTTTGTGCCTGGATTTCCTCGCTCTTTAGGTATAAGGATAAATACAAGTAGGTAGAAAATAATTTATTTTTATAATTTTATATGGAATTTCAGTTTTACATTAAGTTTGGCAACATTGCCATTGGCTCTGGGTGAAATGATGTATAGTAGCGCGGACTGGCCTGTGAGTAAGACTGTTTATTACCCCACTTTTAAAACGGTCGATTAAAAAAAAATATGTAGCGCTTTTCTAGGAAACTCAAGGAGGCACCCATTTAAATATAATACGTCATTTCCATAACACCCTGTATATTATGTGAAAATGATGTAAAAACTTTTATGTCCCTATCCGATTTTCATTTGTTTTCTATGTGCGGTGTGGTATGGTCCATAGAATTGGTTGTTTCATTTTGGGGAATCGCCTCGCGGGAAAGTATTATTTAAATCTTTTGCCAAGTGACTACTAGAGGATTCCTGTAAACTTCAGCACGATGAAGTTCCTGAAACGCTTAGAAGTCAATGACGAAATTTCTAAACATTATTTAAAAGAATGCTACAGCAAATGAAAATCGGATAAAGAGATATGAGTTGTTTTAGATTATTTTCAGTGGTACAATGCACTCCTGGACTTTGGTCCTCTCCCTACTCACCCTGTATAAAAATCAAAATTCACTTATAGTAAATAATTCCGAATAATTTTTAAACGATCTATAATAACGTTTTTTTTAACGATTCGTTAAAAAACGGATTAATTATTTCATAAATGACCTTAAAGCGCCCAATTACAGAACAGACAATCCACGATCTCTAAATGCATCTTCAAATCTAATAGTCAGATAAGTTTGTCGAGATGTTCTATTCGATTAGCGATTCAATGCAGGGGAATAATTAAATTGATTTAAGCTTGCGGAAATATAAGGTTCTGGTAATATTATATTCAATGTAAAGTGAAATGAAGAATAGATAGAAAGACGGGCGGGATATTCATAATCTGATTGAATAATTACAGAACAGAGTTGAAAACAGCATATAGCTGTTAAATTGGTATTGAGTATAAACAACAATACGACTATATCAATGAACTTTGTATTATAAGAGTTCATTTGGATTATTTTTCAATCTTCATTTAATTATGGAATTATTTAAATTTTATTAATATGTAAGGATTATATACGCTTCAGTCAGTGCAATCTTTGGCGATTACATTGGAGTTTAATTTAATTAAGGTGTGATAAATTTTGGTGGTAGCTTGCACATTTAGACGCTTTTTAGGTGCACTCTTAGATGTTCGATGTTCTAAATGTGAAAACTAACCCTTTTACTAGCTAATCCCGTGTATACAGTGTATTCGTATGCAGTGACGAAGCGACCAACGCCTGCTCCACAGTGGACATGGACGAGTGGAGGAGGACGCGATCCGAGTCGTCCACGGCAGATACAGATTCCGTTTACAACATGCACAGCTGCGTGGATCCACATAGAAGAAAACGATCGGTAAGTTTAGTTCTTTCAATGTACTATTCTATTTATTCCGGTTTTCGTCTACCGACCTGCTAATAGACTGAACTGCTTTGACTATATGTCCAGAAACTTCATCCAGTCCAGCAGCTATCATTGGGGATTCACGTGCTCATGTTCGTGGGCGACTAAACATTTAATTCTAATTTTTTCTCGAAGTATATATAAGACTGACTTTCTCAGGAACTATTAATATGGAAGTTCACTCCACGAGGATTGTCGCATACCGCTTCTTTTCGCGTTTCCGCTCTCTCGCAGGCAGCATTAAGTATTACGCCTCAACAGAGACCTGGAGCCATTTGGTCTTGGGCTGTAGTTTTCTCTGAAACCGTTGCAGAACCGGATATAGTCATTGCTGGACACGCAATTTCACTGGCTATTAATTTGCTTGGCGTCAATCTGAGAGGAAATATGCCTTGGCATAACCACGTTGAGGCAATCGCCAAGACAGATTCACAGAAACTTGGATATTGGAAACAGGTTGTAGGGCTCTTTGCTCATCTCCATTTGATTTAGAAAAATTGTCTCGCCAGTGTCGTTCTATCGTTTGTCGTCCAACTACCGCTATAACGTCTGCTGTGTGTGATCCACCAGGAACAGAACTTGGTTCCTAGAAAAGCTTTTGGCTATCCGTCAATCACAACTTTTCGAACTTTTGCTTGTGCCTTTGTTCAGTGAATGCATATCGACAAGGATAGGCGATAACCATAGGCAGTGTAAACATTTTAATACGCGTATCATACAATATTTTGATCTAAAAACAATAAAATTAATAATTATATTAAAAAATTAAGCCTTAAAAATAAAAAAGCAAGTAACTTACCTTATTTTCTTGTGGTTAGTTACATTGCAACCAATATTGTTATTACTTACGTAAAAATTAGCTAGATCCTTATATTTATTTTTCTATTTGGGTTTCATAATGGCTACAATATGAAATGCAAAAAAATTGAATAACCTGCCACTTTATGAAACTGAAATTTTATTTTTTTTATGTCGTCAGCAAGTAGGGTTCGAATTTTAGGCTTACTTCGATTTCGTTAAAATTAGTTTTCTAGGGATTATGGATTCGACAAAAAATTTTTATAAGAAACTTTAAAATACTAACCTTTAACCTTGCAAATAGATCATTTATACTAGATATTTATCTGAAATACCTATACTCGGAAATATATAACATGCTGACGGTGTCCATCAACTAATATCTAGTCACAACTATAAAACAACATAACCTAAAAATAATAGAAATATCTTCCAGTTTATGCTCTATTTCTAAAGTTTTATTCAATAAAGTATTACTATGTTTATTTTTAATTCAATATAGTATTATACATATTACTTTATATATACATATTTATAGTTACTGTATACATTTCCTGGGCATTAATTGTTATTCTTGTCAGATTCTGTGTCGACACAATATTTTGTTCAATATTTTGAACTCTGTTCTGCTCGCACCATAACTCGAAGTTTTGCATATTTTTTTAAAAGTTTTTCTAGATTATTTTCTGCAATTTCGCGTATTTCTGACGGAGTACAACTTTCTTCCTGACTAATTTTTATTAAATTTAATAATATATTTATTTTTAATTAGGACAGTTGTTGTGTTCAATTGTTTCTATCATGACATATTTGATACTTGTAACATTTTATTAAATTGTAAAAGTATTTCCAAACCAAAAAGAAAATATTAATTCAAATGGAAAAAATCTACTATATTTTTGAAAGTTTTTCAGACTTTAAAGACCCAAATAGAAAAAGTATTATAAAATACACGGTTCACAAGACAATTAGAGCACTTGTACTTTAGAAGACTCCCCGCTTCGCGGGTCCTTTTCTGAATTAAACGCGTGCTCTGCGATAATGCCTTATGAAACTTGCATCTTAATATACTATTTTAACACTAGTTTCAAATTAATCCACTTTTAAAACTAGTGGCATAAAATGATATTTTGGAAACTGACACCAATTTTAATAGTGTTTGTAGATAAAAAAATGTATCAAGTAGCAAACTGATGTAATTCTGTTAATATGTAAGATATTAACAGTTCAGATTTGAATCAATAAGACTTAAAAATATTTAGGAATAGGATGAAGTTATCCTATAATTTAAAAAAATAATAGTTACCGCTATGCGAAATAACAAAATCGCTATTAACCTTAACATTATACTAGTAATGTGTAGAAAAGTAAAAGCCTATTTTCGTACAAAAACATTATCTTCTCTTTACGTTAACAATAACTTCAAGTCTTACAATAATTAAAGTGACATTTATTATAAAGAAGAGCATTATCTCCACGTCCCAGGAAACTTATTTTCCAGCCAACGAGACACAAAGCATATATCAAGCGGAAGCTGTCACAGAGTATTGACTTTGTAATGAAAATACAGAATCTGCTCTATTGTACCATTAAAACGCATTATTTACAAGCTGGCTGGACGAGATGGTAATGAAACTGTAGTTGGAAATTTGCATACAAACTAACATCGTTGTTAAATTTGTTTCGGAGTTTCGGGGTATGTGAAAATTAATACAGGGTTTTGCGCAAAATACTCTCTTATTTTAATAAAATCTATAAGGGATAATAACTACATAGCATATTTTAAAATTTAGGGCGAAAATGGAATATAATCAGGATTGTACTTATGATTGTTTATCTTTAAATATAAATAACTTTTTAATTTTAAACCAACAACAACCCGACAAGATCAATATAATATGTTCACTACCCATTACACCGACTGACATAAAAATCTTATACCGGGTTTTAAAAAAAATAGGTGCAACCGATCGTGTGGTGATTCCTTGTCCAAATATAAGACAATAGTTCCTATCAACATTGATCCGCAGATGATTTGTTTAAAATATACAGGGTGTTAACATTTTTTAAATTTCTCGTTGTTTTCAGGATGCTTAGGAACGGCTTTATTAATTTTAGTGACATTTGGGTTATGAAAAGTACCTAAAATATAACATATTTTAGCAATAAAACAGGATTACCAGGGGTACCACAATGACTATTCCATATTTTGTAAGAACAATTTATTCCAAATTTAAATGACTTACAATATTTTTTTTGTTTATTTATTTATTTATTTATTTTTTTATTAACGGGCAAAGGCCAATTTTACAAAAATAAGAAGAGTAAACTATCAAATTTACAAGTATAAAATAAAAAATAAAAAAATTATAATGAATTGAAAGTTTATAATGTTAATTCCGTGATAAATACTATAATAGAGAAGTCAATCTATAGTCAGTAGTTGCCTCATAAAATCTGATCTACTTAAAAAGAAATCAAGTGTGGGATATTCATTAGCTAGTCTGCATGATCGTGATATGAAGCTGTTGGCCATAGTTAGTTCTATGAGGTGGTACAAAAAATATATTCCTCTGACGAGTTTCCATAGGTGTAATAGGTTATACAACATTATAAGATTCCTATGATCCCGACGTAGCCTGAGGGTTCTGATCTGGATACTTGCTTCAACTTGAGAATAATCTAGTTGCGGAGTATTAAGTTTATAGGCCATGTAATTCAAAAACTTATGTTGAACCCTTTCAATATTCAAGATATGTACGTTATAGCCAGGATTTCAGACAAAGGAGGAGTATTCCAGATGGGTTCTTATTAATGAGCAATATAATTGTTTTATAGCTTTGGTATTAGTAAAGTCGCTGGTTATGCGCTTAATAAATCCTATGAGTTGGAGAAATTTGGATATGGTGTTCTGAATGTGGTCAATAAAAGTAAGCTTAGCATCCATAGTCAGACCCAAATCCTTAACTTCGGGAACAATAGTAAGAATATTGCTTTCAATTAAATAATGCTGTTCAATCTCCGACTTTGAGGCGTTAATCTCCATACCGTTGATGGTGCCATGGACCATGCTATCAATTTATTCAAGTACGACTGGAGCTTTAAGCAATCCTCAAATGAGAAGATTTTTATGAACAGTTGCAGATCATCAGCAAACAGGAGGAACTGACAGTAATCAAATTGCATCCCCAAGTCGTTAATAAACACATTAAAGAGACGAGAGACCAAATGAAACCCTTGGGCAACTCCAGACGGGACCAGTATACTCCTGGATTGAAAATTGTTGAATCGAACAATTTGGGATCGACTTGTTAGGTAGCTACGTAACCAGGACAGCAATGCACCCCCATCGCCCAGACCCTCAAGCTTAGACAGAAGAACTGCATGATTGACCCTATCAAACGCCTTGGAGAAGTCCGTGTAGACCGAATGAACCTGCAAATCGTTCTCCAAGGCTTCCGAAATAAAATCAACATAGGTCAGCAAATTTAGTTCAGTATTCTTTCCAGTCTGAAAGCCGAATAGCCTAATATCAATGGAGGTCAGATAATCAGTTAAAATATGTTTAAATACCTTATGAACGGCACTCAAGATGTTTATAGGTCGATGGTTGATCACAACGTCCTTCCGTCCTGATTTATAAATAGGCGCTAAGAAGCTCAGCTTCCAATATTCTGGAAAAATTCCGTTTGCTAGTGATAAATTAAAAATGATATGTAAGGGGCGAGCCTGAATGAAACTACAGTTTTTAAGAAGTAATGGCGGTATGCCGTCAGGACCAGGACCCTTGTTTATGTCCGAGGAGGCTAAATGTGAGTATACCTCTGATATGGGGATACTATAATCGGTGACATTTGTATTATTGTACTCATCATTATTTAATTTTTGTTAATATTTCGAGAACGAAACTATTTAGGGAAAAACTGTACTATACAGGTGGAGTAAGTGCTTATAAATATCATTTTTCTAAATTCAAAAAGAAATATATTCCAGTCAATTTATTCACTCATATTCTAACAATAGACAGCACCTAACATGTACTCAATTTCTTTGATTTCAGAGAATAGTAACGGAACGTGGCTTCCGAGGAAGCGTTATCCGATTGAGGCATTGGTGCATTGCCTGGTGGCATTCCGGCAGAGACGACAGCGACACTGAAGAGGAAAGTCCCAGTGAGCAGGGTCAAGGTTGCATTACTCCAGTATCGTTGGATACGCCTCTACAAAGTTCTGTGTCTAGATGTACTTCTCTTAATGTCATAAGGTAAGTGAGAATACGTTAGTAATTCGGAACAAATACACGTCCTAATATCAATCCGGATTTGTAGTACTCGCACTATTCATATTTGTTTTAGACGTGAAAGTTCATAATCAATAAATGTCATTCGTCTATGGCTGCCGTGAACATGGTTCTGGATAATGACAATGTCGGTCCATATATAATGATCGTTTATTTTTTTTATTATATACACACCGATACAATTAGGGGAACGGGTAAAAGCTAGTTTTTTTCCACCCCTGTGGTTTATATAAAGGCGAATCGTTCAAAAATGTTAAAAGGACAACATCATTCTTGAAGAATCAAGCTACAACTGAATATTCTTTTATTGGAATCGCGTAAAGGATTCAAGAGAAAATCAATGTGAAACTTTGGAGCAACTTTGTTTCTTCCTCTATGTGTTATGTTTGTGTAGCGAGAGAAAGAGAAACGATGTTTATTATAACATAGTTTATTATCGACGCAATATTAAGGTCCGATATGAATACTTTATGTTAATAGTTACCTCGTCTAAGAAGAGAGTTTGGACTGACACTCTGTCTTGGAAAGAGATAAATGAGCCATTTTCATGAGGACAATTGAGAAGACATATCACTGAGCCAGTCCAATGGTAAAGTTGAAGACAATAAATTCAGCATTCACAATGCCAAAAGAATCCTTGAAATAATGGAGGAATTGTGATATTGTGAATAAGACCGTGACTATCCAGTAGATATACACTAGGCCAATCAGGTGTTTTCTTAAGAGAATTAGAAACAGAAGATCCAGAAAAATATTAACTATCGAGCCTCTAGAGGCATTCCTTCTTCTCGGTATAGATGTATCAATTTTGAAGTAATCTCTGTTGTCCATTTTGGCAAAACCATGTTCTTGAAAACTGTTTAAAAATAGCACAAAATTACTACACTGAAAGCGTAACCGACAATCACCTAGTAGATTCGTATACTGACTAGGAACGTACGTTCACACAAGGTCATTTAACATACCAATCCACTGAGCCCTTGATGGAAGAAGCTAATGGCGCCTAACAAAATTTAAATCATTCTAATTCAATTGAGTGGCTTGAGACAATGATTGGAGATATTCCATTCAAATGGATTGTCTCTATTTACACAATGTATGTGTGTAAATGGCCCATAAGAATCGCTACGTTGTCTTCGAGATGGCTTCATCTATCCTACTGTTCAACTACCCTAATGTTCATCTGTCCTACAACTCGAATGTATTCGGGTGATGTTCGGTTAAGCTCGTATGACCTAATCTGTTGGGAACGCCTTTTCCCCCTGTTTACATGCATTTTTATTGACATGCTGTGACTTATTATTGGATAGAGACTTGAAACATTGCTCTTAGCGTCGAACGATTGAATGGTTATGTCATATTTATTTTCATATTAGAACCATAATATTTTTGGGATTTCCTGCACCCTACCTGACTACGCCATTAGTAGTAGTTATTTTATTAACGACATTTTATTCTTACATAAGAAGAAAATGAATGTGTAATAATATTTATAGATGCCCTGGGGAAACAACTGCAAACCCGCCCCGATACACCTTTTGTAGACGATTTCCTATTGTATTTTAAGTTAAAAAAATAAAATTCGATCGTAAATCGGCCGACAGCTACTCTACATATAAATAAATTAGAGAACTATAACAAGTATTTATTATTTCTATCCTAATGTTCATCTGTCCTACACGATCTCATTGGCCAACATGTCTATTCCAAAGAACAAATTTCGAATCATACTCGAACCCGAAACTTACACACTATACCAAATAATTTTTCCATAACAAAACACACACGAAACAACAAAAAAAGTATGCATATTCCATCCTTGTTTGTCGACTTCCGCTCCCTCCGCATCGCAAGGGTGGGTAGGGCAATTGCAGTAACGAAGATTCTCGGTTCAATGCGAAAGTGACGTCCGAGTGGTAGGGCAGATGCACTTTAGGACAGATGTGGTTTCCCCGTTGTCTTCTATACCGCCATTTCGGCAATATGCGGCTAGTTGCGGAAACGACCGAATGGAGTTACATAGTATGAAATAGCGAGGTGATAGTGGGATTAAGAATATATGAGTTCTTTACATTATTTTTTACGTATACAATATGCTCCGTCGCTGCCGATTCACCTCGAACAAACCAGAAATTAAGGCTGACCAATTTTAGTTAATTCAAGTTAATAAAAATATTTTATAAATTTCTGATTACAGGGATCCATACACACCACGGGACGTCGGGTGGACACCTGGAAATCAAGTCAATATGACCCCAACTCGATTCACGCCCCGCGATACGCGGAGTTTGCCGATGGCAAACAGATTAGGCGGACGATCGGTATCTTCGGACAGTGTGTACACTATCCTCATACGATTGCCAGGGGATCCGAAAGACGGACACCATGGTATAGCTGAGACGCCATCTATCAAGATGATACCGGAGACTCGCGTGGAGAACGACTACAACGCCAGTAAAGTAAATTCGAACTCCACCGCTCATTCGAATCATGTAAATAGGAGGCCGTCGGCAATGCCTGATATAAGAATACCACTAAATGCAAAAGGTATAATATAAAAATTATTTTAAATTAGTAGAGTGCCTGCTCAGGTGGCTGTTTTATTTTTTGTTTGCGATTGACAAATTGGTGGTTATAAGGTTTTGTACTTTATGCCTGATGATGCTCGCATAAAGATGTAACACTAACCAAAAAATAAGAAATCAATTTCTGCAATTTACATAATAACTGACGGTTTACAGAACGTTTCTTCTAGGTATTCCCAAACACTTGGCTGGAAAAACCCTTTTAGCTAACGCTACCAAAAACCACGGCAAGAAAAAGAAGAAAACGCAAGAGAAGAAGGCTGACAAAAAGGCGGCTAAGACGCTGTCGGCCATCTTGCTGACGTTCATCATCACGTGGACGCCGTACAACATATTGGTGCTGCTCAAACCGGTCACATCCACTAGTGCCCGTATTCCTCCCCAGTTATGGGACTTTTTTTACTATTTGTGCTACATAAACTCTACAATAAATCCTATGTGCTATGCGCTGTGTAATGCGAGTTTTCGCAGGACCTATCTTAGAATTTTACAGTGCAAATGGCACAATCGTAACAGGCCGGGGGTAAATCGCGGGTTTTATAATAACTGAAGCTAAATAGTGTGTCTAAATCGAATGATTCCATTATCATCAGTGTTGTGAAGGATTTTAGGAGGAAAAAGAGAAATATGTTTTAATTAAATGATTTTAATAAATAAATATACAGGGTGATTCACGAGGCTAGTCGTACTATATGGAAATCGAGTAATATCATCGTTTCAAAAATTTGGCTTCTTACATAAAAGCACCTGCTGCATCGATCTAAAATGTGTTCGGCGTTTGCACCTCTTCTTTTCATTGGTAGCCATGGTATTTAAGTATTACGATGGTTTAATAAATTTAATGCACAACTGTTAAATTCTTATTGATCTTGAATTGAAACCTGGAGGTTTAGAGAGAAGGTATAGGGAAGTTATAAGAAAATATTATTAGAACTAAATGGTGATTCTTAAAACTTAATCAAATAATGGGGTCTTCCATTTAAAATCACAAAGTCGTTACAATTTTTCGATAGAAGCGGCAGCGGGTCAATGCTGAAAATGCTTCAGGTAGATGTAGTGGTGCCTTTATAAAATAGGCCATTTTTGAAACGATCCTATTACTCGTTCTACAACGTACCTTAGACAGTGAGTAACCCTGTATAGGGTGATCCCATGCCGTATCAGAATATTCTGGGCATAGTTTGCAACAAAAAGATCTTATCGATATTGGGAATAAACTGCTTTGATACAAATACAGGGTGTCCGCTAAGAAATGGGACACGGAAAAACCACAGACTCCTTACGTAAAAATATTAGGATTTAATTATACTTACCTATATCCGAAAGTTGATATTAACTGAGATACAGGGTGTTAAAGTTAAAACTTCATTTTTGTTTTTTTCTAATAACTTTGCAGGAAACCAACGTTTTTTTACAAAATTTGGCAATTATGGTTTTTTTAGGACGAGGAACTGATTTTTTGGTGAAATTTGAATGTACAATGTAACAAGCAAATAACAACATAGAGGTTTCATAGCAACTGCATCTCTAAATTTCATTTGTTTTCTCATACGTTACTTTAAAAAAAAATTTGTTTGCAAATTAATAATAGGCACTAAACAATATAAATGCATATATCTCTAAAACGGTAACTCTGGGCGACCTGAAATTAGTGTTCCTTTTTTACATAATAAATATGAGAAAGTATTATTTTCATTAAAAACACGGAGACACAAAAAGTTATGGCCTAATAAATGTGCAAAAAATTACGAAGGGAGCTCCCCCTACATTGTACATTAACATTTCACCAACAAATCTGTTCCTCATCTTAAAAAAACCATAATTGCCAAATTTTGTAAAAAACCGTTGGTTTCTGTCAAAGATATTAGAGAAAAACAAAAATGAAGTTTTAACTTTAACACCATGTATCTCAGTTAATATCAACTTTCGGTTATAGGTAAGTATAATTAAATCCTAATATTCTTACGTAAGGAGTCTGTGGTTTTTCCATTTCCCATTACTTAGCGGACACCATGTATATAAAGTGCTTAAATTAATGACAGGTGGAAAGGAAGACATATAGAAGTGTCGCCAAACGAAAAAAAAATTATTTAACCTTAATTCTATGTTTGTAATTTTTTCCTAAAAGCCGTATTAGAATCGGCAATTTTTGTCTCTTGCGCCGGCAATGGCAATTATAATTGCACGTACTCATGCGCACTAAAGCGTTCTCGATCAGCTGTCTCGCATTGCCAGAAATGGGACGCGCGCCACTTTCATTGCCATTGTCGGTGCAAGTCGGTAGAGATGGCTTATTCTGTTATTTTTAAATGTTTATTACCTATGAACAGCTAATGGCTATTTAAACTAACTGGTACTTATTAACAGTTCACATTCTTTATTAAGCCTATATACTGCTAATTCGTAGCAACTTCTTTGAACTGCCATTTGCAAGTAGCAGTAGCTGCTTTAACTGCTAATCAAAACGAACAGGTTTGCCCATCTCTAATTCTGGGGGTATTTTAGTGATTTCGACGCTACCAGCTGCTGTTCTGACTGTTGGCAATGCGCCAGCTGATCGAGAACGGTTTACTGCGCACGAATCCGTGCAATTATAATTGCCATTGAACCGGAAATTTTTATTGCCGACTCTAATACGGTTTTAAAAATTAGCTCAGAACTATCCCATTAAATTATTGGTACTTACTTGTTAATATCCCTAGATACATGCTAGGTGAGTTTTTAAATTATTACAAAATACAATAATTTTTGAAATTATTGTGATTGTTTTTTAAATATTACAGAAATAATTAAATATTATATTTCACATTTAACATTTATATCCAACGTAATAAAGTTAATTCAGGAAATTTAAACAAACTGAAGGATTTTTCCAATAGTACTTGTGTTTGACCAAAAAAAAAAATACAGTGCTGTAGCATTTGTCCCCTTGAATTGGATGAATAATTGAAATTTAGGTTGATATTTGAAAATATTATATAACGTTTGATATGATCACTTATCTACGGGTCCATAACGGACGTCTCTGGAAATCGTTGTTTTTTAAATACTAGGTGTATTTAATAATTTTTTAGTATAATGGTCAGTAGATGAGTCTCTTTAAAATTCGCCTTTTTAAACACATTTGGCTTATTTAGTTTGACAGGGACGGACTAGACGTTACACAAAAATGCTTCTTTTTACACCCTGTATGATGAAGGAACGACAATAATATTTTTGGATACTCTAAACCTTAAGCTTTAAAAATGTACTCTTGATCAATGTCGATAAAGTGAATTGTTTTCGAATAAAAAATTATTTTTGTTCAATATGATTTATATTCAGCATACGTAAATTCCATTACTAAGTTAGTCTAATAAGACAAAGGAGGGAATTTTATAAACATAAAACAACAACTAATCCAAAAAACCATATTGAACAAAAATATTTTTTTTCGAAAACAGTTCATTTTATCGACATTGATCAAGAGTACCTTTTCTTCAGCTTAAGGTTTAGAGTATCCAAAAATAATATTATCGTTCCTTCATCATACAAGGTGTACAAAAAAAAACAATTTTGTGTTAGGTCTAATCTGTTCCTGGCAAACTAAATAAGCCAAATGTGTTTAAAAGGGCGAATTTTAAAGAGACTCATCTACTGACCATTATACTAAAAAATTATTAAATTACACCTAGTACGGCCGTTATGGGCCCGTATCTCCGTAGGGCAGGCCGTAGGCAGGAAGAAAAATTTATAAGAAGTTCTCCCGTTATTTTTAAGTGTTTTATCTGAACCCAGGAGATTGCCCACATATTCTAGGACATCCTGTATATAATTTTTCCACTAGAACGAGAGAACTGTAGAAATATAAAAAAAAAACAAATATCGCATTAAATTATAAGTACCTAATAAATTTAATAAAATCAGTATTGCACAAATATTTTATATGGCCTAATAAGTATTTGCTCATAACTAAAATTAATGAATAATTTTCACCGAAATACATTTTCTTCTTCCACCTAAAATTTTAAGTTAGGCGTGCATGAACGTAGATAATATAAAATATTTTTTATTATTGTAATAAGTAAATTATCAATGGGTATTTTAGTACAATAGGATGGTAATCTAACACAAGTAAGGGCTGATAACAGTTTGGGAACAAAATATATTACTAAGTTCTTGTATCTTTAATGACAGGTTGACAGGTGACTATAGACGTAGGTATATTGTGAATGATTCAATTGCTTCACTTAATATACCGTATACATGAAAACTGCACTAATTCTGACTAGGTAAACTTCTTTTATGAATTTTTGGCACCATAGGTGCAAGCACCGACCTCTATATCTATGGATAGCCAAACTCTAAAAGCAAAAGTGGCAAATTTATGGCCTCCTATCGTCAGATGTAATGCGCAATGCCGACTGATAAACTATTTACCTTAAGAGCTGCGTTTAATCACAGGTTGCCAAGCAGGCACTATTTTATGAGAACGTTTAGCCAAATATTCTTAGTTTTTTTCTAATCTAAAACTGGATTCGTGAAGTTAAAGGATTGCAAAATGCTATGAAAAAATTGCGTTAAAAAATATAATGTTTTAAGAATAATAATAACAATTTCAAATACGAACAATTTTCAAATTTTTGTCACAGATCTTCCTGAAACTTGTTGATACTCGAATCGACATGTCAGACAATCTAAATATCAATAAATTAACTAAAAAACTTTATTATTAACGGCTAAAACTTCACGAAAATAAATATTGATCAGGTGATGACTCCCCTCTCTTTCTAACCTGCCAAAAAGCGGCATATTTTTAAAGTAAATTGATGCAACATAGATGGCTCTGATTGATAATTTGGGATTGTTTGTGATCGTCATTTTAACCGGCTAACAGGACCGTATTTCGCCATTAATGAAAATTATTACATGTCAATATTTTGGCACATCAAGACCTTCTTTACACGGCCACAACATTGTGCGCAAGACAACCGACGAGCAACCTTTACAAATATGACCGGTAAACCGTGCGCATCAACCTATTTTTTCAGTCATAAAATTTCACTTTTTACTGCGCACCCCATAAGTACGTACGCAAAACATCATTTTGAGTACTAGAACCAAATTTGACTTAAATAGGTTAACCCGTTTCAGAGTTATCCTGCGTACAAACGGCTGGATTTATTAAATAAATTTAAGAATTTCAACGTTTTTCTTTGGAAACAAAATAGAATTCCAGTGTATTTTAGACGGAAAGCGAGAAATGAAAATATTCACATGTTATTATTTATCATTAATGATTTCTGTGTTTTAAGTGTTTCGCAAATTTTTTAATGTTCTAAAAGAAAGTCTTTTGCCACATTGAATTTAATCATCAAAATATTTTGAAAATCGACATTCACAATATCAATCACAGTCATTAGCTGCTAACATGGTTTTGTTTCATTTGATCTATTTCAACTGTATAACGTCTAAATTGAGAAATTAGAACAAACGCGACAAAACTCATTTTAAAGTAATTTAAAAGTGTAGATAATTTAAGGGTGAGGCAGGGGTGGTAAAATATATAATTTTTTACTACCGATACTTTACCTTTATATTATTAACTTAGCAGTTATAAATTTTAAAAATCCATATATATATATTTTAACCCCCAAACTGTTACAATTTAATAAAAATTTCCCTATAAATGTTGTAATAACCCTGTATCAAAAAAGAAAAAAAAATAGGTGTCGCCCTTATAATATCCACTCTGAACCCATAAATAATATTGTAGAATTTTTCCTAACCTCAACGAACTACATGGTTCTTTCTAGATGTTTTTATATTTGTATATTATGTATCTGACGCTCAATAAGTGTTCCAAATTGTGCGTGACAGACTGAACAACATTTAAGTATAGTTAATGATGATTATAGACCTATGAAAATTTCGACATTGATGTTTTTCTTTGTTATTTGAATTATATTAAATTTGTTCAATATTCTACCAACAATAGCAATACCAGCATATTCCCGAAAGCAACTATCCTTAATTAAGTCCCCTAAAACACAAATGGTTTATTTAATTCATGATAAAATGCAAACAAATCTCCTTTTCATTTCATGACAATAGTCCATTTTCTCTGACTAGAAATGTTCAGTGTTTTGTTTGAAGGTTAGAGACGTATTTTGGACATCTATTGTCTATATTTATTTATAACACAACGTTTCAACTGGCAAACATCACCAGTCGTCTTCAGGTGAATATTGGATATATACTTTATACAGTATATACAATATATACACTGTATAGTGCCAGAATATACCTGAAGACTGTATACAGTATAGATACTATATTAGTATATTAAGATACAAGTTTCAAAAGACATTATCTTAGAGCACGCCTTTAATTTAGAAAACGACCCACGAAGCCTGTATTTTATAATACTTTTTCTATTTGGGTCTTTAATTTCTGAAAAACTATTGTAGTTTCCATTTGAATTAATATTTTCTTTGTGGGTCGGCAATACTTTTACAATTTAATAAAATGTTACAATAAGTATCAGATATGCCATGATACGAGTAGAAACAATTGAACAAAACAAAGCTTCTTCCCATCCGTCATAATTAAAAATAAATATATTATTCAAGTTAATAAAAATGAGTCAGGAAGAAAGTTGTATTCCGTGAGAAATACGAGAAATTGCAGAAAATAATCTAGAAAAACTTTTAAAAAGAATATGCAAAACTTTGAGTTATGGTGCGAACAGAAAAAAGTTCAAAATATTGAACAAAATATTGTGTCGACACAGAATCTGATAGGAATAACAATTAATGCCCAGGAAATGTCTACAGTTACTATAAATATGTATATATAAAATAATATGTAAAATAGTATATTGAATTAAAAATAAAAATAGTACTTTATTGAATAAAACTTTAGAAATAGAGCATAAACTGGAAAATATTTCTATTATTTTTAGGTTATGTTGTTTTATAATTGTGACTAGAAATTAGTTGACGGACACCGTCAGCATGTTATATATTTCCGCGTATAGGTATTTCAGATAAATATCTAGTAAGAATAATCTATTTGCAAGGTTAAAGGTTAGTTTTTTAAAGTTTTCTATAAAAAACTTTTGTCGAATCCATAATGACCAGAAAACTAATTTCGAAATCGAAGTAAGCCTAAAATTCGAACCCTACTTGCTGCCAACATAATAAATACATTTCAGTTCCATAAAGTGGCAGGTTATTCAATTTTGTTGCATTTCATAATGTAGCCATTATGAAACCCAAATAGAATAAAGTATATATACTGTATTCACCTGAAGATGATTGGAGATATTTACTAGTTAAAACGTGATATAAATAAATAAAGACAATGGAAGACGTAAAACGTAGGAAAATAGTATAAAGTACATGTTTTATGAAGCCATTATATGTCATTTGTTCTCTTAGAATATGAATGCATGCTAAAATATGATGCTGTATAAAACTCGTACCTTAATATAGTGTTTTGGTTAAGCTTTTGTTATGCCCCAATTTGATTCAATTATTTATATCCATTTATCCTTATATTTTTATTCGAATACTATCAGTTGCGAAATATTTCAAGTGTCTTATAATCAAATCAGTATTATTTGGTAAGATTAAGCATAGCAAATGACAAGAATAAAGATATTTATACATATAGAGGCTGTGTGTTAGATTTAGTTTAATTTATTCGTGGTAAGACCAAAATTTATTATATTAATGATGGGTTGTCTTACAAAATATGAAATGGTATTTTATGAGTTTTTAAATATTTTTTTTTCTATTAGCTAGTGGAAACTTACTCACTTGTTACAGGAATTTGTGTGTAACTTTTCACACTCGTGCGTGCTCGTACTCCAATGAGCTCTGAAGGTAAATTAACTGGATTTTACTATTTTCGTGCGTAGTAAATGTATATTTGTCGTTTATTTGGATTGTGAATATATCTTAATAGTATATTATTATCCAAGGTTTAGACGTATTCTCATATTGCCTGGCCGTCGAGTTTAAGACGTACGGGCATAAGTAGCTTTCAAACCATGGTTAATATACTATTCTTTCCACTATTACGCCATTTGTCAAATCTTGCGTAGTTATTAATTTATTAATTTTACTCACTTACATTATCGGGCCTTTTAATCATTTCAGCCACGTTACCTATGATTTGAAGCTTCATACAATTTTTGCTGTCATATTATTAAAATATTATATGTGGGATTGTCTTGTTATTTTGTTGTACTAAATATTTGGCATACAATTCTAAAATCTGTAAATAATAATAAAATTTCAAGATATTTTGACGACCTTATTGTAAATTCCATATTTGCTTGGATTTCTTCGGCTCGATCTTAGGAACAATCGGAAGTTGGGTTTTTAGTAGAATTATTATAATTTCTTGATTGTGTGTATAAAATAAATACATATTTAATTTTATTCAATGTACAAACATTTATTGATTGTATATACCGTAAAACTTTACATATAAAAAGTTCTCTTCTATGGTATCTGTTTTCTATACCTTTTATATAACAATAACCACAGGTACAAATCGAGACGTTTACTAAATAATATTCAACTATGTTTACCCTTCGACAATAACCCATAATAATTATCTTTCCCCCTCTAATGTTTTTACTGGCATTTTTAAATTTTGTGTACTCATAAGTTTAACATAATATAAGAAAAAAAACCAAAACGGTTTTCATGTTAATTATTGCAAAAATAACGCTCATATGAATTAAGTTTGGAATTAAATTTTCCCAACATGCTCAGCCATAATGTTGCGGTAGTTCAAGCAATAAATTATTTGATCAAATATTAATTGTTAATATTTTAAAGTTATTTTTATAATATTATCGTTTTGTTAATATAAATAAGTTATTTATAATTTTGTATTGATCGGGCTATATCTAAAATGCACAAGTAAGAGAATAAACTTCTTGGGTATTTCAGTTTAGATGTGTTTTATAAATAATAAATTTTATGGTATAACTGTTAAATGTTAAATTTCTTTGAAAATAATAATTTTCTTGTCAATGCTTTAATTGCAATATTGTCTTTAACCTTGTATACTTATATCGTGTGATGCAGCATTGTTGAACATGGAAAATCCCATGTAACTTTGGACGTTGCTGCATTATAACTTCTTGAAGAAGCCGACATGATAAAACCATGTCCCGAGTTTGAATACATTTTGGTGTGCCCATTCTAAGCTACTCAATTAAACGTGATGGCAAAACCACGGAACTCTCGTAGTTCAGGTAATAAAAGAGCAAACATTGATGATGATGATACGAAAATGTTTATTTATAATGTGAAATAATCTTTATCAGATATATTCAGCCTTAAGTCAATTTTTAGTAACAGTGTCATAGAAATTATTTGCTAGAGTGTCATCATTCAATAACTGAGAAATGGTTTACCAATATGTGTTCAAACTCAGCACATGAGCTTACTATGTCGGCCTCTTCAAGAGGTTATAATGCAGTTTTTCTATAAAATGTACAGGGGAACCAATATCCGACCACCTCAAAAATTACATGGGAATTCCCATGTTCAACATAGTGATGCATCATCTGGTTAGTTAAAAGCAAATAAAGTTTAACTAATTACAAACGATAATATAACATTTCAGAGTGATTCAGGCGAAGAGTTTATTAACAATTTAATTAATTTCTGCTTCATCTCTTCTTCTTCTTAAACATTGTGAGCAAAGTTCTATTCCTAGACATCTCATTGACAAATTACTAAATATCATAACATTTTAAACAACTCTCAATATATCTAGCCTCACGACAATATTTAGAAAATTATAATTTCTGATGGTTCTTTCTCTTGTTGACTGTTTCTCGTAAAGGTTAAAAAGTTTCTGTTATTACGTTTGTATTTTTATCTGAAACTATTTGTTGTACTTTCACATTTGGCCACACTTGTATTTACTTATCATTATTAAATACAATGTATCTTAAAAGTAAAAAATATTTTAGTTTCGCTGCTTTGATTTTCTTTGGATATGTTGTATCCATATATAAGTAACATTTATACAAACACGTGATTATTTTCACATTTAATTCGTAATTATCAAGCATGGATGACTGAAATGTTAACATTTGTGCCTGAAGTTTTATAGAGGCAGATAATCGGATGCAAAAGGGAGAAATTAATAATAATGGCACAAGTTCAGCTAATGTCCTTATGTATGAATACATCATATCCAAAGAGAATTCAAATTATTGCGTTTATCAGAATTGCAGTCCTCGTAACTAATGAAGTTTATTGCAAAAAATATTTTCTTTGAACAATTCAGTTTTATTATTCGTAAAAGCTCAAGAGCAAACTTTTATTTTTTACGAAAACTAAATTGCTTAGAAATTTAACGAGAACAAACGAGCTGTACCCAGTACCGTTTAATCGAGTTTAAATTGTTAAAAAGCAATTTGGTTTAAGTTCACAAAATAAAAGTTTATCCGATCTTAAAACAAAGATCGAATGATTTTTAGCAAGATAGATTCATGAATTCATGTATGACTAGATACTAAGAAATAATATTAATCCTATTTTTTAACGCAAGTTTATTTTTAATAATTTAATCGCAAATAAACGGTTTTTTTACTGACAAAAAGCATTTGACGGCATCAAATTTGATTGTAACAATATGTTATGTTGCTGGGCGATAGAAAAAAAGTTGCTTAGGGCCAATATTTCAAAGTCACTTTAAAGTACAGAATGACATAAGTTATCCTTAACTAACAGGATATTAAAGTTATTTATAACTCTTATCTAAAGGAATATGTCTTTAAGGCGTGGTAATTTTCCACGCATCAATTGACCCTCAAAATAATTTAAAAGATAGCTTTCTTAAGGTTTACCATAACGTTAAGGTCTAACTTAAGGTAACATTTAAATATCGGTCCTTATAGTTAGAGAGACGGTGACAATAGGGGGTCAGTGAAGTGGAATATCGTTAATTTGGGTTTTCGTGGAGTTTACAAACCCCCTCTACAACTTTTATATCTGATGAAATGACGTAGAGCGTTGCTGAGAGGCGCTTTACCGCTTTAGATAGGAAATTATATCGAGCCATGTCTGAAAATGAATTTACAGCATCTGCGGGACCCCAAACTCACGGTAAATACATTTTCTGACAAGTCAACCCTTGCATATACTGATGATGAATGAATGGAAAAAATTATAAAGTCTCAAGTGACATGGGTACAAGTGGACTTAATCGATGTGTATTCACATGGAGATGACTCGTAAACAATTTTCTGATGAAAAGAATATTGCGATTGAATATTGATTATATACAACTGAACAATACCTGCCTTCCGGTATCTCTGCGTAATATTGTCAGAATTCCACCTAGCTAGGTGCGATTCTTCTGACATTTTTTTTTCACAATATTTGGGTGTCAAGGAATGTAGTGTGACAATTTTCTGACACTGCCACGATCGTTTTCCGAATTTCCTCCGAGGAGATTTTTAAAAAATTCCAGTAATGAAATGGCGAGACCTGGAACGACAAAATATTTTTCACAACATATAATGTTCCATTCTAGAAAGTTTCAACTTCAAATTCGCTTTTTTCTTTTTTTTAATTTTAATTTTTTTTTTACACGTTCGGAAAAGTATGCAAGGGTTGACTTGGCAGAAAATTTGTTTCCCGTGACTTTGGGGTCACGCAGATGCTGTAAATCCATTTTCAGACATGGCTCGATATAATTTTGAATTTATTGAGAATTTCCTATCTAAAGCGGTACAGCGCCTCTCAGCAACGCTCTACGGCATTTCATCAAATATAAAAGTTGTAGAGGGGGACCTAAAACGAAAAACCAAATTACTGATATTCCACTTCACGGACCCCCTATTGTCACCGTCTCTCTAACTATTAATTTCGAGTCGGAGAAGTTTTTAACGCTATAAAAGCCGATGCACATTTTATTATTGATGGTAATTTTATTCCGTGAATGGATTTATCTTAAATAATATATTTAAGGGCAATCGTTTTATTTTGGCTGTGTTTTTATAGAAATTAATAAATACCTGTTTTTATTTATTTATATAATTATAAATATATTTTATTACAAGATATAATCCAAATGTTATAATTTACGAAAGTTAAAAAACTGCATTTTACTATATTTAAAAAAATTCTGATAACAATAACTGCACTGCAAGTGTTTAAATTTTGCAATTCCTTTAATAATTTTGAATGTTGTGAAGTAACTAGAACATTTTTAACTGTATATTGTACTTTCCTACAAAATGTTAGTGGCTTTCTAAAAGATATGTTTTTTGCAGTATTACATAGAAGTTATTTGTAACTCTGTCATTCCTGTTTTTATAACATTTCTTTAAATACATTTAAATACTTATCAATTATTTGTGGTAATTTGTTTAGCCAAGTATTCGTTTCACATCAGTGGGCTGTGGTATTCTTAAGTAATACCGCAGCTCACTCTAAATAAGAAATATATTGTTTCATTTGAATATTTATCAGTAAAACTGCTCTAACAACAAAATATTTAACGCACATTAGGGACATGTATTTTCATTGTAAGTATAAAACCGTACTAAAATTTTATAACATTTACCACTCCCAAAAATAATAATTATATAGTGGTTTGTAAATGATGTTAATAAATAAAATGTTGTTTTATATACTAATTTTAAAAAGAAATTTTATTAAGACTCCCATTAAATCACTGAAACTTATACGGGTATTAATATTAATGTTAATGATAAATTATTGTATAAAAATGAAATAATAAAGTTAAAATACTTAAAAAAATACATTTTATTAATATAGTGTAAGACGCTTGTTGTTTAGAACGAAAAAGCAAATTTTGTCACAAATATTGTTCAAAATATTTACCAAAATATAACTGAAAAATACAATTTGTTCATATTTTGAAATCCATTAGAAGAGCAAATTAATTTAATTAATTAATTGATTTAAATTAATAAAAATATTTTTTTTATCACTTTTAAGTCCAATTTGTAGCCTATGCAATTATTGCCATGTGTGTGCCATGGACGGTGACAATAGGGGGTCCGTGAAGTGGAATATCAGAAATTTGTTTTTTCGTGGAGTTTAGGCCCCCCTCTACAACTTTTATATCTGAGGAAATGCCGTATAGCGTTGCTGAGAGGCGCTGTACCGCTTTAGATAGGAAATTCTCAATAAATTCAAAATTATATCGAGCCATGTCTGAAAATCAATTTATAGCATCTGCGTTACCCCAAAGTCACGGGAAACACATTTTCTGACAAGTCAACCCTTGCATATACTTTTCCGAGCATGTCAAAAAAACTGAATGGAAAAATTATAAATTCTCAAGTGACATGGGTCCAAGTGGGCTTAATCGATTTGTATTCACATGGAGATGACTCGTAAACAATTTTCTGATAAAAATAGTATTGCCATTGAATATTGAATATATACAACTGAACGATACCTGCCTTCTGGTATCTCTGCGTAATATTGTCAGAATTCCGCCTAGCTAGGTGCGATTCTTCTAAAATTTTCCACAATATTTGAGTGTCAAGGAATGTAGTGTGACAATTTTCTGACATGTCCCGATCGTTTTCCGAATTTTCTCCAATTCCAATAATGAAATGTTGAGACCCGGAACGACAAAAATTTTTTTACATAATCTTTAACATAATATAATGTTCAACTTCAAATTCGCTTTTTTTCTTTTTTTTTAATTTTAATTTTTTTACACGCTCGGAAAAGTATATGCAAGGGTTGACTTGTCAGAAAATGTATTTCTCGTGACTTTGAAGTCACTTAGCAACGCTCTACGGCATTTCATCAGATATAAAAGTTGTAGACGAGGACCTAAACTTTACGAAAAACCAAATTACTGATATTCCACTTCACGGACCCCCTATTGTCACCGTCACTCTAACTAAGACCAGGCAGCTGTGTTTAAGTTTTCCTTTCAAATTATTGTCGTAAATTATCGAGTTTTAAGTATTGGAATTATAATGGTTAAACCAGGGGTTCCAACTTATTTTCTTTCGCGGCGCACTTAGATGTTAGTCTTTTGTCACACCGAGTGAGAATACCGTTATTTTCATACAACAGGTATAGCCGTAGATCAAAATTATTGTTCGAATTTTTAATGAAAAGTATGAAGGTATTTTCTTTATTAGGATATTACAAATTGGGTCTTCGCCATTAGGATTTCGGAAAAAAAATGAAAAATAAATACAGGGGCTTTGAAAATATTTTAAAAAAACAAAAATTTTGCTTTTCGGTTTTTATTTTTTCCTGACTTTGCTCGAAGAGATGTCCAAACATATATTTCACTTTCTCATTGCTTCTTTTTATTCTTCATAAGATGGCGTTATCAGATCTTCAATATGACGTTTTGTGTTTTGATAACCATCATCAACTTAATTTTTTTAGGTACAGGGCTGGATCTTTTTGTTTAAATTATGAAAGAGGATCAAAATCTAAAAGCTTAAATCATAAAGGCCGAAAATTTTCGGGGGTTTGTTTACACGAATGCTTAAAATTTTTCAGAAAATTTTTATGCAGGAGTGTAATTTATAGAGAAAATTACTCGAATTAACAAAAGTTAAATGCAATAATGTATTATACATTTCACTTTAATAATTTATTAATAACGCAGTTGTAATAATTAATATTAGAATTTGATTTGAAGAATTTCTTGAGGTTGATTTCGACATTTTCGAGCAACTAGGTTGGTCATCTATTTCATTCGTTCTCATTTGTTGAATAACAAGCTTATGGTGTTCCTCATCCATTTGCAGATATGACGAAATTAATTTTGTGTTCGAATGTCGCGTGATTTTTATAAGCTGCTGCTCGCCAACTCCCTGCTTGGCTAGTTTTGAAACAGCTGTTGCTCGTAAAGAGTGTAAAGAGTAACGTTTTTTGTATCTACACCTATTTTCATGGCCTGGCTTGTGATCCATTAACCTATGGTATTTTTGCCAACTGAAGTGTTCTGGCTTCTTTTTTGTATAATTTGTCAAAAAAACGTATAGGACAAATATCAGAATTCCTCGTGTTTGAAATTAACCATTTGGAGCTTGTACAGGGTTTATCTCCTCCCTGTGCGGTTTCCGAAAGAATAGAATTGTACTGAATCTTGTAGCCTTCTAGGGTCAAACTCTGACACCGTGCTATCAGGCGCGCCGAATATGTAAATTTGCAGAAACAAAATTGTGCTGTCACGTATGACGCCGTGAGCTACATGAGGTGAATATAGTGTACTTCTAAACCTATTTATAAGCACGTATAAACCGTCTTGCAGATATTTCGGGTGTGCCGTGACATTGCGTGATAGCAGTATATTTACAGCTTAATAACATGATAATAGTGTATTTACAGCTTAAGTTTCCCGTTTAAAATATCTTAATTGACTGCTATTTTTAGTGTATTTGGGACATTCTGCGATCTTTTCTTCAATTACTTCGATTGATTCCTTTCCAAAACGTGACATTTTTTAAACTAAATTCGGAACAATGAGAATGTCAGACTGACATATTATTCCAATAATGGCGTTGTAAGACGGTTACTATGGTTTTGTGTTCGATAGCTAGAGGGGTTGTTTTCGATAGCTAGGGGTATTGTTTTCGATGTAATCAATCGAAAACAACACCTCTAGCTTAATGTATGAGGGTAATTTTTTTTATAAGCGTCCCAACATTCCCACGTCCCCGATTTTTAAACTCTGTATATCAAGTAATATATAGATTTATGTTAAATTAATTACGCATTTAAAAAGGTTACAGTGCTTATATATTATGACATAATTTATACAGTGTGACACAGAAGTTCGACAATGGCCACTTTTGGGCCACTGTATCAAAGTACTTCAAAGTTTAGACGTAGGGGTAAAAAATGGTTCTGCATTCGTTGGTGACATCTGCGACGTTGTACGACCTACCGCTTGTCAGGTATTTGCACTATGTTTTGATTTTCTTATGAAAATACATCAATTTTTTTTCTGATTTCTTGAGCACATGTAGTATGTTAGTACAGTATGTTTTGAAGAAAAAATAATATTTTGAAAGCAGCAGGTCCCAGGAAAAAGCTAAGTAGATTTTGTAAAGGAATCCTCAACCCTACTAGAAATCACCGGTAAATTTTTAATAATACATGTGAATATGCCAGTGTCCAGTTAACGGCATCGACGACATCCCTCCTCCCTACCTCATTCATTCGCGCCTGTAACTAGGCCGGATTACCAGGTAAATTTTAGGGTAGTTTTTATTTCTTCATTCTACATGTTTTTTGGGATTCTGAATCTGAATCTGAGGTTTGCTAACAAAATTTTGTGACGCAACATTGAAAAAAATCCAAAAAATGGTAAGAAATCTAATTTTTTTTGCAGTTTTTTGCTTATAATTCGGAAACTATCAACTATTTAAAGTACGTCAAACGTCTAAATTTACAAAACCATGATAAAGTATAGAAAAATAGTCGTAAATTATGTAAATGTAAAATCGTGAAATCTCAACTTTTAAAATCGTGAGACTGTGAACGGGAACCCTGAAAATATCCGTAACATTTAAAGATCCGCTTCTTAGAGTTTTGGAGTATAAAAAGTGGATTTTTGCCGATACAGCCGAAATACTCCAATTTTCAACTATAGCTTGACCCCGACCGATCCGTCGGAGAAAAATTTAATTAATAGAATTTGTAGTCAATTGTATGTGCTTTCATTTTGAATATATAGATTATTTACGGAAAGTTGATAGTTTCCGATTTATAGGAAAAAGACCGAAAATTTCTTACCTTATTTTGAAATTTTTTTCAGTGTTGCGTCATGAAATTTTGTTAGCGAACCTCGATTCGAATTCAGCACCTCAAAATACATATAAATTGAAGGAGTCAGAACTACCCCAAAACTATCCCGCTAGGGACTTTTGTGAGCACAAATTGATGATAATATATCTCGTGAAGGGACGATACGCACTTCCCAATCGGTAGGTCATACCACAATGCGAGAAACCAAGAGTTGATAGTTCATAGGGAGCAGCGTATGACAGAGGATCGTGGTTCGGATCACTCGAGAATGGCCCGAAGAGGAAAAAATTGAAAATTAAAAAAGTTGAGAAATAAAGTTGTCTTTTATTTTATGGTTAGGAAGAAAAATTTTCTAATGCATCTCGTATACAATTCCCTTCCCACTAAAACAATAAAAATTGCTCGATTCATATAAATTGATAAGAATCTTTAATAAAAATATATTTATTGGCATGGATTTAGTCATAAAAGTGAACGTTCGAAAGTGATAATAAATTTAATTAAAAATTAAATTAAATAAACAAAAGAACATTAAAATATTATAAATTTCACCGGTCAATTTCCAATTTATATACAAAACAGTTGAATTTTATCGAAACAAATCAAGCAACCAATTTATTTTTTAAAATTGTGTTAATTTTTCAAGGTAATGTGGGTTCATATTATAAAACTATTTCCATTTAATAATTAGTTTCCAATGGCCTTTACACAAGTTAAAAATGTATTGGCGAATTATTTTCGTAAACTTAAAACTCTCCTTTACAATGTGTTTTTGTTCTATTTAGTATTAATTGAAATTTTTGGACGAACGAAAATTTTTAAAAGGTAATTTTAATAGTTTCCCGATATAACTGGCTAAAGTATAGGGCGGTCAATATTTGTTTTGAGGGGCTTATTAAAAGATCTCGGGAAACTAAAAAATTTTTTTGAAACATTGGTGCTCGCGATAAAAGATCGATTTATTTACTGAAGATATTTTAACGTATTTTTTTAATCCACAGTGTGTCTCCCAGGCTAAGTCAACCTATAGGTGTAATGATAAAAAATGTTCGAATTGATATCTGGGATCTACGCCTGCTTGACTTGAAAATAAAATTTTAAGATATTTTGATTTTTATGAAATCGGAGCATTATTTTTATTTTCTGTCTAGGTAAAATGCCTTATATTCCCAAAATATCGAAAAATGTTATTAAGAAAAGTCTTCGGAATTCATACATTCATACATTTACATTTTATACAATATTTTCCATAGTTAGAAATTTCTAATTTCTTCAATTTCCTCATCGTTTGTGATATTAGCCTAGGAAATGAAATTTGGTCATCAAATGTTATTTCAGAAATAATATTTTCTAATAAATGTATTTAATACTACGATCATTTTTTTTTTTTTTCTGTTTAGAGGTTTTAAAAAAATGCAACAAAATGTATGTCTGATGGTGGATTCGGTGCGCTTGCATGATTTTGAATTCTGAGTAATTTCTTATTGACTATTTTCGATATTTTGCGAAGAAAAGGCACTTTATCTAGACAGAAAATAAAAATGATGCTCAAGGCCTGCTTCATTTCATAAAATCAAAATGTATGTCTGATGGTGGATTCGGTGCGCTTGCATGATTTTGAATTCTGAGTAATTTCTTATTGACCATTGTCGATATTTTGCGAAGAAAATGCACTTTATCTAGACAGAAAATAAAAATGATGCTCAGTTCAAGGCCTGCTTCATTTCATAAAATCAAAATGTATGTCTGATGGTGGATTCGGTGCGCTTGCATGATTTTGAATTCTGAGTAATTTCTTATTGACTATTGTCGATATTTTGCGAAGAAAAGGCACTTTATCTAGACAGAAAATAAAAATGATGCTCAAGGCCTGCTTCATTTCATAAAATCAAAATGTATGTCTGATGGTGGATTCGGTGCGCTTGCATGATTTTGAATTCTGAGTAATTTCTTATTGACCATTGTCGATATTTTGCGAAGAAAAGGCACTTTATCTAGACAGAAAATAAAAATGATGCTCAGTTCAAGGGCTGCTTCATTTCATAAAATCAAAATGTATGTCTGATGGTGGATTCGGTGCGCTTGCATGATTTTGAATTCTGAGTAATTTCTTATTAACCATTGTCGATATTTTGCGAAGAAAAGGCACTTTATCTAGACAGAAAATAAAAATGATGCTCAGCCTGCTTCATTTCATAAAATCAAAATGTATGTCTGATGGTGGATTCGGTGCGCTTGCATGATTTTGAATTCTGAGTAATTTCTTATTGACTATTGTCGATATTTTGCGAAGAAAAGGCACTTTATCTAGACAGAAAATAAAAATGATGCTCAAGGCCTGCTTCATTTCATAAAATCAAAATGTATGTCTGATGGTGCATTCGGTGCGCTTGCATGATTTTGAATTCTGAGTAATTTCTTATTGACCATTGTCGATATTTTGCGAAGAAAAGGCACTTTATCTAGACAGAAAATAAAAATGATGCTCAGTTCAAGGGCTGCTTCATTTCATAAAATCAAAATGTATGTCTGATGGTGGATTCGGTGCGCTTGCATGATTTTGAATTCTGAGTAATTTCTTATTAACCATTGTCGATATTTTGCGAAGAAAAGGCACTTTATCTAGACAAAAAAATAAAAATGATGCTCAGTTCAAGGCCTGGTTCATTTCATAAAATCAAAATGTATGTCTGATGGTGGATTCGGTGCGCTTGCATGATTTTGAATTCTGAGTAATTTCTTATTGACCATTGTCGATATTTTGCGAAGAAAAGGCACTTTATCTAGACAGAAAATAAAAATGATGCTCAGTTCAAGGCCTGCTTCATTTCATAAAATCAAAATGTATGTCTGATGATGGATTCGGTGCGCTTGCATGATTTTGAATTCTGAGTAATTTCTTATTGACCATTGTCGATATTTTGCGAAGAAAAGGCACTTTATGTAGACAGAAAATAAAAATGATGCTCCGTTCATGGCCTGCTTCATTTCATAAAATCAAAATGTATGTCTGATGGTGGATTCGGTGCGCTTGCATGATTTTGAATTCTGAGCAATTTCTTGTTGACCATTTTCTATATTATGCGAAGAAAAGACACTTTATCTAGATAGAAAATAAAAATAATCCTCCGTTCAAGACCTGCTTCATTTCATAAAATCAAAATGTATTTCTGCCCGTGGATTCGGTGCGCTTGCAAGATTTTGAATTCTGAGCAATTTCTTTTTTTATTGACCATTTTCAATATTTTGCGAAGAAAAGGCACTTTGAGAAAATAAAAATATTGCTCCGTTCAAGGCCTTGATTTCATAAATCAAAATTTTCTAATCAAGCAGATTCCAAATGATCAAATTTCAATTGAAAATTTTTTTGTCACTTACACCTATGGGTTGGCTTATCCTCGGACACACTGTATGTAAAAATTCAAGTAACTTTTGTCAACAATTTCCTATATACCCCTCTTCAGTTTCAAAGCATATGAGATAAAATTTATTAAAGGAAAAGAAATATCAAAGGTAACCTTATTGTGTAACCAATGCTTTTAACAATAATTTAAAAATTTAGAAAATTTATGAAAGCGTTTTATTTCATAAAAATGCTACACAACCTTCCTGGTATGATATAAAAAATATAGAAAGATAGAAACCTGTCTTGTATGTACTTAGAAATTAGATAAAGAATATAATTATACGATCAATACTTGTTGTTCTGTTAAAATAAAAGACTAATTAGTATTTATTATACCGGGTTAGTAAAAAGTAACGGAACGCTTAAATATCTTCAAAACGTCTAAAGCTGCGCTTACAAAATTCGGCATTTGGGAGTTTCTAGGCATGCGGAATTGAACTATGATATCGGCCCATTTCCCAAGTAAGTTTTGTTATCTCAAACGGAATGTATATTTTTACTGCAATGAATTACTTTTGAGAAAGATATTTTTTTATTAAGAGATTTCCCAACGGGTAAGCACAATTCTTTATGAAGAATAGGTTTTTTCCTACAGTCTGGTTCTGGTTCCGTATGGTGCCATTATTTTTACACACGCTGTATTATACCAGAAAGGTACAATTTTTAAAATACCCTGTATAAAAAAGTCTCTATAGGAAATAAAAAGGTCAAATTGCCTTTGATATGTTTTATTTTATTAAATTCCTTAAATTAATTTGATCTCAGAAAAGGTTAAAGATGGATATAGGAAATTGTTAACAGAAGATATATACTCTATCTAAAATAACAAGATTAAGCTTCCGGCATAACCGGATAGCGAGTATCAATTGCTAAACTTAAATGAAATGACAAAAAAAACAAATTACCTGTGCGGGTTTGTTCCGTCTCGTTCACAGCCAGAGACAATAACGCTGCGTTGAACATGAAATTTAAATTTTTTTAATGATGTCAATTATCTCTGTTAAGACTATAACTATGAATATACAGTGTGGCCCAGGATAAGCGACACTATAGGTGTAAATGACAATCAAAAACAAATTGAAATTTGATCTTTTGGGTTCTAGGCCTGCTTGATTAGAAAATATTTTTTGTCTAGTAAAAGTGGCTCCATATCGAAAAATTTCGTTAAGAAAAGTTGCTCAGTAATCAAAATCATGCAAGCGCACCGAATGGAGACATACATTTTGTTACATTTTTTTCAACCTCTAAACAGAAAAAAAATTATTTGAACAGATTATTTCGAAAACGACATTTGATGTCCAAATTTAATTTCCTATGGTAATATGACAAACGATGAGGAAATTGAAAAAAATAATAATTTTTAACTTAAGAAAATATTGTCTAAAATGAAAAAATCAACGTAGGCTTATGGTTATTAAATTCGGCACACCTGCATGATTTTGAATTTCGAGCAACTTTTCTTAATAAGATTTCTCGATATTTTATGAAAAAGAGGCACTTTACCTGGACATAAAATCAAAATAATGCTCCGGTCAAGGCCTGCTTGATTTCATAAAAATAAAAATATAATGAATTTTATTTTCTAATCAAGCCGGCCTAGATCCCAAATGATCAATTTTCAATTCGAACATTTTTTGTCATTTACTGGGACACACTGTATAGCCGATAGACGTTGTGAAGTGTGAACTATTGTTTCTGTTTTTTGCTTTAAATTATAATAATAACAATCTTCTTTCGTAATTAAAGGATCTAGTAAACCTATAATTTCTATTTTCTTTTATTTCTGAAGTGTGGAAATAATCCAATTAATTTTGGTGGGTCTTGTATTGCTGTTATTATTAATATATGATACCTGTAATAAAATTATTTTATTCAATTTGGTTGCTTGAATTTGAAAGCGTTCTGTTTTTTTAGAGTGATAATATATTAGCAACATTTTTGAATATGAAGTAAGTATTACTATTTTCTGTGTAATTTATAGATATTGTTAGAATTCCTAGTTTGGTTAATTTCTTTTAACGTTTAAAAATCAATGTACCATTTTTCATCTTTCATCATAATCTTTTAGCTATACAAGGTGTTCCTTAAGGAAGTGCTAATATTTCCGAGTGTGATTTCCTAGGCCATTTTATGAAGAAACGTTCATAAACATAACATATACGCGCGCTTAAATTTAAATATTCGGTGTAATCGGAAGTATCACCATATTGAAAATATTATAGCCGAGTTACCCAGATCAACAATAGCATACAGTCCAATTTTCAAAATGTATAGTTTGCCATATACAACCAATTTTCAAAATATATAGTTTGCCATATACTTAAATATAGATCGAAGTCGTTCCCAGTGGCATACAAAAAAAAATGGTACACACTCATATTTTTCCATATGAATATTTTTTCTTATTAGCCAAAATGTAAGCCGTTGGGGACAAAATATTTTATGTGGATATGAATTTTTCTTCATATAATAACCTAAGAACTCTCTTAAGGATTCTCAGTGACTTGAGATATTCTATAATATTATATTACATACCAAGAGTGGTAAGAAGCTTATTACACACGAAACTTAAGGTACAAGCGTAGCTTTCTCTACGACTTGCTATTTACTTTTATGTTAAATTATCGAAATATGCTAATAAAACATTTTGAGTCGATACTCGCATGGTTATCAGATTTTTGCGACAGAATATTCTCTACAGCAGAAGCAGCCTGAAGAATAATTTCAGGTAGCGTTGCACTTATGGCAATATCGGAGTTGCTCATATTGTTAGATATACAAAGAATACTAATAAATTAAAGATCGGTTTATAATTGGATTTCAAATCTCAAATAACGACAATCACTGTAAAATATTCAAAATGAATACAAACCCCCGGGCGCAGGTGTTGGTAAGTTAAGATATTCAAATGGAACCCCATATTTTTTATTAACGTATCGTGTTCTCCGACCAAAAAGAAACATCTTTTGTTCGAAAAATCCACCCCTTACCTCCTCAGCCCCCGGACGCGGGTGGGGGTAAGTTAAGTTTTTCAAAGAGAACCGTCATATATTTTATTGGCGTATCGTGTTCTCCGACCAAAAATAAACATCTTTTGTCCGAAAATTTTTTATTCGGGCCCATCCTTCACCAATAATCACCATGAGAAAGACAAAATCAAAACAGTGCGAAAATCAAGTTTTATCCCGGAAATATTATTTTTCTCTGTCTTGTACTAAAAAGTGTGATTATTTTACTTTTATTCTTTCTTTTAGAGTACCTCGTCGTGAATCACCCTGTATACGGAATTATTAAAACTAATAAGCTTATAGTATTGTACTGTATTGTTTTTATTTTATTGTTTCAGGATAAAAACGACAATAATAATTGGAATCTCATTCTCATTTTTTACATCAATTGCAATTTTCCTAGGAAAAGCTCCAGCAGAACGATTAAACATGGGTAAAACAGTAGTAAGGAACATTTAATAACACTAAAACACAGAAAAATAGATTTTGCATGAATGGAAAGGTTACGCATGGAGCCGCGTAGCAGCGAGTGCATAATACCAATCGTGCGTAATTTGATTACAAATCGAATTACATACCATACCATACTTTACCTAGTATCATATTTATTAATTATTTCTACGATCGTTATCACAAATATATTTTTCTATTTGGGTTTCATAATGACTACATTAGGAAATGCAAAAAAATTTAATAACCTGCCACTTTATGAAACTGAAATTTTATTTTATTTATGTTGGCAGCAAGTAGGGTGCGAATTTTAGGCTTACTTTGATTTCGTTGAAATAAGTTTTCTTGGCATTATGGATGCGACAAAAATTTTTTATAGAAAACTTTAAAATACTAACCTTTAGCCTTGCAAATCATTTTTACTTGATATTTATCCGAAATATCTATACTCGGAAATATATAACATGCTGACGGTGTCCGTCAACAACTATAAAACAACATAAAAATAAAAAAATAGCTTCCAGTTTATGCTCTATTTCTAAAGTTTTATTCAATAAAGTACTATTTTTATTTTTAATTCAATATGGTATTATACAGTGTGTCCACTGATTGACTATCGAAGAGGGAAAACTTTTTTATTTGTGGGTTTATGAAAAAAAGTTATTTTTCATAAAAACTCCTGCTTGTTCTCCAACGACCAAAAAGTATATTATTTTTTCAAATTTATATACCGGGTGTTCAGAATTTAGAAAAATATGAAAAAAGCTAAGAACAAAGTACCCTTATGTGTAAAGATAGGATAAAAACTAATTAGTAAAAGTTGTTGTGGTTGAGAACCTACGTCTCATTACCGAGTTTTGACTTATTAGCTAAATGTACAGAGACAGGCAAAAAATTCCAACTCATAAAATATGATTTGCTTTAAATTAACGCATTTTACAAATTAGTTAATCTTTAGAACGTATTTCTTTGTATAATATTTATCTTTATACGAGGAATTGTCGAAAACGGCTAAGTAACTACCCATGTTATTAAAAAATCAATACGTTTTAAAATAAAACCGTGCACTATTCATAATTAAACGAATTTATTAGAGAACGAATGAAGAGTAAAAAATTGTAACAAGTATAACAAATGTAAGTGAAAAAAGGCAGGTTATCAGCAAAAAAAAACTATTCAAAGGTTTCTCCACCAACCTCCTTGCATCGTTGGACTTTCTTAATAAATGCTTTATATGCATTTCGTATCTCTTGCAAAGGGATAGCCTGAATCGCTTCTCTAATTCTAATTTTTAAATTGTCAAGATCAGGTTCCAAATGAGATGCATACACTTTCTGGGTAAGGTAGCCCCATAAGTAAAAATCCATTATTGTAAGGTCGGGACTTCTTGGCGGCCAAGGGATTGGTCCATATCTCCCAATCCAGCGCTCCGGAAATTGTCGATTCAACCATTCCCGCACAATAACAGTGGAATGCGCAGGATGACCATCTTGTTGAAAATATGCAGTTTGCCTGTCAATAAGTGGCATATTATTTAAATAATGAAAAAAAATTGAATTTAGCATTTCTAAATAACTATGCTGATTCATATTTGCTTCAAAGAAGTACGGTCCAATTATTCCGTTGTACGTAACTGCACACCAAACGTTAACTTTCTTGGAGTACTGTCTTCTGCAATGAATTCGAAAATGGGGATTCTCAGTTGACCAGTAACGTACATTTTGGGAACTAACCACTCCATTAGTTGAGAAAGTAGCTTCATCGGAAAAAATAATATTATGAAAAAAGTTTCTATTTTGTAAGTATTTCTGACCAACCCATAAGCAAAAATCAAGTCTTTTTGCATCATCATTTGCTTCTAGAGTATGAACAAATTTAGGTTTATATGGCCTGACTTTATTAGCTTTAAAAATTATTTGCAAATATGATTTACTAATGTTTCCAATATGGGATGCTCTAATCCTTAGCGATGTTTTGGGAAAATGCCGAACGGAATCCAGCGCAAGAGTTGCCCCAACATTTTCTTCTTCATTGATAGGAGTCTTCTTCTTTTTAATATTTAAAACGCTTCCTGTTCTTCTAAATTTTGAAACAATAGATTTAACTGATATTCGGTTAACGGTAATATTTGGCCATTTCTCGTTAAACATTCTTGTGACATACGAGTATGAGATATTTTCCCCTAAACCATAACATTGGACAATAAATACTTTTTGTTCTAACGTTAGCATTTTTTTTCACTGTCATAAATTAAGCAATATGACATTGACAACATTTTTATTTGTTTGTTCATTTGTTAAATACGTCGCTCCGCGATGTGTTTTCAACGCCGTCTTGTCGGTAAAATGTACGTCCATTGTCATCGCAACGTATACTATAAAGTTTTTACAAAGAAATACGTTCTAAAGATTAACTAATTTGTAAAATGCGTTAATTTAAAGCAAATCATATTTTATGAGTTGGAATTTTTTGCCTGTCTCTGTACATTTAGCTAATAAGTCAAAACTTGGTAATGAGACGTAGGTTCTCAACCACAACAACTTTTACTAATTAGTTTTTATCCTATCTTTACACATAAGGGTACTTTGTTCTTAGCTTTTTTCATATTTTTCTAAATTCTGAACACCCGGTATATAAATTTGAAAAAATAATATACTTTTTGGTCGTTGGAGAACAAGCAGGAGTTTTTATGAAAAATAACTTTTTTTCATAAACCCACAAATAAAAAAGTTTTCCCTCTTCGATAGTCAATCAGTGGACACACTGTATATATTACTTTATATACACAGTGTGTAAAAAGTCCCGGAACAGTCAATTATTTCAAAAATGGTGCACAATATAAAAAAACTTTCTGTATAAAAGTTGTTGGTCTTAAAGAAAGTTATTAAACTTAGATCCCTGTAATTATACAGGGTTGCCCAAAAAGTCGTGGTAACCGAAACTTCATCTTTTTTAAATGGAATGACCCTTTTTTGATCACATTTTCTGATTCCTCTAAACATTCTAAACAACAATTATAGAACATGTCATATGGCTAAACCTATTAGTTTTAGAAATAATTTGAGTTGAAGGACATAAATGCGATAGGTACGATATTACCTTTTGCATTGTTTCGAGTCGGCTCAAATGTTTTACGTTAAAATTAAAAGAAAAACATTAAACTCGTGTAAAATGAACCTCACTCAAGTTGTGTCAAAATTTAAATAACAACTAAATTATTAAATACAAGCAGTAAAATTAACAATAACTTGAAATAATAAAAATAAAATTAATTGTAAGTCGTTATTTAATTAAATGCTGAAAATGTCCTCCTCCCACAGTTTGACAATGGGCTAGGTTATAATAAAATTTGTCGATGACGTTTTGTAACATTTCTTGGTTAATAGATGCACATTCTTCAATAATTCTTCCTCTTAATTCATTCAGATCTGCAGGTATTGTCACAAATACTTTATTTTTTAGGTGTCCCCAAAGAAAATAATCAAGGGGCGTTAAGTCTGGCGACCTAGCAGGCCATTCTATGGGGCCTCTTCGTCCTATCCAGCGGTTAGGAAAAGTGTTGTTTAAATAATTTCTAACAGCTAGCCCAAAATGAGGAGGAGCTCCATCCTGCTGAAACCACGTATTGCGTAATAGTGGTCCTACTTCATTGTTTATTGCTGGCACAATTTCATTTTGCAGCATGTGGAGATACATTTCGGCATTCAAATTCCCCTCTATAAAGAAAGGCCTCACTAATCTGTTGCAAATAATTCCAGCCCACACATTTACTTTCTGGGGGTGTTGAGTATGTGTTTCTCTCATCCAATGTGGATTCTGATCAGCCCAGTAACGACAATTATGACGATTGAGAGACCCGTTCAACATGAATGTTGCCTCATCCGTAAAAACTATTTGATTAAAAAAATTGTTATTTTCTTCATGTTTTTGCATCATTACTTCGCAAAATTCCAATCTACGATCAAAATCGTCTTCTGATAATTCCTGGACAAGAGTTATTTTATAGGGATGAAAATTACTGGTTTTTAAAATATTGTCAATTGATTTAAAACAAACATCAACTTGGGTAGCAGCTTTTCTGAGTGACAAATGTGGATTCTGAACAAAATGAAGTAATGTCTCTAATTTTTTTTCATCACTACTTGCCGACTTTGGTCTTCCGGAACGAAGTTTATCTCTGCAACAACCGGTTACCTCGAACCTTTGAACTGTTCTCACAACTGTAGATTTTGATATAGGCTCTCGGTTTGGAAAAGTTGTATTAAATAATTCCTTTGTCTCGATAACTGATCTTTGTCGGTCTCCAAAACCTCTTATTATTAGTAAAGTTATACGTTCCCTTTCGCTGAGCAACATTTTGAGAATTTACTTTGACAGTGACGCAAAAAAATTCTAGTAGGTACCAGCTTATAAAAATGCAAAAGGTAATATCGTACCTATCGCATTTATGTCCTTCAACTCAAATTATTTCTAAAACTAATAGGTTTAGCAATATGACATGTTCTATAATTGTTGTTTAGAATGTTTAGAGGAATCAGAAAATGTGATCGAAAAAGGGTCATTCCATTTAAAAAAAATGAAGTTTCGGTTACCACGACTTTTTGGGCAACCCTGTATAATTACAGGGATCTAAGTTTAATAAATTTCTTTAAGACCAACAACTTTTATACAGAAAGTTTTTTTATATTGTGCACAATTTTTGAAATAATTGACTGTTCCGGGACTTTTTACACACTGTGTATATATATATTTATAGTTACTGTAGACATTTCCTGTTCATTAATTGTTATTTCTGTCAGATTCTGTGTCGGCACCATATTTTGTTCAATACCTAGTATTATTTATTATTTTGTTCAATATTTTGAACTTTATTCTGCTCGCACCAAACTCAAAGTTTTGCATATTCTTTTTAAAAGTTTTCACTTTCTCGTATTTCTGACGGAGTGCAACTTTCTTACTGACTCATTTTTACCAACTTTAATAATATATTTATTTTTAATTATGACGGATTTTGAAGAAGCTTTGTTGTGTTCAATTGTTTCTATCATGACATATTTGATACTTTTAACATTTTATGAAATTGTAAAATAATTGCCAAGCCAAAAAGAAAATATTAATTCAAATGCAAAATATCTACTATATTTGTTAAAGTTTTTTTCTACTACTGTATAAATAAATCAACTTTCGGGCCGTAGCAACACGATAGAAAACGAAAGTAAATGTTACAGTTACCTGAATATTATCCGTTGCTAGCTACGAAAGTAATACTTTCGGTGCCAGGACAAAAAAACAAGAATAAAATTTTTTATTGTATTTATTCAATCGAATTAAAAAAAAATCTTACTTAATAATAAAAAGTTTATATTTATTGAAAAAACAAGTGGTATAATAACAATAATATAAAACTTAAATAACACTAATTTTTATTTATTGTCATTAAGGTTAATAGTGAAATTTGAACAGTTAGAAATATTAATTGATGGAATATTATTCAATTCAATACCTTCGCCGCTTCTTATTAGAGACTCGTTATTATCCTGGACTTGGACAACTATTTGTCACTCTCGCGTCGTTAGATGGAATAAACGTAGGAGATCGATTTAAGATCTTTTTGGAAATTTCGATTTTATTTGTATACGAATAACCAATATATCCCTCCGCAACGGACGAAGATCTCCAACCGCCATGTCTTTTTAAATCCAAAATATCGATACCTGGAGCATTTGCAAGAAAGGTAGTTGATGTTCTTCTAAACGGGTGACCAGTGTATTTATTTATATCTTGAAGTTTCAAAAATTTGGCAATTTCTTTGGGAACATTTGAAATAGTGTGTTTTCCAATCACCTGATTCACACACCTACCTCGTTCATAGCGATATAACAAGCGTTCGTCTTGTTCATCATTTGGCCTAAGTTTAATATAATCTTGAAGTAACCTCATAAAAGAAACTGGACCTCCACCATCGGCTATCACAAAACTTCTTTGAACCTTGTTTTTGCTCTGGAGGATTTCGATGTCGTTCAATTTCATTTTATAGATCTCATCTGTCCGGCATGCTCCAGCTATCCCCATTACTGCTATCACTTTCATAGATAAATTGCTATGATTAGGAGCGTCAAGTAAAAACTTTATTATTTCTTCTTTTGTGAAAATTTTAGATTTTTTAGCTTCGTAACCATCATTTTTTCGTTTAATAAATGCAAAAAGCATGGAATATTGTGACCATAAGGACGGAGGTGATAGGGCTTCAGAATTCTTTTGGAAGTACGCTAGTATTACATTTTCGTCAATTTGTGAAAGGTTTTTCTCCACGAACCATTCTAGTTCGTGTTCATTCTAGTTCATTACTTAATAATATAATTGATCAAAGAACAGTAGTAGAAAAAGTTTAATACATTACACGCTGCAAAAGCCCTTTCAGGTGCTCGGAGTTTTATAAATAGCCTCGGCTTCGCTACGCTTCGCCTCGCCTATTTAAACACACCTCGCACCAAAAAGTAAACTTTCGCAGCTTGTAATGTAAATAACTATTCAGACAAAGACCCAAATAGAAAAAGTATTATAAAATACACGGTTCATAAGACAGTTAGAGCGCTTGTACTTTAGAAAACTCCCCGCTTCGCGGTTCGTTTTCTTAAACTTGTATTTTAAGATGATGTCTTATGAAACTTGTATCTTAATATACTATTTTTTTCGCAAATGAATCCATAACACTAGAAAAATAATTTAGAGTTAAAAAAATTTGTGCAAATCTACAATTTTCACTTTTCTCCGCATGCTTATGATATCAATTTGCCATGGAAACAGCATCCGCGTCGGTCGTTGCCTGGGCACCGCATTGTTATTGTTACGTTATAATTGACATTTATTGATGAAAACATCAAAAATGGAAAGAAATAATTCCGATTCCGAAGAAGAGAAAAAAACTCATTTCGATGCGAAATAATTTATAAAGCCCATGAAGCAACACTAAATGTATTGCCTAAAATATCGAGGGAAGCTTACAAAAAGGAATATAATACGTTTCATTGGACCAAAAGCAAGTGAAGAGTTTCAGCGAACGGGTTTTGTTAACGTATTTTTAAAAAGAGTAAAATATTTTAAAATCTTCGACTTTAGGCCATGCTATTCCAAGGTAATATCAACGTTAATTGTGAATAATCAAGTTGCTTTAAGCAAATATCCCAAACTTATTGCATTCCTAAGTGACAGTGAGTTGGTTATACACCAATATTTTTTAATTTCGAAAAAGAAAACTAATACGATCGTAGAAAGAACATTATATGAAACTTTATCACTTTCACTTTCATACAATATTCTTGAATTTGTTACATAACTAACTAATAAAACACAGTTACAGTAGGCTTTTATATTTCATTATCCATTTACTGGTGTACAAAAAATAAGTTTAATTTGTTGCTTTTTTCAAATAGAAAAATAGCTTAGATAAATTCTTACACCCTCTATACACCCACACTATATTGTTTTTAAGCATGAATTTTGTCAAAAATATGGATACAAATTGGAGAATGAGACGTTAACTACTGATGATGGATATGTTTTGACCATGCATAGACTCAGATGTCCTAAAAATCATAGCAACTGCATAGGCAAAGAAAAGAAGCCGCCCGTTTTATTAATGCATGGAATTTTAGGTAAAGTAAACGTCCTTTCGTTGATCTTTTGTCTGAAATAAACTATTATCGACCGTAATACGAGGTATAATGTCAAGAACTATAAAAAGGGTCGGTTCTAATAAAATAACAGATAAAGAAAAAATAATAATTTTTAATTTTTTCAAATAATTTTCGCTTCTTATATTTCTAATCGCCGTGTATTCAGTTGAGGAAAAAGTTACAGAGATTAAACGGTACTACGTCCAAAATATTATCTATAACATAAAATGAGATTAACATTGAGATAAAATGACTTTGGCAAATTTTTACTCATTTATTCGCTGGTGTACTAACGGAAATATGGCTGGTCTGTAGTTCCTAGTTTATCATTTTAAAAACACATTTTGTTAAATTACTCTTAAATTACTAGGAAAAATACACTTTAAATTGAACAATGACATTTTTCTTTTTGTAGTCTTTAAGAAGCATATTTTTGCGCTAAAATAAATAATAATTATTTTATTGGTAGAAATAAATTACAATTTAAAATACAACTAATATTTCAAAACTTTATCGCTGAACTATATATTTATATCGTTATCTTCGAATTGTTAATGTTAAGTAACGGAATTAAATGAATATACAGGGTGTTACAAATTCGGCCTTTACCGTTGGGATTTCGGAAACGGTAAGAGATACGTCGCGTCGGTTAAATTAGGGCAAAGTTGCGTAATTATGGGCCCAATAATATGCCGCAAAAAATAAATACAGGAACTTTCAAAATATTTCAAAAAATCTAAAATTTTGCGTTTCAGTTTCTATTTTTTCCTGACTTTGTTCGAAGAGATGTCCAAAAATAAATGTTACATTCTCATTGTTGCTTTTTATTCTTCAGAAGATGGCATCATCAGATCTTCCATGCGACGTTTCGTCTTTCGGTCACCATCATCAACTTAATTTTTTTAAATACGGGCCTGGATCTTTTTGTTTAAATTATGAAAGAGGACCGAAATCTACGTTCGTATACAATACTTACTGGTTTTCCGACGTTTTGTGCCTAAATTGACCATATTCATTAAAATACCCCTTATATGTTAATGTAATTCGAAAAGGTAAAACTCTCCCTCTCTCTCTCTCTCTGCCTCTTTTAAAAGTCTTAAGAAAGTGTTGGCTGCTCTTGATATTTTTGTGAAATTTGGTACACACATGTATATCTTTTTTATTCCGACCAGTGGCGTTCATGCGGGTCCTCGGTATTTTTGAAGAAAAGAATGGTACTCCACTTCTTTTTCTTAAATAAAAATGATTTTTTAAATTCTCATTCCTTGCTGAGCAAACGTCGTCTCTTGATTTTTTGTCGTTTGACGTACACTTTTTCTAAAAAAAATAAAATTCATTTATTTGCACTCTGTTATGAAATTAGGTATTAAGAAAGATTAAAAAGGATCTAGTAGGTAAGCAGCAGATTTTGTTTTGTAAATATAAACAGTTTTGACAGTTGTCTACCTAGTCTAGTTTAGTTGTCACGTATTTAAGTCATTAACATTAACAAATTATTAACAAAGCATGAAATCTCTTAACACTCTGTATCTCAAGAGTTAAGACGTTTAAGAGATATGTTCATATGAAGTTTTTTTCTGAAAATGAACCCAAGACTAACCTCCTTAAATATTATCATATTATTAAGAAACATCATGTATAGTATATTTATAACAATGCATGTTTTAGGTAGCTCAGTAGATTATCTATCTGGTGGTCCAAATAATTCTTTGGCTTTCGACTTGGTAGATAAAGGATATGACGTCTGGCTAGGAAACCAGAGAGGGAATACTTTTTCAAGAGAACACATTATGCTAGAACCAGATTTCCATTCGTTATATTGGGATTTTAGGTAATTTTAATCTTACATTGTCCATAGTCATGCATGCAGGTCAGCTAAAAGATTAACTTGACTGGGTATAAGAATTGAACAACAGGTTAATTATTTTCAACTATTATATAAAATGAAAGGAAGATATACTTGTCACTAATTTATTAAAACATTTTGGCGTTACTGCCGTCTCGTAGTAAAACTATACAGGGTGTCCTGTAAGTACCTCCAAATCTCTCGGTGGCATACAGAGGAATTGAAAAATCAACATAATTTGCCACAGAGATAAAAATCATAAGGTACCTCTTAACGGGGATACAGAGCCCCAAGGGGGGCAACCCAGCAGTGTATTTTTGTCTACACAGTAGCACTTTAAAATACTAATTCAGATTGAACGGTACTTAGATGTGTTGTGACGCGAAAACTAATGTGATTTTGTGATGTGAGTACTTGGTGTTTTTTATAAATTAAGCTGGTTTTAAATAAGTCCGAAAAGTAAATAATATTGCATTTTTTTTTTCTAAAGGGTAAGTGGCATTTATAAACTTTTAAGTTGTCCAGATCTGACGGGTGTCGTTCGAATTGAACAAATGAGAACATACCTGACCATTTATAAACTCCGTGGCGGTTCGTTCGAGTCAAGTTCAAGTTTATAAATCAGAGATTGTTTCCCAGCGAACTGAACGTAAAAGTTTATAATAATGTACCCTGAAAATTAAACAACTTGAAATCTGTCAAACGGTTATTGACTTTCTAAAGAGTTTACCCTGAAGATATGACAACACTGTTCAAGATTCACTGCCATATGTTGCTGTGTTTACCATCCGAACAGGGGCACCACGTGGTAATTTTTGGTTTGACATAAGGTCATGTACAGGGCATATTAAATTAAAGCACCATGTTTGTATATTTTCCTTCAATTTGTTTTCATCTCAGGAATTGCCGGTTTAAATATAATACGTCATTTCCATAACACCCTGTATAAATATTAGAATAAGTATTTAATTAAATGTTAAATTTCAGCTTCCATGAAATTGGTGCCGTAGATCTTCCAGCTATGATCGACTACATTATCTCAAAGACTAAATTTCCAAAGATTACTTATATTGGTTTGTCACAAGGATCTTTAGCGTATCTTGTATTGACTTCCACGAGGCCTGAATATAATGACAAGATATTGCTAAGCAATCTGTTAGCTCCTGTAACCACTTTGGCTAACGCAGATAGCATAATATTTAGAGTATGGTCAATTTTCAATTTTATTATAGAGGTAAATAATTAAAATAGTCAAGGATAGTGCGAACTTCCATGTTTTCGCTACTAGTAACCGGAAACCTGTATCGTAGGGTAGTTTGAGATATTACACAAAATTTTGATATAGTCTATTATGATATTAAACCACAACTTTTTACGTCAAAAAGTGTATTTTCTCAAGCCAGTGGCGTAGATACAATACAATTTTAACCAAAAAAATATCGCCACTGATATTTTTGAAATAAGTATTTTAGTATCCATTATTAGCCAACTCTAAACAAAAAGTTTTTTTTTTTAAAACTGATCGTGACAGCATGATACTAAACTTGCAGAAATATGGCACAGAATCAAAACTAAATATTTGCTCGTAGGATATCTTGCGCACTATGTTGTCGCCGTCATATAGGCAACCCCGCCGTATTAGTGCCGGTTTGGTTGCCAACCAACGAGGACCGTCCAAAACCGAAATCAGTCGTAGAAATGTAACGATATTAAAAATCTATCGATACGTGGACAATAGATAATTTAATTCTAAAAGTGGCTTTTCTAAAATGCCTTCCTTTATGCGAGAAAATAGATTGTTTATTTCCCAGTAAAGAAGGTATTGTGCCAAAATATTGCCGTGTAATCATTTTCATTAAGGGTGAAGTACGGTCCTGTTCGCCGATTAAGGTAATCAGTACGGCATTGCGCATGACAACATACTCGAGGCCATAAATTTGCCACTTTTGCTTTAAGAGTTTGGCTACCCATAGATATAGGTCGGTGATATTATCACATCTTTTTAGCCTATAACGAGAATTGTTGGTCCAATAGAGGTCGGAGGGCATACTCAATGGATGACAATATTGAGTAGATATGCATGTATAGGGCCACACCTAATAGCTAATTGGATTTGTACGGACACCGTTATAAAATATGGACTAGGAGCTTCTGACCAAATAAACTATGTAAGGGTTTTATGTGCAAAACTAAGTAATTAGGCAAAATATGAAATTACTTAAAAATTAATATATACACGATGTTGAAAAAGGTCGGTACCCCGAAATAACTCCGGTGCATCGCATTGCAGCGGAAAATATCTAGGGAAAAAGTTGTTTGGTTTTGAAGGAGGAATAGTTTGCAATTTAAACCACCTCCCACCCTCTCAACCCCCGGACGCGGGTGGGTTAAGATTTTCAAATAGAACCCCATATTTTTTATTGGCGTATCGTATTCTCCGACCAAATATAAACATCTTTTGTCCGGAAAAATTTTTTATTCGGGCTCAGTTGTTTGTATTCCACGGGCATTTTTTAGTACAAGACAGAGAAAAAGAGTATTTCCGGGATAAAAGTTGATTATCGCACGGTTCTGATTTTGTCTTTCTCATGGTGATTATTGGTGAAGGATGGGCCCGAATAAAAAAAAATTTCGGAAAAAAGATTAATATTTTGAGTCGTAGAACACGATACGGCAATAAAAAATATGGGGTTCCATTTCAAAAACCATAACTTACCCCACTTGCGCCCGGGGGTAGAGGGGTGGTTTAAATTGCAAACTGTTCCTCCTTCAAAACCAAACAACTTTTTCCCTAGACATTTTCCGCTGCAATGCGATGCACCGGAGTTATTCCGGGGTACACCCTGTATAATGGATATTTGGTAGAATTAAATTTATGATATATATTTGAAATATTTTCTTAAATTGTAAATCTGACACCACAGCGCCGAAAGTGACGATATCGGTGTGAAATTGGTCAACGCCAGAGAAAAAGATATCAAGTGCATACTGTAATTAGGCGTGCACCGGCACCGCACACAACTATTGTCCACTACCAATGGCGGAACGAGAATCTTTTATTGTTTTAATACTGTGTTTTGCTGTTTTTAGCACGTCTATATGCTTGGAAGGAAATTTGATTATTTTTTCTACCTACCTTTTCCTTCCGTCCCTGTTTCAGACTTATTTATCTTACAATAATCCTTTGCTACAAAATATATGCATAATTTTTAGGACGTAATACCGTTCCATTTCTCCAATGTTCCAGCTGGTGCATCATCAAAACAACTTTATCATATGGCTCAAAATAAAATGAAAGGTATGTTGTTATACCCACCATTGTTCATTGCTAAAGAGTCCAAATGCTTAGGGGCTCCTTAAATTTTGATATAATTGCAAAAAATAACCTTTCCTAGGCTAAGAGAATCTTGCCTAGGCTGAGGACGGGTTCCTCGATGTCTCATTAAATTACCAACATAACAATGATTTGACAGAAGTTATTAAAATAAGATTCTAGTTGATTGGAAACATGACATTTACCGATCACACACGAATTTGAGAGTTTGATTTTGACGACTCATGTCACCTCATTCTCTTCACAATACATTGCGACATCCGTTTCCATAATTTAAGTTGTAACATGCCACAATTCTTGCCGCAGAAAGTATTTGTTCTTTTTTGATAAACAAAAATATAACCTGCATTGAGTTTTATTGTTTCTAGGACTCGGTCATTTGAAACAGCATTATTGTATTGACTTCTCTTTTAGTAGATAGTTACTCCGGGTAATACCCTTTCCAATTCTTTGCCAGGAATAAAGTCTAAAAACTTATAACGCGATTTCTTCGAAACTACTTATCAAAAAATAATGAATTATGGTATTATTGGAAGTAGATTTAAGCGACCTTTAAAATTATGGATGATTTGATCCCCTTCCCCATTTCAGTCCTCTCAGGGGCAGTGGCGGCTAGTGACCTATGATAGAGGGAGTTCACAAGTATGGTGAAATTATTTTTAAAATTTTATTTTTGTGTAACGATCAAACAATTACTTTCTAGGCGTTTTAAATATAGAAAGAAAAGAAGTAATAAGAAAATGCTTTAGGCAAAACATATTTTTATTTATGTTTTAATTTTGCACAAGGAAATACAACTTTTGGAAAATAAGAAAGGTTTTCTTAGTGTGTATAGTGCTTAAGCGTATAGTCCGTTCTTCGGTTCTTAATTGTAGAAAATTGATCAATAACAGCCTCATTAAAGTTTGGAATACCCTCTATAAACTTTTTCATATATTTAATTTTTAAACTTTTTAATAAAGTCCCTAGATTTACCCTTTGTGGTCTGCGTTAAATTAATTTCGGGTTTAGGTCTTCCCGAATTCTTCACTTCAATTTTTTGCCCCAAACTCAAAGAGATAAAGTTATTTTTTAAAAAGTCCACCGTCAAACTATTCATTTTAACTTAATAAATATATAATATTAAAATATTAAAACATACACGCTCGAATTTCTAACTAGATGCACGAGCAGACAACGGCGCGGCGCATACTAAAATTGTGCGCCTTTCCCATGTTAAATCGCCATTGCCCCGCTATCCCCCGCTGTCTCCCGCCACCTGTTACTACAGAGAATCTGCATTATGCCCCGTCTACTTAATCGCACATGCGAGCAAGTCTCGTCATAATGGTCATTAACCTCGACCCAGGCACGGTTGCCGGATCGAGAGCCTATAATATACAGTTTGACGGTACGATAAAATATCAGAGAGGATCGGACTTTATACGATAAGTGACGGTACGATAAAATATTAAGGAGGGTCGGACTTTATACGATAAATAATATTCAATGAATATAAATTAATATTTTTTTATTCGTTTTGAGGGTGCACGTGTGGAAGAATTGCCACTGCTCAGAGGGTTAAATTACGTGGTCTGCCAATATTCTTTAGAAGCGTCCCCCTTCGCAATACAATAGACATGTTTTTCAGTTTTTTAATATTATTTAATTGAACCCAGATATTAAGAGGGGCAGTTTTCAAATTGGCACCCTGTATATCTTTTCTAAAATATAGTTGTTAGTTAGTTAAATTTAAAACCTTCCTCAATTTATTAATTTCAAGATTTCTGCAAAAAAGTATTTTATCTGAAAGAAATCTCAAAAATATTCAAAAAATAAAACAAGAAAAATATATTTTTGATTTTTTTTGAGTTTCAGATAAGGCATCTTTTAATCTACTACTTCAAAATACTCTTTCAATTTAACAGAAGCTGTAATATATTTTTTACATAGTTATGCTAAGTTATACATACATTTTTAGAACAGATGGCCCAGTTTGATTATTATGATAAAAATGATGAACACTACAATCAATCAGACCCACCAATATACAATCTAACAAAAAGTGTTGCTCCTGTAGCAGCTTATTACAGTGGAGGGGATATTTTTGTTAATCTAGAGGTAAACCATGATCGTCAATTATTAGCTTTAAATCTTGATTTCTAGAACGGTATATAAAACTGCCCCCGACAACATAGGCGGGTGCCAAGGAATTATTTTATTTTATTAAATATAATATTGGAATGATATCTACTCCGTAACGAGGGGCTAAAGTTTCGGTTTCCTACAAAACAGTAACGTAAAATAGAGGGCGTACTTTGACGGTTATTCTTCCCACCGTAAAAGTACGGCCACTTTGAGGTAAAAATAGTGTAATGCAGTCGGTGCAGTAAAATACGGTCGCTGTGACAGTACACATGTCAAAATTGTGGTATTTATACAGGGTGTCCGCCAAGTAATGGGACATGGAAAAACCACAGACTTCTTACGTAAAAATATTAAGATTTAATTATACTTTCCTATATCCGAAAGTTGATATTAACTGAGATACAGATACAGTTAAAGTTAAAACTTAATTTTTGTTTTTCTCTAATAACTTTGACAGAAACCAACGGTTTCTTACAAAATTTGCAACTTATGGTTTTTTAGTATGAGAAACTGATTTTTTGGTGAAATTTTAATGTACAATGTGCTGCCTGCGGCATTTTTTGCACACGCAGGTCATAACTTTTTTGTGCCTCCGTGCATTTAAGTTTTTATTGAAAAAAATACTTTTCTCATATTTATCACGTAAAAAAGGTACAGTAATTTCAGGTCGCCCAGAGTTACCGTTTCGGTGATATATGCAAATTTTTTTTTAAAGTAACCTATGAGAAAACAAATGAAATTTAGAGATGCACTTGCTATGAAACCTCTATGTTGTTATTTGCTTGTTGATTATTGTAAAATAGCTGTGTAAAAAAATATTTAATTTTTGAGTTTATCATAAGTTAAGCAACAATGCCGAAACACCGTCAAACTTCGCCCGCTATTTTACGGTACCGCTTTATGGGAAACCGAAGCTCAGAGCGAGCGCTTCTGAAAATACGGTGACGTATTTTTATGAAGCTTTAGAGCCTAACGCTCTGTTGGAAAACACTGTGTATTGCAAGCATGTACACATTTTGAATGACGTCACTCACCGTCAAAGTACTCCCGCTATTTTACGGTACCGTTTTGTAGGAAACCGAAGCTCAAGGGGGGACGTCATCCCCATGTTAAGCTCTCTGAAAAAATTCAAAAGCCCTGGTTACGCCACTGAACAATATAAATTATTTTATTACTATTATTAATGTACTAGCTATTGTTTTGTTGTTGTGATTTACCAAATTCAGGAAGCATGAACAATAAAACAATAGTTAACGCATTAATAATAGTAATAAAATAATTTATATTGTTCAGTGGCGTAACCAGGGCTTTCGAAATTTCTCACAGGGCTTAACAATGGGGATGACGTCCCCCCTTAGCCCCTGGTTACGGCCTAGATATCGTTCCAATGTTATATTTAATAAAATAAAATAATTCCTTGCCACCTGCCTATGTTGCAGACTTTACTCATAAGATTTATTTTTTATGAGTTATAATAGTTTAGTGAAAGCTTTCAGTTGGAAAACTTGTTGTATGAAGGTGTCCCGTGATATATTTTGTTTCTTAAGGTCGAATACTACAATGTTACCCCGTAAGAATGTTCTTTCAACCAAATTGTAAAATTATATTATAGAAGTTTCATTTAAAGAGCTGTAAGAACATAAGTATAACTTACATTATAAACCAAAATGGTTTTGTAAGAGTGTAAGCCCTCTTAATATAATAATAGGGTAAATGTGCATAAGAGTACGCACTTAGTGAACAAACTGGCATTTTGACTTTGTTTTATATGCGAAACCAGATATCCACATGTCTTCTTGAAAATGAACTCTAAACTACTATGTTGTAGGTAATCTTCAGGATATAATAACATATGGGCATAATTTATTTCAGTCCTCTAAAAACACACATGTGTATAAGAGTACGCAATTTCCTGTTTAAGAGTACGCAAAATATTTTCTGAATAAACAATTTCAAATAGTTAGGGAATTAACCACAGATGAATATTAAAGTATATTTATTAAATAAAGATATTAGTTCGAGGAACTTATAAATTATAATGATTATAATAATTTCTAACAAACTAACAAAACCAACTTACAAAGTGAGATTTAAGACCACACCACACTTTAAAATATGAATACCAAATAATATCTTAATGTTTCTAGTAAAAAAAAGTATTAACGAGATCGTATTTATCGAAGAGTTACTCTTCACAATTAAAACAAATAAACAGTCACAAAGGTTATACAAGACTCATGCCACCATTGGTTACAGTGTTCTGCAGACTTTGAATATAATTCTCCGCATCTGGTTTTTGTGTGTGTGAGTTTTATATGTAGTAGATACTAATTATCTCTTGGCATTTTCTATCTTCTTTTCCTCTTTAGCTTTTTTGTTCCTTCCAATTCTTCTAATTCATCCTTAAATGGTATAGGATTTCAGATTTTTAGGCTTTTGATCTACGACTAGGTTTTTCCTTTATCTTCGGCAAACGTAAAATTTCTGAAACAGAGAGAAATGAGCGATTTAAAAGAGAACTGGTGCTTGGTATCAGTTCTCCATCTTCGCACACTATATCAAGTGTGGTTATGTCAGGAGATGGTGTTCGGTGATCCAGAATGAATGTGGCAGGTTCTTCATTCGGACTTCATAAGTAGAAACTATTTTAACTACTGGATCCAGTTCTACATCATCCTCTTCATTCGTTTCTGACTCATCGGTAACAAATGATGGGGCAAAAAAAATCCTCTTCATTCTCTTTCTAGGAAAGATCATCGCTAGGGGGATGTATGTGTCAGTAGCACTCATACAATATACAGCTGTTACAAGTTGTCCACGATCAGCACTGGCTACTTTTTCTACCAGTCTTTTTCCTTTGCTGGTTAATATTTTCGGTAATTTATGGGGGGACTGTGGATAAACCTGTATCATCCAGGTAGTTCCGATCTTAATGAAAGCACCATATCATAATATGTATAAGAGTACGCACTGCGGACTCTTATGCGAGATCAAGTGAGTACTCTTATACATACACGTGAAAATGTAATTAAAACCCTAATTGTGGTAAACAAAGTTTCCACCAATTTTTTTTATCACAATAATAAAGTTTTTATCTCATATAATACAATGAAAACGTTTAAAATATTATATCATGTGCACTTACTTCTCAAAACAATAAGATCTGATGTTGTAAAACTGCAGCACAAGCCAGCAGAATCATTTAAGCGCCATATTGATACATCTGTGCAGATAATATAGATTTCAACTTTTGACCATAGAATAATACATAGTTAGCAGTGAAGCTTACGGTTCAAAATTTAAGTAGGTGGGTCCGAATTAATAAAAAACTGTGTGCAAACTCTTATATGCATAAGTATGCGTGCTCGTATACGCATTTACAAATGTTGTTATATTGAAAGGAAAAATAAATGTCTGTCTAAACCACAAATACATAATTTGTACCTTTCTCCTTTCTTTAGACTCAGCCTTAAACGCGTTTCGTCGTATCACGGCTCAGTAAGGCTAGAGTCCCACGAAAGGAGAACGGTCTTGGGAACGCTATCAAGTACCCAGCTGGGCCCCAACATACACTCCCCGACAATAAATACTGGATAAAGATAATGTTAGTCAGGTTTATAGTCCCGTAACTTCTTAAATATTTTCCCGATCTTGGTAAAATATTTAGGAAAGTATGGACTTGTGTCTTGGAATGATATCCTGAATTTTAGTTTTCAAAAAATACTGATGTCTTCATCATTATACAGGCAGAAACAAAAGTTACTTTTTTGCCCTTAATTTCTTAACGCCCTGTGGAAAAATTGAACTGTAGAATTTAGCTACATTGTATTTGGTTTTGAAGTGTGACCTTTTCTTAACACAATGGATTTTTGTTTACGTCATTATATGCATTTTAAAAGAAGATACAAATTTTGAAAGAAAGTCGTGTAGTTTCTCAATTTAATTCACAATTCACAACATTATTTTATGGATTTGCATGAACAAATATCGAAAAACGTGTATAGATACAAATTTTGAAAGAAAGTCGTGTAGTTTCTCAATTTTATTCACAATTCACAACATTATTTTATGAATTAGCATGAACAAATATCCAAAAATTAATAGCTTGTATTGCAACCTTGTGTTCTTATCACTTCTACCATTCGACTTGGTTGCATGCTTTCAATGCAGTGAATTGCTTCTTGAGGAATATTTTCTCAATCTTCAGGAAGGACTGTTCGCAGATCTGACAATGTTGATGGGTGTCTATTGAGGACACGTCTACCTAGCATAATATCCCACACATGTTCATTTGCATTTAAATATGAATGTTCACCTCGTCTAAATACAACCCGTAAGGTAGAAGCAATGTGCCATCTCAAGAATGGGAAAATATTCTTCAAGGAGCAATTCAAAACTTCATTCAAATGCCAGGTCGCATGCTAGCAGTGATAAGAACACGAGGTTGCAATACATTGCATGGCATCTATGATGACATTGATGGGTATATATTGAGGACAGGTCTACATGGCATAACCCATACATGTTCATTTGTATTTAAATATAAATCTTCATCTTGTCTAAATACCCAGTTACAACCCGTAAAGTAGAAATAATGTGTCTTAATTGCTAGACTTGCTTTATATTATTACATAAAACAGCCATCTCAAGAATGGGAAAATATTCTTCAAGAAGCAATTCAAAACTTCATTCAAATGCCAGGTCGCATGGTAGAAGTGATAAGAACACGAGGTTGCAATACATGTTATTAATTCTTGCATATTTGTTCATGCTACTCGATAAAACCATGTCTTGTTGTGAATTGTGAATAAAACTGAAAAACTGCACGACTTTTTTCAAAATTTATATCTTCTTTTAAAAAGCAGATAATGACGTCAACAAAGCAAAGCAACATTGTGTTAAGAAAAGGTCACATTTCAAAACAAAACATACTGATTCTAAATTAAACGGCTCCATTTTTCTATTGGGCGTTAAGAAATTCAGGATCAAAAAATTACTTTTGTTTCTGCCTGTATAATAATCAAGACATCACGATTTTTCGATAACTAAAATTAAGGACATTCAAGCATGACACAAGCCTACACTTTGCTAAAAGATAGGAAAAATATTTAAAAAGTTACAGGACTATATAGACTTGACTAACATTATCTCTTTACGTAGTGTCTATCTAAAAAAGGTCATTAACGGAAATTGCCGCCACCGTAAAGTTGACCGCCCCATGCCCTGGCCTTGTTGGCCTAAGCGTAAATACAGCACTGCTTGATAGTGTTGCAAAAGTCCTTCCTCCCTTTGTCGGGCTCTAGCCTTATTGACGATCGACTAAAGGAGGAAGGTAAAAATTCTATTTTAAATACATTTTATTATTTCAGACACTTTATCAGTATCTTAAGACAATGCCAAATGTTGTGCTGAAATATAAAGTTCCATATCCTGCCTTTTCCCATATGGATTTCATGTTCGCTAAGGATTTAAATAGATTACTAAATAAAAAAGTAATTGACATGGTTGACAAGTATAATAAAAGACATTAAGATATTTTGAGGTTGTGTTATTTTAATTTCTGTCCTAAAAGTATCATTAAAAAACACTTTATTGTTTAAATAAAAATAGTAACTACCACTTACATAACAGCTCGGTAAATATATATGATATGTTCACCACGCCAAAATGAATAGTTTTCTTCAGAAAATAGGTTTTTTTGGGCGTAGATTGCTGATCTGATCGCTGAACTTTGGACATATTTCTTCTTAAAGTGCCCTGTTGCCTTTTGTAGAAGGTATGTTTTAGCCACAAATTTTTATGTTTCATAAATTATGTCACAGAGCAACACTACCGATTTTTTTTCCGTCGGTTTTGAAGCATTTCGATGAATACTTGTTAGGTGCGGAAATCCATAATAATATTATTAATGAAAACACTATTAGATATTTTATTTTCAATTTAATTTGTCAATATGACACGTGTTTCACGTTACAGCGGCTTCATCAGATCTACGGTATGAAATATGCAGTGAAACCTCTCAAAACGGACACAAATTTTTTTTAAGTACGGTGCAATAACTCTCCGAAGACAGACCGGCGACCAATCGCATATGCGTGGTAGCACAAAAGGACTTCGCCGAATGAAAGTATGTGTGATTCCCTCGCTAGCAGTCCGCCGTTTATTTGTGAGTTGTAAGGTTAATATCGTAAACAATGGCAGAAAAATGTCGCGTTTTGAGTCTGAAAGAGAATATTGATGTTGTAGAAGTTTGTAATTTGAACAATGATTTGGGCGAGTTCATTACCATTGATAGCAATGTGCTATTAGAAGATGATAGTGACCCCATTCCTACCGATTATGTAGACCAAACTGAAACCACATCACTATCTGATGACTCTGATGAAGAAGTTGAATGCTGCAGTAATCAAACAAATGTCACCAATTATCAACAAGCTATTAGTATGTTAAAGGAATTACAAGAGTATGCAAAGAATAGAGATCACTCAACAGCAATTGGAATTGTTATCAGACTTGGAATTACATTTTCTAGATTGCAAGTTTAAAACGCAAACACGTCAAACTCCGTTATTAGATTATTTTAGTACTACATTCTAACTAAAACTAGTGTATTTTCGTTGTTATGTTTAATTGTACAGACATATACATAGTAATAATTTAGCATTTACATATTACCTAATAACAAATTTCCCATGGGCGGACACCTCTATTAGGCGAACAATTTTGACGCCTAAGAGAGGTTTCACTGTAAGTACTTAATTTATATGTCTCAATACAATAGGTCCTACACTAATATTATTGTATGATTAGTTTAATATGGGTATAAAATAAACCAATTAACGAAACCTTAAATTAAACAAAGGAGACGTACAAATGTCCTGCTTATCATTAAGTAAATTAGGGGAATTCTTCAGTTTGTTAATCTCCATAGGATCTAGTCAATTCAAGCCCTTTTGTTCTACATGCAGAATCTTGCAATTGTTAATTAAAAATATGTTTTCCAGATTCTACATGATCAGCGTTTGTTGAATGTTTATTATTTTTGATAAAAGAATCTTGGTCGTCTTTAATTCTAGTGAGGAAAAACAAGCCATAATTTAATTTATAAACGCTTTTTTATCCTTCTGGTTTTTATCTTCATTATTTCTGATTAACTTCCCAAACTGTTGTTAGTTTTATAAGCTACTTTGATACATTGTTTCTTTAAAAATCTTTTGACGTTATCACTCGCTTTTCCTATGTATATTAAAGTTTTATAATTATATGATTTCGTGGCTTCAAAAAATATCCATATTAAGCAATTCGTCGAAGTGTGCAAAAAGGAACTTGTTTAAATGCCTCCAGTATCCATCCGGAGATATAATCAAAATAATAATGCTTCACCTTTGCCCCTTAATAAAAAAAAACAATTTGTTTCTAGATGAGAAAAAGAAATTGTTTTACTAAAATTACTTATGTGGTCGAGGTGTACACAATATAAGTGAAATATTTATTTCAATTCTAGTTAATACGGTTGTTCGGTAGTTTCGATATAATATAGGGAGCATATTTATAAAAATGGCGTAAGTATGTATTTTAAATTTATAATTTAAAAATAATTCTAATAATTTAGAAATAAAAGTCTTTTTGACTTGAAACCGAAGCATGTGTATAATAGTAGAACTCTGGACTTCACTTATGTATCTCATAGACTTACGCTAACTGAAAGATCTCCAGACTATATGTGTTTGAAACTGTCCTCCTAGGTAACATACAATGTATAAATTCAGAAAAAAGTTGAAAGCCAAAATCAGAAAGATGTTAATCAGTTTGGAATCCTATAGCTTGAAAGACTTTTGTCCAGATTTGTAAAACTGTTAAGTTGTGACGTTATTTCATTTTGTGCTCTTAGTGTCATAATTTAATATAAATAGCAACAGTGTAAAATTATGAACGTACTAACTCGATAAGATTTTCAATGTAACTATTTGGCCTTAAATACGTTTACAAAGTATTATTGCCCAAATTATTTTTGCACTCTACGTTAACAGACCAGTTGAAAATAACAGCCTTTAAACCTGCCTAGCACTAGCTTACCGAAGCATACACTGTACATTATAACGGCCTGGAAGAAATTGGAATAGATAATATTTTAAGGTGTTTATGTATTTTAAGGTTAGGTTTAAGTACCAAGAATTATTTTGGAATTATAATATTCTTATTTAAGTATATTCCATATAAACAACAAAACAACTACTATTAGAAATATGTGATTTTGGAAGCAAAATAAGGTTAGTCGTAAGTTCACTGTTATCTTCTAAATTAATAAGGAAATTTATAATTTAAGAGTAGCAGCAATGGCAGCGACAAGGCGCCTGCAGGGCCTACCATGCGGGGAGGCCCAAGCTTCGAGAAGGGGCCCCACATATCTTGTTTTGCTAATTTCCATAAACGAAATTATAAAATCTGGCGTGGGGGCCCCTGAATTTCTAATGGCTTCGCAGCCTTGGCCAGAAAGAAATTGGCAAATCCATAAATAAAAGTTAGAGAAGAAAAAAATGTTCAGTAGCTAAGGAATACATTTCTACTCTTGGTAATACTTCTTGTTTTAAAAAACTACAATAAATACATATTTGGGTGATTTCTTGCAGTTTTTTTCTTGTTTGGTATCGAGACACGTGGTAAAAATTCATTATTCACAAATAAATAAATTTCTGGAATTTTTTTGGTGGCTACTACAATTTTTTAGCTAAAATCGCTGGGTGAATTGGAATTTCAAGCGATTCACTCAATTATTATAATGACTCGAGTATCAAGTACTCGATTATTAAAATCATCGGTTTTTTCCAACACTAATTGTCATTCCCTGCTGAGCAAATGCCATCTCTTGATATCTTGTCGTGTGATGTACAGTTTTCGTATAAAAAAATTAAATTAATTCATTTGCACTCCGTTATAAAATTAGGTATTAACAAAATATTAAAAAGGATCTAATCTGTATACATATGTTACATATCTTTTAAGAATGTGTTCCGATACCGATATTATATCGGTATTGGCAAAAAAACCGTAACGGCCGATTACTACTTATTAACTTATTATTATTATTTTAGGTCAAGAACATATATCAAATTTGGAACCTCTTTTCTATTTTTTACATCAGTATCCATTTTTCTAGGGGTAGGCCCTACAATTAGTCAATATACGGGCTTATCACTGGTAAGAAACATTATTATAATAAGTTATTTCTGAATTAATTTACATTCATTGATTCGGCAGAGCTAGTCGATGAGTCAGCGATTAGTAATCGTCTAAATGCACGAAGACAAAACGATTGAACTAATTGACGACCAATCGGACGCCATTTTTTCCATCGAATTAAAAAATTACGATTTGTGATTTGTCAGAGATGTGTTTTATCGATTTATTGGGTTAGGAAACAATTGATATATATTGCTATATTTATAATTTGTTAAAAATTCAATTTCTGTTTTGTTTCTTACTAAACTGATTATCTTGACGAACTACAGCAGAACTACTAGTACATTTACCTACTCTCCCTGTATATTTTGAAAAAATACTTTATAAACATTGTATCCGTCTATGGGTTGGTTTTAAAAAATGAATATTTATATAGTTGATATTATATCCTGTGATGGAATTAAAAATTATCTCTTAAATTATTTATTCAAGAAATATTATTTTTGCGATCAATTTAACAGAACAGAAGCCGACAACTAAAGCCTACAATAAACATGAATAAAAGCCGATATATAAATCCTGACTGGTCTATAGATGCCTTTAAAAAACAATATGGACAGGTGCTGACTGGATAGTACGGTGGATTGATCTACAATAAAAATAAAACGGATGATTCATGGATTAATTTTAAGTACGAGCAAACCCGAAAAGTCCGTATACACTATACATTGCCCTAAAATGCTTTCTATAATCCAACCGTTTACTTAGGAACGGATAACAATCAACAACTTGATTTTATTTAAACTATTCTTGCTTAATACCGATTTCCATAGAATATTATGACAAAAGGGATGCATAACTATTATGCATGTTGATTGCTTCCAAATGGTAAGTTCTAAGAGAAAGATGAAAGAGGAGACCTGTTTTGTTGTGTGCAATTGAATGATAATTAATAATGAAATAATTGTTTCTACATTATCAGTGGCTTAACATTTTTTAGTTAAACTAAAATAAACGTTTATGGGTTGTTGGAGTTAAGGAACTCATAGCCTATAACTTCATACTCGAAAATTTTGTTATAATATTATTTTGGTCTTCTTCTTCTTCTTCTTCTTCTATCTGTTCCAGACGTTGGCTATCATATTGGCTAATCTAACTTTGTTTACAGCTGCTCGGAATGGTGCGGTTGTTGTCAGGGAGAACCACGTTCTCAAATGTTTTAGCCATGAAATTCTTCTCCTTCCGGCGCTTCTCTTTCCTTTCACTTCCCCTTGCAATATGCACTGCAAGAGATTATATCTTTTTTTCATTTCTCATGATGTGACCTAGATATTGTAGTTTTATTGTCTTAATTGTATCATGATTTCTTGTTCCTTTAACATTCTTCTAAGGATTTCAATGTTAGTTACGTACTCTGTCCATGATACCCCTAGCATCCTCCTGTAGAACCACATCTCGAATGCTTCGATCTTTTTCGTTCTTGCTTCTGTCAGTGTCCATGACTCCACTCCGTATAGTAACACGAAAAACACATAGCAGCGTAACATTCTTAGTTTTGGGTTCATGGTTAGGTCTCGGCTATTAAAAACTGCTGACATTTTAATGAATAAATTTCTGCTCTTTTCAATTAGGCATTTAACTTCTTGCGAGTGGTCCCATTGGTCATTTATGGTGATGCCGAGATATGTGTATTTTTCAACTCTTTCAATTGTTCCGCCCATCCAACCTTAGTTGTCGAATGGGAACGTTGTTCTTGCTAAGGATCATATATTTATTCGTATCTATGTTGATATCCAATCCATATTGGTGGCTACTTATTATTAATCTATCTACTAGTTGTTTCAGGTCTTCCATATTATCGGTGTATATTACTGTATCATCAGCGTATTTGATGCTATTTAAACGCTGTCCATTTAGCAGAGTTCCTTCTTGTGCATTATCCAAGGCTTCTTTAAAGATTTGTTCCGAGTTAATGTTAAATAGTAATGGCGATAATACATATTTTGGTCTTATTCCACGCAAAATCTTAATTGTATCAGTTTGGTCTTTGTCCATTCTCACATATGCCCTCTGGTTCCAATATAGGTTCATGATTATCTATATACCTGTCTTTTTCAGGATTTCTATCATCATGTAGTGTGGAACCCTGTCAATTGCTTTTCCATAGTCCACAAAACAAGCATGAACCTCACAGTCCATATCTCTGCTTCTTTGGACAAGGACTTGCACACTGAATAGGGCTTTTCTTGTCCCGACTGCGTCCCTAAATCCGAATTGCGTAGACGCTATCAGTTCTTCGCATATTTTATATATTCTTCTGTGTATGATTTTTAAGAATATTTTCAGTAGGTGGCTCATAAGGCTTATTGTTCTATATTCCTCGCACTTTTTTACTCCCGACTTTTTTGGTATAGTATGAACTCCGATTTAAGCCATTGCTGCGGGATAACACCCGTGTTGTATTTACGATTGAATATCTTGGTCAGACATTTAATTCCTTCGTCGTCCATAAGTTTTAAGAATTCAGCTTGGATTTTATCTGGAGCTTTGCCATCTTCCATTTGCTTTCTTATAGTTCTTACCTGGGTCGTTTCTGGTACAGTTCGTTTCACGATATTTGGATACGACTTAATGATTTGCTGGGTCGGTCCCATTGTATCGACAAGAGCTTGGCAATAAACAAGTGAAGTATGAAGGGACTGACTAAGGAAAACAAGTAATGATATGATTATATTAATGTAATGAAATGAAATAATATTTTTTTTAAATATTACTAGTCATATTTATTTTCATTTATAATGTCATTCTATAGATAGTTCTGTTTCGCTATCGCTATCCTCATCAAAATTAATTATAATTGGATTAATTATACGATCCAGACTAATATACGAATTTCCTACAGTTATTACGTGACGGACTGAATTTTCATTAAAGCATTTTCGTATTAATTCTACTAACACTAGAACTTAAAGTCGGAGAAATATTTTTAGACCTAACCAGTGATTTTAACTGGTGCCACATATGCTCTATGGGGTTAAAAATGCAATAATAGGGTGGGAGCCGTAGCACTGTATGTCCAATTTCTTCTGCCAGTGTGTCACAAACATATACTTTTTTATACAAAATGTCTTTAAAACTTCTAAAAGATCACTTTTTTTATAACTTTCTTCAAAATATATATCATTCGCCGCCATGTAGTTCTGAATCTCCAATTTTGTATTATTTGAGCTTGGAGCTTTATGTAATTGGCTACTGCGATAGCTCGCATTGTCCATTACTATCACGCTATTCTGAGGAATGTTTGGTAAAAGACAATTCTTGAGCCATTCCTCAAAAAGTTCGGCCTTTGTATCTTCATGGTAGTCCACGCAAAAGTCTTTAATGTTTTTTGCAGAAAGCCACAAGGCATTTGGAACCCAACCGTTTTCTGACCCAGCATGTAAAATGCTTATTCTTTTTCCTTTATTTGACGGAGCTTTTGTTTTACTGCAACACTAGAAGAAGCACCATCAATGTTTTTCCATAGACGCCACATACTGTTTTTTATACGTTTGGTAAAATAATATCGGTAATACAACTAAACTCTTCCAGCAAGAAATAAAAACTAACAAATTTTACCACAAAAAGATATTTAAATATAAATTAAGCAACCTAACCTACCTGATGTGCCTATATTTAATTATAATTATAACAATCCGGTCCTTTCCACATAATAATAACAAATGGTCATAAATAATGGGATCGCCGCAGGTATTTTACTGCAGTCAATAAGTTATATCCATTTTTCGTGAAACAATCTTTACGAGTTATTTAATATTCCCTGTAATGGAAATATCCTTAGAAATGAAATAATAGTAAATATTTAATAACTGTGATAATTTAATTCTTCTTCTCGTTCTTTAAATAGCATAAATTATATTAAACAATTAAATTTTATATTATATTATATTTGATATTGGACTACTGTCCAGCAGGCGCTGGTAAAATTTGTATTTTAATTCGAATTGAAATTCTATCATAGAATCAAATATCAACTTTACAAAGAGATTTTGTACGAATTTATCACTGTGTTAGCTACGCAGCTGTCAGTGAACTTTTGCTATATAAATATTAAGCTACACAATTTAAGTTTTCAATGTTTAGCTATGATACACATTGATGAACCGGCATTACCATAGGATCTCTGTTAATAGATAAAATGATTTCTAGGATGCATTCTGTCAAATAAATGGATATAAAATTATAAACGAAACTTTAACTACTACAGATGGATATATTTTGATGATGCATAGAATAAAATATAATGAAGCTGAAAATAAAGTTAGACGACCGCCAGTACTACTAATGCATGGACTTTTAGGTAGAATTCATAATTATACACAGAGGCGAACAAATTATACAGGACTTCTCAAAATTAATAGTACACTGTAAACCTGCAAATACTTTAGGTAAAAATATTGTTCATTTGGCCAAATTTTCTTGATTCAAAAGTTGATAATAACCATTTTTTACCCAAAAATGGTGTATTTTGTAAAAGTCTCTCCAAGCAACCTTTTTCGATATTTTTGCATTCATGGTGTGCCTAGTGCATTTGAAATTATAGTTAAAATATTGAAATAACACATTATTATATTAGGTATTAATTATTATATTATAGGTAATAGAATTTAACTACAAACAATTCAGATTCCAACAGGAGTTCTAACTTAACCTATGTTTTTTAAAGTAATATTAATTTATTACTATTTTTTATACTTTTAATATTTTCGACACTTTTATACGGTATCTCCGTAATTGGTAGTGCTATTAAAAAAGTAATGTAGGTGTCATGTGCTCTTTTTGGGTCAAACTTAAAATGGTGAAATCAAAATTTGAAAATTTTCGCTCGCTTAAGAGATACGGGTGAAAATCAAAAAATTGACAATTTCAAAATTACCCTATATTTTCTTAGTTAAAAGAGATATAGAAAATTCTTTTATACAGATGAATAGATATAGATTATTGAATAATCTATAATTTTCAGTATAAGTATACGAGGTCAGGTAAAAAAGTTATCAGACCTAACCAAATTTTTTTAAATGGAACACCATATTTTTTTTAATCAAAAAAAAAGATACTATTTTAAATTCTCATTTCGAATATATAACACACCATGGATAATATTGGTTTCCTAGGCGATCTATTAAACTCTGTTACTTCGAAACGAATAAAAGATTCAGATTAAGTAAAAAATAACGGGAATCATCGCAATTGTTCGGAATATGTCCTTAAATGGTTACCGTCTTTCCGAATAGCGAACAAAATATACATTTTGCGCCATTTCTTCGTCTTTTCCATTTTCAATATAAACTGATATCATATCAAATTTTTCAAAATGTTGATGTTATTTTCGCAAATGAATATGTAAAAATGAAATTGACGTTAATTGTTAACAGCCAACATAGTTGTTTCTAGGATATTAGCTTTTGTTTCATGGTCTACTGTGGTGTAAAGTAATACAGTTTAATAAATCGCCTAGGAAACCAATATCATCCATGGTGTGTTATATATTTGAAAGGAGAATTTAAAATAGTATATTTTTATATTAAAATATATAGGGTGTTCCATTTAAAAACATGAGGTTAGGTCCGATAACTTTGTTACCTGACCCCGTATACTTATTCTGAAAACGGCAGATTATTCAACAATCAATATAAAGAAACTTCTGTATACAACATTTTTCTGTATCTCTTGTAACTAAGAAAATATAAGGTAATTTTGAAATTGTCAATTTTCTGATTTTCTCCCGTATCTCTTAAGCGAGCGAAAATTTTTAAATTTAGATTTTACCATTTTAAGTTTGACCCAAAAAGAGCACATGACACCTACATTACTTTTTTGATAGCACTAACAATTACGGAGATGCCGTATAAAAGTGTCGAAAATCTCGAAAGCAGTTGCTCGGAGCGGCATTGATAAGGTACACCATTTTTGGGTTCAAGTGATGAGAAAATTATTATTTTTAATAAAAACGTCAATACACTAAAGCAAAAAAAGGTCCATTGTTGCTGTGTACCTGGAGTGCCGCAGCGAGCTCCCACTACAATCTACATCAGAATTATTACCAGATTCAAATTTCTCGTCGCTAAAAACCATCCATCACAAAATCATATGAAAAAATATTGGTTAGTTAATAAGTACATTAATTAGGAAATTAAAAAATAAAATTTTTAATTTGGATACCATGTATCTCGGTTATTATCAACTTCTCTTGTACTATTAGTTTAGGGACACCCTGTATAACGGAAACATTTAATAGCATTTTGGTAACACTGGAATTAAAATATTGATTCATACAATCCCTTAAACCTGCCTAATAAAACTAAATTTGACTATATTATGAATCAATACCTTTTCCCAAACATATAAAAAAAAATTTCAATATTTTAGGGAGCTCAGTGGATTACATAGCAGCAGGACATAATAATTCCTTGGCATTCAGCTTGGTAGACCAGGGATATGATGTTTGGTTAGGAAACAACAGAGGAAACACCTACTCAAGAAATCATGTCACACTTAATGCTGATACTGATTCGTCATTCTGGAACTTTAGGTAGATTATTTAACATTACTAATGTACAAAATTACAATACAGGGTGTCCATTTTTTGGGTAGTTTTACGGGGTATCTCCGTTATTAGTAAAGATAGAAGGATGCGGTTTTCGCGGCACTGTGCTACTTTTGTCAAACATAAGATGCCGTAATCAGAATTTTTCTAGACCGCCTTGTTTTTGATATACGGGATGATTTTGAGAAATGTGCATTTTTGGGACACCCTCCATATCTCGGTTACCCCGTAACGTATCAAAAAGAAATAAAATATTCTTTTCGTAGTTTTTACGTAGAATCCAGTGACGTACTCAGATTTTTTCTACATTCAATAGTTTTCAAGAAAAATAAACAAATTTGCTTCCTTTAAATGGGCCACCCTATATATTTTTTAATAATATAATTTAGTTAGTAACAAGCTTCTCAAAAATATATATTTTTAGTCTTAGTATTAGGCCCGAAATATACGGTTTTCAAAAATAAACCATTTTTTTTTAGTAGGCCATGACGGATATTAAAAACAAACAAAAGAACACAGTCCTATGTGTTATAATAATAAAATCTTCTAATTCTGTCAGAGCATTCAGGTTCTATAAGTTGTTTTTCTAATTAATAGTGAAAAATCAGTTTGTCCTAATTATGGCTGAGAATGTAAACTTTGAGAAGTACGACATACTCGTTTGTTATATCCAGTGTAACGAAAATACAGATGGAGCATTAGAAGTGTATTTGAATAGGTAAATATAAGCTATTATGTAGTAATTGAAATTTATAAATTTTCTTAAAATACTTGTAGATATCCCGAAAGACGACAACCGGATGAACGAATTTTTTCAAGAATAATTTTTTTTAATTTTAATTTTCTAAACCTCGCCCTAAAATCGACCACAAGGATAATCGCGAGACTGATGAAATAAATTTGTTAGCTTCAATTGAAATAAATTCAAGTAGTTCTTGCAGAAAAGTTCAAGGTTCGGTCGGAATAATTAAATCAAGAGTGCAAACAATCCTTAAAAAAAACATAATTTTAAGCCATATAAATTCCACCGTGTACAAAACTTACATCCTGGTGATGCACAGCGCAGTATAGATATTTGCAATTGGTATTTACAAAATCTGAACAGGGAAAACAATTTTGAAAAAACCGTTATATGGTCTGATGAGGCTCATTTTTCCAGTGCTGGCATGTTTAATCGTCAGAATACGAGGTTTTGGTCTCAGAAAAATCAGCATGTAATATTTCCAATCGAACGGCAAGGCAGATTTGGCGTTAGCGTTTGATGCTTTATACTGAATAGCAAAATAGTTTATAATATATTTGAAGGAAGCCTTAATGCAAATAAATATTTGGAAAGTCTGGAAAACGTTGTGCCAGAAATAATAGAAGATGTGCCCTTAGCTGATCTCAATAACTTGCATCTTCAACAGGATGGAGCGCCCGATCACAATGTCCAAATTGTAAGAGCCTACCTAGATAATAACTCCCCGGGTCGCTGGATTGGAACTAATGGACCTGTGAGATGGCCACCAAGGTCACCCGACTTGTCGGTTTTGGATTTTTTCTTATGGGGATACCTTCAAAATTAAATTTATTCCATTCAGTACCAAACAATGGCAGATTTAAGAATTGTCATTGACAGACCTGTTAGGGAGTTACAAACGCGGCCGTTTATTATTTTTAATTCATTAAGGCGAATAAGAACCATGTGTGAAACATGTCTAAGGCATAATGGAGAACAATTTGAGCAATATTTATGAGGTAGTTCAATAAATTTTCAATTTTTGTGTCTAATATTTAATCACACCAGTATTTTTTGAAAATCCGTCATGGCCTACTAAAAAAAGGGTATATTTTTGAAAAACGTATATTTCGGGTCTAATACTAAGACTAAAAATTAAGTGTTATATATTTTTTGAGAAGTTTGTTACAAACTAAATTATATTATTAAAAAATATATAGGGTGACCCATTTAAAAAAGCAAATTTGTTTATTTTCCTTGAAAACTATTGAATGTAGAAAAAATGTCGTAAAAATGAGTACGTCACTGGATTCTACGTAAAAAACTACAAAAACTACATTTTATTTCTTTTTGATACGTTACGGGGTAACCGAGATATGGGGGGGGGGGGGGTTTCCCAAAATGCACAATTCTCAAAAACATCCCGTATATCAAAAACAAGGCGGCCTAGAAAAATTCTGATTACGGCATCTTCTGTTTGATAATAAAGTAGCACAGTGCTGCGAACACCGCATCCTTCTATCTTTACTAATAACGGAGATACCCCGTAAAACTACCCAAAAATGGACACCCTGGTCAAGAAAATGTTTTCACGATTATGAATAAAAACTAATGCTATTTTCAAAATGTTTTCGTAGAGACGACACGTTTGTTCTGACCGATGATAGGTATGTACACCTCCCCTGTAATGACGAGAACAAAAGATTTCCAAACCGGTCTGCAGGTGGTGACATCCTATCAATGGAAAGAGCTTCTGTGTAGACAAAAATACGCCCTTATTATACATGGTGCCCCAAGTAAAGTAGTGGCCTATTAGAAGTATCTCGAGAACTAAATGAGATTTTATTTTGAAAATTTGGCTGTGGCTATAAGAGATGGTTTTCTACGTTTATAAAATATTTTCGATGGTGCGGTGTTGCCGGATCATACTGAAAGTGGTAGCAACTTCGGAATTTTAAATGAATTACCCTATATATTATATTTTTTTTGGAATCTAGGTAAAAATCTAGAACAGTTTTCTGTATAATATCATATACCTATCTTTAAGACTTTTTGAATTATAAATAATTTTGTGATTTTTTAACGCCGTATCGTTACCTGAAAAGAAAATCGTATCTTTTTAGCGGTTACAGCTAGAAAGCTGAAAATTTTACAATAGTTTCACAAGACCATCGCAATTTTATAATTTTGAACAGTCTTGAATTCGTTTTATACAGGGCGTCTCCATAACAATATTTCTGAGGCAGATGAATTATTGTAAAAATCTTATTTTTTTTAAATGGGACACCCTGTATTTGCTATGTTTTGCTAATAGAGGATCAAATTTTCTATCTAATGATATTATGTATTCCTATACCTATCTTCACTATTTTCGGACTTATAGCGAAATTTAAAAATTATCTTATAAAAATATATTTTTTGATAGTGTGGTTGGCTGTGGAATGGATTCATAGAAACAAAATAATGAAAAATCCATTTGACGTTATGTCTGAGTTATTGTAATAAAAATGGCTAATTCACATTATTCGAGCTTAGATATTTTAAGTTTATTTTATATTCATGGGGAGTGTGGTAGAGTTTTATCTAGAACTTGCAGACAATTTAATGAACTGCATCCTGATGCAGCTCCTATAACTCCCTAAAAGTTGAATGGCCGAGGCGGTCCATGGAAATGGCCCCAAGGTCTCCGGATCTTACCCCCTAGAATTATATCTATGATATTGGATTAAAGAACTAGTATACAAGACACCCGTCACAACAAGGGAAGATTTAGAAAATCGAGTACGAACAGCTTTGGGGTCTCTAGAAGAGAAAGAAATGAAAGAGATGACAAATGAACCACAATTTATGAATGTTTAAGAGCGAACGGAGGGCATTTTAAACAATTTAGTTATTAGTTATTTTATTGATGTAATTTTCATTTTGTTTATTTATTTATTAATAAATTCCTTATTGGTTAACTATTTTTTCTTACAACAACACAGACATAACGTCACATGGATTTTTCATTATTTTGTTTCTATGAATCCACAGTCAACTAGCAAAAAATATATTTTTATAAGATAATTTATAAATTTCGCTATAAGTCCGAAAATAGTGAAGATAGGTATAGGAACATTCACTCGTTAACTTTTAGCTTTCATGAAATGGGAACTATCGATATTCCAGCAATGATCGATTACATCATAGCGAGAACTAACTATAAAAAGATCTTTTATGTGGGTATGTCTCAAGGATGTGTTGCTTACTTAGTTATGACCACAGTAAGGCCCGAATATAATGAAAAAATATGGTTAAGTAACGTCATAGCTCCTGTTATCACTCTCTATAAATCGAAAAATATTTTTTTTAAATTATGGTCAATGTTTGATTTTATAATCCAGGTGAGTACATAGACTATAAAAGCGACCTATGATGGTGTAAGGAACAACTGCCACTAGTCGCCATTGGACATGTAGACATTGGTATAGAATCTACTAAGTAATTTTTTTTAACTTTAAGCTATGGGATATTGCTATCACTAAAACAGTATTCTGGTGACTTAATAAATTGATTGTAATAGGCCAAAACGAATCACTATAATCTAACTAAACTATAATCCAAATTAAAATATTATGGCTTTAGTAATGATTCATCTCTTCTTATAAAGTCATACTTATTTAAACGATTTCACACAATATTTTCCAATGATAACTATTCTGATCAAGTCAGCATACTGTCTGGTGTGCCTCACGGTTCAATTTTGGGTCCATTACTATACCCTTATACGTATATACTTCAGATATATTTAAGTCGTTAAAAATATTGTATGGAGACTGAATTCTACATAAATCGCGATCTGGGAACATTAAGTGCATATTCTCAGAGCCACAATTTACATTTAAATCTAAATCCTGCATGCTAATTTTTGGTAATAAGAATAAGGTTGCCATCCTAAAAGACACTTTAAGTATATCCATAAATGCTGCACGGTTGGACATTCTTGGTGGTGCAAAAAATTTGGGTTTACCTCTTGACACGGAATTAAGGTTTAAAGAACATCTTAAGAGAATATTTCAGCATACTTTTCTTTCTTTAAAAATGATATACAGGGTGGCCCATCGAAAACAGTCCAGCAAGGTTTACGGCTGTGTACGTGAAAATTAAAAAAAAAACTCGGACCCGTAAACTTGTGTTTTCAGGGGGACACGTTTCACTATTAATTTCATCCCTGTAACCTCAACCCCCATAGCGGGGGCGGCTACTGCCCTTGTTTTTTCAAATGGGAATGTTGTGATCAACTTTGTAAAGGGCATTAAATCCTCTTTAAAATGGCGCTTTGTTTTGTAAATTTGAGCCATTCACCTCCATACAATAGTACAACAACTGTTCAAAGTGTTCTCGGACATTGTGAAGAACATTTGGTGTAATTTATTGACATTCATTAGTAATGCGGTTCCGTAAATCTTCTAAGGATTGGGTTGAGTGGCATAAATTTTGGATTTTAGATGTCCCCACAAAAAGAAATGAAGGGGAGATAAATCGGGCGATCTCGCCGGCAATTCAATAGCAACCCTCCTCCCAATCCATCTACCAGGAAACGTTTCATCCAGAAAGTGGCGTACCGGTAATGCATAATGGGGAGGAGCCCCGTCTTTTTGAAATATTGGATTTTCTTCCTGGTAACGTTGGTCGTTTTCCATAATTTCCATCAGCGCTGGGTTGACAGCATTCTCCAGCAAGTCTAAATAAGTATATCCATTTAAATTTCCCGGTAAGAAAAATGGTCCAATTATGTGATCACCGAAAATACCAGCCCAAACGTTTAATTTCTGAGGATGAACCTCGTGATAAATCCTTGGACTTGTGTCGGACCAGTAACGACAGTTATGTCGATTGACAGTGCCATTAAGAAAAAAAGAACATTCGTCTACGAAGCAAACGTTAAAAAGGTAGTTCGGATAATTTAATACTTGTTCTGATATTACTTCACAAAAGTGTAAACGGCGGTCATTATCATCTTCATTCAATTTTTGGAGAAGTTGAATTTTGTATGGGTGCCATTTATAATGTTTCAGAATTCTCTGTACAGTGGGCCGCGAAATTCCCGTTACATCAGACATTTTTCTGGTACTTAACGTTGGATTCATACTAACTTGACCTAGAACAGCTACTTCTGCTGCTTCATTTCTTACCGGATTTTCAATGATCCTTTTTTAATTTGCCACTGAACCAGATTGCCGAAATTTTGCCACTAATTCTAGGATATACCCATGATGTACGTGTTTATCTGGATGTCTTGTCTATCATTAAACAAAGTTGCCGGTACTCTTGCGCATTGATTGTTTATAAAATACAATTCAATAATTTCCACTCTCTCCTCAATAGAATGAACCATTTTTTATGACACGATCAAAACAAAAGAAAATAATAGCGCAGAAATAACGTATGTAGATCTGGATCCACTTTACTGAAGATAAAGTTGAATTGACTGATACTTATTGCTTAAAAAAATTGTTTTCGCACAAACCTGTGTATTTGATAAGAGGTGCAGTGAAATGTTTCAAATTCCGTTGCTCGGCGGCGCGTAGCTCAAATTTACAAAAACGAAGCGCCATTTTAAAGAGAATTTAATGCCCTTTAAAAAGATGTGTCACAACATACCCATTCCCATTTGAAAAAACAAGGGCAGTAGCCGCCCCCGCTAGGGGTTGAGGTTACAGGGATGAAATTAATAGTGAAACGTGTCCCCCTGAAAACACAAGTTTACGGGTCCGAGTTTTTTTTAAATTTTCACGTACACAGCCGTAAACCTTGCTGGACTGTTTTCGATGGGCCAGACTGTATAATAATAGAGACGTGTTAAGTTTCAAACTAAGAAAGGATCTGTGTGAGTCTCTCGTTCTGTCCAAGTTTAATTATTGTGACTTTGTTTATGGTTTCTGCCTAGATGCTGAAAGTATATCTCGAATACAGAAAATTCAGAATGTCTGTTTACGTGTATGGTGTGCGAAAGTTTGATCATATTTCACATTTATATAGGGTTATTAATTGGCCCAGGATGGATGAGCGTAGGATCTTTCAATCAAAATAATGAATAACGTCAATTCCCCAGTCTCGATTCATCGATCATGCTTCAACATCAAAGTGCTATGTTTCAGCGTTCATTTTCTTTTAATGCCGTCAAATGTTATAACTCACTGCCCACTGAAATGTTAGCTTTGAATTCGGATTTATTTAGAGTAAAACTCAAAAAATATCTTTTACAGTTGTAAATTAACTAAAATTGTTTTTTATTACATTTTCTTTTTCTTCTCGCGCCTTCTTTTGTTTTTATCGAGTGTAATAGGATCGGCTTAATCTTAATTTAATTTCACTGTTGTTACTTGCTGTTATGTGTGTTTTTTTTTTCTTCTTTTTTTTGGATATTTGTTACCTATAGCTCTGTTATTATTTAATTATTGAAGACTGACAAGGTTGTGGTATTGGATACGAACTTTAAAATTATTATTTAATTATTTATAACTAACTAACTTATCTATTTAATGTAGCAATAATGCGTAACTGACTGGTTCAGTGGAATAGCTATTGTAGCTAGACTGCGCCAGACTTATATGCCCTCTTAATTTTTCTTTTGGTAGATATTATTTTTGTTATACTATTTTTTCCCTTGTGGTAGATATTATTTTTGTGTTATTCTACTGTAAATTCTTATGTAATCCTTAAATAAAATACGTTTATTATTATTATTATAATTGTGTTGATGAACAAGGAAGCCTAATACAGAAACAATATTTTTCAGCCAATTTTAAATGTAGTTGGCCACCAAGAGTTTCTAGGAACTAATATGATATCCACGAACATAGGTAGGGCTCTATATAATAGTCCACACACTTTTGGCAAATGGATTTACACAGAGATTATTATGAAGGAAATAATGGGATCTTCCGATGATTTAAATTATGTAAGTTATATTATTTATAATATAAATATCGGGTTCTACAAATGTCAAGTTTAAAATAGAGGGTGCTATGGCAATGGTTTATACCCACAGACAGTGTGTTATGGAAATGACTTATTATATTTAAACCGGCAAATCCTGAGTTGAAAATAAATTGAAGAAAAATATCCTTAAATTGCGCTTTGAATTATTGTATAAAATATAGACGTTATATGAAATTTGAAAATTTACGTGGCCGCAACTGAGGACGTTCGCAATCAATAGTTTATTGAGGCGCTATTGTCATATATTGCAACACAGAATTGTTAACGAACGTGTTCAATTTTTGCAAACAAGACGTCTTTGACCCGCGTTATCACTTCTTTGTCAAACTTTTTAGAAAAAAAAATACTACAATTTTAAGGTACATACTCTCTTACCTTCGATCTTATAATCTGTTTTATAATTAAATTCCATGAAAAATAAAACACAGAAAGTATGCTTGCAACAGAACTAACAATAGGTATTATCACACAAATTTGATATCACATATTTCTTATTATGAATTATTTCACAACAAAAAAAATCGGGTAATGCTACAACTAACAAAACGTTTAAAATTCGAATACATCAAGCATGTGGAATCCTCGACGGCATCATTCCACCTCCGAGTCTCGAAATGCACTGAAGCAACGATAGTCGCGCGCGGCAGGTATCCAAGCAAGGGAGAAACATGCGCTGTGATCTAACAACACTGTTAGTATACTCTAGTGACCCACATTGTGGCTAACTGAATCCAGATGGGCGCGACAGTATGTGGGTAAAAAGGGTTTTTACCTTAATATTTAGATATTAATTAATTAATAATATTAAAAAAAAGTATGTAGTCTTTCTCTAGGATACCCTAGGAGTCACCCATTTAAATATAATGTCATTTCCATAACACCCGTATAGTATAAAAGGGCAACAGTACATTCATAAAACACCACTTGCTTGCATTCATACATACTTCTACAGTTTCAGATGTGCAGTAGATTGTGGTTTTATGCAACGTCTGGTATATTTTTAGGTTTTTATGTGTCAATTTTGAAACAAATATATTCAGTTATTCTTATAATATTTGCATTATCTCATACTTTTTTAATAACTAATATTATACGATGCAGACAAAAGTTTTAAAAAACCTCTGTAGGTTCATCAAAGGCAGGTTTTGGACCAAAACCCTACAAATAATCTTTAAAATAAGCAGTAGGCATTTTTAAAAAAATATTTGCATTTCAAAATTATTTACTGTTTAAAAATGGGGAATCCGACTAGGATGTTTACAATAGTTTTAGTGTAAGACAATAAAATAATTTCGATCTAATTTTTTACAGAAATTCGAATGATATGAAGAAGAAATCTATATTGTTGCAATATTTACTTAAAATATAGAATTAGCTACATCACTGCGTAACCTCATTAATCTCACTTACCGACGAAATATTAATCCGGGGTTAGAATAGGCGAATTTCTTACACACCACGCACTGACGAACTATTGTAGATAGCTAATAAATAGCTGTAAAGAGTTCTAGTTTGAAAAACACTAAAAATTAATGCCAACATGCAATAGAACTCAACCATAGTAGCGAATAAACCCAGACAATACTGCACCCGAAAATGAATGGCATTCCTAAACGTCAGGTTTACACGTACTATAATCGATAAGGATGTGCATACAGCGTTGCAACTGTGATTTCCCTAAAACATTTGCAATTAGATGTTGTTGGTCAATAATAACTTCACGAGAAGCAAAATTTAAAAAATACACACACATATGCATTCATATAATTAATATTATACCTTTCGGTTTCAAACGCAGGCGGTAGATTTAGCATCCTCAGTACAGGACTTGGCATCATTAATTTCCGTTTAAAACTTTGTATAATTCGGACAGAAGATAAACAATTCTGTCTCTTTATTGTGTGTCTTTATGTAAACAAGTCGAATTTAACGCTAAAAAAACCCAGGCAGCAGTTTTCTCTAAAAAGATTAACATTACAGAACCGGATATAGTCATGGACGGACACGCAATCCCACTGGCTTCATCTATTAATTTGCTGGGCGTCAATCTGGGAGGAAATATGTCTTGGCATAACCACATTATGGGAATCGCCAAGATAGCTTCTCAGAAACTTAGTGTAGTCTTCCGAACCAAGAAGTTCTACACACTTAAATATCTTTTGACACTATACAAAGCCCAGATTTGACAATCACTAGAGTACTGCTCTCATGTCTGGAGCTCTGCACTCAAACATACAGGGTGGTCCAGCGAAAACTTAACACCTCGATTTTCTTGCTTTAAAATGAAAATGTAGAAAATCGCTCGGACCCGTCGATTTCTGATTCGAGGGGGAATAACTTTTCCGCTTTTTTCATCTCCGTAACTTCAACCACTTAACGGGCGTGAACACAACCCCCTGATTTTGAATAGGGATGAGGGGTGTTGCGATACCTCATTTTGAAGATCTTATCGAGTACTATCTGACCCTAAAATTTCGCTTCAAAATTTTCATTTTTAACGAAATGACAGCTAAAATAGTGGAAGACTACTTACTTTTGTGATTAGTTTATTGAATGCTGAAAATGGCCACCATTCACTTCCATGCAGTAAAGAACGGTGGTGTATGAGTAGAGAATGTGGAATTTACCTCGAGGATATTACTTTTATCAGACGCAGTTGAATTTATTTATTTATTTGTTAATTTTTTGTCCAAAAAAGTAGACGGACCATGTTTTTGATTTATCTTAGTCTATCGTGAATTTTTAACGTTTTTAACGTTAAAACTGTGTCAAATCGATTGTACCTTTGTAGTAGAATTAAAATAGTGTATTCCGTAGAAGAAAGGGTGGAAATTATAAAATTATTATTTAGAAATAACGACTCTGCGCGAGTAACAGCGGCTTTATTTAACGAACGGCATTCTGAAAAAAATGTATCCGCTGCCTACGTTGTGCAAATTTGACGCTACTGGTTCAGTCGGAAACAAAAGAGGGTGTATGACAGAGACGAAGCGAGGGAAGTGGATGTCTTAGGTCAAGTAGTAATGGACCCGACCCTTAGTACTAGGAAATTGTCCGATGTATCTGGTGTTCACGCACAATAATCATGAGAATCTTTAAACAACATAAGTTCCATCCTTTTAAGATACGACTGGTTCAGGAACTGAATGTGGATGATTTCGATCGCCGACTCCAGTTCTGTGAAGCGGTCAGTGGAATTATTAACAATAATCCTAACTACATGTTCAATATCTGTTTCTCGGACGAGTGTTCATTTTACCTTAATGGCATTGTAAACAGGCATAACTGTCGGTATTGGTCAGATGAAAATCCAAGATTATTTCGTGAAGTGCATACGCAGCAGTCCCCAAAGGGAAGGGCCACTCGTCTGATCGGAGACCACGAGCTGAAGAAGAACCTCGACAGCCTAGAACATCGACGACAGGTTGGGAATTTGACTATCTTTTACAGTTATCTTGATGGAAAGTGCTCGACTGACCTTGCCCTCTTAATTCCGCCCAGAGCGGCGAATAGTAGAAATTCACGACGAACCACTGCCACCCATCCATATGTGGTTAAACTTAATACTCCTCGAACTTCATTATTGAGAATTCTTTCATCTAGGACAAAATTTTACACAAAATAAGGGGTCGCAAATGAAAAAAGTTTGCGCACCACTAATCTAGAGGACTTCATCCTAATGGAACGACCTTCCCGAGGACGTTTTTCCCAACGAATATAACCTCTAACTATTCAAAACCAACGTGAATCGCTTTATTCGCACATGCACCACTCGAGTGCCCTAAAGGATTTTTCCTATAGTGCTTGTGTTTGATCATAAAAAAAATATATCAAATGTTTTTGTTTATAGCCGCAATTAGCGTCGCTAGATTTATTTCATGTCGCATAAATTTGTTAGCACAGTGCCATAAATAAGGAACTATTTTCTTGCCGAATTTCAAATTAGGTATGCATATTCAATTATAATTTTTTTTTTCATTTTACAGGACATGCTTCCATTTTACGTACCACTTACTCCCGCTGGTGCGTCATCCAAGCAGCTTGCACATTATGGTCAAAACAGAAAAACAGGTCTGGTATAGAGGTTATTATTTCATTTTACTTTTTGCGTTTGGTTGGTACAGCTAATTCACTAAAACTATGAATTAATAAAAAAGAAAAAATACCATGGGTGACATTACGTTCACACCAGTGGCGGCTCGTGACCTATGATAGAAGGAGTTCACAAGTATCATGAAATTATTTTAAAAATTCCATTTTTCTGTAACTATCAAATAATTATATTCTTCGGCGTTTGAAAAACGTAGGAAGAAAAATCAATGCGTTAGGTAAAACATATTTTTATTAATTTTTTAAAATTTACACAAGGAAACAGCTTAACTAAATAAATAATTTTATACGGCCCAATTTTTGCGGGGGGGGGGGCAAATTTTGAAGTTCCGCCACTGGTTACCAGTTCATATTCTTTATTAAGTATAAGTCACGATGCCAAGTGCATAACTTAGGAAAATTGTATAGGTCGTTTAACTATTTACGCTAGAAATTAAAAAAAATTGTTATATTATTAAATTGTTTTTTAATCATTTAATTATTATTAATAATTTTTAGGAGATTTTTGCCAGTACGATTACTATGATAAAAATCAAGAGCGCTACAATCAAACAACTCCACCAATTTATAACTTGATAAATAGTATCGCCCCTTTGGCGGTTTACTATAGTTCCGGAGATGAATTTTGTAATGAAAAGGTATGATGATTATTATTATCCGAAGCCATGTTATTTGGGTATTTCAATTCTATCCCAGTGCCGTAGCCACAGGGCGGCGATGGTGCACCCCCCTCAAATGAAAATAATCCTAAGAACGCGTTTCAACAGTTTGTTGTGTAAAAACAAGATAGTTAACTTTGGTGATATGTCATAGATGGTGGCCAATGCCGTCCCTTTAAAATACTTATCGGAAATACAAAAACATTTATGTTAGATTATAGAAGGAGGAGGAGGTTTGTGAATAAGAATTTATATTCTTCTTACAATAAAGCAATTTTTGATTTGAACATGAACAGAACACAAAGATATACTGTAGCCTGTCAGGTTAGTGTTATAAAACAAGTGTTCCCGCATTTTTAGCTCAAAAAAGGGAAAATTATTTCTCAAAAAAAATGTATAAAGTGTCCAAGATTTTTTTCTTCCACCACACAAATAAGTGAACAAAATACAGAAACATTATTTCAAACTTCTGTTTATTCGGGATTTAAAAGAAAAGTAGGCGCTTGAAACAAAAAAATTAAGATGGTGACGCGTGATTTGTTTCACTTAACATTCCCATTGTGATCGTTTGAGAGTGTTTTAAGGGGGTTTTCTATACATATCCAGAAAATATGGAACATAAATTTACAAATGCTGAAAAGTTTGATATTCTATCGCATGTTTTATTTTATCTCAAAAAACTGTTATGTGGCAGTTAGAAGATGTTATTTGTATTTAGAGAATAACGGAAATCATTTTGAATACCTGATTATGTAGTTCCTTTCTTTTTTCGTTGTTCGTTTTATTACTGTTTTGGAATGATTTTTGTTCCCTTATTTGTGGTTTATTATTAAATTATTTGTTATTTATTGAACTAGTCCAACATAAGTAAAAAATTCAGAGCTTACTTATGAGATATTATTTATAAAATTAGGAGAAATACAGTACGGTATCCCAAAATTTCATGATATTGTTCAAAAAACACTCGAAACGTCATTAAATGACAATGTGCCATACATCGTTGCATTCGGCTCTCAAATTCCAATATCAGGAAAACAGGATCGTATTTAAAAAAAGAAAGTTGATAATGGCCCTTGGAAGACGACTCGTCGGATTACAAAACAATTAATGCTCTTAGATAGAGCGGAAAAAGTGGCAATGCAAAATTGGAATTTACTTTAGAATTCGATCTAAAAAAACCCAGGAAAACAATAAAACTATTTTTCAGAATTTCGTTTTTTTCCGGATATCTCCGGAACTACTCGGAATTATAAAACTTTCTAAACGGCATATTATTAGGCACGTAAATGCGTAACTTTGCCTCCATTTAACCGACTCGTATCTCTTACGGTTTCCGAGATCCCTGTACTGGCCGTCCTTGTCTTGGACACGTTGTAGGTCACAGTAGGTAATAGATACCTAATTTCAATTTACAAGTTATATCTGTTGTTCATCTATTGGCAATGAAAAAAAGTAGGTTGTCCCTTAAAACACTGAGGTGTTACTAATAAAATCTCGCAATTTGTTTATGGTACTTGCAAAACAAATCTATAAATTCTCTAAAATTACCTTTATTTAAAGATACTTCAGAGTCGCCATCGTAAATCTAAACCCAGAAAATTAAATATAAAATAAAATCGATTAATTTTGTCAATATTTTACAATAATTATCTTATTTCTTAGCTTCAATCCAGTTAGGATTTGATATTTAATTTTTATAAAAATAATTTATTATCTAACTATAGCAAACGAGGGATATGCATGGACTTCTGAGGAGGAGGGGTGAATCCCCTAAACCCCTGCTTACATACGTTCCTGATTAGAGACACACATAGTCTATCCAATACAGAACATTACCTTTCCTCTAATATGTAAAATCATTTAATACAAAATTATGATGATATATTATGTATTTGCTTTTAGATACTTCATCAGCAACTCAGGACCATGCCAAATGTTGTGCTGAAATATAAGGTGCCATCCGAAACATTCAATCATATAGATTTTATAACTTCCAAAGATTTAGATAAGTTCGTAAACAATAGAATTAGTGATATGATGAACAAATATATTAAAAAATAACATCAGGTATGTCGATTTTATCCCTAACTCTAGAAAATTTATGTTACCATTTCTTATATCAATTCGTTTCACGATTTACATGCATAGATTACATACAAGATGACAACAGAAAATGTATTTTTTTTTTATTTTACTTTACGATAGTGATCGAGACGACGCGCACTGGTGCCAAAATGGAAAAACCTGGCCATAATAATTACAAATAATGATGGATTTGTACCAAAATTTACATAAGAGGGCTTTTTGAGTCGCCGATTATGAATATTGGCATAAAAATTATTATCGAATAGGCAGTTATTGGTAGCTACATTTTGCAGTATTTAAAACATAATAAGCTAAGATGTTATATTTAAAGCTTATCTTCGCGGGATATAGTGGGATATGTTACTATTCGACTAGATGATTTACCGAGTATTAAAGAAATAATAAAAAAAATTGTAATATATATTGCTTTATCTATATTTTTTTCGATCGCATTAAAGATAAAACTTTGGAAAACTTATAAAACACTCTACTTACCTGAAGGAGTTGGTTCCATAATGCTAAAATACTATAACACAAATCTAGTCCAAATTACTGTGCCTTAAACTAACACAAAATCACACTATATAAATCTCTTATGAACTAGCACGTCAACCAAACGCTAAAGTAAAACTTAAATTTTGGGTGGTAAGAAGAAATTATTGTACTCTATTATTTATTGTTGGCAGATAGCTAGAGGATCCTTCTACCTGATCCTATAATAAAAATTATTAGAATCGATAATTAAGATTTGTCAATTATGGCCAGGTTTTTCCATTTTGGCATCAGCGTGCGACGCAACTAGCTTTTGTATCTGCGTTGTCGAAATAATAACAACTGATCAATTGTATACTATATTTATTGAGCAAAAGTACCATAAACGTTTAAAACTAATAAATTAGCGATTTTAAGGGATTTCAATGCAGCACCTTAAGCAATTTTTTTTTTAAACAACATTTATCATTATCAATGTTAATAAGGTTGAATTAGAATTTAACTCTTTTAATAAAGAACTGCAAGATACCGTTCTCATTTAGAATTGACCTGGCTAATGAGAAGAAATATGTATATGGACAAATGTCATGAGGGTACCATAAAAAAAACTGTTTCAGAATAACTGTTTGCTGAAACGCAAATGGTGAATCCATAGAAAAACTTTTGTAACTGAAATATGTGGATTTATATCCTAGTAGCACTGACGATAATTGAAAATAAAATACAAAGTACTTTCGGAGAAGGTGTTAATTTAGTTCTGTACAAGAAGTCACATAAAGTTCTGTGTGTAACGGACTTTATAGCTCTTGTTAAACCTGGTGAAAACACTTAGTTGTTGGAGAAACCCCTGTAAGTTTTATTAAAAATTATTACAATCAAACGTAAGCGATGTCATATGGATTTGGTGGTTGTGGATCTTTTTCCGGTGGAACCTTCAAATGATTTGGTGATTGGTCAGAGTCATTTTCAGATGAAATTGATCCAGAACGTTGATTCCTTAAAGGCTTCTTTAGACTAGCAGACTGTACGCGTTGTTGCAATATCTACAACAAATTTATAAATGTTTTAAGTTAAATGTCAATACTTTTCAGCCGTGTTACTAAAAAATTATACGTTTCTGTAGAGTGGTAGGATAATGACAGGCCAATGTACCGGGTGTCCCACTAAGAATGGCTCTCGGCCGTATCTCTGAAAGTGTTAGTCGTATGGCTCGCGGAAAAATTTTTTAATAGGAAAAGTGATCATAAGAAATTGCTGGAAATTATTTTCAAGTTTCTCAGTCGAGCGCTAGAGGGCGCAACCGTAACAGTAAATCCGTAAAGCTCAGTTTTTTCAAAAGTTGCCGCGTTAAGGTATATTGAAAATAGCATTTTCGTATACTTTAAGGTTTTATGAAGAAAATTTACTTATGACATATTTTTGTCACTTTTAAATTAAAGTGGTGGGGGAAGGTTGAACATTATTTTAAATAAATGCCTACAACTCCGGGTTGGCTCAACAGAATTTAGTGAACGCGGTGTATTTTGAATGTTTAAGCAATTCAAGTATTGCTGCAAGGGTTTATGAAATGCGATACCCCCAAAGGCGTCGATATGACAGTAGAATGTTTAATCGTTTAGCCCAACGTTTTCGTACTATGGGAAGTATTCTTCGCCCTATATATCGCAGACGAAGTCGAGGTCGAACCGAAGAGAACATAATTAACGTTTTGGCATATGTGGAACTTAATCCACAAATTAGTATTAGGGGAATTGTCCGAGAATTGGGAGTTACTCGCACTACTGTGAATAGGATTTTACTAGAAGAAAAGTAAGTAATAACTAGGTATTAACTTTCAAATAATTTAGAAAAATGCCAATATAGCTTATACTAGTAGCTCTCAAGTCAAAATAATGGGTATTTTGTTTTTCTTTAGGCTACATCCCTACCATGTTGTGCTCCATCAGGCTTTGACCGTACCGTTGAAACTTAAATATAATCATATTTTTCCGTGTTTATTTTTGGTCTTGTTAATATCTGCGGTTTGAAAAAAGATATCAAGTTGTGGTTTCCGCCAGTTTTTTAGGCTTTTATTAATCTTTGTGATGAAGTAAAATTAAACACACTGTTGTATTTAAAATTTTTGAAAAAATGCGCAATGTTTGTTAAGTTGTAAAAGAGCTCCCTCTAGCGCCTACTTTAAAAGTCATATTGTCATAGTTTATAGAGTAAAGTATAGAGTAAGGGAACCTCGTTTTAACAAAATAAAGTTCACTAAATTCTGTTGAGCCAACCCGGAGTTGTAGGCATTTATTTAAAATAATGTTGAATCTTCCCCCACCACTTTATTTTAAAAGTGACAAAAATATGTCATAAGTAAATTTTCTTCATAAAACCTTAAAGTATACGAAAATGCTATTTTCAACATACCTTAACGCGGTAACTTTTGAAAAAACTGAGCTTCCAGGATTTACCGTTACGGTTGCGCCCTCTAGCTCTCGACTGAGACACTTGAAAATAATTTCCAGCAATTTCTTATGATCACTTTTCTGATTAAAAAATTTTTCCGCGAGCCAACACTTTCAGAGATACGGCCGAGAGCCATTCTTAGTGGGACACCCGGTACAGACCACCATATCCAGCATGGGTTCACCCAAATGCCTAGGTGGTCGAAGCTTCTTTAATGTCCGTCCCAAAAAAGTATATACAGGGTGTGCGGATAATGCGTCAGGATGCTTGGAGATGGGCTTCTACATGCCTAAGTAAAGGTAGTAAATTATAATGAAAAGCCGGAAACCCAATACTTTTTGTTTTGCTTCTATTTGAACAACAAAATTAATTCCAATTTTGCGCCTAAATGTGATTTATCGACTCGAATAAATAACACCTTTTTTAGTTTTTAGTAATTTTTCATAATTTAGTATGCATTATCTGAACACCCTGTAGAAAAAAATTCCGTTATAAAGGAACAAAAGTTATTCATAATGAGTGATATATGGTGAAAGGTATATTTGATCGACAAGCAAAATGTTAAATATAAGAGGGCGAAAGACGAGTGATTTAATTCAATTCTGTCTGCGGGTAAAAGAACTTTAATCACAACACTAAGAGAATTCATAATTATGTAGTATTGTAATCAGTGGCGGCTCGTGACCTATGATAGAGGGGGTTCAATTGTGAAATTAATTTTAAAATTTTATTTTTGTGTAAGGACCAAACAATTACTTTCTAGGCGTTTTAAATGTAGAAAGAACAAAGTAACAAGAAAATGCGTTAGTTAAAACATATTTTTATTTTTTTTTAATTTTACACAAGGAAATACAACTTTTGGAGGATAAGAAAGGTTTTCTTAGTGTGTATAGCTCTCGGATCTTAACGCCATCGCATGCAACCCTCGTAACAATATTTATACAGTCCACTACTAATACTACTAAAGCCATCTACGAGCTATCAAGAAAACCGAATGATGTCCAATACTACTACCGCCATCTACGAGTTATCAAGAAAACCGAATGATGTCTAATACCACTACGCCATCTACGGCTACGTCATTAGGCGCAACCAAGACGAGAACAATAGTTAACTGCTTTATGACGAGAACGAATCCACCCACGAGACTGACAAGTTGGCATTCTTCATATTTTCAGTGTTTTTTAGTCAATAACAGCCTCATTAAGTTTGGAATACCCTCTATAAATTTTTTTCCATATATTTCATTGTTAAACTTTCTAATAAAGTCCCTAGATTTACCCTTTGTGGTCTGCGTTAAAATAATTTCGGGTTTAGGTGTTCCCGCATTTTTCACTTCAATTTTTTGCTCCAAACTCAAAGAGCTAAACTTATTTCTTAAATAATCCACCGTCAACTATTCACTTTAAGTTAATAAATATATAATATTAAAACATACATGCTCGAATTTCTAACTAGATGCACGAACAGCCAACAACGCAGTACACACAAAAACTGTGCGCCTTTTCCATGTTAAATCGCCATAGCCCCGCTATCCCCCGCTGCCACCCGCCACCTGTTACTACAGAGAAAGTGCATTACTTAATCGCACGTGCGAGCAAGTCTCGTCATAATCGTCATTTACATCGACCAAGGCACGGTTGCCGGATCTATACAGTTTGGTTTGATGGGATGATAAAATATTAGGGAGGGTCGGACTTTTTTAGTTTGACGGTACGATAAAATATTTGGGAGGGTCGGACTTTATACGATAAAAATAATATTCAATGAATATAAATTAATATTTTTTATTAGTTTTGTTTTGGGGGTGCACGTGCGCATGTGCCCCTGTGGAAGAACCGCTACTGATTGTAATGGTTTAACTATTAAAAAAACGTAATTATGTAAAATATGTAATTGTGGGTTGAAGTGCTTTTATTTGCCTTTAAACTGTTCAAAAAAGTTATCGAGGAAACAATAATCGGGTTATCGTTAGGTTGGCAGGCAACATTTCCTGAGACAAAGCAGATGTTATTTTTATTGTGAATACATGGAAAAGCCCAGAATATGAAAAAAACATAGATACTAACTGCGATGTAAAGTATATCTAAGGTACATTTAATTCAAAATGAGAGAATGTACAGTCCCGATAAAAAACTAGGACAGCAAAATTTCTTATTTTCTCCTTGACTATTAGGAATTATTTACTGTCGAGTCTGGTACCAGTAAAATATCATATACAAATTTTACATGTCAACATAGATTGGAACTTTATCATTAACTTGTCAAGCACATTTTTTTTTAAATATGACACAATTAACCCCCCAGCAAAAGGCTATTATCTACAGTCGGTTGCGAGGTGGTGCTTTTATTAGGAATATTGAAGGCGAACTAGGGGAAGTAAACAGAAATATCTTGTTGATGGCAAAACAAAAAGCAGTAAGGCATCGAACTATTATTAGGAGCAGTTTCAGGTTCCCCGAGAATGTTTGCTAAAGATGAAAATAGAAGAATACTAATTATCAAGAAGTAATAAACATATGAATGTTCTATGACTACATATTAAAAAAAATTTGTTGCTACGATAAATTTTGTGTTTGTATATTTTTTACTTCCTGTTAAATTTCTTTTATTATTCAGTTTTATTTTTGACTTTTCTTAATAAAAAATGCGTAATACATTTAGTTCCTCCATATAAACTCGCGCTCAACTTTATAAAACAAGTAACATATTTTGATGCCACCTCGTTTCGCAAAATACAAACTTTAAATTATGTAACCTAGGTTACTTTCTGAAAGTTAGGTGTTTATACCTGTACAGCTGTCGAGCACCTTTAATAGTCTATGAGATATGTATTTCCGTACGCCAGTTTTGAGATTTTGCTGTCCAAGTTTTTGATCGGCACGATGCATGGTACGGTTTATTAAATTATCTTATATTACAGGAGAAGATTCCAGATCTACGTTGACCAAAACAATAAAGAATTTCCTGGCTAAAAACATCTAAAACCGAGTTTTCTGGATTCATCGAGTGATTTTAAATAAAGCAAGAATGATGATTGAAGTTTAGATGTGATAAAATCCTATTTATGAACTTTAATTTCTAGATGGATATATATACCTGTTGCCTTCTAACTTCGGCCTCTTCTAATCTTTCTTTCAATTTCTTTAAAGAGGGTGGGCTGTTTTGCGATTCTTGTAATTCCAATATTCTCTTCGGTGGATGTTTTTGAATAATACTATTGTCCTTTTCTTCATTTGCGTCAAATTTTATTTCGAATGACAGTCCATTAACTGGAATTTTTAAAAATAATTAAATAAAGTTTAAATTTTTTGAAATAATATTGTGTATTATTTTTTACTATTACCAATTTAATACGTTTAAACCTAAAAAATAAATTAAAAAATAAGATAATATGATTTCTACTTAAGCAACCAAATCGAAAAATATGGAAATAACTTATTATAAGGGTGTTATGGAAATGACTTATTATATTTAAACCGGCAAATCCTGAGATGAAAATAAATTGAAGAAAAATAACCATAAATGCCGCTTTGAATTATTAAGCGACATATACACTTTATATGAAATCTGAAAATTTACGTGGCCGCTACCGAGGACCTTCGCAATCAATAGTTTATTGAGGCAGTCTCGAGGTTCAAGAGAGGTTAGCGCATTATAGGCGGTGTTGTCATATTGCAACACAGAACACGTGTTCAGTTTTTAACAACAAGATGTCTTTGACACGCGTCATCACTATTTCAAACTTTAAAAAAACACTACAATGTTAAGGTACATACTATCTTACCTTCGATCGTATTTTAAAATAATACGTTTTACAATTAAATTCCATAAAAAAATAAAACACAAAAAGTATGTTTTTCAACAGCTCAACAGTAGATAATATCACACAAATTTAAAATCACATCACAACATTTATTACTATGAATTATTTCACAACAGAAAAAAAATCGGGTACTGCTACACTAACAAAACGTTTAAAATTCGTATACGTCAAGCACGTGGAACCCTCGACAACGTCACTACACCCCTGAGTCTCGAAACATACTGAAGCAACGATTGTGGCGCGCGGCCGGTATCCAAGCAAGGGCAAGACACGCGGCGTGATCTGACAACACGGTTAGTATACTCTAGTGACCCACATTGTTGCTAAGTGAAGCCAGATGGAACGGCGCGACAGTATGTTGGTAAAAAGGGTTTTTACCTTAGTATTTAGATATTTGATTTAAAAAAAAAGTATCTAGACTTTCTCTAGGACACCCAAGGAGTCACACATTTAAATATAATACGTCATTTCCATAACACCCTATATTTCAATCGCAAAAGAAATTGAAGAAAGATAACCATAAATTAATGGCGCTTTGAATTAATAAGTGAGATCAGGTCAGGAGTCCTTATCAAACCCGAAAAAACACGTAGAAGGCACTGACGAGAAATGTATACAATCAATAATTGTCGTAAGTCAAGTATCAATATACGTCAGTGATTGGCCGGTGTTGTTATATTGATACGTCAAGCACTTTAGGAAGAATTACTATAATTTTAACACTTATTCAGTCGGTGCGACATCCGCTTCTTTCCTTGTCAAAACATACTAAAGGCGCGTCTCAAATCTCAATCAAGTATTTGAGCAATGATTATCATCGACCAAGGCCGAAACACGACTGGTGATCTGGCATCATTGTTACCCTACTGACATACATTCTGTTAACTGAAAACAGATATGTACTCGACTATTTAAATAATAATATAATTAGCCGTTTTCCATTATATCTTGTATATGTAATTTAATATTACCTCCTTTCTGTAGATTAACAGTATTTTCTAATAGATCTTCAGGAATATCATCGGCGTTGATAGGAGAAATATTTGTGGTATGTATGACTGCGTTGTTGGTAGGGGGCTTGCTAAAAACATAAGAAATTATTCACCTCCTGTGCCAACACATTTCAATTCAAACCATATATGAATGGGTAAGAAACCAGCCTCATTAAATAGAAACATGTATCTATATATTATATAATTAATTTTATTCTACGGTATACTATTATGATAAAATATATAATACACCACAATTCGAATTCCCCTCGTACGTCGGTCCGGCCAGCCATATTCTAGCCGTATAACCTAGAAACAACACAGCCCCATGGGCACCCATGCACTGTTGACGATATGCAACCCAACATACATCAACTAATTTAACATTGAATTTAAATAGTATCCGGTCCCAGCCGACTGGCAAATTTGTTTCTGCAGGAATGTGACATAATAGCAGCGCAGGTAGTCGCTTATCGTGGGCGGGAAATTGCGGAAATAAATTGGTCGTTACCGGTTCGTTTTGTTTTCGATTTTATAAAGGGCTATATGGACTATTTACCATAAATTGTGTGGTTTCGTGATTTGTATTAAAATTTTCAATTAAGAAGAATCAGACGGAGACAAACCCGTACTATACGGCGCCTGACACAGCCAAGCAGGGTATGTTGCAGTACCAGTGGCACAAGTTCAGGATGAAAAATATAAATTATTTACTACAACCATCTGTTACCTTTTATCTGGAATCGTCACGCCATTAGAATTTGCTTCCTTTAAATCAATCTGTTCTACTGTGACATTCTTTGCAGCACTGCAACCCATCGCTATATAAAAATATTATTTTGCCTAACTCTCCCTACATTATATCACATCATAGATAAAATATTTTCCATGTATTTCCAGTTAAATTTAAAAGTTCCATGAATTTAGTACAGCAAGCTATTGATTGTCTGTCACCTGGAAAACCAAAACATTGTATTTAATTATCTGTTATATCCATTGGCATGTTCACTGAAAGGTTCAACGTGATTCAATTGCCTTCTACAATATTACTAATTATCGATTTATTTTTTTCTGGACGCTTTATTTTTTATTTAAGGGATATTTACATATATTGTAACACATATACAGGGTGTCCCATAACTTATGAGCTATAGAGCAACTTTTATGAGTCAGAAATAAAAATTTGTAGAAATTTTTTTTTTAAAGTCATAAGTGTATGGCCACAACGGAGCACCGCACATCGCCTGGTATTATAGCACCCCACAGTAGTATCCATAACGGCGCACCGAGCCTCGCTCATTGCCTTGCCTGTCGATCAGTTTGTCTCTCGACTTCGAGATATAAACATGGACTGTGCGTTGTCATCTTCTTCCAATGAAGAAGATATTATTTTAGAAGCTAATATAACAAAATGGTATATGTTCAGAATTTGACGTGAAATTGGAAAATCAGTTAATATACAGGATGTCACATTGTTTTAACAGGGTCGTAATTAATTAATTAGAAAAAAAATAAGGTATACTGGAATAATTTTTAACATTTTAATTGTTATTTTAAATAGTGTTTTCCTACATAAAATCCAAGTAATGATATAATCAAAACTATCTATATGTATTATCATATACGCACAGTCCATGTCTATATCTCGATGTCGAGGGACTACTGTGCGAGGCTCAAGCGAGACTGTGCGGTGCTATGGTGCCAAGCTAAGTGCGAGGGGCGGTGCGCTCTTGTGGACACACACTTAGGGTAAGGTAGTTGCATACACTGGCCATAATAAATCTATGATTTTTTTAACCTTTTATTAAGTATTTATAATCCAAGAATCTCAAAGAAAGGCAGTTTCTAAACTAAAAAGATATACTTGCTCTATCTATCTTAAATCTCTTACGGCTTTCGAGATATTTCCATTATTACTGTGATTGTGACGTTTAAATGGAAATATCTCGAAAATGCTTAGAGATATTAAGGTCAAATCCAAGTATGCCTTTTAAGGTAAAGGTTAAGTAAGAGTTAAAATATTAACAAACTAGATTATCAAAAAATTAGTGACAGAACAATTCTAGTTGTTAAAGCCGTATTACAGTCTGGAATTTTTGTGGCGCCAGCAATGGCCATTAGAATTGCAAGGATTCATGCGCAGTACACCGTTCTCCGTATTACAGTGCAGTTTTAGGATTAAAGACTGAATGCTTTATGACAAATTATAAATTATATATTGTACGCTTTTCCTTGCTGCAAATTTGATTGATAGTTCTGTATGGGTGTAGAGTGGTTAATTAGTTTTCATCTCAGAGCATAATTGTAATATTATTATATAATATATTTATTATTAGGACTTGTTACCAGTCATAAGACATTATGTACTGTTTTTAGTTCAAAAATAAAGTGTTATCAAAAAAAAAAAAAAATTCTACTCTTCTGGCAATTAAAATGACACGGATTCATGCGCAGTACACCGTTCCCGATCAGCTGTCTCTCATTACCAGGAATGGGGCACGCGCCATTTTAATGGACATTGCCGGCGCCATTGGGTAGACATGGATTATTCTGATATTTTTAACTGTTTATGATTTGGTCGAAGCAGGTATGAACAGCTAATGGCCATTTAAACCCACTGGTACTTAAATTAGCAGTTCACATTCTTTATTAAGCTTATGGACTGCTAATTCGTAGCAACTTTTTTGACCTCCTATTTGTAAATAGCAGTACCTGCTTTAACTGGTAATCAAAACGAACAGGTTTGCCCATCTCTAATTCTGGGGGTATTTTAGGGATTTCGACAGTACCAACTGCTGTTCTGATTGTTGGCAATGCGCCAGCTGATCGAGAACGGTTTACTGCGCATGAATACGTGCCCTTATAATTGCCGGCGCAAGAGAAAAAATTTCCGACTCTAATACGGCCTTTACCCCTGTATAGTTAAATCGAAAATCCTTATAAAATAAAAACAAATATTTGAAAAGTCGAGGATAATTAATGAAAATGATGATATTTATTCCGCCACATTGTCAAGAAAATTTTTTGCAATTTGTTTAAATTTGAAAAACGAAGAAAGTGCTAACTTTCATATCACCTCTAAAATCTTAAGTAACGTTAACTACTAATATACCAACTTTAAGAAAAATTCAAAATTCCCCTTACAAGGTGTGTGGTGGGCCGTTTCTGGTCATTTTTTTTAACACGGGTTCACTTTTCGAGTGTATTTCCTTTTGTATTTGGGTAGATTTCCACTAGATGGCGTCAGTGTGGCTTTAGCACCGATTACTTTTTATAATTTGCATTGAATTGAAAAGCTTGTTGAGCATTGGAAACGGAGTTGGTTCCTACGGACCCATAATAATTTTACTAAATAAGGAGGAGGACCACGATAATATTTTTTAAATAATAACCTAAAAACCATAAATCTTATTGCAGGTAGGTAAATTCTAATTACGTCTATTTTCGAAACGCGATTTCTTGGAATCTACTATCTAGTGAAAAATATTAAATTATGGTATTATTGGAAAGAGATTTAAATGACCTTTAAAATTATGTGAACATCTGCCATTTAAGATTTCAGGGGTAACGTCTACGCCTTCCAGGCGGTTAAATAACGAAAACTACAAATATTCTTTAAACATGTCCGTCCCCCTTCACTATAAAATTGACGTATCTTCCCGAGTTTTAATATTAGTTACTGGAGCAAGATATGACGGGTGGAATTAACATCCTGCACACTACGTGCGTTTCTATTGCTATTTATTCCTTAGTTGGATGGAATAATTAAGTAATAGAAAACCGAATTAATAACAATTCATCCATCATTTTGTCAAGATATCTTTCAGGGCGATCAACAAGGGTAAAGAAGGTAATTTTTGTGAACCTATACATATGTCCACATTTATCAAATTGGCGATTTTTGCGAAACCTGGTAGATAGTAGAGGAACCTCTAAACTAATATTCTCAGTTTATGAAAATGGTCACTAGATATAGTCAAAAATATTAATATAAAATCTGCACGTCTTACAAATTTAAAAAGTTCATAAATATTGAATAAGTCCTGTTAATCATCATGGCGAAAAAAACCGATGAGGTGCCTGTGGCAAGGGCGGAACAAGAACTTCGGTTTGGGGGTGAGGGGGGCCTACAAGGAAAAGTTACGAAAAGTAATATCCTGCCGCATTAGTCAAGCCGGTATATATGGAATTTCCCTTGTTAAATTGTTTGTTTGGGGGGGTCATTACCCCCACGATCTGTGGAACAACTTCACTTAGTTTTCCAAAGGTAAAAGCCTACAGTGGCTCATAGAAATTGTTAATACAATAGTGCTCCACTGAATATGGAGTTGTGCAATTTTCATAGCATTTTATTTAGCTTAATATTGGGAGTTTCAAAACATTTTTTCCATTAAGCAATTTTTTTTTAGATTAGTTAGGAACTAAAATATTTTTATTAGATTAAATTTTGTGAAATAAACGTGATTAAAACAAGCTTTTCTTTTATGAATTTTGCACAAGTCCCAGTTGATTTTAAAGCATCAATTTTATGTAAGTCCACTATTTATTATGATCGTGCTGTATAATCATCAAAACTTCATTATACCCTTCTAATTAAAGCAACAAAACACACTAATTAATTTTTATTTAACTATACTTTTTATTTAATAACCGCTTCTAACTCGAATAATTTACGACATTGAGCCGTAGGCGATATGCTTGTTGAATAATATACTATTGCATTCTTACCTAAACAGATTAAATGCTCCTATATTGTCTTCAATAATACTAATTCACAAATTCCTTTCAAACAACAATTGACAAAGAAAAACACTGTTTCAAGTAGCAGAGTTGCGGTTGTAACTAAAAACTTTTATTTTTCCACCAAAACCTAGACCGAAGACATGCGCTTTTACATAAATTCCAGCGAATGTGTACATTCAAGGGTTGAATTGATTGATGCGTCCACATATTCCTAGATAATAATAATGTGAGTAGAGTCACGTGACTGTCGTTAGCAGAACAGAATATCGACGGCTGTATTATAATTAGATATTAATTAGATGGAATTTATGAAGGAAAGTGATATAATTATTTAAATTGGCGTTTTATTATGTGGAATTTTCTGGCGAAAAATAGACACTACTCTGCGGCGTTTTATTAGAGTAAATTCTTATTCATGGGTGTTATGGAAACGACTTGTTATATTTAAATCCGCAAATCCCGAGATGAAAATAAATTGAAGAAAAATAACCATGAGTGGCGCTTCGAATTAATAAGTATCTCGCTTGTGCCCTATGTCAAACCCGAAAACCCACGTGGAAGATTGTGGCGAGAAATATACACTATCAATTGTCGTAGGTCAATTCTCATAGGACGTTAGTGAATTATGGCCGGTGCTGTCATATTTAAGTACAGGGTGTCCTATTTGTGAAAAAGATTCAGATTAAGGTAAAAAATAAAGGGAATCATCGCAAATGTTCGGAATATGTCCTTAAATGGTTACCGTCTTTCCGGATAGCGAACAAAATATATATTTTGCGCCATTTCTCCTTTTTTGCACTTTTTTCATTATAAACTGATATCAAATTTTTCAAAATGATGATAGGTCATTTTCGCAAATGAATATGTAAAAATTAAATTGACGTTAAATGTTAATATAAAATTAGCTTCTGTTTCATGGTCTACTGTGATTTAAAGTAATACAGTTTAATAAATCGCCTAGGAAACCAATGTCATCATCATATGGTGTGTTAGGTATATATTTGAAAGGAGAATTTAAAATGCTATCTTTTTAGATTAAAATATACAGGGTGTTCCGTTTAAAAAAATTAGATTAGGTCCGATAACATTTTTAACTGGCCCCGAACACTTATTCTCAAAACTGCAAATGATTTAAAAATCAATATAAATAAACTTCTGTATAAAATATTTTTCTGAATCTCTTTTAACTGAGAAAATATAGGGTAATTTTGATATTGTAAATTTTTTGATTTTCCCTCATATATCTTAAGCGAGCAAAAATTTTCAAATTTTGATTTTACCATTTTAAGTTTGACTCAAATAAAGCACATGATAAACACATTACTTTTGTAACAGCACAATTACGGAGATACCCTATAAAAGTGTCGAAAATGGGACACGCTTTACACGTCAAACACACAACACCTATAAATCTAACATATTTTGAGTACGATTTTGCTTGGAAAATAGCTGATTTCACGATAATTTTTATTTTAAAATTATTCTGCATGAAATTATATCCCAAAAAGCACATACGCATGTATACGATACGTAGGTACTGGGTAAAAACTATCGGACCGTATCGCACTGTAAAATACCAGTACAAAATATCGAGTATTGATTAAAAAAATATCGTACCGCACATCCCTAGTCTCACGAGTATTTCACTCGCGTCTAGGGACAGCCTCTTCACCACCTCTGCACCTGTCACTACGCATGCGTAAGAATTTTCAAGGTTATTCATGTGAGTCAAGTGAGCCGAGTATCGACATCGGTAATATTTGACCTATTACGTACAAACCATCATCCAGGCCGGAGTGTGCTAGCCCACTATAGTGATAACCAACCGTCACAAGATGATACATTAATAAAAATCTCGTAAATTGCACCCGACAAGTTTTTTTGCATTTAGTTGTTCGCCGGCGGATATATAAGTTCAAAATTAAACTGCTTAATTTTACTTGGTAAAAGTATTTATTAAACTGTTTAACACCACTTATTATAGAAATAAAAATATAAAGAAGTGACCGCCAGAGCTGCAGTCGACTGTTTATTTGACGACCGACAATCCAATCAAGTAAGACACCGCCAGGGCGGCATCGACATAAAAATTTTACGAACCGACGTCTTTATATCTGCTCGCAAAAAATAATATATTATAAGTAGAATCTTTAAGAGAGGAGTTTTATTTGTATGGGAATTGGATCAGAGAATAAAATATAAACTCTAAAATAAACCAATAAAAACTTTATTCTCGTTAAATTATTTTACTTCAAGTGAAAAACTATACAAACAATATCCTTTTGTGGTGCGTAGCCCTAATTTAAAATAAAAATATTTTGAAGTCTCAAAATTCATTTTATTTTTCAAAAATATTTTGAAGTCTCAAAATAAATTTTATTTTTCAAAAATATTTTGTAGTCTTAACATAAATTTTATTTTTCAAAAATATTTTGTGAAGTCTCAAAATAAATTTTATTTTTCAAAAATATTTTCAAGTCTTGACATATATTTATACCAGAACAAAAACCGACACCAGAACAATTTTGTAAAATTTATTTGATCAGACGACACCGGTATAAACTATAACTACAACAGTAAGTAACATATTAATTAGCATCGTCGTGGCTTGATTAACTAACAGACACCAACCAAAACCCAAAGAAAGTGGAGTAAAAAATATATACCTATATTACTTTAATTTGGAGTTCAGTAATGTATTTCAGGTAAAGAAATATAGTTGTTCCTAAAAAAAAACATATATATCTATCGGCAAATTTTCTTAACTGAGCTAAATTTAGATTATTATAGTATCCTTTTATAAATGTCACTTTATAAAGTGTACAAAGTGTAAAGATAACAAGCCTCTAATAGTTTATCCTTGAAGGGACAGAATGGTCCAAGGTAACTTTCGCGAAATATTCAACTAGGTACTGAAATATTATATTACCTGCTTCCATTTGCTGAAACTTTACTCCATGTGTTTCATTTTCCAAAGAAATACTCTTCTGATATCTACAAACTAGATGGACGTGTTTGCACATATTCCATTTAACAGCAGAGTCTAAACAAGTGCATGAGTATCTGTGAATGCATGCCTCATACTCTGAACAAAGCAATTTGCAAGCACATTCTGCTCGTCTTTCTTCTATAATATATATTACATTATTTGAAGATTGCGAGGAAACTTGCCACCCTGTTTCCATTTCCAAGACCGAATCCAGTTGTAATACATCAGCAGTTTTATGACGCTTTCTTAGATCCTTAATTTTGCTGCTTGTTAAATGAAATAACTCTGTCAAAAATTTTATCGCGCACAAATTTTAAAATTGCATCTATAGACTTATCTAGTCGTTTCACGTTTTTACCCTTCAAATACAAGTACTTAATAGTTCCATGCATTCTCTCGAGATGCATATTAGTGTTAAGTCCACTATGCAATCGATGACAGTACGCCCAGGCTTCAGTTTTATTCATATAATGTAGAGTGAAATAATTGGCAAAATTTAAGGTTTGTGGATTTTCTGACAATGACTGTACAAAATTATGCATCATGATGTAAAATGTGGTGACATCTGTCTCTTGTAATAATGTTTGCAGCTTTCCGTCAACAACAATCTATTAAAAAACACATCATTTAGTAAAAAAGAAGCTATAAAAATGCAAAAAATAAATAACTTTTCTGCTCAAAAAATACTTTTAATTTTTTAGTACCTACATACAGGGTCTGACGGTAATTTTTTAATTTTTATATAGAAAAGATGTATGGAACAAAAATGTGCTACTTATTTTCTTAATGGCGCACCTTGTATATTATTCCATATTTGGATTTTGTGGATAAATCTGAGAATTTTTTACATTCAATAACACTATTATAATATGGCTATATTTCACTATCTTTCTTAACAGATTTTTACAGGCTGATCAGTATTGAGATAATAAGTAGTTACTTAAGGAATAAATAAATTACCTGCTTTTCCTTGCTAGCAATTTTAGTCAAGTTTTTCTTCCTTGCTCGTTTCACGTGCCACGTACAAAATAATCTGTAATATTATAAATGATATAGTAATTGAAAGACAATCTAAAACTAATACTATACCTAAACTCTGCTGGAAACATTATTTGGATCCAGGCATTATAGTATGATTCGGCATGTCTGACATGAATACTTTCGGCGTAAGTTGCCTTTGGAGGCGCTCTCTAATGAAAGAAAAAAATAATTTCATTACTTCTTCATCTGTTCGATTAGAGATTAAGAATGCACAGGGAAATCCTTCTCGTAAATCGTCTAATATCAACAAAGTATGTAACTCAAACCCATAGGCATTGAGACCATGTGTCCCATCAAGACATACACAATCTTGGCTGTATTTCTGCATCATTTCCATTTGGCCTTGCGTCATTATCACCAATACAAAATCTTCTTTTTTTAATTTTGAATTTTCTTCGCACATGATATCCTGAGGCTTATAAAACAGAACACTTCCATTGCTTTTCATCTCTTCTACCCAAGCTTCGACACTAACTGCATCATTTTTATTGCAGATGGATTCAGAGTTTAAATTAAAACTTTGTTCAATGTTAAAAAGATCCTTTTTTGTCAGTAGATGCTCACGTTCAAGTTCACAATTAAGAGAATCTCGAATCCCACCTAAAATTGTGGGAAAGGGTATTTTTGCTGCTATTTTTGCTGCAAACTTTTCCCTTTCCGGCCTACTTAATGGTAAATGTCGTAGATCATTAGTATGGCCTACATGAGTTTTGTTGAATGTTACGGTACATTGGCCATCGTCTTTTGTAAAAACTAATTTTATTCCAGCTGGACAAAAGCTGTTAATTTTGTTGCTGCCTTGGATTTTTAAATGCCTGGTGTTATTTCCTTTCCTTTTGTACGTGCCCGATCGATGACAAATATAATTCGAAACTATGGAATGTTGAGAATAGCTTGATCCTTTCCATTTTACAAAAGAACTTCTATCTTTAGGCTCCATTTGTAATTTCCAAGTTTCAAACTCGGCCATTGTCGAAAATTCAAAATTTTGGCACTCTATTTTGATATCATGGTTCTTTTCCAAATGATCAGTCAAATTCGCTCTTGTTGCTTCTCGGCATTGACATAAACAACAAAACAACACTTAAAAGCTGAATTTGGATTAATCACCGCAGATGTGGTATAATTATGAATATTTTTAAAATGTCTAATTAAAGATGACTGCCTAGAAAAGGTCTTTTCACACTCATCACATTTAAAAACTTTACTATGTGTCTGTTCCATTATTAATTCTTTTCTTCTATGCAAACACAAGCGATAATAACGAACGAATAACTGAGGTTATGTTATTTATTTTCGGCGGGATAATCAAACTCGCTGGAGACAATTGAGACGTATGCGCTCACTTGACTCACATGAATATTCTTGAAAATTCTAACGCATGCGTAATGACAGGTGAAGAGACTGTCCTCAGATGCGAGTATATATTTCCACTCTATAAAACACCCAGTGCAGATAAAGTAACACGGAATATAAATAGGTATCCGCATGCTGACACGGACTTTGTATTTCAAAATCTCATTGCAGTTTACAGTAAATTATTGGATTAATTATACATATTCATAACGCCCATATATCTAATCATTTTTAACGTTTTACCGCTGCCCTGTGACCTTACCCATCTAACCATGGTGTGGCTTCCCCTTTTTACAACCGAAGAATCTAAGTAACGGCCAGTATATTCATCTTCGAATTTTTGCGTTTTAATATTTCATTTTCTTGAAGCAGGTGCAAATTAAAATGACCTTAGTGTTGAAGGAGGAAATTGCAAATTACTCCATGATTTTAGTGTAATGAAAGTTTGTATAAAAATACTCAACGAAAGCATATCATGTACCCTGATAAGAAAGGTATACTGGTAAGTGGCGGCTCGTGACCTATGATAGAGGGGGTTCAGTATGGTGAAATTATTTTAAAAATTTTATTTTTGTGTAACGACCAAACAATTACTTTCTAGGCGTTTTAAATGTAGAAAGAAAAAAGTAATAAGAAAATGCGTTAGGTAAAACATATTTTTATTTATTTTTTAATTTTACACAAGGAAATACAACCTTTGGAAAATAAAAAAGGTTTTCTTAGTGTGCGGATCTTAACGTCGTCGCATGCAACCCTCGTAACAATATTTATACAGTCCACTACTAATACTACTAAAGCCATCTACGAGCTATCACGAAAACCGAATGATGTCTAATACCACTACGCCATCTACGGCTACGTCATTAGGCGCAACCAAGACGAGAACAATAGTTAACTGTTTTATGACGAGAACGAATCGAGCCACGAGACTGACAAGTTGGCATTCTTCATATTTTCAGTGTTTTTAGTTTAAATCCCTAAATAAAATGGTTTAAAATCATATCGAGTATCATTTATCAAAATACACAACATTTATAGACCCTACACAATAGTGCTTAAACGTGAAGTCCATTCTTCGGTTCTTAATTGTAGAAAATTGATAAATAACAGCCTCATTAAGTTTGGAATACCCTCTATAAATTTTTTTTCATATATTTCATTTTTAAACTTTCTAATAGATCCCTAGATTTACCCTTTGTGGTGTGGTAAAACGTCAGCAGATAAATTTAAAGTGGTTACTTTCATTGGAAATCCTAGTAAAAATGTGGGTAAGGTGCTTAATAAACTCAACCTAAAGGTAGCTTACGAAACTAACAACACTTTAGGGAAATATATAAAAAATAATAAAACTTAAAGTCATAAAAATAGAAAATCAGGGGTGTATAAACTAAAATGTAAAGATTGTCCGAAAACATACATTGGCCAAACAAGAAGATATTTTGGAAAAAGAATACAAGATCATTATAAGAGTTACATTAAAGATAAAACAGATTCTAATTATTCCAACCATTTCAAAGAAAACCAACATAATTTTGATTCAAATTTTAAAATCTTACATACTGAAAATAAAGGCATAAAACTTAATCTGTTAGAGTCCATGTAAATAAATTTAATGAACTTAAAAATACCGATGTTTTACTAAATGATCAAATAGACCTTAACAATTCTCCTTCGTTAAATTTATTTCACTAATCCGCTATTACATGTATAAATAAATCTATAAAATAATTTATATAATCACGATACTGACCACTTGGAAAATCCCCCTGTTACTATTATATCCCCTACACCCTACACCATCTTTATACTTGTAATAATATTTTAAGATAATTTTTTCTTGTTGTTAAAGTTCTAGCTTATGCAAGAGTAATTTCTAGTTAGCAAAACAAATTTTCGTTTTAACTGAATTACGATGAATAAGATGATCTAGTTAACAGAGCTAACTCTTATTTTTAACTACTTCTTAGTTAACATAACTACATTATCATGTTGAAACCAACACTTTTTTATTATCTAGCTCCCTATACTAATTTACCTAGTTATTACTATTGGCCAGATAGAGGTGGTAGTACTAAGTAGGTAAAGTTTGTTTCGCGAAAAATTGATATAACTTAATGACTGCAGTAAAAGTACCTGGGCGATCCCATTATTTATGACCGTTTGTTATTATTATGTGGAAAGGACCGGATTGTAATAATTATAATTAAATATAGGCACATCAGGTAGGTTAAGTTGCTTAATTTATATTTATATATCTTTTTGTGGTAAAATTTGTTACTTTTTATTTCTTGCTGGAAGAGTTTAGTTGTATTACCGATATTATTTTACCAAACGTATAAAAAAACAGTATGTGGCGTCCATGGAAAAACATTGATGGTGCTTCTTCTAGTGTTGCAGTGAAGAAAATGAATTTATCTCTCGATTCTAGGGAAATTGTAAAAAGAGTATATACTTCTTTACTCAACAGAGGACTTTATGCTAGTGCTGCTGTGACTGAAACGTCTGATTTGACTAAGATACCTCTGACTACAGTGAAAAGAATCGCGTCAAATCCCATTAAATCTAGAAAGAAGCGTAAAGATGCCGGTTTCACCAAATGTTTCGACGAAAGCGACAAGGACTTGATAAGGCGAAAAATCTACACCATGTACGAAAAGCAACGCGTACCTACATTAGATTCTCTGAAGCAACGACTCACCAATGATGAAACCCGAAAATTTAATATTATAAGTTTAATACGAAAATGCTTTAATGATATTCCCCCAGGTAGTTGGAAAAATTCAGTCCGTCACGTAATAACTGTAGAAAATTCGTATATTAGTCTGGATCGTATAATTAATCCAATTATAATAAATTTTGATGAGGATAGCGATAGCGAAACAGAACTATCTATAGAATGACATTATAAATGTAAATAAATATGACTAGTAATATTTAAAAAAATGTTATTTCATTTGATTACATTAATAATCATATCACTACTTGTTTTCCTTAGTCCGTCCCTTCATACTTCACTTGTTTATTGACAAGCTCTTGTCGACACGATGGGACCGACTCTTACAAAACATATCGGGGGCCTTCGGCGGCGAAGTGAAACTAGGTAAGCGACGATTTTCGCTTGAATTTATAATTCGAATAGTATTTCTAATAGTCGAGCGATGTATAATCGAGCAGTTTTTTCAATCGAGCGATCACACTACCAAGGGGCACAAATCGAGCGACGTCGAGCCAAGATCGAAGATCGGGTATCGAGTGAAAGGTAGTAAGTGACAAGCGACGATTTTCGCTTGAATTTATAACTTAAGCAGTTTTTTCAATAATCGAGTACTCGAGCGGTTTTTCACTGGACCGATCACAACACTAAGCAATATCACACAGTTTTTTACGCGGCTATCCTTTTTGATGATGATGACCCGTAGTACAGGTCAAATACCCAAAGTATGCCGCGGTCATTACATCTCCAATAGATTAGTCGAGTCAGAAATACGGAATGCAAAAGGGTGTTTAGGAGATAAATTCCTAGAATACGGTACGGTACATTTCGAAGCGAATTACAAATTTCAGATAAGGTGTCGGCGAAAAGATCGGCTCGAACATGTATATGTAGCATTCCTGCTAATCTTATTGAGAAGATGAGAAAGAACGGGGATATTTACTAGGTGTCAGCGCGCCTAAATGCTCATTTGTAAGCGCTGGAAGCACGCTCGAAACGATATTTGTTTCTAGTCAAGCGTGCGAAACAGCGGGACGGTCTTCTGAAGAAATTTCCTGGTACTTAGTTATTTAAATTACGTTTATTTATTTTTATTGCTGAATGTTGGGCTAGTGAAAGGTCACATGTTTTAAATGTTCGATGGCGGTTCAAACATTTTCAAGATTTTTACTACCGTTATAAAAATTTTGAGAGCCGACAGCCAAAAAAAACTTTAGCCAGATTTTCGGAGGTAATTACACTAGTGCCTAAAAATTATCTGAGAATTTTTATGCACGAGTGTAATTTAGGGAGAAAATTACTCGAATTAACATAAGTTAAATGCAATAATGTATTATAAATTTCACTTTAATAATTATAACGCAGTTGTAATAATTAATATTAGAATTTGAAGAATCTCTTGAGGTTGGTTTCGACATTTTCGAGCAACTAGGTTCGGCATTTATATCTTTGTATTCCTCACCATTTTGTATTTTCATGTTATAAGCCCAGTCTTGAAGTATGTCCGAAAGCTTTTTAATCTAAGTCTCCTTTCTAAAAACATACCTTCTATCTTCACAAAACATCATAAACTGACATATTGCTTGCTATTTTTAGTGTTTTTTGGGACACTCTGTGCGATCTTTTCTTGAATAACTTCGATTGATTTCTTTTCAAAACGTGACATTTTTTAAACTAAACTCGAAACAATGAGAATGTCAGACTGACATATTATTCCAATAATGGCGTTATAAGAAGGTTACTATGGTTTTACGTTCAATAGCTAGAGGGGTTGTTTTCGATAGCTAGGCGTATTGTTTTCGAATGTAATACCACAAGATGTGTCGGGATTACCGAATAATACTTTTACCTGACACGAAACGCGTTACCCGGCAACAACACTACGACTCCGAAGGAGGAGTAGTGTTGCCGGGTAACGCGTTGAGTGTCAGGTAAAAGTATTAGGTAATACCGAAACATCGAGTTGTATTCAAAGGATTATACAACGAAATAAAGTACATATATCTTTCTGAGTTAAACATTTTTATTACAGTAATTATTGTTAATTACGAAATTACAATTATTATAGTTAAAACTTGAACTATTGGATAAATTATTATCATAGGTTGGAGGTGTTTGAAATTGGGCTTCAGCATCAGAAGTAGATGACGATGTATTTTCGGCTCTCATTTGCGACAAAATCTTCAGATGATGCTGCTCGCTGAGCTGGAGATAGGGAGTAACAGAATTTATAGAACTATGGCCCGTTATTTTGATAACTTCCTGGAGATTAGCACCTGAACTGCTAAGGGCACTTACTGTTGAAGCTCTATTAGAGTGATTCGTAATCTTTTTATTTTTCGTATCTAGGCCGATGTTGATTGCTCCCATTTTTGTCCAGTTTCTTATAATGTTAATACCTGCTGGACAATTCTTAAACCATGGGAAATTATCATTCTGTTTCCATTTCTGATTGACCGTCAAAAAGAATCGATTAGTTTTAATGTTTTCGCCTCTTTTGGACATTAGCTTAAAATATAACCGTATTGGACATAAATCCGGATTCACAAGATTTTTTACAAGCCACTTACTTTCGCATGTTCGACTTGCTCCTCCTTGCGCCGTTTTAGAAAATATTGGGTTGTATTCCAGACGACCGGTACTAGACCCGTTATTATATTTTTCCTCCTTAAAATATTCCAATAGCAAAAAAACTGCTTCATTTCCCCTCCATGCTAGTTCGGATGCAGCTATGTGGAAAAATTTCCGTTGAAGCCCATCTGGGGTATTTTCATCCAAACTAAAGGCCATTTTTTCTATTTCCTGTCTCGTCAAACCCGTGGAACTCTCCTTTCGTGCACCAGGTACCGCCTGCAACTCTTTTCGTTTTGCATTACGGGCAAAACGGGCGCTTTGAAAAACCATGTCATTGAATGGATCTATGTGGCGATTATATTTTTCAAAATATAGTTCCTGGAGCATTTTGGCCGTTTTGTTCCACAAAAGCTTAACCACACCTTCTTTATAATCGCTTCCGTCGGATTTTCGCATATTATATGCCCAGTCTTTTAAAATGTTGCACAAATCCTTGTCTGTTGACATTTTCTCAATTTCGAAACTTCGCGCAAGGCAAAACTCAGTAAACTGCTTCCATACATATTTGTCGGAACGCTCGGTATTTTTTTGCTTCACATTTTTAATAGCATCGTCGACTTTAGACAACAAAATTTTACCAAATCTTTCTTTTGCCATTTTGTAACAAGAACTGACAGAAATTACTTCTGAAGTAATTTGTCAAAAAATGACAATTACAACAATGTGACCACCAAGTGATAATCACTTAAATGATTATCACTTATTAATCACATCCTTCTATATGGGAAAAATATACATGGAGTTGTATAATCGATGTAATCAATCGAAAACAACACCTCTAGCTTAATGCATGAGTGTAATTTTCGTCTAAATTTTTAGTAATAATTATAAAAATATTTAGTAAACCGTTTATATGGAAAATTATTGTAAAATAAAATGTTGTAAAATTTACCCAAATCTTTTGTTAAAGGACCCCGCACGGAACATATGGGAAACGGCCCTCGGTTCAAAACTTTGATACTATCCAAAAATCGATGCTGATCAAAAGTCTCCATGGGCCCGAGGTTCGAAAATGCGATCCCGGGGAGCTACCTTCATCGGAATCAAAATAGTAAAAATGAGCAAATGCACTTGCAATAGTGTGTCAGGCTTCCATATAGCTCCTACACTAATTAACCTAGGAATTTCATTCATATGCCGATTTATACTGTATTATATGGTGCATTTCAGGAAAATATTTTCCAATATACAGGGTGGCCCAAAAAAGTGTTGTAAAATAATGCTCTCTTTTTTTAAATGGGACACCCAGTATTTTATTGCATATTTAGGTTCGTAATTGCTTAAAGTTTTATTTCATTTGGTTATATAGTTTAACAGTAATAAATTAAAAATAAAAAAAAAAAGTTTTGGAGTCTTAGAAAAAAATTCAAAAAACTAGGTCAGACTTTATACGAAAAATAATATTTAATGAATATAAATTAATATTTTTTTATTTGGTTTTGGGGGTGCACGTGCGCATATGCTCCTGTGGAAGAACCATCAACGGTTTAAAGTCTATTACAGGGCATATTAAATACCACGTGACATTGAAATTTGTTTAAAATTTTCCTTTTACATTTTTGTAACCCGATTTCTTGGAACCTACTACTGAAAAATAATAAATTATGGTATTATTAGAAAAAGATTTAAACGACCTTTAAAATAATGTGCCATTTAACCCTCCTTCCCATTTAAGATTTGAAGAGTAACATCTATGGGATTAAACCACGACGGCCGCAAATATTCTTTTTAAGCGTCTCCCTTCACAATTTACTTACTGGAAGCAAGACATTTAGGGCGGGAAGTTTTTAAGTTGATACTCTGTATAATATTAATATGAAATAAGATTTTACTTATTTTAAAGATAAAGTACTAATAATTGTACTATCCTGTTTTGTTCTAAACAAAATATGTCAGCATTAAATAATTTTATTTACAACCATGCATTTAATAATGACATTTAATCTATCTTTGAAAGGTGGAAAGTTGACGTTTTTTTACTTTTACTTTCCACCCGGGTGGAAAGTAAAGTATTTTTTTGTAATTTTTTTTAAAATCGATATCTCTAAATAATATACGAACACAATTTTTTTTAAATGCTAATAGCTTTTCGTGTTTAGATAAGTCTACTTTTTCCCTAATTGATAGAGTGGTCCTCAGCATTGAATATTGTGACCAAACCGTTGATATCTTCTTTGTCTTGGCATTTTCACTGAAATAAGCTAGTAGCGCCGACTCAGAACCAGGATTTTGAACCTTGTTCTCCGTACGCCATTCTTTGAAACAGTTATATGCCTTGTCATATCTTGGGCGGCTTTTAGTTGGCAGAAGATCTTATTCTACTATTTTTGCTGGTGGAGTAGCAGCAAAATCAAATTCCTCATCTGATAGGATTTTTTTGTAGTTAAAATAATATATCGTTTAGTGACATGGAAACCATATTCAAAAAATGATATTTGCCATCTTGATATGTATTATTACCTACGTTATTTTACCACCTGCGGTTATTTGAATTTTCTGTCTAATTTTTCAATGGAAAAGTCAAGTCAAGTCAAGGACCTTTATCTTTTATTAATAATTTTAATTCAAAATAATAAGAAGTGGATGTTAGATGTGGTTGTAAATAAAATAGTATACAAACCTCGGTGAAAAGTTTCATTACGGTTTCGAGATTTACCGACTCTCTCGACAGGAATGAAATACTTTCCACCTCGGTACGTAATATTGTCTATTGTCTAGGCATAGTCATTTTGAGGAAGAAATTCCGTGTGAATATATTTTTTCTCTCCATCAATATCTCATAAACCATAGTTTTTCTGAATCTTCTGCAAACATTACATTATTACTGACGTGCATATTACGTACGAATAATGTTACGAGGCGTTCGATGATTTGTTGATGTCGCTTTCAATGTTCCTGTCCGGCGTCTTGATTGATTTTCAACGCAAACAATATTTTAATGTATCATATACCTGCCATCGTTTTTTTATATCTTGTCTCATGCAATTCTTGAGTAACATAATGTACAAATAATACGTTTAGAACCTTATTTCCTAACGGCTCTGGTGGCTCCGTATTTAAAGCGGCAGTCGTTAGGAAATCTGCTATAAGTCATAAATATCGCTTAATCATATCTTATAAAAGAAGTCTGCTATTTTGGTGGTTTATAAAAATAACATTTATTAAATATAACCCTTCCATGTCAATGTATTTGATCTCTGGCACTTCATCTGCTGCCTCTGAGTCATCAGCCCACATATATATAAACAGTATATTGCTAATACCATCTGCAGTTATGTCCCCGCTATGGGCATCGAAGGGGGCATTGTAAGCTTGCGCAGTTCGCAAATTTTCTTGTGAAAGTAAACATTCGACAGGACCAGATTTCAACTTTTTTAATGTAAATTTCACTGGTTAATATTGCAATCAAAATTTCGATTAGTTCGATTTAAGACAGAGTTCCATGCATACGATTTCTGACGATATGATGATCCGACGGTGCCCTGATTGGTGTAAACTTTTGGTGCCAAATTCTTTCCGAATATTTGTAACAATTGACACGATGAGCTTCATTTTAACTTTCATCCGACGTCGTATGTTTCTTAACCTCAGTTTTTTTCTAAATAAAAAAATTAAGAATGAATGACTATATTGACTATTTTGGGAATTATTATCAGCTACTAATGCACCAAATTAAAAATACATTAATTTTAAGGTTAGGTAGTGACCACATATATATTATATTGTATACGAGTGACACTCTCTTCTTTTTTTACAAGCTTTTTAGTGAAATTCGGTTCCGAAGATCGGATAATGTGATAAGCAAAATATTTTCGTATATATGTATATACCTGAAATACTTTATACCTGGTATTGGATCCATTACTTTTGCAACCATGCACTTGTGTACTTTCATCTTAAACAAAACAAGCCACTAACCTACCCAACAGCGAATCGAAAATCACCACAAATTAAAAACTCCTGTACAAAAATTGTTGTTAGGTAATGAAAGTTTATAAGCACTAATGTGGATGAACCACTTTTCATTCTGTAATTTGAAAAAGCATCCAGAACCAAACATGGCGACGAATAACAACAAACAAATAATGTCGGGCCGGCTCTGACGCGATCGATAAAATTTCCACCCTACTGCGCAAACTCAATAGGCCCGCGCCATCTCCCATAGCGGGGACACTTTTTGTATTTTGGTTCGTATTGGCAATATACTGTTTATATGTATGCGCATCAGCCTCATATCAGTTATAAATTTCCTCATCTCTTTTTCTTAATTATTTTACTGTTATTAAATATTAAAAAAAACCTTCTGATCCAACTCGGTTACTAATTTTTAATTACGAAAATACAACCAAAAACAGTTTTTTTATTAACAATTAGCCAAATTTAACATGTTAAATTCACAATAAAATGAATCAGGTTTTTCAGATGCTAGTACAGTAGTAAACTTAAACCATAACATTTTCCAAAAATAGGCCACGAATAAAACAAATAGTTAAAATCAAGCTGTTCGGAACATTATGTTATTATTACGTATAAGTATAATGTTTTAAGATGTTCGGAAAGTTGGCAATCTTCCGAAGGCCTCATACCAAAATAAAAAATAAAGCCAATGCATATCCATTAGCGCCAATGGCTAGGCATCTATTTTAGTAATAGTATTCTTACTTGTTTTACTTTTGAATATGTAGTTTATCTATTTGTTATGGGTAATTTTCAGAGGTGCCGCAGTGTTGCCAATCTGAATTTGTGAAATTAAACAATTAGCTGAAAACATTACACGCTTTTAGTCACAAACAGTATGTTTTGCAACAGAACCAACAATAGGTAATATCACACAAATTGAAAATAACATCACAATATTTCTTAAGGCCGTATTACACTCGGGAATTTTTATGGCGCCAGCAATGGCAATTATAAGTCAAATTCGGGCGCAGTACACCGTTCTCCGTACTACAGTCAGAAATTCTACTCTTCTGACAATTAAAATGACACGGATTCATGCGCAGTACACTGTTCCCGATCAGCTGTCTCTCATTACCAGAAATGGGGCAGGCGCCATTTTAATTGCCCTTGCCGGCGCAATTGGGTAGACATGGATTATTCTGTTATTTTTAACTGTTTATTATTTGGCCGAACCAGATATGAACAGGTAATGGCCATTTAAACCCACTGGTACTTAAATTAGCAGTTTACATTCTTTATTAAACTTATGGACTGCTAATTCAGCAACTTTTTGCACCTCCTATTTGTAAATAGCAGTAGCTGCTTTAACTGGTAATCAAAACGAACAGGTTTGCACATCTCTACGTCTGGGGATATTTTAGGGATTTCGACAGTACCCACTGCTGTTCTGACCGTTGACAATGCTCCAGCTGATCGAAAACGGTTTACTGCGCATGAATACGTGCCATTATAATTGCCGGCGCAAGAGAAAAAATTGCCGAGTCTAATACGGCCTTTATGAAATATTTCACAACTAACAAAACGTTTAAAATTCATAAACATCAAGCACGTGGAACCCTCGACAGCGTCAATCTATCCCCGAGTCTCGAAACATACTGAAGCAAAGATAGTCGCGCGCAGCAGGTATCCAAGCAAGGGCGAAATATGCGATGTGATCTGACAATACTGTTAGTATACTCTAGTGACCAATATTGTTTCTAACTAAATTCAGATGGAACGGCGCGACAGTATGTGGGTAAAAAGGGTTTTTACCTTAGTATTTAGATATTCGATAAAAAAAGTATGTAGACTTTCTCTAGGACACCCAAGGAGTCGCCAATTTAATTATAATAAGTTATTTCCATAATACCCAGTAGGTATGGCAAATTGTAGAACCCTAGCAACCCCTTGGCAGCGTTGAGCCGTTGGGCGCCGCCCAACCTCGCCTTTATGGCCGGCGCGGCGCGGCCTTGGTAACATTTAACCCACCCAGGGGGTTAAATCACGAAGGCTGTAAATATTCTTTAACATCATCCCCCTTCACAAGAAGAATGACGTGTCTTTTCGTTTTTTTTTTCATATTATTTACTGGCAGCTAGATATTAAGAATGGGAAGTTTTCAAATTGACATTCTGTATTATACAGGGTGTAACTAAATAAGTGTAAAACATTTAAGGGGGTGATTCCTCATCGAAAAAAAGATAGGATCTTTCATATAAAGAAACTTCATTGGAGCATCCCTTGTTAAGATACAGCCCCTTAAAGGGGGTACATAAAATTTATAAATAAACAAAACTAATTTATTAATTACAAAACATACAACATCTAGAAATCATAGTAAATGTTCAATATGTCTACCTTCAGACATTACGCATGCATCTAGACGTCGGCGCATTGAGCCACGTATTCGCGCAAATATTCCTGGAGTCTCTCTAATTACCCTGCACGCATCGATGATGCGGTTTCTTAAGTCCTCTACATCGCGAACAGGAGTACGATAAACCAAATGCTGCAAATGGCCCCAAGTAGAGAAATCGAGAGGATTTAGATCCGGGGATCGAGCGGGCCAATTCTGAGGTCCTCCTCGACCTATCCACTGAACAGGAGTACGATAAACCAAATGCTGCAAATGGCCCCAAGTAGAGAAATCGAGAGGATTTAGATCCGGGGATCGAGCGGGCCAATTCTGAGGTCCTCCTCGACCTATCCACTGATTTGCATATGTTTCAGTTAAATGCTGACGTGCTACTTGACTAAAATGGGCGGGAGCCCCATCATGCATAAAAAACATATCCCTTCTGACGCCCAAAGGAACTTCCTTCAGCAGTACGGGATGCACTGCTCTTAAAAATTGAACGTATGCCTTACCATTTAATCGAGGAGGTAGAAAATGAGGCCCAATTAAATAATCCCCAATAACTCCGACCCACACGTTAAGAGAAAACTGTTCTTGATGGTTAGTTTCAACAATAGCGTGAGGGTTTTCATCAGCCCATATGTGGTAATTATGAAAATTAATAATCTTGTCCCGAGAAAAACTACATTCGCCTGTGAATTCGATCGTCTTCAGAAAGTCACGATTTCTTCTAATCATTCCTTAACAATCCTGCGTTCTTTTGTCGAATGAACCATATTCTCGTAATCGTTGATGAAGTGGGGCAAATATTCTATGTGAAGGATGCTGCTGTTGAGGATACATTTCAGCATATCTTCTAGAAGCTTCTAACCCATTCCCCTGCGACAGACCGTAAACGTAATGCATATCAGTCATTTCCTCATTTGTGTATGCCATTTTAATAACAAGTGAATTATTAAAGTAACAACAAATTAAGAACAGAACAACAATACACAATTAGTATTACTTCAATTTCAAAAATTTACAAACTGACAGCTTGATACCAATTTAATTGTCACTGTCGCTAATAGCGGCCTACTGGATAAATTAGTTTCGTATTTTCGTTTTATGGCGATGTATCTTGTTCGTAAAATAATTTTTTGCTGCGAACTGGTTTATTTTGGGCAAAAAATTCAAGAGACATTTTTTGTTTAGAATGAAACAGGCTATCGGAAGTAAATTTTTAGATGGTAAACAAATAATAAGACAAAAACTTACATTGGAAATAAATTTTAGGGGTTGCGTTTTCCACCCCTTACAACCATGGGGTAAGCCAAATAAATTACTGGCTAAGTGTCTTTTTGGTAGTAGAAAATGTCAGGTTAATTTCAATATTGTAACTTTTTTAGTGCTTGTGAAAAAAATTGTTAAACAAAATTTATGTACCCCCTTTAAGGGGCTGTATCTTAACAAGGGATGCTCCAATGAATTTTCTTTATATGAAAGATCCTATCTTTTTTTCGATGAGGAATCACCCCCTTAAATGTTTTACACTTATTTAGTTACACCCTGTATATTGGGGGGGATATTAATATCTCGCAACCTATCATTTCACTAATATCATGCTATTTTCCTATTTATATTAACATATTTTATGATCAATAAAAATCCAATTTATAATTAGCTCCGTATATTGAACAGATAACGATGTAATTACGGTCGATATAATTTTTGAAAATAAAAAAAATTACCAAAATAATTGCGATTTCCTTTTAAAGAAAACCCAAATAAGTATATTTAAAATAATTGTGAAAGTAAAGTAGACTTCCCAAAAGCCATATTTCCTAATATAATGACAATAGTGTATATTGACAAAAACTTACATGCGACAATGCCAGAATAGGATATAAGGATCATTATTAATATCCAATTTTGATCAGGCACTTCCTGTTCAATTAATGATTATTACACGTCCAAAATTGGTATACTGGTATATGACCTAAATAAATTGATTTTAAAGGGAAGACAAAGCTTTTGCAGATAATTTACCGCTGTTTTTATACCGATCAGAGTATTTCTTTATTTAGACTTTTGCCGCCACATGTATTGGCTAAATAGAAATAAAACAGTTGCATTTAATAATTACGCCCATATGTGGCTTTTCCACCTTTAAGAGCTCCCCACCGATTTATCCAGTCGTAAAAAAAATATTTTGAAATTTATGGAAAATACAGACAGATATTCAGACAGTCCTTTCTCTAAACTTTCTTCTCTTCAACTGGACATCTTCTAGCCTATGTTAACAACGCAATCAAACATCATAAGTCTCGGGCTGTTGCACTGGATATTTCTAAAGCCTTTGATCGTGTTTGGCATGAGAGACTTCTAAGTAAACTGCGATCCTATGGTATGCCCAGTCGATTTTGTGCATGGTTGTCCAGCTTTCTTAAGGACCGCACTCTGCCAGTGGCGATTGACGGATTTCTCTCCTTCACCTTCACCATCAATGCCGGTGTTCCTCAAGGGTCCATATTGTCTCCCACTCTCTTCTTACTTTACATTAACGACCTTCTAGTGAAAACGAAAAATCCTATATTTAGTTTTACTGACGATAGCACACTTATCTCATCTTTCTCTTTGACTGCACAAACAACGGCTGCGGACGCACATCTTCGCAGACAGCATGAAGTATCACGCGTCAACAAAGACCTGGAAGAAATTTTGGCTTGGGGTGACAGTAACCAAGTCGAATTTAACGCTAAAAAAACCCAGGCAACAGTTTTCTCTAAAAAGGTTAACATTACAGAACCGGATAAAGTCATGGGCGGACACGCAATCCAACTGGCTTGATCTATTAATTTGCTGGGAGTCAATCTGGGAGGAAATATGTCTTGGCATAACCACGTTGTGGCAATCGCCGAGATAGCTTCTCAGAAACTTGGTGTACTCTTCCGAACCAGAAAGTTGTACACACCTCAACAACTTTTGACACTATACAAAGCCCAGATTCGACCATCACTAGAGTACTGCTCTCATTTCTGGAGCTCTGCACCCAAACATACTCTTCGGCTACTGGATTCCATCGAAAAGAGGGCCATTCGTCTGATTGGAGACCACGAGCTGACGAAGAACCTCGACAGCCTAGAACATCAAAGACAGGTTGGGGATTTGACTCTCTTTTACAGATATTTTCATGGAAAGTGCTCGGCTGATCTTGGCCTCTTAATTCCGCCCAGAGCGGCGAATAGCAGAAATACACGACGAACCACTGCCGCCCATCCATATGTGGTTAAGCTTAGTACTACTCGAACGTCATTATTTAAGAATTCTTTCATTTGGAGGACTTCATCCTATGGAACGACCTTCCCGAGGTCGTTTTCCTCAACGAATATAACCTCCAACGATTCAAAACTAACGAGAATAGCTTTTTGCCCACACGCACCAAGCCCAGAGGGCCCTAAAGGATTTTTCCTATAGTGCTTGTGTTTGATCAAAAAAAAAGTTACACTATACATGGTGTTCCTTAATAACGTGCTAATATTGTGTAATTTTATAACAAAAAATATATTGTAATGTAGGGGGAAACATTCAGCCACAGGGAGCATTCAGCCACCTAAGTTATTCTGAAATCTATTTACATCTCCCGCGTTTATCAAGGAAGATAATTTAGGGCAACCTTAATTATAATAAACACGTTATTGGTGCATCAGGGTGGCTTTAACAAGGAAAGTTTAAAAACAGACTTCTAGGTAGGATTTTTTTCTTTAGATATTTTCTCCATATTTTCTTTAAATATCAAGATACTTAATTTGATTTTTTGTGATTAAATCGTACTTATATATTCCCGTTTCTATTCCAGGATTATTTTAACATATATAAATATTAGTTAATATTATGGCGTTTTAAAATATTTTGGTCGCTGGGGAGCATTCGTTCATATAGACCTGGTCTACATTCGGCCAGTGAGCAGTAGTCGAAATCCTACCTGGACTCTCAAGAGTTTACACTGACATATCAGAAAAGAACAGATTAGAGGAAATCGACCGGGAATAGGAAAGAACAAAATAAGTGTAAAAATCGAGACTTATTTAATAAGCTTGGATTAAAAGACACAACAATAAATAATCGATAAAGAAAACTATTTAGATTAAGATGTTATGTATATATATATAGTAATGATCTTAACGAACTTAATGAGGAGAAGGAGAAGAAGAATTTTTTTTTCGAAAACAATTCATTTTATCGACATTGATCAAAAGTACCTTTTCTCAGCTTAAGGTTTAGAGTATCCAAAAATATTAATATCGTTCCTTCGTCATATAAGGTGTAAAAAAGCCTTTTTGTGTTCCGTCTAGTCCGTCCCTGGCAAACTAAATAAGCCAAATGTGTTTAAAAGGGCGAATTTTAAGGAGACTCATCTAAACCATTTACCCTGAACAATTAAAACTAGCACTAATAAAACCACTTTTTAAAAATAAGGGAGACGTTGAAGTGCTGGACAATTATAGGCCCATAAGCTTACTTCCGGGTTTCTCGAAGTTGTTTGAATTAGTGATGCGTGATCAATTAATGGAATTTATAAAGAACAGTGAGCTCGTCTCGGGTAGCAAGCATGGATACCGTGAAAGGAGAACCACTGAAACAGCTGTCTTTCAGTTCACTCATGCAATTTTGGGACATCTGGAGGATGGAAAAATGGCAATGGGAATATTCTTGGACTTGTTTAGGGCCCATGATTGTTTGGACAGAGATCTTCTTTTAAAAAAACTTGAGCTGTATGGGATAAGGGGAAACGCCCTAAGGTGGTTTAAATCTTATTTCAGTCAAAGAACTCAAAGAGTTATTGTAAAGAATAATGAAGATAGCTCCAAGTCAAAGATATTGCAAGTACAGTTGGTATCCCTCAAGGAACCATACTTGGACCAATCTTATTTATAATTTTTACAAATGACCTCAATTTTGAAATTAATAATGACATTTCCGGGATTACAGTATATGCGGATGACACGAACCTGTTAGCTGAAGGTAAACAAATTGATAAACTAATAAATAACGCAACTGATATTTTTTCAAAAAGCAAAAATTGGTTTGAACAAAATAAATTACTTTTAAATAAGAAGAAAACAAGCACTGTGTTATTTAGGACAAAGCTATGCAGGAAAGAAATACCGAAAGTTGTTAATTTAGACGAAAATCTGTTTTCTTTTGGAAAAAATATCAAATCGATTATATTAATAGTAAATTGAATAAGACATGATATTGTCTACGTATTGTGTCAAAGTATCTGAACGAAACTGCCAGAAGGACACTGTATTTTGCAAATTTTGAATCTACCGCCAGGTATGGTATTATTTTTTGGGGAGCCAACTTAAAAATACAGAACATTTTTGTAATTCAGAAACGAGCATTAAGAGTTTTATATAATATGCAATACTTGGAGTCTTGTAGAGGTGTTTTTAAAGCAAACAGAATACTAACAATCTATGCGTTGTATATTTTTAATGTACTTTTGTTTTTGTATAAAAATAGAGATATGCTTGGTATACTTTATCAGAATGCCTATGATATTCGTACTAATAACATAAATTATCCAACTCATCGATTAACGTTATCGGAAAAAAAGTCCCAACTATATGGGTGTTAAATTTTACAATAAATTAGACAAATTAAAAAATTGCTTTTAGACTTAGAACCATATAGCTTAAGTGAGTTCTTGGAGATGTGATTGTAATTGAGAAGAATGAATAGAGCATGGGATATAATTCATTTTCTATTGACGTCATTTCATTTTATTCTGTTTGCATTGTAAATCAATTTAATCTGAAATAAAGATATGTCTATGTCTATGTCCATGTCTACTAAAAAATCATTAAATTACACCTAGTACTTAAAAAATTATTTAAAAAACAATGATTTCCAGAGACGTCCGTTATGGGCCCGTATCTCCGTAGGGGAAGCCGTTTATAAGTGTTCTATCTGAACCCGGGAGATTGCCCACATATTCTGGGACAGCCTTTATAGTTGGTATATTTAACAAATCAACATAAAATGACAAGTAAGTTGTATTTTTATTATTAGGTTAATAAGTCACGACGTGATATCTTTTTTCATAAGCATTCCGATATTGTTTGCCGTCATTTAAAGAGAAAACCGCAATAAAATGTCCCTAATACCGACACGTCTTCGTAAAAGTAATGACAAAGTGCATTAAAATTTTATTTGTTGTTATAAATAAATATAATTGCAAAACATCGGCTCAGAAAATTATAATAAATTTATTAAACAATAAAGTAATGAATCATATTTTAAAAGGCATATGTGGCAAGGAATATTAATCAAGTTCTTTAAGAGCATTCAACCATTTTCCTTTCTTCTGTCGTTGTTAGTCGTTCACTTATGTAAGTATTAAATTGAGTTTATATTTTTCGATTGGATCTTTTCCCCTTACATGGTACCAGATTTCCGTTGGCGATCAACAAATCTTTTCTTAGATTTATCGTCATTTGGGTCAACAAATGGTTGAATTCTATGGAATATTAAGTAGAAGTACATCGATCAACTTGCACAGCATGATACAATAGCACAAGGTATGATGTCACGCAAAGAGGCGTGATCTAATAACTCTTCAGTTGCGTCACTTCGCTCACCAGACGAAAATACCTAACATGAGATCGCGCAAGGAGGCGTGGCTTTTAGATGTCAAATTTGCTTGCTCATCAGGCAAACTTGGATCAGTTAGATATCTTACCTTGTGTGTATTGTATCATGCTTGCGCAGTACAGACGTTTTAGCAGTCGATCATCAACTATTTCGGAATAGGTTGGGCCGTAATACCAGTGTTGAAAAATGCTGCTCAAACAACTGCTTTTGAACAGATGAATTCTGCTAGTTTGAGACTAAAAATGTTTATTTAAAAAAATAACACTCTTGCGGGACCCGTGGAATGAATTGCGGTGGTGGATGGGGTAAAGGACATTCCATGAAAATCAACCTCTGCTGGACGGACTCTCCTTTGGGCGGTTGCGGACAGGCTGTTTCCATACAAAGAGTGCGAAAATCCTCCTTTAAACGGACAAAAAAAGTAGTAGTATTTGGGAGACGAATAAGTACGGTGCAAAACTCTCTGAAGACAGACAGGCAACCAATGGCGTATGCAGCGCGAAAGGACTTCGCCGAATGAATTTATTTGTGAGTTGTAAAGTTAAAATCGTAAACAATGGCAGAAAAATGTCGCGTTTTGAGTCTGAAAGAGAATATTAATATTGTGGAAGTTTTTTAATTTGATAACAATGATTTGGGCATTAACATTGATAGCAATGTGCTATTAGAAGATGATAGTGACCCCATTCCTACTGATTATGTAGTCCAAACTGAAACGACATCGGTATCTCACGACTCTGATGAAGTAATCAAACAAATGTCACCAATTATCAACAAGCCATTAGTATGGTAAAGGAATTATAAGAGTATGCAAAGAATTGAGGTGACTCTACAGCAATGGAATTGTTATCAGACTTGGAATTACATTTTCTAGATTGCAAGTTTAGAATGCAAACACGTCAAACTACGTTATTAGATTTTTTTTTTAGTACTACATCCTAACTAAAACTAGTGTATTTTTGTTATGTTATGTTTATTTGTACATACATATGTATAGTAATAATTTTGCATTTACATATTACCTAATAACAAATTTCCCATGGTTTTCTTTTTTAATTGTGGGGGATCCGTTTAAGTTTCTTTATGATAAATATATTATTAGGCAAGCCATTTAACATAATAACTGCTCGAGTAAAGTAGAAATGAAATGATTACCGATTACTATACGTGATTCAGGATATTGTATTTGTTTTAATAATAATTTGAATATTGTTTTACGCAAATCGGATGTAAAACTTTCATAATTAACGTTACCTATCTAACTCCATCTCTATAAATATTGAGGTTAGGTTATGAGTTTTATTATTTTCTTTGAACGATGTATTTATTCAAAATTAAATTTGTTTTTTTAGGTATGAATTTACTTAAAAAATCAGAAACTATAAAGTTTTGTACACAGTACATAATAGCTAGCGTAAGCAAATAGGAGAAAAACTATGATTTTTATTTACAAACAGGTAAATAAGGTATAATTGGACTTTGTATTTGTGGTCGAATTAGGAAGAACTGCGTATAGCATTTGCAGAATTATATCGTCGATCTTTTGACTGAAATTAAATTTCATTATCCCTTCGACCATAAAATAAATATGGAAATCCCAAATTTTAAAACCTTTTCGAGCAGAGCCGTACCAGGTATACAAATTCAATTTATACCTATGCCTGATGCATATATAAATACAAAGTGATTTTTAATAATTTTAATATTTAGTGGTTTTCCGGCGAGTAATTTTTAGTTAGGCTTATTAGTGGTAGAATGTGGCGTCCTTGGAATTGTGCTGATAGGGGGGCATCTTCAAGTGTTATTTTTAAAAGAAAGCATTTATCTACCGATGCCAAACTAATAATTAAAAATGTGTATCAATCGTTGTTGAGTAGAAATTTTAATTCGATGGATGCTTTAGCAGAGACGTTTACTTTGGCAAGAACTCCTTTATCTTCGGTAAGAGACATAGTACTTAAACATGTTAATCCTAGAAAAAATCGGAGTGATTCTGGCACATTTAGAACCATTGACGAAAATGACATGTATTTATTAAGAAGAACGATTTACCAAATGTATGAGGCACAAACTGTACATGCTTTGCTTTTCCTCAAAGAGCGGCCGATTAAAGACGAAACAAATATCTCTTGTAGCCTTTCAAGCCTTAGGAAAATATTGCGTAAAATTGGTTTTAAATACCGAAGCATTGATAAAAGACAAACATTAATGGAATCTCAACGTTTACGGGAATGGAGACTTAAATATTTAACAGCTGTTAAACAATTTAGAGAAGAAAATCGTCCAATTATTTACCTTGACGAAACATGGTTCGATACCCATGACACTCCAAGAAAAGGTTGGGATGATTCTTCCAAAAAATGTAAAACCAAGGCACCATCAAATAAAGGCAAAAGAATCACAATATTACATGCTGGTTCAGAGAACGGGTTTGTTCCAAATTGTCTGTTCCTTTCAGCTAAAAAGCTAAAAACATAGCAGATTCTTCTTTAGATTACCATCAAGATACCGACGCACAACTTTTTGAGGACTGGTTTAAACATAACCTCCTTAAAAATATACCTGAAAATAGCGTCATTGTAATGGACAATGCTAGTTATCATAGTCGTCAAGCAAAAATCATTTCCAATTCTAATAACACAAAAGCAGAAATTCAAAATTGTATGATTGAAAATGATTTATATTTTGAAGAAACTTACAAGAAACGAGAACTGCTAGAATTTTTAAAAGCTTTTAAAATAAATAAGGAATACGAGTGTGACAAACTTGCAGCAGGAAATGGACATACAGTATTGCGTCTTCCTCCGTACTATTGTATATTCAATCCTATTGAGCTAATATGTCACCAATTAAAATCCAATATTAGGATAAATATTATTTCTAGAAAAGAAATAATATTTCTCCTACATTAAATGCATCTGTAGTAGAATTAATTAAAATTATTTTAAATTATAAAAATAAATCATGTGGTGTGATATACATTTTCAAGCCCGCCCTGATCCCATTTATTGAGCTTTGAAGAGGTTGAGGCATAATCGTCGTTTTACTTTAAAAACCTCGTAAGTCCATTTTTTTATGAAAATGAGTTTTTAACGTTTTTCGCTATAAAACATAACTTTACATCCTTGCCTAATACCTCATAAGTCTTATTGAAGTGTAGTGCCATCTATTGCCAAGTTTTTGAAACTCTTATGTCTAATCAGTTTACATGTATTACTTTTAAATCCTCGTAAGTCTGTGTTGCATTTTTTGTTTTGCCGCTCTAGCAAATTATGTTATTTTAGTACAAATTATGGAAAATTCAGGAAGACCAAAGGTGAGTAACAACTGCTATCCTTAATAATATAAATTCTAATATAATTATAATGGAGGAAGATGTTTAAAAAATATTATACAAAATGCAGGGTTATGGGTCAAATTTGGGACTTAGGAGCTTTAAATCTAGAATTTGTTTTCAGTATATAGATATAGGAGGTTTTAGTGTAATGTTTAAACCAATTTTTAACGTATTTTTAAACTTTTGTTTCAATTGTTTTTAAGAAACATGTAGTTATACACCTTTTCAAAATATTAGTCTTTCTTGAATATTTTCTGGGGTATATTTACAGTTACATGTTATTTAAACTAAATTGATAAAAATAAAATATTTCCATAATACAGCCCTTCCGGTATTAATAATTTTTTTATGGACTTTTGGGGATTTCTGGAGTAGTTTCAGTATTAAAATATGTGTTTACCCTGACCGATGCATGTATCTACTATGAACCACCGTTTTTTTTTAGATTATGAAGACAAACAGTGTTAGTCAACGGAGCCAGCTTATTTTTTCACTTGCTCAGAATTTTCACCAAAGGCAAGATGTTGTATGCACTGGGTTAGAAAAGTCTGTACCAACAGAATCAGATAATGTGAATCCCGATGTGGCTTGCGTTAAAATTTATGAAATTACTCCTGATGGAACTCTTATGCAATGCAGTAGTATAAACAGTAATACTAAAGGTTTAGACAATGAAGTAGAAATAGCAGTCGCGTCTACTGTTGGCCAAGAGGATAGTGATCAAGAAAAAATTGGCAATGAAATAATCTCGAAAAAAATAAGGAAACGTAAATCCGATATTAGCAATTGGAATATGAATGAAAACAAACAAAAGAGAATGGATGGAGAAGAATATAAAGGGCTGAAGAAAAATGATGGGAAATGGAGTTACGATCAGTCCAGAAGGGCAAGACAGATTAAACCTTTTTGCAACTGCAAGCACAGTAAAAATGACAGCAAGATCAAATGTAATATTTTTACAGAGGAAGAACGTTTAAATATGTTTAAACGCTTTTGGGACAACCTTAATTGGGGTCAACGAAGAACCTACATAAACAGTTTAATTGACACAGCTCCCCCAAAAGATAAAAAAAATATGAAGAGTGCGGTATCGAGACGCAATATAACGTTGTTTTATCACCTTAAAAAAAACGGCATTCGAGTAAGAGTGTGCAAGAAAATGTTTACCAATACTCTTGATATTGGTGAATGGTCTGCTCGTAATTGGGCGTTTGTAGGCAAAGCTGAGGAAGATCCTGAAAATAAGATTGTTAATACAGTTGATTTAGCACAACCCAAGACTATTAAGAGAAAGAGTATTAGGTTCGCTGAAAGAAAAAATGTCTTGAATCAATTTTTTAACATGCTTCCAAAATTGGAATCTCATTACTGTAGAGCCTCCTCACAAAGACTTTACCTGGAGCCAGTTTGGCAGTCGAAACTATCTTTGTATAATGAGTATCTTAAATTTTGCCAAGACAAAGAAAGTGATCACCTAAGCACAAAAGTTTTTTATGAAGAATTTGATGAAAATAAGTTAAGTTTATTCAGACCAAGAAAAGATCAGTGTGACCTTTGGGTGTCTCATAAAGCAGGAAATATTACAGAAGATGAGTTTATGAAGCACATTGAAAAAAAGAATAGAGCTAGAGAGGAAAAAGAGCATGATAAGAAAGATGCAGTCCATATTTTTACGGTAGATATGCAATCGGTTCTTTTATGCCCAATGTTAAAAGCTTCGTCAATTTATTACAAAAAAAAATTAGTTGTGCATAATTATACCATTTATAACTTAAAAAACAACGAAGGTTTTTGCTTCTTATGGCATGAAGGAGAAGGGGGTATTACTTCTAACGAATTCTCGACAATTTTGTATGATTTTATTGGAAATAAGTCGGGGGTCAAGTCTGGTGAAGAAGTCATTATTTTTAGTGACGGATGTGGCTATCAAAACCGCAATGTTACACTGACGAACGCATTACTTCATTTATCTAAGAAGAAAAAAATTACAATAATTCAAAAGTATTTAGTGCCTGGTCATACTCAAATGGAGTGTGACAGTATGCATTCTACTATTGAAAGAAAAGTCCGTAATCAGGAAATTTATACACCTGCAGGTTATATATCCGCCTGCAAATCAGCAAGAAAACACCCAAGGCCTTATGCAGTGGAATACTTAAGGCATACATATTTTAAAAATTTTAGTACCCTTGCATTCTTTACGTCTATTCGTCCAGGAATTAAAGTTGGAGATGCTACAGTAAACAATTTATGTGCACTTAAATACACTGAGGAAGGGACTTTATTCTTTAAAACCAACTATGACGACGCATGGACACAACTATCTAAAAGGAACCAGAAAAAAGTTCATGGTACAGAGGAAATACCAAATCTACATGATTGTCCTTTGCCCATTAAGAAATCAAAATTTGAACATCTTCAGGATTTAAAAAAAGAAATTCCTCATGATTATCATCTCTTTTATGATACTCTAAAATATTACTAAATTTTAGAATTGTTGGAGTTATTAATAAGTTCATGTTACTCGATTATTAAGCTATTTTTTATTTGCATGATATCAAAATTTTGTTTTCCATTTATAAGTTAAAACCTTGTAAGTTTTTGTAAAATAAAAAAATATTTTACCCAAAAACTCCTAAGTCTTTTTTCTTCTAAAGTTTTAAGTTTTTCATAAATTAATTCATTGGGGCAGCTAAAAACATAAATAAATTTATTTAAATTAAAAAATAACGTCCTTATGTTCCCATGTACTAATTTTATAAAGTTTTTCCTTCCCCCTGAAAAATTTCCATTTGGAGACATACGAGGTTTTTAAAGTAAAACGACGATATACAATAGGGTTTAATCAGGTAGTTTATTTATGGCAGTAAGAGTCAACGATATAATTCTGCAACAACTATACATTACGTGTGTGAAAGTGGTTTTCTCAAATTGTGGTTTTCCGCACTCGGCTAAGGCCTCGTTAGTTTAAAGTCGTCCCTATCCAATGTTCTCGCGATTGTTACAGTGTAATTTACATTGACAATAAATTAGATGGCTGGATTTTAGCTTGGTTGGATCCTCTTAAAGGTATTAAAATTCTCGTGGGGTACTAATTTGCTATTGGCACGATTCTCCTAATCATCGATACGCAGAGAGACTAAAAATGACCATCAATAATCTATGACACAAATATCTACGGGGAACTGAATCGCATATTATATATTTCCACTTCCGTTTTAATGAGCTTTTTGACTCTGTAATGACTCGGACTTGCGTCAACTAAAATAATGCAATTGTTTGTGCTAAATCATAAAAATAAACCCTGGTTAGTTACTTTCGCCTTCTGGTCATTATAGTCTAGTAAGACCTGTGGTGTATAAAATACTTTATTTTTCATCTATTTAAAATATAAATAGTTAAATTCCTGCATTTTTGTTTAACTATTTTCGCCAATTTTTAGTATTTAGTGAGCTTTGATCGGACTTGTTCGTTGTCATAGAATAAGTTTGACGGTTGCTAAGGGTTGATTATTTTAAGCGTTTTAAAAACGAAAATATGAAAATTCCACAAAATATTTTAGAAAATTAGAAAATGCCTCAACCATAACAACTTTTATTTTGTTATTTCTTGTAACGTTTTGATTTCCATACATGGTAGAGTATTTTGGTACGGCATGGACCTTCTGGATGTTTTCTGGAATGATGTTGATTGGCTCCATAGTCTGTTTCGTTACCAGAAACCAAGGCAAAAATCTTCAGGAAATATTAAATATGTTAAGAGCTTAAATTATCAATACATTTTTTTCAAATAATTATTATTACTTTTGTGAAAATATCGCTTGATATTAGTTTATGAGTCCCAGATCCTAAAAAATATTTTGAAAATAATATGTTGTACATAATAGATATTTCTTCTTTATGTTCGAAACTAGAGCTGGTTGGTGAAAAGAAGCCCCGAGCAACATAATTCTTGGTATAACGTCCAGAATTCTAAATAATTATTTAATGCCGCATTATCTAAACATTTAGACTAGACGTGACGTGGCTCTTATGAGCAGTAGTTTATATTTAGGTAAGTACCATCTATGCCAGTTTTATGTATTTATGAATAAACTAATAAATTATAAATAAACCCTAATAATGCAGACTTCATTCACAATAATCTAACAAAATATATATATTTTTTTTGTTTGATTACTGTTCCTATATAAACGATTGTCAGTTATTTGTTCTTGGTCTTTGAACAAGTTATTGCTTAGGACAAAATATGGACGACAGTCAACCGAAAACAAGCTACTTTATCTATTTTGCGGTTTTATCAAGTAAGTTAAAAATACAAGCGGATTATAATTATTAAACGCGCATCTACAGATGTGATTTAATTTTTTCTGTTCGAAAAATTAAGAACATATACTATAATAGTAGATTATATTTCTGGTGGTAAGTCTTACATTTGTGTCGAGAGAAAATAATAATTTACCGAGGCGCGCAGTGCCGAGGTGAATCATTTCTCGAGACAGGAATGAAACTTTTCACCTAGTTTTGTATGCTATATTATTTACAACCATACCGTTTAAATACAAAATGATGTTTTTTTGTGACAAATACAACGTGTCCAAGATAAGGAGGGCCAGTACAGGGATCTCGGAGACCCTAAGAGATATAAAGTCGGTTAAATGGAGGTATAGATGCGCATTTACGTGCCTAATAATATGCCGTTTAGAAATTTTTAAAATTCCGAGGAGATATTCGGAAAAAAAAGAAATTCTGAAAAATCATTTTTTTTTCTCCTGAGTTTTTTTGAGATCGAATTCTAAAGTAAATTGCACTTTTGCATTGACACTTTTTCCGCTCTATCTAACAGCGTTAATTGTTTTGTAAACCGACGAGTCGTCTTCGAAGGGCCATTATCAACTTTATTTTTTAAATGCCGTCCTGTTTTTCTGATATTGGAATTTAATAGCTTTTTTTCTTCCGAATGCAACATTGTGGTTTAATCACCTTTCGAGGGTTATTAGAACAACATCTGGAAATTTTGAGATACGGTCCTGTATTTCTCCTAATTTTATAAATAATATCTCATAAGTAAGCTCTAAATTTTTACTTATGTGGGACTAGTTCAATAAATAACAAATAATTTAATAATAAACCACAAATAAGTGACCAAAATACAGAAACATCATTTCAAACTTCTGTTGATTCGGGATTTAAAAGTGTGACGTGTGATTTGTTTCACTTGACATTTCCATTGTGATCGTATGAAAGCGTTTTAAGAAGTTTTCTATTTTCTAGAAAATATGGAACATAAATTTACAAATGCTGATAAGTTTGATATTGATGATAATGTTTTATTTTATCTCAAAAAAAAACTGTTATGTGGCAGCTAGAAGATGTTATTTGTGCTTAGAGAATAACGGAAATCATTGTGAACACCTGATTATGTAGTTCCTTACTTCGTTCGTTGTTCGTTTTATTACTGTTTTGGTATGATTTTTGTTCACGTATTTGTGGTTTATTATTAAATTATTTTTGTTATTTATTGAACTAGTCCAACATAAGTAAAAATTTAGAGCTTAGTTATGGGATATTATTTATAAAATTAGGAGAAATACAGGATCGTATCCCAAAATTTCCTGATGTTCAAAAAACCCTCGAAACATCATTAAGCCACAATGTGTCATACATCGTTGCATTCGGGAGAAAAAAGCTCTCAAATTCCAATATCAGGAAACCAGGACCGTATTTAAAAAAAGAAAGTTGATAATGGCCCTTCGAAGACGACTCGTCGGATTTCAAAACAATTAACGCTGTTAGATAGAGCGGAATTTCGGGCTTTTCCGGATATCTCCGGAACTACTAGGAATTTTAAAACTTTCTAAACGGCATATTATTAGGCACGTAAATGTGCACCTTTACCTCCATTTAACCGATTTCGTATCTCTTACGGTTTCCGAAATTCCTGTACTGGCCCTCGTATCTTGGACACGTTGTATAAGTATGTGAAAAATAAACAAAGTAAGACCCCTGTATAACCAAAAGCTTCACCATCAACAACAAAATAAAAAGAACGTCGCCATTTTGATATTCGATGAATGTTGACAATTATCTGGATGGAAAGTGACATTGTCCGAGTGGAAAGTGATCGCTTTCCACTCGGGGAAATGTGACCTTCTATACCTGCCTAAAAAGTATGATACTTTGTTTACGTCCTAACCTTAACCGTGTTTCGGGATGAAAGATTATAATATTTTAAAGGGGTATGTCCTGCTTTTATGTATCGTCTACTTTCCTTGTTCTAACCATTTTAATTTTATTATTATTTACCCACGCTTGCTAAATAAATATTGAATTATCTAAAAATTGCATTATTTTCCATTTCAGCCACACTTGCAAACTTTGCCATTGCTAGCTGCTATACATGGACGTCACCTATTATTATAATATTTGGCAACTCGGATCCAATAATAAATCCTATCGGAAGAGCTATAACAACTCTAGAGTCGACATGGATAGTATCTGCATTCGGGGTAGGACTAATATTTGGACCTCCGATTGCAATTTCTTGCTCACAATATTTATTAAAAAGAACGATATTACTACTATTGGCCTTGCCAATAGTGGCAGCTCATATAATTTGCATATTTGCTTCAACAGTAAGCCAGTTTATTACAGCGAGATTTTTAATGGGTCTGGGTTGTGGGTCGGTCTTAAGTTTCTTAGGAAACTTTATTGCGGAAATATCAGAAGATAGTAATCGAGGAGTACTCTGTTCTTTTACTGGTATACTGTGCAATTCAGGAAGTTTGTTCGTCTATATTATTGGTCCTTACCTAAAAGTTAGTATATTTAGCATTATCAACCTCATTCCTCTGATCCTCTTTTATATTTTCTTCGGATTTTATGTTCCTCATAGCCCGTATGACTTAGTTAAAAGAGCAGAGATTAATCAAGCAAAAAACAGTTTAATCAGACTCAGAAGACATTCTAAAGTGGAAAAAGAATTAACTATGATAATCGACAGTGTGGAATCCAGTACTGGGTTTAAGATAACCGATTTATTTAAAGACAAAGCTTTATTTAAAGCATTGATAATTTGTATGGCATTAATGACCTCTCAGCAATTATCCGGAATTCTAGCCGTGGGCAGCTACACTCAAACAATATTTGAACAAGCTGGCGGCGCTATTCCATCCGCGGTTTCTGCTATGATTATAGGACTCGTATCCCTAATATCTAGTATTGCAAGTTGTACCTTAATTGACAGAATGGGGCGCAAATTTTTACTGGCAACTTCTTGCATATCAGACTGCTTATCATTACTTTTATTGGGAACTTACTTTTATCTGTATAATAATGGTAAAGATGTTTCTATGATAACTTGGCTACCACTTGTAAGCCTTATAATCTTTATGGTTGGGTTCAGTCTTGGAATATTGGTACTTCCTTGGGTGGTGATGGGGGAAGTTTTCCCCTCGAACGCTAAATATGTAGCTTCGACCATTGTATGCCTTAACAATTTTACTTTATCGTTTCTTGTACCTTTATGCTTTCCATATATGGTAGAGAATTTTGGCATGGCATGGTCCTTTTGGATATTCTCTGGAATGTTAATGACGGTCTTCTTATTCTGTATGATGTATTTGCCGGAGACCAAAGGCAAAAGTTTTCAAGAAATAAGAAATATGTTAACGGATTAAACTTTTGGGACATTTCGATTACGCTGATTTTTAAAAATTAATTAGTAATTACACCGAGGAAAAGTTGTCTCCCTAATCATGAAGCAAAGACGAAAGATCTGTCTGATAATTTTATTTTTCGTCAGTCTCCATTAACTTCGTTCTCTATATAAAAAAACACCCCCTAAAGGGCGTTTTCACATTTCTGAATAAAGAGAAGTTAGCAAGAGTCGTATACGGTCTATGCCAGGTAAAGGTAACATTCTGTCCTGTTCACATGATAAACGTACACTAATGTACAATAAGTTTTAACATCTATTTATTTATAAAGAAATCGATTTTTGTATTGTATCACTGTTTTGTTAAGTTTTTCGTATATACAGGGTCCGCAAACGAAGCGTGGACGGAAGATTAAATCGTTATCGAAGAACTTATCAACAATACTAAAACAGCTTGAGATATTGGATTAAAAGCGGCATGTTTTAAAAATATTTTACATTATACAGGGTGGCCCAAAAAAGTGCGACAGCATAAAATTATATTTTTTTAAATGGGACACCCAGTATTTTATTGCATATTTAGGTTCGTATTACTATCGTTTATAAGTGCCTCAAATTTTATTTAATTTGGTTTTGTAGTTTCGGAGAAATAAAATAAAAACTAAAAAAAAAAGTTTTGCAGTCCTGAATAAAAAAATCAAAAAAAACAATCCAGAACTATTTTTTTAACCTCGGCATTGAGTGAAATTTATGACAAGAGGTCTAGAGATACTATGAAAGTAATTGCGTTTATTTATTTTATACAGGGTGTTCATAATAAGCTTTCAAAAACCCCACATTTTAAAACAATTTTTCTCAAGTTTTTCAAATGGAACACCCTGTATATTATTTGGCTATTTGACGTAGAATTCATAGACAATTTTTTTTTGTAATACAAGCATATAAGTTATATCCAGCCGTTTTCGAAATAATTGTAAATATTATAAATTATGTTGTTTAAATAGAGTTTTTATTGGGAAATTTTGTTATAGGCGACTAGACTAATAATTGTAAACTAAAGTAAAAGTTCAAAATAGTTTCCTTTTACTCTTAGAGTTTACCGTATTTTAGTTATTTCGATATAAATTTTAAAAGCATACATTTTTGCTACTTTTATTATTTAATTTTATTTTTTATTCTTAATCGAGTTGCCATGATTTCTTTTTGTTTAGATTGTCACTATGACAGTTAAATAAAATTATTTACATTTGTTCAGTCGTCGAAATTAAGTACTAACTTACACAAAATGTCGAATTTTAGAAATGGTAAATATGATTTTTATACTGGGTGAATGTGCACGAAATTGCCTCCTCGCGAGCCGAGTGTATGCTGAAAGATATCCAGATATTGAGAGAACGCCGAGACCAAAAACTTTCGAGAAGTTGTTGCAAAGATTTGTAGCAACAGGAAGCACTGCGTACACAAAAAGGATGATAATCAATAAACCCGTTATTAATGAAGAAAATGAATTAAGAGTTCTGTTGGCAGTAGAGGAAAATCATTAAATTAAGTAAAAGGAAGCTATTTTGAACATTAACTTTAGTTTACAATTATTAGTCTAGTCGCCTATAACAAAATTTCCCAATAAAAACTCTATTTAAACAACATAATTTATAATATTTACAATTATTTCGAAAACGGCTTATATGCTTGTATTACAAAAAAAAATTTTCTATGAATTATACGTCAAATAGCCAAATAATATACAGGGTGTTCCATTTGAAAAACTTGAGAAAAACTATTTTAAAATGTGGGGTTTTTGAAAGCTTATTATGAACACCCTGTATAAAATAAATAAACGCAATTACTTTCATAGTATCTCTAGACCTCTTGTCATAAATTTCATTCAATGCCGAGGTTAAAAAAATAGTTCTGGATTGTTTTTTTTGATTTTTTTATTCAGGACTGCAAAACTTTTTTTTTTAGTTTTTATTTTATTTCTCCGAAACTACAAAACCAAATTAAATAAAATTTGAGGCACTTATAAACGATAGTAATACGAACCTAAATATGCAATAAAATACTGGGTGTCCCATTTAAAAAAATATAACTTTATGCTGTCACACTTTTTTGGGCCACCCTGTATAATGTAAAATATTTTTAAAACATGCCGCTTTTAATCCAATATCTCAAGCTGTTTTAGTATTGTTGATAAGTTCTTCGATAACGATTTAATCTTCCGTCCACGCTTCGTTTGCGGACCCTGTATATAAATAAATTTTACATTTTTGGATTTTTCTATTGACTTGAAACAAACATGTACCTGTTATTTCTGCTTTGTACACGTTCATGTGACGCCTATTAAAGCGAAAATAAACACAACAAAAAGACATGGGGATTCTATCTGTAGAATATAATTAAGTAGTTTAATAAATTTAATTTTCTCATTGCTATTTTTTATTCTCCACAAGATGGTATTGCTGCTATTTCTGGAACGTATAGTGTTTGCAGAATTATACCGTTGATCTTTTGACTGCAATAACACCTCATTATCCCTTCGACCATAAAATAAATAAGGAAATCCCAAATTTTAAAACCTTTTCGAGCAGAGCCGGACCAGGTATACAAATTCAACTTATACCTAAGCCTGATGCATATATAAATACAAAGTGATTTTTAATAATTTTAATCTTTAGTGGTTTTCCGTCGAGTAATTTTTAGTTAGGCTTATTAGTCCTTGGAATTGTGCTGATAGGGGGGCATCTTCAAGTGTCATTTTTAAAAGAAAGCATTTATCTACCGATGCCAAACTAATAATTAAAAATTTGTATCAATCGTTGTTGAGTAGAAATTTTAATTCGATGGATGCTTTAGGAGATACGTCTACTTTGACAAAGACTCCTTTATCTTCGGTAAGAGACATAGTACTTAAACCTGTTAATCCTAGAAAAAATCGGAGTGATCCTGGCACATTCAGAAGCATTGACGAAAATGAAATGGTTTTATTAAGAAGAAAGATTTACCAAATGTATGAGGCACAAACTGTACCCACTTTGATTTCCCTCAAAGAGCGGCTGATTAAAGACGAAACAAATATCTCTTGTAGCCTTTCAAGCCTTAGGAAAATATTGATAAAAGACAAACATTAATGGAATCTCAACGTTCACGGGAATGGAGACGTAAATATTTAACAGCTGTTAAACAATTTAGAAAATCGTCCAATTATTTACCTTGGCGAAACATGGTTCGATACCCATGATACTCCAAGAAAGGGTTGGGATAATTCTTCCAAAAAATGTCAAACCAAGGCACCATCAAATAAAGGCAAAGGAATCACAATATTACATGCTGGTTCAGAGGAACGGGTTTGATCCAAATTGTCTGTTGCTCTCAGCTAAAAACATAGCAGATTCTTCTTTAGATTACCATCAAGATACCGACGCACAACTTTTTGAAGATTGGCTTAAACATAAACTGCTAGTTATCATAGTCGGCAAGCAAAAATAATTCCCAATTCTAATAATACAAAAGCAGAAATTCAAAATTTTATGATTGAAAATGATTTATATTTTGAAGAAACTTACAAAAAACGAGAACTGCTAGAAGTATTAAAAGCTTTTAAAATAAATAAGGAATACGAGTGTGACAAACTTGCATCAGGAAATGGACATACAGTGTTGCGTCTTCCTCCATACTATTGTATATTCAATTCTATTGAGCTAATATGGCACCAATTAAAATCCAATATTATTATAAATATTATTCCTCCTACATTAATATTATTTCTCCTACATTAAATGCATCTATAGTAGAATTAATTAAAAACGAAGTAAGAAAAATTTCTGCAGACAGCTGGAAAAACTGTGTACAGCATGTACTTAAGGTGGAAAATTCTTACAATTGTATGATTACAAATGTTCAACTCTTAATTATAAGTTTAGGCTTAGATGAAGATAGTGATAGTGATACAGAGATCACTTACGAAATGGATTATCTGATATTCTTAAGCATTTATGAAATGTAATAATTTTGTTGTATGTAATTATAGTATAATATCTTAGCGGTTTATTATAGACTTTCTCAAATAATTTAGCAATATATATTTTTTTATGATCAAACACAGGCACTATAGGAAAAATCCTTTAAGGCACTCTGGAAGTGGTGCGTGTGCGCAAAAAGCGATTCACGTTGGTTTCGAATCGTTGGATGTTATATTCGTTGGGAAAAACGACCTCGGGAAGGTCGTTCCATAAGGATGAAGTCCTGCACATGAAAGAATTCCTAAATAATGAAGTTCGAGGAGTACGAAGCTTAACCACATATGGATGGGCGGCAGTGGTTATATAATATATTTTAAATATATAATATATTATAAACCCCCTTTGTTTTATTAATTTCTACTTCACGGCGAAATGACCCATGGCGATTCGGCTGCCGGCGGTACGGCGATGGCGAAATAGAGCCGGCTAAAGGTCCTGACCCCATTAATTCACCCGTCCCCTATATTTTAATGGTTGGCTTAAGAAAATAAAACCTTCTTGATATTTAAATTTTTTTTTCTGCCATATTGTATCCGCCATTTTGTTTACGCCATTTATATGCCAATATTCGTATTCGGCGACCCAGAAAACCCTCTTATGTACATTTTGGTACAAATCCATCAATATTTGTAATTATGGGCAAGTTTTTCCATTTTAGCATCAGGCGTTCCCGAAATCCCAATCGTGAAGGACGAATTTATTACACCCTGTATATAAAAATAAGTGTCGCAAAATTCCCCCGGCATGACTGGTATATTCTTAATTATCTTTTTTTAAATTTAGTTTACTTAATTCGCATATTCGCATAAGGTTGACAACCTTTCAACTCCACCATAGCTTAGAAAATCAGAATGAATAACACTAAAACAATTAATTTATTATATCTCCCGAAAAGTATATTATTGCTAAGTTACGAAGTTTGTTAATTAGAGTGGCTGATGCATTGAAAAAAGAAGATAATACCTTAATACAGGTTCTTAGATTTTGCAAACATACCTATTACCGTGCAATTTAAAAAGATTTAGAGGTGATGTTTAAACATTATTACAACGATTAAAATTTCAGAACTTTAATACCAATCGTATTATTTATTTTTGTTTTCTAAACAAATCATAAATTACAGGGATTCATATTGTGTACATGTGTGCTTTGCATAAGCAGGTAATTAAATTGTGACGTAAAACAGTGGAAGAAATACTAAAATTTGAACAAAAATGTTTAAAACAAAGTCTATACGCGTTCTGTGGTGATGTTATTTATTCTCGAGGCTAGTGTTATTATGCACTGATTAGGGAAATACTCAGATGAATGTATATTGTTGTTTTAATAAAAAAATAAAGATTTTTTTCCAAAAAAAAATTATATCAAATCGTCATCATAATAAAATTAATTTCCATTTTTTCCCGAAAAACATAGTAAAATCTAATGTACTAAAGTGAGGTGTTAGGTTACACCCAAAGGCTTTTACCACTATTGCAACATCTTAGTTTAAATATACAGGGTAGCTTAAAAATATAAGTGTGTTAGTTACGTGAAAAATTGCCACAAAGTAGATATTTTAAAATTGAATACGTTGTATATAGGGTGTAGCGACTTCGCCCTGTGCCGTTAGGATTTGGGGAAATGGTAAGAGATATGAAGTCGGTTAAATTGGGGCAAAGTTACGTAATTATCGGCTCACGCCAAAATAATTCGGATTCTTTATTTGCCGCCAAAATGAATGTTCACATATGCACTGTAGAAAGTACTATTTGGAAAAAATTTAAATACATAAAAGTTGTTGACTAAAAAAAAAGAAAAATGTAGTGATCAAGTATACCTGTTCCTCTAATTTAGGGTCCTCTTCTAACTTGTGCATATTCTTATTTTTAAAAATTATTTAACTTCTAAATTATACATTTTTTTGTGGAACCTGCGAAAACCTTATTAAAATACCGAAAGAGGTATTATGTAACTAAATATACCGGGTGTTATAGAATTAACTAATTATATTTAAATTGGTGACTAGTGTGTTCTAGAGAAAGTCTACATACTTTTTTTTTAAATCGAATATCTAAATACTAAGGTAAAAACCCTTTTTACCCATCGCCGTTCCATCTGGACTCAGTTAGCAACAATGTGGTTCACTAGAGTATACTAACAGTGTCGTCAGATCACACCGCATGTTTCGCCCTTGCTTGGATACCTGCCGCGCGTGACTCTCGTTGCTTCAGTATGTTTCGAGACTCGGGGGTGGAATGACGCTGGGGGGTTCCACGTGCTTGATGTATACGAATTTTAAACGTTTTGTTAGTTGTAGCATTACTAGATTTTTTTTGTTATGAAATAATTCATAATAAGAAATATTGTGATGTGATTTCAAATTTGTGTGATATTACCTATTGTTGGTTCTGTTGCAAAACATACTTTTTGTGTTTTATTTTTTTATGGAATTTAATTATAAAACAGATTAGCTCGAAGGTAAGAGAGTATGTACCTAGTATTTTTTTCTAAAAAGTTTGAAAAAGAAGTGAAAGTGATAACGCGGGTCAAAGAGATCTTGTTGTCAAAAACTGAACACGTGCGTTTACAATTCTGTGTTGCAATATATGACAACACCGCCTCAATAAACTATTGATTGCGAACGTCCTCAGTAGCGGCCACGTAAATTTTCAGATTTCATATAAAATGTATATTTCGTACAAGAATTCATCTCAGGATTTGCCGGTTTAAATATAATAAGTAATTTCCATAACACCCTGTATATATATAGATGAAATAGACACTGACTTTTATTATTAAAGGAAACTAAAATTATGATCAACTATCCCCCCCATTCACCTAATTCTTTCCTGACTAAAATCATATTTTACTTCCTTGTTATGAAAAAAACTTTTCTACTGCCCTACTTCTTAAAAATACCCTTGTTATAGGCCTAATATTTTTTATTACTAAAAATAAGAAGCACCAGTTTTCAAAAAAATATATTTATTACAAATAATTAATAGTTCATTAACAGTTTCACAAATAAGTGATAGTTCATTTACAGTTAAAATAATTACAAACTTTGTAGTTTTATTAATTCATTTGGTATTTCGATTTAATATAAATCATAGAAATAAATAAACATGGCATAGACCATGGAGTTAAAGTGTTCGATAAAACTGATTATTAAATGTTAAAATAACTAATAAAATCTTCTGAAAAATCAATAATTAGATTTCAACATTTTGATGTATGACTTACTATCTTTATTTTAACATGTAGAATCATCTCTGTATCCTGATACATTATTCGAACACCTTGTATATAATTCCCTAACCACTCTAAGATCATTATACAATAAGGTCGCATGTTGCCCCTACACAGTTGATTATCAAAATACGTACTATTGTAAGCATTTTGATAATAACTCTTAATTTACTACTAAATGAAAAACAGATTTTATAACATTTTCACTAAATTTTAAATAAAAACTAGTTTATTGTCTGCATGGACGTGCATTTTTAAATATTCGTTAATTATTTGGGATAGTGTATCTGAAAATATTATTATTGATATAAAATTAAATTAAATTGGTTCATTTTTTAAGTTTAGTAACTCTGTCGTTCCTTATCAAAATTTAATATTTTCAGATTAGGTAAAAAAAAATGGATATCTTGTGAAATACTGCATTTACGTTCCTGGTATAAATTGACCATTGACTTGGATATTATGCTAAATCGGTACCGGCAAGTGATATAAATTAGAAAAATAATTATGGACTCTCATGGCACGATGTCAGTATACCATGACTATATATTCCTAAATCGACATTTATCCTCTTGTAGAATTATTAAGCATCTCGCTAATTTCTTGCAAACTTTTATCTTTAGTCTCTGGTACGACTGCAAGACAAAATATGAATCCTACAGCTAAACATATGGCAAAAAGCCAAAAAGTGAATGCTGTGCCAATGCTCTCAATTAAATAAGGAAAAATCAAAGTCACAATAAAAGTTAAAGTAAAGCATAGTGATGTACAAAAAGCGGCAGCCAAATCCTTGACATTGGGCGAGAAAAGCTCACCGAGCATTATATAGGGGATAGCTGCTATTCCTAAATAAAAACCAATCATGTAAGAAACGATGCTACCTAGTGGTAACCACCCTAGCGAATCAACGTTAAAATTATTTTCTTGCAAATAGAAAAATGCTCCTAGAGCTAACAGCGATAAGCCCATTATTCCACAAGACGTTGTTATTAATATTTTCCTGCCCAACCTATCCACTAAATTCGCATGTACTATTGTAGACAATAATGCAGTACAACCAACAATGATAGCCGAATATGCGGAAGGCAAGGAACTTCCTGCTAAATCGAAAATTGGCTGTGTATAACCAACAACCGCAGCTATCCCTGATGCTGCATTAATTACCATTGCTCCAATACATATTACCATGGCTTTTAGAACATCGGTGCTCATAAATAGATCTATACATTTTCCTTTACTTTTATTGTCAGTTTCAATAGATTTTTTGATTTCTGCTAGTTCGGTGCTTACATTTGACCTGTTCCGTAGTTTAATTAAGTTCTGCTCTGCTTTTGTAAAATTATTTGATTTTATTAGATCATAAGGACTTTCTGGTACGAAAAAGAATACGAAAACTAAGAAAATAATAACAGGGAACACATTTAAAATACTAAACCATTTCATCGATAGAAACGGTCCCGTACAGTAGCCAAATAAAGCTCCAGCGCTGCCAAAAGCGGCAAGAAGGCTACTCAGAAGACCTCTGTTTTTTGGTTCACTGATTTCCCCTATATATGCAGGTATAATGGCCATTATGGCCCCAGTTGTCACTCCCATTAAAACTCTTGCAAATAGAAATATCTCAATTGTTTTAGCTACAGAACAAATTATATGGGCTACAAGTAACGGAGTTGCTGATAATAGCAGTGTTATTTTTTTCCCAAACTTTTTAGTAATGCATGCTGGAATTATAGGTCCAATCAGTAAACCGAAATTTATTATTGACATCAATAGTCCTGCCTCGGAGGTCGTTACTGGTCTGGATATCGGATTAATTGATGGATCGTTGCTTTGGAATTTGGGTAAAAATGGAGACGTCCATACGAAAATTAAGCCAGTACCAAAAGCAATGAAATTTACTGAAACAAAGTAACTAAATTAGTGATTAAAGATAACTCAATTTTCCTGTCATCCTCTTTCCTCTAACTTTTCGTATTATTAAATGAAAAAAAAAAATGGATCCTACACTTTAACAACGCCAATCATGACATGGCTCTTAACACTTGTGAGGAAGACATGTTCAATCATTTTGTTTTACTCTCTTCTCTCTCCACTGAATTGATTTTAAGTTTACAACTGGAGAGAATTCGTACAATGAAGCCCAGGAAAATTTTAGTATTTAGTTAGAAAAAATTATTATTGATTGGCTGATTTTATTAAGAAACATTTAAATTGTAATTTCATGGAAATATAAATCCCAGAACAGTTATTAATAAAGGCGAATTCAGTGCATATGTTATGGTTAAACTGTTAAGTTGGCTAGTTGATAGTATAAAATCTATCCAAATGTCTGGTTATTTTGATGGAAAATCGTATTTCTACTAAAATAGCTACGATTATTGGCTGGTTTGAATACTATCTAGCTAGTTGACAAACTATCCACAGTAGTTGGATAAAGTGTAAACTTAATATTGCTAGTATACATAATACTTACTCCTTGGTTGGTATGTACACTAACCAATCATATTTAGTTAATTTATTAGAAAAGTGAGGTTATGTTGCTGTTAATGCAAAAATACTTGAACAAATAAAAAGTGTAAATATCTTGGGAATTACTTTACTATCCTAAACTAAATTAACAAAAGATGATTGATTAGTTTATATACTAACCAGCGGGTTGATTATTATGTATTACTAGCATTATTAAGTTCACAATTTATTCAACTAATTACTGTGGATAGTTTTAAAAATAACCAAAAACACCGGTTAATTTGTGCATTTCTTGTTGTTTCTACTTGGCGATAAAAACTTGTATATAGCTGGATAGTATACTAACCAACTAATATTCGTATCTATTTTATTAGAAATATGAATTTCCATCAAAATAATCATACATTTGCATAGTTTATATACTATTTAGCTGGTCTATAAGCTAGCCAGATAAATAAGCACTTCAACCGGAACACATATAAAAATTTATATTTTTTTAAAATTGTTTAACATTTCGTAAATTTCCTGCAAACTTTTATCCTTAGTCTCTGGTATGATTACAAGACAAAATATAAATCCCAAAGCCATACATAAGGCAAAAATCCAAAACGTAAATGACATGCCGATACCTTCAATTAAATATGGAAATATCAAAGTCACCACAAAAGTTAAACTAAAGCATATGGTAGTACTGAAAGAAGAAGCCAAAGCCTTAATATTGGGTGGAAACAGCTCACCCAGCAATACATAGGGAATACCAGATAATCCAAAATAAATTCCAATCACGTATAAAATTATGCTGCATAATGGTAACCAGCCTAGTGAATCAACATTGAAATTATTTTCTTGTAAATAGAAAAAAGCCCCTAGTGCTAAATATGATACAGATATTATTCCACAAGATGTGGTTATCAATATTTTTCTACCCAACCTATCCACTAAATTAGAATGTACTATCGTACAGAATAAAGAGATGCAACCGACTATTATAACCGAGTATTCCGACGGTATAGAACTTCCTACCATATCAAAGATAGGCTGTGTATAACCAAGCATTACAGCTATTCCTGAGAATGAATTAACTACCATTACTCCAACAGAAATTACCATTGCCTTTTTAAGATCGGTACTTTTAAAAAGATCTATAAATTTTGCTTTATTCTCATTATCAGTTTCAATATATTTTTTAATTTGTTCTAGTTCATTGCTTATATTTGTTGAATTCCTTAGCTTAATTAGGCTATGTTCTGCCCCTTTAAAATTATTTGCTTTAATCAAATCGTAAGGACTTTCTGGAACAAAAAAGAATAGGCAAATTAAGAAGAGCATAATAGGAAACAAATTTAAAATGCTAAACCATCTCATTGATAAAAAGGGTCCAGTACAATAACCAGATAAACTTCCGGCACTACTCATCACGGGAAGAAGGCTACTAAGAAAACCTCTGTTTTTTGGTTCACTTATTTCACCAATATATGCTGGTATAATGGCCCATGTAGCTCCAGTTGCCAATCCCATTAAAACTCTTGCGACCAGAAATATTTCAATGGTTTTGGCTACCGAACAAATAATGTGGGCCAGTAATAATGGCATTACCGATACAATAACTGTTGTCTTCTTTCCAAATTTTTTAGCAATTAAAGCTGGAATTATAGGGCCAATAAGTAAACCAAAACTTATTATAGACATTAATAATCCTGCCTCAGAAGTCGTTACTGGTCTCGATATCGGGTTAATTGATGGATCAGTGCTTAGGAATTTTGGTAAAAATGGAGAAGTCCATCCATAGCATATGCCTGTCCCAAATGCAATGAAGGTTACTGAAACAAAGCAACTCAGTTAGTGGTTTATCAGAGCTAATCAACTCTCGACATCTTCTTTCTAGCATTTTAATATTACATCTTGCCTCTTTAATAACCCAAACCCGACGTTATTTATTCCAAAAAAATGTGTTTAACTAAACAAACCCGAACAAACCCGAACAAACCCAAACTAAGATAGTCGTGTACAAATGTATGTTTTGCATAAATGTATCGATAGATAAAGGTCTATGCAACCGGTTTAAATAAATAATAAACAACTAAGATTGGAATGTAGAAGTCATATTTCTCCAAGTTGCACCATAAAGCAGTAGACGGTCAACGTTTAAAAAATTTGATTTTCGAAATGTCAATACCCGGAAAACTGTATTCACTAGGTATAGATAGAACATAATAAGAACTTTAATTGATTTGATGAAATGATACACACACGAAAAATGATACATGTTTCCTTGTTTCCTTTCATCCTCTTCCCTCTAACTTTTTGTAATGTTAAATGGGGAAAAACTTCGCTACCACGTTAACAACTCGAAACCTGATATAGATATTATCATTATTGAGGAAGAAATTTCTATCGACTCTATTACACTCTCCTACTCAATATATTATTTATAAAGTTTCCAATAACTAAAGAGAATTCGACCACTGAAGCCCATGAAAAAGTGTGAACTTTCAAGTTATGAAAAATAACTATTAGTTTGCGGTAGGATTTCTAAAAGAATTTTAATTGAAACGTAAATCCCAGAACAGTTATTGATAAAGACGAGTTCAGTGGATTTGAAAATTTATAATTTTTTTAAATTGTTTAACATTTCATTAATTTCCTGCAAGCTTTTATCCTTAGTTTCTGGTATGATTACGAGACAAAATACAAATGCTAAAGCCATACTTAGGGCAAGAATCCAAAAAGTAAATGATATGCCGATCCATTCAATTAAATAAGGAAAAGCCAAAGTCACAATAAAAGTTAAACTAAAGCATATGGCAGTACAGAAAGAAGCAGCCAAAGCCTTAATATTGGGTGGAAATAGCTCACCCAGCAACACATAGGGTATAGCAGCTAATCCAAAATAAAATCCAACCATATATAAAATTATGCTGCATAACGGCAACCAGCCTAATGAATCAACTTTAAAATTATTTTCCTGTAAATAGAAAAATGCGCCCAGTGCCAAAAATGATAAAGACATTATTCCACAAGATGTGGTTATCAATATTTTTCTACCCAACCAATCCACTAAATTAGAATGTACTATTGTACAGACTAACGAAATGAAGCCAACTATTATAGCCGAATATTCCGACGGTATAGAACTTCCTACCATATCAAAAATTGGTTGTGTATAACCAAGCATTGCAACTATTCCTGTAAATGCATTGGCTACCATTGCTCCGATACAAATTACCATAGCTTTTTTAAGACTGGGGCTTTTAAACAGATCAATAAATGTTCCTTTATTTTGATTATCAGTTTCAATATATTGTTTAATTTGTTCTAGTTCAGTGTCTACATTTGCTGTGCTCCTTAGCTTAATTAGGCTATGCTCTGCTCCTTTAAAATTATTTGCTTTAATTAAATCATAAGGACTTTCTGGAACAAAAAAGAATAGGCTAGTTAAGAAGAGCGCGACAGGAAACAAATTTAAAATACTAAACCATTTCATTGATAAGAAGGGTCCAGTACAATAACCAAATAAACTTCCTGCACTGCCCATAACGGGAAGAAGGCTGCTCAGAAGACCCCTATTTTTTGGCTCACTTATTTCACCCATATATCCTGGTACAATAGCCCATATGGCTCCGGTTGTCAATCCCATTAAAACTCTTGCTACCAGAAATATTTCAATGCTTTTGGCTACTGAGGAAACTATGTGAGCAAGTAATAATGGCGTTGCCGAAACCAACAGTGTCGTCTTCTTTCCTAATTTTTTTGCAATTAATGCTGGAATTATAGGTCCAATAAGTAAACCAAAACTTATTAAAGACATCAACAATCCTGCCTCAGAAGCAGTTACTGGCCTCGAAATTGGGTTAATTGATGGATCAGTGCTTTGGAACTTTGGTAAAAATGGAGAAGCCCATGCATAGGCTATGCCAGTTCCAAAAGAAATGAAGTTTACTGGAACAAAGTAACTCAATTAGTGGGTAATGGTCAACTCGTGACATTTCTTTCTTCTAACTTCCTTAATATTAATTATGTAAAATTGGATCTTCTCACTTTAATAACCCCAAAGATAATGTATCACTGATCGTCACTCAAATTTTTAATGTTGTTCTATTTATTTTATTCCACTAAATGTTTCTAATTAAAGGGATTAACGAATCGTCATGTTGAATACGAAAGAAACTTTTAAATATTTGCTACTGATGCTCTGGATTATTTGGTATCCTACCTAAGTCGGGTAAAAGTGTATTTGGCAGAAATGTTGAATGATATATTGAAATGGTTTAAAATACGTAATGATCAACTAAGATAGGAATGTAAAAGTCATTTTTCATTTCAGAAAATAATTTTTGCTAGTTTTTAGCTATAGAGGAAACATAGAGGATTACTTTAATTGATTTAATGAAATGATAGTTATGTTTATTATATTTATATTGTTATTGGATTAAAAGTATAACGTCCTAAAAACATAGATGAAAATTTTATTTTAATATACAGCGTATTAAATATGTATTGTTTTTATCTTATGCCATTTTTCTACGAAAAAAATTATTTAATAAATCATTAGGGATAACAAAATCTACCACACACGAAGAAAATTAATCGGTGTATGCAAATATCCTTAAAATATAAATCTCATTTTAAATAAACTAGTCAAGAATTCCGAAACAGTGACAGTACTAAACCTGGCATTGTTATCTTCATCGTTCTAATTAAGATCTAAACATTTCAATATTTATAATTTCTTAGAATTGTTTAACATCTCAATAATTTCTTGCAAACTTTTATCCTTCGTCTCTTTTACAATTGTACAACAAAATATAAATCCTGAAGCCATAAATAGTGCAAGAAGCCAAAAAGTGAACGCTGTGCCAATACCTTCAATTAAATAGGGAAATGCTAAAGTCACGAGAAAATGCAACGTAAAACTTATAGATGTACAGAACGAAGCCGCAACTGCTTTTACATTAGATGGAAAAAGTTCACCAAGCAATATATAAGGTATAGGACCTACTCCCAAATAATACCCTATCATATAGAAAATGAGACTACATAATGGCAGCCAGTCTAAGAAATCAACCTTGAACTTGTGCACCTGCAAATAGAAAAATATACCTAGTGCTGACAGTGATAATGACATTATTCCACAAGACGTAGTGATCAATATTTTTCTACCCAATCTATCTACTAAATTTGAATGTATTATTGTAGATATTAATGAAATACAACCAACTATCATAGCCGAATATGCGGAAGGAATAGACGTTCCTGCCAAGTTAAAAATTGGTTCCGTATATCCAAAAATTGCATCTATTCCTGATATGGGATTAATAACCATTACTCCCAAACATATTACCATTGCTCTAATAAGACTGGCGTTTCTGAATAAATCAATAAATTTTCCTCTACTTTCACTGACAGTCTCAATAAACTTCTTTATTTTATCCAGCTCGGATTTTACATCCGATCTGTTTCTTAGCTTAGCTAGGCTGTACTCCGCTTTTTCAAAATTATTTACTTTAATCAGGTCGTAAGGACTTTCTGGTACAAAAAAGAATACGGAGATACAGAAGATAACAACAAAGGCTAAATTTAAAATACTAAACCATTGCATTGATAAAACAGGCCCAGTGCAATAACCAAACAAAACACCGCCACTGGCCATAGCGGTGATAAGGCTGCTCAAAAGACCTCTATTTTTTGGTTCGCTTATTTCCCCTATATATGTTGGTATAATACCCCATACAGCTCCAGTTGTTACTCCCATTAAGAATCTTGCCACGAAGAATATTTCAATGGTCTTAGCTATAGAGCAAATTATATGAGCAATCAGTAACGGCGCTACCGATAACAAAAGCGTCGGTTTCTTTCTAAGCTTTGCAGTTAATAATGCAGGTATTATAGGTCCAGTTAGCAGGCCTAAATTTATTATAGATACCAACAGTCCTGCCTCAGAAGTTGTTACTGGCCTCGATATCGGATTTATAGATGAATCGTTACTTTGGAATTTTGGTAAAAATGGAGAAGTCCATGAGTAGCAAGTGCCCGTTCCAAAAGCAATAAAATTTACTAAAACAAAGAAACTTCATTAAAGTTTGGATTGTTCAGATCGTCATCCCCATCGCCATTTTTATTATCGGTCAATCAAAATTGGGTCCTGTAACTTCATCGACGCAAAAGACAAGACTAATTACTCAACACTTGTCAAAAAAAAGTTAACGCGGCCGTTCCATTTTACCCTATCGTTTAATAGTCTATTACATGCCAAGAGTGGTAAGAACACACGATTTCGACACTTACAGTACGAGCAAAGCGAGTGCCGTACTTCGAAAGAGTGTGTAACTCGAATGTGTACTATACTTTTTCTGCGACTCATATTTACTTTTATGTTAAGTTATCAAAATATAGTAATAATAAATTATTTGCTGCGGAAGCAGCTTGTATTGTAATTTTCCGTGGCGTTTCCCCAATCTGAATATCGAAATCACTCATACTTTATCCAAAAATATACAAATTCAGAATGTTGGCGTTTAAAATTTCTTGACATTAAGTTGTCAACAACCCGACGGATTTCACAGTCACCTATAAAAAATCTATCGGAAACATTGACAGTTTTGGCATATCACTGGTAATCTGATTTATGGAAGTGTTACATTATATATATTAAGTAAGTCATTATGTAATAGTAGGCAGTGCGTAAGTAAGTTCTTACTAATATAGGAGTAGAAAAAATATATTATAGCATAGTGAGAACGGCAAAAAAAATTGCCAAACTAAATAAGTTTAGCCGAGCTTTTATTTAGGTCAGTTAAAATGTTTCTGCAAATAATCCCAACTGTCTCTGTTTTAGGTTCAGTTATTTCTCTCATTCTCTGAAGTTATAATTCCTATTAAAATATTTGCTACCAGAAATACTTTAAGGTTCCTCTCGATAATTAATATCAGCTACCAGTAATGATGGTGGCTTCTTAATTTTTTTAAGTTATTAATACTTATGTTAAGAGTACAAGTTTTTAACCTTAGTTGACTATAGACGCCAGCAATTCTGTCTCAGAAGTTGTGACTGTTCGTAATATCGAATTTAATTATTAGTGATGTCGAATATTATTTAAAATAGTACATGGGTAGCATAGGCTAGTTTTAAGAACAATAAAATTTACTGGAATAGAATAAAAGTAGGAGTCTTTGAAAAGATATTCTCAGTCCGTATATTCTTTGTTACAGGAATATAATTTAAAGAAACCGATTGCACATAAAATTACTTTCATCTGGCACTAATTGTAGTATAGTGTCTTAATATTAAATATATATGCTAGTATACTGCCCCATTATCACATTGTGAGCTTATGAATGTATCACTAATATATTTAAATCACTGTGTGTTCTTTTTCTTCTCATTAGGACCAAATGAGGCAAAGCATTAACCTGCATCTCTTTAGTTAGGCAACATGAATAAACCAATTTAATCATTATAGATGATCCAAATTCACCCAAACCAAATCCAAGAGAATTCTCAGATTACCGAACCATCGCACTTATGGACCACACTTTGAAGTTGTTCTTAAAGATCATCCACAAACGAATTTACAGAAGACTCGAGGAAGACATAAGCAACACACAGTTTGGACTCCGCGAAGGACTTGGAACACGAGAGGCGCTTTTCGGGATTAACGTTCTTTTCCAGCGCTGTCTTGATATAAACCAAGAGATGTATGCATGTTACATCGATTTCGAGAAAGTCTTTGACAAAGTGAAACATGACAAGTTACATCGGCTGCTCGTCAGTAAAAACATTGACTCGGACGAGGTTAGAATAATTAATAATCTATATTAGGGCCAAAAAGCTAATACAATGGTAGAAAACCAACAAACAGATGACATGGAGATTCGTCGTGGTGTGAGACAGGGTTGTATCCTATCGCCGCTTCTTTTCAATCTATATAGCGAAGCTATTTTTCTGGAAACCTTAGAAGATGAGTCAGTGGAAATAGTTATAAATAATGGAGAAGTGATTAATAATATAAGATATGCTGATGACACCGTCTTGTTAACGGGCAACCTTGAAGATACGCAGCACATTTTGGAAAAATTAAATAAGCGATGTAATGAATACGGACTAAAAATTAACTTTAAGGAAACCAAGTTAATGGTAGTCACAAAGTTCCCGCGGAATCTGAATCATGTGAACCTGACGGTGGCAAACACCACGATAGAGAATGTGTCAACATATAAATATTTAAGAACTTGGGTGGAACATACAGGTGATCAAACAAGAGAAATAAGAACAAGGATAGAAATAGCCAGAACAACATTTATAAAGATGAACAATTTATTTACGAGTCGGGATATAAACATGGTACTTAGGATGAGGATGCTTCGTTGTTACGTTTTTTCCACGCTTCTGTATGGAGTTGAGGCTTGGACCCTCAAGAAAAACCACATGGACAAACTGCAAGCCTTTGAAATATGTCGCTACCGTAGAATGTGGCGGGTTCCCTGAACCGATAGAATTATTAATGCCGAAGTGCTGAACCGGATGCAGAAGGAGTGCGAATTAGTTAACACCATAAAAAAGAGGAAGCTTCAATATCTGGGTCATATAGAGGACAGAAAAACACACTTCATCAACTGATAGTCCAGGGAAAGATTAGTGGAAGGCGGAACATTGGTAGATGCCGTGTGTCCTGGCTAAGGAACCTAAGGGATTGGTTTAATTGTAGCAATGTTCAACTGTTCAGAGCTGCAGTCAACAAGGTCCGGATTGCTGTGATGATAGCAAACCTCCTATAAGAAGAAGAAGATGGTCCACTTTAAAAAAAATGATAGCAGATGTTACACAAGTCGATACTTCATTCTTATGGAAGAGAATATATTCTTGTCCCAATTTTTATGTGAATGACATTACATTCTTGTACACCACAGCGTTACCCCAATTGTTTACAAAGTCGTATATAAAATAATTAGAATTTTGCTTAAATTACTTAGCTTATCTTGGAATTGTTTAACATTAGAATAATTTCCTGTAAGCTTTTACCCTTAGTCTCTGGAACCACTGTAAAACAAAATATAAATGCTATGGCTAAAAAGACTGCAAAAATCCAAAATGTAAATGAAATACCAATACTTTTAATTAAGTATGGAAAACATAACGTCGAAATAAAAGTTAAACTAAAGTTTATAGACGTGCAGAATCCCACCGCCACAGCCTTTATATTAGATGGAAAGAGCTCGCCCATTATTATATAGGGTATTGTACTCAATCCCAAATAATATCCAATCATGTAAATAATGAGACTGCCCAAGGGCAGCCAGCTTAGAAAGTCAACTTCATAACTGTTTTCTTGTAAGTAAAAGTATGTTCCTAGTGACAACATTGCTAGGGACATTACGCCGCAAGAAGTAGTTATCAGTATTTTCCTACCTAATCTGTCAACTAAATTAGTATGTACTATCGTGGAAAATAATGAAATAGATGCAACAATTATTGCCGAGTATGCGGACGGTATAGAACTTCCCGCCAAATCAAATATAGTTTGAGTATAACTAACTACGGCCCATATTCCTGATAGAGGATTGGCTATCATTACTCCCACACCTATTACCATAGCTCTACTAAGACCGGTGCTTCTAAACAGGTCAATCAATTTTCCTTTCGTACCATTATCAGCCTCAATAGATTTCTTAATTTCTGCCAGCTCAGCATTTACATTGGATACTTTTCTTATTGTAATTAAACTATATTCTGCTCTTGTAAAATCGTTTTTCTTCACTAGATCATACGGACTTTCCGGTATGAAAAAGTATGTTGAAATTAAGAAAACAACAACAGGAATTATATTTACGATGCTAAACCATTTCATGGACAAAAATGGTCCGGTGCAAAAGGCACATAAACTTCCAATGCTGCTCATAATGGCAATAAGACTACTAAGGAGACCTCTATTTGTTGGTTCACTTATTTCTCCTATATAAGCTGGTATGATTGACCATACAGCTCCAGTTGCTAGTCCCATTAGGAATCTCGCTATCAAAAAGATTTCAATTGTTCTTGCTACTGAACAAATTATATGAGCTATTAATAGCGGTGTTGCTGATAACAAAAGCGTGGCTTTTTTTCCAATTTTTTCAGTAATTAATGCTGGTATTGTAGGACCGATGAGTAGGCCTATATTTATTATGGACACCAACAATCCCGCCTCGGAAGTTGTTACTGGCCTTGATATCGGATTTATTGATGTATCATTGCTTTCGAATTTTGGTAAAAATGGAGACGTCCATGAGTAGCTTATGCCCGTTCCAACGACAATAAAATTTACTGAAACAAAAGTACCCTATTTAATAGAAATTGACCTTAAGGGCTGTTAGGTATACCCAGGGAGTCCAATTGAAAGGGGAAGGTTACCTTAGAGTATTTTTGTAATCTCCACAACAATACCCGGGCACGGTATTGTATGATGGGGAAGCTACATAATTATAGCTTCCGAAATCAGAAGACATACTCTCATATATATACTCTCTGTCTAAAAGCTGGCAACCGGGCTTGCTTTTACATTCCTATTTTAGTTTGCAATCCTTCAATCAAAATTTAGATTGGGTATAACGGTTAAGCCCTTAAAACTGGGTTTTCAGTGGTGGTGGTGGACCTTTTCAAAACGCATTTTCAATAACTTTTGAGACAAAGAATTGTGTACTAGTCACTTTTACTACAAGGCTCAAGGCGTCATGCCTAGAATGGGTGGATGACTTGATAAAAACAAATTAACTAAAAATATCAAAAAGTCACCTTATAATGGGTTCAAGGGGGTTATAAGATATATCTGAAATCTTTCCCGAAGTATCGTTATACCAGTCGCGATATAAAGAGAATTGCCGGATTTATCGTCGCCTGCCGACCAAAAAAATTATTTAAATGATGTGATGCTCTTTTCAATGCACGAGCAGCAAATCATAACATCATACTGTTATATTAAGCGAAGGAGTCATTTTCAAAACAGTTGCGGGTAATATACAGGGAACGAACCTCATTACCTGACACAAAACCAAATTTCAGTGCGCTTACTTATCACCCTATTATCCAAGTGAAAATAATGTAAAAATCTCATATTATATCCATATCCGATTTTTACTTGTTTTAACGTCAGTACAAATAAACAAAGATCATTGCATTAACATTGTTATAATCATAGCGCTCTTCTAATAAATGTCCGAAACTATTGCTCTAAACACTTTCTTCTTCGTCAATGAAGTTATTTCTAACTTTTCTACTTCGTAAACTTCATTTTTGAACCTGCCCCGTAAACAAAAGTCTAGTGGTGTGAGGTTTGGAGATCGTGGAGGCCAACTAATAGGGTTCGAAAAAATATATAAATGAACATTTCATTCTATACAAACTAATATTAACATAAAATAAGAAATTTATCATTAACACCCTCAAAAATATTTCTTCTTCCTATTTTATTTATACGCCTTTTTTCATTGTTACAAGTAGTTCTGACGATGGTTTAATATAATAAACCGAAACGTTAACCAAATATTTTAATTTCATTTCAAAGTGACCGAAACCCAAAAACAAACTACCTATAATTTAAACAAAAAATTACAGACCCCTATTTAAAAAAATTAAGTTGATGATGGTGCCCTAAAGACGAGACGTCGCATGAAAGCTCTGATGGTACCACCTTGTAGAGAATAAAAAGTAGCATTTACTTTTGGACTTCTCTTCGAACAAAGTAAGGAAGATATTAAAACCGAAACGAAAAATTTTAGATTTTTCCAAATGTTTTGAAAGCCCCTGTATTTATTTAGGATTTTTACCCCAATTAAACCGACTTCGTATCTCTTACCGTTTCCGACATTAGACGTCGTATATGAGTTCTTTACATTATTTTCACGTATACGCTCCTGGAATTGGGTTCGTTCCTCTTGACTCTCCTAGATTCATATATTAGAGACTGATCATTGAAAGGATATAAATTCGTATTTTGCTTCTCAAAATGAAGTGAAAGTTACTTTTATTTAAAGGAAAGTATTTTTTTAAACTCTGGGACATTAAATTATCTTTTGCTTGAAGGCAGGAATTTCAAATACTAGATAATAATAAATGTCATTTTAACCTACTTGAGAAGGCTGCAAAGTACAGGAAACAACTGGATCCTTGTTGCTTCATTTTGAATTGTGTTCGGAGTCCACTCACTATCAATAACACTATAATAATATGGTTGCCAAATTTAAATCGGCTCGTTTTATATATTTTTTCAGTATATGTATATGTAGTTTTGTTTGAAATACTTAAATAGACAAATAACATTGTATTCAGTGGGAAAATATTGCAAATTTTTAAAAAATATTCAAATACATAAATGTACGTCATTGTAATTGTGTACGAAAACCACAAAAATTATTGTCGCGTCAGGTCCCCAAACATTTCGGTATCTGATCTTGTAAATTAAACTTACAAGATATTAAACTCGGCTGTCTTATTCGTATACTTGTCAATTTAAACCCCTAAAGCTGGATTCACAGTTGCCGTACCGTAAGCCGTATGTGTAAGAAAAATAAACATGTCATTTGCAACAGAACAATTCATAGGGCACAAGGCATCTTTTAGTGATTTTTTACTGCGTATCCATGTTTTTAGTGAACAAACCCGAACAAACCCATATATACCGGTTTGACTAACGCGGCAGGGTAATACTTTTCGTAATTTTTCCATGCATACCCCCCCCCCCTCCCCCCCCCCCCAACGAAATTTGACCACCCCAAACCGAAGTTCTGGATCCGTCCTTGTATCAGTTCAGTAGTTTTTGAATTACTAAGTAATTAAAAAATTTCTGGATCCATTTGATGTTTACTGGGTATCCAAATAAAAGGCCTGCGTATCCAAATCGATACTCAAAAGTACGTTAAAAGATGCCTTGATAGTGCATAAAAATTGAGCAGTAAAGTAAGCAAGAAATGGTTCGTTTCCATTTTTTTGGGTTACCGCTTACGGAATCGGTTGGGGTCAGTCATACTCGTGAATATAACTGTCATGTTTACATCACCAGAGATTGTATCTTTTTTAAGTGCTTTTTTGACTAATATTAACAGCACAGCATTGCTCCCGCTATTATAACGATGTCTTCATCGCTTGCAATCATATTATACATTTGTCATGTGGAAAACAAAACCATAACCTACAAATTCGTAACCTACAAGTTCTTAACGAAACTATGAACGGGTATGTCCTTACTGCTTACGTCTTATCGACTACGGCTTACGCAAGGGGGATCCAGAAGTTTGGCTTGGGGGGGGGGGTCAAACTTCGTTTTGGGGGGCCATACAAGGAAAAGTTAGGAAAAGTAATATCCTGCCGCGTCAGTCAAACCGGTATAGATGGTATTTTTCATGTTAAATTGTTTGTTTGGGGGTCCTCCATGACCCCCCCCCCCCATCCCCCTGGATCCTCTCTTGGGCTTACGTCTATCAAATTATAAAATTCTGTACTGAATACCGCTGTAAATGTCAAAAAAATAACTAGAAATCTTCTTCAAAAGCTTATTTTCTAACAATGACAATTTCACACCAGTATTTTTAAGCCAATCAGAGGTTTGTTTTTTGTTTAATTACCATAGAAACACAAAATATTTCCGGAAATATTCATCCTCCAGGGTATACAGCCTCAGTTCAAAATGAGATCGGCACTATAGCTAACTTTCTTATTATATAAAAGCTACGAATTCGATTAAATTACAAAGTGGTGCAGTTTTTTAAGCTGATTATTATGATGATGTCAAAAAACGATTGAACATCAGAATGACGTGATATTAACACCTATATCTGCTGCAAGGGTGAGTTCTATTTAAATTTTCTACAAAATGAATGGCAAGGACTACCATAGAGGATGTTCATGTAAACATCAGAATATATTATCAGCACGATGGATATTTCGACGAATTGTTTCCAGGGGTTTGGATTGGTCGTGGTGGCCTACAGACGTCACACCACAAGACTTTGTTTTTTTTTTCGGTCTGCCCAACAAACACTAATGTTGTTATTGCGATCTCCAAGGTTGCTTTAAAACAATACAATAAAATTTCGAATAAAACCAAATGAACTTCAAGGCAGCTTGATGACTACCATAGAGCAACTTCTAGCTAGTGTTGGGAAAAACCGATTTAGATCTTACTTATGAGATATTATTTATAAAATTAGGAGAAATACAGAACCGTATCCCAAAATTTCCTGATGTTGTTCAAAAAACCCTCGAAACGTCATTAAACTACAATGTGGCATACATCGTTGCATTCGGAAGAAAAAAAGCTATCAAATTCCAGTATCAGAAAAACACGACCGTATTTAAAAAAAGAAAGTTGATAATGGCCCTTCGAAGACGACTCGTCGGATTATAAAACAATTAACGCTGTTATGTGGAATGTGGAACTTTACCTCCATTTAACCGACTTCGTATCTCTTACGGTTTCCGAGATCCCTATACTGACCCTCCTTATCTTGGACACGTTGTAGATATTTTTAAACATTTATTAGAATAATTTTATGCTTAAAAAAATGTTAATCAATTGTAGTTGTAATTACGCTAAAACTTAAAAACAAATGAAAATCGGATCAGCGCATATGAGGTTTTTTACATTATTTTCATTTGTAGAATACACTTCTGGATTGCATCCGTTCCTCCCTGTAGCTACTCCGGAAAATTGATGTCAAAAACAATACTCTGTGTTAAATATAGAAAAATGTACTAGGCCTTACTCAATTGATTGACGGATTAGTTGATGACCGTCGTCGTCCTTCCCAATTGGCGTCCCGCTTGTTTGTTAAGCACAAATATCATTAAACATTTGTCCAAATATAAACTGATTAAAATCCGCAAAGTTTAAAGCAATTAAACAAACCTAATATTTAACCAACAACATTCAGGTGTGGATCACTCGACTTAAAACAGTATATGGTTTAAGAAGCATGAAATGATAGTCTTTTCGCACGAATTGAACACTATACTTTCACTACACAGTAGTTAAACTTAATTAATTCAAATAGAATAGGAACGTTTGTTAATTTGTCTAAATATTAATAGTAACATTGTAACAGTTGTTCAATAACACTTTCGGGGAGTTACTATTGTTGTTGCTATGCTATGTTAATTCCACGCTCACTCCTTCTAGAGGGAACCTATTCCAATACAGAAGAAAATACACGAAAAAATACATGAACGGCGCTAGTACTCTGAACTGCTTCAGGTTGTGTCTGTCTGTCGAGTCCCAATAAGGACGAAACAATCGCTATACTGAGTTATCTGATTCTGAAAATGCCAATTGTACTTGATGTTCTCTGCATACAGCCAGGCTGGGTTCACACGGCAATATATTTGCGCTTTATATTAATCAGTTTTAACCACCGACATATAACTATGCATACGTAGAACTTATGGTGTGCGCAGTAAAATGTTAAATTTTATGAGTGAAAAAATGGGTAGGTGCGCACGGTTTACCGGTCATATTTTTAAAGGTTGCTAGTCGTTTGTCTTGCGCACAATGTTGTCGCCGTCATATAGGCAATCCACGACGGAATTGGTGCCGGGTTGGTTGCCAACCGGCGACGTGAACCAACGACGACCGTCCAGAATGGAAATCAGTCGTAGGGATGTAACGATATTAAAAATATATCGATACGTGGACAATAGATATCAAAATTAAATATAAAACTGGCTTTTCAGTGATGGTCACAAAGCCTTCTTTTATGCTAGAAGATAAATAATAATAAAATAATTTATTGCCCAGTAAAGAAGGTCTTGATGTGCCATAATATTGCCATGTAATCATTTTCATTAAGGGCGAAGTACGGTCCTGTTCGTCGGATAATGTAATAGTTTATCAGTCGTCATTGTGCATGACAGCAACTATTAATAACAAATACCAATATATGGAAAATTATTATTTTCCCAGACCACTCGATGATACCTTATACAATAAGGGGGTACTTTTGTCTACACAGTAGCAGCTTAAAATACTAATTCAAATTGAATGGTACTACCAAGAAAAAGAAGCCTTTTCCATTAATAGACTGTCACCACCTGCAGACCGGTCTCGAACTGTGTTTTGTTCTCGTCAGTACAGGGTAGGTGTTTTTCTCGACTACCATTGATAATACAGCGCGAAGTATAGAGTCTTATCTGATGATAGGTATGTACACCTACCCTGTACTGACGAGAACAAAAGAGATCGAAACCGGTCTGCAGGTGGTGACATCCTATCAATGGAAAATGCTTCCTTTTCTTGGTAGTACCATACAATCTGAATTAGTAGTTTAAAGTGCTACTTTGTAGACAAAAATACGCCCTTATTGTATAAGGTATCATCGGGTGGTCTGGGAAAATAATAATTTTTTCATATTTTGGTATTTGATATTAATACCATCAGAAAAATAAATAGCCTTTTTATTTTTGACTATTAATAACATAGAACATAAATAATAATTATTAAAATGTAAATTAATCAATATAAAATAAAAATAAAAATTATTATAAATGGTTGCTTTTATTAATTATTAATTTGTATATTTTCCAGAAAAAATATTTTTGCTTTTCTTTTAAATAATTTTAAATTTAAAATACTCTTCAATACTTTAGGTAACGTATTATAAATATTTATTCCATCAAATAAAATTGATTTCATCGCTATGTTACTTTTAATTCGATTCTTCTTTTAAATGGTCAATATTTCTGGTATTATATGATTATGTATATCAGTTGATTTTTACAAATTTTATACAAGATTTTTTTTTTGGTTATTAATTGCATAAATTAATTTTTAATTTATATAAACTATATGAATTCTCACGCGTGCTGCCGGATTTTAAAGCATTCGATAGATATTTTTCGCATATTTGTTGAAGTAAATATAACTTTTATAAAACTGCCTATTTCTAAAACACATTTTTATTGTTCGCACAATATATTATTTTGGAAATTAAATTGCATAAAATAAATAACTTTTTCAACCCCTAAAATAACAATGATACGCTCATGGAGGGATTAAATCATTAGCCATCATGATAACACTGCATGGTGTTGTTTTAAAGAATTAAAACCAATTACAAAAATACACAACTAATTCTATATTTAGAACAAATCGTAAATTATATAAATCCGCACACTTTAGGACATAATTAAATATATAGATTATATTTTTAAAAGGTGGAAGAAATACGACATAATCTTGATCAAAAATACTTTTTAATGAAACGACCACTTTGTAAGACGTGGATTTACAAGAGGTTCACATAGCAACACACAGCAGTACGTTTTCTTGCAGGATTAATATCACCGAATAAGTAGTGGGGCATAATATATTGACGCTGACCCGTTCACACTGCAAATAAACGTATACGGTTGAAGACGTCAACCGAATACTTGTCAAGCAAAAAAAATAGATTGAAATGTATTAGGTTCGCAGTAGTATTTCAGACGGCGCTATGCCACAAGTGTTTTAACGATTAGCAATTTTTGGTAATGCAGCGACGTCCTGTTTTCAGTTAACAAGTGTATGTAGGTGAGTAGGGTAGCAGTGATGCCAGATCATAACGCCTGCTTGGACTTTCTGCGATGTAAATCGTGACTATTAAATAATCTCTAGTACATACAGGGTGTTATGGAAATGACTTATTATATTTAAATGGGTGACTACTAGGGTATCCTAGAGAAAGTCTACATACTTTTCTTTTAATCGAATATCTAAATACTAAGGTATGAACCCTTTTTATCCACATACTGTCGCGCCGTTCCATCTGGCTTCAGTTAGCAACAATGCGGGTCACCAGAGTATACTAACAGTGATGTCAGATCACACCACCATGTTTCGCCCTTGCTTGGATATCTGCCGCGCGCGACTATCGTTGCTTCAGTATGTTTCGAGCCTCGGGGGTGGAAGGACGCTGTCGAGGGTTCCACGTGCTAGATGTATACGAATTTTAAACGTTTTGTTAGTTGTAGCATTACCCGATTTTTTTTCTATTCTGTCTGTAATTCATAATAAGAAATATTGTGATGCGATTTCAAATTTGTGTGCTATTACCTATTGTAGGTTCTGTTGCAAAACATACTTTTTGTGTTTTAATTTTAGCTAAGAAAGTATGTACCTTAAAATTGTAGTATTTTTTTTCTAAACAGTTTGAAAATGAAGTGACGTCAAAAACTGTGTTGCAATATATGACAACACCGCCTCAATAAACTATTGATTGCGAACGTCCTCAGTAGCGACCACGTAAATCTTCAGATTTCATATAAAGTGTATATTTCGTACAATAATTCAAAGCGCCATTTAAGATTATTTTTCTTCAATTTATTTTCATCTCAGGATTTGCCGGATTAAATATAATAAGTCATTTCCATAACATCTTGTCTTTATATTAATTTTTGGTAATGCAATGACGTATATATATCTGTTTTCAGTTAACAATTGTATGTAGGTCAGTAGGGTAGCAGTGATGCCAGATTATAACGCATACTTCGACTTCCTGCGATGTAAATCGTTGCTGAAACACCTGGCGCGTTTGAATTTGAAATGCACATTTAGTGGGAGGTAAGAGGTCATGTGTGTCTTAAAATTGTAGTTATTTTTCTATTAGGCTTAGGTGGCTCGCTTATGAATTCAAAGCAACATTTATGGATATTTTCCTTCAAATTGTTACATTCATTCATCTCAGTTTTTGTGGATTTAAATATAATAAGTCATTTTCTTAGCACGCTGTATCTAGTATATAATGCACTTAGTTTCATAAATGCTTGGTTCTTTGTATAATTTAGCCCAAATAGCGTCTCAAATTCTTTTAATAAACATTTACATTACATGGTATAAATTTAGGAATGTGTGTAAAATTATTTTCGTAGTAGGATTGATGATATAAAACTATTTTTGCCTTGTTCTATTTAAGTCCAAGTAACAAATAGGCGATTTTAAATAATACGGCGTTCTAGTTTCCTTTCAATTTTCTAAGCCATATTCCCGGTAGAGAAATAACGGCTCGATATTTTTAATCATTGGCATTGGCGTATTTTATATGTTTAGAATTTTGGTCCGGAACATTATGTTATTACATCACAGTGAGGTAAAGATAATGTCAAATAGGTGAAGTTTCATCAGAACTCATACGATTTTAAATATCACGGAAAAAGATCAAATAAATTATTATAGAAATGATTTTATTGTAAAAGTTCCTTTTATTAGTAATTCCTCCCAAACTAAAATCGTAAACATAATTTACAAACATCTATAGTTAGGCTTTCTAAGAAATTTAGTATATTCTAGTAATATTGTAAATTTTACAATAATTCTATGCGAATGGAACAAACCCGAACAAGCACTGTAGTAAAATTATTATATTAAAGATTTTAATGTACGATTTGCTATAAAATATATTATTAACTGCAAAATGATATTGTAAATATACATAATTTATAAAAAATTATAGTTAGCATTTCTAATAAATTTACTAAAATCAAGTAAAATCAATCAATCAAAAAAAATCAATATTGTAAATTTTACAACGAATGTAAGTGAAAATAATTTATTTATAACGCCAGTAGTTAAATATTTTAAAATGTATGGTACATTTTACCAACGATTGTTATTATATTTTTATTGTAAGAATAATCTGGTTTAAATAAAGTTTCGTAAAAATATTTTTACAATAATAAAAGGCATAAATCAGATGCAACGGTCGTTCTTCACAACAAATAACAGCAGCGAACTTAACAAGGAACAAATGCCGTCGATCGAGAAGTCAAGCGACGCGACGCCGGGCACGGTTAGCACTTGGATGGGTGACCGCTAGGGAATACCTTGTGTCAAAATTTTTACGATTTTAGTAAATTTTACAAAAACTAAATATTTTTGTTATTTTTATAAGATAACCGAGGTTATTGAATTTATTATTCTTTAAATGATGATTTGTAGGAAAGTAGAGGCAGAAAGTTAGTTGCTCTTAATTATCCAAAATTCTCTAGAATTTCGTAAACGAGTTTTAACAGTTCGACATGAACGGAAAATTAAGTTAATTTTATTTTTCAACGCATTTGCAATGCATGCAGTTTATTCAAACGTATTGTAAACTACAGATCTTATATTCCATTCATAAAACTCTTGGAAAGTGAAGCTGTGATTGTGTGAAATGTTATTGAAAATCAGCAATGGGTGAAAGAGAGAACAACCACACGCAACAATGTTGAAGTCTGGTTAGATGAAGATGATTAAATATTAAAACATAACCATATCTACCGATGAAAAGATAAATCCTTATTTAAATGATTCACCCTTTTACAAACTACCCATGAATGCAAGATTATTTAAGAATTCTTTCATCTGGAGAACTTCATCCTTGTGGAACGACCTTCCCGAGGTCGTTTTTCCCAACGAATATAACCTCCAACGATTCAAAACGAACGTGAATCGCTTTTTGCGCACATGCACCACTCCCAGAGTGTCCTAAAGGATTTTTCCTATAGTGCTTGTGTTTGATCATAAAAAAAAAAATGGTTATTTATAATTATAAGTTTTTATCAATTATTAAAAAAAAAATACAAATCAACCAAAATATCCGTTAGATCAAAACGCCAACGTTGTAATTTTATGATATTAGTATTCATTCATATTTCGCGCAGCGCAGTTGTAAAATAGAAAAACATGTTGCCAGAGTGCAGTTGGATTAGTTCAAGATTCGTTTGATACTTTTAAGTATAATAATATTTTTTTTAAAGAATCTCTCATCGCCTTTTCACAGTTTATGGTAAAATTATTGAGAAATAAATTTATTTTAAGAGCAATTGCGGATTAACCTTAACCCAGTTGTAATTCTCAAATTAACAAACTTTTAATTGGGATTTTGTAAGATACCTTTTGCGATAAATCTATCAATCTGGCTATGCTGCAATAATGACTGAAAGAGGTGGGGGTTTGAATTCGTTTCGTAGGCTAGAAATGTATATTTTTCTATCTGTAGTTTGTAATATCTTTGAGTTTATTCTATCAGAATAATTTCTGTTAGCCTTCAAAATAAGCATCAGTATCCTGTTTCGCTTGGCTATCGTCTGCAATAAATTGCGTTTCCTTCTATATTCTAGTTCTATATAAATTGTATATTACTCCGAGGAATTAGGGGTACGACGAAGGTGTAAATGAGTCTCTGTAAACGAGATGGTATTAAAACAGATTTATTATTAAAGACAAAATATTTACCAAAAATATTTTGTGAGAATAAACATTTATTTACTTGTATATAGTTTGATATATCTATACATTCTTCAGGGCACCAGCAAAGTTGTTTGTTAGTTTTCATGTCTCCCACTTCCAGTTCTAGACATGTACAGGGTGTCCATTTTTCGGTGGTTTTACGAGGTATCTCGGTTATTAGTAAAGATAAAAGGATGCAATTTTCGTAGCCTACAACCGGTGTTCGGTAGTAAATCAGATGAAACTGCTGCTAATCATTAATATCATATCTAACCAAACACGCTGAAAATCAAAAAATAATATATGGTTAAAATAAAAGTATTTTCGAAAAAAATACAAGCGCCTATGAATAAGACCAGTCCGTTTATTTTTAGTCGTACATAAATAGTCAAAGCAGCCTAGAGGCGTCTGTTTTAAGATATGTTTGGAATTATTTTCTCCTGCACAGCCAAGAATATTTCCTTAGATTAGGCTCCCAGTTATTTTTGGATATTATTCGGCTTTGCTGCGAAAATAAAGTTAGACGGCGTCCGTGTATGGCTCGTTTTATTTATGGCTTATATGGACGTATCGTATTTCGATATTAAAATCATATGTAGTAAAATGGCATTTTCAACTCTTTTGGGGTTGTACCCAAAAGACCCAAAAAAGGGAAAATGTATTTCGGTATTTCACCACCAGTCAACGTACCTCGGTTATAGATATGGGGGGGGGGGGGGGGGGGTCATGACCAGATCAATAAAACAGTAATAATAACCCATTGCCACCCCGTTCGCCGGATCTAAATCCATTGGATTTTTATTTCTGGGGTCACCTTAAACAACTCGTTTATACTACTCCTATTGAACCTTCGACTGCGTATTATTGATGGTTTTCATACAATTCGCGCCAGTCCCGAGATTTTCCAACACGTAAGAGACAATTTAGCACGTCGTCTACATTGTTATTTACTGGCTCATGGAGGACATTTGCAGCAATTTCTTTGACTTTTGTTCATATAAGTTCATTATTCAAAGTTTTTAAATCATATACATTATCAAATCATTGGCAATTTAAAAAATGAAAAATACAATATTTTTTTATTACTCTGTATTTCGAAAACGAAGCGACATGCGAAAAACTTATATACCACATTTTCGTCTTAAAATAAGGGCGAGGATTCACCTCCTTAATTTTTTCAGAGAAGTTAGGAAACACCCTGTATACTGCTCTGTAGGTACTGGGTAATGTATCATTGAGCTATTCAACCCATGTTCCGATGTTGAATAACTTTTGGTAAGGCAATCTTAACCTATTAAATTAGAGTTCAGATAATACATCAAACACCAGCAATTTCTATGACGTTATTGCCAAAAATTGACGCAAAGCTGAACATAACGAATAATGAGAATATTGTCACTGTCATTAATTTTCGTTTTGTCACTGTCAAAATTTAATTTGCTAGTGTTTACTGTATTACCTGAACTATGAGAGTTTCGTGGGTTTGTCATTTAATTGAATTGCTTAGCATTGGCTCACCAAAATGTATTCAAATTCGGCACTTTACCATGACTTCAAGAAGTTATAACGCAATTTTTCTATAAAATGTACAGAAAAGTCTATATTTTTAAATACAATGTCCCATTTTCGACACTTTTATAGGGTATCTCCGTAATTGTTAGTGCTATCAAAAAAGTAATGTAGGTGTCATGTGCACTTTTTGGGTCAAACTTAAAATGGTAAAATCAAAATTTCATATCTTTTGCTCCGGAGCCAGCGGATTTTGGAGCCGGAGTAAGTCGAAATCTCCAATTTGGCCCCTATTCGTTTCGCTCTTTGTAGGCACGAGGCGAATTTGATTTTCCCTTGCTATTAGAACAATACCGAGACCGAATGTGATCGCGGTCTAGACTGAAAGCATGAGTTTTCTCTTTTTATGAAAACGCTGCATTTTTTTTTAAGATGTCGAACAAAAGATGTCTAAATTTTATTAATAATTGGAGGAAAGTCCATAATTTCGTTCTACATGGAACTGTTGTAAAAGATACCTTGTTTCCAATTCCAGAACAATTAATGAATTCAAGAACTCCGGAAACAGTCAACCGCGGATTTTCGCTGAGAATATTTTTATCTTCGCCTACGCGTGTTTCCGGCGAGTTTAAAAAATACTGGACACTCGTAGTTTCCGTGCGAGTATAAATAACTCTGGAATCTCTTCAAACACTCGTACGTTTCAGTGCGAGTATAAAGAACTCTGAAATATCTTCGAACAATCTTAGTGCGAGTCTAAATAACAACTAAAATTGATTTACGAAAACTCGTAGCTGTCCGTGCGAGTATAAATAATGCTGCGATATCTTATTACCCGATTGTGACATCAAAAGTAAGTGTTAAAATATCTTAAGTTAGTATTAGTGGTCACTACCGCGAGTTATAATTTTTTTTGGAAATTATTAGGGTAGTTCAGATCTCTTTAGTTGGGAACAAAATACTAGCTTAGGTTTATTTTATATTGTAAATAATGAAAATAAATCTAAATATAAACAGAGTACGTGACAGATGAATGATAGGTTGGTTGAAACAATTGAATGAAAGTTCAGGTTAATTCTGATTGTATATAAATTGTAAATAATTAACTACGAGTACTTCGGGTCGCGTTACTCGTCATACGCAAGGACTAACCCTTAAATCAACCCTCAAGACAAAGACTTAAAATTAAATAAAACTAGCCCTCCGTGTTCCAATATTGGACGTGCCCGAGCAAATATAATCAAAAGTATAATCTGAACATCAGTTAGGCCTCGTGCTACGCTCAACTAACTATACTTTTAAATTAAAATTATTCATTCTTTCTTATGACAAATTTGCCCTCATCTCTTCAATTGCTCGGCAATGGCATTACGTCTGGCATCCCTGACATTACAAAAATAATCGAGATCGTAATCGTAAAGAACAGCGTTTGTAAAAACTAATTAAGTAAGCACGCCTTCAAATTGCGGTGGACTTTTTCATTACTTGCTAAGACTGGCCACTTTACTCATAGTATCCACCAGTTTTTATATTTTCGAAATTTAAATTAAAAAAGCTTAGAAATTAGATAGGATTTAAATAATCAATTCCTGGGTGGGGGAATAGACCTTCGGATGGAAGCCAATAATGGGACAACATTAAAATTTCGAAATTGCCATCTAACAAAATTCTGGTCAAATAAGATTTAAAACTAAAATTCTATAAGGGAGAAATTGGTTATACAGGGGTTATCAAAAAAACGTCCCACGTAATAACGCGCAGATAAGGAGAACGTTAGATTTACCTACCGGACGCTACGCAAAACGGACGGACGTTTCGGGCTACGTACTCCACTCATATCATAGTATAATGTACGTGCGTTCCGCTTAAAAAAATTCCTTCGTGTCTTTTTCTCAATTAGGCGACAGAACAGTAAATGGAATTAAATCTAAAAATCTTCCGAAACAAAAAAAAATACAATTCCAATTTTAGTTGCGTTACCAAGTTTTTTTTCCTTGAACATTTTTTTCCTAAAACAGAGATAAACGCTTGGGGAGAAAACTCGTTTAGAGGTACTCCGGAATCCACTTAATCATATTATTTTTGTTTATGATTAACAAATGAACCTCCCTTTTTCCGTACAGCGTCTTGAAAATTTTTCATTTCCCGTTTTAACACCTTATTAATATTAGACACTAAATCTTAGGTAAAACCAGTTATTTAACATTCGACTAATTATGTTTCTTCGCGCACAAGAAATACAGTAACCAGGACGTGAGATACGACCATTATTAAAATATACCGGAAAAAAGGACGTACGTACAGCGGAAGAAGAGAACATGTCATGGTTCGACTTCCTCTTTTGGTGCCAAACTTCTTTCCTTTTGAAGCCGCTCTAACGGTACGGTCGCGAAGAAAGGATGAGAATAACAATATGCTACCAAAGGAGTTTAACATAAGTAGGACAAATATACGGTGTACGGAAAAAGTCAACGTTAAACGGGGATGTTCTTATTTATTTAACAAATACACTACCCCAATTGTCAAATGTTCAAAAATGTACATCAAAATTAATAAGCTGTAATTTCGTTAATAATGAACCAAGTTTAAGAATTTTTTTTAGGTGATAGGGCACAGATGGTAGAGTTTAAAGCAAAATAGTTTACTATGCACTTTTCATTTTTAATTTAGCAAAAGATAAAATTGATCCAATGTCACATTGATTGTTTACGAAAGGGTTTTTCGACAATTTAACGTATTTATAAGAAATTGGAATTTTTGGGCCACATAATATATCTCTAATTGGATTAAGAAGTTGAAAAATTAAATTAACTTCAATTTTTTTGTACGATACATCAAATTAAAATTTTTGAAAATTGGATTGGCTCCGCTCCTTTATTACATGGTAGATACCGAGTAAATTTCTCGTAGGCAGCATTTTCCTTACAATGTTCTAGACTTAATAAATTAACGATAAAAGCCCTTGATCGAGAACTTTTATCGTGAAAATAATTTGCACACCTCGATTTTAATATCATCATTTGACGTAGATAAGCTAGATAAATTATCACTTGGAACGGCCAAAATTAAAATCTTCATACCCGTTGCGGCTTTTATTTTTAAAAGTTATATTTAGTGGGTTGTATAAAAATACTTCTCTAAAAACGGAAGCAGCTATTTCTATCGGATTATTTTTATTTGTACGAAGTAAGAGGGACTATTTTAATAAGGTAGATTGTCTACCAGAAGAAAAACATGTTCCGTATAATTTTATTACAATTTGTCGTAGTGTACCGCACGAAAGCAGATTTATCCAAATATAGTACACAATTTTCATTACATATTCGTGGGACAGATGATCCAAATTTGCGACTCTCTATGTTGGTGATACTTCTCCACGACATTGTCACCCGCAAGAGATGGTCGGGATCATAAACATATAATATAAAAGGGGAGACAAAACATTCCATTCATAAAACACAATCGTGCACAGTTTAAAAAAATGGCAACGCTGTAATAATAGGTACGCGTTTAGACAATTTCGATCTAGCTTTAGTCATAAATAGATAATCGCAGTAGAGATAAACACAAACAACACCGTGCATGAAAAAATGAATGAAACTTCTAAACTTCAGGGATACACATGCAGTATAATTGGTAGCACGTGCGTACAGCGTTGCCATGATGGTGTCCCTAAAACATTGGAACAATATTTTTACTTAATAGGTACATATGACAAATGCATTCAATATAATAGACTTGGCATCATTTATTACTGTGTAAAACTGCTGAAACTGCGAGAAAATTTGTGCAAAACAAACATGAAAATAAATTAACTCTAGAGATTGCATTTAATTATGAGCAGTTCTTGATAATGATCAATCCATTCCCTTCTCTTCTTCTGTAATGTATGAATCACAATGACATCTTCTGAAGCGTTCTCCCCTCTATCACGGGAAGTACGGGAAGGGCCACTTCCTCGAGGAAGGAAGAGAGAAGAAGTAAAAACAATCAATTAATTTTTTTCAATAAATTAAATTAACTTTAGTATAATTGTTGTATTGAATTAATAATTGTATTATTCGTTACTCCAAAATAATCTAGGTAGAGGCAAACGCAACAATAAATAATACTCAGGTTTGGTTTTGCATGCAAACTACGCGAATCTAGGAAGAGAGATCAGCATTATTATTTGTACCTACCTATAGCTGAAGAGCTTCTGGGACCCCTTGATAGCTTGTCACCGGAGAGTATGAAAATTCCTATTAAAATAGTTGAATGCTATGATTGATTGTGAAAAATTCATAGACAAAATTAATTAATTTGAACCACTTAGTAACATAGTTGTAGTTTATTAGAAATAAAATTGCGCAGGATGGATTCTCATCTTTGGCAAATATACTATCTATTCAAAAAGAACTTAAAATTATCGTTCCTTTCTATGGCGATATTATCGACAAGTGTGCAGTGTTATAGAATTGATTTAATATACACGATGTTGAAAAATAGGAAGAACTCCGGTTCATCGCATTGCAGCGGAAAATGTCTAGGGAAAAAGTTGTTTGGTTTTGAAGGAGGAATAATTTGCAATACAAATAACTTTTTCCACGGGCATTTTTTTAGTACAAGACAGAGAAAAAGAGTATTTCCGGGATAAAACTTGATTTTTGCACGGTTCTGATTTTGTCTTTCTCATGGTGATTATTGGTGAAGGATGGGCCCAAATAAAAAAATTTTCGGACAAAAGATGTTTATTTTTGGTCGGAGAACACGATACGCCAATAAAAAATATGGAGTTCCATTTGAAAATCTTAACTTACCCCCACCCGCGCCCGGGGGTTGAGGGGGTGGGGGTGGTTTAAATTGCAAACTATTCCTCCTTCAAAACCAAAAAACTTTTTCCCTAGACATTTTCCGCTGCAATGCGATGCACCGGAGTTATTCCGGGGTACCGGTACCCTTTTCTCAACACCCTATATAAAGATTAGGTCATTTTTTTTAAATTTATTTTGCTATTTATCTGTTTCCCTATATTTTCACACACGAGCCGCCACTGCCCCTATTTGTTTCCGCTTCATACACAACATTTAGTGTTAAATGAAGAAAAAAAACCTATGAAATACAATAATTATATTTTTATTAAACAATTTACTTTACAAAATATTAGTATATCCTACATACGTACGTGGCTTCAATTAAAGATTTTGAGCTTTTCACATTATAAACGATTAATAAATACCTAAATAACAATAAATATATATCGAAATATCGAGTAAAGTTAATCAAAATGAGCGAGAATATTATGTAGATAAATACGAAGTGAGCTTTGATGCAAGAAATGATATTAATTTCAGTCTTGGCGATAAGAATAAAGGCACTTTTATTGTTTACTTTATCGTACCGTAATACGTAGGGTGTCTTACAAAGGTAGATATTGATGTTAAAGGGTGTTCTATATAAAATGTGACACCTGTAAATAACTAAAAACTTGATTGCTTTGCTAAATCAATACTAAAAAAGATTAAAAAAATTAATTAAGACGTAATGTAGTTCCTACATTAATGTTAAGAAGGAAAATAACAAATTCTACATCATTTTCTGTTGAAAAAGTACTTAGATTTGATTCACTAAGCACATTAATTTCACATATATAGGGTGTTATGGAAATGACTTATTATATTTAAATGGGCGACTCCTTGGGTGTCCTAGAGAAAGTCTACATAATTATTTTTTTTTAAATCGAATCGAATACGAATAAATACTAAGATAAAACCCCTTTTTACTCACATACTGTCGCGCGGTTCCATCTGGATTCACTTAGCAACAATGTGGGTCACTAGAGTATACTAACCGTGTTGTCAGATCACACCGCGTGTCTCGCCTTTGCTTGGATACCGGCCGCGCGCCACTATCGTTGCTTCAATATGTTTCGAGACTCGGGGGTGGAGTGACGCTATCAAGGATTGCATGTGGTTGACGTATACGAATTTTAAACGTTTTGTTAGTTGTGGCAGTACCCGATTTTTTTTCTGTTGTGAAATAATTCATAATAATACATGTTGTGATGTGATTTCAAATTTGTGTGACATTATCTACTGTTGAGCTGTTGAAAAACATACTTTTTGTGTTTTATTTTTTTATGGAATTTAATTATAAAACGGATTATTTAAAAATAAGATCGAAGGTAAGAGAGTATGTACCTTAAAATTGTAGTTTTTTTTTCTTAAAAGTTGTCAAACACGTCTTGTTGTCAAAAACTGAACACGTGTTCTGTGTTGCAATATGACAACACCGCCTATAATGCACTAACCTCTTTTGAACATCCAAACTGCCTCAATAAACTATTGATTGCGAAGGTCCTCAGGAGCGGCCACGTAAATTTTGAGATTTCATATAAAGTGTATATTTCGCTTAATAAGTCAAAGCGCTATTTATGGTTATTTTTCTTCAATTTATTTTCATCTCAGGATTTGCCGGTTTAAATATAATAAGTAATTTCCATAACACCCTGTATAATAAAATATAGACCATACAACATCAATGTGAGAACTTCACACCCTTAACATCTCGCTTTCATTAAATTATATAAAACATCATACAAACACATTACAATTGTATTGTAAAGGGGGACGATTTTAAAGAATTTTTGCAGTATCCGTGGTGTAACCCTTCGGGAGCGGTAGATGTTACCCTTAAAATCTTAAATGGGAAAGTGGCACACTATTTTAATGGTCATTTAATTCTCTTTCATGTAATACCATAATTTAATATTTTTTTAGTAGTCATTTAAAAGAAATTACCTGCACTGAGATTTATGATTTTTAGGTTATTACAAAAAAACCTGCTTTAGGAGAATAATTAGGGGTGGGTCCATAGGTAATCACTCCGGGTGACACCCATTCCAATTATTCACCAGGGGCAAAGTCTAAAAATTACTTCCATTATTTGAAGAAATGAATTGATATGTCACTTGGCCTGTCTTTCCGATTTTTAATATAATTTACTGGAATCGAGATGTTAAAGGTGTATAATCTGTTAGTGTTAGCCATTCCTTGGAATATGTTCGTTGTTACGAAGATGTATTAAGGGCTGCTTGGACGAAACATCCATTAGCTACAGAATACACACGCAAGTTGACAAGGACACAACTGTAACCTTGAATTCATTCCAGACAAAAATATACTCTAAGCAATCTAAGGAGAATATATCAGTGGAAGGTATCAAAAAGTTGAATTAAAATTATATAATTGGTTTCAATATAATCTTTGAATAGTATAATACAGGGTGTTATGGAAATGGTTTATTATATTTAAATGGGTGACTCCTTGGGTATCCTAGGGGGAGCATACATACTTTTTAATCGACCATCTATAAACTTAGGTAAAAGCCCCTAAAATCATGCGGTAACGCCATAGACTTAACTGTAATGTAGGTATTGCGATGTTGCCACGTCTCCGCTTGATATGAATCGAAGAACGAGTGATGATATAATTTACGGGAGAGCGACTACACATCGACTCGGTAAGCTGCTTGCGTTAAAATCGCGAATGAATTATTTTGAAACATTTAAAGTGCTCTTGTTAAATATCTAAATATCCAATTATCACGTGTTATTATTTCAACAACTAAGACATAAAATCGAACCGCGTCTTGATCATCGCCGTAAAGTTCTGTTATTAAATCCATGTGTTTTAAATTTGAAATTCGTGTTTTGTTTATCTCATACTATTTTAGTATGTTCCACTTTTAAAATTCTGTAACTTTTTGTTTTTTGAGTTAGCGCATTCATTCAAAAAACAGGTTGTAAAAGTTTTTGTATGTTATGTCAAAAATGACAGTAGGCATCACATGTCACAATTACAAGCAAAAATGTATTTTCTTAAAAGGGACACTATGTATATTATAAGTGCATTAGATGGTATTTTTTCAAAAATATAACACACATACGCATTCTTCTCGTAATTCCATGAAATATTGAAAAGAATATGTAAAAATAATATGGTTAAAAAGCATCTAGATAACTATGCAACAGTTTTGTTTAATAATTATGTTTGTCAGATTATCGTAACGACAGCTGAGAAATAAATGCAGACAAAACCAATAGCAACAACTGTTTTTTAAATGAATTTTTCTTCTGTTTTTTTTGAGATTGTGGAGGAACTTATTAAAATTGTACCATATATTTTTTTCTAGAGTTTGACCTTACGGGAAAAATAACGGGTAAAATTGGCAACATCGTAGGCGACTCTTGACTTGTTTATAAATTCTCAGTGGACGTGGACGGTATACCTTCTTATGACAATAACAAAAGGTGATTTTTCTTACTTTCATTTATGGATATTTTCTGCCATTTGCTTTTATTTCGTAGGTTTAAATATTATATTGAGGCAATACCATAACACCCTGTAGAAACCATACAAATTGCTTTTTGACCGCTTGTATGGTCCCCGTTTGATTCCGATTAATTATTCAAGCGTATTTTTCACGAACTATGTCAGATGCCAACAAATTGCTATTAAAACTAAAATTTTCTAAAATTACTTCTTCCTTCTGGTCAAGTCAAGCTCAGATCCCTGTCCATTGGTCGCAACCATAGACAACGGAATAGTGATAAACTGAGGCTGCGTATTATTCGAATCGCCCTGTGCTAACCCAACCAATACGCCTCCATTGGACTGCGTTGCATACATCATTCCTTGCGATGTTTGGTACATCAAAGGACTTAATAGAGTCGATGGTAGCTGTCCTGAAGAAGTTACAGGTGATGTTGGTTTCGATACATTATTGGAAGAAGTTGGCGACAACGAGTGTCTTTGTGTACTTTCCATATCTAACGGTGACGATGGTGGAGAGATCGTACTGAAAACCTCATGATCCGGAGTGACGAATACGGAAAGTGGTTCCTGGTCATTACCATTCATTTCTTCATCGCTGCAACTGTCGCTGCTATCAGCGCCGGATAGATTTCCAGTCTGAAAAAGAAAGCGATTATTAATAAACAATACCAACAGATTTTGAGAAAATTCTTTTTTGAATGAAGGGACATATTTTGGTTTCTTTATACAGCATATTCCTTAAAGCCGTGCTAATACACTCACAGCCAAAATAATCGATCCATGCAATATTTGGATGGATCTTCATGATGAATAATTATTTAATTTTTATTGTTCTTTTTTTATATTGTAGGTAAATCTCGAACTTAAAGGGTGTTACAAATTCGGCCTTCACCATTAGGATTTCGGAAACGGTAAGAGATACGAAGTCGGTTAAATTGGGATAAAATTGCGTAATTATCGGCCCAATAATATGTCGTAAGAAAATCCAAAATAAATGAAGGGTCTTTCAAAATAGTTGGAAAAAACTTTTGCATTTTGGTTTTTGCTTTTTCCTCAGTTGGTTAGAAGAGATGTCCAAAAATAAAGTTCACTTTCTCTTTACTACTTTTTATTCTCCACAAGCCTCATCCGCTCTTTCATGTGACGTTTCGTTTTTAGTTCATCATCACCTTCGATGTTCTAGGCTGTCGAGGCTCTTCGTCAGCTCGTGGTATATACGATTCATTATCGTTTTTCTCAATGATAGGTGTAGCATTTTGCTGGACCAATTTCTTCTGTATCGGTCTGACAATTCTGGAAATTACATCGCATTTTTTTATGTATGGGCCTGATGAGGATCGTTTTGTTTCAATATATTTTACGGTTTAATGTGGCTCTTCAAAACATTATAGGATCAGTGTCGCTGGTAGCACAGTTACTATTACCGTATTTTACATTAAATGCTAGCTAGTATGTATTACAATATCAATAAAGCATGCAATATTTTGATCTCGTAAAAGAAGATCTAATTCACAGGACTCATAGAAATTTCCTGAACCCATTATAAATTTTCACGCTAGCTAGTATGTATGCACTTTTACAATATCAATAAAGCATGCAATATTTTGATCTCGTAAAATAATATCAAATTCACAGGACTCATAGAAATTTGCTGACCCTATTATTAATTTTCACATCATCATTACCGCCTATTTGGTCATATTGAGACAATTTCTCTTTTTCAATTTCAACTCGACCTTGTATTGACATAAGGGGATTATTAACTGAACGTAATTCTATTGAAGTTGTTTTATTATAGGGAATTTTGAGCAGCTCCACTGAAACAACGATGTGGATGCAAGTACGCCCGAGTTTCGTGGGCGTCCCAGTTATTATAATTTAACTTTTTATAGCTCTTACCATTACACCCAATGAAACAATTGTTAATTGAATTTAATTGCATCGAAAAAGTTTATTTTATTATATGAAATTTAGAGCAGCTCCGCTGCAATAACAATGTGTAGACAGCTACGCCCGAGTTTCGTGGACGTACCAGTTATTCTGATTTAAGTTTTTATAGTTCTTACCATTACACCCATTTAATTTGAATTTGTTTTATTATATGGAATTTTGAGCAGCAGGAGACGCAAACCCACGAGTTTCATGAACGTACCAGTTATTCTAATATCAATTTTACAATTCTTATCGTTGAACTGATATAAAAGAACTATTAATCGAATTTAATTGTATGGGAATATTTTTATTAAAAGTGTTTGATAATGATTTTTAAGTTGTCAGTGTACGATTGAACGTCCAAATCGAATTATATATTATTCATAATATGGTGGAAGCGGCAAACATAAATAATAAGAATGGTGGGCGCATCTCTAAAGTGCCGAAGGAGTTTGAACCTGGAACGGATCCTGCTGCAGTTTCTTGACCCAAGTAGAAACAGAAAATAGAATTATAGTGGGCTGCAGCAAGAGGAGATTATGACGACGATTCAAAACTATAGATGTTATTTTGAAAGCCCTAACGGTTCACGTTCAACCTGATAAAAATGAACCGATAGTATGTTTCTTTCTATTTCTATTTTTTACCTGCAAAAATAAGTAATCAAATACCATTAAGCTTAAGATGATTATTAAACCTCTTTTTAGTACAGAGAAAATTTTTACAAACTAAACCAAACTAAGGCACTATGTCTTTATAATAGAAACAAAAAACCCTTTCACTAGTTAACAAATGAACCTATTATGATTCAGAAATCAACAAGCAATTGGATACCTGCTGTGGAACCACGAACAATCTCTTTTATGCCGATCGATTGACATTTTACGACTTAATAGGCTTAATTAATAGTAGAGCAAAATATCTACTCATCGTGTTTGAATTAACAATATAATAAAATAAAGAAAAATTGACTATATCTTTAAAATAATTCTTTCCGCCGAAAAAGTTCCTTATTTTTGAGGTTATCTTGCTCACAAGCTGTAGTCGTAGCGGTTTGTACTTGTCGGTCGATATGTGTCAATGCGAATAAATCGATATATTTCGGAAAGACGATTTTGACTGTGGTTGCAATTTTATAGATTAACCTCGAGTAAATGCGTAAAACCTTGAATAAATAATCGTAAAGGAGGTAAGGGGCAATTATCGATCGCCCGCTCTACAGCGATCGATAATAAAGCGATCGTTCGTGATTCCACTTTATTGTATAAAACGTTACGAAAAGTAATACCCTGCCGCCTTAGTCAACCCAGTATACAAAGTGTCCGCTAAGTAATGGGACATGGAAAAACCACAGACTCCTTACGTAAAAATATTAATATTTAATTATACTTACCTATATCCGAAAGTTGATATTAACTGAGATACAGGGTGTTAAAGTTAAAACTTCATTTTTGTTTTTCTCTAATAACTTTGACAGAAACCAACGGTTTTTTACAAAATTTGGCAATTATGGTTTTTTTAGGATGAGGAATTGATTTTTTGGTGAAATTTTAATGTACAATGTAGGTCATAACTATTTTGTGCCTCCGTGTATTTAAGTTTTTAATGGAAATATTACTTTTCTCATATTTATTATGTAAAAAAGGTACACTAATTTCAGGTCGCCGAGAGTTACCGTTTCGGAGATATATTCATTTATATTGTTTAGTGCCTATTATTAATTTGCAAACAAAATTATTTTTTTTACAGTAACCTATGATAAAACTAATGAAATTTAGAGATGCAGTTGCTATGAAACCTCTATGTTGTTATTTGCTTGTTGATTATTGTAAAATAGCTGTGTAAAAAAATGTTTCATTTTTGAGTTTATCCTAAGTTAAGTAACAATGCCGAAACACAATAATCAACAAACAAATAACAACATGGAGGTTTCATAGCAACTGTATTTCTAAATTTCATTTGTTTTCTCATAGGTTACTTTAAAAAAAAATTTTGTTTGCAAATTAATAATAGGCACTAAACTAATAAATGCATATATCTCCGAAATGGTAACTCTGGGCGATCTGAAATTAGTGTACCGTTTTTACCTAATAAATATGAGAAAAGTATTATTTTCATTAAAAACTTAAATACACGGAGGCACAAAAAAGTTATAACCTAATAAATGTGCAGAAAATGCAGCAGGCAGCGTTGTACATTCAAATTTCACCAAAAAATAAGTTCCTCATCCTAAAGAAACCATAATTGCCAAATTTTGTAAAAAAACCGTTGGTTTCTGTCAGTTATTAGAGAAAAACAAAAATGAAGTTTTAACTTTAACACCCTGTATCTCAGTTAATATCAACTTTCGGATATAAGTATAATTAAATCGTAATATATTTACGTAAGGAGTCTGTGGTTCTTCCATGTCCCATTACTTAGCGGACACCCTGTATATGGTATTTTTCGTATTAAATTGTTTGTTTGGGGGTCATGACCCCCTGGATCCACGCTTGCACGTGACACGTTTTTGGTTTTAGGGTTAAATAGCTAGATAGACAGACAATATTTATACATTATACCAGTTTCTTTATAATAACTGTACATCTATGTATCAATAGAACTTGCATCATATAGCAAAATGGTTCTGTAAATGTTTTGTGCTGGATAGCGCGCTTGTTGATGTTTGCCAAATGTTATTATACAGCTTCTATGTAGCAAATTTGAGGTTCTTATACTTATCTTGTAAGGGTTGTAAGAACAGTCTCAGGGAAGCTCAAAATGTTCGGTGTAAGAATATTTTTACAGCCTTTATAAAGAAATAAATGTTAGTTGGGCTTCTACCGTTAAATTACCTACATCTTTTTCCTAGCTCGAGATTAATAGTATGTTCCATACCAAGAATGGTAAGACGTCTATTACACATGATTCCGAAACTTAAGTACTCCGAAAGAGTACCACTGGAGTTGTTCACTATACTTTGTCTACGACTTCATATTTACTTTTATATAAATTATCGAAATATCCTAATAAAACATATTGAGTCGGTACTCACATGGTTATTAGTACACCAGCCAATACATTTTTGATAAGCTTTATCATGCCACTCCCTAGATTTTTCTAGTAGTAAATTATTTGCTGCGGAAGCAGCTTTCCCATGGCGTTCCCTCAATCTGAGTATCGTAGTCACTCATACTTTACCCATAAATATACAAATTAAAAACGTTGACGAATAAATTAAAAATGTTGACCTTTAAAATTTCTCGACATTTACGTAAATATTGACGGTTTATATCACGGATAATGTGATTTGTGGAACTATTACGTAATATACTGGGTGGCCCAGAAGTCCGGAATAAAATTAATATATCCTTAACCTGTAACTTTTGGAGAAAACGCTCGGACACGTCAATTTAGTTTTATATATGCTCACATTTTTATGTTATTCGTTTGTTTTTTTTATAGACATTTGTCAAAGATATGACGACATCGATCTTTTTTTTAAATAGAAACATACACCTTGTGATACATCATTAGAAAGCTCATATCTCGTACAGTATGCTCATAAATTTTAGCGCGATTCTGTCAAGCTAATTCAAAATGGCGACTGTTGAAAGTTTTTAAAAAATCTCTATTTAAATCCGCGGAAATTATAAATCATTGATATTTTTACCTTTTAAGGTAAGAAATCTTCATTGTGTCGCGTACAGAAGATTTCTTACCTTGAAAGGTAAGAAATCTTCATTGTGTCGCGTACAAAAGATTTCTTACCTTGAAAGGTAAAAAAAATGATTTATAATTTCCGCTTATTTAAATAGAGATTTTTTAAAAACTTTTAACAGTCGCCATTTTGAAATAGCTTGACAGAATCGCGCTAAAATTGATGAGCATACGTATTAGCTTTCAAATGATGTATCACAAGCTATATATTTATATTTAAAAAAAAGATCGATGCCATCATATCTTTGACAAATGTCGATAAAAAACAAACAAATAACGTCAAAATGTGAGCATATATAAAACTAAATTGACGTGTCCGAGCGGTTTCCCCAAAAGTTACAGGTTAAGGCTATATTAATTTTATTCAGAACTTCTGGGCAACCCTGTATATATATTATGTAACAGTCATTAAGTAACAATAGTAAATAGGTACATACTAATATAGGAATAGACATTTTTTTTTAAACGTTACAGCAAATCTACATTTTAAAAATAATACGCCATTTTACATAATATATATAGTTTTATTAAAACAGTCTTTGGATAAACAAATTAAGTACTTATAATACATAAAGGTACAAACAAAAAGTAATTTTGACTACCGAACATCTTTGTTATTAACAGTTAGGGTGGGAAGAGCCATAGTCACTCCAAATCCGCTTGCAGTAATAGAAGTCATGGGCATAGCTACAAACTTTGGCTCAGACGATCCTTCTATCATACCCAAAATCATACCGTCTGACACGCTAGCAAACCCAACCCCATTTGGAGTTTGTACCAAAAGAGGCACAGCCTTAATATTTCCTGGCAATTGAACGGCGACCTGGGGTTGAGGTTGAGCCACACTTGTAACTAGTTGTACGGGGGATTTGTTCGGTTCCATGTTCGGTGTTGAAACTTGAGAAGGCACTAGTGGAGGAACTAAGGCGGGTTGTATAGCATTTGCATTGGAATTACTACTATTTTTAGATGCAGATGCGGCTTTGGCTTTATTAGACAATATTAAAGCGTTATTTATTTGCTTTATTTGGTTTATTATTGTTGAATTATCTGCTTCGTCAGTTTTAGCATCCTTTGTTGTTTTTGACATTATCTTGCCTTTATCTGATTCATCTTTTTTGGGAATAGTCTTTTTACTTTCTGAAGACGAAGAATCTGTTGATTTTTGAGAATCGTGAGAACTACTAGTCGGATAATCTTTTGGAATTTGGGAGAAATCGGACTGAATGAACACTTTCTCTGGAGGCTCTACGTCGTCGTCGTCCGATCCGTATTCATCCTGCTCATCTTCAAGACTTGATTCGAACTCATTTTCCTGCAACAAAAAAAATATGTTAAGATATCTTATAGATTGTAGTCAGGAATAGAAACTTGGACGCCATCTTGCAAGTTAGTAAGCAAATTTAAAAATGAGAAAAAGGGAAATTAATGAAAATGACTTTATATTTATAAATATATTAATAAGTTATTCTTACGAGTAATTTTAATTAAATAAATGTAATTATGTGTTACAAATTACAATCTGTGGTTATTTATAATTGAAGATGTACTGATTTCATTTGAAGGTTGCTATTAATGTTAGAAATGTATTTTATATTTTAAATTAATTGAATTTGAATACTTTAAGAATCATATACAAAACATCACACGATTTAAAATATAATAACAAAATTACGTTTTCAATACTTTTTTTACTAATAATGCTAGACACTAAAAATACACAACAAGCACCAGACAATGATATTTTTTCGTAATGTAATTCTTTAGCTTATAAACTTTTAAAGAGATTGTTATATCGATATAAATTTTAAATTGATGGTAACTACTAAAAAAAACTCTGTTACTGTAATAAAACACACTTTCGCAATTAAAGTAGCTTATAAAGTTAGCAAAAAATTGTTACAGTAATGTGTGGGTTTGTATACGAGGTACAAGAAAAACAATCTTTTTCAATTTTACAAAAATCCTTGCAAAAATTTTCACCCGCGGGGGATATTTATTTTCTTTTAATTTTGGCTTGAACTTTACTAAACAATGCCTTCATTAGCTCAGCCAAGCACCAAATTTATACTAGTTTTCTATATATTGCAACATTTTCAAATCTATATATTATATTTTAAATCGGACTCCATTTCCTGGTTCCCTTGAAATCGGGTATGTATTAGTATTGAACCTAATATGCTCTTGCTCAATAAATACGGTGTAAAATTTGAGTTGTTATTATTTCACTGTCCGTCGTATTGTGAAATAATTTGTTTCCAGGCGCTTCAGATTTGAAATTTATGTACGCTTGTTTATCTCGCTTGCAAGACATTCGTATAAATTCATATTTATGGAAAGTGTGGAAGGAATTGTTGTGGTAAGAACTTATCAAAACTGTAGTATAATTTTGTTTTTAAAGTTTTAACGGGAAAAATGACGGGTAAATTTGACAACATCGCTTACGACTGATGTCTCTTGCCTAATCATATGGGTGTGTTTACAAATTTTCCGTAGCGCACCCGACTTTCTATGCCAAGGATATAAGGTCATGTTTCTCGCTTAGCATCTCGAAGCCCTTCAGGATTTGCAAGTTTAAATATAATGAGACCCCTGTCTATGAGACCCCAGTTAAATACAAAAGTTGTGGAGTGAAGGAAAAACTATATTTCATCCATTAGATACCTTTTAAAGGCAATTTAGTAAGTTATATTTAATTTAACGTAAAATTATGTTTGTAAAAATTCATTTTACACGTGGATGCTCAACAGTTCAGGGCCGGCCTGGCTTTCCAGCTGTCGATAGTCAATTGAAAAAGAATTGCTAACTATTTTTAAGGAGTGCAGGAATATATGTACTTATGGAATAAAGTGAATATGTTCTAATGTATTCGGCTTTTCTCGGGTTTGTTTGGCTCTTTAATTTATTGTTCTTTTTTAAGTAATAAAATAATTATTTTAGGGAGTATGTAATTACATATTTTTACATGAAATGATGACGAGTATTATGTATGTATATGAAGGAATATTAAGTAATTATAATAATACATAAATACGTATTATTTTATTCTCATAAGCGAATATTGTACTTAAGAATATTTATTTCAATTGAAAATAGATGTTGCTAAAACGAAAAATATTACAACCAATATTAATTACCAAAATCACATTCTTGAATTTATTATGTAATTAGCGTATTTTATTAGTATACTATATTTATTTGTTCAAATTATGTGTTGTGTAAAGTTGGATTTTTATTCCTTGATCTAAATTAATATGGACAAAAATTCTCTTCAAATGTAACATATTTTTTTGCGAGAATAATACCGCCAATACATCTGCTGGACGGTGGTCAGATAGCAGGTCAAATAATTTCAAAATTGATTTTTTAAAATTTAAGGAACGCGACGACAAACAAAATTATCACAGTTATTAAATATTTACTAATATTATATTCCTAACGATGTTTCCATTACAGGATCAATAACTTATAACAGAATCCGAACAAAGACACTAATTTTGATCCTCAGAAATTAAACGTTTGGGCTGGTATTTTCGGGATCACATAATTGGACCATTTTTCTTACCAGGAAATTGAAATGGAGATAATTAAATTATTTGTTCACTAAAAGTCGTATTAGGGTCGGCAATTTTTTCTCTTGCAATTATCATTGCACGCATTCATGCGCAGTAAACCATTGCCGACAGTCAGAACAGCTGTTGGTACTGTCGAAATCCCCAAAACACACCCAGAATTAGAGATGGGCAAACCTGTTCGTTTTGATTACCAGTTAAAGTAGCTACTGCTATTTACAAATAAGAGGTCAAAAAAGTTGCGAGGAATTAGCAGTACAGAAGCTTAATAAATAATGTGAACTGCTAATTTAAGTACCAGTGAGTTTAAATAGCCATAAACTGTTCATGTAGCTGCTTCGACCAAATAATAAACAGTTACAAATAACAGAATAATCCATCTCTACCCAATTTCACCGGCAATAGCAATTAAAATGGCGCTTGCCCCATTTCTGGCAATGAGAGACAGCTGATCGAGGACGGTGCACTGCGCATGAATCCGTGCAATTATAATTGCCATTTCAGGCACAATAGACAAAAATTGCCGACTTTAATAGGGCTTTAACCGAACCCACTAAGAATTAAAAACAGGCCAATGCAGAATCTCACTCAAACATTACTTGAACTAACTCCTTAAAGCCCAATGCTAATGCATTCATTACCATTTGAATAAACCAGAGATACAATAATTGAGGTTAATTACATCAAACTTTAATGTTACCAAGACCCTTCGCTTAATCGCAACATTCTAATACGTGTTATATTGTGATGGGTTTTAAACGTCCGTTACAAGTAAAATAATAGTAAATATTTAATAACTGTAGAAACAATAGTTTTGTTGTTTATGGTTTCTTCAGTATCCACAAATGTTAAAATATGATTAATGTTAAAATTATTACAAACATTAAAAGTATAAATACTATTTTGCAAAGTTTGGAGGCAAACTTCCAAAAATTATAGTTTTCAGATTCTCAGGAATATAATGAAAATGTGCTAAATGATGGAAAACCAAGGTAACAATCTAAACATTTCCGTTGTATTTTAAAAATTTTATTCGATAAAGTTTAAAATTTAGATTTTTACCATATAAGACGGGTGTGGCGGCCACGCCCTGTATCTGGCAACCATATTTACCATTTGTAGTTATTTCTGGAACAATATACGATATGCAGGTTACTGCTGCTCTTACGAAATTAAAAATTATAAAAAGAATTCGTGGATTTATAATAATTTATAAGTTTTGGAATTTTGGCTCCAAACTATGCAAAAGAGCATACTAAGATTAAACTATAAATAAAAATAAAAAGTCTATTTACTTTTCAGTTGGTTTAATATCAAATATATATGGAAAAATTATTATTTCCCAGACCACCCGATGATGCCTTATACAAATAAGGGCGTATTTTTGTATACACAGTAACACTTTAAAATACTAATTCAGATTGAATGGTACTACCAAGAAAAGGGAGCATTTTCCAATGATAGGATGTCATGAACTGCAGACCGGTTTCGAACTCTTTTGTTCTCGTCAGACTCTATATACTTCACGGTGTATTATCAACGGTAGTCGAAAAAATACAACGCGCAGTGCAATCTCTTTCTCGACTAGCGTCAGTAATACAGTATAGAGTCTTCTCTATAGGTATGGACATCTACCCTGTACTGACGAGAATAAAAGAGTTCGTAACTGGTCTGCGGGTGGTGACATCCTATCAATGGAAAAGGCTTCGTTTTCTTGGTAGTACCATTCAATCTGAAATAGCATTACAAGTATAAGGTATCATCGAGTGGCCTGGGAAATAATAATTTTTCCATACATTGCCATTTGATAAATTCTAAATTCTTTTTGAAATAATTTTTTCCGATATCTCGTCATCTAATACCAGTTTTTCATGACAAAATATATTGTTTTCAATTTTCCAGCGAATAGTTACGTGACAAGTGACAAAATAAACGTTAATATTTTGAAAGATTTCCATATATGGAAAACTTTTGGTGAGTGTATGAAAATAATTATTATAAGAGATAATTTTTATTTAATTTTAAATTCGAAAAAAGAATAAAAATCCAACTTTAATTAGATTCTACCATAATAATATTAATCAAGAAAAATAAAAGCAAGCATATTACGCAGGTGTTATATCAAACTGTTTAGTCAATTAAGTTTTTTCAAAATCCATGCGTAATAAATATAACCTACATACCTCCAACAGTTTTCGTTGCAGCAAATGGTGAAAATTTTGGATAGCAAACTATAAGGCTAGTTTCTACGATGCGATTGTCGATTTGGGATGAGTAGAAAAATGAACGAATGGTATGCTCCTTCAGTTTTTGAATGATTTAGGTGACTCAATGGAAACCAAAGTTTTGGGTCATATTATTAAAACGTTTTTTTTTTGGAAATGCACCAGGGTCGGAATATAAATCAAAACTATTAGTAGATATAATATTTAATTCGAATAAATCGAATCAAGTCCTAAAGCTACCTAAAGCTAATTTTTGTGATGGGCCCATACGGTTTTTATTCCGACACCGATAAATCGGCAGATACCGATATTTTAGTTGCCAATATCCGTATAAAATCGGTATCGGCAGCACATTCTTTAAATATATGTAACTATTAAATACACAGGGTGTCCAACTTGGAGCCGCCTCGATCTATACTGGGTGTTATGGAAATGACTTCTTATATTTAAACCGGCAAATCGTGAGATGAAAATAAATTGAAGAAAAATAACCATAAATGCCGCTTTGAATTATTAAGCGAAATATACACATTATATGAAATGTCAAATTTTACGTGGCCGCTCCTGAGGACCTTCGCAATCATATTGAGGCAGTCTCGAGGTTCAAAAGGTGTTCGCGCATTATAGGCGGTGTTGTCATATTGCAACACAGAACACGTGTTCAGTTTTAGAATAAGACGTCTTTGACACGTGTTATCACTTCTTTTTCAAACTTTTTAGAAAAAAAAACTCCAATTTTAAGGTAGGTACATACTCTTTTACTTTCGATCTTATTTTAAAATAATCCGTTTTATAATTAAATTCCATAAAATATAAAACATAAAAAGTATGTTTTTCAACAGCTCAACAGTAGATAATATCACACCAATTTGAAATCACATGACAACATTTATTATTATGAATTATTTCAAACAGAAAAAGTACTGCTACAACTAACAAAACGTTTAGAATTCGTATTCGTAAGCACGTGGAACCCTCGACAGCGTCACTCCACCACCGAGTCTCGAAACATACTGAAGTAACGATAGTGGCGCGCGGCCGGTATCCAAGCAAGGGCGAGACACGCGGTGTGATCTGACAACACGGTTAGTATACTCTAGTGACCCACATTGTTGCTAAGTGAATCCAAAAAGATGGAACGGCGCGACAGTATGTGGGTAAAAAGGGTTTTTACCTTAGTATTTAGATATTCGATTTAAAAAAAAAGTATGTAGACTTTCTCTAGGACACCCAAGGAGTCACCCATTTAAATATAATACGTCATTTCCATAACACCCTGTATATGGAATACATAGGAAAATTTTGAAAATTGGACGTTGTTAATGTTGATGGGGGCAACTCGGCTAAAATATTTTCGATATGGTGAATCTTCCGGTTATACCGGAAGTCGGTGTCAACTTGCTTATTTTAAACGGAACACCTTATATATTATTATATTTGCGGATTATACGCAAGATTCTAGGCAGATTTCATATATTATCATGTTTTATACCTAAGTCTAAGCATGTTTAACATATTTAAGGTTTTATGTCGTTTGCAGAATTTAATTAATAATTCATATTAATTTTTCCTATTAGGGAAGCCTTTATTATTTATTTTAGTTGAATGCCTTGTTGAAAAGGACCTGCTTTAATAGATTATTTATAATATTCTTAAACTATTAATACATGGCAAAGAATAAGATTAAACATGAAACTGAGAAAATGTAAAAAATCTACATTTTCAAATGGAAATACCAAATTTTATAATTATTTTATATTTAGCATTAAAAATAAGGGTAAGTTTGTATAAGGTGGTCTATTCCAAAAAATTGTAGTTTTCGAAATACAGTGAAAGCTCCCTTAGGCGGACACCTACGGGATCGTCTAAATGTGTCCACCTAATAGAGGTGTTCACCCATGGGAAATTTGTTATTAGGTAATATGTACATGCAAAATTATTACTATGTATATGTATGTACAAATAAACATCACATAACAAAAATACACTAGTTTTAGTTAGAATGTAGTAGAAAATCTAATAACGTAGCTTGACGTGTTTGCGTTTTATACTTGCAATCTAGAAAATGTAATTCCAACTCTGATAACAATTCCATTGCTGTAGAGTCACCTCTATTCTTTGCATACTCTTATAATTCCTTTACCATACTAATGACTTGTTGATAATTGGTGACATTTGTTTGATTACTGCATTCAACTTCTTCATCGGAGTCGTCAGATAGTGATGTGGTTTCAGTTTGGACTACATAATCGGTATTAATAGGGTCACTATCATCTTCTAATAGCACATTGCTATCAATGTTAATGAACTCGCCCAAACCATTGTTATCAAATTACAAACTTCCACAACATCAATATTCTCTTTCAGACTCAAAACGCGGCATTTTTGTGCCATTGTTTACGATTTTAACCTTACACTCACAAATAAACGGCGGACTGCTGTCGGGGAATAACACATACTTTCATTCGGCGAAGTCCTTTCGCTCTGCCACGCATACGCGATTGGTTGCCGGTCTGTCTTCAGAGAGTTTTTGCACCGTACTTATTCGTCTCCCAAATACTTTAAAAAAAGGTTGATTTTCATGGAATCTCGTATATTTAGTTCCGTTAGAGATGTCCTTTATGAGACTGTCACTGTATTGCTAATTTAATATTTTTATATGGCGATTTTGCTGCGGATTTGAAGGTCAGTTACTCCTAGTTGGCTATGAGGGCGTTAAATGCCAGAGAAACAAATGTGTCACATGTTCGTGTCATTACTTCTGTCACAGTCTCCATGTATAATAAACACGTTTATTTAAATAATCTTCGCTTGTATAGTTTAAGCGCCCAGGCATGATTATTAATAATTTTCAAATGGTAAGTGACAACGTCACATCTTAAAACTGCCGATACTCATTGGCAAATATTGCCGATAAAATACCGATGTACCGATATTTCTATCGCGCAGATTGCTGAGGAGATTTGCCAAATACCAAAAGCTGATCTCACCCTTTCAAAATGTAATTAGTTAATAGATTCACCTCGATTGAAAATAATTCCAACTTGTCTAGTAATAATTTTCACTACTGAAAAGTCGAACCAAAAGATGAAAAGACCTTGAGAGCGCCTCAAAACTGGACTTTATTGTATGAGAAAGCGCACTGGCGGATCCCAAAACAATTTTTGATTTAGGGGGATAACTCATAGCTTTCGATCTTTGTTTGACTTCATCAGTACGAAGTAATTCTAGAGCTAATTTGATTATGATAAAAATATTGTACGATGCGTGTTAAAAGTGTCATTTTATTTTGTGAGAAGCGACATTGGATAACGCACGTAGCGAGCGATTCAACCCTTTCAACATAAATAACTATTATCAGAATTGTTATAAAAATGTTACACGGTAACACAAAAAACCCGAGGAATCATCTCCATTGTCGAACATTACGAAGGTAGGTATGTGTTTTGTTGCAACACGTCGCAGGAATACAATCCTTTAACTTTAGTAAATTCTTAGCGTGTGCAGTTTACGATCCTAATTTCGCAAGAAATAAAACATTTACAAGTAATTAGTTCTATTTTTAGCTTAATGTGTGCGTACGATATCCTAAGAATGTAATTTCGATATATTCACATCGTTGCGAACATCGAACATCGCGACAAAAAAATGATGACGAACCAACCGATGCTGCTGCAGCGAAG